>OX376699.1:41438479-42638479 GCA_947389925.1 Coelopa pilipes
GGCCCACTGGAGAGGAAGCGAAACCCGAGCATTTGAACTGAATTCAAATTCGGTGATTGAATGAGCAAATACGTTGTGGGCGAGATGGTTCGGAAGGCAGACCGCTTGTGACAGAGGAAGAGATAGAGTGAGACGGAGACAGAGACAAGGGACATACAAACAGAGAACGAGGGAGAGAGAGAGAGAGAGGGAGCGAAATGAGAACGACAAACAACAGTTGCCACCTGAGACAATTTCCAGGAATAGAAGGATCCAGTGAAATTAATTACAGAAGACGATTCAAGGAAATGCACTGAGGAACGGGTGAAAATGTGGTGAAAAGGGGGTGGAAGAGGAGTGAAAAGTAGGTGGAAAGGGTGTAAAAAGAGAAATAAAAATGGGCGCGAACGTAACTTAGTCCAAGGTGGCAGAAGTTTGAAGACCAAGTGCTGCCGAAATTTGGTGGTACCGAAGTTGGCTTTAAAGAAATAAAACAAAAGAAAAACCCAGGACGAGGTGAAAGAGGACGATCGCGAGAGACGGGTGTGGTGATGTGATGAATTCGAGATGCTTTGAAGACACTCTGAAAGGTGGAATGCGAGGTGAAGCCACTCAAGGTGAACCCAGTCAAAGTGAAGTCAGTCCGTGAGGTGAAGCCAGCGACGTGAAGCCAGTCAAGGTGAAGCCAGCGAGGTGAAAAACGTGGGGCTGGTGGAGAAACGTGAGCTGCGGATGCCCCGAGGCGTCACCGGGGTTCAGCGAGATGTTGAGTTGCACAAGATGCGAGTTTGGCGAGAGATGAGGGCGAAACATGCGACGTGGGTCGACTATGAGAGATCGCGACGGCGACGCAGCCAGTGAGCGAGCAAGAGCAGGAGGGAGAGGGGCGGCAGACGACCAGGGAGAGGGAGGGAACGAGCCAAGCACGAGTACGCCTTGAAGGACTCGGCGCACGACGCCTGCCACGCGCGATCTGGGCCGCGCCAAGGGTTTTCAGATGCAAACGCGACCCGAAAATTCCCCACATTCACACGGCTCTTCTTCTGTCTGTCTGTCTGCCCGTCTGTCTGTCGGTCTCCGGTGACGTACATCTGTCTGTCTGGGTGTCGGTCAATTCGTGGGCGAAGGCACTGACACGTGGAGAAAAAGAGACGCGCGATTTTCGCAGCCGTCAGAACAAAAATCACTCGCGACAGCGAGGTCGGGGGCGACGAGAGACGTGAGAGAGAGAGAGAGGGAATGAGGGAATTTGAATCACAAGTGAAACGAAAGAACATTCGAGGCCCAATCGAATTTGCCCGAAGTGAGGAATCGCCGGGAATCAAATCAGTTCGAACGTATTGAAGACGGGATTCGCTGCATAATTTCGGGCGCCTTTCGAGGGAATTCCACCTTCCCGACGGCTCCCGTGGAAGTTTCAACGAACGCGGTTCCAGCGAACGGATCGCGGAAGCCAGGAGCAGGCAGAAAGGAACAGGGAGTGGGGGGCGACAGAGCTTGGTGGAGGTGGTGAGCGAGAGCGTGTGAGCGAGAGCGAGAGCGAGAGGGGCTGGCGACATAAATCAAGCGAAATGCGGAAGTTCGACAAAGGCTCATCAATCACGCCAGTGACGTTAACAAGCGACGACGACAACGACGACGGCGACGACGGCGAGGATGGCGAAACCAGCAACGTTTGGCAAAGGCAACGCCAGCAACATCGTCAGCGGCAGCGGCAGCAGCAACGGTGGAAGTAATATTACAGAACGCAACAACAACATGAAACAACAACAACAACAAAAAGAGCAACAACATCAAAAAGCAACATCCATGACACTAACAGCAACAACAGCGAGAGCCGCTCAAAATGCGCTCCATTCATCGCAAAATTCCACCGAACGCGGGTTCGTGAGCGAAGAGAGAGAGGGGTCGAGAGAGAGAGAGAGGAAGAGGCGGGGAGAAGGGAAGAGAGTTAGTGAGGGGCGGTGGGGGGGGGTGGAAGGCAGAAGCGCTTCGACGACGTGTCAATTCACAATTGACATTTATAAATAATGTTATTCTAAATACGCGACGGGGGACGAGCGGAGAACATGGACGACAGGAACAACAACTACAAGGACATCTACGACAAGAAGTACAACAACAACCGCAGCAAGTTCTGTCAACAACATTATGGCAACAACAACAACAGCAACAGCAACAAGCACCACTCGACTCAACGCCGAGCCCAAGCGCAAAACTGAAACCCAACCGAGGCTCGGGAGGAGAAGGAAGGAGAAACAGGAAATACACGGAGGAACCGAGAGAGACAGAGAGAGAGCGAGCGATCGGGAAGGAGGAAGTGAGGAGGGCGAGTGGGAGGGAGGTGGCGAGTGAGAAGGTCGTCGCTTGTAGGCGGCTGTCGGCAGCGCTCCTTGCGTCGATTATGAGTGCGTGCGAATGGCTTCGGTCTGTCGTTGATGCCCCCCACTCCACCTACCCCCCCCCTCCCTCTCTCACTCGCTGTCGTGCGTGTCGGGCACGTTTCGTGGAAATCAAGGAGAGCAAAAAAGTGACAGAAAGTCCTTCAGATAGTTGTTGTTTCTGCTGTTGCTGTTGCTGTTGTTCGCACATGTCGTCGTCGACAATCAATTGGCAAATTTACATAACTTTTTCCGTTCTCACACTTTGATGTCCTTCTTAACAAGGACATCAACGGAAACACTCTCAGCGGGAGGAAAAGAGGGGCAGGGCGGAGAGGGGCAAGAAGAAGAAGAAACACAGTGATTTCTCTGCCATTCGTCGCACATTCGTCGAGATTCGTCACTCGCTTTGAATTATCCATTAGGCTCTAATTGATCGATCAGCCAGTCGAGAGGGAGACAGGGAGGGAGAATTCGGGAATCCTCTCTCGATTTAGACCGAGTGATGCCGCAACCAAAGGGCAATTTAAAGCCACAGCCGCCTCCTCCGGCGCCTCCGACGCCTCTCATTCTCCATCTGGTGCCCTCCGCCTCCTTATCGAAATTGCAGCTCTCAACGACGATTGCTAACTTTCCGTATCAAAAAATTAGCCAAGACAAAAAAAGTCAATTTAGAAACGGGACAAAAAATAAGCCGAATGTGGCAAAACAAATCAACTCAGGAACTGAGTCAGTTCAGGACCTGGTTCTGGGCCTGGTCAGAAGAACACAAAAAGCGAGAGCGAGTCAATTCAGGATATGGAAGAAAGTTGGGAAAAAATGGATCAAGGACTAAAACTAAAAACTCCGACAAACGAAAACAATGTTAAGCAACTCCGGCTTCATTGGCCGGTGACGAGGAGCAGAAGGAGGATGAGTACAGGATGAGGATGAGAACGTGGACGGAAACCAGGACGAGCATCCGGACCAGGACGAGGGCAAGAACGAGCCGAGCACGCTGACGCCTTGATGAAGCTCCGGAGGACCCGGGGGCGGCCTGAGGCGAGGTTGGCGGCGGCGAAAGTTGCAGTTGGAAGTTGTTGAGGAAGCACGCGCGGGCCGGTCGCAGGCCCAGGGCGCAGGATGCACAGGACGAACATTGTTGCGGCAGGACATTGTCGTGGGGCAGCAACTCGTGTCCCGGATTAAAACAGAAACTTTCCGACGCTTTTTGTTGCCAGTCGGCGGTCGTGGCCGTTTTTGTTTGCGCTGCTCGGGTGGAAGCCACCGACCCGGGGATGGCCGGAGGACTCGAAGCGACGCGGGGCGAAAATCAACGTCAACGACGGGGGAGGAGCGCCGTCGCGAGATAAGGACTATTTTATGAGCCAGTGGGACAGAAGAGGGCCAGAGGGACAGAGAGGGAGTGGGAAAGGCGACAATTAAACCGGACTCGGCTCGCATCAGCGTCATGGAGAACAGGCCGAACGGGGGGTTTTTGGGGAGAGAGTGAGCGAGAGAGAGCGGGACAAGTGGCGGAATTAGCATATGTGTGAAAAAGCCTCGCCATCCGACGGTGTTGTTTTTGCAGTTGAAGTCATTGTTGAGGTTGTTGTTGTCGCAATTGCCGTCGTCGTCGTTGTTGTTGTAGTTGTTGCTGTTGCTGTTGCTGTTGCTGTCGCTCTGGTGGCGTCCGATTTGGTGTCGAGTGCTGAAAACTTTTCCACACGCGACGGCCGACCGCAGCTCACTCGATGGCGACGGGCAGCCAGAGGTCAGCCCGAACCCCCCACCGTAGGCCCACACACACACACACACGCACGGGGACATCTGCATGCGAAGTGCGGCCGACACTCGTCGCCCACTGTGGCCGGACTTGTCGCAGGCTTCATTATTTCAAAACCAACTGTCGAAACCCTCCTCCGGCCTCACGAACACACACACACACACAAACTCTCGCATTCCCACATGCCCATGGACAGCAGAGAGATGGATATGATGACGACTGAGATGGAGTCAGTGAGTGAGAGAGATAGAGAGTTGGCTCTGCCGATTGCCCGATGATTGTCTTCCAAGTGGAAAATTCAATTTCCCGACAAAACTCAAACTCGAAAACAATTGAATTCCCAATTTCCAGCTCACATTAATTTCGGTTTCAGTTCCTGAAAATATTGAGAATAAGGAATTCCGTTTCGAATCCGACTCAAAGGACTCGGGCCGCAGGATGAGCGCCAGAGAAGCGGTCGTAGGGCGTAAGAGGCTTACGAGAGAGGGGGGACGAGACGGCGGAGGCGGTCGAAAGGAGGGACAAGAAAATCAAATTGCCAGAGGAAGCGGCGACGACTGAACAAGCTCTATTAGGAGTCAAAGGGAGCAAAGGCTGAGGCGAAGATGAAAGGGAGCAGCCAGGGGAGAGACAGGGACAAGGGGAGCGAAAGGAGAGATGAAAGAGATGAAATTTTCCATTTTCCACTCACAGACTTCGAAAGCCGAAAGTGAGACCAGGTAGCAGAGCGAACTCGGGCCAAAGTTAGTGGAAAATGGCCCAAAGTCTTTCAAGGGCCGTCGAGATTCGACACAAGAAGCAACGGAGGAAAGAGAGAAAGAGGCAGATTAGCGAGATCGGAGGAAGAGACGAGCAGACAAGGAAACAGATCTGAGAGAGACAGACACAGTCGCTTGTTGTGAGTTGTTAAAAGAGGCGAGTTAAAGATCCAGATTATTTTCAAAACTGACGTTTTATTTACAAATACGAATTTGATTCTGGCTCACTGATTGAAACATTACAAAAGGAAAAAAAAGATATTCAAAAAATATTTGAAAAATTAAACTGAAATATCTTTGTATAAAATACAATATGAAGAATATGAATAATTTCAAATAATGCCAAAGCACATCACAATACAAAAGCATAAAATATAACAAAACACGGGTAAAGACAACAAAATAAACTTATAAATTACAACACAAGAACTTGCGAAGTCTTAATTGAAACAGAGCATAAAAAACCGAACACGACGAATAAAGTTCCGCACAAAGCCTTCGACAAATACGAACGCCCGAACCCTAAGCTGGGAGAACTTTCGGAAGATGTCGGGCAATAAAAGTCCTGGAATAGAGTCTTAAACACACAAGTCCGAGTCCTGCCGAATCCGACGCCAACTCAACCGGCCGAGACACGCAACGACCACGCCCCGAGCCGACCCCCGGCCTTCGGGTTGGAGTTGGAGGCAGAGGCGGGGGCGAGGCAGGGGCGAAGTTGGGAGCCAAGAAGGCGAAATGGAGTTAGGCATTTGTACGACTTAGGGGGCGGCTTTCGACGGGCGGCGGAGTCTGGAACTTTCGCTGGGCATACGAGATGATGGAAAGTTATGGAATCCACCACAGAAGCCGACGGCGCCCACTTCCGGTAGCCATAAACTGCGGCAGCCACAAAATTACTTCAATTGCCAACGAATGGAGCCCGCCACGCCCCGCCGACCGCGGACCGCATCGCCCACCCACCCCAGTGCCCTCGCCGGCTCCTGCAGCCATTAAGGATTAGTTGAGCAGAAAGCACGAGCACGACGAGAGGCGGTGTGAACGGCGGGGGCGGGGGAGACCGTGAGTCAAGCGGAGGGGCCAAGGTGGACGAGGCACGGAGGGAGGGAGTCGGAGAGAGGCAGATAAAGGGAGAGAGAGAGAGAGAGAGAGCAAATAACTTTTAAACGGATTAAAATTGTCCTGCCGGTGATGGGCCGTAGATGGAGCCAAGAGAGACGAGGAGGCGAGATCGGCAGGAGTCAGCAGGAAGCAGGGAGAGAGAGAGCGAGCGAGGGTGTGCGAAGGAGGCGGCGACGGAGGCGGAGGCGGAGGCGGAGGCTACGGTCCGTCCACCCAGACCACGTGCCGGGCGGGGTGGGCGAAATGGCAAATGAAAATTATTTCAAAACTTTACAACATTTCCACTTAAAACTCGTGCATTCGAACGAATGCGACCAGACGTGCATAAATTCCGGCTGCCGCCCCACGGGCCGGGGGCCGGGGGCCGATGGCCGATGGAGGGGTCCGAGGGCACCGTGGGCGGCGTCATTTTCGAGGTTAAAGAAGTTTCGCCCGAGCACTCGAGCTGTTCAGGCCACGTTAAGCAGCCACAAAAGCGATGACGACGACGTCCACTACAAAAACTGTGTCAAAGACGTCGAAGGGCGGCGCCGGGGGCGGGCGGAGGTCATGGAGTCGGGACGAGTCGAGTCGCGTCGCAGCTGGCGCAGGAAAGTTTTATTTCTGAAGAGGAGCCACTTTATTTGATTAGTTTCGCCGTAGTTGGAACTTCCGTGGGCGGCCGAAACGACGAGCCTCCGAGCCTCCGACCCCCTGACCCTCCCTCGGACACTCCGATGGGCGCCGCTGCGGTCCAAGTTTGCCCGGTCCTCGATTATGGAGGATCAGGAAGAACTGAGGAGCTCTAAATATTCATCACTTGCACTTGCGATGCATTTGAATGCGAGATGCTGCCGCCCGGCTCATGCACTCCGAGTGGCAAAGAGGCAGCTCTGTGGCTGAGAGGGAGAACCTGAAAGAGAGAGGGAGAGAGAGGGCAAGGAAATGCAGAGAGCTCGAGTAGATAAGAACCCGAAGCAGAGACAACAACGACACGGACAACGGCGACAAGGACAACAGGCGGATGCAGATCACAATGACGACGACGACTACGACGTCCGGGGGTGGGGGCGACTGTCGGGTGGAGCGAATGAGCGAATGAGTGGCTGAGTGAATGACGGACACGTTGAGCCGGTGACTTCTGCTGGTGCCGGTGCCGGCGCCGGTGCTGGCGGCTCCTTTGCGGCGGCACTCAATCTGCATAAATTTCCGCACGGCCCCGCCCGCCCCGGAGCCGGCTGCAGGCGAAAAATCAAAGAGCGGTCCACGGCAGCCGCCCGCGTCCCCTGCTTGGGCCAGGAGTCGGCGGCCGCGTTGCCAATCGCATGCAAATGAGGAGCCCAGGCGCGGGCGCCCCCGGTTGATGGCGGAGGCGGCCACGGAAGCCGTCGTTGCCGCCAGCACAGACAGGAAAGTGCAGCCAACTCGGGCGAGGGTGGAAGAGAGAGAGAGAGAGGGCGAATCCTGGAGAATCCTGTGGAGCTGGGTCGTTTGGAAGAGAGAGAGAGAGAGAGAGACGAGACGAGAACAAGAGACCGAGACATTTTTGTAGTTTTGCAAATTTTTAGAAATTTAAAACCACAGCCATTGAGATGAGATTAAAAGCTCGGGTTTCTCTCCATCTCCCTCGCACACACACACACATGCACACAGAAAATTATCAAATTTTGGCCAGGAATTTCTAAAATATTAAATTTCCAATCAGAATTTTCCCACCAACGAAAAACAAACCTTCGGCAGCTGCTGCCATTGTTGTTGTTGTTAGTTTAATGGCAATATTGTTGTTGTTGTTATTGTTGTTGTCCCACTTCATTCCGTCTCAATTGTATCAAAAATTCTCGTTTCATTCCGAACGCAGAAGCCTCTGCACGATATCTCGATATTTCCTGATATTTCCCGTCCCTTCTCCTTTCTCAACTCCAACTTGACCAGGACCAGCTTTCAGGACGAGAGCTCCTTAAGCTGGGAGTTTTATGGCCTCGACCGAGCATAAATTCATATACCCGAAGGTGTGGATTAAAGAGTTTCTACGACAACTGGAGGCGGGGAGCGGGTGATTTTATAATCTCCAAGGGGTTTTATGACAATATTTTATGATTTCATGCAAAATTGCTGTGCTCAGTGGCCATTGAAAGGCGATTGCAGGGCATCTTTCCGGAATCAGGGGCGTCCAAGACCTCGATGTTGGCGCTGCCGCCACCGACTCCCGCCACCTCCCGCTATAGCAGTCCCATCATCCCGACCCCCAGTCCCTGCTCCGGAGGCGGGAGCCGGAACGCCGACTTCCCCCGGCTGGACTCCTCAAAAGAGTCACACGACATTAAACCCGAGATCGCGGCGACCCCATCGTAAAAGCTCCGGCTCCGCAGCGGGAGGGAGGGAGACAGCAATGAGATGCGAAACCCGACCTGGAGGAACCAGAGCTGGGGAGACGAGCGGACGAGGTGCGGAGGGGACCGCAAAGCAATCGCGCAAAGTGGCGCAGTCGACATTTTTCCCGATTTCTGGCTCACGTGACGCTATCGGAAAAACACACGAACACATCGATAATAATTGCGCCAATAGCGGTGATTCGCAGAGCACACACTGGAGCTCCCCAAAAAGGGAGGAGAATAAATAAAAAATTTAGAAAATCGAAAATGTTCGGGCAAAAATCTAAAAATATCTGCGTGGAAAAAGAGCCAAATCTCTAACGAAGTTCGCGCCATGACCGCCAGCAGAGCGATGCAGGCTACCTGGCCTCACACTCCCACACACACGCAAACATATACACATGCAGTGACTAATGCCCACCCACACAGAGGCAAACAGTTGCTGAGGCCGCGGGCGCCAGCAGCAGCACCAGCTGCAGCTCGAGAATGATTTTCGAAAGGCAAACGATTCTCGCGCTCCATCGACGACTCCTGCCAGCGCGCCTCGTAGCTCCGTCTCCCTCTCTCAACGCCACCTCTCGCTCGGTCTCCGCATATGTGGAGCCGCTCCTCACCTGCGTCGGGCTCCTGCTGCATCGGGATCCGGCAGCCAGGACGAAGTTCACATATGAATTTATCGTAAATATTTTCGAGACGAATTTTCCTCTTTTCAACAGGTTTCAGCCGGAGAGTCGAGAGAGAGGGAGGTGTGCGAGAAGTGGGTCAGCGAGGGAGGGAGAGGGGGACATGGAGGGAAATGGAGAGGAGCTGAAACACTTCAAGTGAAGCCACAATGCAGTTTTGAACTTTGCACATCACTTCAACTTCGTGTTGATAAAGATGCGAACGAGTTCGCAGAGTTTCCGGAGGGTTCGAGGAAGGCGAGAAATGCTCCAGGATGTCGCCGGGAAATTAAAGAGATGGAGGGAGAGATTTTAACCCCGCCTCCTTAAACAATTAATCCTAACATCGGGCCTTGGCTGAAAACTCGAGATAGTTGTGAACGTCGCGGATTTTTAACAGGGATTTTCTATTTTATAGAATTTTTCTCCCACCCCGCCTCCTGCTGAGGAGCTTCGCGGAGCGATGCGGAGTCGCCTCCTTCCCACTCCTCGGATTCCTACGGCATTGCAAGCAGTTCATAAATAATCCATTCATCCCGAGATGCAGAGATTTTCCCGACCTACCGCCCTGCCGCCCTCTGGGCTGCTTCGCTCCATGTCTTCCCGGGCTCAGACTCTACCAACGACCAGCCACCAATTCGCTCTCTCTCTCTCTCTCTCTCTCCCTCTCGCCGTCGCTCCTTACCTTATGTATTATTGAAGCTGCTCTGCACAAATCTCCTCACGAAACGTCGACAACTCACCAGACCAATCCGCCCTCTCCCCTGTCTGCACTCGTCCCGCCGGCTTCTCCGCCTTGTTTTCGCAAATTTTCGCTCGATTTTCTCCACATTTTCCTCGCTCTCTCTTGCTCTGCGACCCTGCTCCCCAGCCTCTCTGATGACTTCGTCGACGAGGTTACGGTTCGCAAGACATGGTGCCATTGTTGGTCTGGTGACTGTTGTTATTTTGTTGTTGGTTGCTCCCACTGTTGTTGTCGTTGTGACTGCAGCTGCTGCCACCCATTCATTCAGCCATTCAATCAGCCAGTCAGTCAATCATCTGGGGATGCAGGTGGCTCCAGCTCCGGCTGCGATTGCGACTGCGGCTCCAGCCGCTGATGACGACGACGATGAAAACAAATGAACCGAATGTTGGTCGACACATCGGGACTTAATCGTGCCCAGGCGACTTCTTACGCCAGCAGCGATCGCCAGGGGCCCAACGCCCTCGGGACCCCTTGCCCTCACCCCTCCCGGCGCTGGCCGGAGGAGGGGGTCCGAGGCGGAGCGGGTGCCGAAGCGCGGCTCGCATTGAGGGCCCCGGGTCGGATAAGGGGAACACCATTTATCATGGCTGCAGGGGCAGCAGAATGTCAGGGCGAGGAGTTCTCGTCGTCCTCGTCCTCGATCCAGCCCCTGGACCCTGCATCCACCCGCCCTCAATCCCTTGGCGACCCCTCGCAAGACCTGGTTGTTTTCTTGAGATTCCCCTCCTCCCCAAGTCGACGAGACGACGACGGGACGAGGGTCGGGAGGGAAGTCGTCGGTACCGGAGGCGGGCGCAAATATTGCAGACGTCCGTCCGCGAGACCGATGCAGTTGACAGTTGGACAAGAAGGGAGGAGAAGGGGAGGGATTCGATTTCGAGTCGGCCCCTGGGCGGGAGCAGAACAATTGATTGCATTCGGGTGCCCTTGAGCGGCGGCCGGGGGCGTCCGAGGACCTCGGCCAGGCTGACTTCGGGTCAAGCGAGCACCGAGAAGAAGAAGCAGGGGGTGGAGACGGGGAGGAAGAGGGGGCTCGAGCTGGAGACGCAATGATAAAGTGATGAATGGGAAATATTTTGCGCAATGAGCGGAAAATGATCCGAAGCGAAGAGTTCTGAGAGCGCCATCGGGAGAGAGAGGGGAGAGGTGGAGAGGTGGAGAGGGAGGGAGGGGAAGAGAAAAGTCGAGATGTGCAGATGAAGGGGAGAGAAGGAAAGACAAATCGCAGGCAAAATAGAAGGGAAGGAATCGAAAAGGAGCCGAGGTCCAGACGAAATTGAATCGAATTTCAATGGAGATGAATCAACTTGAATAAGGAGGGAGAGAGAGAGAGAGAGAGAGAGAGGAGGGAACGAGGGAACGAGGGAGAGGCCGAGCACGAGGAGACGAATTCATAAATGCAATCGAAAGTGGGACGAACCCTGTTTGTTTTCCATCAATAATAAAACGGAACGACCCGTGGCACGAAATCTGTATGGAAAATATTGAATTCTGCTCTCGGCCGGATGAGGCCGGGCTGTGGGGCTGTCGGGCTGCCGAGGCCGTCGTTGAGCTGGTTGCCGGCTCCCGACTGCCGACTGCCGACTCCCGACTGCTGGCTGCTCATTGTTTTCCTTCGCTCTGTAGCGAAATGCAATTCATTTCCTTCCACCTCGACCTCCACCTCCTTCGTCTGATCCTGCTGAGCCTCTCCAGCCTCCAGCTTCCTTCCTCCTTGTCCACCTCACATTCCCGGGTCTCACGGCCGCCCATCCTGCTTCCCTTTGTTTGCGGCTCATCCTGCGTTCGGTGAAAGGCCTTTCATTAAAACTCAATTAACCCGGCGGAGCAGGCGCCGCGCCCTCCTGTGGCCTCGACGGCTGCCGACGGTGAGGCTGGAGATCTTCGCGGAACCCCGCCAGCTTCTGGAGAAGTCGACGGAACGAAGGAAGGAAGTGCCGCTGACTTCGAGCTCAAAGGACTTCCTCGAACAGCTGCGGCAACTCCTTCGAGGGCTGCGTGGAACCTTTTAAAACATCCGGAGCTCAGGCTCACGTTTTCACCGCCTTCGCACCGCCCTCGTCTCGCCTCACCTCGTTCCTGTCAAGAGGTTGCTCGGAAGCTCCGCGGACTTTGAGGACTCCACGCGCGCGTTTTGAGAGCCATCGCCGGCTTCGCGGCCCTTGAAACCGGCGCTGTTTTCGCTCGAAACGGGGCTGCTCCAATTTCTACAAGGGGGCGCGGGCGGTGGGCGTGACGGAGGCGGGGGTGGGACGAGGCGGGTCGAATCGCATTTGCGAAATTTATTCAAATTGCACCCTAAGTGCAGTTCACGAACGACCGTCGTTTGGCCTCGATTTGTATTTCGTTTTCCCCCACCTCCTCCTCTGCCTCTTCCTCTTCCTCCTCCCCGTTTCCTTCCCACACGTCCCTCTCCTCCTCCTCCTCCTCCTCCTCGTCCTCTTCGGCCTTTGCATCTTCATGTTTTATGCGCTTCCCGAGCTCCTGCAGTTGTTGCTCGGCTCCCTTTGGTGTTGCTGCAGTTCTGTAGTCGTAGTTGTAGTCGTAGTTATTGTATTTGTTATCAGGGCTGCCGCCGTTGTTGTTGTTGTCGTCGCATTGTTGCTGGCAGGGAGGAGAACAACCGTTATTACTGTTAACTGATACTTAAAGAGAACTCAAAAAAGCATAAATATTAAACGGAAATCCGGTTGGCAGCGGAAGCGTGGCGGGCGCAGCAAGAGAGAGGAAGAGGACGAGGGTGGGAATGGGGAGAGTGGGATGGTGTTTTTTGCTCCGCTCCTCGTTCCTCTTCCCGCTTTTCGTCCCACTGTGTGTTTTCGTGCTTTTCCTTCCACGATTCAGTGATTTTAAATTTGGCCGTTTTCGTGTTCCTTGTTGTATTTTTTCGTTTTTCAATTAAATGGATTTTTCTCCGTTTGTTCCCGCTGCTCCGGCGCGTCGTGTTTGAACGCATTTAAATGGGTTCCTCGCTCCCCCTCCCTCTCTCTCTCTCTCTCACTCACTCACTCACGCTCTGCCCACATTCTTTCGTCTCTTGTGTCCACGCTTTGAGGCGAAATTGAATGGTGCTCGGAATGTGTGTGTAAATGTGAATGTGTGTGTGTCTGATTGGGATCGTGTGTGCGGGCGGCGTTGCCACCTATTAAACGCACAGTCCAGCCAGAGCACGGAAAACCCTCGAACGCAACCCGAAACAACGCCAAGAAGGCCGTGAAGACCTTGGGAGCAAACAATGGAACGTCCTGCGATTGCTCCAGATTGAGCCTCGAGCGGCGGCGTTGCCACATTTCGGACAATTTGTGAGAATTATATTTTGGTATAGTGCAAACATTTCAAAAACAATTAAGGTTGAATGCACTGTGAGAAACTTTTGATTTCAAGACAAAAATAACACAATTTTCCTCGACAAAAAAAAAGAAATCTTTCAAAAAAAAATTTGGAGAAAAAGAAATAACACAATTTTCCTCGGACAAAACTAAAACTTTAAAAAAAAATTTGTATGTTCATAGCGTTATTTACGGAACTTTAGCGACGCTTCCGGAAGCTGCCTGTGGCCATGGCAGGCTTTCTCGCAGTATTCTCGGTTCCCCCACGTTCGTCCGCTTCTCTCGCCAAAAGGAAGCCTCAACCTTCCACCACCCCCTCCCCCCATCACCTGCTCCACCCCCTCAGCTCTCGTCCCTCATCTTCCCACTTCCTTCCCGCTTTAATCGCTTCCGCAACTGACACTTCCGGCGCTTCCGGCCGTCCGCCGGATGTCGGGCGGCGAAAAAACCGTGTGCACACATGCGATCCTCAGATGGCAAGAAACGCCAAAATATGGCATCCCCGTGACGTCCATGTTCGGCTCCGTGTGGGTGGATTCGCGCGGATGTGCGCGAGGATGGACGTGGGGGTGTGTGTGTGGGTGTGGGTGTGTGTGAGGACAGGATACTTTTAACGCAAATGAAAGCGTCATAAAAATGCATCGTGGGCGCCATGTTGAGCGCCAGCCGAAGGCCGCCAAGGGTCCACCCAGGGGGTGGAGGTGGGAGGTTCCGGCACCGCCCCGCCCCGCCCCGCCCCGCCCACTCGACTGTTGTTGTCGCTATTGTTCTTCCTCTTCTCCTCCCTGGTCGTTCTCCACTAGTCATTCTGCTCCTTGTTGTTGTTATTATTGTCGTTGTCGTTGTCGTTGTCGTTGTCATTGTTGTTGTTGTTGTTGCTGGACAGTGTCCTCATTGCATTGTTGCTGTCATTTTTTCTTTGCTGCCGAGCTCGTTCAATTTTTTTCACCGGAAATTTTCATGAGGTTTTTTCAATTTTTATATTTTCCTTCCCTTCATGCTTGCCATTGTTGTTGTTGTGTCTGAAGTTGTATGCGTTCGTTATCCCTGCAATAATTTATTCACTTTTGCCCAGCAGTTTTGCTTTTTGTTCAAACTTCCCTTTGCTCTGTTTAAATATCACTGACTTCGTTGTTGCTGTTTCTGCTGTTGTTGTTGTTACAAACCTCGAAATTTTTTGGCAAAATGTCGCCAGTTAATATCGACAACAACAAGGAGAGAAGGACAAAGGAAGGAAGGAAGCGGGGAAATCGGCAAAGAAGGACGATTTATGAAATTTTGATCCCGTTGACGTGACGACCCATAAATTCAGCCCCAACCCCGACCTCTGATCCACCCTGACCCGCCGCACTCGAAATTTATTGTTTTTTCTATTTCCGGACTTCTCTGTTTTGCTGGGTTTGCCTTTGGATGCAAAGTAATTGGATCGGAGCCCACCAGCCGGAATCTGGCCTCGTCCTTCCCCAACTCCCTTCGCCACGAAGCGAAAGATTTCAATTTATTTCTCGTAAAATCACATTTATCATCAAATTTATTTATCGTGGAGAGACTTCGAATTTTCGTGGCATTTTGAGTTTTCAGAATTTGTTAAAAAGTCGATTTGTTACCTTTTGTTTTTTTTTCTTTTGTGGTTAATTTCTGATTATTCATTAAATTCGTCCCAATATTAATTAGCGATTTTATCGCATTTCCTCATGGCAACTATAATGATTGTTGGTTTTGTTATATTTCCAATGAGTTCGATTAATTGGGTTTCCTGTTTTAAAGTTACGTCGTCCATTAAATTCGCGTGCCGTTCGCCACACTTTGATGGCCTTGAATTCTTTTGCCTCGCGATGATTTTTATCATTTTTCACTCCGCCCCAACGCTGGTGATTTTTATTTATTTCCACCCCTCCCCCTCCCTCGCCCTCGCCGGCCCACGGTGCCAGTCCTCGACAATCAGATTTCGCGCTCCAGTTTCTTCGACTCGCGACGGCTGCAACTGCAACTGCAACGGCAACGACAACGGCGTTCTATAATTTAATTAATTTGCAAAACAATCGCGATCCCAATCGCAGTCGCAGTCGCAGTCGCAGTTGCAATCGCGAATTTATCGCGCCCAGCCATCGAGAAGCGCTTAATTCGATTAATGCCACGGACGATTTATTCCGCGAGATCGCGCGAAATGCTCCCTTTGTCCTCCCGTTGCTCCCATGACGCTCCATGCCCTCCCTCACTCCGTGGCCGTGGCTCGCACTCCCACCCTATCGCGGTCTCCGCGGCCCTTCGGCTCTTCGTCCCCTCGGCCCTTCGTCCCCTGGGAAGCACCACAAGTACTTTAAATCATTTGAATCATTGAATGGCGCTGGTTTATTGTAGAAAAATGACCAGGGCAGTGGGAACGTGAAGAAGACGTGGCTTGCGTGGATTAATTGGAGAAAAATTCCACAATCATAGGGACGGTGGACCTCGAATAAATAATCATAGGATGAGTCAGTATATTTCGATGTGGATTGAAAGCGTCCTTCTATCAAAATTAGTCACCAAATGAATCACAATGTAAATATAAATCTTAAAATATCACCTTTAAATCAATGAAATATTAAAAAAAAATATATAAAAATATTGAAAACATTCTCTTGCGAATCTAAGACAGTGAATTAAAAGCATTAAAGCTTTGAAATTTCGATGAATAAAAAGGAAATTAATGCGATTCATGGAGCATCCTTCGATAAGACTGGATCTGATCGGATCGGATCGATAATGAAAATCCCAATTCACTTTCCGCCGCACTTAAAACGATTGCCAATCGAGCCCGTGCGACTCCGCCGACCGAGGACACGTTCGGCGCCGCGGCTCCAATTTGCAGCCGAAGCCATGCCCAGGCACGCCCCCGAACATCCATCCATCGCTCCCTCTCCCTCGCCCCCACCCCTACTCTGTGTCTCTTCCTGTCTCCCTGCGAGAATTTCCAATCTCATTTCCCGAGCAACGTTTATGATTCGTATCACAAGTTATGGGCGCCCAGGAGAAATCGCATTATCGCATTTTCACACAATGCAAATGGAATGAAAATGTGGAAATGTGGAAATGTGGAAAATTCCTGGCTCGTCCTTCACGTCGTTGTCAGCGCCGTCGTCATCATCGTCGTCCTCGTCGTACCTGTTGATATGTAAATCGCGGAGCTTCCCATGCCGAACGAGGAGCCTCCGGAGCCGGCCCGCCGCAAGACGAGGCCTCCGAGAGCCAGGAGCCGCCGCAGACGTAGGGCGTGCGGGCGGACTGAGAAAGACGGATGCCTCGAGGGTGGCAGATGAGGCGAGGGGAAAACTAAATTACAGATCAATGGCCGGGGGCGACGGAGAAATCGAGAAGGACCAGGAGAAGACGCGAGCGATGGACGAGGCGGGAGGAGGAGCAGAGCGAGGAATGGCGAGGGCTCGAACGAGGGGAGGAGAGACTGATGTGAGCAGGCGGAGCCGAAGTTTGCGAAAAAAGACGGAGCCAAGAGTGAGCGAGGGGCAGACGAGGACGAGGCGATCAGCGAAGGAGGCCGGTGAGGGGAACAGGAGGGGGAGTCGGGGGCGTCTGCGGAACACACAGGAGTGGCTGATAATCACATGTGCTCGAAATAAAGATGCTGAAATTTCCATTCCAATGCAAACAAGTGTTCGGAATCGGAATCAGAAGCAGCCGCTCGAGGAGGCGCCAACAACAACAGCGGAAATGCTTAACATGAAAACAAAGACGCCGTCGATTTGCATGCGAGCAGGATTATTTTCGGTCTCGCCGAGCATCGGCTGCGCTACCACGACCGGCATTGGGTGAACGACAGAGGGGCCGGAGAAGCGGCGGAGGGAGCCAGAGATGGATTCAAAATGAATAGGAAGGAAACTCGCCGAGGAAGGGGCGGAGTAGAACGATTAAAATTGAAGAACAACAAATACTTTTATCCCGATTAAGTTAACTAAAAGCACTACAGGTTCCTCCTTGTATACCCTCAAAATAAGCGAGTAAGGGAGGCAAGTAATGAGAAGACGTTAAAGACGATCTAGAACTTAAATGCTTGTTACAACGACTTGAAGTCCTCTCAACTGACTC
This sequence comes from Coelopa pilipes, assembly GCA_947389925.1. Classification (NCBI taxonomy): domain Eukaryota; kingdom Metazoa; phylum Arthropoda; class Insecta; order Diptera; family Coelopidae; genus Coelopa; species Coelopa pilipes. The sequence continues at coordinate 41,455,655 of OX376699.1, forward strand.
GTGCCACGTCGTCTTGTACCACTCATGCGAAATTCCCACGCGAATGCGAACTGAAGGACCTTCCGCCCGCCGTGTAGCGCCGCCCAAATGTTGCGGCGAAGGATGCGAACAAGTGTAGATAATCAGTTGATGAAAATCGCGTAAAGGGTCGACGGCGGACGGGCGGAGGCGGAGGAAGCGAAGACGGAAGGTAAGCAGGTGGAGAGAGAGCGCCAAATAGAGTGAGTGAGTGGGCGGAGGCGACGGGAAGGCGGGCGGAAATGTTAATTTTATTGCTCAAGTGTTGAGCAACAGACAACAGGAACTACGAAAACACGCCACTACAACCAGAACACCAACGACTACGAATCCACACACCAACAACTGCCAACCACCCACCAGCACACGAACAAATCATCGGCTGCCGCAACAACAAACACCTGGCGTCGCACGACGTGATTTAGAGCGATTCCGCTAACTTTTTGCGCCGTGGCTGTGGCTGTGTCTGTGGCTGTGGCTGAGCACTGAATATTTTATGCAATTTGTATTGGAAATTTTTCTCATTATCGTGCCTTGTTGTTGTTGCTGTTGTTGCTACTCCAATAGTTGTTGCTATTGTCCTCATTGTTATTGTGATGCTGTTGATGTTGTTCTTCGCTAGCTCGTTGTTGGTCGTTGGCTTTTATTTGTTTAACCGTTAGCTAAATATTCCCACATTTCCACCTCACAGCGGCAACAACAACAACGCCAACAACACCCACGATAGCAACAAGGACGATAGCGATAGCGATAGCGACAACAACAGCAAGATCAAACATAGAAAGCAACAACAGTATGGAACGATATGGAAAATTTAATTCGACTCGATGGCAATAAAAACACGGCCGCGCACGTTCGTGTGTGTGAGGTGGATGGATGTGTGTTGACTCGTCTATTTGTCTGTCGACGTGTGTGGATGTGGGTCTGCGCGTGTGCGTGTGTGAGTTCGGTGTTTGTCTTGATTCGGTCTCTGGTTTCCTCGCTAATTTATGTTAATTTTCCACTTTTATTCGTCTTCTTTCTCGCACACATGCCCGCCACTCTCTCCGCCTCCCTCTCTCTCTCTCTTCTTTTCTGTCCGCTATTTCTCTCACTCTCTCCTGCCATCTCTCTCACACCCTATCTAGTCGTTTCATTTGCTTTTAATGAGTTTTTGCCCGCAAGATGTTTCCACTCGTCGTTCTCTCCCCTTCGCTCGGTTTCCCCTTCGTTTCATTCCTGTTTTCTTGCTCATTGCTGTGGATGCTTGGCTGGTTTTCGTTTTGCCGCCCATCACAACGGGCCCTGGGGCGTGGCTGGTCGTGTGCCTGCACCCAGTCGAACATGAAATCGAGCCCCCGTGCAACGCCAAGGCCCGCCGAAACAAAAGCGAGCCACCAACAAACCACCTCGATGGATCATTATTCGAGGCAGCGGGCTTAGAAGCACGAATTAAATTCGCATTTCAAGCACGCATTTCAAACCCCTCCAAAAGATTCACCGCAATGACAGTCATCGGCAGTCATCGCTGGCTCGGTTGCTGCTCGGCAACGATTCATTTGGGGGAAAGAAATTAATATTTCCGCAATTTATCGGAATATTGTCTTGTAGAAAGGAAGAAACGAAATTGAAATGAGGTGAAATTTCGACGTTCGCACATGAATCGGGTTTCGCAGGCCCCATCGAAAGGGAAACACACTAAAAAGAAGGAAAATAAAATGAAATTAAATTAAATTCAAATCTTGTCCGACGCCTCCTCCTCATGTTTCGAGCTAATGTGCTAATGTTGAATTTCTGCAATGGACGACCTGGCCTCACCTCTCGATCTATCGCTCCCTTTCACATCCCTCACTCGCTCTCCCTTTCACGTTATCTTTCGTGAAAAGAAGATCCCTCCAAATAGTTTGGCAACTAAACCCCAGCTGGAATGAAATTAACGCGCTCACAAGCCAAGCCAAGCCCGGCATTCAATCAGGAGTTCGCCCATCAATTCACCCATCACTTCCCCTCTCAATGCACCCATCAATCCGTCCATCCTTAGCCGTCATCGGAAACCTCTCTGCGGTTTCCTCGCCCCGGCTGCTCCGCCTTCTCCCCACCGTGTTTTCTTAGTCGCGTGTTGATGACGACTTCTTCGCCTCCCTGCGACCCCTCGACTCCCTCGCCCTCTCCTCTCGCTCTCCCTCACTCCCTCTCGCTCCCGGTCCCAGTCGCTCCTTCGCCCCGCGCTTCTTCGGCCGTCGCTGCCAAAGTGTCTGGAAAATTGCCAGAGTGTCGGACGGACAGACCGAAGGACAGACGGACAGACGGACGGCCGGACGGCCGGACGCGCTCGCCAGCGATCATCAAATATTTTTGCACAGCTTCGTCCTGTGCTGCGGACTCATTCGGGTCTAGAATTTGACGTGTGTGAATTTGTTGCTGTTGGAGTTGTTGTCTTAGTTGTTTTTGTTGTCTGCTGGCAGTTGCTGTTGTCCTGCAATGTTTTCGCGTCCTTGAGCTCGGTGATTTTTTCCTTCCTCGACACTTCCTTCGTCCGCTCGCAAATTCGTTCGCTGAAATCGAAGTGATTCAAGGCGGATTCGCTGGCCGCGACTCCCGGCGCATCACACGCTCGTCCTTCGCCCTTGGGCGGCGGCGCCTCGCCCTGTCGCCCCGCGGTCGGCCCTTCGTCTGGTCCGCACCGCGTCTTCACTGGCCGCAATTTCATTTTCGCTGGGCGCCAGCGTCGAGAAATCCTGGAACGAACGAGGAGGCGGCAACGAGAGCGCGAGAGAACGAGCGAGGGCGAGAGAGGGGCGAGGACAGCAAGACAGCGACGATGACGACGACCACGACGTCGATCACAGCGGGTTGCCGCGAGCGACTGCGCTCACATGGGTGTATGTGTGTGTGAAGCGTTTGCTCGTCAGTCGCGGAGGGTTTGAGCGAGCGCCATTGTGTGTTCGTGTTGGTTTATTTGCCGCCGGCGAGCTGCCTTCGCCGCGGACACGTGATGAAGTGATAATATTTTATTACCACGCCCCTTCCCCATCCCCGCCCTGCTCCCCTATTGCGGTTCGATTTGAGGGCGTTCGAGGACGTTCGCCAGATTCCGCTCGACGGAGGAGCTTCATTAGCGCTGAAAGAGCCTTGAATGAGGGGGCGTCAACACGTTTGACGTGGTCCCCCGACTTTCGCACACAAATTGAAGTCAGGGACTTATTCACCAATGACGGTAATAATAAAGGCGAAAATATTTTGCAGCAAGTTTTGTTATATTCATCTCAGAATTACTTAAATTGAACTATTTCAGTTTACTTTCGTCTAACAAGAGTTAGTTTTTAAAAAAGGTATTACTAATTACCATCAGAAGCGAACGCGTTTGCATTATTCATCGATAACTTCATTCTTCATTGGGAGTGTGAAGAGAGGCTCCTTATGCAAATTACTCTCTTCCCCACTCTCCAACTGAACCGCAACTCTCGCCTAAACTATGAGGGACAAAGAAAACAAAACAATCTGTTACTCACTTTGCATTGAGTTGCTCCCACGACGAAAGAACCCTCACGTGCAGGGGAGAGCGGCGGAAACCAAAACACAAAGCAAAAGAGAGCGGAGGGAAATTCACTCGCCGAGGGAATGTTGCGAGAAGCGCGTTGGCAACATGAATCTGGGGCCGATCACGATTACTCCACAAACCGAGCAACACGGACGCGAGCCATTTTTTCACTGATTGCTTTTCCATGCACTTCACCTACACAAACACACACATGAGCCAAACACATAAATCGTTTTTAAACACATGACCATATTTCGATTTTCGAATTCCATCAACTCGCGGCGTATTTTTTGCACCGTTTCTGGCCAAACTTAACACGATTTCCACCGGGAAATTTTCGGCTCGCTGCCACCTGAGGTCCGCGAAATACTGACCTCGCCTGTCAAAATTCTCTCCCGGATTCTGACAGGCCAATTGGAATTCGTGGAAAGTAACGGCATACGCTGTCTTCAATGTGAATGACTCTATTTTTCTTTCAATTTCGATTCCACTTGTGGAGGAATTGCACTAATGTGGACGGAAAATTAAAAAACAAAGATTTTCTCGAAATTTAAAATACGTCTTGACGTAATTCGAAAGGAAGATTTTTTGGCTTTTCTGGTTATGCACAAATTTCGAAGGATTTTCCGCCTTGATGCCTAATTAAACACTTAATTGTGTTGATTATAAATCACCACAACCGTTCAACAGCCCGCGACATTATTTTGAAAGCCCGCAAATTCTTGTAATTGGCAACGCAAATACAATGGCGGCAACAATATCCAACAAAATAACAACAATTAGAGAATAACGCTAATTACGTAACCGCATGGAAATGTTTCGCTTCTTCTTCTCTTTGTGGAATGTCAATATTTTGCAGCCGATAACAAAAACAATGATGGCAATAATAACAAACTCAATAGCAACAACAATGACCGCAGCAATTGTGATAACTAAAGAAGCAACAACACGATGGGAACGATAATCACAACAACAAATGGCCGACGGAAACGCTAATTAGAACGTTTAATTGATACACACTAATACGCACAAACACACGCACACACACATGCACATAAGCCGTCACCTGCGACACTGAGAGAAAACGAGAAGCGAGTGTAAAAAGCGATTCCCGGCCATCATGAAAATCGAGATGAAATCGTGGAAAATAAAATAAAATGAATGGCAATCGAAGCAATCAAGGCAAAAGAAAACATATTTTTTCGAATGGAACGCACTAGAAAGAAATGAGACAAAACGGATGAGAAAAAAATGATCGAAACTCCTGCAAAGGTCGGCGGGATTTTTCTCGGTGCACGAACCGAACGCAGGTGGCGAAAACGAGACAGGAAAAATATGCCACGGATCCCGACCACGGACCCGTTCGCCGAACCCCGGCCCTGGCTCGCAGCCAGTGGGAGGCGGCATGGGAGGACACGAAACGCCCCATTCAAGGACGAGGCGCGACAGGCCAACGTTTACTCCGCATACACACGATAATTTGTGAGGTTTTCGAGCGAAGATACTTTTGATATTTTGTGGCGAATGCACTTTGCAAAATTTCTGCGAGATGTTGGAGAAATCCACGGACGAAGCACTTAAAGTTTTGGCATGCGGGTTCCGCAGGACACGTTGGCGGTCGGCCAACACCGACAGCCGACAGGGCAACGGTGACTTGAGCAGCGCCCAAGGACGAAGCTCTTCGTTCTCGGGGCTGTCACAGCAGAGGCGCCCAAGGACACCGATGGTCCTTCCGGTTGCCCCGAGTTCCCCCCAGGCGGCCGCACCAGCCCACATCGGCGAAGCAGCAGAAGAAGAAGAAGAAGCGGAGGAGACGTTGTGAAAAACTCGGGACGCCGCCGAAAAGTTCGCAGATTACTCCGGGCTCCGGAGCCCCGACGACTTCCCTGCGATTCAGCAGAACCCGAACCTTTTCCGCCCTCGGGAGCCCTCGTCGACATGGCCAGGGGTGGGGGGGGGGAGTGCGCGAGGGGTGGGAGGGGCGCGAGGGGCGAGGCAAATAAAACAGCAGGCTCCATTGATTCGCCGCCCGGGGGCGCGGGCCGAACACGAGCCGCATGACGTCGTCGACTCGGGTGAAATTGCGCGTTAAGCAAAGTGTTTAATTCAATTAGGGAGGACAACAGCCAAAGGACCGAGGGACACAGGGCCACAGGACACCCTCCAAGGGCGCCCCCTTGCGAGCCGCCAGCGATTGGGGAAAACACCGCCCGGGAGTCGGGGCCCTCGGCGTCGATGACTTCCTGTTAATGGCCGAGAGATGACGTCGTCGTCGGCCTCAGGAGGCCAAACGTCAGTCGCAACCCGTTCGGGGCCGTCGTCAGGCCTGGTCCGGCGTCCTCGCGAGCGCCTCGAGCGTCCGTCGGCCCCTCGCATCGCCAGATCAGCACTTTCGGCACCTTCCGCCCACCTCCAGCCCCGCCGACAATTCACACTTCAGTGGCCTCCAATCAAGGCTCGGGGCTCGTCCGCGTCCGCGTCCTCGCCCAAAATGCGGAAGTGAAAGGCATTCATTGAAATGCTCTTAATCTTCGCACTCTCGGGAGCTACCAAATCTCTCTCTCCCTCTCCCCCACTCTCTCCCTCTTTCATCCTTTCTCTCGCCCATTTCGTCGCCCATTCTCCGACCCTTCCCTCTCATTAGCGAATCTCAGCCCGTGAGCCACCACATGACGTGTTCTCCCGTCTCCCGGTGTTCATCCTTCATCCATTTGCTGCGTGCGCGTCGGTGAATGTGTGTGTGTGTGTGTGTTCGTGCTTCAGATTGTGTTGACAAAAGCAGTTGTTCATCATCAACAGCATCAACTAAAGCGACAACAACAGAACCAGCAACAAGAACAACGTAAGCGACCACCTTCTGTGAGTGATTTTAAAACACACTGAGAGAAAAGTTGGCGAAAACTTCGGAATTTTCCAGAACGTCCGAAAAATATATTTTTAGTATTTAAAAAATTGCCCGGCAGAATCCTTCGTTTCGGAACACTTTCTTTATTAATGAATTCTTTGTTTTTTTTTTTAATAATCTGCAGAAGATCTTCGAAAGCCCCCATCAGTCTGAGAATCAACTGCTCGAAGAAGATGATAACGATCTTCATAATGTTGCATTTCTCTCCTCTTCCGTGAGTTTTCAACGGTCGCACCCAGGTCGTAGAAGAAGCCCATTGTTGGCTCTGCAGCGAGAAACCCATCGGACTCCTCGTGTCCCGACGCCTCCTCTTCCCGCTTCCACCGCTGGCCATGGCTCACTCCCAACCTCCGCCCTCCTCCCGTCCACCGGATCAATCGAGCTCGATTGCCTTTCATCGGCGATCCACCCGATCCCGCGGCTCGAAACCACCTCGCATCGGAGAGCGAGAGGGACAGAGAGCCGGGGAGCGTCGTAATTTCCATTTTATTTATCGGGCTCGGCCGTGTCGCTTTTCACGTGGGCCCTCGCATTTCGCTCAGTGTACGGGCATCGGGCCGGGGCTCCGGGGCGTCCTCGCCGATGCCCTCTTCGGACTCCTCCGCCACCTGGATCTCGAGGTCGTCCTCGGCGTCGTCCCCGTGCTCGGCTCTGCCTCATTCCCGCCGCTGTCGCCGTTGCTCACGACGATTTGCTGCTGTTGGGGGCCTCATCAGTGGCGGTGGCGTTGTTGTTGTTGCTTTAACAAGTGTTGTTGCAGCTGGTTCTGTTGCCGCTGACAGTCGTTGGCAAGTGAACAATTGCGCCCCGGGAGCGACGCCGTGCGAAATGGAACAATTTCAAGTGTCCTAAATTCAAGCAGGGCCACAAACACTCGCACAAACACTCGCACACACACACACAGACGACAATGGGCAAACGGCATTTGCATTGTGTGTGCCGGAACTGAACCTTCCTCCCCCCTCCCCTGTCCACCACCACCAGCGGCAGCAACGGAGACGGAAGGAGTGCCGGAAGAAGACGAACAATGGCAGAGCAACAAAATAATTACGAGCAGCACTAAAATGTGACACAGTTTTTCTAGCCAACAACAACAGCACACGTCGGTGCGTGCTGAGGGGTGAGGGGGTCGAAGGGGGGCCGAGGGGGCTGCAGTCGGCGCCGGGTGGGCCCAAGGGACGGACGGAACTCTCTGCATGCCAAATGAATTGTAAACGAGTTGAAATTAAAAGTTGTTTCTCTCTCGCATTGTCTTCCTTGTTTTCCGACACCTTCCACCACTTCCTCCCCCTCCCTCTCCCTCTCCCTCCGACCGTCTCTCTCGCACTCCCTCTCGCCCTTTCGCCATGGTCTCCTCATTTAAAATGCGTGCTAACAAGGCGACGAACGACGACCCGGGGGAGGGAGAGGTGGAGACAATGCCGGAACGAAGGACATGAGAGGGAAGGGTCAACAAGGAAGAGAGGGTGAGGAAGGGAAGGTTGAAGAAGGAAAGGGTCGAGGAGGGACGGGCGAGAGGAAGAGCACGGGATCCTAATCAGGAGGACTTGAAGTCCCTCCACCTGCAAGTGCCACAGTGAAAGGCGGCAAATATTTGTGGTGACTTCATTGGCGAGAGCTGGAACGAGGTCAGTGTGGGTTGAAATAGCGTCGAAATAACTCCATAAAGTTTAAACCTTGTTAAGGAATGTGGGTCAATGAAAAACACCCGCACATGAGGCCAGAAGAAGACGAGTTTTCAGCCACATTGGCCCAAAAACTCCCATCAGTCACACCAAAAATACGAGTCCTTCACAAAAGTGCCCCAAAAAAGCGATTCCGAAAAAATACGAGGCAAGTTTGAGGCGAGCAATTAGGGTGCTTAAGCACATGATCCCCCGAGACGTAACTCATGGAACCCTTCAGGAACCCGCTCTGCGGCGAAGTCAAGGGGCCCCAGTGGCAGGGGAAGAGGAGGCCGTGAGGAGCTCGGGCCTGTCCCAAAAGTCCTCTCAATGAATTATGCCATCGGCTCAGGTACGCCGGCCTCGGTCTCCTCCTCCTCTGTGGAGCTGCCAACTCCTTCCGGCTGCCTCCGTTCTGGGGAAGCCTCCGAGCCCGCCCGCCCCTGCTCCCCGCGACAGGGTCCCGAGGAAAGACCCCAAGACAAACGAGCTCCGGCGCGACTCCGAAGTGGAGAATTACCACGGCCATAAAACTTCTTTTAAATACTTTGGGCCATTATTGTCTTAAACGCAAAAACATGTTCACTTACTTCCCCCCCCCCCTCCACACACACACGCACGTGTGCATACCGCACACACAGCCACCACTACCACGGCGTGAGTGTGTGTGTTGGCTCCATAAAACGTTTATCACTGAAAGTGCCGCTGTTTAGCACCCTGTTGACGCCTCCCCTCGCCCCACCTCCACCTTCGCCAAGATGCTGGGCCGGGCGAAGCTGGGGAGAAGAAAGGAGAGTGTGGTGGTCGCAGAGGGGGAGGCTGCGAGAGGGGAGGCGGGCGAGGCGGGCAGCAAAAGGTACGGGGCTCCCACTTTGTATGGCACATTTTTATAGCATTATGAATTATGCATTTTGACCATAATTTGTGGTTCCTGGTGAGAGGCGGACGACGACCGAGGACTGAGGGGAGGGGGGACGGAGGCGGGGCCAGGGCTGCTCCTGGATCGGCGCAGGGCTGCCACGCGGCCTCGACGCCATTCAACCCTAACGAGCAGCCACGGAGCAAATATTGAATACATAACATCAAGGGCCGGCGCGGAGGACCGAGGACGACGGGACCTCGTTGAACGCACCTGCCGCGCGGCCACCCCCGCCCCTGACGCCCCTCCGTCCAACCCACCACCCGGCCACGCCGTCCCGCCGACCGACCACAGCTCGTTGGCTCCCGCATCGAACGCATTTCGTTTGTTTCGCCCGGGGTCCTGTTGCGTGTCCATGTGTCCGGTGGTGTGCGCCCGTGGGGTCGTTTGTGTGTGTGAATCCGAGAGTGGCTTTGCTGGTGTGTGTGGGTGTCTGTGTGTGTGTCGCTGTATGTCTGGACTCGCACTGAGCCGAATGTTAAGTGCCCGCTGCCGTCCACAGACAGCCGGACAGACGGACGGACGGACGGACGGACAGCGTGGACGATGCATGCCATTCCAAACCTCCTCGTGTCCCACAGTGGTGTTCCAAGCATTGTTTCCCCATCCGTCGCCCCTCCTCCTCGCTCTGCAGAAATCACCGGCGGGGAAAATTGGAAATTGTTGTTCATACAACACTTTTTTCCGTTTCTATCGAGCATGAGATTCGTTCTGGAGCTCTTCATTAAATCCGGACGACGACGACGGCGGAGAGGGAGGGACCTGAGGCCAGGCGGACAGACCGACATCCAGACATGCCAACAGACCGATGCCAGGCAGGCCAACAGACAGCCAGACAGCCGGACAACCAGACCTCACCGACTTCTGGCCAGGCTCGTTTCCCCAGCCCTTGGCTCCGGCTCCGGCCCCGCCTCATGTCCGAGGTGTCCCCTCGGTTGCGGTTCATCAACTCGTTGTTGTTGTTGTTGCTGTGGCTCCGTCGCAGTCGGCGCAGGTCCCTTGGAGTTCTATTTGCATAGCTGTAAGTAGAATTTATCCTCAGGCGAGTCTGAGAGGCGTTGATGGCCTTCTTCAGATGTCTCCATGGAGTGTAATTAAGAGATGGGAGCGTTGTAAAACGGGATTTGCGACAGTCGAAGGGACTTTCGGTGAAATAGCGAGCCACACTGTGGAGAGGAAAAGTAGTGCTTGTTGTAGACACGGAGAGAGAGGCGGGAGGCAGGTGGGAGTTATGGTTATGTGGCTTAAAGGGAGACAAAAGACAGAAATAATTCATGTTATTCATTTTTACACTCTCTTAGACCTGCTTTCACTTGCTTGAAATGAGTAATTTCTTAATAGAAATCTGAGCCCCCGCCGAAGATTGTTCGAGGAATCGAAGGTGGACCGCTGTGAAATTAATAAAATCCACAGAGGAACTGAAGAAGGAGAAATACAAAAAGTTGCCTCGAGCGCCGAAATCAACGAGGGCGCCACAATAGAAAGAGAGAGAGGGAGGGAGGGAGGTACGGGGTACGAGAGAAGGCGCTGTAATTGACAGCGCCGGTTATTGTTATGATAATCACAGCCACACACGTGGTGGCGGGAATTCGTCCTTGAAGGCCCGTGCCGCGGTCTGAGCGAATCGCATGAAAACGAGGCGCACCCGAGGGCGCCCTCAGGCCGCCTTCTCTCTTTCTCCCCCTCCCTCCCAGAGGTCGTGGCAGCCACACGTCGCCGGCACGAAATAAGAATGCTGTTTGTCATAATTCACCGCTGTCGAGGGCTTCGACGACCCTCCCTCCACCACTCTCCCCCTCTCTCTGCGGCTCCTCGTGACCCGGGTCCTCGCCAGGGCCTGCCGCCGGTCGTGGGTCGCTGCGGACCGCAACACGTACGTTCGGGAAGCATTTGCGGCCACGTTGCGCAGCAGCAGCTGGCCGTGATGTCGGCAGGCATGCGGCATTGGCTTCGCCGATTGCTGGTGGCGAATACAAATTCCCGACCTCCACGGCGCCTCGAAACCATCGAAGTTCGCTCCCTCTTGGCTCCCACCTCTCCTGGCATTCCTTAATAAATCACATCGAATGTGCTATCTGAATATCGCTTTAAAGACTCCTCTTCCATTCCACCTCTGTCTGCTGGCCCTGGACTTTGCCCGGACTTGCCTTTGACTTTCCCTTTAAAGCCCTTCGCTCCTGCGGGGGTGCCGAGAACTCGGTGAACCCTTGAACCCTGACCTCTCGGCCCCTCCACCAATCCCCAGTAATGGCTCCCGTCCTCGCCCTGCTCGGACCAGTCGTCGGGCTCTCGAGTAATTTTCGAAAATCACTTGCGCTCTCGACACCGCATCAGAGTCGCATGAGGGAGGGCGGGGCTTGAGTGGGAAGGTCTGAAATCCTGCAAAGGGTCGCCTGGCTGGTGCCACATTATCGGGGTCACTGAACACCATCAGCACCAGCATCAGCAACATCAACTTCAACAGCTTCAGCAACAGCAACAGCAGCAGCTCCAGCTCCAGCAGCCGCAGACACGACACAATATTTATTTATGGCTACGCAAGGATTCATATTTGCGGTCTTCGGAACACGACCAGCCCGTCCCAGAGCCAGAGAGAGGAGCCCGACCCCGACTCGTCGTCGGCCTGTGGTCTCTGCCCGTCCTCGGCCCTCGTCTCCTGCGCGCCCCTGACCCGTGAGCCGTGGGACTTCACGCAAGTGAAATAAAGTCCAGGAAAAATGACGACGGCGCCTCTCATTTGGCATTTAAATGAGTTCCCAGAGAGGGCGCGGGATGCAAGAAATCAAGAGGTCAGGTGGAGATAGAGAGAGAGAGAGGTGGGGGAGTGAAAGAGGAAAGTGAGAGATGGGGGCCGGGTCTGACGAGGGTCTGACACGGGTTCGAGCTCGGACCCCGACGACGACTCGAAGTCAAACTCACGGGCCAGTGGCCGTGCGCCGTGGGCAGCAGGCGAGGACCAGGAGGAGGTCCAGTGGCCATTCCTGGCGAGGATGCTTCGGTGAACCCGTGGCTTAGGGCCCTGCATGTCCAAATGCAAATGCGTAGGGAAATTTATATCGCATTTCGGTTGCAAATTCACTTTCGATTGCGTTTTACATTTCAATTTGAATGTAATTTTTTACCTCATTACGCATTCCATGGACCGAGGCGCCACCTCCCCCCCTCCCTCTCTCGCTCTTCCACACACACTTTGAGCATGTGTGGGCGGAATCGGCCACAAATGCGTTTCTGGTGAATTAACCTAATCAATGATTCGTAAAAACGCACTCGATCCGCGTGGCGCGAGGACCCGAATTTCAATTACTTAAAGCCCGAGTCGCTGGCCACGTGACACATGTCGGCCTGATGTGGTCGGACAGAGGGAGAGGGGGAGGGGGAGAGAGAGGGGGAATCGCAAAGCCATTACAATTTGCTCTGGTTGCAGAAGGGGCCGTTTGGGAGGAAGGAAGGATTGCTTCGGGCAATCGTCGAATATAATTGTCCCATTTTCCCTCCCTCTCTCCCTCCCTCTCTCCCTCTCTCTCTCCCTCTCTGTCTCTCTCCAGGCCCTCCTCGACCGAAGTAAGCTTTTAATTATTGACTTCCACTCGTCCCTCGCCATGGCTTCGACCTGCCTTCGCAGGAAACCGCGTCGTGGACGTCCAAAGGAGTCGCAAATCCTTTGTATCTCTCGTTTTCCTGTTGAGTCAGCCTGTCTTTTTTCGTCAGCCTCCGAGTCATGTAATTAAGTGCACACTTCCGGTGGGTTCCGCCGGGCCGTTTCCGCTTCCGTTGACACGCGAAATGGCTTCGATCGACGGCGACCGAGGGCTGGAGGAGGGCAAGGAGGAGGCGGAGAAGCAGGCCAGACGAAGCGGGCTGAAGATGATGGCGGTCATGACGCGGATGACGAGGATGACACGAGGACAACGCGGCGGCCGCGGCGTCTCCTGGTTGTTGTTGTGGTCGTTGCTCCCCGTTGTTTTTGTTGTTGCAATTACTTTTGTGGTTTTTGTCCTCGCTCTCGTGGGACTCGAAGCGAATCGCGCGCCAGACAAAGGAGAATTTTAATTGGAAAGTTCGCCATTAAAGAGCTCGTCCGAGCTTCGGTCGAAATCCGCGCTCGCCGCAATCCGAAAATCGATTCAAATTGCAAATTTTATCACGGTCCCATGGAGTTCTGTGCACTTGTCCGAATTTTGACAATCGCATCACTCACTCGTTCACTCACTCCCTCTCACACACACACACAAACGCATTCACGCTCGGCGTGTGGTTGACAGAGCAAATGTCAACAAACACTCTGCTGACACTTCCTGTGGTCCGAGCGGCGGCGAGGGCCGGCAGGGGCGTGGCGACGACGACGGCCACGCCTGGGTGCAGAATTCGAAAATGGGAAAATTTGGGTCCTGGCATTTTGCATGGAAAATCGCATTCCACAAAAACCTCCCATGCGCCCACGTCCCGGCCGCAGTCACCAGGGCCGGGACCGGGGCCGGGCTGTTCTGGGTCCCCGGTCCGGCCTCGGCTCTGCGACTGGGACCGGGTTCGGGTCCGTGTCCTGGCCGCAGCGATCGGAGGAAATGACTTTGCAATTGGTCTCCGATTCGATGTCCTTTGGGGCTGATGCGCTTGGCTTTGTTTCCGGCCAAATAATGCCGGCTCGTTGCGAATGGAAATTTCGAAATAATCATTTCAATTCCGCCCGCTCGCCCCGCTCGCTCCCTCCTTTCTCTTTCTCTCCAGCGGGCTCTCGTCGTCCTGTTTTTGTGCTCATTGTTTTGATTGCACTTATTGATGACTCCCTCGTTGTTTTTGTGCCTTCTCGTGCCGTTGTCGTTGATGTCGTTGTTGTGGTTTTTGTTGCCCGCGTTGATGTCGTTGTCGTCGTTGTTGTTGTTATTGCTAATGAACGAATGTCCCCTCGTTCGGTCGACAAAGTTGTTGCAACAATTAGAAAACAATTTCCAGACTTTCGACAGCAATTGCAAAAATATCTCCACACAAAGTCGACGGAAGTTCGGAGCCACAGGCGAGACGACGGGAGAGACAAGCACGTGGAGAGAGGGAGACAGGAGAGGGAGAGTGAGTGTGTGCGAGTGAGAGAAAAGTAGGAAAGCGAGGCCTGATCGACTTCACGGGCCCCCGAAAGCAGGCCTCGAAATATTCTCCAGCTTGACTAATTGAATCGTCGGCAATCGAGTTCCTGCCGCCACCTCTCGCCCTCTCGGTCTCTGCCTCTCGGTGTCTCCTTCTCTGCTTCCTGGCTGTCGGCATAATTAAATGAAATGCTTCTGGTCGACGACAACAACAGCAGCAACAGCAACGAGATGAAACTTTAAATAGAGCTCTGCGAGCGCAATCCAATCAGAAAGAATTCCCATCCGATTCCCCAGGAACGCAGGCAGATGTCGTTAATTCCACCGTTGTTGTTGTGGCTCTGGTTGTTGTTGCGACGGCTTGCGGGAATTTCTAAATTTCCGACCTGCCCCGTCTGTCTGTCGCCAGGCCCGCCCCTCCTCCTCCTGCTCGCTCCCTGAGCCGTCGTGGCTTCCGCTGCAGGTGCGCTCGACCGGAAGCGAAAGCGAGGCCAGAGGGGGAGACAGAGAGGGGGAGAGAGAGGGGGTGGCGTTTTTATTGCCTCCGCAGAGCAAAGTGTCCGGCAGGACCCCGGGCTCAGTGGAGCGGCGGACGGGCGACGAGCGACGACCGCCCGGTGGCCGGCGGCTCTCGAGAGGAGGGAAGGCGAAGAAGGGGAGCAGGTGGGGGGGGCCCTTGACAAGTGTCCTTTCGTCTGAGCAACGACCGCGACACAGGAAGCGACATTAAAAGCTCGCAATTTGTACCGTAAAAGTGTTTGCCTTCTTCTGCCTTTTGCTGATGGCGTTTCCTCTCAATCGTCGTCGTTGTTGTTGTCATCATTGCTGTTTTTGTAATTGCTATTGCCTTTGTTGTTGTTGTTTTTGTTGTTCCCCACATGTTCCACATTTTGCTGCCTTCGCTCGTTTTCCGCTTCCTCCTCGGCTCCGTGTTTTTGAGCATCTGTAAAAAGGAGGAATGTAAGAGCAGCAGCAACAACAACAGCAGCAGCAATGGCATTACATCAACAATTGTTCCAACAACAACAACAATCGGACCCCACGTGGCGCTTCGTCCTGGCGCTGCAGCAGCCGGCGCTCGTCGTCCTGGAGGCGGTTTGCGTTAATTGCGGTTACCTTGCGTTCGAGTGCATTTGCAGCCATGTGCGTGCCACACACACACACATAGACAGGCGAAAAGAGACAGTGATAAAAGGAGACTGCCGGATACAAAGACACAGAGAGAGAGAGAGAGAGACAGAGAGCGAGAGGCTTCTCTCCTTGCCTTTGGTGGAATTTAATTAAAAACTGTTGAATTTCGTGTTGAGGTTTTTAATTTGTTCTCCTTATCTTGCTCCTTCTCTCTCTTTCGCACAACTTCCCCTCTCCCTCTCTCTCTCTCTCTCTCTCTCTGTCACCGTCTCCGTCTCATTCTCTCTCTTTCTCTTTCATATCCCTCTCTGCAGGAACTTCTCTGGGTTTTTCGCTTGTGTTTCTAGTTTTCGGCTTTGTTTGACTGTTTTTCCCTCGTTTCTTCAACTCGTTTTATATCATTTCAATGCAATGTACTTCTTATTTTTGTTTTATTTGGCCCCGTTGTGATTAGCGCTAGTTGGCAACTCGGGCCACACTCGACCCCGATGGAATTCCATTAGTATTCAGCGAGTGCTTGTGTGTGGGCCGCGGGGTTTGTTAAGAATGCGCTCGTGGCCGAAGCGCGTTTGGCCGCATTTCCGAGAGGTTGCCGTGGGTTTTCAATGGAGAACAAAAAACGCAGTGCTCGGGCCAGAGGAGGCCGTCTTCGAATTGGCCACGGCCTCGGTTTTTATCGACCTCGTTCAAAGGTTTTCATACCCAACAATGAAACAAAGTTAAATCAGTGGTTTTAAAAGGGTTTTTTTATCTTTGTTTTTCCTTAATTTAATAATGAAATATCGACATTCGGGTCTTTGGCTCAGTTCGCGACCGCGGCCCAGACTTTCATGGGTTTTCATACCGACCCACACCCTTTAAACTGCCCTCCACAGGGGGCCGCCGCCGCCGCTGACCCTGGCCTCGGGCAAATGACTTCGCTGAAGTGCGGCCCCAATCGATTGCGACTGCCCTGCCGCACTTCACCAACCGCCCTGCCCCGTGCCTCCCAACCCCGGAGCCTCCCTCGTGCTGAACCCCCGAACATCGCCGCGCACAGCTGCAAGGCTTACGAGATTACCGGGATCATGAGCGGCAGGAAGCATCAATTACACGCACACATACTCGAAAAGGACACACACAACAACACGTCCTCGAACACATGCACACACACACTCGCGCACCCACTCATGAACCTACTCCCACACCCACTCACACACATGCGGCGTCGCAAACACACTTGTGACACGGCATCGCATGCATCAGCGACGGGGAAGGAGAGCGAGTGAGAGGAGGAAGTTGGGGAAAAAAATACGGGATGGGGAAGGGATGGATGCAGGAAGGGAAGGGATGGGCGAACGAAGAGACGACGGGTGGCGGAAGGAGAATGCAGAACCACGATAGGAAAGTCCTCGAAGGAACGTAGGATCGAAGGAACGAAGTAATTACGACGTTCCATGTAGAGCCTACTGAAGCGTGGAGGGGACGGCAAGGCATGCATGAAGGGCGGAAAGGGCAGGGAATTGAAGGGAAAGGAAGTGGAGATAAGATAAACATCGAAAAGAGCGAAGGAGGAAGGTAACACTGCTGAGGGCGAGGCAGCCAAAAGACAACGGAGGAGAGAGTTCTGCCATCGAGAAGGATCCGGCACATGACGGCCGGCCACAAGCAGCAGACTATGAGAGGCTTAGGCTCGCCTGCCGCCAGGATTAGGCCTTCACTCGCTGGCAGCGGCCCGCCAAGGCCACGCCCAGCGACCACCCAGCGCCCACCGCGCCTCGTGATGACCACCCTCGGGAACACAACAGCCGTATCTGTCAGCCGGCAGCAACAACGAGAGCAACAACGATAACGCCAGAGCCACAGAGCCGATGTCACCGAGCCCAGCAACAACAGATCATTTAAATAATCCCCGGATGGAGGTGTCGGCAGAGGGGTGGAGGGGGTAAGTGTCGCCAGTGCCAAATACCCACTAATCCCGGGGTGGCGCAATCGGGAGCCGGGCCAATAATCGTGATGTGCGAGGCCGGAGTCGCGGGCGCCCGAGCTTGAGCGAACGGCAATTAAACGAAATGAGAGACAAACACAGGCCGCGGACGGAGAGAAAGCGAGGGGAGAGCAGAAAAATAAAAGACAGAGTCAGATAGAGTTCGAGAGAGAGAGAGGACTTTATTGATTCAGGCCGTCAGTTGTAGGCGTCGACGATCTCGACGATGCTCACGTAGGTCCCGAGCAGGCCGCCGAAGGCCCCGAACGCGATCACCAGGATGTTCTTCACGAGCCCGAGGCGCCACCGGCCGTAGCCGTCGCGGTACTGGACGCAGACCTGCAGCAGGGCCGGGAAGATCAGGCCCAGGATCGAGAGGCAGAAGGCGCCGACCAGCGACAGGAAGAGCGATAGGTCGGGCACCGCGATCGCGCAGCCAACTGGAAGAGGCAGAGAACGAAAGGAGGCGTCAGACGACGACAGACGAGAGAGAGAGAGAGGGAGAGAGGGAGAACTCACAGCTGAGCAGGACGATGAGGCAGCGCAGGAGCAGCTCGTAGAGGACGTGGCGCGAGGTGTCCTTGACGCGCTTCGACAGGTACTTGGTCCACACGATGTTGGCCGTCACGTAGCCCTGGAGGGCGTACGAGATCCAGGTGGTGATGGCGAACATGATCTTGGTCACCTGGGCCAGGCTGCGGGGGACAAAACAAAACCGGTTGATCGACGTCGAGTTCATTCGATGGTCTCGATTTGGTTCGCTCGACTCACATGGCGTCCTGGGGGATGTTGAGGGTGACGCTGCCGAGGGCCTTGTCGCCGTAGCGCCAGTAGCCGAAGAAGCCGAGCGCGATGTAGAGGCCCAGGACGATGCTCATGCCCAGGTTCATGATGCCCAGCGGCCGCAGGTACGCCTTCGGGTTCTTCATGTTCTCCTCGATGGCCAGCACCTGGGTGGGAGGGAAGCAAACGGACAATCAGCGGGTTGGAGGGAGTGAGTGTGGGAGCGAGACGGAGCACTCACCACGCCGACGGCCTCGAGGGCGAAGAGGACGGTGCCGAAGAAAATTGGCAATTTCGCGATGGCCTCGAAGGGCTTGCGCTCCGCAATCGGCGGCAGCGAGTCGAAGATGTAGTAGAGAATCACGCCGAAGCCTGCAGAGAGAGAGAGAGAGAGAGAGAGATGAAGACACAATCGCAATCACCCACAGGCGGGGGAGAGAGGGGGAGAGGGAGAGGGACAGGGACTCACCCGCGAACAGGAGCACGTTGGCGAAGGAGGAGAACGGCGCGAGCATCTTGAGGTTGCGTATCGAGAAGAGCAGGAAGATGGGCACCAGGACGAAGCACATGTGCAGGCGGAGGTCGAGCACCACGAGGTACTCGTCGACGATCTGCTTGACGCTCTCGGCGATGAACACCACGTAGACAGAGCAGATGCCGAAGTGGTAGAAGGCGAGGAACCCGTCAACGAAGGGCCTGTCGGGGAGAGAAGGAGAGAGAAAGAGACATATAGAGATGGGGAGAGGGGAGGTAGTCGGAGGAAATGGGCGAAAACAATAAACAGGAAAATAATGCAAGCAGAAGGCGCCGAGGAGCCCGGGGCAACGGGGCGTATGAGTGACGTGGAATTCGTGGTCGCTCTCGATTAATCGTGGTTGCCCCCGATTACTCGAGCTTCCTGCGGTTACTCGCGTTTACTCACGTGGCGATCGGCACCAGGCACCTGAGCATGGGCGGTCCCTCCTCCAGGCCCGCGCACATCGCCTCGGCGTAGCTCAGGTACGGGGTCCGCTTGCGCTTGCACAGCTCGTACATGGACCCGATCTGCGGAGAGAGAGAGAGAGAGACGGAGAGACGCCAGTTAGACGGAGTAGGAAAGGGACGGAGACACTTGCCAGGATGTGCAGGCAGTGGACGGCGATGAGGCCGACGATCAGCGTCAGGACGAAGCCGTTCAAGTAGCCGGCGTGGGCGAAGGCGCTGGGCATCGCCAGGACGCCGGTGCCGATTGAGGCCTTCAGGAAGTGGGCGAAGGTCTGCGTGTTTCTGCGGGCGGAGAGACAGAGAGGAGAGAAAGAATTAGTCAGAGGAAGAGATGGTGCGAAGGAGAGGAGGAGGGGCGCGACTTACGTGGTCGGGTTCTTGACGTTGCGGTGCTCGTGCGGGTCGTAATCGTCGTCCGGTCCGGGTCCGGGTCCGGCCGCGCTGCCGCCGTTCTGTGCATCGTACCTGGATACAGAGAGAGAAAGGGGGGAGAGAGCGAGAACGGGAGAAAGTTGAGTGGGAGCTCGCGATGCCAGATATCCAGAACCTACTTCATTCTGCCGCGCCTCAAACTTGAATAAATATTTGAGCCAGCCGAAGGTCCGCGAACGCTAATCTAAAGTGAAAAGTTCTGTTCCTCGTATATCTTTATTGATCGCGCTGTTATGGCTTGTTTAGGGCACAATTTCTTGATTTTTTACTGCACAATTTCGTGATTTTTTTATTTTCTTGATTTTTATAACATTTTATTAATCACTCCAGATTTACGAACGAAAAAAATGAATGGCTCCAATAATAAGAAACGACGTGCGGCTGTGTTTTTTCTTCACCTCTGTGTTCAGCGTTTAATCGTCCGTTTACGACGACGAGTGCTTTAGGAAATCATTCATCAATCCGATCACCATATATATCTGTATATATATACTTTTCTGCCCCCAGTGGACTCGGCGTCACGCTGCGATCGGCGGGCAAAAATCACTCCGTAAACCTCACGCGACAGGGGATCTAATCGCAAATCCTCGAACGTGAATTATTGGATCCGGCTCCGCGATACGGGCGAGTGGGCGGGAGAGGCGGAGACCAAGAGAGCGGGGGGGGGAAGAGACGGCTGATCGTGGCGCGCGAGAGAAACTGCGCTGGTCCGTTCGCCTGCAGCTCGTCCGTCAAACTGAAGCCTGCTGGGGTCGGAGCTCGGCCAAGATCTTCGAGTGCTCTGTTTAATCTCTATCAGAATCTAATCAGTGTTAAGTTATATGCAATTAAGATATATAGTCTCATCATCAACCACATCGCCGTCGCCAGCGTCCTCGTTATCGTCGGCGTCATGATTGCCGCGATCATCGACCACACGATCGTCGTTATCGTCCGTCCGTCCGTCCGTCCGTCCGTCCGTCATCACGCAGTTGAGATAAAAAAATCGAGCTTTCCTCCAGAACGTGCTCACGGCCGACGTGTTGTTGTAGAGTTTAATTAAGTCCGCTGAACGCCTTCACACACTTGTTCAAACTGTTCAGAGAGCAGTTCAAGAAAATTGTCTTTTTGTTCAAAACAAGGTAAGTTCGCTTTTTACTAAGCGAAACAAAACATGTTGTTGTGAAGATTGAAGAGTTCGCACTCGAGTTAAGCCACTGCATTTTTCACTCAAGCCCACAAGGTGAAGATGTTTGTTTTTGTTCATTTACGAGAATTGATATCTGATATTAATTCCTCTATCATCATCATATCCTATCCTCTAACATCATTCGAGAATTCAAATTTGAAACTTTTCGAACTACTGTTTGCTTGTTTTATTATTATTAATTTCTTTTTTTTTTTTTGTTTTTGTTTAATTCATACAATCGTGAAACAGCTACTTTATTGTTTTCTAAATATTTACTGTGCACTGTTATCATCATTTGTATATTGATTTTTTGTTGCAATTTTGTTCTCCAAAACTAGTACATTCTCGTAATTGTGATTGCAGATATTGTCATTAGTGCTGAATTTATTATTATTTTATTGTTGTCATCGTCGCTGCCGCTATCGGTGGCCATTAAATTGAATTATTGGTGGTAGCGCCGACGGCCGAGGTTCGTTAATAAAGAACCGGTTTCGGCCGATCCTCTGGTTAAGTTTAGCGATGAGTTAATGACGAATTATGTGAGACATTAAAGGTCCATATTCTCGCCCGCCCCATGCGTCAGCGACGGAGTTGGCTGCGGAGATAAAAACAAGCCGAAATTTAATGACCCCATTCCCAGGCAATGTGGAAATATTTTGATGATCCGTCCAGATAAGAGTGCAGAGATAATGTATGCACGCCCTTGCTTCCGTGGAGAGGAGCCGTTTCATTAGAAGGCGTAAGAGACTAATTAAAAGCCATGCCAGGGAAGAATGCCGGCTGATGCCGAGCTTCGCCCGAGAAAGGGGCTGGTAAGCATAGCCGTCAACACGTGAACCCACCACATCGGTGTGGTGAAGACTGTTCCCAACATTTCCAGACACCTCTGGAGAAACGGGCGAAGCTCGCGGTGGCCGGGTTCGTGCAGAGTCTAACGGAGGGAAGTCGAAGTTCGAAAGCTCGTCGGTGGGAAATAACAATGGGGTCAGCTTTTGTGAGCTTCCACTTCCACGGGAAGCAGAGGCGGCCATTGTGAATGGGAGATGTAGAAGAGGAAGCAGAACCTAACGAAAGACGGCGACAAAGAACCGTCGGCGCTGATCGTGCCAGGGGAGCGCGTCGTGAAGGGGCACGAGGTGAGGCAAAGGAAACAGAAAAACGAAAACACGCGACGGGGCGAGCGAGTAGGCGAGATATTGTTTGCCGCCCAGATGAGTCGACGACTGGACAAGCCGACCTGGTGAAGCGTCAGGCGTTCGACTCTTCCTCTCAGTCTCACAGCGCAACGACGAACGGCCGGACGTAGAAGCGGCGAAGTGGCCGCGAACAAAAACAAATCTTCTCTTCCTCGGCGAAATTTCCCCAAAGTATTTATCCCATATAAATACCATAATTACAAGCCACAGTTCGTCGTGGAACATATAGCGCTCGGCTACAAAGCAGTCTTCGCTTGCGAAATCTCCCAAAATTCCAAGTTTTTTGCTGAGATTTGTGCATATTTTGTGAGATTTAAATTAATATTATTCATGTTTCGCTTTGTCTGTGTTCTCCGGCAGCATAAATTAAACAAAACCAAGCCAAACTAATTCTGGGACAAACTTGTTCTCACAATTTTAATTAAGAATAATTCACAATTTTAATATTTTTTATATTTTGTTGTTGTTTATTGTTTTGTTCTTCAAGTTTGTACTTGTTTTGTTTTGAAGTCAATAAATTCAAGTGATTCGCAAACAAACCTCAATTCGTCAACAAAGAGAGGCAAACAAATGGTTTATTCCGTGCAGGTAAGATTTTTCTTTAGCCGCAGATTTCATCTTACATCGCCTACTAGGCATGTCCAAATGCACACAAAGTAGACATTAAGCCCTACATACATACATTTGTCATTAGGGAAAATCTTTTATTCGCAGTTCGAGGGAAGAAAACATGGGAGAGAAAACACGAAAGACACTCAGGAACTCGTTAATCGTTATTATCGGCAGGTCTTAGATAACCGGCCGTCCCTCTCCACCTCCATCCACAAACTCGCCACTCTACAAACGATGTCCATCTCTTTCCCACTCCCCATCCACTGACTGGCTCCACAGGTGTTAGTGCCTACAACCCTTTGCCTCGCTTATCTCCTTCTCGTTCTGTCGGCCTGAGCGACGCAAAACCTCTTTTCTCATCTGCCTTCCACTCTCTCGTTCTCCTGCGGCGGAGCGTTTCGTAGGCATTCGCTGTTTCGCATTAGAACTGTGCGTCGGACGCCGGTCTTCCATTGGCCGACCCCGCCGGCCTCTCGCACACCCTACGCTCGATGAGAAGGTTGCTTCAAATACTCGGGAAATCAGCAACTAATTAGCATTGGCGTTGGAGCCGACTTTCCTATACCAGTCCTTTATCAGGCGTTATATCATGGGCCCTTATCTACATTAGAGCCTGATTTATCACGTTACAATGCCAACTAAATCCCCGAGCTCGAGCTACGTGGTTCGCTCTCCACCAGCCAGCTCTTTTGCAAAGAGGTCGACTCACCACGCCACACCTCACATCCCCCCCGACTTCCTTATCGGGCCCCTCCTGCACCCCAAGTCGGGGTCTTAGGTTTCTACTTCTGTTCCAGTCTGCCGATAAACAAAGCTGAATATTCTATATCGAATGCAATTAATATAATAATAAAATGTTATATACTTTGTTATCGCTCCTCCTTCATTCTACCCCCAGCCGTCCACCTCTCTCTGTACATTCCATTTAGGTGAATTTATTTTCTGTATGTTTTCCACTGTTATTGACACATGCGAGTTAAGGGCGGGATTGTGCGAGTGTGTGTGTGCTGTCATGTCCCAGCTTATAAGTATATTAATTACTAATATTTCGTTTTGGAAATTACTTGCAACAGTGATGTCAGGAATGAACTCGATCGTGAAGGCGGTGCCATCACACACAGTGGCAGCCAAACCTTCCCGATCCCTCCCCGACTAGCGGACGTCGTTACGACTACAGCTTACTCGGCTCCCCCATTGGCCTCTCCACCGACGTCTTCCTGGTGTGCGCAAACACTTTAACTGTTGCATTTAACCTGTCGCCAGACGCTACACCCAGAGCGCCGAGATCGCCACGGCTGTTCCTAATTGCATTATAATTTCCCCCCAGTCGCTGCCCCTCGTAATTAACGTAATTTCACGCTCCTATCAAGTTCTAAATGTGTGCTTAATACCGTATATCCGTCATTCAGAGGATCAGACAAACGATGCTTGACAGACAGCCAGCCAGACAGACGAACGGATAGATTTATGATCTCAATGGACAGGCGGATAGACAGGCACCAGACGAGACGAGACGAGACGAGGGGTTGTTGTTCGACTTAAACGCGCCTCGCAGCGACTCAGGGGGCGCCTGGGTTCGGGCGCACGTTCCGGGCGCGCTTCACGGTCACCTCTATATTTCTATTTATATTTTTCAAAAGCGCAGATATTTGCACACTCCTTGTATTGAAGCGCTTTTTCAACAACCCAATAACGCGCCTAAGAGGTCTTGGCCAAGCACTGATAATAGTTCCATATTTGGAAGCACACTCAGGTCGTACTAGTGCTAGACACCTACTATAACTAGCTGGCACTTGTCGTCCAGCGGTATAATGGCTCGGGCGGAATGCGTAATCAATTACACACAGACACTCAGAACTTTAAACGCACACATGTGCGAAGACAACGAATGTGGCTTTATCAGAGGCGAAATCGCGGCTGATCGGCGACCTTCAGGGGATGTCGGTGCCGCCACGCATGGGGATGAGTCAGAAGGAGTCGCACTTGGCGTTGTCAGATCCCATCATTTGACGTCAACCCAACGTTCCAATAGAAAATTTTATCTTTAAATAAATCAATTTTTTCAATCCCCCGCCCTTAGAACAATGAGACGGGAGAGATCGACTACTTCCACAGCGACAGCACCACCGTGGAGCGGCTGGAGTTCGACGAGGAGACCGGCGAGCCGCTGAACGGGACGATCAAGGTGCGGTACACGAAGCACAAGCACTTCCAGATCCCCAAGAAGTACCTTCGCGCCACCAGCTGCGAGGAGTTCGACAACGAAATGACCGGCGAGAAGCCGTCCAGCTACGAGCCCATCACGGTCAAGATGAAGTCGCGGGGGGAGCCGGAGGAGAAGCCCAAGGAGAAGAGGTCGCAGTACGAGCACGACGACTACCTGCGCATGGAGGGCGTGAAGAACGTAAAACGAGTGCCTTTCACGGCTAAATGGACTGTTTCTAAACGAGATTTCCTCCCCTCCAGGACGTCATACTGGGCTATAACAAGGGCAGCTACCGCATCTTCCTCATCCCGACGCTGTTCTTCTTCAACGTCTACATCGGCTTCCTGCTCGCCATCCTCGAGTCGTTCTTGCACTTCTGGGCCCACATGAAGAACGGGCTCAACATGAACAAGAAGTTCTTCTACCGCAGTCCGCTGCACGTCTTGACCTCGCAGTTCTGCGCCGTCTGTCGCTCCGAGTCGGAGATGGAGATCCAGCTGTTCGAGATGTTGAACAGACAGATGCGGAAGGCACGGACCTCCAGAACCCTCAAGGACGTGACCAAGGTAATCACCTGAGATGTTGGCGAACCGAGTGTGGTTCTGGGATTCAACTGAAAATCATGTGGAGAGTTCTTTTGACCATTATCTTGTTAAGATGTGTGCGTGTGTAATCATTAATACTATTTTGGTGAAACGTATTTTTGTAGTTAACTCTTGTTCTCACAAATAAATTGTGTTCTCACAATTCATAATATATTTTGCAACAATTAAAGTATGACTTGAACATTTAAAAATTGCCTATTTTATTTTCACTGTGTTCTTCGTTGAACATAAAATAAATGCACCATATCACGTCGGATTATTTACAATTGACAAGTATTAGTTTCGGTGTATAAGTTATGAAATATATGCTTAAATGATTGTATATTCCTGAATCTTTGAGTTTTGCCTCTGACGCGTTTGTTTCCCCACTCTCAGACCTCGATCTGGCCCATGGGCTTCACGTTAGGCGAAACCTCGAACTTGCAGCCAGTACTCGCGATCACATCGTCGACTGTCAGCCCCTCGGCGACCTCGATGAGGGTGAGACCGACGCCCTTCTCCACGGTGAACACAGCCTGAAACGGAACCGTAAGCCAATTAGGATTCATCCAAGACGCGCCGACTCGCAGACAAACCTTCTCGGAGATGATCATGTCCACGACTCCCTTGCCGGTCAACGGCAAGGAGCATTTCTCCAGGATCTTCGGCGATCCGTCGCGGGCGTTGTGCTCCATGGTGATGATGACCTTGGTGCCGGGGGCCGCAACCAAGTCCATTGCGCCACCCATGCCCTTCACCAGCTTGCCCTGTAATACATGGAAATATTGAAATTTAATTTAATTTTATACAAGCACAAACTATGGTAACTCACGGGGATCATCCAGTTGGCCAGGTCGCCGGTGGCCGACACCTCCATGGCGCCCAGGATGGTCAGGTCGACGTGACCGCCGCGGATCATGGCGAAGCTCTCGTCGGAGCCGAAGTAGGAAGCGCCCGGGACGACAGTCACGCTTTCCTTGCCCGCGTTGATCAAGTCCGGGTCGACGTTCTCCTTGGTGGGGAAGGGACCCAGGCCCAAGATGCCGTTTTCCGACTGCAGCATCACGTTGATGCCCTTCGGGATGTAGTTGGACGAGAGCACCGGGATGCCGATGCCCAGATTCGCGTACATGCCGTCGCGGAACTCCAGCGCCACACGCTTGGCGATCCGCTCGCGCAGGGCCTGGCCGGGGCTGACCTTGACGTTGTCCTGGACGCCCTCCTCGCGGATGCGCAGGCGCTCGACGCGCTTGTTGTAGTTGGTGCCCTTGAAGATGCGCTGCACGTAGATGCCGGGCACGTGGATCTGGTCGGGGTCCAGGGCGCCAACGGGCACGATCTCCTCCACCTCAGCGATGGTGATGCGAGCCCCGCGGCATATGGGGGCGTTGAAGTTGCGCGCCGACTTGTTGAAGACTGCAGGAAATTGAGAGAATAGAGATTATGAGGAGACGGTCTGGGGAAGAGACGCAATTTTACGTACCCAGGTTGCCGTAGGGGTCGGCCTTCTGGGCCTTCACCACGGCATAGTCGCCGAAAATGGACTCCTCCATGACGTAGTCCTTGCCGTTGAACTGCTGCACGGTCCGGGGCCTGCTGGCGATCTCGACCTTGCCGTCCTTGGTGTACTTGACGGGGGCGCCGCCCTGCTGGATGAGCGTGGCGTAGCCGGTGGGTGTGAAGAAGGCGGGAATGCCTGCGACGAAGATTGGTCTTATCAAATCCGGTCTCAGGAAACGATAACACACTCGACGACACTCACCTGCTCCACCGGCGCGGATCTTCTCGGCGAGGGTTCCCTGCGGCGTCAGCTCCACGGCCAGCTCGCCCTCGAGGTACTGGCGGACCAACTCGGTGTTCTCGCCCACGTACGAGCCGATAACCTTCGACACCTGCTTCTGGCGGATCAGCACACCCAGGCCGCAGTCGTCGACGCCTGCAATACAAAAATATATTTGAAATACTTCGTTGATAATAATTAATGTCGACATTCTAACAAACCTCCGTTGTTCGAAACGGCCGTGATGTTCTTGACGCCCTTCTTCTTGATCGCATCGATCAGCTTCTCCGGGATGCCACAGATGCCGAAGCCGCCGAAGAGGATCTTGGAGCCATCGGGGATGTCAGCGACGGCTTCCGAGGCACTTGCGTAGATTTTGTTCGATGACTTGCCGCTGGTGGAGTAGCAAGCGATGAGCTGCGGGCGAAGGGAATTTTGTAAGCAAAACAATATTTCGTTATGACTGAAAGGGTTCGGAGAACCGAAGTGTGTTTTGTTTTGTTGTCTGTCAGACGAAACCAACGAGTCACGAATGAAAAGTACTTTCGTACTTTATCTCCGAACAAAATATTTTTCTCACATTTAGTATTTTTTCGCTCCCGAGTGATTCGAATTTATATAGTACTCTCGTGAGCCGTATATTACTGTGACCCTACTCTAAATAATCTACAAAAAATATCCATACCAAACCTTTCTCATTATTTTGAACTTAACCTAAACCAAAAAAATGTAATTTTGAAATAGATTTCTCGTATAGGAAAATAATTTGGATGCAAAAGTTATCAAATTTATAAACATATTATCGATATTATCTAACTAAATGTCTATGCTTCGATCCGATTCGTTCGATTTTATTCAGAGATTTAATTTGTCTGTCCCATTTTTTCGAGTGTAGAACTAGTTTCTATGTTGTACTCGAGCTCAAGTTAGACTGAGAGAGATATCTCAGCAAATATACATATATCGCCATGCAAATGAGCATATCTATCTATGTAAATACTAGGGCGAAACTTGTTCTGGAGTCAGACTAGATCTCGATAAATTCACTCTAAATTCCATTCGAGAAAAATCAATAGGAAATGCAGAATATTGAAAACAAAGTAAATTAATTGATTGTCTTCAGTATAAAAATAATGATAAAAGATGTCTCATTACATTATCCGATTATTACATAAGAATACAATAGTGCGAATCTGAAGAGAATGGAAGAAGAGAATAGTAGCGCAATTTACGAAACCGAGAGTGAGCGCAATGACAGTCACTGATAAGGGAGCAGCACGCGGTGTTGAACAGACAACAACAACACGAGCGACCGCAGCAACAATGTGAGATAGGAAAGCATCCTTATCTACCTGTTGCCAACAACAAAGTATCATTGACCACAATGTAGTGTTGCTGGACCTTGCAAGTGTTGCTGGCTCAGCTGATTTTCTCGCTTTCGTCGACTGATAACATGTTCGAGGGAAAATGGGTCTGATCTGAAAATGATTCCGAATCCGATCGAGCTGATGCGATGAGGACGAATACTTTTACCTCGCATTTCGATTCTCATCGGAAATTTCGCATTTGTGATTAGTTCTATTTTCAGCGAATTTTCTGACCACTCTGAATGGACACGCACCCACACACACACAAACGAACACAACCTCGTGTACATACACAACCAACGCACGCATACACACTCACCTTCAGCGAGCTGTTTTTGCTGTTGAAAAGACAATTGTTGACGAACAACCGACGAGCCTGAACGACGAACATGGTACCTCGTATTAAACGTAATTAAATTAGATAAATAATCACAATAATAGTTATTCCTTTATTGTGGCGACTATTCACGCACAAAGAAACGAACGAACGAGCGACGATTGCGAATCAGAACCAACAACACGTTGCACGGCGACGTAACCACTGGCGCTCCAACTCCGAGGAAAGACTGCGTGCGATCAAAACGGCCCCCGAATAGAATTTGACGGCGGAGATTGTTTTGGCACGACTCGCATTGTGGGATTTTTCTGCGCTGCTTGTCGAGAGAACTATAGTGAGAGCGAGTTGTGGAGAGAGTGTTGCTGAGACGGACTTTGTAGCATTTTCACTACGTTTTCATTTATACTTCCAAGATTTGTGTCCCTCAATTTAGATCACTTTTACCAGATTCATAACATATAAAATATTACAAAATAATTGTTGTACCTCAAATTTGCATTTTATTTTGCATTTTTGAGATGTAAGATTGTAAATGCATCTCAGGAGCTTTTTAAACCATCTAAACCCAGCATTCAAGAAAAAATGTAGTATTCAATAGTACAGGATGATTCACAATATCCGATATGAAAAAAATACGATGCAGAATAATGTTCAAAAAAAATTGCAATTGTCACCACACACACGAACATGTACCAAAAAAGAAAGAACAAGCTATGTATAATCGATCAATGTGTAATTATTTTTAAGATACATTCAATAGCTTGTATTTGCTTTTGAACTTGGTATGCCCACAGTAGATTCTTCACTATCTGAACACCTCCTAATCAGCTGAGAACACTCAGAAGTCACTCAATATTTTCGACAGCTTTCAGTGGGACAGCTGTTTTCTGTTGTGTCCGTTTGTTGTTTTTTGTTTGTTTTCGTTCGCCTCTTTTCTTTTAAGCTCTTCATTCGAATGTTTAGCCCAGGACTGTTATTTCGAAATTTACTCACGGAGCGAAATTACGACTTCTGAATTTACCTATTATATGCATATGAAGGTTTTCATTTACCATATCCTACAGCATATATATTATCTGCACTTTCATATGGATAATTCAGAAACTGATCTGTGTAATTGCCTAGCGTTTAAACAAGTCGAGGTGTTTTTCGTTCGGACAAGAAGTTTGCCACTCCAAGTGAAATAACATTAACAGCCCTGGCTCGTTCGCCTCTCTCCATTGACCACAATTATTTTCTCCTCCTTCGCTCTTTTCAGTTCGTGGTTCATTTTCGTCATTTGCGTTGAGTTGTTCAGTTCTGACCGGAGTCGCTGCAGTGAACACAAAATAGACTTGAATACAAAGAAGTAAATAAATAAATAGAACAAGTTTTGTATTATTTTCGTCTTATACAAAAGACCTAATTTCAAAAGTTTATTTGAAAGGAAAAATCCCAAGTATCAGAAGTAATAATAAGTGCCTGAAAGAGTGAATTTAATAGAAGAGCTAGAAAGAAATCGTATAAGAATATTTAAAAATGGCGTTTCAGAAAATAAACAAAATATTTAAATCATAATATTCCATCTCCGTGTGTAAATTCAGAGAATTTCGCATTTTATAGAACTTCAGTTTGCAATTATTTCGGAAATTCGGCAATAATTCCCCATTAGTCACTGGATCGGTGGCCATAGATTTATTAAAACGCAATTTCTTCGGTCAAAGCTATTATTATTCGTATTCATCGTTAAGGTTGAGATTATTGTTGTTCTTTTTGTTATGATGTACTTCGGCGATTACATGTCCATCGTTTCCTTTCATTTGCTCTGAAGTGTTTGGTTGATAATTACAGTTGGTTATTGTTGTTGGTGTTGTTATTATTATTGGTAATCTTCTTCGTACGACTCGTCCAGAGTCAAGTGCAAAGTGGAAGCAACCGAGTCCCATCGACGGCAGCAGAAGAAGCACCAACAACAACGACAACAACGATAGTAGCAACTTTTCTGCAATCGCACATTGTTGTTGCTCGCTCGCAAGTTCTACAGTCTTATCTGTAACCAGTTGCCAGTGCAGCAGCAGCGGCGACAGCAATAAAATCCCCGGCATCTTCTTGATACATATATTGATTGATTGATTGCATACATGCTTGCAACAGCTTCGATCGATGGAAATCGCAGTGCAAAGCAAACAATAAGAATCACTGAGTTCGATAGTTGTTCGTCGTCGTGGACGTCGTCACGGTTGAGACTTGAGGTAGGTCGTCAAAAATTTTCCAAGATTTATTTTTGTCATTTAGGAATGATTTTCCAACATTTTCCTAACACTAGTTGGCCATTATTCCTCTTAATTAACCAGTTTGTTCCATGTTCATCAGATTGAAGCCCACGAGAGTTGAATCTAATCCGCCCACAGTTTTGAATGCCCACCTACCGTAGCAATGATAATTAAACGATTTACCACAAAATATTCTTTTCTTCACTCTCAGTTGAACACATTTAAAATTTCGTTTGAAGATTAATCGGAAACAATGTAGAACCACACATAAACTGGAAATAACTCAGCAACATTTTGTGTATATAATTCAACCATATTCAGAATCTAAGCCTGAGGAACCATGGATTTATTACACATTGCTTTTCATTTCGCTCTGGGGCTTTATTTTCCCCATTGTTTGCTTTATGCCTTTTCCAATTCGATTATCTTACACTCTCCTTTATACAGCATTAAACATTATCATGCGTGTGTTGAGATTTCTTATATTTTTTTTTTTTCTTTTACAGCTTGCGCAGCTCAGATCTGGCTAATGTGGTTAATCGCATCGCAACGAAACTTTATTTAGTTCTTATTTAACGCTCCCAACGGTCATTGTCACAGTCGTCGTCGTCGTGGTCGCTTGTGCTGGCTTCGAACCGAACGATCGATTGATCAGTGGTCAGGCAACAACGCAGTAACCACCACAACCGCATCCATCGAATGCGGTAGCAGAACCGCTGATGGTCTAGACATGGATCAAAGTGAGAATGAAGTCTTGCTGACGAACACGCTATCGCATATTTGGGAGAATTTTCTCAACTCGAGTGAGGAACACGATATCAAGGTTTGGATCATATTTTCAGTTTTTTATTTATCTCTAAATGCATTCCTTTTAACCATTATCACAGCAACATTGGCTGGAACTCTTTCTGTTCTACTTCAAATTTATTGACGAAGAATCGAGGCAAACGCCAACGTTTAAAAGGTGAATAACATTAAATTTTTAGTTATGACAAATTTTGTTTCATATGTGGTGAGAACTGGAAATGCACCAGAGCGTGAAGAACACAACGAAACAAAAAAAATTCTCACTGATTAATTTCGAGTACATTGCGGTTTCTTTATATAAAGAAAAACACTTGTTTATGTACTTCGACCACAAATGTACAGCATTCATTAATTTATGTGCACTCTTTTTAGTTTCTTCAATCCCATACCGGAGGAAATTTGTTCATATCTATTGGAAAGAGTGTATGAGATAATAAGCAAGTCGGAATATTATAATCCAACACATCTGGGAATCGAGGCATCAAAGCATGATAACGATAATGATGCACTGAATATCAGAGATGCTTCGAAACTACCCAGGAGAAATCATAATTTTGCTCAGGTGAATAATTACAAATCATGAAATTAAAAGTACAGGTTTTATATTTTTTACTTTCAGTTAATTTTACAATCACCTAATGACTGCAGTAAAATCGTAGCATTGCGCACATTTCTTACACATCAATTTGGATATCATGTTTTGGAGTTTCTACTTAAAGTTGATATTAAGGTAATTTGGAACTGCTATATAACATATCGTTAATAACATCAATGTTGTACTTGCAGCTTATTGCATCGCAGAAAAATCTCTGCAATCTGTGCATCAATCTATTTCCTAACTGTCCATGGGCTACTAACAACGATGTTGAACTCCCGAAAGCAGACTCTATTTTTGAATACATCGGTCATCTGCAACTGTATCAAAAACCAAAAGTCACACGAACTTTCAATTCAAGTGGTCAAAGCTCGTCAACCACAACAGAAAAGCACCGATTATTCAACCAAGGGGATATTAACAATATAGAGAAGGATTTAGAGGATTTTAAAACAGTCTGTAAAAGTAGCGATGAACTCGCTTACGTTCTGGTGGAGTTGCTGATAAAATGCGTTGGAGGCGAGTCCAATGCGTTGCTCACCGAGCAGTCGATGAGTACAATCTCTTTGAACTTCGCTCTCGACTCCTTGCGCGTGCCTCACGACACATTTGGCGGACAAACCAACGCAGAGATTATTAAATGCAAGTTCTTGGCACTGATCGAGTGCTGTTTAAATAATCTATTTGCGAATAAGGCGAACGTCAATGCCATACAATTGCAATACACCATCGCAAGACTGGTAGCAGCATTGGAATCGAATAAGGAGCAGCATGATGATGCGACAGAACCGACTCCAACCACATGGAATAATGCGTTGGTGAAACAAGTGAATGATCAAATTTTATTCGGTTTGAATTTTATAGTTTTTGGCATTCTCAATAACGTTGTGGCAATCTATGGCGACGACGCCTCTTCATCGAATACCTACAACAGTCGTGTGAATCTTTACACATTAAAGTTCATCGATGAACCAGTTATAGATGTGTGCATTCAAATATTAAATGAATTGTTGCAGCGAGATCATGACGAGGAAATAGATATCGTAATTGTAATCATCTTCAAGACACTTATGAAAATCATCGACAATTTGTGCAAATATGATCAGCAAACGCAGAACTCTGCAACACACAATGGAGTGCATCAAAAGCAGCAGCGGAGAAAAAAATTGAATACAAGGCAAATTCATTGTAGCCTGCAAATCCACATACAGTCGTTGAGTTGTTTCTTTCAGGGTTTGTTTCTGAATTTATTGCCCAATGTGTCCGCCGAGTTGCAGGAAACCGCAATGCGTTATTTGCTTCGAGCTGGCACTTGTTGCTGTCACTACACTCTGGAAACTATTGCCTCATTCTTCAATTTAGTGCCAAAAGTTTCGGCCAACTCACAAAAATGTATTTACAAATTTATTTATAGAAAAATATTGAATGCACTATTTGTGCGCGCGGTGCAACAGCCGAACAGCAAGCGGAATTTGCCCAACTGTTCTAAATGTGATGCCAAACTTCGATCTTTGGAGTTCCACTCCGACTTATTGCAGCAGTATCGGCAGCTGTATGAGAAACTGCACAAATTCAATGAATACACAGCATTGATTTTATTTCTGAAGCATTTGATACACATATCACATTTACTGACCAATGATATAGCATCTGGCATATTGGCCGAGATTGTATTGCCTATATTTCGCCATTACAAAACCAAATCAATGGAGGAAAAGAAGTCATCCATGAATGAAAAGGACCGCAGGTTTTTCTGGAGTTCATCACTTCGATCATCACGATCCGACTCAACACATACAATCGAAATTAATAAGTCAGATTCTTCCGAAGCGTTTATAAGAAATGAAAAGAATGCAGAAGTCAATTCCAGAAATGTACGTTCAAAATCGTTAAATTTGTCTCATTTGCATATAAAAACAAGTAAATCAACATGCGATTTCATAGAATCAGATCCCTTAAAAATACTCTATGAATGCCTGAATACGTTCGTCATCTATTTGAGTGATATTCGGCTGATTAAAGCGTTCTACAACGAAGAGAATATCAAACACTTGGAAGACTTACTCTCACATCCGGAATTGATACGCGGCATCTGTGATCTCATCAAGATTGGAATTGATAATATAACATTCCTGGGCGATAATGGTCAAGAACAGACAGCTTTGAGTCGCCGCCTGATCACATTGCAACTGAATAGCAGTGATCGGGCGGCACAGCTTTTTACTGCGATGCTGAAACGCTTTTCTAGAAATATCAAATCCGTGAGAGACAACTTTTGGATCGATGACAATGAAAAAATTCAATCGGCCGGCACTACTCAGGATGCCAATCGTTTGAAACCTTTAGAGATTTTACACATTGCAGCCCTTCAGTGGTCTCTAAATTATGAACTCCTTAAAACAAGTCAATTCTTCTACAATGAATTCGCCAAAATTTACTCAATTGTTGTAGAGGACGATGATGAGGCAGATGAGCAACAGAGTGATAAAGGTGAAAATGCCAATAAATTAGAACGAAAAGACTTACCAAAATCATATTTGAAACATGGTGATAAAACGATTATTGATATTCTAAAACTTAATTATAATGCCTTAAGCAGTTTCCTAATGGTACTCCGAAAAAGATCTCCAAAATGCAATACACAAACCACAAATGCATCTCACATCTTCATCTTCAACACGTCTACATCAGCTGAAACAGCAAATCAAACATCAACATTGGCAAAAAGCAGCAATGAAAATCCGATAGACAAACAATCCAATTGTTTGTCAGGGTCAATGGAAACTTTATTGTCAAGCATTGATTTCACAACGACGCAAAACTCAGTCAGTTCCTCATCCACGTCGGTCGCTTTTACACGTGACGGTGTAGAGTCGTATGAACCAGGCTGTGGAGACGATTGCTCTTATGAGCGTGTTACTCAATTCTATGTGGATGCAAGAAACGAAACATTTCTGAAGCAACGCTTTCACCACAAACATCAGGATGAACTTATGGACGAGAGCATTGTGCTCTTCGATATACGAAATCAAAGAAGCTTGCCCTGTCCACAGCTGTATCAGCAAAATGCCCTTAATTCCTCCACGAAAGCTGCTCTCGCCACGGTGTTAGCAGATCCCAACACGCAGAGTGGCGTGTGCGCGCAAAGCAGTGAAGGCATCATCTCCAAGCTGTTCGGAATGTTCGGTTCCATATTCGGGGGCAGTCGATCGACTTCGCTGAATGATTTGAACGAGAGCAAGCCGTATGAGTCGAGAGCTGGAAGTGACGGCGACCAGGTGATCGATGGCGAATTACAAGAACTGTGCGAGACAAACGGCGATTGTAAGAAACTACTGCTTAAGCTCTTCGAAGCAACGATGGCCATCTGCATCAAGGGCTACCAGAACGAAGAGGGTGAGTTGTTTGGCCTGTTATCGGTCACGTATTTATCACATATTCCGTCTGGTGTTATATAACATATGAAGTTGTTTATATTCTTCTGATTATATCCGTTGTGTATGCCTCACTTAGCTTGTTGCTGTGATTTCTGTCGACGGGCCGGTCGACAAGTCGTGCGTTGCAACTGGAAGATAAGTGAGTTTATAAATACGTATGGGGTGCATTTTCCGCACTCCGTAAGAACACGTTGAACAGACCTACCTCGCAGTGATAAACTTTTCGAATTGAGTGGTTTTTATTATGGGTAAAGAGGAATGAAATTCCCTGTCTTTTTACTCTTATTCCACATGCACTTGTCATTGCTGGTGATCCCTATCCATGATTCATTCAAGATTTCAACCAAATTTATATATTCAAGATAAAGGTATCTGGTATACTACCCATACAACTTTGTAGTCGTTCCTTTTTACTTTGCCATTCCACAATTTCCTCGCTCTCTCTCTCTCTATATATCTTGAATTTAAATTTTAAGCTACTGGGTTTCATTCGTTGCCAAAGGCTCAACCTTGCATGCATCATTGTGCAATGCAATACGTTCTCCAAACCAAAGCAATCCCCACAGAGTTGAGCTACCAGTGGACGAAGCCATAAAACGACAGCTTGTCGATGCAGCAACAGCAGCCACCTCCAAGCCTTCCCCGATCCCCAACACAAAGTAGAGGTGGAAAACTAATCATTGTGGTTGGTCGGACGGTCGCACTCTTGGTTCGCTGGTTGTTCATTCGGTAGGTTGTTCGGCTGTCGGTTCGTCCGGGCATTGAGGCGCGTTAGTGTTAGTTAAATATTAGTAAAAAAAAAAGGCAAATGACTGCAACATGAAAATTGTTAATGCATCTAAAAGCAGATTAGGTTTCGCTCCGGTTGCGGTTGTACACTCGCTCGCCACCTTCCTTTCTGAAGTCATACGCGATTCGCTGCCGTTGCCGTCATCACCATCAACAACATCTTCCTCAAAGGGAAGCAACAACAGAGCAGGAGAACCTTGTGTGTGGAGCACCCGTAGTTGAAATGTCGACACCGACATTTTTACAGCAACGGTTGGAAATTTCGTTTTTCGTTTTGTTCGCTTAGTATTTGCTTTTCTGATAATGCGTTGAGGATCAAGTGAAAAGTGAATAAAAATCGTGATGATAATCTTTTGAGTTCTTATCGTCGACGAGTGAGATTTTGCGGCCAAGATTCTGGTCGATTCAGTCAACGATTTCGTATCAGTTTGAGATGCTCAAAATTAACTAATTTTTCTCCAACTCGTATCTTATTTCGTTGCAGTGGAGAAAATGCAAAAACATTTACGCAAACTCAAGGCTCTCATTCTCAGCAGCGCCTCCAGCAACTGGCAGCAGTACTCGGAGGAGCACTCGCGCTCTCCGAACACCGTCACCCAGGCGCTGCAGACACTTCTCAAGATCGCCGAACTGTCGAACACAGTAAATGAGCCCGCCGCCATCGTCAGTAACAGCATTCTGACAACGACGGACGATGCGGTCGTTGCAGCTTCATCGACGACTGGCCATGATGAGTTGCGACCAGCGCATACTCGGTCAGTCACACCGCCCTCGGCAGCCGTTTACTATCCTAATCTGCTAACGCCGCCGTTGCCATTGATTCCAAAAGGCATCGATGCTGTGGCCACGCCTCCTGCTACCGCGACAGAACGCAGACCTCTGTCGGGTGAGAGCAACCTAACCGAGGTAGACTTCTTCTCCACCAAAGCGTCCATTATTTGTCCGGACAGCGAGGTGGAGTTCAGCGAGAATGAAGACTTTTATCGCACGGCAGACGAGGGCTACGAGGCTGATGGCGAAATACCCGAAGTGTCCGATACGGACGCGGAACTGGAGGCCGTGGACTTGTGGAACTCGTTTCAGCCTAGTTCTCGCTATCGCAACCATGTGCTGCACGATGGTCTCTGCCAGCTTGTTGTGGAAATTCTCATCGAACTATCAAAGCTGTGCATCCAGAATCCAGTTGGATGGTGCGACAACTTGGTACAGCTGGCTAATCGTTTGTTTGTGATACGTGAATACCTTGGAGGACCACTATTCCTGTTGCGGGGATTCGCGCCAGTCTTAGAGTGCAATGACGTCCGACTGAGAGGTGCATCATTCAGCTTAGTCATCGATTTGTAGGATTTAACGTTTTCTTTCCGCAGAATTACAACAGTCCCTACTAGAGCTGATTATCGACTTGAACACGCCGAATGTGCTGTCTACTTTCTTCAGTATTTTGGCCTCTAAAAATCCGCCAGTCGACATACTCATGAAGTACATGAGTCATATCTGTGCCAACACACTGAGAAAGACACAGCCCACGATGGAACTTGAGTTCCCTGTCCCTATTGGTAAAATTCCTATTGCTCGCGAATACTTGTCATATAATTCAATTTCCTTGTAGATGGAAAATGCGTGTCTACAAGCGTCCCGCACATTAGTGAACAAATTGATCAAGTTCGGAACTATCATCTCCACTCGCAGGCCATGACGCCGTTCACAAGAGCACCCTGCATCATACCCATCACACACACGAGGCTCTGGACGAACGACGGCTTCACTTTGTCTCTTTGGGTACAAGTTAAGAGTTCCTTGATCCACAAGAGTTCGAGCCAATTAATCGACGAGGATACGCGGAGCTCAGCAGAAGATTATCTGGTAGATGACATCAACTGAATAATAGAATTTCATTAAAGTAAATTAATTTTTCAGAAATCTCATCTTATATCCATTGGCAGCAATCAGGCCATGCTAAGCGTTTATATTAATAGTAATATGAACTTGGTTTTTGAGACATGCAAACCAAATGCTGAGCTAAAGGTGAGCTCACCACAGTGCGACGATTCCTATGATTCGAACAATCAAGTCATAACAACTGCAACAAATGCTACCAGCCCCAACAACATCAACAAATCGAAAATAAATATGCAAACAGCATCCTCACCTGGCTCTCAACTGGTCAACAACTCACCTTTTCGCAATGCGCTGAAGCAGACAAAGATCGTCCTCCTCAACAGCTTCAATCACATGCATCTCTTCAACGGTCACGCGGACGGTGCCGACTCATACTTTGAAGGCTCCACAGTCGATCTGAAATACTTTCGGATGCCAAAGAACAAGTGGACGCACCTTTGTTTTGCCGTGGACACGCTGCCTGACTGTCTGAATCTTACCATTTACATTGATGGCGTCAATCAACATATCATCAGTTTACCTTTCCGTAATCTCCGCACTTTGACACGTACGCACGCTTTTCAAATGATTTCGTTGGGCGATGGCTTTTCTGCTAGACCCACAAACCATGCCTCGAGTTATACAGAATCGCGCTCTACACTGGATGGTTATCCACTACGCGTGGGCTTTTCCAACCTCATACTCTTCAATCGCAAAATCACTATACGAGAATCTATAATGAACCTGACAGCCATGGGTCCGGACTTCAGCGACTTGACTCTTTGTCAAGTGGGGAATTGGAAACCAAATTATGGTTACTTAAATCTGAGCAAGCTATATAGCGCAAACTTCGGAAACTTTACTGAATCCATGAAGTTTTTAAAGGATTCCCGCATTTTGAGCTACTCAGCTCAAATCCCAGATGTTGTGTTCGGTAGTGGTTCATCTGGCGACCCCGAAACTGGATCATTTGGTATGTTTCTAAGATTTAATGTTGATTCGTTATGAAAATATGCAAATATCA
Source organism: Coelopa pilipes (assembly GCA_947389925.1). Lineage (NCBI taxonomy): Eukaryota > Metazoa > Arthropoda > Insecta > Diptera > Coelopidae > Coelopa > Coelopa pilipes. The sequence continues at coordinate 41,495,087 of OX376699.1, forward strand.
AAATATCTATCCAAAAGGACATCAATATGGATTGATTCTCTATGGTCAGTTGATGCAAAATAATTTACAGTCCTTACATACTTCAACCATACTGTGTGGCGGTGTTTCCGCGTTACTGTATCTCTTTGGCCGTGTACGTACTGATATTAATTAATTAAGATTGGGAATTATTTTTTTTCTATATCCGTTCAGGTTGTTGAAATCAGTAATAATTCAATTACCCAGGCGATGGCATTAGACCTGTTGTTAAGTGTAGCTCTTTCGGAATCCCAACTCTACACTGAATTCCAGCGCAACGATTGCATCAGTCTGATTGGATTTATTATAAAAACGGAACGTTGCACAAAGGATATCCAACTTCTCAAGAGCATTGTGAACAATTCATGTTCCCAACCGTTGATCGTCAAACGAGGAGAGAGTCTGGCTATCAACGAGACTACTACCGCAAGCCTCGTTTATCCGAGACTTTTCATCTCGGTACTCCGCCGATACTCCGACTGGCATCGCTCGGGAGCCGAACATTCCCATGTGCTCGATATGCTATTCCGTTGTATATTGGCTTTGACTCGCGAAAAGCATCCACATAAGGAATTCAACATGGAGCAACTGAACAAGGCCGGCATTTTGAAAGATATGTTGAATCTTTGCAAGGTTTATGTGATTGAATCACCAAACCCTGTATATATTTCAAAAGACGCTGCCGAATCGTTTGTCAGCATTCTATCCGTGTTCGCCGGTTCACCACCATCGGCATCGCTATTGGACGAGATAATGAAGTTGCTTTTGCTACTGCACAAGCCCAGCGAGTGCTACATCACGCACGATCGGTCCAAATTTTACTTCTTATTAAAATCACAACCACCGCCGGCCAAAGACAAGGTCTTAAAGTCTGCAAACTTTATTCGTGTAACTGCACCATTGCGTCGCCAACGCCCAGGGGCTGCGGCACCGGTTGAACCTGAAATTGATGCCAGTCGCGCAGCACGGATCAATAAATTGAAAAAACTACACGCACGCAATTCTCCATATAAACGTGCCATTAATGAATTGGAGGAAAATCTCGAAAACGTCGCCGACTGTTCGAAACTCAATAAAAACGCACTACACCATTTAAGTCCTATTGAAGCGACCAAATGGCGTTTGAAATTCAAAAGACGCTCGACAGTCAATCTCCCAGGAAGTCCGAAAAAAATTGCGTTGTCCAAAAAACTGCACAAGTCGCCGTCGGATTCTTTTCGCCAATCACAATTTTCTGGACAACAAAAAGTTACACGCAAAAGAATACGTTTACATTCATCCAACTCCTCGCGATCGTTACTGATTACAGAGAACGAGAAACGTTGTCGCCGCATTGACCGCAACTCGGAAAGTAGTTTGCAATCTCTGGCCGCATCGCTGGCAACGTTTGATTTGGATTATGGGGAATCTGGCGGAAGCGATGGTCTGAATGATGTATTTACGATGCCTTCGACAAGTCTACGGCGTTCGAAGTCGTTGGTCAAGACGGATTTCTATAGTTCATTGGGCATAGTTGCTCTACAGGAAGGACTCTTCAAACTCTTGAAAGACTTCTTTTGTCTGCTACCAGATCGTGCAGTAGAGGACGTGAGTGTCAATTTGAATCCTAGCATTTCAACCATTACATGCATCACTTCTAGGTTCTTCGGCATTATGTCAAAGTGGAGTTTCTACTTGTCTTGGCCAATCACAGCAGCTGTGCTGTACGCACTGCAATCATAAAATTGCTGGCCACTCTCAACAAAAGATTGACAACCAACGACCTGCAGTTGTTTGCGAAGAACTTTTATCCATTGCACTTAGGCAATCAACTCTCGATATATCCCACCGATGTACACATGTTTGAGGCCTGTTTGGAATGGGTGACGGGTCTCTATGGAAATTTGGATTCGTTTGCAAAGTACGATTGTATTCATATTCAAAATCGATTCGGACTAAATGCGTTGTTGGGTATTCTAACAAAGACGTTGATGAATCAAAGCGAATATCCAGCTAAAGCATTTGGTATAATACAGACCATCTACTTAAAGGTAAAAAAGATCTCTATATTCTTGTTTAAATATATCACAGTATTTTTTTTTTTTTTTTTCATTTTTATAGGATACCGATGAAAATCAAGCACTTGTTGAATGTGGTCTTCTCCAATGTTGCATGAAAGCTCTGTACAATATTTATACTAGAAGCAATGTCATGAATTCAAAAACTGAGGAAGCCATAATTGACCTGTTAACGACCATAGGCGAAAGATCCTTGTCTTCCATTGGACATATAAATGTAAACTAATTCTTCTGATATCATCTACAGAATAATGTAATACTTTCCAATTTCAGATAATTTGGGATATTATAAATATGCTGTCTTTCTATCAGGACAAAGAATCTTCGCATGTTGTGAAAGGCTTTCGCTCAGTGCAAAGTCAACTGCAATTAAACTGGATCAATATGTTCTTCAAAAAACCGATCGAAAATTCCCGTTTCAAAGGTAAATTCTTAAGGCGCAATTAATCTATTTAATCTAAGCATTAAAAATGTATTTTTAGTTGTTCCCCTGCCGAACTCTTCGTTTACACTCTCAGAAACTAAAACTCGTCTCGATTTACTTCTGGATCGTTGTTCACAATTCTTTACCGTGTTCGACGCAAACTACGTACCAAGTGAAAATGAAATTAAACTCTTTGAACTATTAGTTTCGTACGGTATATCGACAAATCAACGCTGTAACAACTTCATTGCTTGGGGACTGCAACCATCAAGACCGCATGCCTTGCGTGCCTTTATAATCGATTGTCTATGGAAATCTTGCCAGGATGAGTTCCTTCCGTCAATCATATGCGATGGAAAGATGATCAAATCATTACTTTGGCTTTGTTTACTGGAGGATTTGCCTCAACCTATCGATAATCTAGCGCCTTTATGTAAATATTTGGGAATTAACGAGACAGACTCTACATGGAATTTGGAAAATGAGCTGGGACGCATAGAGTTGTATCGTTGCAACACAACCGCTAAACAAAAATCGTTGTTGGAGAAAACTGTTTACAAGCTTGAGTCCTTAGCCGTTAACTGTATTGAGTCGTCGATGGTGCTCACCAGACGTGTGGCTGAATTACAGGTTTGTTCGTTAATCATAAAATTTTGCCTCCATCAATATATCGAGTATATTTTTTACAATATACTTAGAATGCTGAGCGTAAGTTGCTGATGAGCCATATGAAGGAGTACGATGAGACTTACACCTACACAAAGTGGTTGGAAATAATAAGACGCATGACACACGAGGGTGCTCCTTGGTATTCAAAAGAGTGTGCCGACAAGTACGATTTGGAAACTATTTCGTTTGTTCTTTTCTTACCAACTCAATATTTTAGTTCTTGGGAATTGGACGATACTGAGGGACCATCCCGAATTCACGCACGCTTGCGTCGATGCCATTTGGATATCGACAAACGGTTCATAATGGAGGATTATCGCATGTCTGGAACTAACAATTCGCAAAAAGCAGAGCATACAGGAATCACCTCTATTATTTCCAGCAATAATGACGATTACTATCGTCCACTTGACTATTTAGTTTCAAGTTATGACCAACAGCTCAACATTTCGCTCAATTCTCAAATACTCTACAACTTCCCTGCCAAATATTTACCCGTCGATGGTGAAATCGACGGAGAAATCATAGTGACTGATCATAAGCTTTACTTCTTGGCTACATATCATTGTAAATATTTCTACGTCAGCTGTGATATATCGAACATAACTGAAATCTGGCTCAAACGCTACCAACACCAAGAGAAAGCTTTTGAAATATTCCTGGACACGAATCAGTCTCTCTTCTTTTCGCTGCAGAACCAGGAAGACTGGAAAATAATGAAGGATGTTTTCTGTGATAAAATTGTTACACATCCCGATCCAAGTAAAATTCTCTTAATCACACAACAATGGCGTGAAGGTTTACTCACCAACTGGGAGTATTTGATGACTTTGAATCAAATCGCAGGACGCACGTACAATGATCTGATGCAGTATCCTGTGTTTCCTTGGATATTAGCAAATTATACTTCGGAGGTGTTGGACTTAACGGATAAGAACCATTTTCGTAAATTGGAAAAGCCGATTGCGGTTCAACGTGAAGAGAATGAACAACACTACATCAATAACTACACCGTAAATTCAAAATATATATTAATATTGACTACACTTTACTACGTTCATTCAATGTTTCCAGTATATCAACAACACAATGACAAATATGGGATCAATGATACTGAAGCCATATCACTATAGCTCACATTACTCGAACTCCGGAACTGTTTTACATTTTCTCGTACGTGTCCCTCCTTTCACTAGTTACTTTCTGCGTTATCAAGGTGAGATTTGTAACTAGATTTCTGCTAGAAATTTCTGAAAACGTTGTTCTCTCAGATAACAATTTCGATTTACCGGATCGGACATTTCATGCGCTCAGCACGACTTGGTGTCTGGCAAGCCGCGACAGTCCCACAGACGTAAAAGAACTCATTCCTGAATTTTTCTGTCTTCCCGAAATGTTTGAAAATTTTGAACGATTTAATTTCGGTTGTCGTCAGAGTGGTGAACGTGTTGAGGATGTTTTGCTGCCGCCCTGGTGTGCCCGCGATCCGCGTCTATTTGTCCTTATTCATCGGCAGGCTCTTGAATCAGAAATGGTGCGCAACAACTTGCATCAATGGATTGATTTGATTTTCGGCTACAAACAAACTGGTGAAAACGCAGTGGAAGCGATTAACGTATTTCATCCGGCGGTAATTAATAAGAAATTTTAACACTTTAAACGTCACTGTTTACACGTTCTCTTCCATAGACATACTCCGTTTTCATTGAATCAGAAATTTCGGATCCAATCGAAAGAAAAGCTGTTGAAACAATGGTGAAAACTTACGGGCAAATGCCCCGACAACTATTTAAAAGTTCACATCCTGCCTCAAAGGGACTCAATTACAGCGATGCAGACAAGGAGGTGATGATGAGTGTACGCGGACTACGTTGGGGTATTTATGCAGGCTCTCCTCAACTGCCTAAACCCAGGTTAGGAAACATCTGTAAATTACCTGGAGCAGAATATCTGGTCTCATTCAGCAACACGAACGTAATCTATGGGCTGCCACGGAAATCATGCGTGATGCAAGGTGCTGAATCGGATATCTTCAATGTAATATCCTGGGGTCACGAGGATCGAATTGTTCGCATACAGCCCCTGAACAAATCATGTTCAAAACCGAAAGATCTTCTTCAGAACAATCCATTTGATGACATAACTGCATGTGGGTCGGATGTAAACTCGAATCAACTGTGGTTTGGTCATCGATCCGGTCGTATTAGTGTGTATAAATGCTCTAGCATCGATGCCTTAAGTCGAACTGCAAAAAGTCGACAGAACTATGTGCGTGGCTTGCGTTTGTCGTACAATTCGGCGTTTCGCAAAATCAGCACAAAGAGTGCTTTGAAAATAGATGCAGATGTCGATGGAGATGCAACTCCATCCTCACTTTCAAATTCATCGATTTCATCTGTAGATGGTGCACAAAAGGATAGTGCCGATCTCTGTTGGAGTGGACCAATTGTTTTGGTGCGTCACACTGACGAAATAACATGCATTAGTATATCGGTGGAGTTTAAAATCGCCGTCTCAGCTGGACGTGATGGAATTGCTGTGATTTGGGATCTTAATAAGTAGGAAAATAATTTAAAAATTCGTATAGCAATTTAAAAATTGTTTAATTTCATTATTTTCAGTCGAAGTTACGTGCGCACTATTGAGCGCCCCGCTGAAATACATCATTCGCCAATCACTCAAATTGCCATCAGCCCTACACTTGGTGACATTGTTACCGTTCACACAATTCCTCTGAGCAGTGGAACAAACAGTGATTCTCGCATGCGTGGAAGCAGTAACGATGAAATTAGTGAATCAAAAGTACATGCAACTTCATCCGCCGATGAATGTTTCGAAGTTACAGAAGAGAACTTGGACGATTTCGTCAATGTTTCTGTCAATCCGAATGGCAGATCGATTTTGCGCTTACACTCTGTAAATGCACGTTATATTCATCACAATGTGAACGAAGAACGCATTACGGCGGTCTGCTATTCCTACATAAAGGAAGGCGTGGGTGTGAATGTGATTGCCACGGCTTTGGAAGGTGGTCTGGTTCGTCTTTGGTCCAGTTGGAATTTACAATTCATAACGGACATAATTACCGGAATTTCTAATATTAAGAGGTAAGTGCGAACGTTATATCTCAATAGTCTAAGAATAATCTGAATTTTGATATCTTTTGCAGTATAACCTATTCTACACACCAGCATTTGGTAGTCTTAACAGAGGAGTCTAAAATTCAAGTTTGGGAAACAGATGGTCTCTATGGAAATTCGCCGAAGTTTCCACAAATCGCTTACAAGTGAAGTCAACAATCGTAGTCAATTGGAATGAGATATGCAGTCATCCAAGATTAGCTTATGTAAAACAACAATCAAAATATAATCACATAATTAAAAGCTTTATAAATATCAAACGAAATGATAAGATTAACTGATAAGAAATTGATTTAGGTATTTAACATAAGCATCAAAAGTATGAAAATAGGAATTTAATGTACATATAGCTAAAAGAATGAAGTGTTTTTGATATTTGTAAATTTTAGAATAGATATAATAATTATACATATATATCATCTACAAATGAACAAATTAAAAATATTCTGCAAGCAATGAATAAGAAATGTATTTAAATTGTTTTTAAATATACTTTATAAAAATGAATTATAATGTTTAAATTTAAAAAAAAAAACTATTATTGCCTTGTATAACAAAAACATATACACAATTAGATTACGAGCTAGATCTTAAAACTATATATTAACTTACGAAGTAAAGGATAATTCTAAGCTTTCCACGGTGGCTTGCAATTATTTGAACGTTTCACTGCTTTGTCCAATTTTCCTGCATTGGACTTACATTTCGATAAGGCCAGTATTTCATCAAGTTTATCAAAATCCGCTGGTGATTTACTGAGTAACTAAATTAAGTTAGTTTGAAATTATTAGTTAAATAGATTTAATGATGTTGAATATGTTATGGATTACCAATTCTATATATGCTTGCAGTTTATCCACTTGTTGATGCTCTGCATTTATATTATTCAATTTTTTACTTGTCTTTGGTGTATCATGGTAATCATTTTCATTGTTTGGTTTCTCATTGGACTCCGGCGAGTCGACATCAGTTGAGCCATCAATTTGCCTAGATTGATTAGGGGAAGTCAAAATTTCAAGCGCCTTTTGCCACTGAGCTTCCATCACATTATGAAGTTTTTCAGCAATATCAGCTCTGCAGAACCAAAAGATAAAAATATGTATACATACATATACGAATATTATTAACAATTACCTTTTCGACTTGTATGCATTTAATTTAAACTCAAGGTCGTCAATTTTCTTCGAGGCATTGGCCAATTGTATTCTGTATAATTCAAATTCTTCATTATGCTTTTCCTGCATCAAATTTAATTCTAGTTCGTTTTTCTCGTTTATCAACTCTAATTGTTTAACCGCTCGATCCGCAATAAGTCGTTCACGTTCACGAGCCTCTGACCGCAAGCTATCTTCCGTTTTATCCAGTTGTTCTTGGAACTCTTTTAACTTCTGTGCAACAACATTTTCTAGCTGTTGTTGGTAGTGAGATTTCAGAGATTTTTGTTGACTTTCAATTTTCTTTTTCAAAGTAGTCTGAAATACCAAAAAACCAATTTTTTTATATTTTCAAAACCCAAAATAGAATCGATAAATAATTTTCTTGATAAATTTTACACCTCCATGTACTATATATTTTTTTTTTCTACTACTTCTGGATATATACCTCATTCTTTGTGAGACTCTCAATTAGATCATTCATCGATTTCTTTTGCGATTCAAGGGTATCAGCACGATTCTTCTGTTTTTGGTGATAATCTTGTAGTAATTCTTTCTGATGGCGCAGGGTTGAACTCTCTTTTTCCAATTCTTCGCAACGAGTTTTTAACTTCAACAAAAGAACCGTGAATTATTTGTTACAGACTAGCATTTTATGGACTTACTTTATCACCTTGATACTCAGATTTTGCCAGTTTATCTTTCAATTTATTTAATTCATTCAGCGCAAATTCTTCAGACTTTTGAGCACTGTGAACCTTAAGTTCTAACTCCTCTACTTGTTTTTTATAAATATTTGTGCATTCAGAAGTTTTTCTAATTTATAAAATGCTTCCATTAATCAGAGTTTTCATATTTTAATAAAAGCTTACCTCGAGCTACGAGCTAGTTCTTCCTCTAACTTATCATTTTTTTCCTGAAACTTTGTTGCCAAATTTACAGCCTGCGCCAATTCTTTCTGCACGAGATCGTGATTATTCTTGTATTCACGATGGTCGGCTTCCAATTTAAATACAGAATCCCTCAATTGTCGTACCTCTTGACTTAAGCTGAAGATAAACAACATTATTTGGTATTTATTTAAATAAGAGACCTTTCATTTTACCTCTTATTTTCCATTTGTGCACTTGCAAGGGCGGCATCCTTTGCCCGATCTACTTCAATAGCTACTGACAATCGTTGCTGGTACTCCAGCAGCCGACTTTGCAATGAATGCACCGTTTTTTCTAAGTGTTGACGACGCAATTGTTCCTCCTTAAGAGTTAAGCTTGGTGCTGCCGCTATGGTGTTCAGTTGGCCACTTTTACCCCATATTTCACTGAGACTAATCAGATTATCTTGTTCCACTGGATAATTTGAATGCGAACGTTCTTCACACTTACTGTATTTCTTATCCAAGCTTAGGCGGTTCAGTGCATTAGGCAAGGAAGAAGCATGATAATCCTGAGCCAGTGGAGGATCGTCTTGTTGGCAGAAACGAAAGTCGTCGCTGTGATGCTTCGACGGATTCCACTGAGCTCCATAATTACGATCCTCTAAGAAATTATCGATTTCATTTAGAACTCCCTCATCTACACGTTCATTAACGTCTCCTCTTTCTTCTTGTTCTGGCATTGGTGGGCACTTTGGAGTAGAGTGTATGGGTCCGAGAGTATCCCGCAGTGGTTTGTATACATTGCCGGATTGTGTGCGTACCGTGCAATTAGATATAGTTGAAATATCAGATGGAGCAGAAAAGGGTTCGTGTTCAAAAGAGGCCAGCTGGGCGTTGATATGATTCAATTCCACTTTCTTGCGGGATTGCAGGAACTGGTACGCAGCCGTCGGCGGTGGCATTAAAAGAGCGTCGGACACTGCAGCAGATGCACCATCTGTACCATGTAATTCGTTCAGTTTATCCATCGAGTGATTTGTGGGTTCCCAATCGTCGTAGCTGAAGTTGCGAAGAGCATTTGAAATACTCTCATTCAGAAATTCTTTACTATGCTGTCGATATGGTTTCAGTTGAATTAGTCGTTTATTTTGTTGTGGTATTTTATTCTTCTGTTTTCGGACTTCCTCTTCAGCCGATGAGATAAAAAAGTCCGGTGGAATAAGCAGGAGTATATCCGTATCATCCGAATCACTCATCCCACTCACCTCAATGTCATTGTGCAGTGATATTTATACCTTCAAATATTTATTTATTTTTTTGTTTTGTTTGTACGATAAACTAGTTTCAACGTTGCCTGCAATAGCAGCTGCAATATCAACGAAGCCAACAACACAAATACATTGACTACCGTCTTCAAATTACTGCCGGCGCTGAATAAGATTTTATGTTTTAATTATATTTACAAACAAACTATTTATTGTCTCTAATTTATCCAATTTAATGGTTCAAATTAACTAAATTAAATTTAAACTAATATTTTAAAAATAGCAATCGCTGCTGGAAACGCTTCGCGGTGATATCGAAATCTTTTACCTGCAACCGCACAGCAATTTGGAAGCACTGTATGAATGAATGCTGTCATATTAACAACAACATTAAATGTGAAATAGTTTTATTTGAAATTGTATTATTAGTTATTAGTTAGTAATTAAGTTGTTTCTACTTAATTCTTGGAGAATATAAAGCATTTTTAAAGGTAATTCTTACCAATAACAACAAACATTTAGTGGAGTTTGCTTAGAGAAGACAAATGGTTTTTAGAAAGCGGTGGTCCTATTTTATAAATCACCTACTAGTTTGTCTAACCAATCTTACTTTTCTTGGAATTCATGTATCATGTATATTCTTATATTGAGGTTATAAAATACAGCTATTTATTATTTGCATCTCTCCCTTGATAAGTTTATAAGAAAAACAACTCAAAACCAAAAACAAATAAATTGTGGAATATGTTACATAATTTTATTGTAAATAATTGCACAGATTAAGTTTTAATGAAAAACTATAAAGTGTATACAAATAAATGTTGTTTAGTAAATGCACAATGTTTAGGAGTAAACCTCCATCCCAATGTATATAAATGCAAACTGGTTCAACTTCCACTTAAAAACGATGGGCGTTACGAGACTCACGTAATCACTTTAATTGAATTTCTCGTTCTTCATGAAGTCGTAGACAACGGAGAAATCTTTGTTGCCCAGGCCGTGGCTTTTCAGAGTTCTGTAGATCTGATGGGCCATGGCACCCATGGGAATAGGTGTGTTCGAGGCGGTAGCCACACCAGAAGCCAAGCCCAAGTCCTTGGTGATTAAATCGGTTGAGAATCCACCCTTGTATTCATTGTTGGCTGGGGCAGTTGGCACAACTCCGGGAACGGGATTGTACAATTCGGAAGCCCAACAGCGACCGGTCGAGGAGTTAATAATCTCGGCGAAGGTGTGTGGATTCAGACCTAAACGGATGGCCAAATTCATGGCTTCAGAGACGCCAATCATGGAGATGCCCAACATCATGTTGTTGCACAACTTAGCGGCCTGGCCCATGCCATAATCGCCACAGTGGGTGATACGCTTACCCATGCATTCGAGAATACCCTTGACTGCGTTGTACTCGGCTTCTGTGCCACCGACCATGAAGGTTAAAGTGGCCTGTTCGGCTCCAGGCACACCACCTGACACAGGGGCATCAATGAAACGTGCACCTTTCGAGCTGATCATCTTCTGCAGGTCCTTCACGAGATTTGGATCGATGGTGGAGGAATCGATGAAGATGGTGTTCTTGTTGACGCCATCCTTGGTCATCTCTTTGTAGGCGTTGGCCACAATGTCGTTGTTGGGCAGCATGGTGAGAACGAAATCGGACTTTTTAGCCAACTCAGCAGTGTTCTCGTACACGGTAGCGCCCTTGGCCTTCAGGTTGTCGCAAGCCTGCTTCGAGATATCGAACACATGCAACTTGTGTCCCTTCTTCATCAGGTTGCTGGCCATATGGCCGCCCATGTTTCCCAAGCCGACGAAGCCAATATTCTTGGATGCCGACTGCGAACACATGCAACGGACGAGGGTCTGCTGCATGAGCTTGGCATTTTGGGACAAACATACAATACGAAGAGCCATTTTAAGAATTATACTTAACTTTTTATCTCTCACAACGCAAAGTTATCAATTATGTAATATAAATAAATTTTCCACGGCTGCTTGAGATCGGACCACCAGCAGAAGACGATGTTTCCTAGTCGATAACACGGCACGTTCTACGTGATCCACCGATGGGGGTTTGCAATTTGCAAAACACAAAAAGCAAGATCACGTAATATTCCTATCCACATACGACCTACACCCGATCTACTCCGAAGAGAGCGTAGAGAACGAAATGTGTACTCTCGCAGCGCTTTCTGCTCCGCATTTTGAATCTCTTATTTATTCAGGGTTTGACGTCTCCATTGCGTGTGCCGCAAGCCTATATTAGATTCATTTATGCTCCACCAGTAGTTTTGTTTTTGTTACTGGCTGTGATCGTTGACCTTGAGGTGAAAAAGAACTTCACAAAACAACCGGCCAGTGTTGCATTAACAACTATAGAAGTATCCGGTATTTTAGAACTCTTAAAATATATATATACATATATTTCTAAAAATTTAACTAATAGATAAAACAACAAACGCGTTATTATGTATATATTTATATCGACATAGAACTTATCAATTGGGCATTAATTCATTTAGAGTTTGCGTTTTCTTATCGTATCAAAATCGTTAACTACCATGTTGTAATTCAACGTTCTAGTTTTCAGAATGGATTTGGCAGCAACTATAATGAATAAACTCCCGGTTTATTCAACTAGCAATGACTCAAAAAGTTACATCCTGATACAAACGAAATGGGGTGATCATGGCTTTGAGTGCTCTGTTCACGATGCCACTTCGAACAAAACGTACAAGGGTAAACTCTCCAAGAATGACATGCAAGAAGCCGCAACCGAATTAGAAATTCCGTACGAAGAGTTCTTCAGCGACTGCCGTAAGGCTTTAACATCTCATGGAGGACTTCCTGATTTTAGATATGAGTTCGACCACACAGCTAAACGATTGCTTCTTATTAAATGCGCCGACTTCACTATGCAATATTTGGAACTAAAACTCAATGAAGATAGCCGAAGTGTGGGTGAAATGTTAGAAGCTGCCATTGAAATTATAAATACACAAAAAGATGCGAATTTGGAAAAGGATGAAATTAGCGAAAAATGGCAGCAAAACTATCGTGAAACTGTTGATGCTTTCGAACGATGTTTGGAGGAAAAGAATAAATTGGAAAATAAACTTTTGAAAAAGTTCGCTTTGCTATTGAATAGTAAAAAAATTAAAATAGCTGAATTGCAGCAAAGATTAGCTGACAATGAAGGTAATTTGGATCATAAAAATGATACTGATAGCGATGAACCATCTACAAGTGCAGCTACACACAAAAAAAATAATGTCAAAAGAGGTAAAGTATTGATATCAAGTGATGATGAGGACTTCATGGTATCTACGCAACCAATGACACAACCTGCCACAAATGTTATGGCAAAACGGAATAGAACCAAGCTCGGAGAAGACACGAATGATATTACAATGTACAGTCAGAAACCAATCGACTCCCACGATGAGAGTGATTGATTCGAATCCATATTAGAAGTTGATTGCTTCCATAGTGCACATAAATAGTATATATTTTGTATATATATTTATTAATACATAATAGGTTAATAATGAATTAAACTTTTTCAAGAAACATAATGTATATGCATTGTTTTGTACCTATAAAGAAATACAACAATATTACTTATACTTTAAACATAATGGGTTGACTTTTGTAACCATAAATTTGGATTCAAACTTTGTATTCCAATTAAGGAAATTAACAAATCATTTTTCGCTTTATAAAATATATATATATACAATTCAGGCCAAGTGTATTTGTTTGGTATATTAACATTTTAATAAACATTAGAAGAGCAAGTTTCACACAGTAATTAAATAATAATAAAAATCACTATTAGAATTAGTAACATGAAATAACATGTTTAAAAATGTTTTGAATCCTGAACCAGGATTTTAATTATTTATAAATATATAGAATTAATAAATGATTTTAAACAATAGGGATTCTAATTTTTTTTTTTTTTTTTTTGTTTTTTAGTTTGTCATTGCAACGGATGTCTTGAGCAGCGTTGTGGGCTATTTTTGTTTTCAACACATTTTCAATGCTTAAAGAAAATATTTGTTTGCAAATGTATAGATGGTTGTTTTCATATATGTATACACTCGAATTTGGTTAATTTTCATGCATGCGTTAATACAAGTAGACATAAATTAAATATTATCCTTTCCCATAAACTCAGAGTTTAAGTAGATCTTCTTCATCTGGCTTTGAGTTTGTAGGGTTTCTTTGAGTATCACCAGAGGGTTTAGTTGTCGCTGTAACAGTTGGAAGGTTTTCAGCGGCTGCTGCTCTTTCTTCGAGAAATTTATCAAACTCTGTACTAGTTACCGTTTCTTCGATACCCTCGACTTCTTTCTGCAAAGATTGGTTTTTTTTTGTAATGAATGGATTGAAAACAATAACTTTTTGTTATAAAATAACTCAAAATGTTTTTAAAATTAAACACAACAAGCAACAAATTAATAATTTCTTCAATAAATTATAATGTTATGAACTATTGAATATTGCATGTAGGAATTCGGTAGTCATGATGATGATATGTATTTAAGTTCACTAGTATAAAAATAGTTCCCTAATTGAAAAATATCTCTTAACGCTTACAATATTGAATGAACAAAACCAAAAACGCACATTGAAAACTGTTTCGTAACCATGAGAGAATTAATTCATTAAATGACAACACTTCAATAAATGTAGACATTTTTAAAATGTTCACAGTAAATGCGTTTAAATTTAGTTATTTTTTTATATTAAAGTTGAAAACATTTACTTACAGAATTGGTTAACCACGCTTCCATTTCATCAAAATCACTATCTTTAGATGGCAGCTTTGGTTGTTTTTTTATTGCGAAACCAAGCAAATCAACAAACAAGGATGACAAACAAAGCCAAAATGAAATATGAAAATCAAAATTAATAAATTATAAAGTATCATATAATTAAAAAAAAGTCACTCATTGATAATATTAATAAAAGAGAATCGATTTAAAAATATTTGTATTAATAAAATATTAACAGAAAATAATACTCACTTTACTTACCACCGGCGGTTCACCGGTACGCTTAAAAGGCGATGCTAGGCTGCCAGCAGCGGCATCAACAGAAGGAATGTCTTTTAAAATATCAGATTTACTGCTAAAAACCAAACAACATTTTAGTGGAACACAAATAAAAATATGCAATTTTTTACTTATTTCCATCAGATCTCGACTGAGCTAACATATCGAATTCATCGGCATCTTTTGGCTGTGGTGGTTGCGGTTGCGGTTGCGAAGAACTACTAATACCTACAAATTATATTTGTTAAATGATATTGATTTATTTTCAAAGTTGCCATTTACCAAATTTACTAAATGAATCTTGTAGATCCTCTGTTTTATCAACAAGATCAATTAGTTTTGGCTGCATCGGTGGCGAAGCGGCAGCAGCAGCTCCACCTGCTGCAACTGCTCCTGCCGTTATGGGAATGCCAATTGCTGCACCTAAGATAGCCGACGGAGAGGTTTCAGCATTGCTAGAACGATTCTTCTCATAACGCTGGTGTCTCAAAAATAAATTGTTTAACTCATCATTGAGTCGAAGCAATTCTGCTGTTATTTCATCATCATTAATGCGTCCAATCAATTCAACAATACGACCTTGCATTTCTCTGTGAAGTAAAAACGATTTAGACATTTAATTTAGATATTTAATTTATAAACGAAGACTTACTTGCATGTTGTCGTTAGATCTGTGAGCAAAGTATAGTCCTCAGGAGTTTCATGCCCTGGTTTAAGTTCATTCAGCATTTCTGCCAAAATTGACATATTACATCCAACTATTTCCAATTCAGATCGAATTTTTGTAGCCTGATCTGGTGATAGTACACCAGGTGCGATAGTCTATAAAAATATAACAATTTAGATAATAATATCCTAATTTAACAAATATGAGTATTCACGTGAGGCGCGATTGGCATAATATGTTGCGGTGAGATTGTGGGATGAGCGACTATTTGCGGTTGCACTTCGGGGACACTCTGTAGATAAAACATATTTAGTAATTATTATTACTTTACATACACGTTACCCTTTGCGGTGTATAAATAGGTGCCATCGCTTCTAAGTCAGTTGGAGGAAATTCGATTCCTTTATTTTTCAACTCCATGTACATCTGCGTCACGCCATTCAGATCTGGTTGATTCTTAAATGCATCTGCCCAAATCTGAATCAAACTAAGCACTTTTTCTTGCACTATGGCAGGTGGATCATTCTTGGGACCAATGAGTTTTATGAGCTCTTGTATAAACTCTCTATTTGCGACCAGTACATGAAATGCTTTTCCGCAATTCTTCACACAAGTCTCCAAAACGGTTAAAGTGAACATAATGACCTGATTATTTTTGCCTGCATTTTGTGTGAGGCGCCTTCGTATTGCTTTCATAGCATCACGTGCCGTATCGGATGACTCGTTGATCAAGTCGCAGATTTCCATGTTGAGAGCCCAATTTTCCGTGGCTAGAGCACTATCGGTTGCTTGCTCTATAGTAGAGGAAAATTTATTAATACTATGTTATTGCATACAATATTTCGCCTTTTTAATAGATCCGAAAATATTTATTTGATTTGCTTTTAGCGATAGTGTTATAAGTGGGAGACAAACGAGACGGATCATCATATATTTGAGGTGGCTAGCTTGTGTTGCGCAAGAGCCAATTATTCCTACTTGATAAGTGTAAGCATCGTCTACAGATTGCAGTGCAACGATAGGTGAAGTTCAAAATAATTAAACATATAACAAATTTCTTTTGCAATAAGTCATTCTACCACCTTTTAATTTAGACAGAGACGAAACTATTCTTTCAAAAACATTAAATCGTTCATTCAGTTCATTGATTTCTACTTATCAATTTTGCAAATTTCTTCAACGATTCAGTGGGGGGAAAGCTAAACAAATAAAATATTAATCGACAAATATGCTTAATTCTAATTTAACTATGAATGTATTTCAATAAATCATTTTTGTAAATTATACAATTTATAAAAATATGATTATTTGTATTAAAAATGGACATTGTTACAGCTATTGAACAAACAGTCCATTTATACACAACGCGTACAACAAAAAAGTAATCAGAAGTTAAACTAGTTGATTAGTAATCTAATCTCTGCTCTTAGTATTCTGTTTCTATAAACAAACGAACGAAAACAAGAAAGCCATAACAACAACAAGCCACAAACGTAACGACATCGTAAGCCGCCGCAACAGTGCGAAAATGAAGGCGAACTTTTTATGTGGAATGAGTAATCACAAATAATAGTAAGGAAATTTGACTTGAATTCCGTAATTGAGCCACATAGGCGATTTTAACTTTATGACTAACTGTCAATCAAGACAGAGCTCTCGCCTATAATCAGATCAGTCCCCAAAAATCTGTTATTGATTTCACTAGCGAGGTATTACTAAGAGAGTACCATTAGACAAGTTGTGAGGAAGAAGTCACAGGACGGGTCCAATGATTATCGCAAAAGTGTTAACGACAACCCAAAAAACCATTGCTTTTTACGAGTCTCCTATCTAAAACACAGGTGTTAACAAATGACTACATGCCCGAACAGTCTACACCTGCTACATAGAAAACATTTTCACCGATAGATACCGCCGGACAAATAGCGGGTTTACTGCAAAGCTGTGGGTCGCTATTTAATACATATTAAAATATAAACATGAAATAAGCTAAGCTATATATACTTTGTGCTCAACAATTGTATTTAATTAAATTACCAATTCTCAGTCCCACCGGAGTGGAGAAAGGGTTTCCACCCAAACCCACATTAAAAAATATAGCCATTTCCGATCTGTTCCGAATTTAGTCAGCTTCTCTGAACTGTAATTATAATTTTTTGATTTTCTTCACTATTGTATTTTCACATTTATTGAACAATTACACGAAAGTTGAACAAAAACAACTCATGCAAATTGTATTTTCTCCGCAGTTTATGCTCCAGCAACTCAACTCTTTCACAGCGAATTCAATATAAATATAACGAAATACGAGAGTAACTTGAGCGAGTAAAAAACGTCAGTTGTAAAATGACTTTTGTTTTTGTTGTGGATATTTTTTCGCCCTGTTGCCGCCTGATGTTGTTGTTGTTTTTTCAGTTATTTACGTCTGGCAACTCAAGACAAAAGTCATTGCACTGGAAACAATTCTAGACAAGGATAAAAAACCAATCAAACAATACAGTACAGAACCAAAGATGTTTTCATATTTGTTTGCAATTCTTCAGAAAGGTATGATTAATATAACTTTACAGAAAATATTTTTCAGATTCTTATATATTAAAAAATTGATATTGTTATTCAGTGATATCGATCCAGTGTTGCCATAATCCTTAAAAAATATTCCGTCTGCTGTCATTATTGACAGTTGAAATTCGCGTTTTCAATTCCCGCAGTTGGTAAGCTCTGCAATTCCTTTTGGCAAGTGTAGAGCGAGGGTAGACGAACCGAAGAAGTTTTTTCTTCGCAACCTAAGAAATTAGATTAAATTTCAAAAATAAATCACGAATAAAATTTCCTGCGGAAATGGCAGCTAATGCTAGCAAAGCTCCCTTCCTGCGCGTTGTTGCAGTAAGTAAAGTGAAATTAAATGAATGGTTGGATAGTAAAGCAAAGACAAAACGAACCTAACCGACCAATGTGGTTACGTAAATGACAAATTCCTATTTACAAGACTTCAACTACAAAAAAAAATTCAAACCAATTGAAAAATAAATAGTAAATTAATATTCTGTTTTTCTCTCGCAGAAACGTGGTTTTTCCGCCAGTGTCTGCCCACGTCCTCTGGGCAATGCTGCCGATGTTCAGAGCACCGTACTCTCCAACAAAGTAGTGGTCGCAACCGCCGAAAGTGCTTTGCCTGTGTCTCGCGTCTCCATTGTATTCCGGTAAGCCAGAAAACTATAATAATGTAATAAATAATAATAATAATTACAAAATTATAATGTGTATATTAACCAGCGCTGGGTCTCGCAATGAGAGCTACGAGAATCAGGGTGCCTCCCATATGTTGCGCGTCGCCGCAGGTATGAGCACCAAGAACTCTACTGGTTTCGCCATCACTCGTAACATTCAGCAAGTCGGTGGTAGTTTAACAGCCACCTCTGACAGGGAGATCGTGGCCTACACCGTGGAGACTACCTCCAACCAGATCGAGACTGGTCTGCGTTACTTGCAGGATGTTATTCAGCCCGCATTCAAGCCTTGGGAACTGCAAGACAGTATTTCTCGTGTTAAGACTCAGGTCGCTGCTGTCCCACCACAGGTAAAATGCTATGCGTAAACGAGTAACGTCACATAATAATTTTATCTTTCTTGTTTATACTTATAGGTCCGAGCTGTAGAGTTAATGCACAAAGCAGCTTTCCGCACTGGACTTGGTAACTCTATCTATATCCCTAAATTCCAAATTGGTAAAATCTCCAGCGAATCCCTGCAGCACTATGTTGCCAACAACTTCGTCGCGAGCCGTTGTGCAGTTGTTGGAGTAGGTATTGATCAGAATACTTTGTCAGGTTTCGCCCAAAACCTTGAGTTGGGATCTGGTGCCGGCAAACCAGAGAGCGCTAACTACTACGGTGGTGATGCCCGTAAGGATACCTCTGGTAATATAGCTCATGTTGCTGTTGGTGGTCTGGGTGGCGCTATGGCCAACCAGAAGGAAGCATTGGCTTTTGCTGTTTTGCAGCAAGCTGTAGGAGCTGGTGCCTCCACCAAGCGCGGCAACATTAATGGTACCTTCGGTAAAGCTCTTAGCTCTGCTGTTGGAGATGCCCCCGTGTCGTTCGCTGCTCTCAATGCCAGTTACACTGATGCCGGCATCTTCGGGTTTGTTGTTTCTACAGACTCGCAACATATTTGCAAGGTGATGTCAATTTCTTTTAGAAATGAATACTTGACCTTTTCTATAACCTTTAATATAGGCCGTTGAAGCTGTTGCCCGAGTAATGAAGTCTGGCAGTGTGTCTGCTGAGGATGTCAACCGTGGTAAGGCTTTGCTTAAGGCTGCAGTCTTGGAATCTTACTCCACCGATAGCTCTCTGATTGCCGAGATGGGTGTGCAAGCTTCTATCACTAAACAGGTTCAAAGTGCCGATTCTCTTATTGCTGCTATTGATGGCATTTCACAACAGGATGTACAGGAGGTAAACAAGAATGTCGACAAGCACAGTTCATGTCGACTCTAATTAATATTTCGTATTCTTCCTTAGGCTGCACGCAAGGCTGGCTCATCGAAACTGTCTATCGGCGCTGTTGGCAATTTGGCTAATGTGCCCTATGCTTCGGATTTGGCTTAATAGTTAAACTTATTTAATGTTATGTAATTTAATTTCCATTAAAAGAGATACAAACTTATAATATAATGGTTTGATAAACTGAACTAAACGAAGATTACGATGAAACTGCGACATTTTCAAATGAAATTAGAAACATTTTTGAACAGAAATGAAGAATATCATCTAGCAAGTCCTGTAAAAACTGAAACCAAATAAACATACAAAAACATAATTTTCATTTGATTCACTAAGGTACAGAAATAAGAGTCTATAGGTTTATTAATATTATTAATATATATTTATATAATTATAAAAGAATTCGTTAATTCCACTTTGATAAAACATAAAAAACATCTTTGGAACCATGAATAGACGTTTGAAAGTATAATTAAAATTTGCAGCAATCAAATTGCATTGAAGGAATAATTACATTGGTATTTATAATATAACAATACTTTGAAACAAGTTAAATAATTGAAACAACCACTATGGCCACGAAGAGGATAATAATTACCATCCAATATCCTGTAAAAATATAGCAATTTATAAATTATATGTCATCTGAAACTCGTTCATACTCTCTTACCCCAAGTACTATCTGATCGATTCACTAATCCAATGTTTCCCGTCTCCAAGTGAACGCTGGTATCGACACGTTCCATAGTGTCTGCCAAATTGTCCAATATTTCTAAAAATTAATTAAATAAGTGAAGTAATATTCGAGAGCAATTTTACAGAACCAACCATTTTGATCCTCAACCTCCTGCCCGAGTTGTGAAGCTAATTCTCGCTGCCTGGATATCGTTTGCGAAAGTGTCTCTAGGCCACGATTTTGATCCTCTAGAATCTCTATTTGACGCCTCTTAAGAGTTTCCACGTCACTCGTGTCGATTATGGGCACATCGTCCGCGTCATCAGACACCGCCGATTTCCATGGTGAAAGTGAACTGGTTGGTTGCTCCAAAAGTTTGACGCGATCGGAACGCGTTGCAGCGGTGTTCTTTCTCTGCAGTTGCTGAAGTTGCGATTGCAATGTGTCCACCTGTCTCTGTCGACGCTCGATTTCCTCAAATGTGCTGCAGATAAATAGATTAATTTATATATTTATGAACATAATCAAAAATCCTGTCACATCTTACATGGAACGATTTCTTGAAGAGGAATCTAATTTTTCCTTGAGCTGTTTCAACTCCGTCTCGAATTGATTGAGTCCCACCTGAATATTAGCTGTTAGGCGATTATATTCCGACGATAGTTTTTGGCGTTGATCCCTTTGTGTGATCTGATTTAATAGTGTGTGGTTTAGGCGCTCGCAGGCTTCGTACTCGGTGAGCCTTTAAACAGGTTGCAGACCATTTAGTGAATTCTGGAATTCTTTTAATTAGCTTGCGATATTCACACTTACCATGAGTCAACGTCTACCAGCGACATTTTAAAAATTTTCAAAATCGACTGTATAAAATTCCCTGATATGATAAATTACAAGTACAAAAAACATTAACAAGAACAGTATAAAATAATTTCAATATTTTTTGACATTTCTTTTACTGTTTACAAATAAACCCAGCTAGTGCTTCAAAAACTGTAATTAATAGTGGTGATGCCAGGTAAAGTTCTTCCGATAAACTCTCTGGAATTTTATGTCGGGAATAGCATAATATAATAATTATAATAATATATAATAATTACTTATTCATCATTCATTAAAATATATTGTTTTAGGTAGTCACATATTATCCAAAAAAGCGAGAATTATTGAAAGATGACATTTAATACAAGTGGCATCATTTGGGGGCGGAATCGCCATCCTGGACCCATCCTGCGGGTTCACAATCCAAAAGCATATCGTATGAAGGCCACATTTACATGGATTATGGCGAAAGATAATCAAATTTTTAATTCCTTTATAATAGTCTCAATAAATGTAAATGAAGTTTTTGATTAACGAATGTCAGTGGTTAAATTTTTCGTTCTTCGTGATATGCCCAAAAACATGTAGTTAAACGAAGAACCAATGACGACGGTTATACGAGAAATTTATTAGATCGACGAATCTTCTTGGTGGTTCGTTTTTCAGAAGTAACAATAAGAGTAGCTAAATAATTTATACACTACTTCGTTTGTATTTTAGGAAATATACCGCCTTTTCACGATTTAGCTTTTTCCACCCTGGCTCGATTTAAAATTTACCCCTCACGTGCTGAAAAATTTGAATCACTCAGAAGTGGTAAATTAATACTGTTCATAAGTATGATCTTTAGCCGTGACAAATCCTGCTAAAGATGGCTACTTCCTGTCTAGCGTTGTGTTACTGTATATTTGCTGCATTTTCACAGATTGTATTGTAATTTAAGCGACATTCTATAGACCCCAAATAATTTGAATTTTAAAAATAAAATCAAACAACATTGATTAGAATGTTGATTAAGTCAGCTGAAAATTATTATCTAAAGTGAACATTCGTTGATGCCACTTCTTTAGAAATTTACGAAGCTGTTAAGCAAAAAAGTAAGTCGAATGAGTAATTAATATAAAATATTTTTTGAACCAAACACATCACTAAAAATAATAAGTTAATAATTACTATTTTCTGCAGGAAACTCTTGTAGAAAAAACGTGAATAACTTCAAACGCAAAGTGCATGCGATTGATAGTTTATTTCTAAGTTTTGATAATTGAAGACACCGAATAAATACATGGCATTCTCTTACTGCTGTAGTAATAGTATGTATAATATAGTATTCAGACATAGTATAGTATTCAGATATAGTATTCAAACATTGACATATGACAATATAATATGATATGGCAACCCTCGAAATTTGAAGCATAAGAGGTGAACTCACGTATACAATGCGTGTAATTTAAAATCGCATAAAAAAAAATGTCATAACTGTCAGAATTTTCATAGTTGGTCCTTATGCACCCTTCACCAAAAAAAAAAAAAAAAGATCGATTCGTTTCACTTGGAAATTAATCAGATATATTACTTCGTACAACTAAGACTAAACGTCAAAAAATTCCTTTTTAGAAGACTAATGATCACACAGATTTTGAACATGAGTTCAGTTCTTACACCTCAAATTGTGAACAATTCACGTTTTCATGGCATATGTAAATGTTAAGTACCATATAAGTAATTTCCCCCAATGTCTGCTACTTTAGGAGTTTAAATGTATTGGAAAATTCAAGAATATATAAGATATCTCCAATATATTTTAAAGTACATGCATATAATAATCCATATTGTGCTAATATGTAGTTATTCTTGCAAATATATTCCGAATAATCCAACAAATCAGAGTTGAATTATTTGCTTGTATTTATAACTAAGTGGCATCGCTATGAATTAACATTTGGTGAATAATTATCAGCTGTTCGAACTCGCAACACATTCTTCGAATGTGCAAATATGTTCAAATTACAAAAGTAAAAATAACGGATATAATGGTTTGGGAAAGAAGATCAGTTCCAAGATTTATTTATTTGATTTTGAGTTTTGTTTGGTTTACTTGGATTGCTTTCTGAGTCTATTATATGGGGGTTGAATATGTGAGATATGAAATATATCTTTATAATTTTCAGAAAAGAACAAGAGACGAGCGAAGGTGAAATATGTGTTGTGGTGACTTTTGTGGGAATAGGAGTTAGTTCCCGAAAATGCCACTGGCGCTCTCGGCAGAATATCCCCCTTTCCACACACACCATCAACGCATTTTCACTACCACATACAAGCGGATTGCTAGTTTGATATCTGGTAATCTGTGCTTGGTATTCCACAGCTAAGAACCGAGCTGAAAGCAGTTGTAGTCTGTTCCGTTGAATTTCTGACAAAATTTCACAAAATTCGTTACGCACGCCGTCAATCGATTAGTAAATTTGTAAAAAAATAGCCGATAACTTACCAGAAGCCGCTTGAATTCGCGAATCGAGCGATTCCTACAAAAAAGTGAAAAATTCCGCATAAAACGCGAGCAAAGCTGAAAGTACAGAGCAAAAGAACAACAACGTGAGATTTGGTTTTCCGTCGCCAGAACGCAGCTAGGAAAATATATCCAATTGCGAAGAAGAAAAGTGTCGTTTTTCTTTGTATTTGGGAAAACTCGCAGAGGAGCGGAAGAAAACTACCTTATAAAAAAATTAGAAAAATAAATTCACACACACACACAAAAAGAAATCAAAAACCGAAAAGCGTAAATTTTTTCTCAATTTCAAATTTGTGAAATTTTCTCAAGGAGAGGAAAAATCGAAGCAACACAAATTTTTCAATTTCAAGAATTGTGAGGAATTTCGGAACGAAAAGAAAAATATTTACATACGTAAAAATAGGATAATTAATTCCTACATTTCTATTTGTTTGTGGATTTTTCAACAACAACAACAACTACTGCAATAGCTGAGCACTAAGGAGTAACGGTAAGTGGTGTACGAGTCCTATCAATGCCATTAAAATTCCTCTACATCGGTCCATTCATTCGATTTTGCCCCTGGATTTTTCTTGGGTTTTCCGTCAATTCAAAAACCGTTTTCACTATCGGGGTTTTCCGCGACGCAGTTGCAGCAACGGAAATCGCAAATTAAAACCCCTCCTCTCGGCCCGGTGCAGTCGCTGTGGACGCTCAAGAAGCGGACAAGAATTAAAAATATATCGACTAAAATAAATAAAGGAAAACTAATCGAATCGAGCAACGGCAGATCTTGGGAAAGCAGTTACATGCACCTCACAAACGCCGTCCACCCAGTCGGCAGCTTTCCCGAGGTCTCCTTCGCCAAATAGGGACGAGATGCGAAACCAGAAAAATCGAATCCAGAATTGGGTCACTGTGTCAGCGCCCGCCCGCTCGCCCGCTCGCTTGCTCGCTCGGTCCCCGTACTCTGGTCCCTCTCCCACCCCAGCCGTCGTCCGTCCAGTTCGGTTTCGTCCGCTCACTCACTTGCCAGCATGCCGTTTGTTCTCGCTCAATTGTTTTTCACGTCGTCTTTGTTGTGTCTTCTACTCCGCTTCTACGAAGCCGCTTTGTCGTGCCGTCCCGCTGTGTCCAGTCGCGTGTCCGTCCCACCTCACTCGACTCCACTCCAATCCGTTCTCCCAACTTCTGGCGAGTCGATCCACTTACGTTCGCATCACTTGTCTCTAGTTCTCATTCGCGGCTCTTTCCTAGCCCCGTCTAGCCCGACTCCGGCTTTGCTTTGCCCCTTCTTTCGCTCTCGTGCTCACTTGGTCCGCCGCTCGTCCGCTCTGCCCGGCTCGGCTCGGCTCGGCTTGAATCGAGTTGCTGCAAAACTTGTTTTAGTTTTTCTTTCGATGTCAATAGCAGGCCTGATCTTGAAGACAGGTGAGCGGCGCATGTGACTTGGGCGCTTCTCTGGCCGCTCCCGCTCCCGCTCCGACTCCGGCTCTGGCGTTTTCCTCCGTTCCGTTGTTTCGTTGTTTCGTTGTCGCTGCAACTGATTTGTCGTGTACACTTGTTTGTCGCCCAGGCCGGGCTTGGTTGGAGTCGCCAACTGCTGCTGTTGCGCTGCGCATCCAGGCGACACACCTTTCTAAGTACAGGTTAAACTGTCCTATTTTCTAATTACGATCCGTCAGTCTAATCAGAATTGTAGAGTCTGGATTCCCATTGCCTCCCCAGCTATCTTGGGAGCATCTCTCTTTATCTCCCTCTGCCTCTCTTGCATCAATTTCCGCAGTTTATTCTTAATTGCAGCTGGAGAAAAATATTAATCTACCGTGAAGCAATTTGTAGCACGTACAATACGTACACGTATTGTATGAATATGTGTACATTGATATCTAGCTGAGAGTATGGATTGCCAAACGATAATTCGCCTTCGGAGCGTACCAAATTATATATCGATAGAACATAATCTTTCTGGGTCAATGCTTTACTCCATGCCATCGGGTTTATTCCGTAAATTCGTCACCGTCAAATTTTTAGTAAATGGGAATGAAACTATTTCGAAATATTCGAATATTATGCGAGGATTCGTTCACATGAGAAGTCTGTGCATTGTGTCGGTCGATTGATGAATTATTTTCGGAAAAACAAAAAATATCTTCAGAAATTTGAATTTGAAAAATTACATCTTCCGAAGTCGATCGATAATCGGATTACAATTTCGAGCGGTCGTGAATAAAACCGTCCGAAATTTCCGTGGGGTTCAAAACAAAAGAACGTCCTTTATCAAGATACCGTTCCGGACATTACGTTACGTTGCGTTGTGTTGTGTCTGGCGTAGGTGGGCTTCCTCGTGTGACGGGGAGTCCGGGAGGAGAAGGATGGGTTCCTCTCGGTCGTCTTGACTAAAATCGATAGTTGGCTCTGCAGCATTTCCACCATGCAAACAAATCGTTTACAATTAGAGTCAACACGTTTCGACTTAACGTGGGCAGAGATGCACGACTCACACACCAACACACCAACGCATACATGCCCACATATGCACACAGGCGCTCCATTAGATGCCGTGAGACTCGGATGAATTAAAAATTTCACAAGGATTTCACCTACAAATACATATAACGACATACTACCACCCGCACATATACATGTATCATGTCATATCATCGTATCATATCGTATCGTGGTTCTCTGGGCTTCCATTAAAATATGCAAGATAAACATAATAAAGTTAACAGGAAGCCCAATGCTGCTCGGGTCCAAGATCCCAGCAACCATTCACGCTGCTCTCTCAGTCCTGCTGCTGCCGCTCTCACTCCTCTGCCCTCGCCGACACGCTTCATACCTTGGGTTTGGGCGCTCTCTCAGCCAAGTCCCTCTCCCCAGAATTTGAATTTGAAACTGAATCTTGATAACATTCGTCGTCACCCCGACTCACCGTCCGTCAGCCGTCGCCGTCAGTCAGAGTTGTTGGTGGCCGAGTTAAAAGTTGCGTGAAGTCAAGTGTGGCGTGACGTGGTGGGAGAGCGGAAGAAAACACATACACATTAGGAGAGTGATGGAATTATAGAGCTCTCTCAGGCGAGCGGGAGAGAGCGCGACGGTTGCTGCGCAGAGGACGTGAGCGCGGACGTTGGCGTGGAGGGCGCAGCACGCGATTGACAATGACAGTGGTAGAGGTTTAAGAGCGATGATAAATAATGCAGCAAAAGAGCGAAATCGCGTGAATTTACGAAAGAGCCCCAAAGTAGCGAGCCTAGGGGCGATCGATGTGTTCGCAGAGGCAGAGCAGAGGGGGGGGGGGGGGGGTGGTCGTCGTGTGGGGTTGTGATTTGATAACTTAAGTGGCGACAGTCGCTCCCTCTGGGGGTTGAGGTTGGGGCTAAGGCTGCGACTGTGACTGGGGCCGGAGCCGCCTTTGGCGAATTATGAGACCAGACGCGCGCAAATCCAGAGAAAGCAAAAGTTTAGAGAGAGCCCCCGGAGAGAAGAACCACGTATTCCGTGGGAGAGCGAGAGAGCGCTCAGCTGAGAGTAAGTTAGACCATGGGGATGGCTCGCGAGAGCGTGAGCTGGAGCTCTTGAGCCGAATACCTACTGTCCGTAATGATGGGTCCTCGGCGCTGATGGGGCGCCCAACTCTGGATGTGATTAGGGGAGTGCACGGCGAGAGGGTAGGGTGGATGAGAGGGTGTTGTTAGTGGCGCTCCAATACATAAAACTCTATTTAACCTATTTATTTGTATTTCTTTGTACTCCCGCAACGCTCGTTATTTGTCCCTGCTGCCGCTCCCTCACTCCGCCCCGTTCCTACTCTCTCGCACACACTGTCTAACGCTGCCATTACGACCGCTGCTTGCTGACGTTCTTCCGCCGATGGCGATAGGGTTGCCAAAAACCACACCACGATGTTGCTCCCTTTTTTGTGTACGTATTTTTGAATTGTTCGTCAAGTATACGCATCAGTGATTCCAAATTAATTACTTACCGACTTGTTCTTTTGTTGTGTTGTTCTTTTCGTTTTTATGGCTGGTCTTGTTTTCGTTGAAACTTTTTTTGTATACGTGTAGTTGTTGTTCCCACCCCTCGCTGTACAAACAAGGGATCGGGACGGGACTCATTTGCGTTGATGGCATCACTTCGCCTCCTCCTCCTTCTCCCCCACTTTAATAATTTCAATACCTTCGAAGGAGAACGGAAAGCGCTTCCTACCGATTTCCGATGATCTCAGCAATCTACTACATGTCTTTTTGTATCGAAGCAAAAAAGCTGGTAGGAATAAAAATGCTGTCTGGAAATATTCAATATCCAATCGTACATCTTAATTGTAGTGAAAAATAAGTGCTTTGGTAAATTGGATTTAAAAAAAGCAGAACAAAAAAGAACGAAACTCGTTCGGCGTCACAGCTCATTGCACATTGCTGCGTTATAGCGATTTCATTGTTAACAATAACTCCAACAACAACAATAGCAACAATCGTCAGTGGCCTGGCAACCCTACATTAATGCCTGTCGTTCTGCCATCGCTCGACGACGACAATATTCTGTTAAAAAATTCTGAAAGCCCGTGCTTGCTCGCTGCTCATTTCAAGTTCTCTCTCACTCACACACTACCTTGTCCTCTCCCATTATTTCCCTCTCTCTCGCCGACTTTGTTGTACAATTTTCCGCTCTACCAACTGCGCGCTCGCTCTCTCTTCGCTGCTATCGGTCGATGTTTCGCTCTCTCGGTTTTAATTCGTCGCATGTGTGTCACGAGGTTGCCATCCTAACGCCCAAAACAATTACACATTTCCCGGCGAAGGTCTTTTGGTGGAACGTTTGCAGTCTGAGGTATTTTAAAGGAACCTTTATTCTAAATAAACAATTTTCTTGCATTGCAAATTGTACCTCAAAACAAGCCATTTGCATATATCTGTGGAGGAGTTTCCCAAAGGATGAGCTTCCTTTTCCGACTGCTGTTGGCAACTCTGACGCTCTGCCGTGTCGCATGGACTTTTGAACACACTCGAACGGCGCACACGTTGGGCACACTAACAACAACGTCGAAAAGCACTACTTTTAAGGTTGGTCGACGAGCGGGGTCGGGGTTCGATGTTGCTCGGGTACTGGGGAAAACTTCGACTGTTGTTCGGGGCTCGCGGCAGGTTGAGTTGACGTTCTACTGTTGATTGCAACACAACACGCTGCAGTGACTGGAGCGGAGTGGAATCGTGCCTGTAAGAGACGTTGTTACGTGCTAGCGATACGTTACGTCCAGTGCATTACGGTGCAGTGCGTTACGTCGTTATACATACACAACTAAAATACACACATACAGACTCGGGCGTACAATGCTCGGCGAGGAGTAAACGTGTGCAAATTAAAACAAGAACAACAAAAACAGCAAAAAATCGAAGAAAATCTGTCGAAACGTAGAACGTAGAATATGGAGAGAAAATAGAAAATCAGGCGAACGGACCGACGGACGGTTGTTGTGAGGGGGGGGGGGGGGGGGGGGGATAGAGAGGGAGATGCGGCAAGTGAGGCGAGTGGTCTTCGGTCGTCCGGTCGGGTTCGGAGGGAGGTCGGGAGAGTGAGACCGAACGTGCGACGAATCGCGGAGAGAGAACGAACAAATTTTGAAATCGTGTGAAATTAATTTTCGTTCGTTCTGCTATTTTTCTCAGCCCCCCTCGCTCTTCCCTCTTCTCGTCCGTCTCCACTGTCCGTTTCACTATCTCCTGCTGCTCCTCTGATCCTCCTCTCCCTCTTCTTCTCCTTCTGCTCCACACTTTCTAACGCCGTTGGGGTTTTTTCTCCTCGATTTTTGTGTTGTGTGTTTTTGTTGTATGACACAGAAAAATTGTAACAGGATTTTGTGTATTCGGCAGCAGCATCAGAGTCCCCAACAACAAAAACAACTACAACAACGGTGTGCGACTACGACTGACGACGATGGCGACTTCGACTTCTACGACGGCCGCTCGTTCAGTCGCAGGCTTCGCAGCATCCGTCGAAGAGTTTTTCGGAACGTTGCTTCCTCCACTTTGCTTCTTGCGTTCGTCGTCTCCACCGAGCCCCAACAGAGCGGAGTCGCTCCGAGTAAATAGAAAGAAAATCAATGAAAATTCTCCATCGGAAATAGAAGAAATCCCAGTCCGAACCGAGGCGGGGAAAAAGCGGAAAGAGTAAAAAATAAAAAAGTCGTCGTCGTCGTCGTCGTGGTCGCCGTTCAAATCGAGTTATCGATCACCGACTGCCCAGTTGTTTTTGTTGTCACCCTTTCTTGCTGCTGCCACGAGGAGCGAGTTCTCCCTGTTGTCTGTTGTTGTTGTATTTTCTTGTGTTATCGCCGAAATATAAAACGTACAAATTTATTCTAAAGAACAACAACAACAAAAAAAAAAATAAAATAAATAATTGTATATCTTTCGCAATTAGAAATCGAGTGATAAAAAAACCTTCGATCGATTCGAGCACGGCAAACGAGCCGAACGAATCCAATCGAATGAACAGATAATAAAAAGGTGCTAATTGAAAAATCAATGCAAATCTGTTAAAAGCCATAAAGTGAACCTTCAACCAAATGAAAAGTGATATACTAAGAATAAAATAGTCGCAGCAATAAGTCAGAAGAACGAGAATCGCCGCCAACAACAACGCAATCCACCATTGCTCGGCCAGAAACTCAGCGGAGAGGTCGACCAGAAATATCAAAATCACCAGCACCAGCACCAGCACCATCGGCATCGACACCAGTCCTAGGTACATAGAATGTAGTAAATGTATTGAGTTGCGAAAAAGCGCGAGATTTCGCTGCATCTCGGCCAGTCGTGAAATTTATTTCGGACGTTTAATCGGAAGCCCCCACTGGCCCGACGCCGCCCGGGCGCCCTCGAGTGCCCGGAACCGAGGCGATCGGCCGAAATAGCAGCAGCTGGCCGAAAGCGAGAATAGAAATATGCGAAATGTCATATTTTCGAGGGAGACGCAAATTTGAATCGGCCAGAACGGGAAAAAACCGAATCCGAGAGAAAACTCTGAACACTTGATATGACTGAAGTCAGAACCAGCGACGGCGGCCGGAGGAGGAAATCGCAGGAAAATCAAGTTTTTCGAATTTAGCCAGACTCGCGGTCGAGCCACGGCGACTGGCCATTCGTCCGTCCGCCCCTCCGTCTGTCCTGTGGCCGAACTCTCGTCGCTCTGGGCCGTCCGCGGTCCGCCGAGGCCGCCGCTGGTTTCTTTCAGCGCCTTTGCCCACTCGCCAGCGACTCGGCCGCCCGCCCTCTCGTCCGTCCGTAGCTCGGAACGCCGCGCATTCCCGCTCGGCGCACTTGCCGCCGCTGCCCGCCGCTGGATCGCCTGCGGTGGACGTCGGCGGCAGCTTCCAAGTGAGTCCCCTGAGTGGAGAATCGTCTAATGTCGCTTACGTACGGCGATTTTCTTGCCTGCTGCCGCTGCCGCTGCCGCTGCCACAGTAATCGCCGTCGCTGTTCTCATTGTCGGGGCTGCTGCCGTCGTTGTCTTCTTGTTATTGTCGTTGCTTTAAGCACATTATTAGACAGCTCTGAACACGATACTTAAATGGACAATTACACAAAAACAAGGGAAATCGCAAGCCAATTGGCCGAAGCCAGTTTGCAGCAAAGGCAGCAGCAGCAGCAGCAGCAACAGCAACAGCAACAACAACGGCAGAAGCTCGTGACGCAATCGTCATTACGATTGTCGTCATCGTCGGTCTCCAGTGCGTAGTGGCGTGTTGTTGTTGCTGTTGCTGTCGTCGTCGTCGTAGTCGGTGTCAGGTGCGCCCTTTGACCCCGAAAACCTTTCGCCCCTCCGCCACCCCTCGCGAACACATATGTGGGATTTCGTGTGTTTTCCTCTGTGTCTTTCCTCGTCAGTCTGTTGTTGTTTTGATTTCTCTTGCACATTGAACCCTGACTCAGGGCGAAAGCCACGTGCGTCAGAGGCTGATCGGTCGAGCCCTCCGCCCGAGGGCTCGCTTTCCCGCCGCCCTCCTCCCTGGGCGTGTCAGATCCAACGAGTGAGAATGGCCGATCTGCAAGTCGCCGATTTTCCCCGGGTCGACCTTCGGCGTGGGCAGCAGTTGTAACTGAACCCGACTCCCATGGCTTCCGTTGAAATATGCAAATTCCGCCCGTTATCGGGCGAATTCATTACCACTAATTAGCGGCGGCGCCGGCCTCTCAGCGTCGTGCGTGTTGGCCGGCGCGCCCCACCCTCGAACGCCCCCGAATCCGTCGACTTGCGGAATCCGCCGGCCGACCTTCGTTGGCTCTCGGAAATCTCGGGCGGCGATTTATTGTGGTTCTACACGAGAGCCCACTGGACTTCGAGGCCCGAGTGTTGGGCCGAATGTTCGAACTCGAAGTGACCTTCAGAAAGATGAATAACAGACAAAACGAATGAAAACACAAAAACTTGCTCGATTATTTGCGTTTTCTGAAGCATTGACATCTGTAGTCTGGCGTCCGTTGTTTGTTTGTTCAAATATTATGATGACGATTCTATCTTTAAGTTTGACCAACATTTGGCTTTTGTGCCCGATTCGGTTTTCTTCACCCACCGTGCGCCATTTTTAAATATAAACCTGGGATTCCTGCTGTGTGTGTGTGTGGCTGTGTGGCTGTGTGGGCTCGCCACACGTTGACAAAACTTTTGCGGCCCGAAAAGTCACCGAGCAGCGGAGGAGGAGACCCAGAGACCTACGTACGAACGGCCAGGCCAGGCCAATAGATGTGCGGACATGTGTGGCGGCCGGACGGATAGATGGCTGTATATACACAAATGCACATGTATGCGGGAGGCAGAGGGACGGTCGACGGACGGCGGGACCGAGGAACGGAACGAAACGGACGACGGACTGACGACGGACGGACGGACGCATCGCAACACATGGACGTAAATTTATTTTAAAGCACTTCTGTTGTGCTTCTTCTCCTTCTCCTTTCTTCTCCTTTCCAACGACGAACAACAACGACTTCTGCCGTGTTTTAAATTCCCGTCCGTCCGCCTGTTGTAGTCTCAGCCTTTTCATTGCTCCCTGTCATTCAGTCACCCGGCCCGCTTCTCTGTGGCTGCCGTCCTTCCGCCTCCTCCCTCGTTCCTCCTCCACTCTCGGCCCTCCCGCATCTCTCGTCTCGGCTGCCCGTGGTGGTGGCTGGGACTGTGGCTGTGGCTCGGCGTAGTTTTGGCACAAAAGTCTCCGACTACGTATTTTTAAATCGGACGAAAATACGTCGCACATCGAGGAGGCCCCGATGTGGCAGAAGAAACCGAAGAATTCGCCGAGCGAGGGCGAGAGGAGCAGAGAAAACAAGGGGCGGAAGGGAGAAGTGGAAGTGACAAAGGCGAACACCAAGAAATGCCACGCAAAGCGGCGTCGGGAATAAATCTGGTAGAGAAAAGCATCCGAGCATCCGAGCATCCGAGCATCGAGATAAATGTTACGTATACGCTGCGTTGACTTCTTCAGTTTATCGCCTTTGTTCGTGTTTATTTTTGGGCTCTCTCTCTGGTCTCTCTTTCTCCTCCCTCCCTTCCCTTCCCTTCCCTCCTTCCTTTCTTTGCTTTTTTCTTTTATTTTCAGTTTTTCTTTTGCTTTCCTCCCTTCCATGTTTTGTTTGTGTTCGTTGTTCTTCGTATTCCTTTCTTCTATCTCATTTCTTCCTGCCTTGCCATTGCTTTCCTTACTTTTGCTTTCGTTTATTTGCTTTCCCTTCACTTCTTCACTTCTTTTTCTTTCGCCCTGGCTTCATCCTTGGTCCGTCACTTGCCACCAACCAGCAACCAGGGTCCTGCAACCCCCGCGCCGTCCTTCGACTGTCTGAAACTTTTCTCATTCTGCCTCGGTCCCTTTTCCCAAGCTCCTCGTGGCGTTCGATTCTCGTCGCTGGCGGCTCTCTGTGTTGGTGGAAACGGCGCTTCCATTTTCCTCACGTCCGCTCTTCGGCTCTGCTTCTACCAACTCTCTCTCTCTCGCTCTCCCTCTCTCTCACCTTCGCCAGCGCCGTCGGCCCGGACGAACAAACAAACGAGCAATCCTTCACGCCCCTCGCCCCGTCCTTGCGCAGCTCGAACACTTCGAGGATTATAGATTTTTGTGCTCGCCATGAGTGAAAATTCGTATTTAATTATGTGTACACACACACCCGCTCACCGAGAGCGTCACGCACACACATCAGTTCGTACATCATCGATGTGGTTGTTGTTGTGTTGTTGTTCGTTCGTCTTCCTCTACTTGTGTTGTCTTGTACTGGTGTGGTTGTGTTGTTGTTGTTGCTCCTCGGTTCGAACCGCTCGTGGCCGCCGTCGGGTTGTGTGCGGGGCGGGTGCGAAAGAGGAAAACAATATCCTTGTTGCGACGACCCCCCCCCCCCCCCTCCGTATCCCACTTGCTGGTTCGCCTCGCCTTCTGGTTCCCACTCCCACTCCCGTCCCCTGCTCGAACTCCCCTCGCGTGCTCCAGTTTCGACACAAAGCGTGCCTCCTCCTCCTCCTCCTGCTCCTCCTCCTCCTCCCCCCTCCCTCTCGCTTTCACTCTCTCTTTCGCGGCTCTCCCTCGGCCACCCCGCCCCCGCCCCGGCGATGACCTTTGGCGGAGGAGGAGCAGGGGCGAATTTCGCAGTTTAGCAGTTTCTCGCGGTCGGAGTTTCGAGCCGGAGCACGGAGCACGTACTGCAAAAGAGTTTAATGTGCATTAACTGTTTTCCTCTTTGCCCTTTGTCCTCGGCTGCTACTTGCTCCTGCTGCTGCTCCTGCTGCTGCTCCTGCTGCTGTTGTTGTTGTTGTTGTTGTGGTCGACTAATTGTGTTTATGTGACTGGAATCGCGGCGAGCGCCGCGGGCCCGTGCGTTCGTTCGACAATCCCGCTCTTCCGTTCTGGGAATCGAAATATTAATTTATTTATTCCCCTTTATTTCTCCTTCCGTCTCCCTGCCCCCCCCCCCCCCATCTCCATGTGGCTCTCGACGTTGCCTTTTGTCCGCCCTCTTTGTCCTCTTTGTCTGCGCGCCCGCTGTGCCGGGCAAGGACGAATGGTCGCTTTGTCTGCACAAGGATACTCGAATGTGTAGCCTCGTGGCCCGTGGTTATGTAGGTCATTGAAGGCAGTTCCTCCCAGGACGTGTTTGCGAACGTGTCCATGTGTGTCTCTGGGTGTCTCTGTGTGTGTGTGGTCGTTGGCAAAAACACGATACCGGGAAACTACTTAAGGATCCATATTTTAAAGAGAGGATTACACTACAGCAAAGGGATGAGTCGAAATCAGATTTGTTCGGGCTCCTGGTCAACTTCCCAACTATGGAACGATGAATTCTCTTAATTTGAAATCCCAGGTATCGTCGTTTCTTTATCAACAGAACTCTGGCTGATTTCTGGCAAAACCTGCCTGACTGAGTGGCGGCTGTTGACAGAGCATTTGAAGCGTTTTGACCAGGGAAATTTTCTATTGAATTCACTGTTTGAATTTGCTTTCCCCTGATAATACTGGCATTTCCTGGTATTCCATTTCCTGCTGTCCACGGCTCCTCCTCGTTCGCTGCTCGTTCCTCGCGTCCTGGGCGAACCTCCGCCCTTGGGGGTTCGCCCGGCACCCCCGCCCAGCCAGCGCCTTCTGCTGACAGCACTTATCTTCATTGCTTTCATTGCATTCCGCTTTACTTTCTTGACTTCACTCTGGTTTTCAAATCTCTGTTCCGACGACTCTGTCGAAACGACGACGGGCGACGGGCGACGACAGACACTTAAGATTTACAGTAAGACGGCAGCAGAGCGACGCGTTTGTTGTTGTCCAAACGAGAACAGCGAGAGCAAATGCTGCAACAACAACAACAACAACAACAACGAGAAGAAGAAGAATAAGAAGAAGAAGATCACATGAACGCCTTGTAATCTACCCCCTGCTTACGAAATATTTTCGAAACTATTTTCGGATGCAACACATGTCACACGGCGGGACGACGGTGACGGCGATCGGACGCCGAGTAGCGACACATGTGTGCGTGGTGGGCATCGTACCAACAACAATAACAACAACAACAACAACTACCAGAACTACACTACCACAACGACGAGAACAACACACGGACGACGACGACGACGACGACACTCACGTCGAGTTGCAGTCGTCGAATTCACCTTCAACGCTGTGGCAACGCACGAACAAAAGACGCGGTGCCTCGTGGAATCACGGACGGATGGAAGGCTGGACGGACGGACGGACGGGCGACACTTTTGTTGCTTAAAGTGCCATCGCACGACTCCGTCTTTGTGTTGTTGTTGTTGTCGTTGTTGTCGTCGTAGTAGTAGAAGTAGTCGATGTTGAAGTTGTATTGTTGCTGTTGTTACTGTTGTCCCTTTTGTTGTTGCTATTGCTGTTGCCGTTGCCGTTGTGTGTCTGCGTCGCAGATCGTTCATGGAAAATTCGTTTTAAAAATAACTCGCATCTCTCGCATAGAAATGGAAATTGAATTTCGTAAAGTTTCGCTCGTTTCGAACCGAAAACTCCCTGACGGCGGCCGAACTTTGTGTTTTTGTTTCTGTTTCAAATCAATTCACGAAACACACAGAGAGTCGGAATCGGAGTTTCGTTTTCAGTCGCTCTTTCTGTGGGTTGTTTTTGTTTGTTGGGGTCCGTCCTGGGCTCTGGGTCTGGGTTTGGGCTCGCGGCTGGCTCTGGGTTCTACGTCGCTGCAAATATGGAACAGCCGACGCATTGGACCATGAAATGGGCGCCCAACCCCGAACGGTTCCAACTTGATGCTCATCCCGTCTCGCTCCCGCTCCCGCGCCCGCTCCCCGCACCTCGCGTTCCCCCCGAGAGAGCATCGTTTTGCTCAATCGGTCGCCAATGGAATCGGCTCCATCGACTCGGGGCCGGGGGGCCGCCAGAGCACGCACAATGGAGGCCTCGAAGAGGGAATGTTTGAAATTCGTCTATTTAACATCCGCCGACGAGGAAAGCAAAATATAATTGAGCTAATCGTGGAACATTAACAGTGGAACGAAAACGAGGCGCACATTGAAAACTCCACGTTTTAATCGTGTATCGTGTGGTTTCCTCGCCCCCTCCCCCTCCCCCTCCACCTCTCTCTCTCTCTCTCTCGGTCTATTTCGCTTTATTGCCCTGTCCCGAGCGGTTCCAAAAACACGTGTTATCAAATATTTTATCTCTGTAAATCGATAACGACGAATGGTGCCGCCGACAACGTTGACTGACGACTGCGACGCGGACGTCCCGGTGCCGCCGTGACCAACGGGAGCTCTGTCGTTCCGTCTCTTCCCTCTCGCTCGCCCGTCCCTGTGGAGGTCCCAGGGCCCCAGGCCCGTCCCACGGAAGCCCATTAATTGCGATGACGGCCGTGGCCTGCAAGGGTGGAAGGAAGCACGTGATTCCTTATCTGTCGCCTGCACCACGTTCGCCCATATCGTGTTCCGTGCAGTGGGTCTCGTCGCAGTTTTTGTTCTTGTGTTGTTGTGTGGTTGTTATTTCGTGTTGATGTTGGTTAGTTGTCATTGCTTGGTAATTGCAGGGATGACTCGTTACAAGTTTCGGCTGCCCGACTATTTCCCGTGGCATTTTCTCGCCCTTGCCGACGACGATGATTGCGGTCGTCTCTGGTCGCCCAAGTCGTCGAGACCGATCCATAAAAGGTGGATTTATGCGGGTACTTAAAGAGAAGGAGGGAACATTTCTTGGATTTTGGGGATATTACGGCGAAGCTTTTCCACGAAAGAGAATTTTCGCCGAAGCGCGGGTTCTTTCGACATTTCTCTGAGAATATTTGCTTGGAGGAAAATGTCGAATGTGCACGGAAAATGATCTCGAACCAACGGCGGACAGAACACGAAGAGCAAATCGACAGTGATTTCGCCCAAAGGACTTTCAGTCGCCGAACCGTCGCCGGCCATCGGATGTTTCTCTACATCAAGTTCTACTTTCCCATCTATTTTCACACGTCATTATCGTTCTATATTTTCTAATTAAAATCTGTTTTCTACGTGCTTCCGAAAGTGTTAATAAATCATCTCAGGGCGCGACTACGAAAATAGCAGAACGTATAGTGAATTTAAAGAAGAAGCACGGCAGACGGACGGACGGAGTACGTAGAGAGAAAGATACACAAAGAGCGTTCACTGCGATTCTACCATTTCGTTGCCTTTGCCGACGCGGGTCCGGTGTTTGATTTGACTTTGGTGCGATCCATTCGGATCCATTCGAATCGCTTCCATTTTGCGCTAGTCACTTATTGTCTGTTATTTATTTATAAATTAAAAAGCAATTAAAAATAACCTCCATTTTCGTTCGTGTTCTTCCTTTCTTGCAGAGAGCTTTCCAGCGCGCTAAATATATCTGTATCAGCCACGTCGCCCCGTATCGCCGCCATCGCTCAGTAGGAACCGCTACATAGCAGATCTATATCTACAGCCATAGCTATATCAGCGCTTACAGTAAAAGAGGCGACCGCCGGAACTGCTGCGAGATCATCAGAGTAGTCGAGCGAAGGAAGGAGGGGATCGAGACATATTTTGTTAACACGCTTGCCTGAACACGCTCTCGCTCTCTCTGTCTCTGTCTCTGTCTCTGTCTTTCACGCGCGCCCACACACAGAGCCACACACGCGTCGTCGTCACAGCGCACTTTTACCCAACGTACTTAACGAAGAACTTAACGACAGCTGCCGCTTTCGCCGCTGCCGCTGCCACTCCCGCCGCTGCTACTTAACAACGAGTGCGAGCGAATTCGGCTGTTCCGTCAGATTCTAAACGTGCGGAGCCCGTGCTAAAGCCGTCAAGATTCTACCCTTTGCAAATTTCAAAATCCAACCACAGCCAATGCACAAAATGGCAGCACCCACTGGCGCAGCGCCGACGGCGGCTCTGGAGGCCCCGCTGTCCGCGCCCAAATACGGCACCCTCATACCAAATAGAATTTTCGTCGGCGGCATAAGGTGAGGCCCATCTCTCTATCTCTCTCTCTCTCTCTCTCTCTTTCTTTGTCTTTTTGTGACCCCCGCACTATCGGCGAGCTTGCATTAATTGAATCTATTGCTCTCCCATTGCAGCGGCGACACCACAGAATCCGACTTGTGTCGCGTCTTCTCGGCCTACGGCAACGTCAAATCAACGAAGATCATCGTGGATCGCGCCGGCGTGAGCAAGGGCTACGGCTTCGTGACCTTCGAGACG
Organism: Coelopa pilipes; assembly: GCA_947389925.1. Classification (NCBI taxonomy): domain Eukaryota; kingdom Metazoa; phylum Arthropoda; class Insecta; order Diptera; family Coelopidae; genus Coelopa; species Coelopa pilipes. Next base: position 41,534,101 of record OX376699.1, read on the forward strand.
GAACAGGAGGCTCAAAGGCTGCAGACCGACGTAAGTGGACGATGGCCGGCTTTTGTTTTTCGTTATACGTTCTTATTTTTTTGCCCATCTACCATTAACAACTCGCGATCAGGGGCCGATTTAGAACCAAAGGGCTTTTGGAAAGTGCTTTTGTCTTCGAAGTGTGGGAAAGACTTCAGTAGTCGATAGTCTGGACCAGTTCGAACCCGACTGACGACTGAACTCGACCGACGACTGAACTCGTCTGACCCGGACGACGCAGTTCCGGACTTAATGTTGGGTGTTTTCAACTTGAACATCGATTGTTATGTGGACTTCTTTTGACGTAAATAGTTCAAAAAGGATCTGGGCACCGGGAAAGACGGAGTTGTGTTTTTGACGCTTTTTATTCATTATTAACCGAGTTTGCTGCTGCCGAAACTTGAGCAGACAATGTTGCTGTAACCCGATGAGAAGAATTCTGTATTAATGCCAGTTTATTTTATTTGTTTTTTTCTTCATCATTACGTATTTCCCTCCTATTTAGGCGATTACTTGAAACAAATAGAACATAATGTATTGAATGAATGATAAATTGATAAATTGAGTGTTGAAAAGAGACAAAACGAAAAGCAAAGAAAGAAAGAAACAATGAAAGAAAGAAAGAAAGAAAGTGTAGCCACACAGTTGCGAGCGAGCAGAGCGCGATCCATAGAAAGTCGCGATCCTCCAAAATCGCCAAGGAGCTGCGGCTCGGCCGACCACACGACAGATCCGCGCGGTCTGGCAGGATCGATCGGTCTGTCGGTCGGTCAGTCGATTGGTCGATCGCTGGACCTGCTCGAATCGGATCCCCTCGTTAGGCCCGAGATGCGATGCGGTCGCTCGTTCGTTCACTCGCCACACGCCGTGCGCGACCCGTGCGCCGTCCGTCGCTCGCACCGTGATACCGAAATGATAAATGATAACCACGTACTACTACTTCTACTACTACTACTCTACTACTATTCCAACCATCATCACCACCACCACCACCACCACCACCACTACTACTACTACTACTACTACTTCTACTACTAGTACTCTACTCCTCTATGAACAGATCAACATTCAGGGAAGATTTTTTAAACATGATTTTGTTTGTTGAGTTCTCTATTTTTTCTTTCTTCTTCATTAATTACTACTCTAAACAGTTTATTATTAATTAATACATTTATAATAATAATCAGCAAGCGATAAATTTGGTTTTTCTAAAGAGTTTTTTTCTTACCAAACACCGTTATTGTTGTTAATTTGTTTTAGCAAAAGAGCAAAACCAAACCCAGAAAAACAACAACAAAAAAAAAAAAATAAAACACAATTTTTCGCAATTAAAACTTTGTTATTAAAAGTAACGAAAATCGTTCAAAATTCTGCCGATGTTCGTCGAGCAGAATGACGAAGGATTTGTTGCAGGGAATTTTGATGCTTTTCGAGTGTTGTTCGAATTTGACTTGTTAATAATGATTCGTTAATGATTCGTTTATGAAATGTTAATTCAAAGTTTTGCACATTTCGTTCGTTCGTTCGTTCGTTATTCTTTTTTCTTTTTATTGTTTCTGCGTTCGTTCTCGTTATCATTCTGCATTAGTTCGTTCGTTCGTTTGTTCGTTCGTTCGTACGACAGCAACAGCAGCAACAACAACAGCAGCAGCATCAGCAGCAGTAACAACAAGAATTATTACGATTAATAACTACTAGAATAATAATGGCCAACGTTGTTTCGTTCACATTTGCGTTCACCTCAGTTGCGTTGCGTTCTGTTCGATTCCGTTCCGTTCCGTTCGTTGCGTTCACTTTGGTTAGTTTTTGTCGCCTCGAACTTGCGGCCCGATTTGTTTTGTCCAAATCGTTACCACGAGACCACCGTTGCCAACTGTTGTGTAAATATTGCGACGGCATTAACATTTTCATTAACAACACCACCAACAGCAGCAGCAGCAGCAAAACCGACCACGATCGCAGCAATAACAGCATCTCACAAATTGCATCAAAAGCGCGATGACACCATAAGCGACGACCTTCTGCCCTCCACGCCTTCCACCTCGGCGCGGCCCGCGCTCCAGCCGGCCCACATTGGCCCGGAGGAATTCCTTTTTGATCGCTGCCTCGTTTGCGATGCCCCTTTTTCGTGCTTTCCGCTCTTTATCGCTCTGTTTGGCGCTTTGTCCCGTCACCCAGGGCGCGAGGGAGAGCGAGGAAGACCTCGGCTGTCGCTCGCACTGCAATCGGCCCGTCGCGAGGCCACGTGGGCCGCGGCGCGCCCCCAGGTGTCGCCACCACTCACTCCGTCACTCAGTCACTCAGTCAGTCCCGTCACCCCCTGCCTCCCTTTCGTGCCATTTGCCCGCCCTACTGCGCTTTCGGTGGAGCCCCTGTGGGGTGCTTTTCCATTTGATAACGAATTTAAATTCGAAATTAAACTTCCCGATTGGATTTCGCCTTTTATTCCCGCCTCATTCCCCCTGTAATTTCCATCGTATCGTCGCGTCGCGTCGCGTTGTGTTTCGTTCGTTCGATGCGATTTGTTTCAATAAATCACTTTGTCCCCACTGCAGTTGATCGGTTCGCAAACGTGTCGCCAACCGCAACTCGATCGTCGCTCGTCGCTCGTCGCTCGTCGCACCCTTTTAAAGCACTCCGTATCGATAAGTTCTCTAATTAAATCATCGCGTCCACACACACGCACACGGCGCCCCCTCCCTTGCTCGGCGCCTCTCAGGGTCAGGCCCTGATTAGACAGCTTCGCAGCCTCGTTCGCGAGCGCTTTTGTCGTAGACTCCGCTTGACGCGCCTCTGCAGGTGCTGTTCCTGAGGAAGTCCTCCGGTTCCCGACGACCCACTTTCGTTTCCGCGCACCGAGCGACGGGTCCTTCCTCCCTTCTCTCCTTCTCTCCTTCTCCTCCGTCGTTTGCATACTCATCTCCTCCCCTCTCCTCCCCTGTCCTCTCCTCTGCTCTCCCATATATTATGCTCTCCTTATTTTTGCAACCTTTTGAAACGCTCCCACTTTCCTCCACTTCCTCCTCCCTGCGACTCCCACTGGTCGTAACTTTTCACTTCCGCTCTTTATGAAGCCCTGTTTCCGTTGAATGGACCGACCACTTGAGATGGTATTCTTGTTGTTGCTGTCACTGCTACCGTCGCTGTTGTTGCTGCAAAGTAGAATAGAAGAGTCTCATTTGCATACTACGAACCGAGAAGAGGAAAAACAGAAAAAATCACAGGGAAATTAAAAGAACGAGCAAAAGTGAATTGAAAACTTTGAGCAAAGTTTTAATTAAGAGAAATTCTTTATTTTCCCTCCATTATTCTTTATAATTTCTTATATAAATATAATTAAATTTGTACATGAACACAGAAAACCTCTTACTACACCCGACACTAGTTTTTAAAGTTCTCTCGTACATTTTCACTATCTCTTATTTATGTTCGTTTATGATTTCTTATGGCTTTTGTAGTTGAGTCTAGTATAGTTTCGTTCTTTTATATTAATATTATTTTCCAAAGTTTCTTTCAACACCACTTGACTCTCTCTGTCTATCGCTCTCTCTCTCTCTCTCTCTCTTTTCTCTCTGTTCTGTATTGAATAATCATAACAATTTTACCCATTTGCTGTTGTACTTTCCGTAACTGTAAAGCACTAACCCAGCGTTTGCGAATTCCGAGATCCCAGACGGCGAAACCGCCCCCTCCCCAGCCCAGCCTCCCATCATTCGGTTAGTAGCATTTGGCCGCATACACATCTTGTAAAGTACGTAGTTCGGTTCCCTCTCACCCTGTCTTGTTTCTCTATCGAGAGCCTCCCGCCCTCCTCTGTAGAAGAGAGAGTTCTTTCCAGAGATTTTTCAATTTTTGTCCTCCCCACACCTCCGGCAAACCCTCCGAGGTTCTCCGCACCACTATGTCTTTCAACTAATTTAATATTGTTCTTCGCTTTTTCGATCAATCACCCACACATAGTACGATTCAGACAACCGCTGGCGTCTCTTTCAGCCGTTACTGCTCCCACCGCTCCGTCTCTGTCCAAATTATGAAAGTTGACCACGTTTGTTGTAGTAAAATTAATTCCTAACACTTTGCCGCAGTTTTGCAAACCGTTCAATTTTGTTCTTAAGTTCTATATTTCGTATAACAATTGGTAACGTCGTTTAATCACTCTGTATATCGACTTGTTCTAAAATTAAGTTAGTGTTTTTTTTTTTCGTTGTATTCTTTCTATTGGTTCTTACTTAATTTTGATCCAGTATATATGTATAAATTCGTTTCTGTTTCGTTATCGTTTCCTTTGTTTGTCGTTTTCGATTTCGATGATGTCGTACCACCGTTAATTTTATAGTTTAGTTTATATTTAGTTTATTATATATTGTTACTACATTTTTTATTCAAAATTATGTGTTCACAAATTCAGAAAATAAATTGAATTTTTGTTTAGTTCTTATTCTGAAACAACGCTTTTTATGATTAATTAATAATTATATAATACATTTAGTTGGAGTTATTTCATTCTGTTTTCATTTTGATGAAAATGTTACACGAGTTTGTTTGTTACAAAAGCCTATATAGCATTTTTTAAAAACGTTTTGTAATGAAGTGCATTTGACAATGTGTTTTTTGAATTCGATTAAATAGCAGCGCAATATATTGACTTTTGAACTTGAATGAATCCTTTCGTACGCTGTTTTTATATCTGTGCATATCTTTCTCTCTTTCTTCCCCAAACTCCTCGCCGTCCACAGGGTGAGTGCGTCGTGCTGAGGGACCGAAAGCTGAACATCGCGCCGGCCATCAAGAAGCAAGTGAGTATCGAACGAACTAACCCCCACCCACTGACCGGACCTAACCGACCTAATCTTGCCTGCTTGCAGTCCATCGTGGCCACGAATGGCGCCGTCTACTACACGACAACACCGCCGGCCCCCATCAGCAACATGCCGATCGATCAGTTCGCCGCTGCCGTCTATCCACCAGGTACTTGAATATCATTGAATTTCGAGCAATCACTGAAATTTGCATTTCTTTTAACGAAAAGTTAACGACTTTACAGCCGCTGGTGTGCCAACAATTTACCCACCTTCGATGCAATATCAACCATTCTATCAATACTACAGTGTGCCAATGGTAAGCGTCGCATTCGCATTCAGTTTCTTCTTTTTTCCGTTCTCATTTCAATTCGTTTACCTCTTTGTTTGTTTGCTTTGCAGAATGTACCCACCATTTGGCCCCAGAATTACCAAGGTAATTAAGCTACTACCACTTCTTCTTCTACCACTACTACTACTACTACTACCACCACCAACACCAATCGTAGGCAAGACAAACACACTCACACTCGATAGAGCAGTTGCTGCAACTGCAATTTACAATTTGAATTAATTCGCATGCGCTGATTAATTATCTTACAATTGAATTCAACTAGACTTCGTTTTAAAGTTAGTTTACTCTACTTTAATTTAATTTAATTTACGTTACTTTACTTTACGTTACATTTACTTATAATTTTCTCAATCTATACATATTATTCGCGATGTACTACATATTTAACTCGATGTTTATTTCTGTATGCAATAATTTCTCCACATCAATGTAAATGTAAAGCAGCTGCGAATATTCATGTAAAATTTTGAACTTAATAATGCTTAGTTTTACGTTGTGTACTTTAATATGGCTTCGTTGTGTAGTCGAATTTTATTTCGTTTATTTTTTGACGCAAAACAAGCCACGAAAGGAAAGAATAAGTTGTGAAATTTTGTAAGGATTTTGTTTTGTTTTTGTACTTTGTATTTGTTTTACCAATAAGCAGAACTACTACTACTACTACAACAATTACCACATACAACAACTACATTGAACTATGTAAACAATGTGTAAACATTTACTTTATAGGAATTTATCCGTGTTAATTTTGAGGATACAACGACGACGCAATACTACAACAACAACAACAACAACTACTACTACAACTATAGTCACAAGTACATCAACTATGTTAATAATAACAACAACATCAACAACAAATAAACACATGCGTAGATGTGCGCTCATCGTAAACGTAACAACCACAACAAAAATATGATTAACGCATAAAAGACACCACAAACAACAACAACAACAACAAGAACAACAACCATACAATCACAAACCAACTCACATATACACGTCCACATGAACAAACACACGCAGCTGAGCTAGAGAACAAGAGACGTAGGGAGAAGGGAGTGAGAGAGAGAAAGCAAGCGTGCCAGAAAGATAAATAGGAAGACGAAGAAAGGGAACCCGAAGCCGAACTACAAATCTTCAGAACCTCAGCCCGGAAAGAGCCGTGAACGGGTGCGTGGGAGGATCGCGGAGATCCGGGCCGGGCTGGAGCGAACGGTGTGGGATCTGGAGAGGAGTGGTGGAGGACGCGAGTCGTGTAGAGTGTGAACTTTTTTGGGTTGGAAGGAGATTCCAAGTAGGAATACTCGGAAGAGAAATGCAAAGTGCGGCGTATTTGAGAAAACTTCTGCAGAGACATTCACCTGCACATGTACATCCTGACTCACACACACACACACACCCATCCCTCCTGACACACACGCCTACACCATCGTGACATCACCACTATACTAAGCACAAGAACAATGTAAGATGAAGCCTAACGAAATCCCACTAAAAAGCAAAAAGAAACGCGAACGCAAAGAGAAGTAGGAAAGGAAAGATGTGTGTGAAAATTTTAATTTTCATTAACTAGAAAAATATATACAAATATTAATATCTATATATTTAATATGTATGTGGATTTATTTTTTGTTGGAACCGTGTACAAAAATGAGCACTGGGGTGTTGAAAACATAAGGAAAAATGTACGAATATCGACGGTAGAAGATTCGTTTAGGAAAGAAACGCAAAAGAAAACAAAAACAAAATGAAACCAATACAAATTAAGCAACATATTATTTATTGATAAATTATTATATACATACATACATCTCTATATATTGATATATACATAATGACAAAGAAGTATATATTATAAAAACTCTTATATGATATATATATTATAGGAAAATTATATAAATAAGCATTAAATATACATATACGATAAAATATATATAAATATATATTATATTTAGTGAAGATGAACAAAAGCAAAATACAGAAGAAACTAAAGAAATAATTAAAGACATAAATAACTAATTTATATTAATACTTATAAATTATATACAAAACAAATACAAAATAAAAGCTCTACATAAGAAATGGAAACGAAATTTAGATTTAACTGACTACAACAACAACCACAACATAACTTAGTTCGATATATTATATAACGAAACTGAATCAAGCATATATATATATAACAATATATATAACTTGGCTAAAATAAAGAACACACAACTATACAATAACTGAATACAAGAGCAAACAATATATAAATATAATAACGAATTGAATAAAAATACATTATACTGAATATAGAACATGTAGTTGGTAATTAAATACAGCAACAACATAAGCAATAACTACCAAATAAAACGTATGGTTTGACTCGAGGGTAAATCTTAAAAAACTAAATTTGTAATTTAAAAATCAAATGCTGCATCATTGTAAAATAGCATAAATTTAAATGAAAATGAAAAAATATTTGTATCCCGCTCTCGTGCACAGAGAGAACAATGAAGAAAAGCAGTAAAATATAAAATATGGATAATTACTTAGCGAAATCGACAAAAGCAAATGGCTAAAACTACTCTAAACTTGAAATATAATTTTACTTCCTGACCACACTTTTTGTCTTATAATTTGGGTATATTTTTCAGTTTCTCACTTCCGATTTAGTAAATATGAATTGAACTGATTTTTTCCTTAATTTCTCCTCACCTATATGGAACTGCATTCATTTTTATTTCGGAATTTGATTTTCGTATTCAGTTTTATAATTCATTTTCACTCCCACACTGTCATTTACGGCGATCTTGGAATAAGTTGAGAAGCTAGAAATGTAATCAATGAATTGACAACCAAATACACAAAAAGTTTGTCCGATACAATTGCAATAATTTCTAAAGGATTTTAGAACTAAAACAAAGAAGAAAAATACTGCAAAAACGAATAGCAAATGAAAGCAATAACGAATGATAAATAATATTTATTTATATTTAATAGTATCAATGAATTTAAAATTACTTGAACAAAAACTAAAACAAATTCTAGTAATTCTTGCTACAATTGTATTATTATTAAAAGAATTTTATTTATTTTCAAGAACCGTAAAATATAATTGAATTAATTTAACCGAAAAGTAAATTGATTAAAAAACTAATTCGTGATATTTTTAATAAAATAAAACAATTATTTAGGTTTAAAACTAATTGAGGTGTATGCGAAATTGGATCTATATAAAAGTACACGTAACATAACACAATTTAAAGTAGATAAGCGCAAATAAACGAATGTTGGTTCTTTTGTAACTTTTGATTTATAATTTTCTAATTACAATGTGAAGACAAAGTCAATATTAAATCTTAAAATATCCCAACATTTCTGTATAATTTTTAAGTTAACTGTAATGACATTGAAATGTAAAATCAAATAGAATTCTAAGCCATGAGAAATTATTCAGTAGAATACGACACACCGCTCCCGATATTCCTCAACTCAGATCATCTCGGTTATCCTAGACATACCCATATATATTTTATGCATTAGCTACTCAAAAATTAAATCAATACAAAATACAAGATCGAAAAAATTATAAAGATATAAATCAAACGTCAACAACAAAATATTTGAAATTGAAATAGAAAAAATCCTAGTGATAATTTTTAAGGAATTCATTTATGAAGCAATGCAATAGCTTGTTGAGTTCTATTGTATCCTTGTGGACTATTGGCATCGATGATAGCAAAAAGGAAAATGAATTCAACAAAACATTGAAATAAAACAAAAACTTAATCCTAGCTAAAACCACCAAGAACTTTAAATTATTTGTAGTACATTAAAACTTAGCTAAAACGGATAGAAAAACAAATCTTAGTAGACAACAACAAGAACTATGATCGTAACATAGCATAACATAACAGCATCATCATTAACACACATGTTAGTTTTTATGTGAAAATATGAAATTAACTGAATTGCTTGATTTTTTGCTGAAAATCACTAATTTCATGAAAGACAATAATTTTACTTAAACTAAAAGTATAAAATAATGATTCAAATGATTCTCTACTAGAATAAATAAAAGCTATGAAGAACAAACAAAAGAAAGCAATACGAATTATTTGAACAAGTTACGTAGATTTTAATAATGAGAGCAATAAAAATTCAAAAATAAATGCTGCTGCATGACAAATTGTAGTAAAATTTTTCGTTTTTGATTTAGTTTAGCGGTTACATTGGCAACATCGACTGTGGCATACTTATAGGAGCGCTGTCTTAAATTCTTTCTTTTGCTGTCTGCCGATTCCCTACGCGTTTCCAAACGCTCCATCTAGAATGGCAGACTGTGGAGTCGTGACCTCTTGCTTTCCACACGGAATTACTCCAGAGTGTGAGGCAATTGCGAGTGGTTCCTAAAAATATGCCACACGTTTTCATAATCAAATTAGTTCCAAACACAACACCGGTTTTTGATTGAAATGGATTTTCTTACACGAATTTTTTGTAATACACTAAAACTGCTTTTCAACACGTATTTATTTTGTTACGAATTTAGCATTGTATGTAAAAATGTATTTTAAATAATTGCCTCATTTTTCCCCTCACCAGACATTTAAAATCTAAAACAAATAAAATTTGTTGCTAAAAATATATATTTGAAAAAGCAAAGAAAGAAAAAACCCAAAACACTAAACCTGACGAAAAATAAATCAAATGAACTGCCGAGATTCCTATTGGATAAAAACCAAAAATAACATTTTAACAAATCAACAATTTGCAAACTGTATGCCAAGAAACAGCCGTGTGGAAAGAGACGACGAGGCGAGAACTGCGAAAACAGATAGCGAATAAATCCCACGTAGTTCTAGTGCTGAAAAAGACAAAAATTAAAATAGCATTCGATCGAAAGCAGAGTTTGAGGAAATATGAGCAAAATAAAGTCATAAAGGAACAAACCGTGTATTGGCAGCCATGTATATTGTGACAGCGGCAGTAACAGCGACAGCAAGAATTGAAAATAAGCAGCAGCAACACGAACACGAACAAGAACAAGCAATAAAATAACAACAAAACTAAGAAGATGAAGAAGACTTAATTCTGTTTTATGCATATTTAATTCGTAGAAATAATAAGCTATTTTTAATTTCATTTTAACACGAACACAGTCAATCACTCGATTGCATTACTTTTAATTTAAAGAAATTGTAAAATAATTTTTCATATTACTTTTTCATTTCATTTCTATATCTCTGTTGTCCATTCAAAATGTATTCTTTCTCATTTGAACTTTGAATTTTGATTTCCATTTGATTTCCGGTTTCGCTCCTTTCGTTGAACTTTATTTTGTTTCTGTAATTCTAGAAACACACACACTCACACTAGCGAACGTCACAAATGCAAATGTACACACAAATTATATTTTAGTATTTTGTGAAACTTGACATGTGTCAATTAATTGTGTTGTAAAAAGAAACAAACGAAAATACAAGCACATAAAAAATGAATCCCCAAACCAAACCAAACTCTAAATAAAAACTACAAATTATGTATTATTGTAATTTAGTTAATTATTAACTGCTTAAACTTGAATTTGATTTTATTATTTTTTATACTTAATATATTGGAAAATGTCGTCAGCATACACTGAAAGAATAAACAAGCGAGCAAACAAAACTAATAATAAACACTATATATATATTAAAAACGATTAATAGCATATTAAATAAATATATAAATAAATAAAAAATACGAAAAACACTATTGAAAACCCTGATTTTTTTATTTTAGTTCTATATTTTGCATTGGAATCTTTTGTTATGTTCTAAGCAATCACTGAATCGGGAGAAGAATGTTAGCCCGACACCAGTTCAGAATTATCCCCTGAGTCAGATCGGCTCTTCCACTTCCTGGCCTGAGTTTTCCCTGTGTTCCCCTTTTTGTTGGCCTTAGTTCAAAGTAGTCTTCAGTTCTTTTAATTTGGATCTCGTTCCTCGATTTCCTTCGTTCCTAATTAGTTCCAGCCTTCTCTTTTAGTTTGGTTCTAATATCCCATTTATGTAAAAACAATGCAATAACGAATTATGTTATGAATTTATTGGCAAATCGGTCAATTATTTGATGTTGTTACCTTGGTTTAGCCTGATTCGAGCTGGCTCAAAAGTTGTGTGCGAAGATAACGAAATACTGTACATTGAATGCTTTTCAGTCAAACATTATTCGAACGATGTTCAATCGGTGCTCAAATCAATTTCAAACGAGAAAACGTTTCACATATTGAAGAAGTAAAATATATTATGAAAAATACATAAACGGTTGTGTCAAATTAGATGTAAACAAAATATGAAAATAATATATCGATATGATACATGCATACCTACATACATACATACAATACACGCATATTTACGAAGGACAGAAAAGTCTAGAGAAACGTAAGCTAATTAAATCCAACTTTATCACTCTTTCCACTCTCTTCTCCGTACGATGTGAAAATAAAACTCGAAAAGTCAGAGTATTTATTACCGATGTAGAAATGTCTCGATGGCGTCATTCAATAAACGACAAAAATAAAATAAGAAAATGAACAAACAAAAAAAAAATAAAGCAAATTCTATATTGAATTAGTAGGTATTAAGGAGAAACTAGAAGAAACTAAAAAATTATGAAGAACATTTTTTGAAACTCTCTACATGTGAACACTTGGATATATGAAAGTAAATATTTAATTTATATAATATACATTTTAAATATTTATTGTTATGCATAAATAAAATGTAATATAATTATATACAAAGAATGTAACGAATAGAGAAAACTAAACTAAAACTAAAATAGAGTCTCGAAACCCGGTATCGAATAAGTACTTAGGAGGAAAATTATTTTCTGTGGTGCGAAACGCAGCGTGTGAAAATCGCAAAAATGCTTATTAAACATAACAAATCACTTTCTTAAATAAACAAAACAAAAAAAAAAAAAAACAAATTGGACCTTGTTTTTCGTTTACGGTTTTCCATTCTGTTACTTGAGTTCGTCATTATTTTGAGAAGACTGAACATAAAGCAGTACGTTTTCGTTAAAACAATCGTTTTCGTAGTAGTTTCTGTAAGAAGAACTAAACAAAACTCAACGATCATTCTTTCGGGCATTTTTGTGGTTTTTGCATCGTAGAACAGCAGTTGAAGCAAACAATAGATTAACAATATATATATATATATATACATACTATATATAGAGAAAATAAGTAAAACCTGAGATATATTTACAAACGTATTGAATATATAAACAAAATATACAGTGTTATTTTTATTATTATTAAAAAAGAAAAGAAAAACAAACGCAAATATGAACTAAATAAGTAAAATAAATTGAAACTCGTTTTTCAATTACTAAAACGATTCTTAAATTAAATGCAAAAATCCACAAATGTGATGAGAATATCTTTTTGAAATTAGTTGTTGTCATACAAACGTAATAATTATAAATATATATATATACATATATATATATATGATACACATAGTATTTAGATATAAAATATACATACTTATATACCTAACACTATGAAAGGAAATAGAAGAATCCAAAAGAAATTATAGTAAACGACAAAGTAATAACTATCTCAATATGAATACTTATCAATTATTCATTAAGATGGAGGACGAAGGACAGCAAGTAAACTCTATATATATATATATGAATATATGAAATGAACATATATGGATAAATGAATATTAGACGAGTAATATACAATAATTGTGCAACGAAAATTTATCCCAATCTCCATTGAATTCCTTTCGTTTATTTTACTTTGAACCTCTGACAGTTGCCGTTGACCGACCCTTGACCCCTGACCCCCGACCCCGACTCTTGGAGGTCTAGATTTAATACGGACCTACGTCCGTATTAAATCGAGGGCGTACATAAGGTTGTCAGGTACTTTATCGTTTAGAACGAGCGACTCCTCCCGTATTCTTAAAGGCAGCATAAGCATAATTAGTTGTAGTCAATTACAGGATAACTAGCATAAAAGCCCCTAGTGAACTAATTAACTGGGTCATCAATATATGTAGATATACAGAAGCACAAAGGAAATACATTTGTTTGGTTTTATCGGAATGAATAGGTGAGGATTTCAGGCCAGGCTGCTTCGGAATTCTAGTCCGAAGCCTTCTCGTTCGCGATGACCTCGGGCGGCCTGGGACGCGGATATCACGGAAAGGAAGCATGGGGGTGAAAGAGACAAAGTGTTGCATTGACTTAAACAACTAATAAATAGCCACCGATTTGTTACTGACTAATTGTTATAGGCAAAGAATCAAAATATAATTTGTTGTATTATGGGTGCGAAGTTTCCGAGAAATACAGAATTTTGCCCGAAACCCAACCCAAAGAATTGAAATCAAAAACCAGAAATTCAATATCGAAGTTTGCTTTGTTTGTTTCGAATGATTTTGGTTTTGTTTTTACTCTTTGAGACACATTTGTAGAAATCGGATAAACTTAGTTATTCGCGAAAATGGTGCGATTATCGTAGAGAAGAGTATAAAATTTCTGAATTGGTATAACATTAAAAGAAAAAATAAAACGAAATGGTTTCAACTGCAAATTGTTGAGTATTTTTTAGTAAAACAAAAATTAAATAAATTTTATATGTGAAAATAAAATATAAACATACAACAATACAATTTGTTATTATATACAAAAGCACTTAGTAAAATACATAAATATATATATACATACATATATATATATATATATCTATATATATATATATAAAACACATATATATTTATTTTATAGTAAATAGAGCAGAGGCGACCGTATCGAGCAAATAAAATGTTTTATACAAACATCCCACGATACGCCCGCATAAAGCAACACGTAGCACGATAATAAAACAAGGATAATAGATAAAAGCAAGAACTAGTGGTAGCGAGTAGAAGAGAAATTCGATTAAGTAGAAAAACTATATTATTTGGTCAATTCCGTTGTATTTTCCGATTTCTTCTGACGTTTTCTTTTTACTCATTTGATGAAAACTAGTTGACTTTCGAGTAATTCCTTGTTTCCGTGGGTTGAGTAGTTTGTAAATCTATCGGAGTCTTGTTTGAGAATTTATTCCGTTTTGTGCCTAAAATGTGTACGAAAAAGAAAAATGGCAGCGAAGTAAACCACAAAAACACGCAATAGAACCCTCTTTTCTATTCGAATTTCCCGCAGAAAGCGCTTCGGTTTTTGTTTTGCGAATTCTACGATGTTGAAACCGATGCTGGACACTGACATATATCCAGGATATATGGGGTATCGTAGAAGTTCACCGTGCGAGAGGTTCTCTTTGATTTCCATTGTGGTCCGAGATGGAGGTGAAATCGAAAATCTACTATAACTGCAATAACAATGGCAACGAATGAACATAAAGCAATAAAACACCCAACTGTTTCTGAACATTTTCCCTTTGACTTGCGATGCTTTTTACCGTCAGGAACTCTGAGGATTCCACGCGAACCCGACGAGGTCTCAGGCTAAGATTATTTATTGAATACCAAAGTAACATGTGTGCGAAATCTTTTGCCCGGCTTTGTAGTGAATGTAAAATACACCACACACACACACACACACTCCCCTATACATGAGAGTACACTAAAACACAAGAGAATTCGTACATGAATAATAATCAATACTTGACGAATCATCGTAAATGAAATTGATGGAGTAATTAATGGAGTAAAAGATGGTGCAAAATAAAAACTAAATAGAAGACACTAAATATTCAAATAATAGATAATAATTTTAAGCTGAAAGTAGAGAAACCTTATAGGATCCGAGCTGATATCCCCATGGCACTCGAGCCTGGCAGGTTCAGCCGCGGGACTCCGTAACTTGAAGGTTGACAAACATTCGCAATAAAGGGGGGTTTGAAATGAATTTAACACAGCAGTAGCGGGGTTGGCTGCGCCCAACCAAACGAACTAACATTGATATTGATATTGATATTGAATATGGAATATTGGAGTACTTAGTCTCATATATTGTATCCGAAATTCGTAACTGACTCTGAAACCTTAACTATTTTACGATCAAAATTTACTGTTATTTGCGCTATTTGCAAAATTAATACGAATAATTATTACAATAGAGAATTACCCGTGGAGCGTAGGCAGAAGGGGAAAATTTATATATTATATTGAATTGATAGCACCTTAGCGAGCATAATAATTTAGCCAAAGAAACCAAACGATCTATCACTATATATTGGACAATGGAGCCGCATGCAGTCCCATTAAGGAATATACGACAACTAACTTACTCCTACTTCTTCCAAGTGACTTCACGCCTAGTATTAATTAATAATATTCCAGTATCTCAAATATCTCAGTACTCGTAGCAATCTCACAGACACTTGCGGAATTAAGACTTAAGACATAAGGAAGTTCCATTGAGTTCCCCGATTTCGTTTCGTTCCCTGTTTCGTGTTCCGCTCAAGATACGTAACCCACACAACCACAACAACCTAGCGGTCCTGAACACTTGTCTACAGGTCCTGTTTGTTTACCGCAAGTATCCACAGTATCCAGCAACAAATCAAGTAATTAACCACAAACGAAAGATAGTTCAAATGCAGTTTAATTATGGGGTGAAAAGTGATGGAAAACATAAAAAAACCATACAAAAAAAAAAATAAAAAAACATAACAGAAGAAAGAATTTGGCAAAACAAGAATATTTAACTATACTTAAATATATTAAAAGATCTCTATTGTGTTCTTCTCGATAAACCTAATAATTGATAAAAATACAATATTAAATCAAAACCGAAAAGCATCTAAGTATATTATAATAAATGTCATGAAATCAATTTAATCTAGAAGAAAAGTAAATATTTTATTGAACAAGATTAAGAAAGTATTTTTTCTCTTTTGAGAATAAAAAAAAAACAAACAAAACAAAACAATTTCACTATAAATATAAAAACACACACTTAAACTAAACATAAAGAAATATATACAAAAATATATAAAAAAAGTATTAGAGCGAAGAAGTTCGGAAGGAAGGTTGGAGAAATAGAAATAACGGTACAGAAACGTATGTCTGGTCGACTAAACTTCATCATCACCACACACACACATACACACACAAGGGACACTCACACACACACACATGGAAATAGCGACGAAACGTGCATGGTAGAGAAGCATAGCGAAATGTGCAGACGGGAATCCGAAATATACGAACCTTGCTCTGCAACGTATTTAGTACAATGCAAAGAAAGAAAACAAAACTTATATATATATATATAATTAATAACCGATAACTCATATTATCGACGAATAATCCAATGTAAAACATTAAAAATTCAGATAAAAGTAATAAAGAATAAAAAAGGCTGTAATTTTAAGTGAAAATGAAAAACAAACAAAAAATCAACAAAATCAACATAAACCGAATACAGACACACCACACGGACACACACACGCTCACACAAACAAACTCAGTATACACGTATATACATCTATATATATATATATTATATATAAATAAAGAATGTAATAATAACTGTATTCGTAAAGGTATGAGTAACAATTATGTATGTAATATGAATAAATAATATGAGAATAAACTAAAGAAATAAATATTCAAGTGAATAAAACTCCACACTGGCTTTTCACTGCGATGGCAACACCGCCCGGGCGGGACGGGGAGGGGGCGCCGATCGAACCACTTTATTGCCATATGACGAGAGCTCGGACACGGGCCGATCGCATGCTCTCCTGCCCTCCTGCCCTCCAGCTCACGGCGTCTGATAAGGAAGGGCAGACAACGGCCACAACAACAACAACTGCGGCCCCCACAGTGCAATGTTTACGTTTGCTGAAGCGGCCCGCAGCCCACAGCCGACAGGTCTGGGGTTCGAAAATCGGGCGATTGATTGAAGCGGGAACTGGCAAAACCACGCCGAGCTCCACAGAACCACATTGAATTGCTGGAGCCACCCTCGACGAGTGGAACCCAATCCCACAAAACCCGCCGCCACTTAATAAAAGTAGAATTATGGTTGCTTTTGAAGGGAATTAATTCTTTTATTCTCTTGCCTCGAATATAAAATACACTTGCTCGGGGTTCGTGCCAGAGCGCACGATCGCGTCGATCGCCGAATGCGCGAACTCGCATGACCTACAAAACTACATGGGAGTCTCCTTGTGAAACTATCGCGGAGATTTCGTTATCATCGCACGCACGCAGCGCGGAGAACAACGGAAAATACAGAACTAGAATAAAATTACAAGTGTCGGCGGCGATAACGCGATAACGGATTGTAACAATGAGTTGCACAGTGGGAAGAGCTTCCCCAGATCCTAAATACACTGTCGCGCCCGCTCGCACTGCGGCCACCAGTCACGGCCTTCACAATATCACAGCCTCGTGGGTCCCGGCCTGGACCTAGTCCTGCAGCCGCGGGGAGCTGCCGCCGCGGCCCGGGAAGCTGCGGCTCGAGTTGTGCAGCCGCATCGAGGCCGGCAGCTTCTGGGAGCGGTCGAACTCGCAGGTCTTGTTGTACTTCAGCATGCGGCCGCCGGCGCCGGGCGAGGTGCGCCAGTAGACGGTCTGGACCGCGTTGCGGCCGCTGATGTACCGCGTGGCCGCCCCCACCAAGGGCTTCATGTTGTTCGGTATCGTCATCTCTGCGTCTCCTCCCTGATCCGCTGCGTCCGCTGTATCCTTAGGGCTATATCACAGCTGCGTTCACCTGCGCCGTCTCCTTCCTCCTTTCGCTGCTCCTTCGAGTTCGTTTCTAATTGCTGCCAGTCCTCGCGGATTCCTTCACATTGCTGTCAGCTCTGTCAGCTCTGTAGTCAAGTCACGTCTAACTTTTCTTGCGCGACTCGCTTTCGTTTTATACGAAAACACAAAAGGAAATTCATAATAATAATAATAATAACAAAGCACTCGTCAACAGCATGGAGCCTCCTCTATCTGCTGTCCGTCCGTCCGCTGACTGCTGCCATGCGGGCCTCTCTGGACGTCTACCTCCGGGCTGTCTATACTAGACGGCTTGTGTCAACAGCACCAACCCCTACAGTGAGGCCCCTTATCAGAGTGGGTTTCTGTAATAAAAATGACTACTGCACTACTTGTTTGCTCGGGCTTCGTTCAAGAGCTCGATTATGTCGATTCTTTCAGCTGTGCTCCCGATACCCCAGTGTTGCTGACTGCGAACAGTGCAGTGGATTTTGCGCCATGGTCTGGGCAGTGGGTCTGGGTCAACCTTGGACAGAAGCTGACCTCAGTCCGCAGAAGTTTCGAAGTAATCGTCGATGGTCTGGGGTATCTGGAGCTCCGTGGGGGCAGCTCGACCTTCCGCAAAAATGGTCTTGGTTTTTGATGATCGTCAGAGGGGAAACTTTGCTTCATATCTGGGATTATTCGAGTATTTCGAAGCGAATCAATGTTCAGATGAGATGACGTAAATCGGGAGATTTGTTGGCACAATTCATGTAGTTGATAATAGTGGAAATTAGCAGCCATGTGCGTAGTGCGTATAGTACATACATGTATTTCGGAAGACGTCGCATGGGTCCCACGTCAGTACAGTCGCGTCAGCGTTGTTGACACGACACGGCGGAACCCCAGAAAAGTCCACATTTCGAACGAATCGATTCCGGAAGGCACTGCTTCGAGGTATAGATTAGGAAGACCACGATCGCCGTTTTCCAGGAGACTTGTGCAACTTAAGCGGCTGGCGTGACTCATCACAACTGGCTGGAAGCAATGAATCGTCTTGTAATTACTTTGCATCCGCCTCAAAGCCAAGGTCAAGGGTGCCCTCGGTGCCACTCGGCCACGTGTCCGTGCCCGCTGCCCGCTGCATCGGAGTCCACGCCGTTATCGCCAGATGCCGTGACGGGATCGACGGATTTACTGCGATTCGCTTTTGATTGTGGAGCTTCGAATTTTGTAACAATGCCCAATACACAAAGCAATGCACATATATACTTGTGTACGAACAAGCAATCTATTAATTTACTTAGTCTTAAACAAATTTACTTGCTGCAATCACTTCATTTAACATCCCCAAATTAGAGAAAACCATAAAAACTGAGTAAACAAGTCGCGCAAAGCTGAGTCGGCAACTAGATCGGGGCACAGTCCTGGGATTATAATGGTTATAGTCTGATAATAGCAAGGGCCTAATAATAGGAGGCGTCTAATAATAGTAAGCGTCTAATCTTCTAAGAACTCCGGATGTCCCTCAGCTGGAATACTATTTTCGAACTCTCTAGTTCGGATTGTTTTATAACAAATGGACCATTACGTTTCGACCACCTTATCATTTAAGGTTGCCAAAGTGAATCATTCGGTACGAACGCCGTTCGTGGCTGTTTCGGCACACGGTCCCACTGTCCACCTACTGCGAACAATGGGTCGTGTGGTGTCGACTCGGAACCATTCTGGGCCACCACCTGGTAATACTTTGCTGGACCAACGATCCGACTGAGCCCCACACAAAGATAGGACCAAGCCGCAGTGTTTTCCGCGCGACGACGCCTACGACAATTACATTAATCTCACGTTAGACCTCCAGACGTCCGGGCAGACAGCGAGTCGTCACTAAAGAAAGGTCTTTAATTAAAGCAGTTGCACTCGAACGTGGTTCACAAATTATTTGATTATTTGTGGGCACAAATAATTTCATTAGACGCTGGACTCCTGCCCACATGCCCGGACTCAATGAGTTAGAATTGAGTTTAATTGGACAATTAAGACAATGATGGTCTCACAGAAGAGCAACAGCAGGAGTTTCGGACTTAACATCGTGTATTTAGTGGCGAAATAATGTTACGAGACAAGGAGAACAGAACGAATAATACAGAAATAGTGAAACTTCTAATGACACGGATTCACGGGCTGAGCTCGACGGCGGCGCTGCGGTCAGCGCAACCTCCCGAGGGCGACGAACAGGCCCAGGACGAGGCCCAGCGCGGACGCCCGCCCCACGACCTGCCCAGCCCCGGCCGTCGAGCACACCTTGCGGATGGTGTCGGTGGACAGGCCGAGTCTTCCGACGAGTCCTCGAATGCCGCGCAGTTCCTGTGGATGGAGAGTGCCATTAGTCAAGTCTACGGGGATTTCAAATAACGTCTGATCACCTCTGAGCTCAGGCCGTGGGGCTCGCGGGTCAGCACCAGGGTGTAGATGGAGCTCTTGATGTTGCTGCCGCAGAAGGTGAGCACCATGTGGTCGTTGACGGCCTTCACCACCTGCACCGACCCGCTGAACTGGACGTACTGGTGGAAGGCGGCCAGGGAGCCGCGCTGGTCGCCGACGTTCGTCCAGAGGCCGGGGTTGGAGTCGGTGTAGTTGAACGTGTACTCCAGGTGGTCGTCGTTCTCGCTCCACACCAGCCGCAGGTAGCGCTGGTGCTGCTGCTGCTGCTGCTGCTCCCGGTGTGGTTGCAGCGAGCTGGCGGAGGTGCGGCGGTCGCTCTGGTAGTGGTAGTTGTAGTCGCGTTGACTCGCCTGCATCTGGGGTGGGAAACGCAAGTGGGTCAGCGATCGTCGAATGGAACTCAGTTGCGCGGGAGGAACACAGAGGGAGAGTGAGAGAGAGATCGGGGGGCAGAGCGAGTCGTGAATGAGAGGAAACTGGGAGATCGGGAGATCGGGACATAGAGGAAAATCCGGGGCTGCCCCCTCGAGGCTGTACTCACTTGGTCGGTGATGTCGGACAAGTGGACGACCACGCAGCTGTCGTAGTGGAAGACTCCGGGCACGTCCTGGCTGTGCTGGATGATCTCATTGCCGTACCACATGCCCAGGGTCTGGAAGAGAAGTGCGGAGAGAAATGCAATTGAGCCGGCAGAACTTGAACTGTTCCTATGAGTGGAAAATACGGGAGTTGGCGAAGAGGTCGCCGGAATGGAGAATGTCCAGGGCCGACTGTGACCCGAGGTCCTTGTCACTAAACCTGTCTCACTCGCTCGCACGCACCTCTTCGATGTCCACAATCTGCTGGCGCTTGACCTCCATGCACAGCATCGAGTACCGGGGGTCGCCGTTGGATATCGGTCCATCCTCATCTCCATTATTGTTGTTATTGTTATTGTGGTTGTTGTTGTTGAAGTATTTTCCACCGGCGTCGTCGGCGGGGTCGCCCTTAAGGGGCGGCACAGCAGCCAAGGCGGCCAAGGCAACAAGGGCAAAACACCACGAGAACTGCATGTTCCAGTTTGTATTTATTTCCAATTTCCCGCTCGGTGCTTTTCTCTTGAATTGATGCGGCTGCCTGATGCGGTCTTGCTCTCGGACAATTGATCGATGGAGCGTTTTGTTCGATCGCGGACTCCGAGCGTAATTTCGTTCTCCGTCTCGTTCCCACTCTCGTACTGTCTCCCTCTCTCGTTCGCGCGGCGAGTGACGGCGTTGGATTTAAATGTCGGTTGACCGAGCGACCGCACGACTCGGATTCCCACAACTAAATAAACGAGCCGAGCACACACAAAAGCGCTCGTGAGTCACTCGATCACCGACGAGGATGAACTTGGCGGGATGGCATTGGCTGCAATTGAGACGAGGCGACAGGCGGAGGAGGAGCTGCTGCTGATGATCGCTCTCACTCTCACTCTTCATCGCTGCCCTCCCTGTTCGGCTTTGTTACCGACGTGCGATGGATGCGGATCCAGGAAACGGGCGGCGGCTTCCGAGCCCATGTCGCTTGGCCTGCGACACAGCGCCGATTCACCACCGCCCGCCGGTCCGATCGTTCGCCGCCATGTCCTCCAATTAAGTGGGCGTGGGGAGGGGGTGCGACGCCCGGTGGCTCCGTGGACGGCGCACGCATAATTGGATGATTCATGCGTGATGATTCGAGCTCGTGGGGACGCCGAGCGCCCGAAGGTCTTCCAACACGAGCACCCTTCGTTTCATCGAACATAACGTGCAGAACAACGGCGCGTAATCGCGTTTCATCCGTCGAAGTTTTATCCTTAGTTTGTCCGCGACTCGCCCCACTGTGCGTGTACGTTGTCAATTAACGACCACGTCTCTCCGGAGCACGGTTCAATTGGAATGTGGGAGTAGTCGCTCATTCGGTCACCACAGCGCCGGACCCACATCGAGCCGGAGAGTTCAATAGGAATCAATTGAGCAGAAGGATGGATGGAGGCTCGCAAAAGCTCTCGCGGAATTCAATTAGGAGCAGTGTTAAAGATCGGCCAAAGATCGCTGACGAGGAGCGAGGAGACGAGCCGATGAAATGTTCCTTCACTTGAACTCAGAAGCTGCGAGACGAGGGAATGGGATGGGAGAGAATTGTTTCTCGCATGCGAGTGATTTGGGTTGTGAGAGGAAACCATTGCATACTTTGGGGCACTCACTTCATCTCTCCCTCAACACGTCGAATGAGTTTCTTATAAAAATCACCATTTATTTATTTATTTCACTACGGCTAGATGGCACCGGCGGAACCTCTGGTTCCCATTACACTAGAGCATATAAAAACTGCACTTAACTAGACTGCGCGTATAACTTCAACTTAGGCTAGTATTCGATCTCATGGGTCGTCCTGGGGCGTTTCCCGGTTCACTGCTGGCCGCTCTGCTGCAGCGAGAAGTTGATCTTCTCGTAGATCCAGTCGATGTACTTCTCAACGCGCACGTAGACGCCCGGCTTGTTGGCGTAGCCGCACTGCTGGCCCCACGAGATGATGCCGTACAGGGTCTCGCCGTCTGGAACGAGAAGTCGTTTGTGAAGTCAGTCTGTGAAGTCGAGGTCTCTCGGCCGAGTTACCTTTGTCGGAGCAGACCAGCGGGCCGCCGGAGTCGCCGTCGCAGGCGTCGACGCTCTCGTCCATCGAGCCGGCGCAGAACATGCCCTCGGTTATGGAGCTACCGTAGACGTGGGCCTGCTTGCAGGTCTCGTCCGCCAGGATGGGCAGCTGGGCGGCGCGCAGCACGTTCGAGGGCGCTGCAACGAGGAGGAGGCAGGGGATCAAAAGAGGACAGAGCAGGGACCGAGGACTCACTTGAGAGGCCGGACTTGATGGAGCCCCAGCCGGAGATGGTGCACATGCGGTTCACCTGCAGCGGCGCGCCCTTCTCGGGCAGGCAGATCGGCTGGACGTAGTCGCTGAAGCGCACGGGGTTCTTGAGCACGATCAGGGCGATGTCGTTGTTCATGTGGGTGCGGTCGCGGAACTTCTCGTGGATGTACCAGTTCTCGATGTACGAGTCGGTCTCGGAGGCCTCGGCGATGGTCGCGTAGTGGTCGCCCAGCCGCACGAAGTAGGCGCCCTTCGGGTAGCCCACCAGGCAGTGGGCGGCCGTCAGCAGGTGCCTCTTCGAGATCAGGACCGCGCCACACCAGTGGCTCGAGATGCCGCCGCGCCCCTTGGTGCGGATCGTGGCCTGCCACGGGTGGTGGCCGCGCTTGGCCACCGTGCCGTTGATGACGCGCTCCTCGGGGTGCTCGTACTCGTCGACCAGGTCCGCCTTGAAGTGCCCGCAGCGCCGCTGGCCGCCCGAGGCGCCCACGAACTTGCTCGACCGCTGCCACTGGCCCGAGTAGATGCCGATGTCCTCCAGCGTCGAGGCCGTGGCCGCCTCGTCGTCGTCCAGGCTGCGCTGCCCCTTGTCGCCGGCCCTCGTCGGGCTCGCGCTCGCGATCGCCAGCGTCGTGGCCTTGCGCGGCGGCGGCCCCGCCGTGCACCGGATGCCCACGTCCTCGGTGTGGTTGCAGTTGTGTTCGCCCCAGGCCCAGTGGCTGCACCGGTCGAGCGCCGTCTCGTTGCCCACGCACGACACCTGGTCCAGCCAGATCGGGCCGCCGCCCGGCCCGAACACGCTCTTCTCGATCTTCTGCAAGGAGTCGGTCAGTCCACTGGGGCCAAGGACAAACTCACCAAAGGCCGTCGTACCGGCTTGCCGTAGAAGCCCAGGGAGTTGCAGAGCACCTGGGCCTCCTTGGGCCCGAAGTCGTCGTCGCACACGGTTCCCCACTCGCCGCGGTACATCACCTCGACGCGGCCCTCGCTCGGGCCGCGCCCGCCCTCCAGCCGGTACTCGATGGGCGACTGCAAGACAGACAGGCGTTGGATTAGACTTAGATTTAGAAGACTCGGGTCGCTGCGCCGCACTCACGTTGCAGACGCGGTCGCTCTCGTCGGACTGGTCGGCGCAGTCGGGCGTGTTGTCGCAGACGAAGGCCTGCGGGATGCACTCCTTGGAGGTGCTGCAGAGCCAGTAGTTGTTCGGGCACTTCAGCTGCGGCACCTTGCAGACCACGCCCACCACCTCGTCGGCGCCGCAGTTGTGGACGCCCCAGCCCTTGAAGGCGCACTCGCGCAGCGCCGTCTCGTTGCCGGCGCACGCGACGTCATCCATCAGGAAGGCGGGCCGCGCCTCGGCCGGCGGGTAGAAGGAGCTGCCGCGCACCTCGCTGGCGCCCAGCCGGAAGCCGAGCTCCCGGCAGACCACGATCGCGTCCAGCAGCCCGAAGTTGTCGTCGCACACGTAGCCCCACTTGCCGAGCACTGCGGAAGGGATCGACTTGATTAGCTTGGCGACTCGGAGGCGAGTCCGCACTTACCCTTCACCTCGACGCGGCCCATGTTGGGGCTGTCGCCGCCCGCCAGGCGCACCTCGTAGCCCAGGTGCTCGCAGCGGCCCTCGTCCTGGCGGTTCCCGCAGTGGTCCACGACGTCGCAGACCTGCGGGAGAAGTGGGAGTGGGAGTTGGAGTTCATCGTCCGCCCATCGACACTCAGCTCGCACTCGTCGACACTCACCTCGGACTCCTGGACACACCGGCCGTTGCCGCAGTCGAATGCACAGCTGTCCTCGGCGGCCGACCGGACGTCGATGGCGGGCTGGACGTCGCCCGCTGGGGTCGTGGCCTCGTCCCGGACTCCACGGGGGCTGGAGCTGGCGAAGGGATTGGGTAGGTTGGGATGTCTCAGGTGGAATTCCCTACTGTGCTGGCGGTCGTGGTCGTGGTTTTGGTCGCGGTCGCGGTGGTTCTTGGGCCAGTTCGCGCCGTGAGGGGGGGTCGAGCTGGAGCGTTCGTCGGGCAGGTGGGGGTGTCTCAGGTGGAAGTCGCGACTGTGCTCGTGTCTGTGCCAATTGGGGTTGCCCGGCGGCGGGTCGGCGGAGGGGTCTTTGGTGTTCTTTTGCGTCGGGTGGAACTCGGTCCGCACGGTGTGGGTGGCGTCGCCGCCGCCCGCCGTGGCCACCGTCACCAGGTTGTGCTGTTCACCTGCAAATATAAGTTCAACGTCGGCCTCATGCTCGTCCCCGTGTAGTCGCGGAGTGGTTGGGGTTGGGGTTGGGGTTGGGGCTGTGGGGGAGACGGGAGGGGTTGCGAGGTTGGGGTCGTTGGCGGCCAGGCTCATGATGTGCGACTCGGCCTCGGCGGCTGCGTCCTCGGGCACCGTCCCGCTGCGGTTGAAGTACGGACGCAGCAGCATGCGCAGCGCCTCGCTGATGGGCAGCTGCTGCACCGAGGCCTCGTCGGCGGAGGCGGCGCCCTCGGGTTGTCGGTAGTACTGCCGATTGAAGTTCGTGGGCGTAGGCGCGGGCGCGGGTGCGGCGCCAGGGTCCTCCACGTGGGGCTGCGGCACCTTCCGGCCCGCGGTGGCCCAGGAGGCGTTGCGGGAGTGCGCGACGCCGGCGTACGAGGGGCTGTAGTGCGGGTCCAGGGGGTGGCTGCGGTCGCCGCGGGCGTTGGCCAGGGGCGGACGGACTTGGAGGACGTGTGCGCTGGCGTCGCTCTCGTGGTCGCGGTGGTGCGAGACGGGCGCGGTCGGCCGGGGCGGCGGCGGCCGCAGGAAGGGCTGGGGCGTCGTCGTTTCCGAGTCGGCGGGGGTCGGCAGGGGCGGCTGGAGGCCGCCGTACAGATTGGACTCGTCGACCGGAGGGGTCGATGGGGAGGAGGCCGTGCGGGGCGGCGGCTGGAGCTCGCCGTAAAGGTTGGAGCCACCCGCAACGCTCCACGCGCCGCCGGCCTGGTTGTCGACCACGATGGCGGTCACGTTGAAGCCCGGCTCGGCCTGGGCCACTTGGCCGGCGTCCGGCCCGAGGGGCGGCAGGAGCTGGGTCGGCGGAAGGTCGACGGCCGGGCGGTGCTGCTTGGGGACGCGGCCGGGCGGTCGCTGGGGCTGAGTCGGGGAGCTGGGGTCGTAGGGCGGCATCAGCTGCTGGGTGGGAGCGGGTGGAGACTGAGATGGAGTAGGACGGGGGTAAGAGGGTGGAGAGGGAGGAGAGGGCCGGGGCTCGCCGTAGGAGGACGGGGTCCAGGTCGCGGAGCTGCCGCCCATGCGGCGTGGCGGAGTCGGCCGGACGCTGGGGCTGAGGTCGCCGCCCGAGACGTTGTCGAACGCCTCGTTCGTGTCCTCCTGGGAGGCCATCGGCTGGGCGTAGTAAACATGCGTGGAGGACGTGGTCGGTGCGGCGGGTGCTGTGGGTGGTGCCGGCAGGAAGGGGGCCAGAGGCGCGCTGAAGGTGCGGGTGCGGGTGCGAGTGTGGTCATAATTACGGTTCGGTTGCAGGGACCCCTCCACGTAGAGCACCGAGTGGCTGGGCGTCTGCAGGTCCACCGAGGAGCCGGAGCCCGACCACGACTGGGCCGATCCCCCGCCTACGCTCCGATGCCCCTGCGACGAGCCCGTCGTCGTCGTCCTCGAGGTTGCGCCGCTGGTCGCGTGGGCCGCGTGGAAGCCGCCTGCTGACCAGTCGCCGTCCTGCACGCGCTGCTGCTGGTCCGTCCCGGAGTCGGTTCGGCTGTAATGGTCGACTCGGTGGCTGGCCTCGGGGCGTGGCACCTGCATGTTGGTCCAGCGGTCGCGGAGCTCGGTTTGCTCGGTGGCTCCTCCGCCATAGTGCGAGGCCTGGCTGTGGTGGACGCCCTGGTGGTTGGAGCCGTGCTGCTGATGGCCGGCCGCCTGGGACGACTGGCCGTAGTGGTGTTGGTTGTGTTGGCTGTTCCACGAGCCGGCGACGACCCCGGACCCCTGGGGCACCCACTGGCTGCCCTGCGAGCCGGGGGCCGCGTAAGACTTCGAGTCACGATCCACAGGGTGGTCTACAAGAAAGACAAGGAGAACAGACACAACCGGTTAGTTCCGAGAAATCCCGACAGTGCCTCGAACTCACGGAGCTCGGAGCTCGCCTCCGAGAAGTCGGAGGGCGGGAGGTGGGAAGGGGGGCCGATGACGGCGGACGCGTTGCGGTCGGAGCAGTCGACCTTGTCGGCGTAGTCGCACGCCTGCAGCCCCGAGCTCCAGGCAGTGCCGGGGCCGCAGTCCTGGACATGCGTCACGCCGTTGGCGCAGTTCAGGAACTTCCGGCAGTCGGTCGGGTGCGGGTGGATGCCGGAGGCACCTGCGGGGCAGCGGACTCGGGGCGCCGGCTGCTCGTCTGCCTCATCACCTGAGTGGACAGAGCGGTTTAGAAACGATCGCGCTCTTGCCATCGATCGTGGACATGGCCAGGACTTGCCCGATGGGAAGCAGAGTGACGGACAGAGAGAAAGAGATAGAGAGAGAGTCAAGGGTTCTCACCATTTCGCGGGGATCCGCCGTCGGGCAGGGGACGCGAGCCGCAGTCGACCTTGGCGATGTGGTCGCAGACCTCCAGGTCCGCGTTCCAGGCGGTGCCGGGTCCGCAGCTCTGGACGTGCGTCGCCCCGTGGGCGCAGTTCAGGAACTTCGTGCAGTCCAGGGGGTGCGGCTGCATCCCGCTGGACCCGGCCGGGCACTGGGCCTCGTCGGCCCCCGACTGCAGCGGCGAGTGCGAGTCCAAGGGCGGGGCTGCGGAGGGATCGTTAGAAGGGGTGGACAAGGTTGGGTCGGAGCTGCGCGGACTCACGTCGATGGTGCTGCGACTGCCAGGAGGGTCTGGTGCCGACTCCGGAGTAGGTCAGGTAGTCGACGCGGTCGTGCTGGTTGACGTCGCCCTCGCGGACGCACGACTTGCGGGACAGGCTGAAGACCGTGCCGGGCGGGCAGGCGTAGATGCGGACCCGGTTGTCCTCGCACTTGAGGTACTTCGTGCAGTCGAACGGGTGCAGGTGGAGGCCGCTGGCGCCTGGCGGGCAGGTCACGTAGCCCGAGGCCGGGGCGCTGGGGGCTGTGGGCAGAAGCAGAAGGGTTTGAGGGAGTTAGGATGGGATGATTCGACCTCGTGTTCGCTCACCGAAGCCGTCGTCGGTCTCGCCCATCAGCTCGTGGCCGTACTCGTGCACGAAGGCCACGCGGTCGGGCGCCTGGACCTTCTCCTTGAGCTCGCAGAACTTCTTCGAGATGCTGAACACGCTGCCGGCCAGGCAGTTCTGCACGATCGTCTTGCCGCCGCGGCAGTTCAGGTACTTCGTGCAGTCGAAGGGGTGCGCGAAGACGCCCGTCACGCCCGGCGGGCAGGCCACGGTGCCGCCGATGGCCGCCGAGGACTCCGTGTGCTCCGTGTGCCAGCCCGCGCCGACCGCGGCGAAGTCGCTGCTGTGGGGCTCGCGAGCGGAGCCCCGGCGCGCCGAGCAGTCGACGTGGGCCCTCAGGTCGCAGACCTCCATCGCCGGGTTCCACACGGTGCCCGGCCCGCAGCTCTGGACGTGGGTCACGCCGTTGGCGCAGTTCAGGAACTTGGCGCAGTCGGTCGGGTGCGGAAGCATCCCGCTGGCACCGGGCGGACACGTGACCTCTCCTGCAGATCCGTGCTCCGCAGTGGTGGTCGCTGTGCCCGCTGTGCCGTGCCCGGATGAGCCGTACGAGTCGGAGCCGTGGGAACCAGAGGCGTACGAGCCGGAGCCCGAACTGGATGAGACATACGAACCATGGCCGGATGAGCTGTGAGAGCCGGAACCGGACGAGCCGTAAGCACCGGATCCGGACGAGCCGTAAGAAGCCGAACCAGAGCCATACGACCCGGCGCCGGACCCAGTGGCCGGGCCGCTGGAGCCGCTTCCGACGACTCCGTAGGAGCCCGCCGATCCATATGAAGTGCCCGTCGTCACACTCTGTCCGTGCCCGTAGCTGGTCTCCCGGTGGCTCTCACGGCCCGTCGTCCTCGAGTAGCCCGAGCGGTCGGCGGCCGAGACGCGGCTCTGGAGGTCGCACACGCGCCTGGCCAGGCTGAAGACCATGCCCGCGGGACAGCGCTCCAGAGCCATCTGCCCGGTCGTGCACCGCAAGAACGCGCCACAGTCGCTGGGGTGGGGAAAGAGGCCGGTGGCGCCTGGCGGGCAGTGCGGGGAGGCGTCGAGAGACTCCACCGTGCGATGGACTTGACCTGGGACGAGGAAGGCGCTTGTGAGTGGCTGCAGATCGGGTCCCTGGCCCCCGGCGTGAGAGACTTACCGAGCTCGTTCTGGAGCTCCCCGAAGTACTCGGCGCGGTCGGAGGCGTCCACCTGGTCCCGGGGCACGCAGAACTGCCGCGAGATGCTGAAGACCGAGCCGGGCGCGCACTGCTCGACGAACGTCTGCCCGCCTGAGCAGCGCAGGTACTTGGAGCAGTCGAAGGGGTGCACGTAGAGGCCGGTAGCGCCCGGGGGGCAGCTGAAGTGGCCCGTGGCGCCGCCGTGCTGGGTGCCGTGAGCTGGGGAAACGAGAGGCGGTGGTTAGTCTTGGTGCTCCAGGGCGGTCGGGCGCACTCACCTTGGCCGTAGGACGACGACGTCTGCACGGAGCTGGTCTGGTGCAGCTCGGAGTCCGCGAACTCGTAGGCCACGCGGTCGTTGGCCCGCACCTGGTCCCGCGGCTCGCACTGCTTCTTGGCCAGGCTGAAGACGCTGCCCGCCGGACAGCTCTCGACGTAGACCTGCCCGTGGTGGCAGCGCAGGTAGCGGGAGCAGTCGAAGGGGTAGGGCGAGAGCCCGGAGCCGCCGGGCGGACACGTGATGCCCACGGCCTTGCCCAGCGAGCTGACTGCGGGAGGGGAGAGAGGAGGAACGATTATCGGAGGTCGAGCGAGGTCGTTGAAACTTACTTTCTCCGTGGGTGCTCGAGGTCTGGGTCTGCTGCGAGCTCGTCCACACGGCTTCGGCGTACTCCACGCGGTCTTCGGCGCCGACGAGCTCCTCCGCCGCGCAGGCCCTTCGCGCCAGGCTGAACACCTGGCCCGGGGCGCAGGCCAGCAGGACCATTCGGCCGCCCTGGCAGCGGACGAACCGGTGGCAGTCGTACGGATACAGGTGCAGGCCGTCCGTCCCCGGCGGACAGGCCTCGACGGTGTGCGCTGTGGGGGTGGAGAGGGGAGAGTGGAGGGATGAGGGCTGCGTGCGCACGAGTGGGTCGAAATGAAATGATGCAGGGCCTTACATAGTTCGTAGCTGAGCTCGGTGATGGTGTAGGCGACCCGGTCGAGGGCCCGCACCCTGTCGGCGGCGTCGCAGAACCGCCGCGAGATGCTGAAGGCCGTGCCGGGCACGCAGTTCTGGATGGCCGTGTTGCCGTGACGGCAGTTCATGAACTTCGCGTAGTCGAAGGGGTAGGGGAAGAGCCCGCTGGTGCCGGCGGGGCACATGATGTGGTTGCTGGGCGCCTCCGCCTCGATCTCCCTCTGCGCGAGGCCGTTTCCGTCTAGACTCGTGGCTGCGGGCGATCGAGAAGATGGCAATTACTACGAGGGCAAGGGCAAGAGCCGGCGGCGACGAAACCCGGGGTGGAGTATGAAGGAGGAAGCAATGACGGGAACCCCCGACCTCCCGCCAGACGCCGCCCCAGGTGATCATCGAGCGGACCGGATCGGGCTTGGGGCGTGGTCAGGATACGGAGAAGGGCGTTCGCGACTTACCTCGGCTGAAGCTGGCCTGGTCGTGGCCGTGGGACGCGGACACGGCGACGACCTCCTCCTCGCTGCCGGCGGCCGACCCCTCGCGCCCGCTGCAGTCGACCTTGTGCCGGAAGTCGCACACCTGCGCCGGGATGCTGTAGGCCGTGCCCGGGCCGCACTGCTGCACGTGGACGTTGCCGTTGGCGCAGTTCAGGAACTTCGAGCAGTCGCTGGGGTGCGGGTGCAGCCCCAGCACCCCCGGCGGACACAGGACCGTGACGCTCTCGACCTTCGACGCGTCCAGCAGCTGCCCGGAGCGATAGTTGCTGCTGGTCTTGGGGCGGCGCTGCGTCGACTGGGACGACGCGCTCCCGACGGCGCCGCAGACGACCTTGTCGGGCCGGTCGCACTCCAGGGTGTCCGGGTTGAAGACCGTGCCCGGGCCGCACGACTGGATGTGGCCGCGCCCGTTCCAGCAGTTCAGGAAGCGCCGGCAGTCGTACGCGTACGGCAGCTGGCCCGTGTGCCCGGCCGGACACCCTGTATAGTACTCGGTGATCGCGTTCTCGGTGTCGTCCCAGTTGCTGCTCGTCTGCGAGGCGCGCTCGTAGATCGGCAGTTCCTGCTGATACGGCCCGCCTTGTGGTTGTTGTTGTTGCTGATGTTGCTGTTGATGATGGTGATGCGATAACCTCTCGGTTGCATCGCCATTAGCGGGCTGATAATGGGTGCTGCCGTGCTGGTGCTGGTGCTGGGAGGCCGTGAAGCGCTGCTGCTGCTGCTGCTCCAGAGCCTGCGAGATCTGTGGATCCCGGCGATAAGACTTGGTCTTGATGCCCGTGTACGTCGGATCGTGGATCTGGCGGCAGAGTGGGACGGAGAGAGAAATAGAGTGAGAGTGAGAGTGAGAGAGAGAGCGTGAGGAAGGGGAGAGGAAGAATTGGAATTTCATTCAATGAATCGCAGCACTTCGGGTCAATTGGACGGCGCGATCGTCCTCGGCTTGGGGAACAACGGGCATCTCTTGGGCGCGAGTGGGGATCACGAGGTCCTCGATCAATTGGTCAATCGACCGATGGATCCACCAGTCGCCAGATGGGCCGCTCAGTCGCCAGTCTGTCTGTCCGCCCGGCTGCCCGTCTGTCCGTCCACAACGTCCACAACGCACTCGAGATCGATCTGTGGTTGGATGGATGTCTCTATGATCGACGTATCTGGCGGACACAATTGCGGCCGCACGCTCGATATTTATGTAGTTGGCCGCGTTAATTGCATTCAATAAAACGTCTAGTTTTATTAGCAAATAAACGAAGACGCACGAGCGAGTGAGCAAATGAGTAAATGAATCATTTATCTGTACTTAAGGCTGAACTCCTTGGCTTTGTGAGAGCGGCACAAAAGATACAAATGAAAATCGAGCAAAACACAAAAGGCAAACAACACAAAAAACAACGGCAAACAAAAGGAAGACACCAGGAACCGAGTGCGCGATATGGAACAGAAATAAAGTCACCGGGGAAAAATCGACGAAAAAATTTATTTTTGCAGTACTAACTGAATGCACGACACCAACGACAAATGCCAGCAACAAGACAGATGAATGCAAAAGCATCTTCGCCATCTTCCTGTCCACCACCGCCTCCTGGTCCTGCTCCTGGTCCTTCCGTCCGTCCGTCCGTCGGACGCACTCTAGCGTTTAATGGACGCGGCGACGCTGACGATCTACACCGTTAATTATAATAAAAGTGTCGCGTATCCTCTGGCTTCGACCGCTTTACACGATAATTTAGTGTTGATCGCGAAAATCAAAACACAAAAATACACACAACAACAACAGAATAGGAAGCACTTCACAGAAACTTTTCCGCAGTTGTCGTTTCGTCGTCGACTTCTCTCGACGTCGTCGTCGTCGTCGTTGTCGAGATAGTCGTTGTTGGTGGGCGCTAATTTTTCCTCGTCTTCGATGTTTTCACGCCGAACATCGGCCGCGTTTTGATTCAAGACGCTCCGAATTGGTTTCAATTAAGCGCCGCCCGCCACACAGTAGTCGAGATCACGCACGCACACACACACACAACCATGCCGCCAACACGCACACAACTGCACCCTGACCCGCCAGCGCGCCGACCGAACGCGAGGGGTGCGAAATTTAGGGCTGCTGCTCGCGTCCACTGGGAGCCAGTGGAGCGCTCGGAGCTCTCGAGCCGGCCAGCGAGAGAACGAGTCGAACAGCGAGATAGAGCCAGTCGACGACGCCGATGCAGGGCCGTTGCCGCGCTCTATCTGTGTTTTGGGAGTCCGGAGACAATCTCTGGTGTCTAGACCTTTTCGCTTGACTCAGTGCTTATCGCGTTTTTTGGGAAACTGGGAATTTTTAATTATTTTGTTTATTTGTGTTCGCTCGGTACGCGTTCTGTTTTTGTTCCGAGGTCCCTTCCTCATATTATGTAGCCAACGGGGCTACCGAGCCAAATGACGGTTAGTCATGGTGCAGGCGAATGATTTATTGGCCAGGGAGTGCAAACCATTGAATTATTCACTTGGATGCACTCATGTATCTTATCAGTTCTACGGTTGTCGAGATAAGAATCGCAAAGGTTCTTCGAAAGGGTTCCACTCTTAATTTCACTTTAAGCAACTAGTCACCGCAGGGGAAGAAACAGAAGGTTTACAATGTTTAAAATCTTTACTTCATAGCATTTCACACGTCAAACAAAAGACTTGATTAAACAAAAATAAGAGCAGCTAATTTCTTTTTTGTTTTCCTGATTCTGCTCCCGCGGCCTTCGCGTTAGATGCAATGGCACCTGAAGAACTAGATATCTCAGTCACAGTCGGAGGTTGCATTTGTCCCGTTCGAATTTGGATTGTCTCCCATAGATGCTTATAGGGATTCTCAAATTCACTTTTCGTCTTCGGAATCCCCACAGATCGGCGAATCGTTGGCGAGAGCATAATGAGGTTTTGCGCCAAGCCATAAGAACTGGAAGCCACCCAGTACACGCAGAGTGCCTGAAAGAAAACAGAATAAATCGATTGTTATTTCAACATTCATTTGAGAAACGAACCGAGGGCACAGAGCACGCCACTGGAACCATCACCACACTAAGGACACGGAAGACGTTGGTAGCGATCTTCTGCAAACGAGTCGGAGGGCGTGTGCGAAGCATCGATTGCATCTGAAAAATCGACAATGTAAAGGTGGAATAGAATGTCAAAGTGTTTAATGAATACCTCGATGATGCCCAAATTCAAGATTCCCAAAGCTACTGGCAAAATATACGAACTGTCGACTTCGGTCAGATTCGGAATCCACCCAAAGCCACCAAGAGTCATTTCAGTGAATATCAGGTTGGCCTGTATGGAACTGGGATCGGGTAACATGTGAACCAGATTACGCAAGGCCACCGATTGACAGATCCACAATGGAATCTGACCCCATAGTACAATCAGCGTCTTGGCAGGATGACAGTTTTCGCGCACAACTAACTTATTCCACTGTTTCTTGAGCTGCACAAAGAAAATCAATTAAATTTCGGTTACTAAATCAATACACACTATACTCACTGAATGATTATACACCATCCTTGTGTGTTTCTCAGTCCATTTGTACTGCTTCATTGCAACAGCCGCCTCCTTCTTAAGTTCGGCCACTATTGCAGGCATCTCTAGTGTGATCTGCTCAATCCGTGCGGTGATCTTGTGTTGGTAAATCGTCAATGGTAATGTGACGATAGAGCGGAACATTATCGTCGAGAGCACTATCGTACCCCACCACGGCAAGCCGGTAAAGTCGTGAATTTCTGTGAGCCCCTGCTGCATATAAGCAACTGGAGTACTATTCGACAGCGTCTGCCAGAAGCCAACTAAAGCTGAAGAGCTTTGAATACCTGCTTCGGAGGAAGCTATTCCTCGCTTCTGAACAGTTAGACATGGCGTTTGGAAATTTCGCTGGTGACTTGGCCAGTAGATTGCAGTAAGTCTAGTGGAGGGCCAGAGACAAGAGTAACTACGACTAGCCACCGTAGTCTGTTGGAAGAATTTACTCCTCCCGTGTGCTACACTTGTCAAACGCCTAAGCAGTTGCATTGTTAAATATTGTAGTTGTGTAATTTTTATTCATCACTTTTAATAAGAAAATCGGTATTCAATTAATTTAAATTTTGCCCTCACGACCGGTTCATGTTTTGGTTTTATAACCAAAACAAAGAGCAGCTGTTTTTGACACACCGAACTATGAGGTTGCGATCACGAAGGGTTGCATTTGAATAAATAGATATTTAGTACTGTTAGTACTGTCATTTAATTGAGGAAACTTAAGAGTTTCAATGAGAAATATAGTTATTTTCTAACAATGCTATAATGTCACTTAATATATAAATCGAGTTCGAAACCCTGGTGGGATTTTTGTCAAATTGTAACAGATTTGCTATGAATTTGAATGGACAGTAATAGATTAGCAACGAACTGGCTGCGGGGAGTACAAAATAGAGTACTTGGTACCTAGGCAACAACTTGTTTGCGATGTTCTCTTTAGTTTTAGAAAATACGTTGCGGGTGAAACAACGGAAGTGCGAGACCACTGTGGGAGACGGACGCGGTTGTTGCTCCATGGGATTTCTTTGTTAGTTGTTGTTTTTGTTAAATGAGTGCAGCTAATTTCTTCAGATAAATTTAGAATTGAGCAAAGAATCATCAACGCATCATCGTATCGTTGACTCCGCGCACATCGCCGACGTCGACGTTGACGCCGCCGCCGACGTTGTCGCCGTCTCTGTTGGTCCCAATCGCCTGCTCTGTGTCCTCATTGTCAGCGACAGCAGAATCAGAATCAGCAGCAGCAGCAGCAGCAGCAACCGAATCGACACTCGACAAACAAGAAATTAAACTTGGCGCGCAAGCGTTCTACAGTTTGTGCAGCTAAAAGTTGTGCTCATGTATCTTGTATCTCTCCAGCAATAGCTGGTATCTGTGTATCTGGGTGTTTTTCTTCTTTGTCTTCTTCTTATTCTAGTGGTTTGTTTTTGTAGTGCTGTTGTTGCTTTTGCTGTTGCTGCTGGTGTTGGTCGTGCATGTGGCAAACTCTGCTCTATGTATGTACGTGGGCAAGAAATCAGTCATTCCGCTCCTCTCCGCCGTTCTGTTCGCCTCGTCCCGTCCTGCTCGGCACGGCACGGTTCGCTCCGATGCGACTCGACTCGATTCGATTCGATCTGGTTCTGTTTCAAATAAAGTAAATAGAAAAACGTGAACGCGACCGCGAACGTCGAAAAACGGAGAATATGGAAATAACGAGTAAAAAGTTTCACAATTCAAATACAAAAACTCATTAATCTGGATCATCGTCGTCGTCGCCGTCATCGTCGCCAGTTGCCTCATTCTTCTGCTCGCCACCCCCTCTGCTGCTTCTACTTCCCCACTTCTCCTACGGAGCGGAGGAACTCATAAAACTCTAGAAATCGGTTGTGAAATCTTCGATTTGTATTTGGAATGCGATCGTACGGCGCATCGTCGCGCATGGCAGGGACAAAACTTCGTGACTGTTGATTGAATAATAATAAAAAAAAAATACTTCCCTCTTCCAAAAATCAAGCCACGCTTAACAACAACGACAATATTAAAAAAGCAAAAAAAAAAAAAACAAAACTAAAAAGAAACGAACGAACGAAATGAAATGAAAAATAACCATTCTATTGTGAGCGAATAAAATAGAAAAGTGAAATCCAATGCTAACTCATGGTTGCGATCCGCAGCGATTGCCATTGCTATAACAACCGGGCTGCCTAACACAGAGGCCGACTCCATCTCCGACTACCTACCTCGCGCTACCCGCTACCCGCAGTCCCTCAGCCACCACCCGGACCGGACCCGTGCGCGCGAAGCCCTTCTAGTTCCAGAATAATTCGTCATATTTGGATTTCTCCCGGGCTGGATTAGGCCTGGGGCGGCAGCGATTTCGGCCAGCGGATCAATAGCAACCGTAACAGGCGCCGATAGAACCCAGCGGACCCACCGTTCGAATCGCATGAGGTAAGTGTCGAGCGACTCGCGTCAACTCGCCTGAAACTCAAGTCGAGTTCCCTACCACATACAACACATACATACATTCGTCCGTATTGCTCGTGAGTCTGGGCTCTTCTGTGTGAGTGAGAGTGTTCGGCTGGTGGTGTGCGAGTGCCTGTGTTGTGAACAAGAAGTGCAAAAATGAAATTGGTCATCCATGGTAGCAACCGCAGCAGTGAAAACTTAAAAATGTAAAACACAAATGAACAGTAATATGAAAATACAACAGCAACAGCAACAATAATAATAATGACTCCAATAACAACAACAACAACAAAATCAACAGAGAAAAAACCTTCATGGATACCATGTTACATTCATTGTTGTTTTTATACCCTCCGATAAGGTTCATTCACTCCTATGCAGGCTGTCTTTCGTGGTTGTTACTATTGTGGTTGCTGTTGTTGTTGTAGTGGTGGTGGTCGACTCCATCTACGGGCTTTGAGCCGGAGCGATTGTCTTATCGACAGTTCGTCCTGAAACGCCGCCGACCCCCTCCCCTCTACGCAATTGATAAAGTTTTAATCCAAGTTTAATCGACGACTTTCGATGTCACGTACGGCATCATCGTCGGTTTGAAGACTGGTTTTAACCTACTGTTAATCAGGTGCACGCCGCAACCAGGGTTCCGAAATCACCTCAAGCCGAGTGCTGCGCTCCCTGACACGCAAAACACTCAACCACACCAATTCCGGAAAACACCACGCCTTTCGCTGTCCAATTGCAATGAGATTCGTGCTGTAATTTGGCCTTCAGACCCCGCTTCAGCTGCTCGGGCTGACACCGTGAGTCAACCGGTAGCCCTGCCGTCGATCGATGAGGCAACAACCGCATTAACTACAACTGCATCTCATACAGAGATCAGCCTCCGTACAAGGTGACAAGCGCGAGTTCCACGAGAACGAATCTCGCGGAAAGTCATTAACTTTCGAATGCTGCGACGCCACTCGCTTCGCCCGTTGTGATGTAAAGTAGGCGTGTCCGTTGACAAAGGCCTCGCGAATAGAACGCTGAAGCGAGCTGGGGCGATCGGGATTATAGCGGGATCGGTGTAGTGTGGTCGGGCTTCGTTGTGGGCTTCGGACACAAAGACCAGTAGCTGCTAATCATGCGCCCTGGAGGCTTCGATCGCGGGCAGAAGAAAACCCAACCCGTTAAATAATGGTTGATGGAACCTATTATTAGTATAATTTATTCACATTGATCACATAGGAAGCAGCAAATGGTAATCGCATTGTGCTTTCGTGGCGAAAACTTTCGCCCAACATTCGAAATCGGAGGATGAACTCATGCATACCCTGCTCCAAAATCGTTTAATTACCTCTTCAGTTTCTTCCTACCACGAACACGAAGAAACTCGTGTAAAAATTTCACAGCCAAGTGGCCACGGAGTACCCACGATACCCAGGCCTCGGTCTCGTCGTCGTAAGAGTAAGAGTAAGAGTCCATTAGAACTTATCGGAAATACAAATCGGCCTTTGAGAACACATGGAGGGATTTATCAGTGGAAGAAATGAGAAATGCACTTCCAAATTGTGTACAACTGCGAGCCATGCGGTTGTGCAAACACAGATAAATATTGCCCTTTTCCATTAGGAATTGGCCCATGGAATCGTTCGTATATGGGGAGCTTCTCCGTACACGTCTTCACTTTAATCAATTCGCTGTACACACAAAACCCACGGCACTCGAAACATCTGTACAGAATGAATGCTTCAATACAAATCCACATGTCGTACTCGGTTGGAAAGAAATGACGCATGTGCGAGTAGATTTTCTCTCAGTGCTTTAACT
Source organism: Coelopa pilipes (assembly GCA_947389925.1). Lineage (NCBI taxonomy): Eukaryota > Metazoa > Arthropoda > Insecta > Diptera > Coelopidae > Coelopa > Coelopa pilipes. Next base: position 41,572,874 of record OX376699.1, read on the forward strand.
CCAGTTCCAGTATTTTAGCCATCGAGGCAGTTCATAAATTTGTTCACATTGAAAAGGTTGTTGTTTTTATTTATATATATATATTTCTTGTCATTCGCATTACTGCTGTTATTATTATTGTCGTTTAAGGAAGGTCAGGTTTGCGCTGCTTACCTAGCGTTTTTAGCGTTTTAATGGGCTCTGCAGCCATCGAGCGCTTGGTCTATGGGCACGGGGACTGCGGACAGCCTTTGGCGATCATTTGAAACCATCCAGTGCCATTGGCCTCCCGGTCGGGCACTTCTTCGAGCTGCCTGTCTGCCAGTCCAGTGTTTTAGTGCTGTACGATCATAATCTAGCCTTCTCCAAATATATGCAGCCCCTCTTTGATTTATTCCCAAGTGAATAAGTGGAATTAACTTCTTTTTCGGACGCAGGGCTCTGGTCGGCAAATGTCGTGTATTTAGATGAATTTAAATGCCGGCTATTAATGAGGCCCAACTTATCTTATGGAGGAGGGCTGGGGCTGGGGCTGGGGCTAGGGTCGTAGCAAGGTAAGCGGCTGAACGAAATCTGTTGACGTGCGAAAGGTCGTATCGGAAATATGCGAGGTTCTTTGAATGCTTCCGCGTGATAAAAATAACATAAAATCGCGAAAATTCCGCGCCTCGATATCAGTTGTTCAGATGCGGAGATTAATCACCACTATTACATTTTTAGTACCAAAAGCAGCAACCACACCGATATCGGTGCACTAATCAGTATCAGTTGTTTGTAAACTTTTGTGTAACATGTATGTAGATACAGATACATCTGTATGCACATAGGTATATTTCCTCACCGCCAGCGAATGTGTCAATTCGCTGCGCTATAATTTCGAATGCTAGAGGTTGAAATAATTAACAACCCGATGATGGGTATACTCGAATAAAAACAACAACAACATTGGCAACTACGAAAACCCATGAAATCTCCTCGCGCACCTGCGCCGTGTTTGCGGACCGGTGGGGCTTCCCTAAGTAGGGTCTCGATGGCAGGTAATCGCTCGTCTCGTCCTATGTACTTAGGATGCTCTCGTGCATTGGGATAGTGGCAGTTGCTTCTGGAAAACCATCGTTTCAGAGCTTCTGATGACAATTTTGGTATCTTTTTCTATATTTTTCTAAAAAAAACCCGCTTTAACCGTATTTCACCTGTTGTCTGTTTGAAGGTTTTCGCAAGAGCTGTCGTTATGAAATCCGACGAAATTGGTGCCAGCGAAAACACAAAGCGGGACAACAACTGCAAGAGGCTCTACACCCAGCTGACCCGTGGCAGCAACATCTACTCCAGCCTCCCGAATCATGGCAGTGCGGCGAAGAAGGAACGTCCATCTGGCGCTCCGGACGCTGGCGGCACCCTGAACGTCTCGAACTACTGCACTGGCCACCGGAGGCAGGGAGGCGCAGGGAGCAAGAAGAAGTCCACAGCGGCGAAGACGAAAACTGCGCCATCAGCAGCGTCAGGATCAGCAACAACGACAACGACGACACCTAAAACAACACCAATAACATCACACCGCACCCACGAGACTGACGAGGCCGAGCATCGGAGCCTTCCGCCGTACATGAACCTGAGCGAGGAGTCCTTCGACGAGGAGCACTCGTTCGGGCTGTCGAAGGATCTCTCCACGGAATCGATCAAGAAGGCCTGCGACCACTTCGACGACGACTTCGACGAGCGCGACGGGGGCCCCTACGGCGGCGAGGACGTGAGCGACGATGACCTCATCGAGATCCGCCGCACGCCGCAGAGCTTCCAGAAGGCGAACTCCCTGCGCCGCTCCCTGAAGTCGCACACCGCCCTGAGCATTGATCGCCAGAGGAAGGGGCGTCAGCGCCAGGACGAGCACCCGCTGTGCACTTTGCCACGGCCCGGCCCCAGTTCCAGTTCCAGCTGCCATCGGCAGGACGAGGAAGAAGCGGCGAGACAAAGGGCGCTTCAAGTGAGCTCGCAGGACGAAGTCAACGACGTGCTGAACGAGTTGGATGCGATCCTCGAGAATCATGCCGCGTCCTCGATACTGGACTGCTCGATGCAGAGCCACGGCAACGAGGATGAGCCCAGGATCGAAGACTGCCTCATGGACCTGGACAACTACTTGGCTGGCATCGACGACAGCAGTCTGGTCAACTACGAGTACGAGGACGCCAAGTCTGCGTCCCCAACGAAGCTGACCCCGATGCAGCGTCGAAATCGCACGCTTCCGAGGAACCTACGTGCCTTTCCGGGAACGAAAACGGCGTCGTCGTCGCCCTCGTCCCCGGGACCAGATGGCAACCAGGACCACTCGGACCACTTCAGACGAGGCCACGCTCTGCGGAAGACCATCAGCTCGGACATCACCACCGACAGGGGTTACATTGATGGTAGGTACTGCTACTGGATTCCAAACATTCCTACCTAGTATCATTGGCTTCCACCGCGCGGTAGCTGAGTTAAAACCCACTCACATGGAAGCCTCGAATTCTATTTAATTAAGAGGTCAATTGTTCATTGACTGCCTAACCAACTCCCAGTGCCTCATCGATCTCTCACTCTCTCTCCCGTTGTCTCTCTGTAGATATGCCTTTGCCGCTTCCCATGGCGTTGGCCACGCCCGTTGATTCGACTCGAGCGGGACCCCGCTCGGCTCCCGAGTGGCGACGGAATTCGATGCGCAAAACATCGCCTCTGATTCTGCCATCTGGGGCGAGTAACGACGATGCCTCGCCAATGTCACCGATGTCGTCGGTGCGGCCGTGTGTCGACGGTGAGGATCCCCTGCAGAGGCCCCACTCCGGTCGCTTTGCCGCGAGTGCCGAGCGGGCCGGATACGCCGCGGTGCAGGCGACCAGTGGCGATCTCTTGGAACTGGAGACGCTGCCCCAGAGCGACACGGCGTCCAGCGGCGCCTTGCGACGGTGCTTCTCCCAGAGCAATGTGCCCAACAATGCTGCGGCCGCGTCGATGTCTCAGCGCCCCACCGCCGAGATGTTGACCACGGCCGACATCTTCCAGAACATACTTGTCCAGAACGAGTCGAACGCCTCGGCCGAGGAGCGACCGCGGCAATTCGGCCGTCGCACACAGGCGCAGTCGGGCCGCGTGCTCACCATGCAGGCCGAGGCGCTGCCGCACGGCAACCAAAGGCCGCGCAGCGCTCCTGCGGCTGCAGTGGCCACCGAGCGCCCGGCCCGCTCCACCTCGAGCGCCGCCCTGATTGGCTCCGAGCCCAGCTCGATCGGGTCCTCGCGCAACCCTAGTCCTGTCTCCCTCGACTCCAGCAGCACGGACTCGAGCTCCACAACCACGCTGAACCCGACCCACGACGAGCCCGCGCCGATGGCCAGCGGCGAGGACGGCGCGCTGCCGGTGTGCAGCACGTCTCTGGACCCCAACAACATCCAGTTGATATCCCGGCCGGGCAACAACGCCATCTGGCCGCACAGTTTCAGCCGTATTCTAGCCCTGATCTGCTGCAGCTTGGGCCTCTTCAACATTTGCCGCTTCGCGATCCTTACGATCCAGTACGGCGGCAACTTCCTGCTGCAATTCTTGCTGCTCTCGTTCATCTTCGGCATTCCTCTGCTGTGGCTCCAGATGTGCCTCGGTGCCAAGATCAAGGCCGGCCCGGTGACTATGTGGAAGATCAGTCCCATCTGCAAGGGCATCGGTATCGCTCTGATGATCGCCCAGTGCGTTCTGACCATTTACTCGAGCATTGGCGTCGCCTGGGTGCTGATCTACTTACGCGACTCGTTCCTGGGCCAAACCCAGTCGCTGTACCGATGGCAGGAGCCCTTCTTCACCTACAGATACACGTCCTTGAACAACACCGGCAACCTGACCGAGACCGCGGCCGACTACTTCAACGGCTTCGTGTTGCAGCGCCTGCAGATGGTCAGGCGGGCCGACACGGGTGGAGCGCGGTTTCAGGTCAGCGATCGGGTAGGTTCCTCGCGGATTGAACGTTGCTGTGTGTGAGAAAGTGTTTTACTGTCGTTACTTTCAGCAGTTGGCCTTCAACTTGGCCCTGATATGGACCTTCGTGTTCCTGGTGCTCTGCAAGGGCTTGAAGTCGTATGGCAAAGCCGTCCTGGGCCTGGCCATCCTGCCGATTGTCGCGCTGATCGTGATAACCGCCAAACTCCTCACCGTCATCGATTTCGGCGCCCTTCAGGTGAGTAACCTCGAGTAGCGAAATCTTAATTCTTTATACGAATCGATTGCGTTTCTCCGATGCAGAACGTTTTCTCGGCCTCCGACTTCGAGGATTTCCTCATTAACTCGAAGACTTGGGCGGCCGCCGCACAGGAGGCGTTCCTGACCTGGGGTCTGTGGGGTCCGTCGGTGATCGCGATGTCGAGCCGTCTGCACGCGGCCGCCCAATCCAAGGAGGTTCTGCGGCGCGACGCCATCCTCGTCGTGGTGTCGACGCTCTTCGGACTCTCGCTGGCGTCCCTGTTCGGACTGGCCTGTGTGCAAATACTGCACGAGCACCAGTACATCTACGTTCCGGGATCGTATGGTAAGCATTTAGGCCTGGGCCCCCGGCTCCTGTTAGCTTCGAAGCAGCAGTAACGAAATACCTTGCAGAGCACATGGAAACCTACATGGCGGTGTTCTCGCTGAAGGCGCCAATAAATGCGAGTCTGGTCTCGTTCCCGCCCAAGTGGGTGCCGCACTACTCCACGCTGCTGGGCGAGACCTACCGCCGACCCACGGCTGTTCCCAACCGCGAGAGTGGCTACCAGGCACTGCGGCTGATCAGTGAGTTGTTCCCCGCGGCGATGGCCCTGTGTACGGACCAGGTGTCGTGGATCTGGACAGCGGCGGCGTTCCTCATGTTCCTCGTGTTCGGCCTGGCTCAGATGTGCGCCATGTGGAAACCGATTTCGAGCGCCTTGGGCAACTCGACCAGTTCCGTTTTGTTGAGCTGCGTGACAGGCCTGCTGTTGAGCATTCCCTTTGCCACGGAAATGGGCATCACCATCGTCCACTACATGGACCTGCTTCTGGGGGGCTCTTGGATCCTGCCCCTCCTGTGGATGGCGCAAATCCTAGGCGTGTTCCTAGTACGCGGCAGGCCCTACAATGGCGACGATCTTGTCAACGACCTGCGCATGTCGATCTCAATGTCCGCGTTCCTGGCGTTGGCGTGGAATGTCCTGCTACCAATCGGCTTGATAGCACTAGCAATTGTCCAATATAAAATATCCAATTCGAATCAGTTCTTCAACTGGCGCGGAAAGTTCTACTTCACTCTCTGGTCTAGAAAACTAGCAGGCTTCGTGCAAATAGGGTTCCTCTTGCTGGTCCCCATTGCAGCGATCGTGCAAATCTACCGGTACCTCACAAGTGGCCCTCCCGACATTCTGGACGTAAGACAATCGAGCTACACCCGCAAGCCTCTCATGAAGACAATAATACATAAATGTTCAATTCTTTTCAGCGCATCCAATTACTATATCGTCCACCGGAGTCACTATTGGATGGCAGGGCAAGAGCGGCTGGTGACATCGGAGCTCACCTGCATAATCGAATCAATCGAAATGCGCCGAACACGGACCAGACTCGGGGCAATAATTTGAATACACATCACACACAGGACGACGCGCCTCCGAAGTACACACCGCCTCCATCCTACACGACGGCAACAGGAGCTCGTCTGGCGAAAATCCTTCGTCAGAGCATACGACGCAGTGTCCGACGGTACAAATATGAAATTTAAATAATTTCGTTGCAAATATCCATCTGTTTTCTTCCACAGATTGATGAACAATTCAAGTCGCACACGTCCCGAGCTGTCGTTAGTGGATACGAATGAGCAGACCCTTCCTCCAGATTATGCGGCATTGCACATGAATGAGAACGTGGAAATCGGGGGCCAAAGATCCCTTGACACAAACTTTTCGGATAATGCTCTGTCGCTTGGTCGCAACATACATTTACAAAAGCTCAATTTGCTGGAGTCTACTGTGCAGCGTCCGTATTCAGCATCAGCGGTCACAGAACGCAATAACCAGAGGAGTCCATCGGGAAGACCATTCACGGCACAAGATGTGGCGACCATTCTAAGATCATCGACACGACGTGCGCGACACGTCGATGATACTTCGTCTGCAGCTGCTGCGACGTGTTCGACAAGATTCTCGCAAATGAACGACATCGAGGACGATGCGAATTGTTCTTCGTATTCTGCAGAAAATTTAATACTGAACGCTGAACCACTCGGAGAGAGTGCAGCGATTGCAGCATCTGTCGATCAATTTGAGGAAATGAATCAGATTGATAACCATGAACGTGTCAATGATGATGCATCTGTGATTTAATTGAAATTAACACTATAGTTTTATAGTTTCCTAGTTGAAGTTGTGAGAGAAAATAGTCTGTAATTATTTATTTTAGCTAATGCTCACACTTCATAATTTTAGTTTTCAAAAGTATAGGTAAGATGTAAATTACGTACGGTACTGATATATTTTCTTGAGGTTTATTATTTTATTATATAAGACATAGTTTAAATATGACATATTTTCAATGAATACACAATACAAAAATAATAAAAATAATTAAATCTAATAATCGTTTGATTAATATTTATAAAATAAAAGCAATTTTATATCTTTGTTCATTTCGTAATAATTTTACGCTAACATAAGTTAATATTTGTTCAGTATGAGCAAGGCATGGTTTGCAGCGGCTTTCTTAGCATTATCCTTATTCGAACCGAAGCCATTAACTGTGTATCTCTCATTACGGCATGTGAAGGAGCATTCTACCAAAATTGAATCATCTTTCGTGACCGGATCGCTAAATTTCGGATCTGCACCCTTATACTCATACAACTGTCGCACAGAATTAATGGGCACATCGCACATGAATTGATTTATTTCCTGCTCCATTAGATGATAAATGACATTCCATGTAACTGTCAAATCCTTACTATCCAAATAGACTGCGGCAATCAGTGCTTCAACAATATCTCCCAGGGCCTTGGGCACGTTGATTTGTTGAGCAATGTTGAAAGTTTTCTCACCATCAGAATATGAATCTTCCTCACTTAATATTTGCACTTGATTGGTAACCCGGTAATCTTGCATTTTTTGAAAATCAACAAAATGTTTTATCGATTCTGAGAGTAGAGCGTTTTCTGCAAGCAGGAACAAATGGAACCTGTGTCGCACGCACACGCAAGCCAATGTTACATTATTAACGAGAGCTGATCGTAAATCAGTCAACTTTCCGGGATTCATTGATTCACAGCGTTCAAAAATATAGCAAGATACTAGTAAATCAAGTATAGCATCGCCAATAAACTCTAACTCTTGATAGCAGCCAGTCAACCGATTTGTTGGGTACGATGGATGGGTTAGTGCTTGCAAAAGGTAAGCTCGATTTTGAAAACGATAACCCAAATTTTCTTCTAGTTTGGCATGGTTTATTAAAAATCCGTCAACCTCTTTCTTAGTGATATTCGCACAAAGCAATGCTGTATCCAATTTAAGATCCAACAGACTTGTAAGTGCTTCATTGTCTAGATCATTACATAAACCGAAAAATTTCAACATTCGGAAACTCATTCGTATTCCGTAGTTTTTAACACAAACTCCCAAAATTGATTCGACGGTATCGGCTACAGATTTATCTGGTATGGTAACTTTATCGACGAATGAGGTCACACAATCCTGAATGAGCTGATTCTCATCAACGACACATCCATTTCGACAGTTTTTGACAAACTCTTTCAACTGTCCAGGCGAACATTCACCCTTCCATACGTCGTCCTCATTAATCTCGAGCTCGTATAATGCACTGGGAGATATATGTATAAGTTTTAAACTTTCTGATTTTAAAAGTTCGTGTATATTATTCGGAATACTAATTAGTGGCGGCATCCATTCACTTCTTGGTTTAAAGGATGACGCACAAATACGCCCTGGAATATCGTGCTCTAACATGCAGTATAACAGATTGCGGTTAGAGACAAATTTCGATTTTACTTCTGTAAGATAGCCCTCATGCCATTTAGGAAACTTTTTAATAAGATAGAGGGATATGGAAAACTTTAAAAATGAATCTCCTAAAACCTCAAGTCGCTCCATATCGAACACATCGCCTGCTTTGGCTGTAGTGATCGCGGCTAAAAACTCGCACTGTTCAGCTGATGATATTTGCCCAGATGATTCGCGGTTTAAAACATCAATGCTACGCCTCTTCTCGAGCGAAATGTTTTCTATGCACCTTTGACCGGGTGAACTTATAACAGTTTTTGGTTTTGGCATGTTAAGTTGACATTCATTATAATCGTCTATATCGTCTAAATTTAATTTGCCCAAATCTCCTACTAAGCCAGAAATAAATTTAAAATAGTAGTCAACTTCTATAGGATATATCCGATTAACATTCCTCTCAAGATCATTAGGTTCCAAATAAACGCTCCAGTTTTGGTTTTCAGACAAAGATTGTATATCGAGGTGCTGATTCTCTCGTTCTATAGTGGGTAAAGCAGGCAGCAATTTTTGTGGTTCCTACGTAAAGCAGTAAAATTATAAGTACAGATTATTATATTGTATTCTTGTTCTAAATTACCTCTGGTTCGTCGATTATATTCCCGTCTGTATCGATTACACGCTTTAAGGATGCATCAATTTGCAAGGGCTTCGGATCAACGTAGCTCACTTTAATTCCAAGAAAATTATTGACTCGTACGCGAATATTTTCGGCATGTAACATATAATGAAGACGATACAGAATGCTAGGTAAGAAGAGAGCTTTAAGCCAAAGATCGCCGGGGTACATGAAGTTATGACACATTTCTGGTATCAAAACAATGTTCGCAACTTCTCTTTTTATTTTGGATTTTGCAAGTTTGTTTTTGGCGTTATTGAAGAAGTTCCGACGTTCTGTAAACGGTTTCACTTCAATTAAAAATTGATTGTTGTGCACAACAGTTGCCTCATATTTTTGTGCAACAAAATCAGCATAGTTTGAGTAACCATCTTTCGGAAATGAACTCAGCGGATTCATATGAGTCAAGATTTTGGTGACTACATAACGATCATCCTCATTCAATGAATACCAGGTGTTTACAATTTTTCCCAAAAATTCCTCTGGCTTATATTGTTTTTTAATACGTTCGGCTTCAGTCAATTTCCGCAGAGGTGGTAACTTCGGGAAATCATTCACAAGTTTCCAATCAATGTTACCATTTCGCAGTGGTGTTATTAAATATGTATTTTGGCAATTGCGTTTATCCACAGTAAAAAAGCTCTTCCATATCTGCAGTATATCGCGAAAAATCATGATGTGAAACCTCTTCAGTTTCTCCAAATCTTGTTCACTAGAAATGCACAATTTTATTGGATCTTTGACGATTTTTACTTTAATCATGCCTTGATTCATAAATAAAGGCATTTCAGCGAGAGGTGGTAAACGTTTGCGCAATAACAAGGCGTAATTACTGGATGTTTTCATTAATTGAACGAGGTGTTCATCGGTGGGATTAGGTTCGAAACATGGAAATACTTTTATTTCATAAGCATAACAAATCTCACCAACTAAAGGCATTGCATTGTATATTTCATCTGGATAGACGCTATCATAAACACGTTTATTGTGGTGGCTACCAATTTGCTTTTTGCCCTCTGAAACGAAAAAATTTTATACAATGTTATATACATCTAATCTACCATTAAACACTTTATTAATTACTGTCTTCAGTGTGCTTTTTCCAATGTGGGAACAAAGTGTCCGTAATTTGTGAAACGCATTCGTTTTTTGTTGTGGGCAAAAGTCGACTATTCAAATGTCCTATTTCGTAAAGTTGTTTGCAAGCCTTAAATGCAGCTGATATTTTGGCACACTTTGTAGTACTCATTGGATCGCTCTGGAATGTTGTATAGATAATACATATAAGCCAAAGTATATACGGTTGTACTTACAACAATTGTCTCTCTAACTGGTGATTGCAATGGAAGCTTTATGGAAACACACACTTTCGACGAGTTCTTTAACGGAATTTTTTCGAACCAAGGAAAAGCCACTCCAAAGGAATCAGAAGGAAGTGTCATACAATATCTGTGTATTAAACTTAAAGCAGACTCAGCAGTCAATCTTGCACCACTGGGCACAACAAATGGCTTTATTTGGTCCACAAATTCCTCAGATTTCGTTTCGGTTGGCTCTTCTAAATCTTCCAAAACACGTTTACTTAAAAAATTCTTAATCATTTCATGAGTCTTAACATAGGACATGATTTGTTCCGATACTTTAGCTTGCTCTGATTTCGGAGTGAACAACGCAAATGTTGAATTCGAGCTTCGAGCACGTCCCTTTATTTGAATGTATTGATTAAACGTTTTAACTGGATCCAACATTATTACATAGTTGCAGGCTGGTATATCTATGCCTTCTGCCAAAACATCGGAGCATATGATCACGTTGCAAATATTCTTGCGAAAGTTTTCCATTACCTTTGAATAGATATCAATGGAAATTTCAGCAAAAACATATTAAATCAGTAAAATCAGTAAAAACGTTAACTTACATTTGTTTTCCTGTTTGTTTCCATGATAGTTTCGATATTTCGGGATATGGACTTACAACCCACCATAAAATCCACTTTTAAGACATTACATAGTTCTGGTAACGCCTCAATAAAGTTTTTCACAACTTCATAAACACATTTGGCGGTATATCGCCGTTCTACAAAAACTATACAGCTAATATCTTTTTGATTTTTATTCTTCAACTTCTTTGTCAGATATATCAGAAATGATCGCATCTTTTCTGATGAGTAATTCAATATAATATCAATTATATTCTTATTATCATCATCGTCGAATAGGTCTTTCAGTTTATTTACCAGAATATGACGTATTCGTTCGCACTGGGTTATTACGCAGCGGTACAGATTTTTCAATGCTATTGTTTCAGCAAACCTCTTTTTTAAATCTAACTCCACGATCACTGATATAATCGCAATCGACGCTGCGTAAAGTCCAAAGCCCTTCATTTGATATAGGAAATCTGACAACAAGTTCTTCATGAAGGTCTTCTTGCTGGGTTCTCTTATTTGGGCAAGACCTCTTGTGCGCTTCATGGGAATCGTGCCAATATCCCATTTGTCTATAGTAGTATAACATTGTTCAATGTACTTCTCAATTATATGGTACATTTCAAATGGGTGTATGACATCTAAAAACGATACAAGTTCTTCCTTCGGTTTGGTTGAATATCTAACAGAGATAAGCAAACTTTAAAGCACCTTTTCACATTAAAAACAAACTTGTTTAATTACACCATAACGTTCTGATATTCATCCATATCGGCCACTGTAACGATATTACCTCGAAAGGCCGCTTCCAGAGATTTCAAATCTTTTTCTATATTTCCAATTTTACCCTTTAATAGCACTCCTGTCAAACCAATAATACGCGGAATGTGTGAGGATGGATTAATCTCTTTTAAAAATCCCAAGAACTGGCTCATAGGATGTCCACGGCTTGCATGATGACACTCATCAATAATTACGATACTTAAATCAGATAATCTGATATAGTTATGATTAATGAGATCCACAAATATTTGACAGGTACCGACTAAAACCTATCGTATGAAAAATATAGTAAAACCTGCCAAAATTAAAAAATGTTATTTGCCGATTCACCTGATTATCAAATAATTCCGATTCCCATTGTTTACGAGTCCAATCATCAACATTGCGTTCACTTGTGTACAAGCCGACTTTTAAGTTGCAGAATTCCTTCAGAGCCTTGGCCTGCTGTTTGGATAACTCCTTAGTATTGCACATCATAATTGCACGTTTCCCCCCCTTTGAAATTGGTCTGAAATTAAATATAATATCGTGCAACTCCATGAATGCCCTTCACCGATTTGACATACTCTTGCAATTCGTGTGCGAACCGCTTTATAGCTAGAAAGGCTATGAACGTTTTCCCACTTCCTGTGGGTAGATAAATTATAGCATTCTGTTTTACAGCATACTCCAATATCCGCAGCTGATAACTGCGAGGCACGAACGGTTTGGTCTTGTGATCCTGCAGTCAAATTGATACATTAATCATTAAATGCAACAAATTGCATTTATCATTTACTTACATTTGTATTGCTTGGATCAATCTCATCCATTTTTTGTGATATTAAAAAAATCTAAACACAAAAACTTTCTTGTTACGAGTTTGAATTATGATTCTGAGATTGGAATTAATCTTTATGAACTCGGAAAACGGTGTGTAAATTTTTTGAAAGAAGTTAAGTTTCTTTCTAACAGTGACGTGTACCAACGCAACTTTGCTGAACTGTACAAATCGCCTGCATCGCTCGGAGGCGACATTTCACAGGGCGTGTTCAATTGTTCTATCATTGGGGAATCCCCAATCTTTAATATTAAAAAATAATTCAGGGCTGTGTTGTATATAATTGCAAAAAGGAGGAAATTGTTATAATATTAAATACAAACATACTATTTTATACACTTATAATCAAACATTGTAAATTGAACTTGCCAAATTGGTATTTCTGATTTCTTTCACTTACATTAATTTCTTGTTCCTAAAATTATGTTCCTAAATTCTTTAAGAAGAGCTTAGTTGTTAAAAATATAGAATCTCTTTTTATCAAAGGGTATACTGTATACTGTTTTATGAAGTGAAAAGAATTGCAAAAAGTGAATAATTTCGTATTCACATTGAGGATACAACACCAGCGCTAAGATAGCAACGTTGCTGAACTGTCAAAATCGCCAGCAACGATATAACGGGAAATTTCACAGGGCAACTCAGAAATTCAAAAACTAGCAAAAAAAGGGCATTGTCAGGAGGAGATTTCCACCGTTGCTGGGGGTATCCTTCGAGGGTGACTAAAATTCGAGTATCAGGGATTGAAGAGGACATATCCCCCGATATTTCTGCATACTCCAAATGTTCCTGTCATACTTAGTATAGGAGTTCCAGAGGAATCTATGAGAATCCTCCAGTTGGTCAGGAATGGTTTTTCCGCGTTGCTGGGGGTACCCTTCGAGGGTGACTAAAATTCGAGTATCAGGGATTGAAGAGGACATATCCCCCGATATTTCTGCATACTCCAAATGTTCCTGTCATACTTAGTATAGGAGTTCCAGAGGAATCTATGAGAATCCTCCAGTTGGTCAGGAATGGTTTTTCCGCGTTGCTGGGGGTACCCTTCGAGGGTGACTAAAATTCGAGTATCAGGGATTGAAGAGGACATATCCCCCGATATTTCTGCATACTCCAAATGTTCCTGTCATACTTAGTATAGGAGTTCCAGAGGAATCTATGAGAATCCTCCAGTTGGTCAGGAATGGTTTTTCCGCGTTGCTGGGGGTACCCTTCGAGGGTGACTAAAATTCGAGTATCAGGGATTGAAGAGGACATATCCCCCGATATTTCTGCATACTCCAAATGTTCCTGTCATACTTAGTATAGGAGTTCCAGAGGAATCTATGAGAATCCTCCAGTTGGTCAGGAATGGTTTTTCCGCGTTGCTGGGGGTACCCTTCGAGGGTGACTAAAATTCGAGTATCAGGGATTGAAGAGGACATATCCCCCGATATTTCTGCATACTCCAAATGTTCCTGTCATACTTAGTATAGGAGTTCCAGAGGAATCTATGAGAATCCTCCAGTTGGTCAGGAATGGTTTTTCCGCGTTGCTGGGGGTACCCTTCGAGGGTGACTAAAATTCGAGTATCAGGGATTGAAGAGGACATATCCCCCGATATTTCTGCATACTCCAAATGTTCCTGTCATACTTAGTATAGGAGTTCCAGAGGAATCTATGAGAATCCTCCAGTTGGTCAGGAATGGTTTTTCCGCGTTGCTGGGGGTACCCTTCGAGGGTGACTAAAATTCGAGTATCAGGGATTGAAGAGGACATATCCCCCGATATTTCTGCATACTCCAAATGTTCCTGTCATACTTAGTATAGGAGTTCCAGAGGAATCTATGAGAATCCTCCAGTTGGTCAGGAATGGTTTTTCCGCGTTGCTGGGGGTACCCTTCGAGGGTGACTAAAATTCGAGTATCAGGGATTGAAGAGGACATATCCCCCGATATTTCTGCATACTCCAAATGTTCCTGTCATACTTAGTATAGGAGTTCCAGAGGAATCTATGAGAATCCTCCAGTTGGTCAGGAATGGTTTTTCCGCGTTGCTGGGGGTACCCTTCGAGGGTGACTAAAATTCGAGTATCAGGGATTGAAGAGGACATATCCCCCGATATTTCTGCATACTCCAAATGTTCCTGTCATACTTAGTATAGGAGTTCCAGAGGAATCTATGAGAATCCTCCAGTTGGTCAGGAATGGTTTTTCCGCGTTGCTGGGGGTACCCTTCGAGGGTGACTAAAATTCGAGTATCAGGGATTGAAGAGGACATATCCCCCGATATTTCTGCATACTCCAAATGTTCCTGTCATACTTAGTATAGGAGTTCCAGAGGAATCTATGAGAATCCTCCAGTTGGTCAGGAATGGTTTTTCCGCGTTGCTGGGGGTACCCTTCGAGGGTGACTAAAATTCGAGTATCAGGGATTGAAGAGGACATATCCCCCGATATTTCTGCATACTCCAAATGTTCCTGTCATACTTAGTATAGGAGTTCCAGAGGAATCTATGAGAATCCTCCAGTTGGTCAGGAATGGTTTTTCCGCGTTGCTGGGGGTACCCTTCGAGGGTGACTAAAATTCGAGTATCAGGGATTGAAGAGGACATATCCCCCGATATTTCTGCATACTCCAAATGTTCCTGTCATACTTAGTATAGGAGTTCCAGAGGAATCTATGAGAATCCTCCAGTTGGTCAGGAATGGTTTTTCCGCGTTGCTGGGGGTACCCTTCGAGGGTGACTAAAATTCGAGTATCAGGGATTGAAGAGGACATATCCCCCGATATTTCTGCATACTCCAAATGTTCCTGTCATACTTAGTATAGGAGTTCCAGAGGAATCTATGAGAATCCTCCAGTTGGTCAGGAATGGTTTTTCCGCGTTGCTGGGGGTACCCTTCGAGGGTGACTAAAATTCGAGTATCAGGGATTGAAGAGGACATATCCCCCGATATTTCTGCATACTCCAAATGTTCCTGTCATACTTAGTATAGGAGTTCCAGAGGAATCTATGAGAATCCTCCAGTTGGTCAGGAATGGTTTTTCCGCGTTGCTGGGGGTACCCTTCGAGGGTGACTAAAATTCGAGTATCAGGGATTGAAGAGGACATATCCCCCGATATTTCTGCATACTCCAAATGTTCCTGTCATACTTAGTATAGGAGTTCCAGAGGAATCTATGAGAATCCTCCAGTTGGTCAGGAATGGTTTTTCCGCGTTGCTGGGGGTACCCTTCGAGGGTGACTAAAATTCGAGTATCAGGGATTGAAGAGGACATATCCCCCGATATTTCTGCATACTCCAAATGTTCCTGTCATACTTAGTATAGGAGTTCCAGAGGAATCTATGAGAATCCTCCAGTTGGTCAGGAATGGTTTTTCCGCGTTGCTGGGGGTACCCTTCGAGGGTGACTAAAATTCGAGTATCAGGGATTGAAGAGGACATATCCCCCGATATTTCTGCATACTCCAAATGTTCCTGTCATACTTAGTATAGGAGTTCCAGAGGAATCTATGAGAATCCTCCAGTTGGTCAGGAATGGTTTTTCCGCGTTGCTGGGGGTACCCTTCGAGGGTGACTAAAATTCGAGTATCAGGGATTGAAGAGGACATATCCCCCGATATTTCTGCATACTCCAAATGTTCCTGTCATACTTAGTATAGGAGTTCCAGAGGAATCTATGAGAATCCTCCAGTTGGTCAGGAATGGTTTTTCCGCGTTGCTGGGGGTACCCTTCGAGGGTGACTAAAATTCGAGTATCAGGGATTGAAGAGGACATATCCCCCGATATTTCTGCATACTCCAAATGTTCCTGTCATACTTAGTATAGGAGTTCCAGAGGAATCTATGAGAATCCTCCAGTTGGTCAGGAATGGTTTTTCCGCGTTGCTGGGGGTACCCTTCGAGGGTGACTAAAATTCGAGTATCAGGGATTGAAGAGGACATATCCCCCGATATTTCTGCATACTCCAAATGTTCCTGTCATACTTAGTATAGGAGTTCCAGAGGAATCTATGAGAATCCTCCAGTTGGTCAGGAATGGTTTTTCCGCGTTGCTGGGGGTACCCTTCGAGGGTGACTAAAATTCGAGTATCAGGGATTGAAGAGGACATATCCCCCGATATTTCTGCATACTCCAAATGTTCCTGTCATACTTAGTATAGGAGTTCCAGAGGAATCTATGAGAATCCTCCAGTTGGTCAGGAATGGTTTTTCCGCGTTGCTGGGGGTACCCTTCGAGGGTGACTAAAATTCGAGTATCAGGGATTGAAGAGGACATATCCCCCGATATTTCTGCATACTCCAAATGTTCCTGTCATACTTAGTATAGGAGTTCCAGAGGAATCTATGAGAATCCTCCAGTTGGTCAGGAATGGTTTTTCCGCGTTGCTGGGGGTACCCTTCGAGGGTGACTAAAATTCGAGTATCAGGGATTGAAGAGGACATATCCCCCGATATTTCTGCATACTCCAAATGTTCCTGTCATACTTAGTATAGGAGTTCCAGAGGAATCTATGAGAATCCTCCAGTTGGTCAGGAATGGTTTTTCCGCGTTGCTGGGGGTACCCTTCGAGGGTGACTAAA
The DNA here is from genome assembly GCA_947389925.1 of Coelopa pilipes. Classification (NCBI taxonomy): domain Eukaryota; kingdom Metazoa; phylum Arthropoda; class Insecta; order Diptera; family Coelopidae; genus Coelopa; species Coelopa pilipes. The sequence goes on from OX376699.1 coordinate 41,589,603, forward strand.
ATTCGAGTATCTGGGATTGAAGTACATTTTATTTATTTTGCATAAAAAATTATTCAATTCAAGTATTTTGAAATTAATACATATATTTAAATTATTTATTGCGTTTTTTTCATTTATTTCATTTTTATACTTTTATTTTGATTGGTTACTTCTGGATATCAAGGAAGTCAAATAGCCTCTGCCTCAGATATCTACATGTGCGACGACGTGATGGAAGCATTTTACCCGCGATTTTCAACCAATCTTAAAGAAATCGAATATGTTTGCATCGGGCTAAACTTTTTTTGCTCTCAATGGTATGAATTATATTATCCTTTGATCAAATGGTATGACCAATTTTTCTCTCTGTTGAAACAAAAAAAGTTTAGCCCGATGCAAACATATTCGATTTCTTTAAGATTGGTTGAAAATCGCGGGTAAAATGCTTCCATCACGTCGTCGCACATGTAGATATCTGAGGCAGAGGCTATTTGACTTCCTTGATATCCAGAAGTAACCAATCAAAATAAAAGTATAAAAATGAAATAAATGAAAAAAACGCAATAAATAATTTAAATATATGTATTAATTTCAAAATACTTGAATTGAATAATTTTTTATGCAAAATAAATAAAATGTACTTCAATCCCAGATACTCGAATTTTAGTCACCCTCGAAGGGTACCCCCAGCAACGCGGAAAAACCATTCCTGACCAACTGGAGGATTCTCATAGATTCCTCTGGAACTCCTATACTAAGTATGACAGGAACATTTGGAGTATGCAGAAATATCGGGGGATATGTCCTCTTCAATCCCTGATACTCGAATTTTAGTCACCCTCGAAGGGTACCCCCAGCAACGCGGAAAAACCATTCCTGACCAACTGGAGGATTCTCATAGATTCCTCTGGAACTCCTATACTAAGTATGACAGGAACATTTGGAGTATGCAGAAATATCGGGGGATATGTCCTCTTCAATCCCTGATACTCGAATTTTAGTCACCCTCGAAGGGTACCCCCAGCAACGCGGAAAAACCATTCCTGACCAACTGGAGGATTCTCATAGATTCCTCTGGAACTCCTATACTAAGTATGACAGGAACATTTGGAGTATGCAGAAATATCGGGGGATATGTCCTCTTCAATCCCTGATACTCGAATTTTAGTCACCCTCGAAGGGTACCCCCAGCAACGCGGAAAAACCATTCCTGACCAACTGGAGGATTCTCATAGATTCCTCTGGAACTCCTATACTAAGTATGACAGGAACATTTGGAGTATGCAGAAATATCGGGGGATATGTCCTCTTCAATCCCTGATACTCGAATTTTAGTCACCCTCGAAGGGTACCCCCAGCAACGCGGAAAAACCATTCCTGACCAACTGGAGGATTCTCATAGATTCCTCTGGAACTCCTATACTAAGTATGACAGGAACATTTGGAGTATGCAGAAATATCGGGGGATATGTCCTCTTCAATCCCTGATACTCGAATTTTAGTCACCCTCGAAGGGTACCCCCAGCAACGCGGAAAAACCATTCCTGACCAACTGGAGGATTCTCATAGATTCCTCTGGAACTCCTATACTAAGTATGACAGGAACATTTGGAGTATGCAGAAATATCGGGGGATATGTCCTCTTCAATCCCTGATACTCGAATTTTAGTCACCCTCGAAGGGTACCCCCAGCAACGCGGAAAAACCATTCCTGACCAACTGGAGGATTCTCATAGATTCCTCTGGAACTCCTATACTAAGTATGACAGGAACATTTGGAGTATGCAGAAATATCGGGGGATATGTCCTCTTCAATCCCTGATACTCGAATTTTAGTCACCCTCGAAGGGTACCCCCAGCAACGCGGAAAAACCATTCCTGACCAACTGGAGGATTCTCATAGATTCCTCTGGAACTCCTATACTAAGTATGACAGGAACATTTGGAGTATGCAGAAATATCGGGGGATATGTCCTCTTCAATCCCTGATACTCGAATTTTAGTCACCCTCGAAGGGTACCCCCAGCAACGCGGAAAAACCATTCCTGACCAACTGGAGGATTCTCATAGATTCCTCTGGAACTCCTATACTAAGTATGACAGGAACATTTGGAGTATGCAGAAATATCGGGGGATATGTCCTCTTCAATCCCTGATACTCGAATTTTAGTCACCCTCGAAGGGTACCCCCAGCAACGCGGAAAAACCATTCCTGACCAACTGGAGGATTCTCATAGATTCCTCTGGAACTCCTATACTAAGTATGACAGGAACATTTGGAGTATGCAGAAATATCGGGGGATATGTCCTCTTCAATCCCTGATACTCGAATTTTAGTCACCCTCGAAGGGTACCCCCAGCAACGCGGAAAAACCATTCCTGACCAACTGGAGGATTCTCATAGATTCCTCTGGAACTCCTATACTAAGTATGACAGGAACATTTGGAGTATGCAGAAATATCGGGGGATATGTCCTCTTCAATCCCTGATACTCGAATTTTAGTCACCCTCGAAGGGTACCCCCAGCAACGCGGAAAAACCATTCCTGACCAACTGGAGGATTCTCATAGATTCCTCTGGAACTCCTATACTAAGTATGACAGGAACATTTGGAGTATGCAGAAATATCGGGGGATATGTCCTCTTCAATCCCTGATACTCGAATTTTAGTCACCCTCGAAGGGTACCCCCAGCAACGCGGAAAAACCATTCCTGACCAACTGGAGGATTCTCATAGATTCCTCTGGAACTCCTATACTAAGTATGACAGGAACATTTGGAGTATGCAGAAATATCGGGGGATATGTCCTCTTCAATCCCTGATACTCGAATTTTAGTCACCCTCGAAGGGTACCCCCAGCAACGCGGAAAAACCATTCCTGACCAACTGGAGGATTCTCATAGATTCCTCTGGAACTCCTATACTAAGTATGACAGGAACATTTGGAGTATGCAGAAATATCGGGGGATATGTCCTCTTCAATCCCTGATACTCGAATTTTAGTCACCCTCGAAGGGTACCCCCAGCAACGCGGAAAAACCATTCCTGACCAACTGGAGGATTCTCATAGATTCCTCTGGAACTCCTATACTAAGTATGACAGGAACATTTGGAGTATGCAGAAATATCGGGGGATATGTCCTCTTCAATCCCTGATACTCGAATTTTAGTCACCCTCGAAGGGTACCCCCAGCAACGCGGAAAAACCATTCCTGACCAACTGGAGGATTCTCATAGATTCCCCTGGAACTCCTATACTAAGTATGACAGGAACATTTGGAGTATGCAGAAATATCGGGGGATATGTCCTCTTCAATCCCTGATACTCGAATTTTAGTCACCCTCGAAGGGTACCCCCAGCAACGCGGAAAAACCATTCCTGACCAACTGGAGGATTCTCATAGATTCCTCTGGAACTCCTATACTAAGTATGACAGGAACATTTGGAGTATGCAGAAATATCGGGGGATATGTCCTCTTCAATCCCTGATACTCGAATTTTAGTCACCCTCGAAGGGTACCCCCAGCAACGCGGAAAAACCATTCCTGACCAACTGGAGGATTCTCATAGATTCCTCTGGAACTCCTATACTAAGTATGACAGGAACATTTGGAGTATGCAGAAATATCGGGGGATATGTCCTCTTCAATCCCTGATACTCGAATTTTAGTCACCCTCGAAGGGTACCCCCAGCAACGCGGAAAAACCATTCCTGACCAACTGGAGGATTCTCATAGATTCCTCTGGAACTCCTATACTAAGTATGACAGGAACATTTGGAGTATGCAGAAATATCGGGGGATATGTCCTCTTCAATCCCTGATACTCGAATTTTAGTCACCCTCGAAGGGTACCCCCAGCAACGCGGAAAAACCATTCCTGACCAACTGGAGGATTCTCATAGATTCCTCTGGAACTCCTATACTAAGTATGACAGGAACATTTGGAGTATGCAGAAATATCGGGGGATATGTCCTCTTCAATCCCTGATACTCGAATTTTAGTCACCCTCGAAGGGTACCCCCAGCAACGCGGAAAAACCATTCCTGACCAACTGGAGGATTCTCATAGATTCCTCTGGAACTCCTATACTAAGTATGACAGGAACATTTGGAGTATGCAGAAATATCGGGGGATATGTCCTCTTCAATCCCTGATACTCGAATTTTAGTCACCCTCGAAGGGTACCCCCAGCAACGCGGAAAAACCATTCCTGACCAACTGGAGGATTCTCATAGATTCCTCTGGAACTCCTATACTAAGTATGACAGGAACATTTGGAGTATGCAGAAATATCGGGGGATATGTCCTCTTCAATCCCTGATACTCGAATTTTAGTCACCCTCGAAGGGTACCCCCAGCAACGCGGAAAAACCATTCCTGACCAACTGGAGGATTCTCATAGATTCCTCTGGAACTCCTATACTAAGTATGACAGGAACATTTGGAGTATGCAGAAATATCGGGGGATATGTCCTCTTCAATCCCTGATACTCGAATTTTAGTCACCCTCGAAGGGTACCCCCAGCAACGCGGAAAAACCATTCCTGACCAACTGGAGGATTCTCATAGATTCCTCTGGAACTCCTATACTAAGTATGACAGGAACATTTGGAGTATGCAGAAATATCGGGGGATATGTCCTCTTCAATCCCTGATACTCGAATTTTAGTCACCCTCGAAGGGTACCCCCAGCAACGCGGAAAAACCATTCCTGACCAACTGGAGGATTCTCATAGATTCCTCTGGAACTCCTATACTAAGTATGACAGGAACATTTGGAGTATGCAGAAATATCGGGGGATATGTCCTCTTCAATCCCTGATACTCGAATTTTAGTCACCCTCGAAGGGTACCCCCAGCAACGCGGAAAAACCATTCCTGACCAACTGGAGGATTCTCATAGATTCCTCTGGAACTCCTATACTAAGTATGACAGGAACATTTGGAGTATGCAGAAATATCGGGGGATATGTCCTCTTCAATCCCTGATACTCGAATTTTAGTCACCCTCGAAGGGTACCCCCAGCAACGCGGAAAAACCATTCCTGACCAACTGGAGGATTCTCATAGATTCCTCTGGAACTCCTATACTAAGTATGACAGGAACATTTGGAGTATGCAGAAATATCGGGGGATATGTCCTCTTCAATCCCTGATACTCGAATTTTAGTCACCCTCGAAGGGTACCCCCAGCAACGCGGAAAAACCATTCCTGACCAACTGGAGGATTCTCATAGATTCCTCTGGAACTCCTATACTAAGTATGACAGGAACATTTGGAGTATGCAGAAATATCGGGGGATATGTCCTCTTCAATCCCTGATACTCGAATTTTAGTCACCCTCGAAGGGTACCCCCAGCAACGCGGAAAAACCATTCCTGACCAACTGGAGGATTCTCATAGATTCCTCTGGAACTCCTATACTAAGTATGACAGGAACATTTGGAGTATGCAGAAATATCGGGGGATATGTCCTCTTCAATCCCTGATACTCGAATTTTAGTCACCCTCGAAGGGTACCCCCAGCAACGCGGAAAAACCATTCCTGACCAACTGGAGGATTCTCATAGATTCCTCTGGAACTCCTATACTAAGTATGACAGGAACATTTGGAGTATGCAGAAATATCGGGGGATATGTCCTCTTCAATCCCTGATACTCGAATTTTAGTCACCCTCGAAGGGTACCCCCAGCAACGCGGAAAAACCATTCCTGACCAACTGGAGGATTCTCATAGATTCCTCTGGAACTCCTATACTAAGTATGACAGGAACATTTGGAGTATGCAGAAATATCGGGGGATATGTCCTCTTCAATCCCTGATACTCGAATTTTAGTCACCCTCGAAGGGTACCCCCAGCAACGCGGAAAAACCATTCCTGACCAACTGGAGGATTCTCATAGATTCCTCTGGAACTCCTATACTAAGTATGACAGGAACATTTGGAGTATGCAGAAATATCGGGGGATATGTCCTCTTCAATCCCTGATACTCGAATTTTAGTCACCCTCGAAGGGTACCCCCAGCAACGCGGAAAAACCATTCCTGACCAACTGGAGGATTCTCATAGATTCCTCTGGAACTCCTATACTAAGTATGACAGGAACATTTGGAGTATGCAGAAATATCGGGGGATATGTCCTCTTCAATCCCTGATACTCGAATTTTAGTCACCCTCGAAGGGTACCCCCAGCAACGCGGAAAAACCATTCCTGACCAACTGGAGGATTCTCATAGATTCCTCTGGAACTCCTATACTAAGTATGACAGGAACATTTGGAGTATGCAGAAATATCGGGGGATATGTCCTCTTCAATCCCTGATACTCGAATTTTAGTCACCCTCGAAGGGTACCCCCAGCAACGCGGAAAAACCATTCCTGACCAACTGGAGGATTCTCATAGATTCCTCTGGAACTCCTATACTAAGTATGACAGGAACATTTGGAGTATGCAGAAATATCGGGGGATATGTCCTCTTCAATCCCTGATACTCGAATTTTAGTCACCCTCGAAGGGTACCCCCAGCAACGCGGAAAAACCATTCCTGACCAACTGGAGGATTCTCATAGATTCCTCTGGAACTCCTATACTAAGTATGACAGGAACATTTGGAGTATGCAGAAATATCGGGGGATATGTCCTCTTCAATCCCTGATACTCGAATTTTAGTCACCCTCGAAGGGTACCCCCAGCAACGCGGAAAAACCATTCCTGACCAACTGGAGGATTCTCATAGATTCCTCTGGAACTCCTATACTAAGTATGACAGGAACATTTGGAGTATGCAGAAATATCGGGGGATATGTCCTCTTCAATCCCTGATACTCGAATTTTAGTCACCCTCGAAGGATACCCCCAGCAACGGTGGAAATCTCCTCCTGACAATGCCCTTTTTTTGCTAGTTTTTGAATTTCTGAGTTGCCCTGTGAAATTTCCCGTTATATCGTTGCTGGCGATTTTGACAGTTCAGCAACGTTGCTATCTTAGCGCACGTGGATACAACCCGGTTGTAGACTTCGGACAAAACAGCTGTTGGCGATAAACAGCTGACTGGAGTGCATTGGCAAGTGCGAAAAGGCTAGCACATTGGTTTATCGTAAACAATATTTTTATCAATTTATATGATGTGCGATGTAACAACAGAGACGACAGTATTGTGCTTACCGGAATAACGTGACATCTCTGTCTGCCTGATGAATGTGCCTGCGCTGCACTTTTCGAATATAAATTTTTACATCGCTCAGTTCTTCTTTTCCACGAAGACATTGCGGTCTCTAGATACAACGACGGAAAAAATAAATGGTAAAACAATGATGTTACTAACAAATTCACTGAAGAAATGACAATTATTGAACAATTTATTCTTTACAAGACACAGATTGGAAGAACGAACATCAAACGGACAGAAAGCAATATACTAAAACGGTACGTTAATAATTAGACGATTATTGAAAATTTTCGAGTTTTTAAATTTTGTACTACATACAAAAGAAATTTCAAAATTCTCTGTATTAAAATATAATTGTTTCAACAGCAATACAATTTTTTTTCGTTTGCGATTCTTCCACAGGAATTAATCGAATAGGAGGAATAGTTTGTGATTTTTGTGAGCATCTGTTTCGATTTTAATTTGGACTTCAAACGTCAGGGCGAAAAGAGACGTAGTTGTTGCTTGTCTCCCAGAGGTTGTGTGCGCTGCGACATAGTTTCCAGGAGACATGAATTTCGCCCCACAATGGGGACAAATTCCTGCTTTGGCCTTGGGTCACATTTACAATCACCTGGAATCTAGAGATCGATTGGTGGCCTCGCAGACCTGTAGGCATTGGCGGAATGTGGTCTTCCAGAAGCGGTAAGAACTTTAACCACTACACTGATTCTTCTTCGGGTGGGGTGTATTTAAGAGAGCTTGTTTTGGTTTTTGCGTTTTAAAATTTGTGAACAATAGACACAAACCAAAATATCGCTGATTTATTTTGCGATTGCCAGTCTGCAGAATGGGATAAGAATAACACCAGTGTTGTGAAGGCAAATATATGCTCTACGATCCTTTCGATTATCTAAAATTCTTTGAATAAAAAAGAAACGTTGATCGTAAATCCTCTGACTCAGTAAACACTGCCTGCACGAAAACTGTTGGCACCTTGTTTTTTGTATTGGAATAATGGGAATTGCAAAAATGATGAAATATTGAAAAGTAAAAGTATTAGGCTAGCAACATCATCTTGAGCACACTATAATGGACTTCAATTGTTTACAGCCTACAGAAATTTCAAAGTGAAAGTTACGAATGTTGTACAACCTTTATGCTTTCATTGTCTCATGATAAATACGCAGTTAAAAGAATATGCTAATTTTACCCATGGGTGTAGAGGATGAAATACAAATTTCTGTATATAGAAGCCACACTCGGCGCACACAAAAACGTCTTCGACTATTGAGGTTTTTGTGTACTCGCCAGAATAACATGTAAACATCGCTAAACAGCTGACGATTATATGTTTATCAATTTTACTTGTGGCTGTTTATTTTAATTTCATATGATCTCAAATTTGTTTTCCACCTTCTGTGCTTTTCTTTTGTGTTGCCACATCGTATGCGGCAGTTCAACGGTCCGTTCATACTATTGGGAATACTCAATACTAATCATACTACTAATTACTCAATTTAACTAATATTACTAAATTTAAACAAAACAAATCCTAAAATGAATTACAATGCCTAAGAAAAACTAACGATGAACTATTATTTACAGATTTTTCAATGATTTTAAGTTCAATCTACACATTGACAATGATCGTCAATGCTCCTTCTTTCGACACACGATGTACCATTTAACTAGTGAATTAACTATTATTTTTGACTTTTTGAATGTGTTTCATATCGAGAAAATAAGACGCATATTATACAAGTAAGTTCAAATAAATTCTCCTAGCAGAATGGTAATTATTTTATTAACGTTTACGTCTAGGGTTGCACGTTGTGATAACATTCATGGCATACGCTTTCAAACAAATAACGTTGGACTCATCCCACCGGGTGACATGAACGTGGAGAGTCTTGTCGACATTGAACAGTAAGTGGTCATTTATATATGAAATAATAGATATAATATCAATCTAAACGAATTTATATTTTAGGTACTTTGTCGAGCCGTTGAATGTAATATTAAGTCGCAAAAAGTCAACAATAAAAGTCTTGGATTTAGGAGCTATTGAATCTCTAACTTACTATGGTTTGGATTTTCTCAAAGCCTTGTCTAAACCGGACGGGTTAGAACAGCTAACATTGGCTTCAATCAAATTCGATCCTAGTCACTATCCAATTTTAGCCATGGAAAATAGTCTCTTACAAAAATGCTCCTCGTTACAGGTATATGCTTGGAATGCAGTGTTCAAATGAATGCCTAAATATTTATTTCATATCTTTATCACAGGTTTTGTCCCTCGATTACGACACATTGAATGAAGAGCTATTAAATGCCATACATATACTTCCATTGAAAAAACTTCTAATATGCATCCATGGATTAGATCGGCAACATCCAGGCATTTCTGAAGCAGCTTGGGCAGCATTCGCTGCCAATTTCACAAATATTGAGCTGATTGTCTCGTTAGTGTATGCTTACGAAGCGGTTGAGGTACTTCAAGTACGGATTCTGCGTCAGAATATGCCGATTACTCATTTGCGGGTCCTATTTTCCGACTATGTGAGTAAAGTAAATATCTTTCGACTTTTTTTCATAAATGTCCGCGCATCTTTTCTGTTTTAGATGAATGTGGAGGCGTTAGAATGGATGTCTATTAATAATAATTCAACTTTAAAAAGTATTCAGTGGATTGATTCCGTAAGTATTTCGACTGGTATTATTAGTAGAACTACGTTACGCTTTTGTAACTATAACATAATATTCCAGGCTTTTAAACATTCCGACAAAAATGTCATGGATCTGTTTTTACGATCTGGTCAAGATCCGTTTGTTATGATGTCGTGGCGTTGCAAAAACCTTGAAGAAATCGTTATTCATGGTTATGTATTGGATCCGCATAATATAGTTGGTATATCACGTCTACGTGGTCGTACATTAAAACGTCTAGAAATATCGATGATTGACAACACACCATCAGAAGCCAGTATGGAATCAATTATACAGGTTCAAGGCTTTTCTCAATTTTTCTGAGATTAAAATGATCACTAACTATATATTTTGAATAGGAAATAAATACACAAATTGGACAAAAATGGGAACCACTTAATCCCAATAATTTACATCCTGCTCTAGGCTATATGCCAGTATCTGACGACGTTCGTGATGAATATGTTTTCGATCTCATACGATCTGATATTTCTAAATAATGGAAAGTATATTATTCGCGCATGCACATTTCAAATAATGTCACAACAATCCGACTAATCCAGCAGCAGTACACTCTCATGTTCTGTAAGTTCATATTCTAACACTACATATGACGACACACACGACATATGACACAACAATCATCGACAACGTGTAGTATCTAAGGTACTCTTTTGAAACCTCTTGAAATTGTAAGAAAACAACAGGAAATAATCCGAAAAACCTTACCTCCAACTCATACATACATACAAGCAAACAAATTGCAGATGCAATAACTTATATTTAAATGGATTAATAAGATCAAGAGCAAAATGTCAACTGAAATTAAATATTTAGATGATCGTAGATATGAGTTTAAAACTCATGGTTTAAGGTTCATTTTTCAAATAATACATACACTCAACCATAAGCACACCATTTACAGTATGCTCACATTTATTGTCAAGTATATATATTTCTATTATAATTTTATTTAATAGTTTAATGATTAATTTAACACAAAAAAAAAAAAACAACTTAGCAATTTATGTAGCTTCTTCGAATTGCCTTTTACAACATATTGAAAAATTCCTCACTTTATTTATGATGAACGATAAACCAATATTTAGCATGAATTTGATATTAGTGATAATAATGAATTTTTGTCGTATTTTACAAATTTAATTTAATCGAAATATTTTTTGTAAACAGTTTACAACGAAAGGAGATAAGAACTGTCTATATTATACCAACCAAACATGTAACTTAACAATGTTGTATGTATGTATGAAATTCCCAACAAATAATATAAATCACGCAAATGTATTCCTATTAAGTTTAGCGTTATGTATAAAAGTGGCGAAACAGCGCATTGTTTACTGCCAACAACAATACACAATGTGATGTTAAAACGCTGAGAAATGTCAAGACTTAAAAACTTCAACATGTTAAGTATTCAATGACAAACAGTGCTTAAGTTGAAAGAAAAATTTGTTATTGAAACATCGAACTGTGATCAAATGCAAGCCAGCATACAACAAGCATACAAAACATAAACAACTAAAACCTGTTAAGAACGACGAGCGATGAGCGACGTTGTGTAGCTGTTAAATGATTTTATTATTAACTTTATATATTTACGTTAAGTCATTTCAATGGAATTTTAAGAAATTATGAGCTTTTCTTAAATCTCAATTTGTCTTGGTTAAAAACAATATCCGAGAGGGCAAAATTTGAAAGCGCGCTATGTGTTTCCCCCGTAGAATTTTTTTTTTTTTTAAATTTTGTTAATAAGAAATATAAAAACAGAACACACAAACCAGCTCAAATTTCTTAAACGTAGCTCAAAATATCGTATTAAATTTCGGCATGGATTCCAATCTAAAGCCATGTAAAACAACACACAATTGTGATGATGAAGGCAAATAGTTTTTGAATTAAATTAAATTTATGTCAACACATTAAGAGGACATTATATAATTTACAAATAAATGAATATATATATATATATATAGATAGCGCATAAGAGAAAGTCCCAAGCTATGTATTTTCAGCTCTATACATCGCACATGAAAATGCATACGCTTATATTAAATCAATACAAATGAAGAATATGTATTCTGAGAAATCAATTATACTTAACAGCTAGATTAATGAACAAGAAAAAAGAAACAAATGGTTAATAACTGAATTGTGATAACAAACAACATCAAAACGATGAAGTCGAAATGTTGAACTTGTGCAAGCAACACTGGAGAACAAGAACGTGATATCCTAAAACATCATATTTAAAACAACCAATGTGCATATTTAATTAAAAGAAAAAGAAACACTCTACAACAATCAAGATGCCATGATAAACTATCGATGAGAAATTGTGAGAAATGATAAGAACCCATTTACGTATCTACAAATATATATACATTAGAATAACATTAGCGCCAAAAACATGTTGATATTCGAACAGACGAATGATTCACATTCGTAGGTAGCTACAGCTATCATCGTGCAGCACCTCAAGACGGAACAGTCTTATTCGTATTTTTAAGCCTTGATTAATTCGTTGTAACATGTGTATCGTCCAATACCAAAGTGACTCCTTCCTTCCTAGACACAATGAAGGCGATAACTCAATTGTTCTTGACCTTTGACTAAAGCCCATTCCCACTTTTTCCATAACGACCGAGCCGACAGTTCATCCTACTAGGTCAATTGATATTTGGTTGCTTTGTCCACCTTTGAATTATTATAAAAGTATTTAGTAGACTAATGAGAACAAAACTAAAGACAAAAGGCGTGCATGAATAAAATTGGTTACATTGGTTTATAAAATAAAAAAAACAATGAGTACCTATTGATAGGTGTCCGCAATTGCATACGTATGTGTGTCGCCGATCGCATATCGAAACCAGAAGCAATTCCGTAAGACAACGCAGCAAAAGAAAGGAAAGGAAGGGAAATTCTATGAAATTCGCTAACTGAACATTCGCAGTTACAAATGTTATTTGCATAATTCTAGGGAAATTAACAACAACAACAAAAGATCATGTACCTGAAAAACGGAGAAAACGAAAATCAATTTCTCCGATTTAAACCCCATTTCAAAGAAATTCAAGCTAGAGAGAATTCTTAGGAAGAAAGAACTAAAGACTGAGTTAACAACTTGTAGAGCACGAGATGCAAATAACAAGTAACAACAACAATGATAATAATAAGAACCAACAAGAAAAACCATGTTATAAAAAGTAAGAAAAGCGAAAGCGAAATAAAAACGTGCACATTGTGACATCTTCTTCATCTTTATTATTACCAAACAGAGTACTGTATCTTATTTAATGTATTGAAGGAAGCAAGAAAGAAAGATCTATGTATTACCTCTTGTATAGATAATAATGTATAATGAGTACCAACAACAAAAACAAGAACAAAAAGCATTGTGATAAAAGTGTTGCCTGCAAGGAAAACGACTTGAATAAGGAGTAAAATATATTTTCTATTGTTATCAACACGTTTTTGGACAACCAAGAATTTTATTATGTTCATTCTGTGTTTGTTTATAAAATTTCAGAATAACGATGTTCTGTATGTATTATATTTGTGTACAGTTTTGCAAGTAATGAAGAGCGCGAGCAACACTTTGCTAGAGGTATTTATTGACAACAACAACAACAACAACAAGACCACACGTCTCAAGTCATTCAACAAACAACAACAACTAAACAAAATTAAGCAACATTGTGATCGAACTAGCTAATCTTGTAGACTACCAAGTTTTCGTTTATTAAACCTATGTAAAATAATTTAAATATTGTGCGTGTAGAATACAACAACAACAACGCTAACATGTATGCATTGTAGAAAATATCGGCTACGGCTAATTCTTAATTTCCGCAAATCAATTTTTATTGTACTTCTGTTGAGCACACCTTGAAGTATTTGTTCCGCAATGGAATTGATAGCGATGAGCAATAAAATCCACGCCCACCTCTTCATGTCCGAAGATGCAACAGTTAATTGTTGGAAAACCAAAAAATGTATAGTATTTATATTCAATCGACGCAAACAAAGACTCGACAGCCCACAGTCGCGACATTTATTTAAACCATTCCAGTAAATGTTTAAAGTATGACCAAACCACAATAGCAGCAACTTAGTATAACAAACAAAATCGAATGTATAGATCCTTTATGAAAAATATTGAACAAAAAATATAAATTGTACAGAGAACAGAATCAAAGAACCTTGATCGAATATCCAGATTAGAGAAGATAAAACTGAGTTGATTAGGAAAATAAGCACTCAAGGTGATCATGGCGAAAGTTATGAAGAACATGGCCATAACTGAGCACAGGTTGGCGCGCACACATTTTCGCATAGACTCCGACACAGACTCACACAGGCCAATCTAATGTGTGTATGTGCAATTGTATCGAACGTAATTAAAGAGCAACAACAACTGATGACATCAACATTAAGTAAGTCGTATGAAAATCAATGAAGCTGTGATATTAAAGTATGAAACACCGTTAAACATACAAGCAACAAACAACAAACAAGGAAGCAAAAAGACGATTATCGAATACCGAATGTTGTAGAGGGTCGAGAAGAACAGAATTCGATAAATAAGTATGATGGGGACAAGTAATCGAGTAATCGAGAGATAGGCTGAAAACATACACCTAAAACAATTCCATTCGATTTCCGAAGTAAATAAGAAGCGAGAACGTCAGAAGTTTTGGCACAGCTTAGAAAATAATAGCATGATTATCGATAAATAATAACAAGAAATCAATTTCAATTTCCTACCCGACACATTACTGCAAATCCATTGTTATTTAATACTTATCGGTTTTAACGTCGAAATTCCAAGCAGTCAGTTGAAAGAAAGATTGTAATATTTTATATTAGGCTAAATTTAATTTTTGTTTAATCAATGTTTCATTATAAAAGCACACATACAGGTGCATCTGTACAACCAGATACATATGTCGTTTGCTGCATAAAGCCGCCAGGGCACTAATGCATTGACAAATATAATCAATACAAGAAAAAAACAAATCATGCATAAAGGTTATAGAAACGTTATTATGTATAACTTACTATTCGTAACAATACTAATTAATTCGCAACATATTGTATTCAAAATGTAGTTGAATAAAGTAAATCTGCTGAATTGAAATGTGCAGAGAAGCCTGGCGTTTTATTATTTATCTGGCGTTGAGGTCCCCAGGTCCCCTAGAAGCCGCATGCTCGAAGGCCAGTCGTGGCGTCGCCCGACTGTCTGTCGATTCCCATGCAATGGTCGCCGCGACGGCGCCCACAACGTTGTCCACCAAGGCGGGACGAGGCTCGGGAAGCTCTTCCGGCCGGCGGTTACGCAACCCAATGCCTGCCGGCTGCGGGCTGCAAAGCCAGCGGAGAGAGAGCGAGCGCGTGAGAGGAAATGTTCCAGACCAATCGCGAGAGCGGGTGGAAGTCGCAGGATTTTATGGCGGCTTCGCAGTCCTTGAACTGTTGACCTCGTTTCGCGGGTCCTGCGGTGGGCCTGCGGGGTGCAGTCGGAAGGTGTTGCGTAACGGCGTTGTGGCGGCCCAAGGCCAAAACATGCTCCTACTGAAGTCACTCATACGCCCGTGCGGCCGTTATCGAGCATGGAATGCACTGCGAATTAAGGCGTTTATGATCTGGCCTATGGGGGTGAGTGTGAGTGAGATTGTTTATTTGACATAATAAATGTTATCATTGTTTCGGCCAAAAATAAACGCTTGCAGCATTCGCAAGTCGACGAATCTTATCGCCCGTCAACTTGCGGAGCAAAATCGCCTTGCGGTTGCAATCGTCTTGGCGGGGAAGGGTGAGGAGAAGGAGAAGGTGAAGTGGAGGAGGAGAAACAACCGAAATGGGCGAACCATGCGAAGCCCATTGAAAAGTAATTTGTCTCATAATTCTATAAAGAAACAAATACTCGACTCCTCCGCATCCACCCCTGGCTGAGTTTGTGGATTCCCTCGAGTAGGTTTTGGCCAAATGACTAATCGATGGAAGGCGTCTCAGCACACTAAATGTTTTACACTCAGCACCGCCTGCAACCGGTCAGTACGGAGAGAGCCAGAGAGGCCGACGGAGACAGGCTGAGAGGAAACAACGCAAATGAAAAGAGAGAGGGCGAAGCTTTTGCACATGGCAGTTGTTTGTAGCCGGCATGGAAAGCTCTCGACTCCTTGAAACTGTGCCATTCCGGCCCCGAATCGCCCGCCGGGGTGGGCAACTACCGAGTGATCGACACACGGGTCTCTCGGGCCCGGTGCCACGGGGCGTATGATGGACCTTTCCCCTCCCACGGGCTGCCACAGTCGATCGCGATGGTCATCGCAATAGTAAATTCGCCTGCAGCGCTCGCACGTCTGCTTCAGCCTCAAGACGGCGAGACGGGCGCTTGCCCACGCCTGCTGCGGACTGGAGATGGGGACGGGACGGGACGGGACGGGACGAGACGACACATGACACATCGCTCTCTCGTGGCGCCGCAGTGTACTTTCATGCTCTCTCGCTCTCGCTCTGCCAGCGCCATGGCCCACTGCGAGCCTGACGGCGAAAATTCTCAAGTTCTTCTGGCGACGGAACCCAACGTCAGTTGTGCGGAGAGAACGACAATTATTAGAGGCCGAAAACTCGTCCATTTCCGTGTGAAAAATAATAAAGCATTGGTAATTATTCTCTAGAGTTTTCGGATGAAATTCACCCAATCGCAGAAATCATAAACAATAAGTGAATTTCGAAGAAAAGAAATAAAACAATTATTATTGGAATTACAATTTGTGAAAGAAGTCGTCCTGCCGGAGCGAAAGGAATGGGAGGAGACGACAATCACGACCAGCATTTGTTATATATATAGAGAATTTGTTCTACATTCGAACCGATTTCGTCTAGTTGAAGTTTGAAACCGCAGAAAAAAACATTTCGATTATCCAATTGACGATCAATAAATTTATCTACACAGCGCATCCTGAAGAACGTGGAACCAGAGTCGTCGAACTGAAGGAACCCGGAAGCCACTGGACGGAAGCTCTGCCAGAAATCGTGTCACATTTGCCTAAAGCCGCCGCAGAAGGGCAGACGGAGAGAGGGACGAGAACGTGAAAGCGACAGAGAGACAGAGAGACAGAGAGAGAGAGAGAGCGAGAGCTATTAAGGAAGTCTACTACTACTACTCTTGAGGTGAGTGGGAGACGGCGGCGATTATGACGTAACCGCGGACGGAAGAATTTCCCAACTCGGACGACCGGCCGGGTCGGACCCTAAGGCAGCGAGCAGGGGGCGGGCGGCAGATGGAGAGTCGGAGGTTTATTTATTTTCATTGAACTTCGCACTTCCCGACGTCGCTCAGCTGCGTGCAAATTGCAGTTGTTCTGTATTATGGACCAATTCGGCAATCACCGAGCGATGATGTGTCTGCGGACGCTGCGGATGACTCAGGCATAGGGGGGTGGGGACGCTTCCCATTCAGACGATTGCCAGTTGGGTTCCCTCCCTCCAAGCGACGTCGTTCCTCTTGTCGAGGAGCCAACCGGCGGCCGGCTTTCGCTCTCTTGGCAAGGTTCAGCTGCGGTGGCCTCCGAATCGAAATCCGATTCCGTGTCCGAATCCGTTGACCTTCCCGGCGGCCCGCGAGCTGGAGCCAAAGACCCGGCGCCGGTGCGGAATTTTTCGCGACGCTCTGGAGCTCCGAGATGTCCCCGGCGAGAATTCCCCGAAGGCATTCCTCGCCCAATCGATCGATCAGCAAACAAAGCCCGGTCCGCGGTGGGTCGATAAGGTGTGGGATTCACTCGTAAGGGGCGTCGATAGCGGCCGATTCCCCGGAGGAGTCGAGGTATCGATAAGAGACTTATCGTTCCCGCGACAGGCGCGACTGCACTCGACGCAGTGCGCTAAAAATAACACCTGAAATGGCGGCGAAATGCAGCGACGTGATCTTTATTTTTCGCTTTGATTTTACTTTGTTTTGTTGGGTTTTCGCCGGCCGCGTTTTCTATTTGCGGCTGGAAACTCAATTGGATTCCCTCTATGGCATCACTTCGGGTTATGTAAAGCCGGCGCGGAGTGGGAACGGGACGTGACGTGGACGTGGACGTGGACGTGAAAACGGCCACAATGAGACTATAACGGGCTAGAATGGCTGTCGGACAGAATCGCATTTGGCATGAATCGCAATCGCCACGAAACGTTCTCTGCTGCTCCAACCGCCCCGTTCCTATTGATAGACACCACTCGTACACGGCGTAGGCAAATATTTACCGTGTTTATCTTCGCGTAATTAGCATGTGTTTCCCCTTGTCGCGTCTGGGCAGATCGCGATTACGTGCGCAGTTTGTCAGGAGTTCTCCAAATAACAAGGTGAATGCATGTCGATTGACTCAGCAACCGCTCCAGCGTAGCCGGCGATATCGCAATCGTCAGCCGGCAATCGGTCGTCGATTGGCTACGATTGATTGGCTTCTCGTGGTCGCCGGGCGAACGAGTCACTGACCCAAGCCAACTCCTCCCGCGACTCCTCCTCGCCAGCCCCATACCTCAATTTTATGCTGCACTTGAAGACCAGAAGAGTTCATTTAAATCAATTTATACATATTCCAAGTGATTTCAAGATCGAGTTGCGATCGTCAAGCAACATGTTGATGAAGAAAATGTGTCCAGGCACATGTGGCGCGTGAGAAGAGATCTCACCATTGGGGCCTCCATCGAGTACTTCTAAAAAAATCGAGCACTTAATTTGAAATTACAAATTTTTACTTTTCTTAAACATGTTAAATGAAATGTTTCCAGAGTAATCTATCTAATGTAGTTTTTCTTGAATTTTCAGAAAACATGTTTGCCCTGTGGTATTTGTCTTTGGCGATCGACGAGTTGCGGTGAGTTTGCCTCGATAATAATAATAATTTACACTGCATGTTAAGCCCATGGTACACCCTGTGCGGAGAGCTTTTCACACTTCGAAATGAGCGGTGAAAAAAGTTGCATACTTTTAGGGATCATATTTGAAATCCATCTCCGTCTCCCAAGCAAAAGCTCACCGAAATCCTTAGCGAATATGAAGCTTTCTCTCGTATGAAAAAGTGCTGACTCTGAAAATGTAAAAACATTTATTTTTGCCATTCACCCGTTTTGCCCCACGGCGTCTTCCAAGCAAATGAAGACTTTGCCAAAACAAACATCACTCAGCATTACTCAGCCGCAATTAAGTGCCGCGGTGGAGCTGACGATCGCGCCTTAACCCTGCGCCGCCGGACGGTGCGCGGAGGGCCCGATCCGAAGATCTCCGTCACGCGTTTCCAGAGAACCTCGGGTGCCTCTCGGCGAAAGGCGGCGAGTGTCGTGTCGAACGTGACAGCCGACAGCTAGAACCAGCCGTCGCCGACCTGTGGGACCCACGTCGAGCAGGGACAGACATGGAACTTCACTTCAGAATCTGTGTCGAAAAACAACAGCCGTGCGGAGATAGATTCGTGTTGATCGATGATTGCCGCGATAGCGCGGTGTTTGCCGATAACAATGCGGTGCAAAACAAGCAAAAGCAAAACCCGAACAATTGGCAACATGTGGCGCTTAATATCGATTGTCATAATCGACTCCATCAGGCTCGGTAACCTCGCGCTGATTTGATTCAATATTCCGAGTCAATTGAACTTTCGTCGTCGTCATGTCGTCGTCGCCACCGCTGCGGTTGTTATTGCTTCGAAAGATCCGAACATTTCGCTCGCACACGCAGGCAGCCTCCTCACGTCACCCGCTCGGCCTCCCCGGATCTGGTTTGGCGAATTTCTTTGCCAAAATGAAAGCAAAGAACACGGTCGAGTTGCGAACTTTTCCATTGACACCGCATTCGTCACGTAGACACGCCGACGGCGGGGCGCACGGACCGACGGACGAACGGACAGACAGACAGACAGGTAGAGAGCTCACGAATAGACGAACGACCGAACGAAGGAGGCACAAGCAGACGAAGCAAACAGTCACTGAAAAGCACACTGGCGAAAATAGAGAAAAAAACGGCAGCAATTAACCGGCAAATCGCAAGCTCTTTTCAAGTTCACGATCGCCGGCAGCCAGTGTTCAATTGACCGATGGCTGAATCACTTAGCGGCGGCCAGGAAAACAGGGCGACTGGGCACAGAGCGGGAAGGAGGGAGCGAGAGGGAGAAGGGAAATGGGCACAGAGAAAGAGAGGCAGAGCGGCCGGTGATCGATGCGAGAGCGCGACAGCGCGTCGTCATGTGACCAAGTGTGGCTCGTGTGCCCGAACATGATCTCAGCACAGCACAGCACAGCACAGCAGCAACAACAATGGCAGAATGGTAGAAATATGAGATTAGCGAATTTGAACTAGATTTTCGCGAATTCGAAAGACGAATTTCTTCGTCGCCCTCGGCAGGGGACAGATAAGACTCTGCACTATATTTGAGCAGCAATTACCGTCGTTGCTGATTATTTTCGATTATTAATTTATTTGCCGTCGCCGACTCGGTTCGGCTGGGCCGGCTCAGCTGACTCCGTCCCCGTGTTGCCAGACGGCGATAAAACTGCATCGATCGACCGAGCGAACTCCATCCGAAAATATCGAAGCCGATCGATGGCATGACGTGGCCAACCGGTGGATATGCGGAAGTATATTTTTGGCTTGGCATCAAGTTAGCCTTCCCTTCCAGAGCTTTCGGACTGGTTTGCTGTGTCCTGATCTTATCCGATCGAGCCAACTCGAGTGATCGAGTGAAGTCGCTCGCTCATGTGATCAAATCGCAATCATGTGCAATGGACTCGGGTGGTTTTCCTTATCCACATAGTTTAGATTTGTGTCTGAGAACTGACGAATGGAGGGTTTTCGGGGATGTTCAGAGTATGGAATCGGGCTTTGTCAGCCACGAAACATGAGAAGCCATGCTGAGCTTATTCGGGTTTCTCTCGCTCCGTAAAGATCTCGTTAGTCGCATGCTGCTGGTCGGAGTCACGATAGACGGACGGCGGGATATGACGAGTAATAATGAAAGATTGCTCGGACGACCCCCTGACATCAGCGCGATCGAGGCCCTCGTCCGGCATTACTCAGAGATGAGCGTGCGACGACCGCCGGAGAGTTCGAAAGAACTTCGAAAGTTTGACAGCGATGCCGACGAGCTGCGGTTAATTGGGGGAGCTGGGAATGGCGGGAATGGCGGGAGCGGGGCGATTGCCCGGTCATATGTGGAGAAGCGCGCGCACGTGTGGGAGGTGAGGAATTTCGAAGTGAACAAACTCAAGAACAAGTTTTCAGGCTCCCGCAAAAAGTCGTCGTCGTCGTCATCGCCGTCTTCCAAAAACTCTATTTTTACTTCTGTAAAAATCCCCTCGAAGCCGGTGCAAGTCATGCGCGGCCCAGCGGCAGGCACTAAAACGACGACGAATTCTGCAGAAGTCATCGAAAGAACTGCTCGAAGCCAAAAATAGTTCGGGCTGCAGCGGTTGGCAACCGGCGGCCCGCGCGCCCGTCTGCGTTTCTGCATCGCTTCCGACGAAAATTAAGAACCCGAACGTCATTTGCTAGTCCATTTACTTTCCTTAGTTTTAAGTTGAAAGTGAATTTTTGTCCTTTTCTAAGTTCATTTTGCTATTTCCTCAATTTTATTCGCAGATTTTGTTATTCACCCAATTAATTATTTAATTAATTTTACTTGATTTTATTATTTCGTCAACTCCATTATTTACTTACTTTTTGTTCGTTTGCTCTTTCGTTGTTTCGTTATTCTTTGTAGTAAACACTTTGGTTGGACCTTCTTTGGCGTATTCAAGAGCTCGAAGCCCGCGACCGCCGCCCTCGACAACAAGCCCTCGACCTCCACCTCCACCCCGCCCTCGGCACCTGCCCCAGCCCCAGCCCCAGCCCCAGCCCCGGCGCCAGCCCGAGCTCCGGAGAAGATGCCTGTGCCCGAGCCCAAGCCCAAGCCGACCCCGGCGCCGGCCCCCGAGCTGAAGCCGGCCGCCCCGGCTCCAGCGCCGGCACCTGCGCCCGTCAAACCTGTCGAGAAGCCCGTGGAGAAGCCGAAGTCCGTCCCGGCTCCGGCTCCGGCCCCTGCTCCAGCTCCAACCCCAGCTCCCACTCCCGCTCCGGCAGCGGCTGTGGAGAAGCCGAAGATCGCGCCGAAGCCCATCGTCAACAACGTGCCCTCGGGCGACAGCCTGGACCGGAAGCTCTTCGAGGCGTCGAAGCCCTTCGAGAACGGCGACGCCGCCCTGAAGGCCAACCTGAAGGACGCCACCAGCGACTTCCTGGCCGGCGAGGGCAGGTCGACGAGGCCGAAGAGGGCAGCGAGGTAGGCCCAGCTACTATTATTATTTTTCTGTTATTTTTATTTATTCCCCCGCCTTCTGTTTGTTCAAACACTTGGTTTCGAGGAAGCCTTTGCTTCGGACAAGCACTCGTGGGTTGCGCGGATCGCTGACGCCGCGCGATCCGTTTTTAGACGGCCGGGACCGACTCCACCCACCCAGGCAGGCGAGTTCAAGCACCTCGCGGCCGGGGACCAGATTCCGTCCGCACGCACGCCGTTCGTGTCGTCGTCGACTCCGCTGCGCTTTCGTCTAATTTTACAATTGACGGCGACGGACGGACAACGGCGACGGGATCTGAGGCGACGCGTCGTCGACTGCGACACCGCGCACGGCGCAACGTCACGCATGGCGGCCCGGCGCGAGCGCCCCCGACCCCGGCGACCCTCGCGTTGATGGCAGTTGACAAAAATCTGCCAGAATCTTCCCGAAAAGCCGCGGAGCAACCCGCGATTGCTGTTGCGGTGGGCTTTGCCGAGCTCTCCGCCTCGTTCCCCGTAGGTCGGTCTTTTGGTGCGGGCCGGCGTCTTTCCGAACGTCCCGGCCCGGCTGCGTCGCGACTCCGTCCTCGCCGACGCCCCCACCGCACCCCCGGCTCGCGCTGTCCGCCAACATGTGTCCGGAGAGTGTTTTGTGTCGTTTCGTCGTTTAAAGGGAATCTGCATGTCGTGTCATCTGCGATAGCCGACGTCTCTGGGAATAATTTCGGAAGCATTTGCATCGCGCACTTGGCGACGGATGGCGAGCCATGGAGTGGAGTGGCGATCGCTCGGCACCACTGGCGACCGACCGGGGTCCGGTCTTGAAAGAAAGACTCAATTCGCGTACAGAAAGTGTAAGAGGGACTCCCGATCGCGATTCAGAATTGAGGCATTGCTGGGGGGTGTCAGGAACGTCAGGGGGTCAAAGGAACGGACAGACGACTGCCCGCAATAGCTGAGTGGGAAAGACTCGGCATTGTTGAGGCCGGTAAGGCACAGAATGCACGGCGTTGCACCACAGCGATGTCACCGGACACCTTGAGCCTGGCACTTGGACGACAGAAGGTGTCATAATAAGGGGATCTCGAGGGGAGATGGTGGGAAAATGTCTTTAGCGAGGGCCGGCGCGACGTCGAAATTACGGGAAGCCGCCCTATTAATTAAAGGCGGCCGACGTCTTGACGGACCCGACACATCACTCTTGGCTCACGACAGTCCCCGAATTGAAATTCTGTTCATCATTTATCTGCTTCCTGATTTATAAATGAATCTCGCCCGCGTGTCTGCAGACGGGCGGCACATCATCGGCGGCGTGTCTCGATATCTGTATATCTATAATTCGCAGTAGATGGGCCGGCGAGCACTGCGGCCAGACCGCGCCGCCGACACGGCCGACCGAGCCAAGAGCCAAGAGCCAGAAGCCACTTGTTCGGTGCAGGAAATTTCGTTGGCGGACTTTCAAAAACATCCGCGTCACGCCAAATGTTTGAAAATACCCTCTCGGAGCTGTCGAACTGCACAGGAAACATTATCTGCGCACACAGACCTACATCAAGGGGATTCTAGATTCTAGCGGTTCGACCGAGGCCCGTCCGTCAAGAGGTGTCAGACACTTGGCCAAACTGTAATTGGAAAGCAAACCCTTTGGTGTCGCGGCGAAAGCAGTCGAGTGGGGGTCGCAACAAACCGACTACTTGCTCCATGTCCGTCGGCCGTCGCCATCCGCTGACTATCTGTGCTCAAAGTAGTTCCCCGAACATCTCACCCATTACAGGCGAAGGCGTGAAATTTATTGCGGGCCAGCGGAGCGTAGAATTCTGTTATAAAATAAACAAAGAGCCCGCGGTCCTCCGATCGCATCCACGCGGGCGTCCCGCGAGCATTGCGGGAGTCTCGGCTTGCTCGGCGAGGAGCCCTGGAAGCCGCGACGCGCTCTCGAGGCGGGCGCGGAGGAGTTAAAAATATCTCGGCGATCGCTGCGGATCGGATCGGATCGGATGGGATGGGATCATGTGACGGGCGGCGCTCGGCTCGAATCTATTTTCTTCCTCGCGCAGAGACGGCCGGCCCTGGGGATGGTCTCGGGCTGAAGCAACAACGAGATAAAACAACATTTTTCGCGAGTTTGGCAACGCTTCGGAATTATGAGTTTTTCCTACCCACACCAGTGCATCGAGATTTTACTTTAAATTTTTTATTTCTTTTATTGCCTTTTCGGAATCTGGATTTGTTTATTTTGCATCGATCGATTGCCCCGACTCCATGACGTTTTTATTGTTGTTTCTATAGTTGTTCTTGGCTGTTGTTGTTGAGTTCTCTTCGTTGTTGTAATTACGACCCATTGTCCACGATAATTCGAGGCATTTGCGTTGTTGTTGTTGGAACCTCTATCGAGGTCAATTTAATATTGATGGGAATTCGATCGCTGCCCAGTAGCAAAGACGCCGGAAGGGCGAGGGAGGGACGGACGTGGACACGCGATCTGAAAGTCAAACAACTCACGTCCGACATGGACGGTTTCCTTCCAGGTCGTCCTCGCCGGCGGAGCCGTGCTCGAGGTGGGAGGGGCAGGAGCTTCAAATGACCGGCCAGGACTTGTTGCAGGTGCCGAGCGACGGCGGGGTGGAGGGCGGCGAGTTTCGGGAGCCACTTCGACCGGGGGAGGACCGGGGCTGGAGGGGCGTGCGAGGAGGGCCGGAGTCGTTCAATAAGTAAGAAGTGAGAAGCAGGCTGAAGGGCAGACTGAGAGGAAGACAGGTGTCGAGAACGAAAGGCTGGGGCTGAGAAATCGAACGAAGCTTCGAGGCTGACAACAACAACAGGAGCCGAATCCGAGGCCAGCAGACGGCGACAGGAAGGCGCAGGAAGCGGGAAAAGGTGCGAACGAAATCAACGATCGCCGAGCGGGCGATATCTGCGAGATACAGTATCTGCGAGCTGCTTACGTGCAACGTAATCGCATACGTAACTCTCGTCGAAACTGTTATTTTCCTCACCTTCTTCTTCTTCTTCTTGTTCTCCATTTGGGGGTGTGAGGGCTGTCGTTGTCGGTGTCGGTGTGGTTGTTGTTGTGTCGCTGTTGTTGTTGCTTCCATTCCTTACGTTGAGAGCTTTTCAAGGTTAATTTGAAAATAATGTTCGTTCGGCTCGTCGTCGTCGCCGTCGCCGTCGCCGCCGTTGCTGTTTTGTATGGCTTTCACCCACCCCCAAACCGAGCTCGCTCCCTCTTCCCCTCTCTCTCTCTCTCTCTCCCTGCGGTGGAAACAGCTGATCCGGCAAGGAACGGCTTTACGTAATCGACGGACGACCAGTTACGTAACTCGCTTACTGCTCGGCCTTCCCTTCGTGTTCCCCGCCCCTCTGTGCAGATTCTGTCCAAACACACACACACACACACACATGTGTATAGTTTATGTCTCAGTATTCATTCGTATATATTAATTTCATTTGAATGTTGTTTTTGCCTCGGTCGTTTTCTACTCGAATTGTTTGTTTAACTTTTCTACTTTTTATTTTCGAAATTTTGGCATCACTTCAAGAAACTTGACAAAAACAAGTAAATAAATATTACGTATACGTCAAGTTCAAGAACAACAACAACAACAAGAACAACAACAATACAACATTTTTCTTTAAAAAACGAACGGCGACCACCAACAACAACAACACCAAAAACAACTCTTGCCGAAGGCATCCGTTCAAGTTCAAGAATATGCGAGATCGAAAGATTTCCAAACGAAAGGCACAGAAAATCGAATTCTCAATTTTATAGAAATTTTTCGAGCAATTCTATTACACAACTGCATAGTTCTGTCTCTCTCCTTCTCTCGTTTGCTGGCGAAAATTCCCAAGCCCTGATTTCATTCAACTCCCAATTGCAGAATTCCCTGAATTCCAAAGACTACAATTTAGAGCGAGTTCTTAATTTGCTCTAAGAATTCCAGACATTTCCTAAATTTGACGATGAGAATGTCGTCGAACGCTTTTGCTAAATTTTTTGTCTTGTTTTTCAATGATGGCGTATTTTTTTATTTCCTTTCTAATTTCTTTGTCTTTCCAAGAGGGAGCTAAAACAGATTTTTGGTTTGAAACTTCCCAGAACACCATGAAAAAGCCAATTCAATCATTTTCAATCAACAACTCAAAAAACCCAAACCCGAATTCGTCTGGAAAACGGGAAATCTGGGAAAGTCGTTTGCAAAAATGAACGCGAGAAAGTCCATTATTCGAAAATATTTATCTTAATCTGCGGCAAACGTTCTCAATTAACAGTGAATTATTTTGTTTACAACAACAACAAACACACTGCGCAAAGATAGCTGCGCTAATGGCACAAACGGCAACAACAACGACAACAACAACATCGGCCGAGGCAATTGCTAAAGGGTTGTCTGAAGGCAACAACAACAGCAGCGGGCGAAACAATAAAAAATAGACACAATTCATAATCACATAGAGATAGAATAACGACGGCGAGCGTGTGTGTGTGGGAGAGGGAGCGAGTAGGTGTGGGTGTGTGAATGTGTGTGTGCGTGTGCAACTGTATAAACAATTCTTAAATGAAGAAATTGAACGGCTTCACTGCAAGTACAGAGGAAAACAACAAAATAGGCAAAAACAACAAAATTAGCGAAAACGGACGGACGGACGGACGGACGGACAGGCGAATAGATAGACATTGGGATGGACATAAACATGGACAGACGGACGGACGGACGGACGGACGGCGAGAAAGACAGATGGACGGCCGGCAGGGAGCGAGATTCAAATTCGAGCGTCCGTTATTTACAGCTCGTTGCCAACTTTCCGTTTCGTCCAGCGGCCGCCGGCGTGCGAGTGTGTGTGTGCGCGAGAGAGCGCCCGAGCGAACGGGAGAGGGCGAGACGGAAGGATTTTTATGGGAACCTTCCGTCCGTCCGCCGGCGGTCTGCAAAGCACACGGCGCATGCTCACGGTCTACGTCAGAGCCGAGAGCCTCACACACACACACACCCTGGCACGCCGGCTGCCGGCAGTCGGCCCGAGACACAAACAACACAATCGGAACGAGCGCGGCCGCCGCGAGCACGACGAGCGAGCGAGCGAGCGATCGATCGAACGGTCCGCGAATTCCTGCACACGAGAGCGAGCGCTGCCGGTGCGAGCGAGCGAGAGAGAGAGAGAGTCGCTGTGAGTCGCGCGAAGGTGTGCGGCTGGCGTGTGTGCGAGTTGGGTTGGGAGTGTGTGCGTGCAGCGGGAAAAGAATTTGAAAAAGCGAAGTGTTGCAGCGACGACAAGAATTGCTTGGAATCATTGTATCGTTGAACGTCGAATTCTACGGTTGCAAAAGGTGAGCTTCCTACAGAATAAGCACAATATTTTCACAAATTATCCACAGCCGAGAAAGAAATTTTAAGCCTTCGACTTGATCGAGAGTTGTTCAAAAGCCATCCGAAATTATCAGAAACCGAGAGTTCCAAGTGAAGTAGTACGATTTTTTTTTAAATTTGAAATTTTGAAATTCATTTAACTGCAAGTTTTTCGCAATCTGCAACGTTGCAAAAAGTGTTTGTTTCTTCCAATTGGTTCCCTGACGTCGCACGGGAGAGAAATGTATCTGTGCATCTGCGGCCGAAACCGGTTGCCGGCTCGGCGCCTCGCCGCCCCCCGAGTGCATCGCGGCCCCCGTCGAGTCGGGTGCACTCGAGCCGGGTTCGTGCAGGCAGAGCCGCGAAGCGATGACTAATTCCTCGGACGCTCCGAGGCCCTCGTTGTTGTTGCCGACGACTGTACCTCGGATCGGGAGGGACCTCCTCGGCCAGTGAGTAGCGAGGCCGGGGCCGGGGCCGGGCCCCTCGACGGCGATCTCGCCGCATTTCGACGATCCTCCGCCGCCGGCGATTGCATAACCCAAACATTTCGGCCGCGCCGCCCTCGGGGGTTCTAAATTTAGCCTCGAGCGGCCGGGCCCGTCCGCCGGCGCGGAGGTCGCCGGTCTTGTTGTTACTGTGCTGTTGTTCTCGGAATGCCGGCATTTCGTGTGGCTTCTGGCCGCGCCAACGCGGAAGCGCCGCGAGGTCTGGGGCTCGATCGATCACTCGATCCACCTCTCGATACCCCAGTGGTCTGTCGGAGCATCCGACGTGCGTCTGAAGTGCGGGAAAGTCCGAGGGAGCCGAAAAGCCCTTCCTGACCCACCGGCGTCCACCGTCCACTTAATTGCAATTCTTCGTTCACGTCGTCCGAGGGTCCTCGGCGATCCCTTCCTCGCTTCCACCCAATCCTATCCTCGCACGGACGACCAACGCGAATAAAAGAGCCACATGGAGAACAGACACGTAGCTCAACCGACAGACGCGGCCGAGTCCGTCGACACGTCGTCTTGCGAATGTGACGCCAGATACTGAACGGGCGAGAACGAAGAACGCGAAGCTCGGGTCGCGGCTCGTGAAGAGCGATTCTCTAATGAATCAATTGAGCTCGCCAGAAGCGCCCGGGGCAGATGGAGACGGCGAGGGCCGATCGAACCGAACCGAACCCCGCCAATTGGCGGCGTATCTCGCGGATTCTGGGACAAAGTACGCTCGTAGATATTACTGTTGTTGTTGTTACTGTTGTTCTCGCTGCCAGCGCAATTGTTCTTCCGTCCGTCCGGCCATAGGCAAATTAACGAGATTTCGCCACAATGGGGGGAAAAGGGGGTGTGTTGGCGAGACAGAGATAGAGAAACAGCGAGCGAGAGAGGGTGAAGAGGAGGGCGAGCGGCGAGCGCGGCCCCGGAAGCGGGCGCAAAACAGAAAATAAGAATTCGCAATTATCTTCGCTTCGTTGCAGGCGTCCGTCGCAGGCGGTTTCGATCGCTTTCGTTCTTTGTCGCCGTTCATTTCGTTCGGCGGAGCGCGAAGCCCGGCCGCTGTGATTGAATTGCAGTTGCAAAGTTGCAGGTTGCATAAGCGGCCGAAGCCAGCCCTCGCAGCCCCCCCCCCCCCCACACCCCCTGCCCCGGCACTCCCACAACGCGTTCCCACGGCCCCTCGTCGCTCGGTCGGCCGCCCTGCCTGCCATTGCATAACATCCATTGACCTCGCGCCAGCGGAATTCGCTTTCGCCGCAGAATATCCGATTTCACCGCGCGCCCGACATTCCCCGAACTCACACACACACGCCCACACACTCGCTGTCACTGTCCCCGGCGAGTTCTCGTTCCCGCCTCGTCCAGTGGCGAGCGTCACAATTTTCGCGGCCGCCACTGTGCGGCCTCTGAACGAGGAGCGGAGAGGGGGAGAGAGAGCGCGAGCGCGAGAGAGTCGGCTCTGTGTGAGTGCGAGCTTCGGCTCTTCTCGTTGCCGTCGGCGCCCGAAGGACGAAAGCTCTTGCTCGCCGAGCTTCCGCTATAAAAAGCTCCGGGCTGGCCGTCGCTTGCCATAACACAGTGGGGCGAGAAGGTTTTCGCACACACTCTTCCTCTCTCTCGGGTCTCGTCTCAGCTCCACGGTGGAGTTTTGCGATTTTGTTTTGCCTTCGTAACGTTTCGCTTCTCAGATTATTCTGGTCTGTGTTCGTTCTCGGTTGTCTTTGTTGACTCTTTGTCTTCCTCTCTACATTTTGTTTGATTTTCATTTTGTCTTTTAATGTTTTGTTTGTTTTGTTTTTGTACTCTGTTGTTATCAGGCGACCGGGCAATTGATGTTTATTGTCTTCGCAGACGTCTTCAATTGCGACATCCGCCGCCTGCCCCAGGGCCTCATTTTCATTTTCGCCAACTGATTCTCCGAGATTCGCAACGATATCTCGTTAAATATCAAATTATGGCGTTCCCTGATACTTCCGACGTGGCCCCTCCAGGGCAATTAAATACAATTTGTTTCGTTCCACGGTCCACACAAGGTGCCGAGCAACAGCTGCCCAAGAATTTTGCTCTTGGGCGACCTCTATATATGCAGCGGCAGCAAGAAGTGGGGAAACTCGCGATTTCCATCGGTCTTCCGGAGCCCTTCTAGAACGCCAAAGGAAAATTCTCCATTAGCACCGACTGGTCGTGGGAGAAAGTTTTTGGTTTTTAATTTCATCCATGACTGCCCTGCCTTGGACAGAGACCCACGGACGTCCTTCCGGCGCTCGAGCCCCGGCCCCAGCCCCAGCGACGCGCTGCCCATTTTAGGACCTCCCAAAGGTGGTCGTCGTCGCGCCGCGGCCGCCACTTGGCATGCAAATGACGTACGCAGGCAGCAGCATATTTTGCAATTCGCACATGAATAATGGACGGGTGGACGGACGGACGGACGGATGGACGGACGGACGGATGGACGGACGGACGAGGGTGGAGGGGCACGCGAACGGACAGCTGGACGGACGCAGGACCACGAGCCGGTTCACGGGTGGACGATGGGCGCCGGACAGGCGATTGATGGATGGCAGGGGTCGGGTGAGCCGATAGAGAGACGAACGATAAACCCCGGGACGGACAGACAGACGGACGGCGGCCGGCGCAACCGGACTTCGACGGCAGTGCAGCCAGCGCCGTTTTGACAGGTTTAATTGGCAACAGTGCAAACAACGAGCGACGGACAGAGACAGGCAGAATGAGGGAGAGAGTGAGCGAACAATGGAAACTGGGGGCCCAAAGGAAATTCGCAAAATATGGCAACGCAGTTCATTAACCACTTCCGGCTGTGCGAACCGACTTTCGATTTCGCCGTCGAAACGAATCGAATCGACTCGGGCGAGCGACCGAGTGCGTCTGCAGCGGACGGACAGACAGATCGGCCGACAGTGAGAGAGAGAGGGGCGAGGGGCGAGGGAGAGGGAGAGGGAACGAGTCCATCTGCATGCGGAGTGCGAGCCGGCAATGACGATTATGTAATTCTCGCCAATCGGCGAATGACGAACGTCCGTCCGTCCGTCCGCCAGCGACGGAGCGAAGAAGACGGAGCGAAATTTAATGAAATGAAATGAAAGGAAAGGTTATTGCGAATTTCTTTCAATATCTTATCGTGGGCTGATAAAGCTTTTAATTATATTCCCCACACGAGTGCCTCCATATACTTCTCCATGTGTGTGTTGGTGCAATTCGCGGCAATAAATTAAATTAAAAACACACACACACACAGACGCGCACGGACGAGGAGTCTGAGTCTGCAATCTGAAATTTCACTCGTGGTGCGTTTTCTAGATTTCGATTGCCATCCTCCGGCCCCGCTCCAGCTCCAGCACCCGCCACCGCCTCCGCCCCCACCCCGGGCTATCGCTCGCGGTTATCGCGGCTGCACCGCTGCGATACGGCAACGCCGGCCGAGCGCTGCGCCTGGTGGTCGTCGGTCGCCTGCCGGCTGCTCGCACGCGCCTCGGCCGTTCAATTGTTGAACGCGCTGCAGAAGCTCCGGTTGTTCGACGCGCGTCCGCCTCAGTTCTTTCGGCCACGTTAACACGCACCGTCCGTCGTCGCGCCAGCCGTGCTGGTTTTGTTGTTGTGGTTCCAGTCGCAGGAGCGCGCGCTCGCCGCAAAGTCAGTCGACCGGACAATCGAACAAAACTCCGAGCGAACACTCGATGTGCAAACAATTAAACAACTGAAGACGTAGACGTCGAAAACACAAAAGAACCGAAAGTCGAAGAGCTCTGAATTTCACAATCCAGTGGGGCCTCGCAATCGAGCCGAGGCGTTTGGGAAACCGCCGCAGACAGCGTTGTGAAGCGTACGAAAATAGCCGACCCTTCAATACTCGTTAAAGATTCATCGATCGTTGACAGTTGCTTCAGTCGTGCGAGAAAACTATCGCCTCGCATGCGACAAATGTCGTGACTTCCTCGTGCCTCGCCGCATTACTTCATCGTCTAGTCATCCTGCCGTCGTTCTTTGTCCGCGCTAACCGCATTAAAGAGTCCTTTGAACTCGCCCGCTCCTTTGTCCCTCGTCAGGAGGAGGCCGGCCGGGTCTCGGCCATCCTACGTGTCCTTCCTCCGCCGCCGCCCAGGCGAGAGTCAATCGAGGGCCGCATTTAAATTTCCTCCGCCTCACGGGAACCACGGCAGACAGTGAGTGACGAAAGTCACGCATCGCCAGGAGGGAAGAGGACGAGGACAATTCGCCCACCCTGTTGCATGTGCGAGATTTAATCGCGGGCCGGCGGTGATTCAATCGCGAGTGGGGTGGGTCGGCGAGTGGTCCGGGGAGGAAGGCGTTTGGGATGGCGTGTGGCGACGGCGACCCTGGTCGGGCACCGCACGGCGACTCCGCCGAATGTCGATGTCCGTTATTTGCGAACATGTTGAGCGCGAGCGGTGGACGTCCTCTGGTCTCGCGTCTCGCCCTGCTCCGAGGGCGGGTTTCACCCGCTCGCTCGCCGTGATTCACGTGCGCTGCCGCCGTTCCTTGTCGCTGTTGTGTCGCTGTTGTGTCGCTGTTGTTGTTGCGGCGGAGTACAGTAGAGCTAAAGGGTGTCGCCGCGGCCGGGGTGGGGCCTGGGTGTGGTGGCCGCGCTGGGCTCCTCGTGGCGAGGTTTTCGGAGCGACTCCTTCCTGCGACTGCTCCTTTTCCACGCTCGTCCTGCTCCCTCCGGTGGTCGGCCGGACCCTCGAGGGCGCCACCTGAGGGGCGACGGCGTTTATCAGCATCGGGCCTGCTGCGGCAATTGTGTTGTCAATATTTGCGTTACTGGTGCGACGTCGTCTTCGCGACGACCGCCAAATTTAGCACGCCAATTCAGGCCGAAACGGACCGCTGGAGGCGCGAGCAACGAATGCACAGAAGTGTACGTGCGCACATACACACGGACATGTGTGTGCGATAAAGAATGATGTGTGCAGACGTCGCTTCATCGGCGCAATCGGGCGGTCGGCGGGCCTGAGCAGAGCGTTTTGAACGAGACCTCGTCGACATTCAGCGTAGTCAAGAAGTTGCAAACACCAAGTTGGGCCCTCCCTCCCAGTCTGCGGAACACTCACGGGCCTCCTCGAAGTGGGCGCCGCGGGTGTGGCCGAGGCGGCGACGCGCCCCACGCGGCTGGAGGGCGGCTGGGGCCCGGCGCGTGTCGTTCGCCCGTTTCTGCGGCGGCAAACGTCGGCAAACGTCGGCCCAAGACGGACCGCGGAAAAGCGTTCGGACGGACGGAGTTCGGCAGTCTGTCTGGCAGTCGCCTGTCCGTCCGTCGGGCCGTCTGTCGGTCCGCATTGCCACACGGATTGGCCGCTTGAATGAGTCATACATTTTTAAACTTTATTAATTGCCACAGAATGAGTTGAAGTGCACAAAATAAAACGAACACGGGTAGAAAAAAAGGGCGAACGCAATTTCAACCAACTGTAATTGTGTGGCAACATGCAACCAACTCCGTCTCGCTCTCGCTCCAGTCCCCGCTGCCCTCAACCGCGACTGGCGCCCTCCTCTCCAGCGGCTGCGTTCGCTCGGCCGCAGCGGCGAATTCGGCACTCGAACAGTGGGCCGAGCCGACCCGAGCGAGCCTGGCCGATGTATTCTCCCTACATAAGACGCCGCTACCCACAGGCTCCGTGCCTTCATAATTGATTTATTGTGCCGGCTTCCGCTGGCCTCTCGCTCGCCCTCCGCGCCCTCGCCCGCCTCTCGCGCGTAACTCAATTAAAGCCGAGATGAGGGTCCTTTGTGAACCCCGCCCCTCGGCCCCCATCGACTTATTAAATTATTGGCCGGCTCTTGAGACGAGGCGCGGCCGCCGTCGGTCGATCGTCGGTCGTGGGAAATTCCCGACAATCGATTCATTTGGGAGATTGATTTCCTTGGGGTAGCTGCCGTTGCCGTTGCCGTTGTTGTTGTTGTTGTTGTTGTTCTTCCTCCGTCGAAGCTCGGCCGGCCCGCATCGTCGCTGACATTTGACTTGGATCGACTTGACTTGACTTGACTTGACTTGTCGTATTTTCCGTTAATCCTCGGCGCCACGGGATTTTCGATCGTTTCCACTGCCGTCCGCAACTCACGGGTTTCTCCGGTGTCTCCATCGGCGAGTGCTTGCGGTGCCGCCCACTCCCTCGTCCTCACGCCGCCGCCCACCGCTCCCATGACTCACTCACTCTCTCTCACGCTCTCTCTCTGTTGGCTGAGAGCGCATGAGTCCTGCCAGGCGCTCGCTCGAGTCCCGGCGAGGCCCTGGATGGACCCGGGAGGGAGGGAGGCAACCAGTCGATCTTGTTCTTGTTCTTCTTCGCCCGGTTGCTTCCGCCCTCTCGTCGTCCTGGCGGATCCTGCGCATCTCTGCCGGGAGAGCGACGGGTTCGGGAGCTCCTTCGAGTCGACGACTCAGCGCCGCACCTGAGGATTTCTCGGCGCCGTTGTTGTTGCACTACTAGTAGTTGTTGTAGTTGTCACTGGTCCCATCTCGCGCGGTCCTCATGCTTGCCTACGCCTGCTTAGACAACAACAAGGGCTCCTAATCCCATTTCGTGCGCCGATTGAGCGCCGCAAAGAGAGAGTGGGGGGAGCGCGGAAGACGTGGAGGTGCCTGGGCTGCTGTGGGAGCCGCCGCCGCCGCCGCCACCGCCTGGAGTGGCCTCCGCGGAATAGCCTTAATTAAAAGGCGGTCAGCGGCGAGGTGGCGGCTGCAAAGTGGAGGGATCTGATTCCAGGGCCCCTCCCGCCATTGCCCCTAATTGGAAAGTTAACGAGCCGTGCAAATCGTGCAGTTTTCTCTTTTTCTTCTGAAATCACAAACAAAACTTCAACAGCATTTCATCATTATCGCCGGCTTCGCAAATCCCAAAGTTCGGGTTTCAAATGGACGGCTCGGGGGAGTTCGGTCGAGATGGCAACACCGGGCTCACTAGTTCACTGGGTTGTCGCCAATCGCCAATCCCCGCTAAGCCCACTGCTTAACCCTTGCGCACGTCCCCGCCCAGCCCAACTCAGCTCGACTCGGGTCGGCCCCTCCCAGGCGATTCCGGATCGCTTTTGCCACGAGGCTCGCTCGCTCTGCCTCGCCGCATGCGTTCCAGACCGACCTGACCTGGCCCGGCCCGACCACTCGCCACCGCCCCGGCCCACGCCCAAGGCACGCACGCTGCTAATTCCCCCATAAATTACGCACGCACGCACACACGCGCACATCAAATAATTCCTTCCGGCGAAGAAAGGCGCTTCCTACCTCTTGGCGCCACTCGGCCTCGCCGACGTGGCGACGACGACGGCGACTTCCGGCGGGGCGCTCAACAGTTTCCGCCGCGGCGAGCGAGGCTCTGCGTCTGTGCGGGCCGCCCTCCACTCGCCACCAGGACCCCAGGACCCCACGCCCCCGGCTGGACGCGGGGCGGCAGGGCGACTCCTCGGTATGGAAATCGTTGGAAATTCTCACTCGAATTCGCCGGGAATTCGGACATGTGTTCGCATGTGGGCTGCTCTAGTGGCTGTTGTTGTTGTCCTTGTTGTTGCTGGCATGGTCGTCGCCAGCGAGGACGACGGTGGTGGGAAGGCATCGACCGGGGAGTGGCCGCCGGCTGCGGACGGTGAGCGGTGGACGGCGTCAGTTGGTCGTCGTGGCTGGGGAGGGCGAGCTGGAGGGAGTTCGGAGAATTCCCAATGACCACCATCGGCAGCAACATGCTGTCAATTGTTGTTTCCAGAGTGCGGACAACAATAACTGTACTTCCCGCAGTCGACCCGGCCGGCGACGGAGCCAGGAACAGCGAGAGGGTGGGCGAGAGTGCGAGAGAGAGGCAGGGAAACGATATTAGATTATATCGAGCAGAATAGATATTTTGGGACGAGCGAGCGAACGCCGAACCCGCGTCGCGTGTCGCGTGTCGTTCGGGGCGCTACAGCGGGTCGTTACAGCGGCGGTGGAGCAGACGAATTGACAACCTTTTGACGCAGTCCTCTGGCGAAGCCGCCTGAACCTCCTCGTCTCGCCTCTCACCTCGACCTCCTGCTCTCGACCTCCTCCCCTCGGGCGTCCCTTGCGAAGCGCGATCCCACCACCGGCCGCTGCTGCTGCACCCTACACGGACGTCGCCGTCGCCGTCGACTTCGCTGCGCTGCTGCTGCTACTGCTGCTGCTGTGTCAACAACTTAACTTCGCTGCCGCCGGCTCCGGGGCCATTGTGCGAGAATCTTCCATCGACACGATTCCGACGTTCAACCCCCGAACGACCGACTCGACAGGGCTCGGCGGGGTGAGTGGACGGAGAGTCGACGGGCGGGTGGCGGCGGCGGTGGCGACGACGATTCGCAACGAGAATCTCGACGCTCTCTCGCGCCGCTCCCAGTCGCCGGTCCACACCCTATGCGCGGCCGACTCGCCCTCTCTCACGTTCACGCGCCCGCTCCCTGTCTGGCGCGGCTCGGCCGGTGCGTGCGTCTCGCTCGCTCCCTCCGGCCGACGCGTGCCGCCGCCTCGCACGAGACCCGGCCCGGCTCGGCCCGGCCCGGCACGAGTGCCCGCAGCCGGCGTCCGAGAGAGCGTACGAGAGCGAGCCGAGGCTGGGCTCACGAGCCGAGCCGGCTCAGCTCGGGGCAGACTCGAGCTCAGGACGCGGCCGGCCGTTCAGTTCCTTTCATTTTCCCGATTGTGTTCGTTTGTCGTCGGCAGCGCGCTCTCGTGCAGAACCAGAAGAGTCCACCAAGCGGTTCCCAGCGAAGCATCCTCGCCATCCTCGATTCGCCAGAGCTCAGTAGCAGCAGCAGCAACGGCAGAAGCAGCAGCAACAGCAGCCGCAACTTGTGTAGTGTGTAGCATATTTTTGGGCGCGGCGACCTTCAGCAAAGCGCACGACGGCCACGGTGAACGCTGAAGCGGTGAATCCGGATCCAACGCGAACGCAACGAACACGCCAAAAATTCAGCACAAAATTCATGTGATTTTTACACAAAAGTTAAAACCGAAGAACACCGAAAAAATTCCGAAATTATCGAATATAATCGCTAAAGCAAAGTTCAAATCGATAGAGGTCGTTTAGAATTGTTTTTTTTACCAACTTCGGAAAGTTTCAAGCAAAGAAAACGTTTTTCCCAACAACGCACAAATCAAAGGCAAACCTTTTCCATTGACCAAATTTTTTCTACACCCGAGAAAAAATATTTTACTATATTAACCACGCATAAACCAAAACTAAACAATCAAATTTTTCATAAAATAACCAAAAAAACAAAAAAAAACCAAAAATCGTCCTTTTTGCCAACGAACAAAGGAGTAAATTTTGAGTGAAAATCAAATCAAATTCAAAAGCAACAACAACCACGGCAGCGCAGCCACTTTTTATACACACACAAAGGCGAAAGACAAACCCACCACCGCGCCACCCTAGCGAGCGCCGCACAGACAGACCGACCGACAGACAGACAGCGGCAGACAGTTCGAAGTCCTTAGCCCGAAGAGATCCAGAGAACGACGGAACCTGTGAAGCAATAGTCAACGACCGATCGAGCGAGAAATCCCCATTAATCGCATACTATATTTCTGCATACTAGTATATTTGTGCACTTGTGTGCGTGCGAGCCCGTCGAGAACCACTGCCACTGGGACTTGACTGCGATTTCCCGATATACGGAGATAGCATTTATCGATCCTACCAGTCAAACCCACTAATTTCGAGTGACCGCGTGTCGGAGTCCTTTGTGCGATCGTTTTACCTGCTGAGCGCGATACTTTTACATAT
The DNA here is from genome assembly GCA_947389925.1 of Coelopa pilipes. Lineage (NCBI taxonomy): Eukaryota > Metazoa > Arthropoda > Insecta > Diptera > Coelopidae > Coelopa > Coelopa pilipes. Next base: position 41,627,365 of record OX376699.1, read on the forward strand.
TTATCTAGCGATATACACTCGCCTATAGTTCATATAGCGATTTATACACTAAATTCATATTTTATACGCATCCAACCAAAATCAACCGAACTTGTGACCAAAGTCGCGAAACGCGAACAAAAACGAAAATCGAAAAATCTAACTAAATCAAGAACCAAAACCAATCATTCGAATACGAGTGTCGAGCGTTGCGAACGTTCGGCCGGCGAAAAGAGAGCAAACAAAGCGAGTCCCGAAACACACCCAGAAAACACTAAGCCGAAATAATGGGCGGTTGCGCATCGAAGGACAAGAAGGAGAAGGTGGTCGAGGGCGACGCGGCCGCCGCCACCGAGGCCACCGCCACTGCCACGGCCGACGGAGCGACGGAGGCGGCGGCGGCGGTGCCGGCGACCACAGACGCCAACGGCGCTGCCACCACTGAAGGGTGTGTATCTTTCTCTCGACGAGTGCGAGTGCTCGGCACTCGGCACTCGGATATCGTGTGCTCGTGTATTCTCTGTATCTGGCGGAGCGAGGCGCTCGCTCGCATCTGGCGCGGACTCCTGGAGCCCGAGTGCAATCGAGTCCCATCACCGAACCAGCCCAACCCAACCATCCTGATCATCGGCCTCGTCAATTGGACTGTGGTTTAGGCCCAGTCGCACTGTCCAAGTCCGGCTTCGTCCCGTCGGCGATCGTCGTGCGCGGCCCCGCCGCGCCCAAGCCGGGTTGCGTCATGCGACCGTCGCAGCGGGGTGGGGTTCGCCAAGCGTCCCACCAAGGGTCCGTCGCCGGCGAGCAACAGCGGCCGGTTCCACTTCCTCGCACTCCCTGGGCCGTCGCTTCCTCCTCCTCCCCCTCTTCCTGCTCCTTATCTGCTTCGTAGATACACGCGCCGCGCTTGCAATTTGTCCGCCCGCCCGGCGACGGGGGGAGCGAATGCAATGGACTCGTTGTTCGGGTCGGGTCGGGTCGTCGACGAGCCGGACCAGACCGGGCCGGTCGCCATTGTCGCCGCGTCATCGTCGTCGTCCCGGTCCGGTCCCGGTCTCGGTCTCGGTCCCAACCCCTCCTTCGCGGCGACCTGACCCAGCCCGGCCCTCGCGCAGCTGGGTGGAGTCCGCTACGCCATTCAGCGCCTGCTGAATAACCCTCAAATCGCACGCAAGGTTGAGTTTTTCGCATTCGAGTGCGCAATTTTCGCTCTCGCTCTCTCTCTCTCTCTCTCTCTGTCCCTCCCCCGTGCGACCGACCGCTCTGCATCTGCCCCGTTCTCGGTCTGTCGCGTGCTCTCGCGCCGTTCGGCAGCCAAAGTCGAGTGCGGCAGGACCTTCCACAGCCGGCAGCCGACAGCCGGCGTATTTTCCTGTATTCTCGTCCGTCCGTCCGTCCGTCTCTCCCTCCCTCCCCTCTCCGCCTCACACACCACCGGTGGTCGTCACCGGCCGGCTCGTGGCGCGTCAGGTCGCATCGTGCGGAGAGCGATGGTGGGAGCGGTCGTCGCGCCCGAAGGCGGCGTCCGGCACCCTTTCTGTCTGCGCGCATGCAAATGAGTTGCCACCCGGCTGCCTCGGAGCCCTCGCGCCCAGGTGGCCACTCGGCGCCACCGGCGTTCGCGTGGCGCGCGCCCGAGTGTCTGCGAGATTTACGAGATACCCGATGGCAATTCGCCTAATTGCAGCTCTGCAGCACTGGCAATCAAAATGGCGCCCAGACACTCGGCGCCGCACGGGACCCCGACCCGAGCCGACCCTGACACCGGCAGCGACCCGACACCGACCCGGCCTCGAGCCACCCCTCGAGTAGTTTTTGCTTATTTTATTTCTCGTCTCTCGCTCGGAACTGTCTCAGACGTCGAAACAATTCTAATTCTAGTGAAAAACTCGAGCTCACCCGTTGAACTCGGCGCCACGATAAACTCACTTGGAACGCTCTCTCTCTCACTCTCTGTGTCCCGCTCGTGCTTCACTCCCTGGACCCGGCGACCATGCGCTTCCTCCTGCAGCTGTGCCGCATGGCTCGGGGCGCCGCGGTCGGACCCCCCAGGCCGGGCGGAGCGGCGAAGGCCAGCGTCGACTTCGCCCGCCTCTACCGCTGCAAGTGAAGATCACCGAGATTCCGCCTCCTCCCCCTCTTCTCCTCTCTTCTCCGGCAGCAACTGAAACTGATCCCCACGTCTTCTCCTCTTTGCAGAACTACTTCAGACACCATGGTTGACGCCGCTGTTCTCGCTAAGCTGGAGGAGGGTTACGCCAAGTTGGCCGCCTCCGACTCCAAGTCCTTGTTGAAGAAGTACTTGACCAAGGAGGTCTTCGACAACCTGAAGAACAAGAAGACCCCGACCTTCGGCTCGACCCTGTTGGACTGCATCCAGTCCGGTCTGGAGAACCACGACTCCGGAGTCGGCATCTACGCCCCGGACGCTGAGTCCTACACCGTGTTCGCCGAGCTGTTCGACCCCATCATCGAGGACTACCACAAGGGCTTCAAGAAGACCGACAAGCACCCCGCCAAGGACTTCGGCGACGTCAGCACCTTCGGCAACCTGGACCCCAACAACGAGTTCGTCATCTCCACCCGCGTCCGCTGCGGCCGCTCCATGCAGGGCTACCCCTTCAACCCCTGCCTGACCGAGGCCCAGTACAAGGAGATGGAGGAGAAGGTCTCGTCCACCCTGAGCGGCCTCGAGGGTGAACTGAAGGGCAAGTTCTACCCATTGACCGGCATGGAGAAGTCCGTGCAGCAGCAGCTGATCGACGACCACTTCCTGTTCAAGGAGGGCGACCGCTTCCTGCAGGCCGCCAACGCCTGCCGCTACTGGCCCTCCGGCCGTGGTATCTACCACAACGACAAGAAGACCTTCCTGGTCTGGTGCAACGAGGAGGACCATCTGCGCATCATCTCCATGCAGATGGGCGGCGACTTGGGCGAGGTCTACCGCCGCCTGACCACCGCCGTCAACGACATCGAGAAGCGCATCCCCTTCAGCCACGACGACCGCCTGGGCTTCTTGACCTTCTGCCCCACCAACCTGGGCACCACCATCCGTGCCTCCGTGCACATCAAGGTCCCCAAGCTGGCCGCCAACATGGCCAAGCTCGAGGAGGTCGCCGCCAAGTACAACTTGCAGGTCCGCGGCACCCGCGGCGAGCACACCGAGGCTGAGGGCGGCGTCTACGACATCTCCAACAAGCGCCGCATGGGTCTCACCGAGTACCAGGCCGTCAAGGAGATGTACGACGGCATCTCCGAGCTCATCAAGCTGGAGAAGAGCATGTAAATTGCTCCGTCGCCACCACCACCACCACCAACACCAACAACACCACCACGACCACCACCATCAGCAGCACGTGCGGAACCTCATCCAACAACATTGACTACAAGACCAACATCAACCGCAACTCCACCAGCCTCTCCGGGCCCTGTGCGCACGACATCGCCGCACAAGGCGCAGGAGGTTCCGCCGAGGGGTCCTTGAACAAGAATCAGCAGCAGCAGAAGCAGAAGCAGAGGCGTACATTTTGTAGTTCAGTTCAGTTTCCCTCTCCCCCTGTTGGTCGCGCGCGCAACCGTCATTCGTTCGTTCACTCGCTCGCCGCTCTCTTCCCCCGTCGCTCCGTCTCTTTCGCTCGCTCGTCGGGCGCTCGGCATTTTTCTTCAACTGTTTTTTGGGCGTCGGCGAGTGGGAGGTGAGGACGGGCGGTGGGTGGGGGCGCGCGCCACGCCCAACGCGAGAGGGACGCCTTCCTGGAGAAGACCATAAACAACATAACAACAACAACAACACCATCATCACTACCACCAACATCAAGAACACCGATAACAACATCAAGAAGAAGATGGCGATTCTCACCAAATAGTTCTTGCCACGCGAGAAACAATTTTGAGTAGAAAATTGAGAAGTAAAATTTAAAACTTTGTGAACATCTTTTGAGCCATCAACTGTATGGAGGTGAATAACAACAGCAACAAGAAGAACACAAATATTTTTAATTTTAAGTCTTAAGTTTATAAAAAGAATTAATTATTAAAAATAAACTAAAAAAAATAAAAAAATTCTAATAAAAAAAACCAAAGTTCTTTACAATTACCCTTTGGTGCTTCACTTACCGGCCACTCTGTTGGATGGGATCTTCATTTGCACTAGAACCACAAAAGACTCTCCAGTCTTTCCCATTTCACAATTTCACATCACAATTCCTGGATTTCTGAGATTACTCCGAACGAGCACAGACCGAGTAATTTTCACAACTGTGAAACTGAAACCGGAAATGGATTTTAAGTAGTTAGTGGGACATCTACCGAGTAAAACATGAAGCCGCTTAGCGAAGACACTGGCTTTACATTAGCAGAACGAAATCGAATGCATCAATCATAGGTTCGTGCACATGATCCAGTTTTATCGTAGACATAGTCCTAAAAGGGTCCTATGGTGTTATCGGTAACGAACTTAAATGCCGGACATATTCACCACTCAGTATATTGGATGTGTAATAGGTGAACTATTCCCTCTCAACCAGAATCTAAGTGCCCAAAAGTCGGATTAGAAATTTAGTTTTTTACATTTTTCATCAACTGTCGTTAAACAATAAACTACATTTGGTTAAATCTGTGGTGTTTGTTGTATTGGGTTCTGCATCAATTACAAAATATACATTTTTAGATTAAACCACATTGTCTTGGTATTTGTGCTTATCGCTCTAACGCAATAGAAACCGGCTTTCAGTCGCGGAAAGATCTATCTCGACGTCGGACCAACTGGTGTTCTTCCTTCGATTACTTTGTATTTCTTTAGTTTGTTGTTCTCTTCGACCTTCCAGACAGTCAGAATGGTGAAAGCCTGGTTCATGGATAACGAGACCACAGACCAGCGGCTGGAGCATCACCTGAACCCCCCGCAATTCATTGGCCTCGAGGACTTGTTCCGGAAAACGGGAGTCGAATACTTTCAAGTAAGTCTAGTCGTCGTATTCGACGTCGTATTTTATCATTTTTATTTTGCCTATTTTTACTTAAATGTTTTGAGTTGTCTCTTTGACGTTCGGTGCAAGCGTTGCCACATTGGTCTGATGAACTGACATGCGACTCTTTCAGCGCTGACGCTTGAAGAGCTTTGAACGCTTTGAGAGTTGACGCAAAAATGTCCTACGAATAAAATTCTGACTTTGATTAAATCCTGGTTTGATCGGATTCAAGAGACCAAAGATATCATAAATAATATTATCATTAATTGATGATTGTGAAGAACCTTCCTTTGTTATGGAAAGTTCAAATAAATGTCAAATTTTATGAAGTTTGGGGCGACACATTCAATGTGCATTAATTAGTTCGGGTCTTTATATAAACCTTTGTTTCCTCTTTCAGATCGACGCCTCGAACTACAAAGAGGACCAGGTGTTGGCAGGAATTCGACAGAAACGCAACTACTCGTATGAGGATGAGGTAGATTATATTCAAATGTGCATCAAAAATGAGTGTACTGAAGTTTACTGATTTTCCAGATTACGTGCTCAGAGAAATGTCTGCCCGACTACGAGAACAAGCTTAAGTCCTTCTTCACTGAGCACTTGCACACCGACGAGGAGATCCGCTTGGTGCTCGACGGCTCTGGTTACTTCGATGTCAGGGAGTACGTCGTAGGCCCTCCCGATTTTAAGGGTTCCATATAATTTACAGTTATTCACCAAGTTCTATTTCAGCGCCGATGAAAAGTGGATCCGCATCGCAGTCACCGCCGGTGACATGATTATCATTCCAGCGGGCATTTACCATCGGTTCACACTAGACACGAATGTGGGAGTGGTTTCTCTCGTTACACTGGGCTATAATTAATGCGATTTCTTCTCATTCACAGAATTACATCAAAGCCAAGCGCTACTTCATTGGGGAACCAGTGTGGTTGCCATACAACCGTCCAGCCGATGACATGGACTGTCGCAAGGAGTACCTTCAGCATCAGTCCAGTGGATTTACGCAGTTCAGCAAGGCTTAATTGAGTATTGTGTATATTCTTTGTAGCTATATTTTTTACGTAAAATAATAAAAGTTTGAAACTCCATACGTTTGAAATTGCATACATATAATTATTATCTTTTAGAATTTCACAGCGCCACCTGTCAGTGGAAGTAAATATCTGAATTCGTCTGCCGCCATGAACGAATTCGCTTCACTGATATGAGTCCGTAGAGAACGAATTCAGTACGAAAACTCGTTACATTTATATAACTTCCCTGATTTCACTCGTTGGTGGAGAGTTTACTCGTTGTTGGTTTCTTCTCGTCGCGCTTGTTAGTACGAGTTGGCATACTCGTTCAACCGTCGTCTTGTTCGGTTGACCACGTACCTCGTCGGTTGCGTTTTCACGTCGTCTGTGCGATCAGGAAAGCAGAGGGAAGTCGGAAAAATAAATAAAAATCAAAATTCGAACGACAGACGAAGCGGAATATCACTTTTAGAATTCGTGTGTGTTTTGTGTGCAACTGCAACTGGCAGCGTATTTAATACAAATGGAAAAATAACAAAATCCTAATAAGCGAAACAAGCAAGCGTCAACGAAAGCGGAAAAGTGCATTCGAAGAAGGAAATTGAAAGAATTTAACATCAAATACAAAAGAATTGGAAAATTTTCAGAAGCGTGGGCCAAAAAAGTCGCACAAGTGAAGCGAAGGAGCATAGATAGTAAGAAGAGGAAGGAAGGAAGAGGTGTAGAAAGAAGAAGAGAAGCGAAAATTCGAGTGTGTGTGCCGACGTTCGGTCGCCGCTGTGTGCGTACGTACGTGCGTGCGTGAGTGTTGGTGTGCATCGAGTGTATGTGTGTGCGTGTTGGATTTTAATTTAAATATTCGACAAAAATATTTGGAGAAAAAATTTAAAAAATTCTCCTACGAAAGGGATCAGTAACAAAAAAGAGGACGACGACGATACAACCGCCGGCCATCAAACAACATAACAACGAATTGTTGGACATTTTATTTCTTACTAAGTAAGTTTTTCACCTTTTCAATTTTTTCATAGTCTTTGCCCTCCGACCGTCGTGCGGCTCTTGTTCTTGTAATTTTAGCTGTCAACATTGTGACATTTCTTCGTAAAATAATTTCGGTTATTGTGTTTGCACGCTTTTTAATTATCGTTTAGTACATTTATTAAATACTTCTTATTTCTTCCTCTTCTTTCATTCTCTTCATTTCGCCGTCATTTAGAGTGTCGCTGTCTTTTTTTCTACTTCTTCCTTAGCCACTGTCGCCAATGCTGCTCGACCGGTCGCTTGCTTCGCTGCGCAGTCGACGGACGCCGCAACGTTGGCGCTTTCGTGTTTTATTTTTTCCTTGATTTTTTGCTTCGTCGTTTGTTTTCGCAGTCACTCGCTCTCCGTCGCTGGGCTGGTGCTTGGGTTGTTGCTGTTTTACCGTGCAGTGAACGAGTGCTTGTGGGTTGAGGAGGGGAGAAGGGTGGAGCGGCGGCGCTGTCGACGTTCTGCGCGTTGGCTTGTCTTCTTTTTTTTTCTTTCCTTGTTTGTTTCAAGTTTCCATCGTGTCTCGTGTGTTGTTCGATGGTTCGTTACGTTTGAAAACGCTCTCTTTTTTTATAAAATTCATTTTGAACGTCCATTGATGTTTAATATATACATATATATTTTAAATTTGCGTACGTTTCTTGCGAACACCAAATTGGGGACGCCGTCAGTTCACTGTCATGGTTTCTTGTCCTCCCCTCCCGTTGGTTCTGCTTGATGAGAAGCCGTTAAACACCATGTTGCCACATTTTCCAAATCTAACCGTGGGAATTTCGCACAAAATTTAAAAGCTCCAATTTGGGAGAAGGGAAAGAAACTAAAGTAGAAGGAAAGATTGAGACAAGTTGGAAACCGAGATTTAAACGACAAATTATTCGCAATGGTGTGTGAATCCATTAATATAGTAATTATGTAGCCAACTAATTCGACACTTGGAGTAGCTCGTTCGCAGATACACAAACACAAATATACTCTTGCATACTGATTCACGTTCACGATCACATGCGGAGAGCATGGCGGAAGAAGAGGAGCAGCAGAAATTATAATTACAAAATTAATAAAAATCATGAGCATTGACGGGTTTGAACTCGACTGCGACGTCGTCAGTGGCGCGGACGATGACGACGATGAACAATAGGATTACTTTCATAGCTTGTATTGGAGTATGTGTGCCTATGTATTCACAGTCGGTGTATATACAAATGCCAGAATGAACGCATGTGTGTGCGTGTGTAGGTGCTGAAGTGCCTGTGTCCGTACAGTTCCTATATACCTTAGTGAATGTAGAACTCGTCACATGACTTCATCCGTTTCTTGTTTCTGTCGTCGCCTTCACATCCCCATTGTCCACCCACCTCCTTCTCCATTATAATGAGATCGTCCTTCGCAACCAGCACCCACATATTCCTTGTTCTTGATTCTTTCGCTTCCTCCATTATGAACTCTGTAGCGCGAATATTCGAATTTGTATCTGGAAAATACAATGAGAATTGAACCCAAAAAAGTCATAGCAATTTCCTATTTTTGAAATACTCAACGCCGTTGTTATTGTCGCGTTACGATACAGTGTGATAGGTTACGATATGATACGATACGATCTCGCCACTCGAACTCCCTGACTCAACAACGCCATCACCAGCACTAACAACACTTCACACAATCAACTTCATGAGCAACAACAACAGCCACTACTACAACAACAAGAAACAAATAAATAACAGCGTGCTACATTTGCCTCGCATCATTAAAATCGTTAAATTTGTGTTGTAGTTGTTTAAGTTCCTTTGTTGTTGGCGTAGTTTTTATTGTTGTTGTTTTCTGAGCTACTCTTTGAATTTGTTGACCCCATCGACGCGATCTCTCTCATCGCAGGTACCCTGACTCTCTCTGTTCCTCTCTCTCACTAACTACTTCGAAATTTCGATTGCGATTTATCCACTTTTCTATATAATGATCATTGTTGTAGTTTTTTTTTTTTTTTTTTTTGCATTTTGCCATTCCTCGTATTCGTTTTCCCCTTCAAATGAATGCGATAGTCTGCGTGTTTATATTATCTTTTTTCGGTTATGCATCTCTCTCTTTGTTTGTTGTGTCTGTGATTTCCATCAATTAGTTTGAACACCACCATATGGGTCTATTAATCGTTCCGATTTCATATTCCATTATAACACGTCTCTTATATTACCCCGATTATTGTTCTATAAACAATTCATGTTTCGTGCAGTTGGAATTAATGACAATTCTTTGAAGGTGCCACTTAAAAATTCATTTACCGGTTCACACTTTCCAGCAAGATTGATGAAACTCATATTGGCCGATCGGCGCAAGCATGTCAATTGATCACATGTATTTATATGAATATAATTTCCATTGGGTCGTTTATGCCATATCGCTATACTTATCTTCTTGGTTTCGTTCCACTTTCTAATTGTTTCTTTGTAATTTTATATACCTGTTCTTTAATTTCGTGCATCTGACTTCGTTCCCGTTCACAACCAGTGTGGTTCTGGGCAACACACGCATTTCTTCGATATCCTCGCTCTCTTCAGTTTTCTCGTGCATCACCCGCGCATAAGTCCGTAGAGTGCGTCCCTCACACACTCTCAACTTCGTCTCTCTACATCTTTACACATTGATATCTGTGTGTGTGTGTGTATGTCTTATACTGGTTCATTGTTCGTGCTATGAATTAATTGAATCATCCTGAGTGGTTCTGCCTGTTCGTCTCTGCCGGTCCATCCGTCCTTCGCTGTCTCTGTCGGTTTGTTTGTCCGGTGGAAAGTGCAGATGGAGTAGAGGGAGTCGAGTGAACTATTTTGATATGTTTTGATTTCCATCACCATCTTCATCTCCATCATCTTCAGTCAGCACTCACACACAGATTCAACTAGGGAAACAACACTTCGCCATCAACCACATCATCGTGTTCATCGGTATTTTGATTGAACGTTGAAACGAAGGAAATTCGTAGCGAAGGAAATGCACCGCGAATCCCTCGAAAAATGGCTGGTACTGTGGTACTGGCACTGTGAGGTGACTGAAGAATAATCGTGAAATTCGTTAAAGCATAGGTTTTAAGAGAAACCCTTTCTCTTCAGCATCAACGTCTCTCGATATTGGACCGTTGAATGCCTCCGGCAAAACGGTTGTAATCCGACGCACCGGCCACGGCCCAGACAAGACCTCCTCCGACCGACCCTTATTGGAAAACCGAGACGCCTGTCAAAGGATTACCTTTAGTAATTATAAAGACAAACTCTGTTCGAAGTCATTAGGAACGTCCACCGTGGAAATCTGAAGTAGTTATTAAATTTACACACATGGACACACCTGCCATTCCACGCATTCACGCAGCAAAGGACGGCGGTTTCCTGTGGCTGCCATCATCTTCAGCCACATCGACTATTGATTTCTCCAAGACGCTGGACAAATGCCTTCCCACTTCCCTGCTGTGGGGATGCCCGACCCACCGTTTGTCGTTGCCCCTTGGTTGCGCCGATGGAAATGCACTGTTAATCTTCGACTCCGGACTCGTTGCCTCCATACGAAGCACGACGCGTCGCTCGTCGTCCCGCCGAGTCCTGTTCTGCTGCTATGTCGTATTTGCAATCGCCACCAGCATGCTGCATTCGTGGTCCTGCGAGGGGCATCGGGCGGCCACGTAGGATCCTGCGTATTTGGTTGCTTTGTGCGAAATCAATCTTCGGCACTAATTGAGATGCCCAGCGTCGTGCGGCCCTGGATTTGCACCTGCCACCCGGGTTTCCAAGCGACTGTGTGTATGTTTGTGTATCATGTGGGCGATGGCGCTGTGGGATCGGCGACGTGGTTCGCTCTGGTCTTTGGTGGCCTCTGGACGTTCTGCTCCGACTCTCCTACTACTCCTGTCGCTGATGCAATTCAATTAATTCTGTCCAGCAAATCATTCCAAATCCTCCGTCGTCCATCGATTGTTCGTGGGGAAGTTGGTGTATGAAGTTATATAAACTTCCGCTTCCATCTGGCCCTGGTCCATGCCTATGCCCATGATTTTAATTAAGAGACCGTAGCGCGTCCTCTCGAAGGTTCCTTCCGCTGACTTCCTTCCGCTTGACTTCGAAATTTATGCAATGGCAGAGCCTTAAAGAAGGAATCAGAGGAGGAAGAATAGAGTGTGGAGGAAGAAAAAAGAAAGCATTTTTTAGAGCAACGAGCGAAGGCAATAACGAAGTTGGCAGCATGTTGTTGCTGGTCGTGTATATGTTGTTGTACATTATATATAACGACTAGTACGCAGGGCACGCACCCAAGTTTGTCGTTCCCACGCCCATGTGGCTCGCCACCGCCCAAGCAGCACCCCCTCCGCCTGCCTGTTTCACTGTCCGTCCCCCAACCTCCATTTCCTCCGCCTCTCCCCCTCGCCGTCCATCGATCCTTGGAGAATCCCTTTCTCCTGCTACGGCATCCAACTGTGGTTCATCCACCGAAAATATTTTCAAGTAGCTGCCTCTCGCTTTCGGTTGTTGTTTTTGTTGTTGCTCAAAAATACACAAAAAACAGTAACAAAAACAACAATTTTTGAACCGATTGCATTCGTCGGTGGGTGGTTCAGTTGGGTCGGGCCAGGTCGGGTTGGGTTTTCAGTCACCCACCGGAGTGGGCGGCAGGTCGCTGGGCAGATGGTTGCGTTTTCTGCCTCCCTTTCTCTCTCGATCTGTCTCTCTGCCTCTCTGTCCCACTCTTTCATTCTCAGCCTCTAGCATTCATTCTCTCCTCTCTCTTGCACTCTCTCTAGTTCGTTCTATTTGAGTGTAGTTGTAGTTGTTGTTTATGTGCTGTATGTATGTTTATGTTGTTTTGCTATGCCAAAGTTTTCGCAAAACGGGATGGAGGATTCAGGTCCCCCATCACCACCGCTGCATAACTCCGCACTAACCCCGAACCCCCAAGGCATCACCACAACCAGTTCCCACCTGAACCCTCAGACTTCAACCCCTCAACTGTCCTTTCTTTAAGTTTAAATTTTATTATTTTTAATGCATTTCTGCCTTTTTCTCCCAAAATTCGTCGGGCATCCCGGAAGCTCGCTGTAATCTGCGCCACCGCCTCGAAGTCCTAGCACAAGAGCGTGCTTGGCCGTGCCCTGTCCGACTGCCCTTTTACCCCTCGCGTCGGATCTTATTTTATGTCCTTGTTTCTTTCCTTTTTTAGATTTTGTTGTTACTTTTGCTCTACGTTGTTGTCGCTGCCGCGATTGGGGTTGAAGTGACGTGGAGTGAACCGACCCGAAGTGTTGCCTAGGGGTGGGGATGCGTCCCACGGTGGGGTTGGTGTTGGTTCCTTCGCGCGAAACAATGGTTTTTTTAAACTCAGTTTTCTACTTTATGTACAGTGTTTTTCTATGTTCATTTGCTTAGCCTTTTGTGTGAAGGTTTTTTCTTTAATATGCCTGTGTCGTTTTTGTTTTTGTGTAGATTTTCCTAATATTTAAAAAATATTTCGATTCTTATTGCTTTTGTCTATCGGTTGTTTGTGCTTCGCTTTACAAATGAATTGTTGTTGTTTTTTTTTTTATGTGCACCACCCCCATTCTATCGATCGTATCGCCCCAGCAACTTCCGCTCCAATTCATCGTTGGCGAATTTGTTTAAAAATTTGAACCTATCCCAACCATCACCCAAATTTCAACAACACCAGCTTCCAGCAAGTCCAACAATAGGTATTTAGAGGTTTTCAATAGCATCAGCAAATGTAACAACAATAACATTAATAATAATAGCAACAACAGCGACAACAAGCAACACCCAACAAAAAGGTAGATAGATAGATCCAGGCAGAACACGTAACTAAGCAACCTAACCTTTCAGCCGCTTCCCCCTCCCTCGCGCATCCATCCTTCCATCATTCCATCCAGCCCACCACCCGCTGAGCTGCCAGTTTCAGTCTGTGCCTGGAACGGCCTGGGTTCGGCCTGGTCCTCGAACGCCCACCACGGCCTAGGGTCAGATGCTGCAAACATGTTTTCCCGCAGATCTCTGCGCATAGATTTTGCAACTATTGCTGATACTCCTGCTCGAACCTATCGTTGTTGTTGGTGCTGTTTAGGCTACTACTGCCTGGTTGCTACCAGCAGCAGAAGCGACAGTGGCAGCAGTAAAATAGGCTGAGGCGGAGGCAGCAGCTGACAGAACGCCGACAAGCGCTTATGCATCGCCACACGGGCATTAACAACGCATCGCAGGATATTATATGAATACTTGAGCACACTTTGCGCGCACACAACCGGCCTCCTGCGACTCCTTCGCCGTCGCGTCGCGTTGCGTCGCGCCTCGCCGCCTCCAGTCGCGCCCGAACGCACCACCCACTGCCCCCTTCACCTCACACCACCTCAGCCGAACCGAGGCGAGCCCCACCTCCTCTGTGCACCCGCACCACCGCCGTCGTCGCCGTCGGGATGACAACAACAGCGCGAGCAGAGCCAGAGCCAGCAGCAGAAACCACCACCACCAAGCCATCACCGAAATCCCCCCGCTCCGCCACGGCCCTCACCGACGCTCTCGTCGCTGTCGCTGTAAAGCATCTACAGACCCACACACAGACGCCTACTCCCGCACACACACAGCCAACCGCACTGGAATCTATTTGTATGTCGGGCGGCGACAGTGGACCGCGAGTGTTGGCGACACGAAGCGACTGGTGTGGCATTCGAGAAGCCGAAACCGAAGCCCAGTGCTGCAGTGGGAGCGCAAGACGCGAGGACCGATCGTACGGGGACAGCGATAGGCGAACAGGTCATATTCCACAACTCCTGACCGATATCTCGGGCACCATTTGAACTGGTGTTATTTATCCTTTGATTTAAGAATCCGCCTCACCACGTGACCTGGCTCATTTAAATCTCTTCTCTCTGTCCATGCGGCATTGAGTAGTTCAAGCCACTTTAATGCTCCTTCCGGTTCGATTCGTCCCACGGTGTGTGAGCGTGATGTGTTCGTCGGTGTTCGGTAGGAACCAAAAAGCAGTCACGACACGACGCGGCTGGAACCACACACACACACCCACCCACCTATATATATGTATAATACACAAACACACACAGTTCAGCACAACACACAACATGACAACGTGAGCGAGGAGAGCAGACGACGGAAATCTACCCTTCCATTCGGACTCACGGCTGTAAGGGCGCTGCTATCACCATCTCATTGCAACCCCCGACCCCACGGCAGCGAACCGAACCGAACCCCACCCCAAGCTCAAGCCCAACTCGAACCCCACCGCGAAACGACTTCCCACCCAGCCGCTCTCACTCACACCCTATTTAACTATTGATTTCCTAATTTCGTGTCTATATCACTTGCGGGTATTTAAATCTAGGCGTCCAATTAATTGTGCTCTCTTTAATTACGAGAGCAATTCTCACCGAACTCTTCCATTCAACTTGAATGTTCGTGAAAAAGTTCCATCGCCCTTTCCTCTTGTCCTCTTATCCTCCTTATCCATTGTGTCCTCGCTCTTGAGCTTGGTTTCCGGTCTCAAATAATTTCCATCAGATAAGAAAAGTGAGCTTTTTTCAGGTGGACTGTAAATAGATTTGCTTCGTTTCGATTCTCCTCGAACGAAGGTGACATACTTGAGGCCTACACACACACACGAACATTTGCTCGCGACACTCTCTATCTCTCTCTGGGGAGCTACTCCTAGCATGTTATTTTAATTCTTGTACTTAACCGCACAAATCGCGTGATTTGCTGGTATTGTTTGGACTCATGTTTTTATTTCTACTGTATTAATTGTCGTGGCGAACCTTGCTGATAGAGCTGAAAACTTTTCTCCATAATGAGACAAAATACAATATAATGTAGTCGTTTGTGGCTTTGGACTTGGACTGTTGGGTCCCATCTCTGTCCATCCGCCGGTCTGTCTTGTCCACAGGTCTGAGTGGCGATTTGGTCGACCGCGTTATGGCTGGCTTCTCTTCTTCGTCGCAATGTCGTGTTATTCGTGTGTATCGTTAACTGTAATATGGTTGTGGCGACAGCATCAGCCGTCGATTCCGCCGCTTCGGCTCGTCTCTGTCTAAGTCGCCTCAGCCTCAGCCTCAGCCTCGGTCGACTTACACACACACGTACCGACTAGCAGCAAGCACAGAATCACTCATCCACTGACTGGGGTTCACTTGCCATGTACATGGCGTTACGGCAGAGCAACTGAGCAAAACAACATACTACTCGTCTCACACCACTCCACCCTACTTCACCTCACTCATCTCAGCTCACCATGGTGCGCCGCCACGGAACACACCACAGCGTGCTCAACATTTGAATTCAAAATCCCATTCTTCTCACAACTTAAACTTCCCCACCCACACGAGCCTCAATATTTCCCCCTGCCACCGATGACCCTACTATCATCGCCACTTCCCCCTATCTTCTTCTCTATCTCGACCTTTCACATTTAAACACACAGACACACACACACTCACACGCTCACCACCCACATCGGGCCATTTCTTCGTGCTTCACCTCCGTCACGTTCTCTCAAACTCCTGTCGTGGATCCACCTTCTGCACCAGCCCGATGGCGCTGGCTGCCGATTTTGTGTTCACGTTGTACCATCGCATCACATCGCAACGGATCGCATATAGTATATCGCTAACGTCCGTCACCCCAAAGCCTTCCTTCCTTCCGAACTCCCGAAAGCCCACCACCAGCCTCCCTACAGTTCCTCCTACCGATTCCTCCTCTCCGCCATCAGTCCCTACTGTTCCCCCAATCTCAATTTTCTCTCCCTCTCTCTCTCTCTCTCTCTCTCTCTCTCTCTCTCTTTCTCTGTGTGTCCTCCTTTCCCGTTCTCCCTCTGTGTGTTTTCCTCTTCCTGCCGCCCGTGCAGCCGCCCGTTGAACCACCATCCAGCCAGGCAGCCAACCAACCAACCATCCATCCGTCCACATTCCAGCACATCGCTTGCTGTACACTTTAGTTAGTACTCCGGCTCTTATGTTTGTTGTTGTTGCTGTTGTTATTGTTGATATTATTGCTGTCGGCGCTGTTTCTGTAATTGTTGTTGTTGGCATTGCCGTTGCCGTTGCTGTCGTTGTTATTGTTATTGTTATTGTTGTATTATTATTCTGTTTCAGTTGTGCAATTGCGATGCAACCGAAAATACTAAATATGTATCTACAGTCAAACAACAGACTGTCCCACGTCTCGCCTCTTGCCAGCAACCAACCACCACCCACATCCCACCACGCCACGCCATATACAACAGTCAACAGCACCGCCACCCTCGCGCCCCACTCCATCCACGTCACCACCACCACCAACACCACCCCCAACATCACGCATACACACCTAGTTATCCAATATATGCCTTCATGCTTAAATAGTTTTATCAGCGAGTTTCGAGTTTCGATGACTAATTTCAAAACAACATCTGAAATAATTGAAAATAAATTAAATCCGAGCATCTCTAATTCTATCCAGTTTATACTGGTAATTTATTTGTGATGCATTGCATCCCATCCTTCTTACGCCACCTTCAAGTAACGACAATTCTTGGAATTGACCAGACCTGGAGACGAATGTCATCGCCCTTGAACTGAACTCAGTACGTATCGATTTTGTAACAGACCGAATTGGAAATGTGTTCATATTCTCTGACGTAATGGACGTTAATGATCAAATTATTTTCTTTCGACCAATCATCTCTCGCCACTTAAACTTGCTACTCCGTCAGTCATTCATTCAAGTTCAGTACAAATTTATCTGAATGTGAAAGCACATAGTATTTTAAATGAATGATAGTGGGTCATGGTTTAATTATTTATAACCGCAAACAATAGAAATATTGAATATTCCATATCTACTACTAATCTAAATATAAAAAACTATTACCCAGTCGAATACGTGCGAACCCATCTAGATCTCCAGATATTCATGTTGAAGTACATGCATACAAGGGATGTTTCCTTTCATTTCCATTTGCCACTTTCCACCCTGATATCGATTCCACAACCATGACGAAAGTATCATAAACTTCCACACAATGGTGGGTGGTGAACGAACATGTCGTTGAAGTTAAGTCCAGGGTCCTTGTTGTCGTTCGTTGGCATAAGTAATTACTCCACAAACCATGCTCATTCTTTCCCTGGAAACACTAACCCTATTCAATGCCATTCAATTCGTCTGGCAATCATTGCTTGGTCGGTCGGTCATGACATTCTCATGGTCAAGGTGTCGAAGTCAACCTTATGGAGTCGACCTTTCAGCAGGTGCTGCTGCCGCCACTAACCTAAATCCTTCCGACACTCAAATCCACTCCACATTTTATTGTAGACTCGTGAGCCCTACTAATCTCTACACTTTTACTCGTCAATCAATTCATGTATAGGCATAACCATGAGCATTTCCGACCGGCGGACCGCCGACCGACCAAATCCTCTCCTTCTCATGCGATTTATGAACTCCCTTTATAACCCAGCTGCCCTGCCTGCTACTTGCTTGGACTCGAATAAGCATTTGGGCCGTGAAGTTGTGGATGGCCTCCACACCTCGGTTGTAAACTTTTGAATGCCATAAATAATTGTAACGCGGACTGTAATCGTTGATTAGAGCAATCCATTAGTAGCCAGTGCTCGATCGTTGTGCCTTTTCTCACACAAGTTCAATCCAAAGGTTGTTGGCTGTAGTCTTACTTGATGCTCCTCCTTCCTCTCCTTTCCTCCTGTTCGAATACAAATAATCTTTTATGACTTTTGTCCCGCTTGCCCATTTCGTTGTTCATTTGTCGTTTTCTTCGTCTTTTATAAGTATGTTTCTCATTCTCTCTCATTTCTCTATTCTCGTATTTTCCTTATCCGTCAGGTTTTTCTCCAACTTCGGTCTCTCTCACTGTGGATTTCTGCTCTGAAATTATGTTTCAAAGTTGCAGACGTCGTTTGTTGTTACTCTTTGAATATTTTGGGGAGTTTCCTTATATTTCTTTGGGATTGTTCTATCGAGTTTTGACTTCATCTTCATCCACGCCGGTCGCTTGTCTAGCAGTTATGCGTTCTCTGGTTTCTTCTCGGTATTGTGCGTTGTAGTTTTTGATTGTTATCAATTTATTTACTATTGTGAGCTGTCGTTAATCTCTTTGCTGTTTTTGTGGTATCGACTAGCGCCTCTGTCGTTGTTTTCGTAGTGGTTTTTCGTAGTCATCGCATACGCAATACCGTTCAGAATGTATTTCCCGACAGTCTCTCTGGAGGTTCCCTTCACGTGTGTTCAGACTGCATGGTAGTATACACAGACACATGAGTCCACATGTATATCCTAAGTTATTTAAACACCTTTGCGGCACCAGCTGAGACAGCAACAACGAGGGAATTGACCGGACCGGTTTAGTTCACAATCCTCAAACATTTGCCTCGAGTGCCATGGGTGCTTAAGCAGCAGGCGTTGCCACACATTTTCGTTCTATTTTTACCTGTGCGTTCGGGTTCGATTTGAGGAATTGCTAATGAGTGTGTGGAGAAGAGAATGAAGTCAACATTTATTAATCTTTTCTCTTTCATTTGTTTACACGTTGTTTTCTTCAATTTTATTACTTGTTGTTTTTGTTTCTTCAACATTTTTTGTTCATCCACAAACAATTCAATTGGTTTGTTTCCACCAACCGTTAATTTTTGACTTTATGTGATTTCATATATGTATCTCTGCCCGAGTTTTTGGCTATGGTTGCCTTTTATTCAATTAATGTTGTTGTTGTCGATGCGTGTTGCTGACATAACATTTGAATTTGTACGCAGCGAAATACAAATGCAATTAGCGCTTGTCCATCCGTCCACTCTTTCTCTGGCTGTGTGTGTGGGACTCTCCCAGTTTTGTGTGAGTGGTGGTGGACTTCTTTCTGTACTAATGACGACAGCGGCGAGTGTATTCTAGCTCCCCTCCCCTTTCGTAGTTGTTGTTGCTGGTGGTGTTGGTGTTTTGCCTTAATTTCTTTTCAAGTCGTCACGATTCGCTCCATCGCTTCGATGAACGAAACTTAAACGTTCTCAACCGACTCATGCTATATAATTATACTATCTGTTGAGCTATTGAGTGCACTGTTTTGGGTTACCCGATCAAAGGGGCCTTCTCTACTGCAAGCCGATTTCATATCGCAGGCTCCTGTTCGTCTACCGATGGACCTCTGCAATTATCTTCCTCTATCTTCCGAGCGGTCGATCTATCGACGGATTTCGACCATCATCGCTTCAAGAGCCCATGTTCGACAACGACCAACAACCACAACGACGACGTCGACGATGTCAATTTGAATCTCGGCAGGCGAAACTTTCCAATGTTAAACCTCATTTATTTGCTGCCTGCCCGAGGCATCATCAGCCAGCGATACGATACGATACGATACCTACATCAAGCAACAGAAATGACGGCGACGACGTCGACGACTATCAGCTACGGCTACAATACCAACAACAACTTGAACAAATTCTTCATTGCAAAAAGCAGTCTTTCAACTTCGAAGGAGAGCGAGAGAAAAACCTCAACAACGAAGAAAGAAAACGAACGAAAGCAAAAAAAGTAATTTTTGCTGTTTGTCTGGTTGTTGTGTGTGAAGATTCTTTACTCTAATTAGTTGTTGTTGTAGTTGGTGTGTCTGCTGTAAAAGGTATCATCCACACACACCCATACATATATACATACGTGAGTATGTATGTACATATTTACACACAATCGCATTTCGCAATTGGAGCAAAAGTTTCACATTTTCACAAACTTTTCCCTCCACAACATGCATTTTCTGGGAAATTCCGTTGGTTGGTTATCTATTGTATTTTCTCTTAATTGATTGATTTTTCACCACATTATTTTTTGCAATCTCCCTCTCTCACTGTTTTTTATCGACTGGCTCTTTTTCCGCTTATGTTTTGCTGTTTTTATGTACTTAACAAATATTCTTGGCAAACATTCAAGTGGTAACCGCAATAGACACAAGAACTGCTGCTACGACGACAACATCGAAGTACCAACAACAGTAGCCACTATATATTGTATTCAACAATTTGTTGGATCGACTTTCTTTTATCTGTTTATTTCTGACGGTATTTTTCGACGTCACAACAACAGGTTCCACCTGTAACCAGCCTCCTCGGCTAATTGCAAAACTTTTTAATAAGGTTTAAATTTAAATTTTACTCTTTTTGTATCAATGTTATTTTTAACATCCAGCCTATATTATTTTTTCTTCTTTTCGATTCATTTGTGGACGGAATAATATACATGTTTGTTTTACTAGCTCGCATGTGTTTGAGAATTCATTGAATATGAACAACAATAACAATAACAGCAACAACAAACACCATGCATGCAGCTGTGTCCTCCACAACGTCGAATACGTTTAACCTTGAACCAAGAATGTGCTCAGTTTTTATGAGAATATTTTAATTGTTTTAGTTTAACTTCTTTCTTAAACTTTGAAGTTTGACTAATGGATATTTCAGTTTTTTGTTTTGTCGTTCTCGAATATCTTCTACAAATCCATCAACTTAGTTCTTATTAGTACTTATTACGATAAGACCTCTCGTCGTCCCCCTCATTCCCTCCACATCTAGTGTATATCTCTCCCGCTCCTAGAATCAACTTCACAGCCATTAATGCAAGCAGCTTTCTTCGTTATCACCCTTAAAAATGAGTCAGTAAACTATATAATTTTATTGCCAATCATTTAAATATATTTATTATACATACATGTGAGTAAACATATAGGTTTGTTTGTTCTCCATAGAGAGCAATAGCTAGAAGCAGCAGAAATGGCTTGCGATAAGACAAACGGACAGACAGAAAGACAAACAACGACGACTCTTTTAGAACAAGAGTTGTTTGACAGTTTCTTTTTTTATTTTATTTTGCTCATTATTTTTCTTGGGAATTCACTTGACGACCCATTTGCCACCTCTTTCTCTCTATTTAGGTTTCCACGTTCTTTTGGTTTTTAGAATTGTCCACGTTCTTCCCTGCATGCATTTTCCAATATATAGACATTATTTATCAACACAAGTTTCGAATGTTCACAACTGCAATCTCAGTTGGTCGCAAACCATTGACCACATCCATGTTAATTGATGGAACCTGCCATAAACTACTTTAGTGGGACCATCCGTCAATGACTTCGGCAATTGTTTACTAGTTTGGCCTTATATATCATTCTGTTGCAGAAGAGAAATCAGTTCGGTCCGATCCCGACGTGGAAGCCGTCATCATCTCCATACTAACGAACTACTTTTTCGACTCTCTTACGTAGAGAGAAAGAAAGAAACTAGGCGAGCGATAAGCGGAGAGCTTGAGCAACATGATGAAATTAGCCTTGTTGTTGGCATTGCGACGCTGCACTGCTGCAGCCGTAGCTCCACAACTATTGTGGATGCGATCGCTGGAACCACTGGCAATCGCCCCCAACCTCCCCGATCGTGGCCACCCCCCTTGCCCAGCCCGTCCGTCAGCACCTCCTCGGGTATCGCCCTCGTGCCCGGTGGTGATGAATCGTGTGGTGAATTACGTTTCCCAACAACCCAAGGATTTCGATGCGCGTCGACGGCGGCGATTTTTTTGCGCTTCGACGTTTTCAAATTAAAATCGCAATTTTTTCTGGGTTTTCTCTCTTTGCTGTT
Organism: Coelopa pilipes; assembly: GCA_947389925.1. Lineage (NCBI taxonomy): Eukaryota > Metazoa > Arthropoda > Insecta > Diptera > Coelopidae > Coelopa > Coelopa pilipes. Next base: position 41,648,994 of record OX376699.1, read on the forward strand.
GTAGTTGTTGTTGTTGGTGGTGTTACAAACCTAGCTATATATAGGCAGGAATATATACATTAACTATATACACTCGCATTTGTTTCTTCTTCACGGACGCTTCGATCGCCGCGTCGCGTTTCGCTGCGTTAGACTCGAAGATACACATGTATCTTGACGTTGTTCAACTGCCTATGTACAAAGCCATATCGATGTGTGTACATAGTGTTCGTATGTATACGTGTAGAAACAAGAAGTAAGCAAAAATTTATAATATATATATTAATGACTTTCAAACAGGTTTTTTCGGTGATGCCAACGTTGAGTATCAATTAAATATCGTCTGTGTTGATTGCAGTTGTTGTAACAATGGAATGGAATATGAAGGAAGATGAAACATACATTAATAAAATCCAGTTGAATAATTTTAGAACTCGTAGAGCATTCTCTTGTGCTGTTGTTGTTGTTGTTGTTGTTGTTGTTGTCTTTATTTTGATAAGAAAGCCATACATATTGTATGTACTCTGTACATATGTATTGCACGAATGTTTATGAGTGATTGTGAGCTTGAGTGTGTGAAGTAATTTATAACCGCTTTCGTTTATAATTGACGATAATGAATTCTTTATTCCAAAAATAAAGAGCGAACAGCCTTCTCCCTCTCTCTCCCCCCCCCCCCCTACTCCTCTCTTCCCTTCTTCCCTCTCCCTTCTTCCTTTCTCCTCCTCCTGCTCCCCCTCCTCCTCTTCTTGTTTCGCACTTGTGTTTCGCAATTCGTTTCGTATCATTGCAAAACTTTTGCTGCTGCTGCCGGAATCGCCGCATGTGTGACAAACATGCAAACAAACCCAGCCATACATACATATATAGATTTATCCATAGATATTTAAACATATACCTATGTATGTGCCATCCCAGCATATATATACTGCTTATATATTGTGCACATAGTTGGCCGCACACGAGCTCTGCTCACTGATGACGACGACGACGTCGCCGATGCCGATGCCGCCGCCGCCATACAAAGCGACGCGTGCAGCCGCAGCAGCCACGGCGGCAACGGCAACGGCGGCAACGGCAACGACGACACCGACAGCGCCAGCGACGGCAAGCCGTTGTTTTTCTTGTATTTTTTTAATTTTCTTCTTATGTATATTCCGCGTGGTATATAATTGCCAGCACCCCTGTAGGAAAGAGCGCAACGATGCTCAGGGAGAGTCATCGGCAGACGCTTGAGCCACGACCAAGCGAACGAGCGATCGGCCGACCGACACCGACCTGTTTCGCCTCTACGCAGATCGTGCCCTGATGGGAGAGGGCTAATGATCGTGCCGCGATAGAAGATGGTTTCTGTTGACGTCATCGTCATCGTCGTCGCCATCGACACCGTCGACACACCAATGACGTCGTCGTTGTGAGGACGTCGAGTTTCCCCGCTGGGTGTTTGTTTGTATCTCGAAAGTCTGTTTGTGGCTCGGTGTCTGGGTTGCGCCTGCTTCTGTGTGTGTTTGTGTGTGTGCGCGCGTTTGTGTGTATATAAGTATGTTTGTATGCCTTGTCGTGTGTATGTTTGTACGGTTTGTCGTGTGTTCGTTTGTGTGTCTGGCTTTATTTAATATGAATGCGTTTGTGTATATATTTGGCACAGCAAAATCTATTTGTTTGGGTTTCTCTTCCTCCTCTAGGTAGGAAACCTATCTACCTACTTGGCTCTCTCCATCTGCCACCCCCTCCCTGCATCTGCTCCACCACCCTTATGTGTCCATGTTTTTATTTCGCCGTCGCTGTTGTTGTTGTAAAAATTTTAAGTAATATATTTTCCTTAGCCATGAAATTAATGACTTCTCTCGGTGCATTCTCCTGTTCAAAACATATTATAATTTAAGAACAGTGTTAGAGAGGGAGGGAGGGACGTAGGTAACGGTGTCAAACTATACAGTATTTGTTGTTTTACTTTATCTCTCAGATACTTCTCCTTGGACTGATTGAGATTGTTGTTGTCGTAACCTATTTATTTGCAATTTTCTACTTCATGACACTACATTAGCTTCTCTTATCTCCTCTCCCTCCGTCTCCATCCGCTCTCCCTCTCCTGCAAGTGGGTTCAAAGGGCGATTCATCTTGTGTTTTGTACCTCTATCTATCTCGGTATTGTATCTGAGAGTTGTGGAGAAGCTCATAATCAAATTCCATGGCTGTGGCTTCGATTTTTCATCTTCTTGTTCTTGGTTCACGTTTGTTTTCTGTTTCCTACTTTTAGTTCATTTGGTCACTCTCTTCTTCCGTTTCCGTGATTATTGTTCTCTTGATTTCATTCTTAAATGTTTCGGTTTAAAGTTTTCCTATGGTTTGTGCTGGTGGTAGTTGTTGTTGGAGTTTGGGGAAACTTCGTTTCAATTTCCAGGCACACCCAGCCCCAGCAGCCTCCGGCCCTCCCATGGGCTCTCACCACCATCTCCCTGACCTCCGTCCGGGTCTCTGTGTAATCTGTCCACTCCTCCCTCCTCCTCCGACCTCACTCTCCTGCTCTCTTTCTCTCCCCAGCCGGCAGACACTCGGCTCGCTCGCTCTGTTTATGTTTGTTGCCGAGTCGCTGCTGCTGCCACAGCGAATTTCACTTCGCCGCGAAAGGTGCGACGGAGGCGTCCGAATTGGTTTTCATGCAGAGCGAAAGAGAGAGAGGGAGTGAGATATAGAGAATGGAAGGGAGCGAGCGAGAGAGAGAGAGAGACAGGGAATGGCGGCGGACGGGTCGTTGGGGACTATCGGATGGTGGAGGAGGCGGGGAGAGTGTCGAGATGGGTCGGGTGGAGCCGGGTCTAGTGATGGTTACGGTCGGCCCCTCCCTCCTTGCCCAGGCTGGGGATGCTGATTCGACCCCTCACCCTTCCTCCTCCTCTTCTGTTCGCTACTACTCCACCTCCTTTCTCTTCTGTCCTCACCTCCACCGCGACCTCCTCCTCCAGATGACGCTCTCTTTTTTGCACGAATTCCTCGCGTTCGTTTTTATATTTTTTCTTCATTCATACCCGTTGTCATTTCTGGTATATACTACAATGTTCTTGCTTTTGTTGTTATTCTCTTTTTCCGATACTGAAACTGTTATTGTTGTTGTTGTTTTAACGTATGACAAAAGATAAGATTTATACCTTTTCATTTCCCGATGCGGTTGTAGACAAGATTTTTTTCGGTTCTACGTGATATACCGCCAAAGGGAGAGAACGAGAGTGAGAGGGAGAGAGAGAATGAATTGAAATTGATCATCGTTCGCCGAACTTTTCGTTTTTTTTTTTTTTTTCATTTATTGTAGTTCTGTTGCTCTTCTTCATCTCCCTTTCCGAACATTCGTCGCCTGCGTCCCCTGCCGCGACCGACGCCATCTTTCCATGAATTATCGAAATTACATTTTATCGATTTATCTCGCTCCCTTTGTCGTTGGCCTCTTGCTGGGTTTCGACCTCAAGGTTCACTCCAAATAGGCTTCCATGTCGACACCCTCGCACTCTTCAACTCTCACCAACCCACCTCTCTCGTATCCGTATCCGTCTCCGTCCACCTCTCCGCGCTCTCACAACCGCCCTCACTCCAATGCCCTTATTAACTCACCCCAATCCGGGTCTCCCTCTCTCACTCGCGCGCTCTGCCGCCGTCTCCGCCAGCACTCATTAATTGTTCTTCCACATAGATCGCCTCTTGCGTTTCGCTCCGTATTAGTTTTGCATTTAATCTTTACTCTATATTTCATCACTACAGTAGTCGCCGTCGTCGCTGCCCCTGCCGCCGCCGTCGGCTGTCCGTTGTCCTTCTCCTGCTTCTCCTCCTCACCCTACCCCCTTCGCCTGCCCCTCCTCCTGTCGTCTTCTCCCTCCACCCAACCCTCCTCCGTTCGCGGCTTGCCCTCTCTCTCCTTCCCCCTTCCCTTTTCTCTCCCTCTCTCGTTCTCGCTCTCCCGGTCTGCTGCCTCTTCGCTTGCCATCGCGTTTTACTCTCTGTGCACAACTGTACTTTGAGAGCTTTTTATTTTATTTCATTTTATTTTATTTTCTTTTGTGTTGTTTTTGTTGTTGCTGTTGATGTTTTTTGTCGTTCTATCTTAATGTCAATTATTTTGCGCAGCTTTTTGTTGTAGGTGTCGTTGTTGTTGTCGCATTCATCGTCGTCGCTATTGCTGGCTCTCCCGCCTCTGCCGTATTTTAGCTGTGGTCACCGCGGAATTAGATGTATTAACTTTATAATCTTTGGACTCTAGGAATCCACTCCCAAACCTCGACTTTTCCTATGTCAATTTCTCCATGCAGGCATTCGGGGTTGCGTCCTCTAATCAAGGGTGCGTCATTTTCCCATCCGATCTCATGTTTCGTAACACCTTGCCGTTCTCTTCTCCCGCTGCTCCTGCTCGATCACCGAGCGTGATCTACTAATTAGATTGTTTGCAGCGAACTCGATCGAAGCACTTCGTCCAATCCAATCAAGTGGACGTAGCGTATCGATGAGTCGCACAACCACAGCTGCAGCGACCACGTCATGAATGGAACCGGCCACTCGAATTTACACCATTTCCTCTACGCACTCCACCCCCTTCACTCCACAATCGTGTCGAGGCAAATAAATTTAAAATTTATTTATTTAAATTAAACAACATACACTCAAATGTTCAATTGAATGACGAGAGCGAAGTGGATGTAAATATCATTGCAATTTATCATAAAAAACACACTGTGTATAAAAACGATCGGCCCAGCCAACGAAGAAGCCCATCGTGGTCTCCCCGTCTGCCCTGCCCTTCCTCTTTGCGGCACCCCGGTACCTATCGACGAAGAAGACCTTGCGTGTAAATTTCTCTTGATCGTTTTGTGCGACACTTTAACGAGCACAGCAGACATTCAAGTAGTCAAGAAGTGGAAGAAGAAGAAGACGATGACGATGACGATGACTGTCCCTTCCATCGCGGCTCCCTGCGGCAGGAACAAACCTTTCCCGCCGATCCGCGAAGCCTCCACGCAGAGAGCTGTCGGTGCCAGGTCTGTCTCTAGCCTTTCTAGCCGTGCTGCGTCTCCACTCGCGGTCTCTGGTCCGCTAAGTAGCCTTTAAATGCTGCCTGTGCTCGCCTCGTCCGCGTTGTTCTTGTTGCGGTTATTGTTGTTGCCGTCGGTGTTCACCGAACGGCTCGTAGCTAGCTAGATTGTTCAGACGTCTGACTAACTGGCTGCCGTTGCCGCCGCCGCCGCCGAAGCTGCTGCCTGTCTGCCGTCCTGCCTTTCCTTCACCCTCTTTGGCTCTCCTTCCTCTCTGATGTTGAATTACGGCGTCTGCTGTTCGTTCGTTCGTCTGTCGGTCCGTCCGTCTGTCCGTGGTCGTGCAGCTGAACTAAATAGTTGCAGGCAACATTCACAGACACACACTCTCACACATGCATCCACTCGCTGCACTGGCTCCGTCGGACTTGTTCTATCCTCCTGCCATGCTCTGCCCTTCCCTTCGGTGTCTGACTGACCCCAACACGATCGGCGATCGTCTCCGTCGTCGTCGTCGACTTGTGCAGCAAATCATCAATCGTTCCCCAGTGCATTTGTGCATGTGCTTGTGTGTGGACTGCATGTGTGGACTGCATGTGTGGTTGTTGTCGACCGAACGTGCACTGGGATAAACTTACATTCAGCTCCACGACTCCTGTACAATATTTTGTTGTTGGTAAACATTTTTTTTTTCTCAAATTTTGTTTTTTCAAATAGTTTTTGTTTCCTCTGCATGACACGGTATTCGGTTATCGATACTATGGCCGATGACCACGACCACGGCAGTGGATGACGATGGAGATGACGATTACCTAACCAAAAGAGCCCAAGAGTCAGCTGCAGGTCCGACCGTGGTGTTTAAAACGTTGTTCGCACGCACCCTCAAGGTTCACCGTTCGTATCGTGTTCGTGGCTGTCGGTGCCTTTCGATACTATTTATTTTCGAGTTGATTATTTTGGCTATGTTGAGGTCAACTTATACAAGAGTTTGCGATCTAAATAAAAGTGCTGTATTAGAGTTGTCCCACTTAAACCCTTGGTAGACTCGGGTTTAATCCGATGCCAACTCAGCATTTAATAGTTAGTTTCTAGCGAGGTGGTCTGTTGGGGTTGCCCTCTATTCTTCTCCTCGGGATTTGGCGTCGATATTTTGTGAGATAACTTATTTCACGTTGAGGTCGTTTGCTTGTTGTTTGTTCGTTCGTTTGTTCGCAGTCAGCAACAACAAGCAAACCCTGACAACGTGAACGGACTAAAACAATACACAAAATCTACGCTACTCTTGTACTCTCTATCGGTAACGTTGACGCCGCTGTCGTTGTCGCTGTCACCGTTGCCGCCAACGGCCGCGTCGACGTTCGCTTGGCTGCTCTGCTCGTGCTCGTGCTCGCGCTCGATCCTCTCCCGCGACAATCGCGTACCCATTTGTGTTGTTGTTCGCTGTACACAAGTGTATGTGCTTCAGTTGAAAGAATGTTTATCGCTCGTCTCCTCTCACTCACTCGCCCGCCATTCATCCGCTCTCCTTCCGATCGGTCGATCTCACTCGTTCTCCCCTTGTGTCTGGCTCTGGCTCTGGCTCTGGCTAGCCACATGAGTCGATCGGTCGCTGCACGAGACACGAGACTTGATGCGAAATCAACGAGGATCTAAATTTGTGTGCTGTCGTGTTGTATGTATCTACAATAACACACATTTTAGATGTACATACATATAAATATTCATATACATATTTTAATTGGTTCAATTTGAACGAACGATCTGACTTTGCGTCTCGCGCGGTTCGCTGCGAGGGGAGGACGAAGAGAAGGTGAAGTGCGTGCTTGTGCCCATCAAACCAACACCACACCATTGTCCATACCTTGCCTTCACCACGACTCATTCATTCGCATATCTTCGCAACCCTAACTTCGGGGACTTTTCCCTGTCCCTCTGGTCTGTTGGACGGCCCGTCTGAAAGATAGACAAACGTTTGCCAAAATAGTTGATCGCGGATTTTCTTCTTCTACTTCGGCTTCCCTATCCGTGGCACTCGATTCGCTCTCGCGCATCGGCGGCCTGGGCTGGCTGGTTCGGTGTCGGTGTCGGTCTGTTCTGGTCTCACGATGGCGTTAACTTCCAGCACATTACGGAGCACGGTTGCGGTTGTTGACCCCGTTCGGAAACATAGAAAAACACCAGCGACGCTGCGCCGTTTTTCGCTACTTTTGCTGCCTTTTAATGCTTCGTGCTCCAGGCCTTCTACTCTTTCGTCTGCGTCGCCTTCTTCCTTCATCATCGTCGTTATCGACATCTACTTCATCCTCATCACTGTTATTGTGGTATTCGTTCAAAGTGCGAGCATTGGAGTTGAATCTTCCTGACATAAACATAATTTTTATTGTTCAGCCGAATGTGCCGAAGGATGAAAAAAATCTGCATTAATTGCAAAATGTATTTGTTATGAGAATGAAATGGAAAAAAATACCAAAAACTATGAAAAGCAAGTGAAGAAAATATTGAAAATGGTTTGCATCTGCTTCGGTAGTTGTTTTGCAAACAATGGGCGCACGGCAGTTACGACGAATGGCCGGGAGGTGGACGAGGGAGCGCAGTTGGTGGGGTGGGGAGGGGAGGGGGAGGCTCTGCTGACCAGGCCAAGCCGAGCAAAGCCAGACCAAGACCCAGACCAGAGCAAGATACACACCACACACACACACATTACACACGCCATGTTGTATAACGAACGAACGATCGAGCGAGCATTGAATTCGATTTCGAAATGTTGCGATGTTCGAAATTTGCAAATTCGCAAACGTGACTTGCATGAAATATTCGCAAGTGATCAGCGAAAATAAAACCAAAATGTGTGTACCTGTGTGTATAGGTATGTGTGTGAGTATACTATTTCCCCCACTGTTTTTCTTCTTGAAGTTGGAAAACAAATCACAAGCTAATTAAAGAGACCTCTCGACTTGACTGGTCATCGCGGAGGAACGTCGGCACACTTGGCTATCGAAGAACAAGCACTTGTCTTACAAGAGATGAAGTCTCTGGTTGTCGTAATGTACTGAACGATACACAGTGTCTCCCCTCCGCAAAGGTCAGATGAGGATGAGTCAAGTGTTCCTACAGATTGATTCGTCTCCTTAACTATTGCATCATCATTTCCAAGCAAAACTGATGGATGTGTCCATGGAGACATTATTTTCCATCTCTCTGTTCCTTTATACAGTTTCCATGGGCCTTGTGGGCAACCACTTACCGGAACGACTCAAATCTCTCGCAGCATTAAATTCAATCTCTTACAGGATCAATCAATTATTCCGCTTTTCGGTCTAAGCCTGTTGAGCACATCAATCGCGATAATAGAGAGGATGTGGAGTCCCAATTGAACCATAAAAATAGCATAAACTTTAAGATCCCAAGGTCAAGCTCATTACTTAACGACCCTCTCTGGAAAGTAAACTTCCGGAAATGCCAGATTCATTTTCGTCTTTCTGTCTCTATCCACTGTACCTTCGTCCTTCCATTTGTCTGCCAGATAGTCTGTCTGTCCGTCTGTTTATGGCTGTCTGTGTCTGTCTCTTCCAGAGAACCCTCGCTGTTTGCCCGAGTGTCAGTGCTGCGTGCACGAGCACAGACGGATACCTCATAAGGATAGCAGTGAGCGGGAGGAGGCGGGGTTCGGCAGAGCAGAGTCGAGCGAACCCCTCGTTAGGGGTTAGCGGCGTCGCCCTTGTCGACCCCACCTCACCTCGCAGGCGATGGACGTCATCGGCTCCAACTGCTCTGCTACGCAACTCTCCGCGAACGTCGCATTAAAAAACCGAAACATTAAATTCACCCTTAAGTTGCTGCTCGCTGCATGGCGACCAACGTCTACCGCGGTCGATGATGATGTTATTTCTCTCCCTCTCTTACTCTGTCACTGCCATTTACCTACCCACTGTTGCTCTCTCGCTCCCTCATTCGGTTCGTCGGTGCGGCTCGGCTCTCTTGCCGGCTGGGGCTCCCTTCGGGCTCACCCTGCGTGCACTCATTATTTACGCTGGACACTTGGGTCGTTGCCGGCGACATCGTCTTGTCGATGCGGAGATGGAGAGCGAAAGCGAATGAGTGGAGCAGAGATATAGGAATAAGTGGAGTAAAGAGAAAAAGAAACGAAGAGAGAGAGAGAGAGAAAGGTGAAAAAGTCGTAGGATCGGGAAAGAAAATAAAACACTTTGCAACAAAAATTCCACGCGTTCGTGCGAAAAAGCAGTCGTTGAAGTTTTTTAATGTACATATTTCACAGCAAGCAGATGTTTGTCTGTTTGTTGTTTGCCGTGAAAACGAATTTTCATTCATTTCTCTTGTAATTAGTTCACAATACACAACCCATCAAGCCAACCGGTCCAAAAGCAACAAATCACTAACCGAAAATTCTCTTCCTTTCTACTTTGTTTCCTCCTGCAGGGTGCACAAATAAAATACCATAACGACGCGACGCGCGAAAATGGCTAAAATGGAAGTCGACGATGTCGTCGACTTGAGCCTAGGGTCCGGACGGGATCCTGCGCTCACCATCACACCGGCGACGGTGCGCGACCTGCGTGCGCTCACCCAGAACTCGGGCCTGACGATAACACCTGCTCCGCCGCCACTTGTAAATAACAATAGCAGCAACAACATTAACAACAACAACACCAATAACAACAGTAGCGCCGCCGGTACCGCCAACACCAACAGCAGCAACGCCGCCGGCTCGTCTTCGTCGTCGGCAACGGCGGCGGTGGCGGCAGCAGCAACAGCGTCATCCATAGCGTCATCCGCCACCTCAACCTCGTCCTCCGCCTCCGCGTCCATGGCGACAGTCGGCAACCCAAGTGGAGCATCAGAGACTGCGACAGCGCCACAAGACGAGAACAAAGTCCAGCGGCGCGTGCTACGGCCGCGCACCGAGCCCAAGTCGTATGCGGAGGCTCCGGACATCGTGCTGCTGCCGGCGCGCATGAATGGCCGCCAGCAGAACGGCAACATCGACTCAGAGACTGACGACGAGGAGATGCCGCCGTACGTGCCCATAAAGGAGCTGACGCCGGCCGAGCTGAAGGAGCGCGAGAAGGGACTGCGGAAACTTCGCGAGGATTTGCGGAACGAGGAGACGAAGCTGGTGCTGCTCAAGAAGCTGAAGCAGTCGCAGCATGTGATGAAGGAGAACCTGGTGGTGACACCGACCAGTGTCTCCCCCACCAATCCGCTAGCTGCCATCCCGGCGGCCCTGACTTCGAAGGGCTCCTTGAGTGTGACGCCAACGACGGCGGTGCCATTGCCGGCCCACTCGAAGGGTCGTGCGGCAACGATCAGTGTGAGGTGAGTCCGAGAGCTGGTGGTTGGCCCGTTGGGGCTCGCATCGGTCGTATCGGTAGGGACGGAATTGCATATGAAATGGAATTCCAGCATACAATTGTTCATTTTGAGTAAATATTAATCCTGTGTATTTCTCGTTCTCCTATTTCGTTTTGTGCTACGCTTCTGTGTGCGCATTCTCTCTTCCCATTTGTTTGTTGTTCTGAATCTCTCTCTCCCTCTTCCGCAGCAGTTCCAATAATCGCAACGTTCCTCAGTCATCGGCCACCTCGGTCACGTCATCATTGTGTTCATCATCGGGACGATCCAATACGACAATTTTGCCTCCACCACGTTCCTCGCTACCTGGTGGCGCCACGCTCACCGCCGGCAGTTCGCAGTCCTCGTCGTCGCATCGCACCAGCTCAATTCCACCACGTACCAATCTTCCGAATCTCACCATTACCCCCTCGGTGACCATTACACCAACATCAGCCCCACCATCTGGAATCAAACCACGCAATGTGAGTTATTGTAATGTATTCGTTGCTGCAGTAAGCGCTGAGTACCACCAACCATCTGCTAACCAAACCATTAACCCCCTTCCTGTTTCCACATCCACCTGGATCCATCCTCCACCACATGCATCCCCAAATCACAAACACTCGCACAACTCACACGAGTCGCATCACAACAACACGCACGCTTACTCACAACAATACCAAGCCAAGCACAACAACATTATTTCGTATTATTTATTTTCAATATTTAGTTGGAAACATTTGCGTTTCCTCGTCCGGTTCCTAATTGACGCACTTTATTCCAACCACTGGGCACGGGTGGGTTGAGTTGGATTTGGTTGGGTTCGAGTGCAGGCACGATCGAAGAGAAAATACGTGATTTTTGTTACTTTAACATACAGGTTTAAAATCAACCATAAGAATTGTGTTCGCCTCTATTGCATTTCATTGCTGTCCGTTTTGAATTAACCCATTTTAATTTCATTCACACTCGATACGCTCACATTATTCCTTCAGTACCACCAACACAAAATTGAAAATAAATAATATATTGAAATGTATTCATTAACGCTTCATGACACATCCCAACTAATACTATAATAACATCTTATGTTGAACGAACAACGCAGCTTAATGTCTCGGATACTCCAAAGGTACCTGGAACCATTAACAATTCGGTCTCTATCACGCCAGCGCCTCCATTGTCGCAGCAGAATCAGTCGCAGCATCACGACTTGAAGGTAATAACCAGCCATAGCATATCCAATCCGCCAATCTATATAAAATAAACTCCTTTTATTTTTTTTTTTCGACAACAGAATGACCGTTCAACTCCCCGCGAAGAAGTTCAGACGCCCGCACAGAGGCAGGCGGCCGCCAAATTGGCGCTGAGAAAGCAACTAGAGAAGACATTATTGCAAATCCCTCCACCCAAACCGCCACCACCAGAAATGCATTTCATTCCTAATCCGAGCAACACGGAATTCGTATACTTACTCGGATTGGAGACTGTGGTCGACTATCTGATGACAAAAGACAAGAAGCCCTCGACCGTGGCGCCACCTTTCCGCTGTGCTCAGTGTAAAATTGATTTCACTCCCGTCTGGAAGTGGGAGAAACAAGGTGACTATCACATCGATAATTCCGTAATTTGATGTTTCACGATGACTAAATTATTTATTTGAAATATCAGCAGGTAATAAGGATCCTAAGGTTATTTGCGAGCAGTGCGTAACCACGAATGTGAAGAAGGCATTGAAGGCCGAGCACACCAACAGACTGAAACAGGCATTCGTCAAGGCGTTGCAACAGGTGTGTATAAAGCTATGCTCTCTACTTTCGAAGCATTCGTTATTCGTCAACGATATTCCAAATGTTTACAGGAACAAGAAATAGAACAGAGACTCGCAACACAAAATAGTCCATCGCCAGTAGATTCTCATGCGTCGTTGTCCCACCCATCGACACCGCAGCCGTCGATGTCGATGTCGGTGAGTCAGGCGCATGCGCATGCTCAAGCTGCGGCTTTAGTGAACTTGCCACCATCCGTGACCGTGATTCCGACAAAATGTCAAACGCCAACTCCGAGCATTACACCACGTCCGACACCACCACCAAGTCAACCAACTCCACCTCCACCACCGCCCACGACACCACGTTCCTCGCGAGGACACACACAACCAAGTCCCAGCACTCCGACGCCCAGTCAAATGCATCACCATCAACAACAGCAACGCGAACGCGAGCGTGAACGAGAACGTGATCAACATCATCAGCGAGAGCAGCACCAGCGCGAGCAGCAGCAGCAGCAACAACAACAGCAACAACAACAACAGCAGCAACAACAACAGCAACAGCAACAATTTGACAAATACTCAACAGCCGCTCTGGCTGCAGCTGCGCAACTGGGTGCTCTCGGCGGCTTGCCAGGACTTAATAATCTCGCCGGATTGGGTGGCCTCGGGAATCTGGGAAATCTCGGACAATTGGGCAACTTGGCCGCGCTGGGCGGTTTGGCAAATCTTGGCGCAGCCGCCGCTACAACACCCAGTGCTGCAGCCGCAAACTTGGGTGCTCTAGGAAATGCTTCGCCGGCAGCAACAGCTGCTGCCATGCAAGCGTTTCAGCAACAGATCTTCAGAGGTACTGTTTAAGATTATTTTCCTTTTATCAATTGGTGTTTTTAATTTTCCTTTTGATCGTTTCAGCGTTGGGTCAAGGACTTGCCAGTAATCCACAGCACATGATGCAGTTCACGCCTTTGCTCTACTCCTATCAAATGGCTATGGCACAGGCTGCACAAGTAGCTGGTGAGTATCTTTTTTTGCCTTTTATTATTTCTGATTGATTCTGATTGAATTATTCGTCGACAGCTTTCACAAACAAAAAGGGTTCTTCATCATCTAATTCATCGAAAAACCAACCGCCTAGTTTAGCCGACATTCAACGTGCCGCCGAGTTGCAGCGGCAATACCTGTTAGAAATGATACCACCACAGGCACCAGGTCCAAGCAACAGTCGTCAAAACAACTGGAAGACATAAACGCAAAAGACTTGACCCTAACTGTAACGATTCCCAAGGAAAGAATGTTGAGTTGAATTTCAGTAGATGTGTGCACTAAAACGCTGTTGAACGTAAAGAAACCTTTATTCAAAAGAGCAACACAGTTTGATTACGTTCTTCCAAACCCATCTAAACTAAAGCTAAACAGCAGGCGACTGTTAGACAAACACCATGGATATTCTGAAAACACAATTGAGAATTTAATAGCATTTGTTTATTTTAATTGCAAACAATTGTTTCTACAAAAAAAATAAATAACCGAATTCATCAGAACAGAAATTAACTAAACCAATATACAATTCGGAAATAGATCAATTAAAGCGTAACGCGGAGATTAATTTGTTGCTTGCATAATTTTAAAGAATTGACAATTGATAAAGTGGCATGAGCAATGACACGATTTTAAATATTTCAATTATTAAAAAGGAACACGTAATTAAGGTTTTACCTTTTTAACTACATTTTAATAATAGCATGTTGTGCGCGAAAACTCGGGTTAAGTTTTAAGTTAAGTTAATGTACAGATAATTTGAACATAATTAAAAGTAGTTCACGCTTTAGTTAAGTATTTATTTTAATAATTGAAAATTCATTCATATTATATGACAAATTACCAATTCAATCCGAACATAATATAACATAACACACCAAAAAAAAAATTTTTGAAAAACAACAAAATCAAAACTAATATCTTAGTTTGCAACATTATTAATATGTCTTTGCGAAAATGAGAAACTCTTTTTTATAATTAGCGTAAAGAACTAAATAATAATAAAGAAGTAAATGTAATTCTAACTATAGACATTAATTGAAACAAACTACAATAAATTATTCATTAGTTAATTTGATGCATGCTTTAAGAGGTGTGTCAATCGTTTTATATCTACATTTAAATTTTCGTTTCTTGAAATACGCCCAATTATTAAAATTTGATTGTTACATTTTTAATCATAAATTGTTTTGAGTTCTAATTTAGTGTTGTTTTAAATGAAATTTTAATTTTTGAACTAAATGCAAACAAATACAATGGATTTAATAAAATGCGTATGAATCATATTGAAATATAATTTCTTTCTCGTACAAATTATTTTAAATATCATAAGAATGATAAAATCTAAATGAAATACACATTTTTTAATTTACCGTTTCAAAAGAATTAACAATTCAATAAGAAATCGTTGTCCCTGTACGAAAATAGTAAAAACGAAAATAGTACACTTTCGAGTGATTGAGTTTTATAAATGTGTTTTATCGAAGTAATTTTAAATTTAATGTTTTTATCCGTGTAATGAAATAGCAACATCTTTCACACAGAATTGTCTTGTCATTATACGACCTATTAATATATCTCGGTGATGATATATTTATGTTCTTTTAGAAAAACTTCCGCTGCCTTTCTACTTGAATTGATGAATATTTTCTCTGCGTTATAAATCAATGCCTTAATTTATCTTAAGTCCAAATGTTGTTGAAACCACATTCAATAATTCTTGATTCGTTTTATATATTACTAACATCTACATCAACAGAGGTTTTACATACTAGTTTCTTTAATTAAATACAATTCACATTTATTTAGATATAATTTAAAACAAATTATTTAATTTAAGTAGCGCAGATATTTGCATTAAACGCTATAATAATATACAACAATTCATAAACATAATTAAAATAAATATATTAATACTGTAGGATTTTTTATGTGTACATAAAACAACAAATATATATATATATATATATTATATAAAATTATTAACTATATAAGAATTATTTCGAGAAAAAATAAATCTTTAAAAATCGCATTACTTTAATTTGGTTTTATTTTCAGAGGTTCCTCTCGTTTATTCTAGATTAGACGATTTGGTTTCGTTTTAAAAGTATTTGATTTGAACTTTTATATACAAACAATAGGTGAATGCTCTTATTATTTCTCCAATGTGTTCTTTAATTTATTGTAATTCTTTAAACTAATTCATACAAGTTACTTTCTACATTTTGGATAAGTTTAAAAATCTTAGGATTTAATTTACAAACCATTTAGGAGTAAAACTTCAAAACAAAAAACATCGAAATTGTACATAACATAATTTTGGAATTACGACTGAGATTTAAATAATTTAAGAACAAAAGTAAATGAAAATTAACAATTTTGGCGTAGAGAAAACCAATGGGCGAGAGAAAAGGAGGTAAATAGATCAGTGAAAGGAAATTGTAAGAAATATTTTTGGATAAAATTGAAGAGTTCGGGCAATTTTTGGCGCGCAAAATTTATGGAAGTTGTGAAAAAAAACATGAAAATGGAAACAATGTGATCAAAAATTAAATATTTTAGGCAACAAAACAAATAACATAAAACAGATATAAAAACCTATTAAGGAATATAACAAAATTTTCGAAAATAAGAAACACGCAGTTCAATTGGTGAATCATAAGAGAACCATTATGTTAAATTCAAATAAATATAATTTCTGTGAAATTCCGAAACTCTTTGGATATTCAAAAACGTATCCCATATATACATTTGAAAATAAAATTTTGACAATTTTGTATGATTCGACAAAATGCATATATCCGTACTTAAAAAAAATTATTAAAAATATATAAACACAAAAATCATGAAAACAATTCAAACATTATTGAAAGAAAATCTCTGTGTGCTACTTTTAAAACATAAAATAATTATTATTATATAATTATTAACTAATCCATATAAATGTGGTTTTCATAAAAACAAATAAGATCTCAAAACAAATCCACGCGATCGAGTCCTGTTTAGGATGTAATTTCGAGCGTGGCATGAATGTTAAGATGCAGAAATAAAATAAATCAACTGTTTATTATTTTCTTTATGTAGAAAAAATAAAACATCGCTGTTTCATTTGCATGTACTTAGTTATTAATACGCAACCATTTTTCGGACACAATTTCCAACTACACATGAAATCTCATGCGAGAATTGTACAACCATTATCGCACGAGGGCTATTCTGAAGCAATAGTTGCATGACATATTTCTCATTATTCCACAAAGTAAACTGTTGTTTGTGAGAACGAGAGGAAACCCCATTCACGGAAAATAGCTGATGAAATAGGATTATCAAAAAAGAAAATTTAATATGATAATTATTTCGCCCTCACCGAGGACTATACTTATAATTGCTCAACGTTCATTTGCTTATTCCACATTACAAGATCAATGAATAGGTTCAAAAGATTATCAAGATCGTGGCCAATGAAACCAATCCGCAGTTTTATTATAAAAACACAAACATTTTTTTTCCGATTTTCACAACTCAACATTTATGTAAATACTATGTGCAGTCCTATGCGCCAATTGTTAGGATCTGTTGACGTTTTTCAGCCAAATCCGTCCGCAGCACAACATGGAATAAAGATTCGAAGTGAATGCTCTATTTAAGTTTGTAGTCGTGGTGCAAATGCAAGGTCGCCGAGTAGCGTGTTTTACCCGAATCCAAAGAGTTCGCACGGTGTATTACTTTCGCCGATCCCTCCACTTGTGTGTTACCATCGGAGCTGCGCCATAGATTTGCGATCGCCTCCAGGGCGAGCTCCGTTTCGTCCTCCTCGTCGTCGTGTTCGGCAGAGAGTCGCAGATCGAATTGTCGCGGTGTTCGTCGCAGTTCCTGTGTATCGGCTTCTCTTAGAAGCCCCAAGTTGGTTGTGGGGAGTGGTTTTGTTTGTACCAAACCCCAGTAAGCACACAGAAGAAGGAATAAATATTTGTAGGAAAAAAACATGACGACAGTCCGGTGTGAAATGTACTCTGAAGTTGTCTGTTGCAAATACGTTATAGAACTGTGTGCTAGTCTTCAGGCAACTGCCTAGCAAGGCGAATGCTGATAATTTGTTTTTTAGTGAATGTTGATAAGAAGATGATCAATTTTCTTTCTATATAGCATCGTTCATAACAAGCGATGTTATTTTCCAATGACGACACTTGAAACTGAATTGTTTTATTTTTGAATTCATATATTAAACTAATATTTTAATATTTCAAAGGAAATTTGTTTTCTTAAACTTTTGGTTCGCTTATTTGTGACGGTGGCCAATCCCATTGTTTCTCAGGAGCAGGTTGGGCAAGCTGTTCCCAAGGTTTCCAGCCTAACATTTTGCGGGCTAAAATTAATTCATTCTCGGCCTGAACAATCAACTCCTCTACTTGACCGCAACCGATAGCCTTCTCAAGTGCACCGATATCTTTGTTCTGAAATGAAAATAGTCATAATTATAGATATTGGTTTTTATTGGACCAACTACTCACAGCTTCAACAGCCTTAGCCCGCTGCTGCACAATTTGTTCAGTGTATTTACGGTAAGCTGCATCTTGAGGCATTTTTGTCAAAGCTCGAAGTATTTTGCCATAGAGAGCACCAAGAGTATGATGGGGGTTTGTGGCAACAGCCAAGCCGGTAAGACCAGTCGACTGCAAACATGAAATAATAGAATAGGAAAGATTAAATTCAATGATCTATACCAGGGTATATGGATCTGAACAAGAAGTAGATGACATAACATCAACAGATGCATTTCTATTATAGTACTCGATATATATTCGCAGACCAGATGGTTATTTTTAACTATAAGTTTGGGTAACTTACCGCCTTCAAAACTTTTGCCATTTTTTAAAATGAAAAATACTTTTTAACAATTATTGGCAGAAATCTGAAGGAACGAACTAAATTCAAAGAATTTTGACTCAAAGTTTTGACAGCTGTATTGGAGAGTAAAATTGTACCATCAAATGACAAAAGGTGTGCTGCCAAGTCAATGAAAGGTTGTAATCAGTGTTGAAAAACTCAAAAAATTAACAAATTTAGAATATAACAAAAGGAAGAATCTGAGGAAAAACTTGTACTTTTCAGTGAACCACACCTTCATTATAACAAAAAAGTAATTGGTTGGAATTAAATTTAGCGGATACTGTCAAAGATAAATCGCAAAATCGGGTGTTCACAAACAAACAAAACACGTCAACTCTTTGATTTTCCAACCTTCCCTGTTTTTCCCATACATTCGTTGATTTGTATCAAACTCGTTGATTGCCTGCTTTTTATTGCTTTTGTTGCCTTTCATTCGTCCAGCCTATGTTCTCACTTTTCCGTTTAGAGGTGCAAAGTAGAATTCCTATTGATTTCTTTATCACAAACATACGTGAGTGCGTGTCAAGAAGTAAAGTAGTTCTCGACTTACAACAAACACATCGGAAACATCCGATATCGACTGATAACAGCAAAAACAATGTACAAGTAGCGGGAGCAGAGGCGGTGAGCGTGGAGCTAGACGACGTACTCCATCCTAAACAGCAGCTGACATCGTGCGACGCTTGAGTGGCGAGCGCAGAGTGTTGTATGTCGTCGCTGCTCAATCATTAGCTTCGAATCCGCAACGGAGCAGCAGCAGAGTTCGACGAAGTTAAAACAAGCTGGAACCGATGAGAATCGCGCAGTGGAAGAGAAGAAAGCAAACGAGCCACATACGGCGAACGCGTGCGTGATCGCAACGTAGACAGGAGAGAGTAAAAAAACCAAAGAAAATTATAAATTATTTTCCAATACAATACATTCCACATAAGAAATAATCGCTGGACCTAACAAACCTTATGTACGAACTTGATCACTTCTAAGATCGATTAGAAATTTCGTTAAAATTATAATAAAAAAGAAGGTTAGCCTGCTGCCCTCCACAACAACCAGAACTTCAACAACATCGCCTGCATTCAGTCACATTGTCAACAACATCTTCATACTAGGAGTGCGTTCAAGGGTAGTTCTTCGACTCGACTCGTTTTGAAGGTGCTTACAACGTGTTTGGTGAATCAGTAATTATCTGCGTCAGCATTTGGAAGCGTAGCAACCGACAACGCATTGCCGCTTCATTCCAGCGAGAGCAGTCACAGAAATAACATCAGCAACAGCAGCCACATAGAATTTTGAGAGTAACATCATTCACTAGGCGGAAATCACAACTCGAGCGATAACACAGGTGAGAAGCAGCGTAAAATTAGGTTTTGATTATATTTTGCTCATCCCCTATAAAAACAGAACAGCAATGGCTCCACCCACCGTACTGGTCACCGGAGGAGCTGGCTACATAGGCTCACACACCGTGCTGGAAATGCTTAACGCCGACTATAATGTTGTGTGTGTAGACAACTTATGTAACGCCTATAGCTCCGGCGCCTCCAAATTGCCAGAAGCCCTAAATCGTGTCCAGGAGATAACGGGAAAGAAGGTATCCTTCTACAACGTCGATATCACGGATAGGGAGCAAGTGCGTGCGGTTTTCCAACAGGTAAGTTCATTGACACCGTCCATGCGTGAAGATGGTCCATTATTGCCTTTATCATTTGCAATTTAAATTACTCACTAGAAAGGCTATAAAAACGTAAATTTAGTTACAAAACAGACAACATATTTCTTTGCATACGTTGCGCATTATTTAAAGTAGTGTTGGAAGTAATCGCAACCCATTTCAGTTACCAGCTGAATGCCTGCGAGCTGATAAGAAAATTCCCATGAAGAAAGCACATAGTATATATCATGCGTGGCTGTGAGTTTCTTTCGATTAAAAAGCATTCTTTTGATAAATTATTTCATATATTCTGGATACACATACATCGTAGTTGATATGTAGCACCAAGCAACCACTTGACACACAAGCATCTCTCCGCCATTAGCTAATCAATTGGTTATCACCCGCTATCAGTTTGTGCTACAATTGTAAAAGGAAAAATACTCGTTTCATGAACGGAACTCCTGTTTACTTAGCTGAAACTCACTTGCATTTATGTCAATATGTCTGTCTGGCTCACGGCACTGTTGTCTACTTTTCCGTCTGTCTTTCGGGCGTCACATCTTCAAGTCTGGCAGACTGTTTTGTTTAAATTTTTATTATTTAAAAAGAAGGTCGTATTGCACGGTTTTGTTTTTGTAGGAGCGCGCTCGTATCTTGTCTTCTTCTTCTTCTCCTTGAGTAGAGGAGAAACATTCGTGATCGTCATCGTGTATTTTGCACGTAACAAGAGAGACAGGTTGTAACTCCCCTCTCTCAGTTAACGAATCGGCATCTCTCTATATCTCCATCTCTCTCACTGTCTCTCACCAATTTGAAAGGGAGAACCTGGTGGTACACTTAAGAGTCTTAAGACTCTCACAAAACGTTGCCTCCGTGCTTTGGTCGTTGACCTAGTAACTCTGCATAATTTTTAAACCGGAATTACATATTTTATTTTAGACATATTTTCATATTTTACGCCCAATTACGAAGTAGGCGTGGCGCGTGATTTGAAACAACAACGCAATAAGTATTAGATTACATGACTATAACTCTACGACTCTCACGATACATATGATAATAGAATACGAAAATTACTTCCCGACCGCGAAATATATTTTATTTTTGAATATGTCAACATTGCATTACGTTTTTAACGAATGCCTTTTTTTTTTGTATATTAATTGATATTTATTATTTCGATTATAGCATAAAATCGATATGGTC
The DNA here is from genome assembly GCA_947389925.1 of Coelopa pilipes. Taxonomy (NCBI): domain Eukaryota; kingdom Metazoa; phylum Arthropoda; class Insecta; order Diptera; family Coelopidae; genus Coelopa; species Coelopa pilipes. Next base: position 41,669,902 of record OX376699.1, read on the forward strand.
GCTCATTTCGCAGCACTAAAAGCTGTCGGAGAATCTTGCCGCATTCCGTTGCAGTACTATCATAACAACATGACAGGTACCAATGTTCTGCTTGAGGCCATGGCTGACAACAACGTCTTCAAATTCGTCTACAGCTCCAGTGCAACCGTTTATGGTGAACCACAATTTTTACCGGTCACCGAGGAGCACCCCACAGGCAACTGTACGAGTCCCTACGGAAAAACCAAATACTTTACAGAGGAAATTCTCAAAGATTTGTGCAAATCTGACAAGGTAAGTTCAAACTGAACCATGTTTATTTAATTTCAATAACTACATTTTTTCTTCTTTCCATTTCATCAGCGATGGGCAGTTGTGTCCTTGCGTTATTTTAATCCAGTTGGTGCCCATCCTAGCGGACGCATCGGTGAAGATCCCAATGGTGAGCCCAACAACTTGATGCCCTACATTGCTCAGGTTGCTGTTGGGCGCCGTGATGTACTGCGCGTGTATGGCAGTGATTTCCCCACTAAGGATGGTACTGGCGTTCGCGATTACATCCATATCGTCGACTTAGCCGAGGGTCATGTGAAGGCACTGGACAAGTTGCGTAACATTGCAGAGACTGGTTTCTTTGCTTATAATCTTGGAACCGGTGTTGGATACTCCGTGCTGGAAATGATTCACGCCTTTGAAGCGGCTTCAGGCAAAAAGGTCAACTATGAATTAACAGATCGCCGATCAGGAGATGTGGCCACTTGCTATGCGGACGCACAGTTAGCAGCAAAAGCACTTGACTGGAAAGCAACACGTGGAGTCAAAGAAATGTGTGCCGACACTTGGCGGTGGCAGAGCAACAATCCTAATGGGTATGCTGTGAAATAATATTATTTTCGGTACATATCATGTCTTTAAATTGTCTGAAAATGAATCCAATTATATTTGAAATGGTTTTCATTGTTGTATTTAATGTTTGTCCAATTCATAGTCTTGCCCTTGTGTGAGTGAGCAAATATTCCAAATGTCCTAAAATTAATATTTTAGTTGTTGTATTCTATGTTCTTTCACGATGTTTCATAATAGCTATTTAGTGTTATTCTTTGTGTATTCCATGTTTATGTAATGTTCCTCCAACTATACAGCAATACAATCTATGTATATTTTAGTCAAATATATTTAAACGATAAGCACAACGTATGACTGTGCATTTAAATTTTTTTAAATATGAAACGAAAGGCATTTTTTAAATTTATATAGCAAAATGTGTATTTATAATTATACAGAAAATTATATGATTGAATAAAAGTAATATATATATATTCAATAACGTTTTTTTTCAATTTATTTATTGATAAGCGAATAGAATAATTAAATTCTTTAACTGTTGAGCCACGCCAATGAGAAATGCACATAAATGACATTATCAGTATGATAATGTTGAAATAAAAGAATGATTACTTTATAATTAAAAAACATTTTATTTATTATTAATACTTTTTATCGAACTTCAACAAAAATGAAAAGCATAAAAAGTTATTGAAAAATTGGTATCACAATTAAAACATTACTTGAATATATTTGGAATGATACGCTTACGATTACATAAGATGTACGATGGTGTTTAAGTTATTCGAATTGATTTTGTGTAAATTCTTTTTATCTATTGCCACTTGTTTGGTACTTTAAGTTCTTCTCCGTATGAAAGAATATAAAAAAGCTGATTATCCGTTTTTAAAAGGGTTTCATCGTTCTGTTTCGGTAAAGACTGTATATTTGCGTTATACGATTAATATCTTGGTAAATACTTAAATTTAATTTTTGTTATATCTACGCGATAATTAGTCTATTTTGGCAATGAGAGATTTTCATTATTGTTTTTGTTTGATTTATATTATAGTTTCTGTTTACTTGAAGCATTCGGTGCTAAGTACAAAATAACAACCTTTTGTATGTGACATTAAATTTAAAAATATTTAAGTGTTATGATTTTAATATTTCAGTAGGTTAGGGACGCATGAAAACAATGAGACTTTAAGTAAAGAAATTACATACGAAAAATAATATCGAAAACCTGATAGACAACTATAGGGAATGAATGAATTGTCATTCGATATGCTTTTGGAAGCGAGATCCTTTTCAGTAGGAGACAGATTAGGAAATGTAGAAAGCTGTCCTCTTGTCCACACAATACCATTTCACATGCTATGCTTATGTAGAAGTTACGCCTTTACGTGCTACCAACATATTTAATACTGGATTCTTACGTATATAGCTCACAGCCTTTTTATGTGTGACCATAGTAAAGTCGTAACCATTGCACTGCAGTATCTTGTCATGAGTGCGTAGACCGGCACGTGCAGCTGGGCTTCCCTCGTGCACCTCGGTAACATAAATACCCTGCAAATAAATATATATAATATCACTGCAACTTACTATTTACAATTAACCACTCACATAATCTGTGTATCCTTGAGGACTTTTCTTATAATCCTGGTCTATACCGCCGCCTATTTTAAAACCGCACTTTAAAATTTCCCGACCCTCCTGGTCGTAGTCGACCTCTTTGTGCAAAGTGATTGGAATCTAGAATTATACCAGGAACATATATCATTCCGGGGAAATTGGGTGGAGTTGGTAGTAAGAATATCGAATCACACTTACGCTTAAACATTCCATAGCCGTGCCGGCCTGGTGTTGAAATGCCATTTTCGCCATATTGATTGCTATTTATTATTAAACACTGCACGCGATAAAATAATTTAAGAAAATCCACTGATTGATTTTAATAGAAAATTAGAAAGTTCTTCCAGAGATGGCACAGTAAAGTAAAAGTAGTATTAGTAACAAGCGTCAAGTTAAAAACGAGAAACTCTTGTGCCATTGCAGTAAAGACTTTGCTTCAGGATTGCAGGGTGGTTAAAAGACATATTAATTTTTAATTTTTAAATCCTTAAATTCTGACGTATGTATAATAATAATAGAAAGTATTTATTAAAAAACTAATTGACCCCCATCAATAAACCCTCCTCGCAGAGGAGGAACATAATTATTTCTTTATTCTTAGTTATATACTTAGTTTCGAAATTAGTGTCAAGTCTCCATACCTCAGCTAGCCGTAAACTTTTGATATCTACTGTCACCTGCTGTTGTAATCTTTCATTATCAATTTGTCTTCCTTAAGTTCGTTCCAAATACGCTCAAATGGGTGGTAAAAAGTACATAGTGTTGTCACTAATCGCACTGTTTGTTTTCTTGCGCTTCATCCCTCGTTTCAATTACTCCGACTCGGTGGAAAACATGGCGAGTTGTGTTTTCTGTGCAATCGTAAACGGCAAAATGCCAAAGACGAAAATTGAAGTGGAGACGGAGGAATTTGTAATATTCAAAGACATTAAACCAGCTTCAACGTACCATTACTTGGCCGTGTCCAAGAGGCATATAGATAGCGTAAAAACCTTGACCAAGGAGGACGATGGATTGGGTAATGCTTGGATGCATGTTATATATATGTAATGTAATATTAAGTTGTTTAGCATACACGACCAAAAGTGAAAACAATTGAATTACAAAATATTTATGTTTACATTTAACTAGTTGACAGTTTTCAAAGAAACTCGTAAAACGTCAAAAATGTACTCACACAACTAGCCAATCAGATCCAAGGTCCAATTTTATACCAGGGCCGGCTGAAGTAGGGAAGGCCGGAAAATATTATTTTATTTTCGAATGCTATATTTTTGTTTGTTTGTATTTTTTAAGTAACTAACATGGAAGCGGGTCTTCGAAATTTTTACACTTCCAAAGGGATCGATACCAATGATACTCTCTTCGGTTGCCACTTGCCACCATTCATAAGTGTGAAACACCTTCACATGCATGCCATTGCCCCTAGGTCTAGTATGGGCTTCATGCACCGGATGATGTTCAAGCCAGGATCGTCTTGGTTCAAAACGGTAAGATTGCTTATTTCTATATGGCATTGCTTGTGACAGAAATTTAATATCCTGTTATCATTTCAGCCCGATGACGTCCATCGTATCATCCACGAAAAGTCCTAATCTAAAAAAGTTTATATAGTTCATTAGTAACACGGTGCTCAATATAAAAACCTAATGTATATGCCTGTAATAAAAGACAAAAAATAATTGAAATATAACATGTTTTGGATATATATTTAAATTAAAAGATTTTCTAATAAAATGAAAACAATATTGAATTAAGAAAATTAGAAGTGTGCGTTTATTCTCCTTCGATTCACCCCTAAACATATATTCGTTGTCAAGCTCACCCACCCCAAACCTCCTCCAAATGAGCTCATTCCGTCCTTCCGTATACATTCAGTGCAAACAACACCTCAAAAGAAAATGTCGAAAAACAATCAACAAAACTCTCCCACCTCGCATAAGTTCCGAACAAAACTGATTTTAATTTATTTGATCATTTTTGGCTGCAAGCTGAGTGCGGCCACTAGCGAGGAGATAAGTGCGAGTGGCAAACCCTTGCCCAAGGCGGCCACGTTCCATTTCCCAGAGTACGCGTACAAGGAGACTAGCAAAAATGTCGGTTTGCCTCGATATTGATTTTTTCGCTATCCCCGAGGTAGTTCCTAATTCTCGCCTACTCCCGCAGGAAATCACTTATCGCGAATTCGAGGCAGCCTGCGAAAATAGACCGGCCTGCGAGGAGCTCGAGGGAGTGACCAAAATAGGCTGTGTGCGTAGGTGTATTTCCACCTCGTGTTACCAGGACATTTACGCATTCGACGAGGTTTGATTGTGTCTTCTCTACCTATAGAATCCCCAATAAACAGTTATTGGTTTTAATCAGCTCGAGGAAGGCGAAATCGACGTGCGGCTAAACTCCTTCAAAGGCTGCGTCATCCAGCGTACTGGGAACACGAATCGCTTGTAGCACCAAGAGGGCATCCTGAAGCGCCTGCAGAACATGGAACTAATCTATGAACTGCAGACACAGCTCCATGAGTTGTTGAGATTCCTCCTCTGATGCTAGTGAGGTTTGACTGGAGGAAACATCGCACCTCGTACCCGAATAAAAGTATTAAAAAGCATGAGTATTAACGAGTCCAAAAATAACTCCAATCGAATTCCAAATCAAATTAAGAAAGCATTTTAAATATTACGTGTTATAAGTTCTGAATTATTGCATCTATAGTTTTAATCACATTGCATCTCAACTTAAGCGATGAAGTTAAATACGTTAAATACAACATTTAAAATTAATGATAAACTAATATGTAAATTATTATGGCTGCATCAATGAACTGGAACACCGCACATGCGAACATCTGGTGGGCGTCCCGGGAGCCCACAAGTAATCGGGAGTATTTATTGTACTCTCATACATACTAAATATGGTAAGTGGAATTTATACAAAAACGAAACGAAAAGCAAACATTGTTAGCCGCAACCCGCGAGCTTGATGATTCACCCAGATCGATTCTGAATTAGCTCAGATCGGAGGATCATCGGGGAGTTAGTTGTCGGGCTTCTCGTGTAGCCAAGGCCGAAAGATGGGCAATGTCGACGGATAGTGCGTGTCGGGCTTCAGCACGGAGTCGGGCCAAGTGTTCGACACGTCGTTGCTGTTATTGCGGAACGGGTACGTGGCCAAGACGATTGGCAGCTGCAGCTTAATCTCCTTCTCCAGGGACTTCGGCTCGATCACAAAGAAAACGTCGTACGAAATCTTGATCAGGTGGCAGCCGCGCAGATTCGTGGGCGGCAACGGGGGCACGTAGAGGCTGTCGTTCTGCCATTCGTCTTTGCCGCCGGGCCGAATTTTGCCTCGCACCAACACGGCCAAGGCGCGCTTCTCTGTCTGGACCACTTTGCCGCGGGCCAAATACTCAACGGTCTGTAATCGAAATTGAAAATGGAATTAGCAAGGGGTGCTTTTAAAGAGTTATAAAGGAGTCGGTCACCTCCGTGAGGGACGCCTTGGTGCGTTTGATAGTCACGTTGCTGTAGTTGGAGATGAAGGCTGTAACAATGACGCTCTCGCCGGGAACGTATCCTCCACGATCCAGAGCCACTCTGCACTTGACTTGGCCACCGCCCACACAGGCCACGCCCAGCTTGTGCTCCACCTCACAAGTGAAGGGTTGCTAACCAGGAGGCAAAATGGAACATTGAACCTTTACATATTCTAGAGACCGAGAGAGACTACTCACCGCCAATATGGGCTTCTCCAGATTCAAGTCGATGGGGTTCATGACGATGAACACCTGGTGATTCTTGTGTATCAGGCCGTTGGGCTCACGCAGCGCTGCCTTGCAGTAGTACTGTATCCAGCCGTAGCGCCCCAAGAAGGTCGACGGCAAGCCCGGAGGCAGCCCCAGCTTGAAAGGGAAACTGTGTATGCCCGGTGAGAGGACCGAGGGACCCTGGTCAACATCCCCCAGCAGACGCATACGGAAGTCGATGTAGTTCTCCTTATCGTAGGTGCGCTCCTGACGAGCTGAGCCCGCCCGCACCACGCCCTCGCCCACCACATGGAAGTGCAGTCCCAGGGCCGGAGTGTCGTCCTGCAGCTCGAGCAGCACCCGTCCCGAGAGGAACTGCCCGGGGAAGTAGAGCAACGAGGTGTTGTCGAATATGATGAGGAATTTGAGAAGTTTTCGCGGCATTTCAAATTGATTTCCGTCCAGCTAAATGTTCATAATTATTTCCACTGTATTTCGAATAGAAGAGCGCGACGTAACACGATTGACAGATCCTACGGGACTCCTCTGACACCAGGCTCGAACGCGATGACTTCATGCACTAAGAACTGGGGACGAAAAGCAAATGCAGATGTTGAATAAACAGAAAAACTAACCAGTTTTGCAGAGGCAGCCACGAGGTAGAGAGAGGTCGTTTAAATCGCAAATAAACAGTAGCATTCAACGACCTATTTAGTGGAGGATCGTAGATGATCTACCGGTTGTCCCAATTCAAAGTTGTAGAACTCGATGGCCACCGGACGACTGACCGACTGGACGACAATGCTATGGCGACTTCGGCATCGAGCGTGCGAGTTTGATATTCGTTCCGTAACTGTTTTGGCAGCTAGGAAATTGATGATCTTACTGCGGAAATCGTTCATTATTCCCAGCGCAATTCGAAATCTCTGCGAATGTGAAGCTGGAGTGGAAACAGGAAGAGACCGTGTTCCGAAGACTCGCTCCTCTGTTGCCATACCCTACGTTATCGAACTCTTCTAGTCCGTAAGAGCTGTTGTTTGGTAGGCGGGTGATGGGATAATCGGGACGTGCCCAATTCTCGAAATGAGAACTCGGGTCGTCAGCGACCCGCGTCGGGTGTGTGTGCGTGAGTCGCAAATGGCAGCCTCAAAAATGTTCCAACAATTCGCATTAGGAGCATTTGCTATGCTCACGGTAGACTACACAAACCAACAACAACAACAGCAGTAGTATTACCGTCAAATACCTAACTCAGGCATGATGTGGGCTATCTATCAAGGTCAAATACATCATCACCGTAGCAGCAACGAAGCCGGGTTGTTGATAGTTTTCCTTCAGCCCGCCCCCTCGTCATCGCCCTCCCGCTTCCAGCATTTCAACAATTAATTCGAAGGCAGGTTTATACCGAAACACAAACACACTCACACGCATGGCATGGGATCACACATGCCCACACATGCACACACACGCTTGGATCTATCTGCGGTTCACGATATCGAAATTTGTTTTTAACCAGTTTCCAGTCATTGAGGCTGCCCTCCATGGATCGCAAAGCACGGCGCGCTATGGGAAGCCTTTCGGCTTTTCATTAGAGAAATTTAAAATATCAAATGAGTGGAAAAACGTGAAGCCTCACGTGCCAACCGTTTTAATGCGCCCGGAACAGGAGGCGATTTACAGTTAAGAGTTCTTCGTATTGGCGCAAGTGTTCAAATTAAACAACTTAACAACTCGACTCGAACAATAACAGTTCAATGCCTCCTGTGACATGGATGCGTATCTGTTCAGAAGAAACTATCGTTTCTTTGGCAGCAGAAAACTCGTTAACTGCTTGTTTTCACTTTTATTTCAACGCCTTGCCTTTATTTCTTAGACTCCGTTTCTAAGACGTGTTTATTTGAGCCGTTTCAGCATTGAGTCAACGGAAAAAGAGCAAAACCCATTATTTTAATGTTTAGTGGATGTTTTGTATTTTGTTGAAAGCCATTATCATTAGTTCGAGCAAGTTATCATTTTTTGTTATATGTATGTTGTTCAAATAAAAACTGCATCATAACTAACTATAAAAACAGCTATTGAGGAGGGACGAAACAGAGTTATTATTGTTGTTGTTGTTGCGCATGCGCGACTTTCCACTGGCACACGATGGAACATGCACCAAAAGCAACAGCTCCGAGACTTACTTTAGCCTAACATTCATTGCCAAGACCTTTTGCCGATAATTATAGAACTTTGGAATGTGTTTCCTGAGGTCGTGTTTTTCGTTTTTTTTTTTTTTTTTTTTTTTTGACTTTATCTCTTTCACACCTTGTTTTCGTCGTCTCTAGTTTGAAGCGATCACCAACCTACACACACAAAATATACATAACATTGCAGTGCAATCAATTGTTTTCAATGCTCCATTGTGCGGGCCAGCCTTTGATACACACATGTATCCCAATGTATCTACACAGCTGTTCGAATCCGGCCCGGACCGACGATCACGTAAGTCACATTTACATAATATACTTCGTACAATACACAAGTACATCCATATTCGAAAAACCCGCTGCGCGCAACATCTCTCCTATCAAGCCATCTATAGCGTCACAACCGTGGGTGCAATTCGCGCTAACTCCCTCTCTCTGTCACTCTGCTTCTGCTCGAGCCAACTTGGTTTTGTTTTTATACTTCAACAATTTTTCGTTTTATTTCGGTTAACTTGAAAACCCGCAGCACAAGCGCTCAACTCCGCGTCGTTGATTTGTGGAACATCTCTTGCCGCCGTTCGAGCCACAACTGATCGTTCGCTTGCCTTCCAAGTTCGTCGGCTTCTGGCCTCAGTCCGCTCTCAGTCTATTCTCTCAGCCAACTCGTTTCGAGCTTGCGATACGTTCAACCGTTTATAACTTTGGCCTCTCGAAGACCTTTCCACTGGCCACTCCACTTGAGCTCTTGCCTGCGATTAAAACTAAGTTCGTATTCGTGCTTTTACACGTTTATGAGTTTTCTTCGAAGTTCTGAGTCTAGTTACAACAAAGCCAGTTTATTTACCCTATCATCTGCTTCCGTCAAATAAATTTGAAACAGGAGTATCTTTCGCATTCAGTGCATATCTTTCGAATTAATTAATACAGAAAAATTAATAATAACCGTTTTTAGTGACATTAAAATGTTTATTTCATAGATATAATTTCATTCATCATTTCATATTTTAATATCCACTATGTGTTAGACACCGACGACATTTAATAATAAAATGTTAACATAATATATATTACATATGTATATAACTGTTCCTTACCAGAACTGCAGCAGCTGTGACATTTCTTCTAAATCAACAACATTTTACTTTAGGCGAGCCCAAATAGTCTTTTGTCTGAATCGTTTCTCTTATATTCAGTGATAGTGCGATTAACTTTTAATAATATTCAGTGCAAGTGCATTTAATTTATTTTCGAGACTATGCTTGGTTTGTTAGTTTATGGTTAATTTATCAAAAATAAAATTTATTCGCAACACAAGAGAATTAAATTGGTTTAGTTTCAAAGTTCTGAGGTGGTTTTTAAATTCATTATGGTAATTAAACTTTTATTTGGCAGTAATACGTCTAAAAAAAAATGTCAGAAAATTGAATAGTCGATAATGAAGAGCGGTTTTGAAAATATGGAACATTTGGTAGGTTTAAGATATTTTGTTTTTTATTAGGTTCGTGTGATTTCGTATTTTCAATCATCAATGATAGACTTTCAAATAAGTATTTACTTCAAATTTCGCTCCTAGGCTAACTCCAAACGTTTCATCTCCTTGAAAAGTTCCTTTCCCATTCGTGCAGGACTCCTTGTCACAATGACACCGGCTTGTTCCAAGGCCTTGATTTTGTCACCAGCACCACCCTTTCCGCCTGAGATAATGGCGCCAGCGTGACCCATTCTTCTACCAGGAGGAGCAGAGAGACCAGCAATAAACGAGACAACTGGCTTGGCTTTAATACCCTGAAAATTAATAATAAATATTTTAATAAGGTACAACTATGTATCTAATCGAAAGCAGTGTAATCTTACAGTATTGTGTTGAGCCAAATATTCGGCAGCGTTCTCCTCTGCAACACCACCGATTTCACCAATCAAAATGATACCCTTGGTATCGGGATCTTTTAGGAATATTTCCAAGCAATCAATAAAATCAGTGCCGTTGAAAGGATCGCCACCAATACCAACGCATAAAGTTTGGCCTAAACCAACTTCAGTAGTTTGATTCACAGCTTCATAGGTCAATGTACCAGACCTAGAAACAACACCGATTTTACCGCGCTTATGAATATGGCCGGGCATGATACCAATCTTGCACTAAACGAAACAAAAAATACCAATTGAAAATATTATTGAGTAATGTTTTAGGAGTATATACATTTCTTCTTTGCAATAAAACCCAAAAGCATATCTTCATGATAAAAGAACATATTTTGCCTATTCCTGATAAAACTAAAAATATACGTCGTCTGTCAATAACTTTTACTTTTCAGGGTTATCTTAATTTCAATATAAAAGATGCAAATGACGTTGAAAACACTGAAGTAGGTCGAAGTGTTATCTAATTGTTTAAGAGCCAGTAATCTTTCGATGAACAACAAAATACAATATATGGATTGGCGATCAGCCAAGGTCATAAAAACCAAAGAACACAATGAAATAAGCAAATACAAGAATGAAACATATCAATAATTTCGTTATCTTTCTAGGGTTTCCAACGAATAAAATCTCACTATACAAAGTTTTCATATCACAACTAAAATTTAAAGTCATCTTCACGAGATCGTTGCTTTGATTGAGTGGCTGCACTACGAAATCTCAGTTTTATATATAAATAATAACATCCGTTTCCACAGACCGATCTGCACTACTATTTCAAAGTACGAAAATTATCTACAAGACCTTTGAGACCGCGCTAACCTCGACTTAAATAAAGCAATTTTAAAATTAAACCAGTAAAGCAATACTCACCCTTTCTGGGGCAATGATACCGGGACAGTTTGGTCCTACCAAACGAGACTTGTCCTGGCTTAAAAGCGCATGCTTGACACGCACCATATCGTGCTGAGGAACACCTTCTGTGATGCAGACAATCAATGGAATCTCCGCCTCTAAAGCTTCTAAAATGGCTGCTGCAGCACCTGGGGGAGGTACGTAAATAACGGTAGCGTGAGGATCAGTAGCCTTTTTAGCTTCCGCAACCTGTACAGGGAATTTCTGTAGTTTTCCTAGGTATTTACTTCAGGTAAGTACTTACGCTGGCAAATACAGGCAGACCCAAATGAGTAGTGCCTCCTTTCTTTGGGGAAATGCCACCAACCAACTTTGTGCCATATTCCAATGCTTGCTGACTGTGGAAGGTACCTTGCTTTCCAGTAAATCCCTGACATATGACCCTCGACTCTGCTGTCAGCATGAGATTGGGTCGAGTTTTATTATATTGTGAGTTGCACCGAATTCCTGCCACAAACCCATCTAGAAGCAGAACAATACAATAGAAGAAAAATATATGTAATCAATGTCAACAGAACAGCAAGTAAATTAGAGCTATTTTTAGTATTCGCTCTTTTTAATTAACAGCTCCCAGACTCAGTCAAGGCAAATTCGAGTGATTGATATTGCTAAGAATACTTTCAATATGGAGCACAATGATACCCTTCAAAGCAATTTTACCAGAAATATTGGTAAATTAAAAAAACGTATTGCTGTCCTCTCTGTATAGTTGACGTAACCTTATTTTCACTTCTAATTTTTTTCGGCACCATCTAAGTATTATTTTATTTTTGGGTAGTCCAATTATTTTCAATAAATCTATCACAGCACCGAAATTAATAGCCACTAAACTCCATTGACCACCAATAAATTTCAATGTTATTGTCTAAAGAGCACTACACAGGTTCAATTTAATCATTTTCTGAACAAAATTTAAATCACTTAATCAGTCGCATAGGAATTGAAGCATAAATTATTTTCGGCGAAATTTTAGTTATATAATTTTGGTAATAGAAAATTTCAGATCTTCATTGTTTTCGAGAGTAAAAACTTACCCCGAACTTTCAATAATACCCTCACAGAAGCAGCCATTCCAGCAAATATTAATTAAAATTTTTTAATCAAAGAAAATTGCTGACAAAATTCCCTGCAATGCAAAAATATTTGTCGCTTTTACGAAAATTTGACTTTTCAATTTACCGAGCTCCCTGTCGAAGTTGTGCTGATAGAGTGAACGAGAGAACATGAATTAACTATCGGAACTGAAAGTTTTGTTGTCTTACTTGCTCAACTTGGGAGCAAGTTGCAGTTGTCAATTTTAAAAAGTAATAGATTTTAACACAAAATGATAATTTCATTTGTAAAAAAATGTATTTATTTAAAATAGCAATTTACCTTATATATATTAAGTTTTAAAAACCAGAATCTCGTGTTTGCTTAAATATTAATTTTGTAAAGTTTTGAGAAAATGCTACAAATCCACAAAGAGGTAGGTACAAATTTATGATATTAAAATATACATATATACTTTGATTTTAAAATGCAATAAAATTGACAAGACACAAGTGATTCTCAGAAAGTTAATAAATTAACACAAATGTTCAAGAAAAGAAACCCTAATTATATGTTCTTTTTTTATAAATCAGTAAACGTTTATCCGTCGCATATTTCCATTTTCACAGTCTTCCTCAATCTAATTGGTATTTAACTTATGTTCATGACTATTTGTACACTCAAATGTACTTTTAATCAATTTTTATACTAGTTATTGCTTGTCTTTGGAAGAAGACGCGTTATTTGTTTATATAAAAAAAAAAACAAAAACAAAACATTAATTAAACAAATTGCGCTCAGTTGGTACGAAGTCATCATCGTAAGTTCCGTACTCATCACGAATTTCTCCCGGTTGTAAACCATCATAAACGTCATCTGCACTTTGTTTAAACTCTTGGCGATTGAAGGTGTTTTCCTCGCCTGCACGCAAGCGCTGGTAGACAAGTATATTCTTACCCGTTCTAGCTTGAACGTGCTGTAAGAGAGATTCTACATTTATATCTTTATTTTTCAAGAGGTTCGACCATTCGTTCAGGAGGATTTGGGGTTCTATATTTTTGTTTACCTCCGCATTGGTAATTTGATGCAAAACTTTATAGTTCAAGAGAAATTCATTGATTTTGCTCGATAATGGTTCATACAAAACAACATGAGAAGGCATTGCAGTGCGTGGATATGATGGGATATGCGAGCGAAGCCAGTGGATTGGGGAATTGTAAAACTGATCGGCTTCATCAACATAATCAGTCTTATCATTCAAATTCGGTTCACATGTCAGAAAACGCATGGTGACATTTTCATGAATATGACTATAAGAATTTAAATTGAGATTGATTATTGATATGGATCTATTAGCTACTTCATATATACCTATAATATGGAGTTGAATGGCAGGGCATCAAGTACAAAATACTAGCACGATTGCTGTTCTCATCACGGTAGTCTTGGGCGATTTTCTGTAAGTGGGGCATCAATTCAATGGGACCCTTTTGATGTATTGTACCCAGATACCAAGCGGGTATAGCATTTCCAAATATTATAACAAGCGCAATAATCCATAGCATTGATCTACATTGGAAATTGTTTTAACATATAAAGGGTGGTACTGGTTATATTATATTTATCAAATTTAGGAATCTTACTTTGATGCCTTGTAACTCCAACGTGTTAATGTATCAGCACAAATGTACAAACATAAAGGCAATAAAGAGGTTAGAAATCTGAACTCTTTATGTTCCACTGTGCTAAGTGTGACCAACGAGAGTAAAATTGTAAGAAGTAAATATTTTCGAACTGGGAAAACTTCTCGGTGTCTTATAGTTTCAATTACACCAAAAATGAATGGCAGTGTGTTTATTCCGAGGACTGTGGGAAGACCAACTGTGAAATACCAGTACCTGTAATATAAAACGTTAAAAAGCTATAATCTATTAAACCTTTCAGTTGTACTCTACCATGGATGAGAACCGTAAAAACTTCCAATATTGTGAAAAATATTGTATTTTAAAAATTCATATGGCGTTATTACTAATTTTCCATGTAGATACGTATCGATGCCAATACAAGTTCCACCTACGAAAAGTCTGATAAAGTTATGTATGAATCTAAATCAAATTAATATAAGATGGACAATTTTATTACCCAATTAGCAGGAATCTCTTTAATATCAATTCAAGTGCAGAAAATTGAGTTCTTCGTAAATGATAAATGCCTAATGGAACCCAAATCACTGCAGCTGTCGGACGGATGTAACAACAGAGAGCGGCTGGCCACAGGTATGCTGTTCCTTCTTTTTGCCATGGGAAATAACTTAGCGCTATGGTGGTCAATGAAGTCTCCAGGGTATTCGCCAAGGTACGCGAACCGGTATAGAACCAGAACCAAGGAACAATGATCAGAAAAAGAGCCCATTTTCTTTTACCCATCCAGATATAAAAACGATAATCGGAGAAAGCCGTAAGTGTTGCTTGTAGGAGGCGTGGGAGCAGTATCTAAAATTGTATTACAAGATAACTATGATTTGATGAATGAATGTCACACATTTATTACCAGCAGTTGGGCACTATCCATATTCAACATAGCAAGAATTTTATAGACTCCCGCAATGAAGAGCGGATAAACATAGCTGCGTATACCTTTAACCCATTCCCAGGTTAAGTAACCATAACTGTATTAAAAAAAGGATTTGAGTTTGAATTTGATATCGTTTGCACACTGTTGAACTTACCCGAATGTCAATTTGTGCGCTACTTCCAAACTTTGCCAATACTCATCCGGAACATAGTAGGTTTGGACAATGAACACCGAAGCTAACCTTATAGCAAACAATAACAGAAAAACCAAGAGCATATTCATGATTCTCCTTGAAGGTGTTGACTAAATATCAAAATATATATAGGTCACTTCGAGGGGGTCAATTTTACATACAATTTGACAACTATTTTGGGCTTAATTATTACACGTTTGCACAAAACTTTCTGCTTATTTAATAATATTGTTCATTTATCTTCATTCAAATAAAAAAATAGAAACTATTTTTAATCTGACAATATCATAACCTGCAATCTTATAAGAAAAAATCTGTTTCAGGGTAGAACCCGTTTGTACCGAGCCACTTTCGAACACAAAATAAAATCTTTAGAAAAAATTGTCAAAACTCTCTCTAAAAATTTCACATACTCCTCTATTTTGTTCGAATGATTCTTGTTTTATTACGTATAAAGGCTAAAAATAAAGTAACAAAACAGTCGCGACACCGCAAGATATTTGACCAAAATACCGCGAGAAATGTCGAAAGGGAGAGAGAGAGAAACTCGGTGACGAATTATATTTGAGAGGATGAAAATGGTTGCTAGACAACGCCATGACGTCATTATCAATGTTGCCAGATACAACATCTGTTGACGTTGAAATAACAACATTGTTGTTGTTGTATTATTCTTCTCCGAAATTTCTGAGGAGTACAACTAACTGCTTTATCAACTCCATGGTTTGTTGCTTTTCGTAACGTTGTGGCGACGATTGAGCGGTACAAATGGCTGAAATTCAAATAATATCATAACTTAAATAGAAACCCAGTATGACATCTCGAAATACCAAGACGATCAGGTTGTTGTGGAAACTTACCTTACAGTGGAGTAAAATATGCGAATCTTTCCCCCATTTCTCAGAGCTAGTGAGATTCAATTTATTTCATATTTACAAAGGCCAAGTGCTACTGCATAAGAGAATCGTCAGAAGACGACAGGCTGTTGAAAAGAAACTTCTAACATATCGCTCAAGTCAACAAAATTCAATAAGATATCTCTTTTTAGTTTTTGTTGCTGTTGTTGAATAAACTAATTCATTATATAAAGACAATCGGACATTAGACATTCTTTCGTACTGTATGAAAAATTCCGAATCAACCACGTTGCTATGCCCTGATCATTTTAATAATTGTTCAGTTTCTTACTAAGCGAATGCAAATCTGATATAAGTACAAACTGTCAATGTCATTATTATGAACGAAAATCCATGTAGGTTATACGAACAGGAAGGCAGTGAGTGAATAATATTGTTTTTCATCAAGAAGATGCGAATAGTTGTTAAAACGTGACAGAAATGGTCTTATAAACATAATAGTATTTTTAATATTACATACAATGTTCTCACGAAGTACCTGTTCGTTAATAAGATTACAGAGTGTAGTGTCATCTAGTCTCAACGGAGCTGGCTCTCTCCGAACTACCAGCATTTCGTTACGGAATGGATTTAACAGAACCCCGCTTATTACCAGAGCAATCGGGCATAAACCAGCTGCACCTACATCAGCAGTATGGCCCTGTAGACCTATGTGGAATAAACTATTTGGAAAATATTTGCTGGCCACCAACACCATCAGCTCTGGGCTGCTTATGGTCATCGGAGATTTTATAGCACAGGGAATCGAAATGCACGATGGAATGCAATACGATTGGAAGCGATTAGGTCGCATGTTTATTGTGGGTGCACTTCAAGGACCATTGCACCATTATGTCTATGGTTGGATGGATAAGGTTATGCCTGCGCAGAGTCTCAAAAACATTGGACGAAAAATACTCATCGATCAGCTATTTATGTCACCGGCCTGCATTTTGGTATTTTTCTATTCAGCCTGTCTTTTGGAAAATAAGTCACTCAAGGAGACAAATGTGGAGCTTTGGCAAAAGTTTCCATACATTTACCTGTTTGATTGGGCTGTTTGGCCAGCAGCACAGTATATAAATTTTCGTTATTTGGAAACTAAGTATAGAGTTATCTACGTCAATCTCTTGACGGCTTTATATAATGTTTTCATGTCGTATATGAAACACGAGTTCAAAGTTGATAATATTTAGTTAATTTCATGTTTTAAAACTATCTGGTATGGTTTCCTACATGAGAAGCTACAAAAAATATAAACATCAAGACGATTCCGATTCATTTCAGTTAATTTTATTTAGCTTTAAATTACTACATTTTAACGATATTAAAACATTTATTTAAAAAATGTTAATTTATTGTACAGATTAAAATATTTTATTTCAGGAGTTTGAAAAAAATCCTCGTAAGTTAAAATAATTAAAAAGAAAAGTTTTATGTATAAAAAATAGTTGCTCACATTATTTATTGAAAACTCGTAGGTTCACTATCGAATATATTTTGCATCAGTTGTCTATGCTCTTGAGTAATAAAATTTGCTATCAATGTTGTTAAATTCTCATTTGCTCTCGCAATCTGTGCTTTGATTATCAATCTAAAGTCTTCACGTACCCCTTTATCAGCTCCACGTGTTCCAATACGACGAGTACTTAAACTGCTAGTTGTTGAAGTTTGCGAGAAATCGAAATTGAACTCTTGGTTATGTGAATGCCAAATATGCATGAACTCTTCGATGAAATCAATTGAAATTATGTAAGTGGGTAACAGTCGATAACTGAAGGAACGTCGGGTGGTGATCAGTGAAAATATTTGTTCGGCCTTGAGGGTTTCACGAGGATATTCTAATTGTAAGAGTACTAACAAGTCGCCAAGTATTTGATCTGGGCAATTGGGTTCATATAATTTCCGCTACACAACACAAAATATAAATTAATTTATTTAAAAAAAAAAATAAGGGATACAAAACATACACTTAAACTGTTCACAATTGCCTTGGTGCAAAACTGAACAACAGCCCTTTGAGTTAAGGGTAGAAATATCATATGACGAGGTACCTTCAACGTGAGATGGTCCAAAATTTGACCCTGTGCCGTTGGCAGCTCAGTCAATATTTTAATAATGCATTCGAAACCTTGAAGCTGGAATATAAATAAAATAAAATATACTATTTTAAAACAATTGCAAATGTATATTGTTGTACATTTAGTGTTCCCTGCAATAGGTTTAAACTCAGCACTTGGATATTATGTACGAGACTATTTTTGATTTGCATTTCTCCCATCAGTTTTTTAGCTTCTTCTTGATGTCCAAAGTAAATCGCCAAATCAAAGAGAAAACGTGATATCCAAGGAGCTAAGGGTAGTGTGAGTAATAATTTACTAAAATCCCGCTGAAACTGATCAGTATTCAACAGTTGCCAGCACTGTGCAGCGTGTACAAAGGCTTTGGATATTTCCTTGCTTGTTGTCGTTGTTAAAGATATTTGTGGCGGTTCCATGTTTTGTGCATCGGAACGCTCAACGGTCCATTCTACAAAAAAATGTGTAAGTACTATATCGAGTACGTATTTGAAGTCACATACCTGTAAATCCCTCAACCAATACATGATCCAATTCTGCATCATCAGGGCGAGTGTTACAGTTCTTTATATAACAATGCAGGGAATAAATAAAAAGAGTAGTGGCGTAGAAGAGAATTTGTGTGCTACCTGGTGGACTTGTTGAAACAATTTCAATTAATTTGTCCCAGTAGACATTTTGCCCCCTGAATATATAACATAAATATGTTAGTTGAAGGTAATTAATAATGTTAATAATGTTTGTAATGTTTATAATTGGTATAATTTTGTATTATTCTCACCAAGTTTTATTGAATGGCAAAAATGTCTCCCAACGAAGTATCTTACCACAGAGCATAAGAACCTGAAATATTTTCTTCCAAGCATCGTTTGAATCACAACTGATATCATCATCAATAATTTGACGAATATAGTATTCGAAAGAAATGGTAAACAAACGACAAACCAGATGACTTGGTAACTCAGGAGTTTTATGATATATTAGAGGAAGCGCTTCCTCCACAAGCATTTCCTGATACTTTTGAGGATTTTGTTGCATACCATCTGCAATCATTTCGAGTAGACGCGGCTAAAATTTTGATAGGAACAAATGTTAACGTTATCGTAAGTTGAAATTAAAACCTCATCAAGTTCTGGTCTTACGGAGTGTGTTACAGCTGCTTGCGGAAATCGTTTTAATATCAATAATAAAAGTTTACACTGGTTTAAGCTATTTTCTGTATGATTAACGGTGAGAAGAAGTATTTTATGTTGAACATCGTATGAAACATGTTGAAACATTTTAACAAAAAACTCTTGATCTGGTGTGATTTCGTTCTCAGGAGCACGCAATGCGTTAGTCAATTCATTTACCTCATTCCACAGTTCAACAATGTGATTTTGAAATGTTAATGTTCTGAAAAAAACATATAAATAAAAAAAGATTCTCTTTAATTTTCAACCTACTAACATATAACTGAAACATTTCGCAGCCTCCTCATAATTATTTGCTTCCTTTTCCAATTTATATGCTTCGAACTAAAAATATTATTTACATAAGATCGTAAACAATTCGTAATATATATTACTAAACCTGGACATTAAAGTTATTTGGAAACAAAGTTTTGGCCGTGATAATCCAAGCTTTAGCGGCGCAAGGATCAGCAGTTCGTAATTTTTGAGCTTCAGAAATTATGTACATTTCTTCAGAATTTTCCACTTCCATCGCTAAAGTGGTCATGGTGTCTTGCCTTAAATGCATTTAATTTACTGCAAGTTTTTTTTTTAAATTAAGAAATCTTTTTGTATGCCGGTGTTTATTATTTTTGTTGACTTGTGAAAATGTCAAATATGAGCGGCAATGCTGCCAAGTCGCAAAAGTGCTTTTGCTGCCATCTATGATTTCATGTTTGAAATATCGAAATAAACCCATGGACCACTGCACTATAACTGCACTGATCCACTTGCTAGTTCTTCCTTTTCTTCTCATACATAAATTCGTTTCTTCACATTTACACTTCTGCCGCGTCGCATGAAAATTTTTATTTTCATGTAAAGGAAGTGAGAATAAAATATATTGCAAAACAAATAATTTGCATTAACGTGCTGTATTATTTTCAACCTAGAAGTATTTAACGTTTTGACAGACGTTGCGACATTGCTTCTTGTCGCGACAACAAAGAACAAAAGCAGTACAAAAGTTTGAAGCGGATTTAGTGTGAACAAACATGGCAGACATCGAGAAGGAAGTTCCAGAGAAGACCATTGCCGAGGATTTGGTAGTAACCAAATACAAATTGGCTGGTGAAATTGTTAACAGTAAGTAAATGTGGTCAAATGAAAATATAGGAAATCTATTTCACTATTTCATATTTGCATAAAAAGTGAAATTCCTTTCTCGAAAGTTGGGAATGAAGAAGAAAACGAAAAAACGCGCAGGCAAACACATTACAAAAGAAAGCCACGCGGCGGCAACGCAGGGCGCTCGGTTGACTTAATAGCACATAACCTACAATTTCCTCTAACAAATAATTTACATATTCTTTTATAAATCTTCCATATTTATGATTCTCTATAATATATTATGCATTAAAGAAATATTTTCTGTTTAACTGGTTAGATCTATTGGCTTCGTTATTTCTCATATAGTTCATATATAGTTTTTTGTAAACCGGTTTATTGCCACGCACAAGGTTTCTGCTATTTTTTGTTGTGTTGTGTGTCGTCTTCGCTAAAGGTTTTCGAAGTTGAATTTATTGTATTATTTTATATTCATCCTTATTTTTTTTAATTTTATTTATTTATTTATTTATTTTTTTTTTTTTACAGAAACACTTAAGGCTGTTATTGATCTCTGTGTTGCTGATGCCTCTGTGAGGGAAATTTGCACAAAAGGAGACAATCTTATCACGGAGGAAACTGGCAAAGTAAGTATGGGAGATAACCCTCTCATGGTTTTAATGTTATTTTTGTTTTTTGTGATGATAAATACGCGCTTGAGGGTATGAAACTTCAGGATAGGAAAATGAAAGATGATCTTTCGAGAATATCTTCCAATTTTGATGGCACATTTTCAAGTCTATGAAGTAGATTCCTGAAGATTTTGAGATTATGAGATCTGATAAAAACAACTTATAAAAATCATTATGAAGTTTCTATGAAAATCGGTATGAATAATTATTTATAATATTTCAGGTTTATAAGAAAGAGAAGGATCTTAAAAAAGGTATCGCATTCCCCACATGTCTATCGATTAACAACTGTGTGTGCCATTTCTCGCCCACCAAGAATGATCCCGATTATGTCTTAAAGGCTGGAGATGTTGTCAAAATGTAAGTGTTTATTTTTGCACTAGGAATGAATTTTAATTATATAAGTTTGCAGTGATTTGGGTGCACATATTGACGGGTTCATAGCTGTTGCAGCCCACACTGTTGTTGTTGGCGCATCTGTCGATAATAAAGTCACTGGACGTCAAGCTGATGTTACTCTTGCTGCTTATTGGGCAGTACAAGCTGCATTGAGGTTACTCAAAGCAGGCAATAGTGTAAGTTGGATTTTATTCTTATAAAACATGACATTTTTGAACACCACTCAAAGGCAAAGATTTAAAATATGCTTAAATATTAAAATTTAAGTTTCTAGCCTTGCCAATAAAAAATTATGACCATGTTCCGAGAAGGATCTAAAAAAATGAATTATGGAATTCTTTGATTAGCATGTATCAACAAATTTGGCTTTTTATATTCAACCTTAATAATAGTGATAAATAATTTATATCTTATTTTAGAATTATACAATTACTGAAGCTGTTCAGCAAGTTAGTGAATCTTATAAGTGCAAGCCAATCGAAGGAATGCTCAGTCACGAATTAAAACAATTTAAAATTGATGGTGAGAAGACAATTATTCAGAATCCTAGTGAGGCACAGCGTAAGGAACACGAAAAATGCACGTTTGAAACACATGAAGTTTATGCTATTGATGTGATTGTGAGCACAGGCGAAGGAGTTGTAAGTATTTCGATCGATTGTTGATTCTAATTTCAATCTAGTTTGAGTTGCATATTAAATGTCTATTTCTCTATATTTATATCAGGGTCGCGAGAAGGACACAAAAGTTTCTATTTACAAGAAAACCGACGAAAATTACATGCTGAAATTGAAGGCATCGCGAGCGCTTTTGGCTGAGGTACACATTTGATTGTATATAATTAAAAGTATGAATACAAGCTCATGATTAAAAAACTGCGCTTGAGGGTTTGAAGAGCTGAAATATATGGAGATGAAAGCTGTGAATTTGCAGCTTCTGATGCAATATTTAATAAATTGTATTGAGCACATCTCCATGTGTGACGACTCAGATTCCCGAAGATTGTAAGATTATGAGATCTGAAGCTCATTTTTAATAGACTTTGATGTCATATTTTTCTATGTTTACAAATGTTACAGGAATGTTTTATTTTTTCATTAGGTTAAAACTAAATATGGAAATATGCCATTCAACATCAGACACTTCGACGAAGAAACAAAGGCGCGCATGGGTGTTGTTGAGTGTGTATCACACAAAATGATTGAACCCTTCCAAGTTCTTTATGAGAAGCCAAGTAAGTTATGTGATTGTTATATTATAAGTAATGAATATATGGCAAGGCTTAATTTCGTAATAGTTAGGCTATAATTTTTACGCCCAGACACCTTGCAAGATTAAAATCAATTATGAATTTACCTAAAGTGTTTATTTGTCACTATAGAGTAATTTCAATATTGAAATAAATTAATTACATATTTTCAATTATTATTATAAGTTTTTGCAAGCAACGGATTGTATTTGTTATTTCAATGACAAATAACATCTCAACACTTGCAAAGACAAAATTTGCAATTTACTCGTGGACTAAGCTTGTCGAATCTATGTAAAGTTCTTAGTCTTTATAATTGCGAACAAGTTCGAAACAATTTCGTTCTAACATCATTCTTAACATTATCTTGCAAGCAACGGATTGTCTTTGTTCATTGTCATGGCAAAGAACATCTCAACACTTGCAAATACGAAGACGCCGTTTTCTCATCGACTATGCTTGATAAATTTATATAAAGATCTTAGCTTTAAAATTGCGAACAAATTTATAATATCACGCACTAAAATGAGTCTTGACTTTATATTGCAAGCAACGGATTGTTATTGCTAATGTCATGGCAAGGAACATCTCAACACTTGCAAAGAACAATTTGCAATTTACTCGTGGACTTAGCTTTTCAAATTTTTTTGAAGCTCTTAGTCTTTAAAATTGCAAATAAGTATTTATATCTCTTTATATGATTTGTAGTTGAAAGTTGAAGTCAATTTTTAACTAGTGATTTGTTTTATTTTTGTAGGCGAATACGTCGCGCAATTTAAGCACACTGTTCTTCTAATGCCCAACGGTGTTAATTTGGTAACCGGATTACCATTCGCCGAGGAGAACTATGTTAGCGAATACAGCATAGCTCAGCCTGAGCTGAAGGTAATCCTCATTTTCAATATTTTTTTTAATCGAAATTAATTTGATATTCCTTTGAACAATAGGAACTTGTTACCACTCCTCTGCAGCCCAGCAAGAAAGGAAAAGGTGGTGCCAAAAAGAAGGCTGCTGCTTCTTCAGATTCCGGAGCGTCAGCGAAAGTGGAATCAACACCAACCGTAGAAACCAAGGCATAAAATATCATAAGAAAGTTTAAAAGAAACGCCAAGATACCATGAACACAGCCAGATTTCCGCTAAATTTTTAAAGTAACATTTGCATGCACAAGTGCCACCAATATGAACAAATAATGTTTGTGTGCGTGTGTTCTTTGTTGCATTACATTTTTAAGATAAACCATTCGTTTATAAAAATATGGTTAATATATCACATTCAAGATTCATTTAATGACAAATGAAGAAACTTAAACTTAAC
Source organism: Coelopa pilipes (assembly GCA_947389925.1). NCBI lineage: Eukaryota > Metazoa > Arthropoda > Insecta > Diptera > Coelopidae > Coelopa > Coelopa pilipes. The sequence goes on from OX376699.1 coordinate 41,693,795, forward strand.
AACCTGAATGAAGAAAACAATTTATGAAATTGTTTCTTTTTCTAAAACTTGTACTTTTTTTTAATAATTATTGAGAATAATTAATGTTGAAAAGAAAAATATAACAACAGAACTTGATACATTTTGTGAGAAGATTAGAGAACTTAAAACTCAAAGAAAGCAAAGTTACAAAATAAAATGATATTTTATAAAACAAGAAATTAATTTTTTCTTGGGTCAAAGGTATTTTATTATGAATAATAATATTTTGGGTGAAATATTAATTAAACTAACATTTGCCGGTTAAAAAACGATTCCGTTTAAAAGCATTGACTAAAAAATTACGGTAACGACAAAGGTTTAATATCTGGGGTAAAACAATTGATTCAAAAATTACGGTGATGACAAGCACTTACTATTTATTGTAAAAAGGATGTGCATTTATCTTCGAAATGATTATACTATTGGTTCAATAAATCCGTTGCATCGCTCGCCATCGATTCTCAAATACATACAACATTTGCACACAAGAGCATCTCTATGAATCCACAAAATAAGCAAACAGACATAGACGAAGGAGGAGAGGATTTAATAATAAAGTAGAATCTAAAATGACATGTGGATGGCGCGGGCGACCAGGAGCAAGAATACAATTCGAAGAGTACAATTCTGTCAAATGTACATTTCATTTAATCAGTTCGAGAGCAAGAAATCAACGTAGCAAGAGAAAGAAAGAAGGGTCCATAAAATACAAATACAACACCCAGCAACTCTTTCACCGCAAAGGTTCTAAATCGCAACAATAGGGTGAATATAATAAAACAGTTGAGTTAAGAGGCAATTTCGTAGATGAATTCGATGCAATCAATTGATCAGAAAACGTTTTCGCATTTGTGTATATATGCATTTTTTGGACCACCTCGATATTAGTGTTTCTTGCATTGTGTTATCGGGTTCTTCACGGAAAAAATAGCTTGACGTTCATAGGAAACGAGAAAACGTTATAAACAAACGGTACTTGAAAATGCAATGAAATATTTTTTGGTTACGCAAAAAATAGTCCGCAACGGATTTCGATATTTTAACGTTTTTTATTCTTGCACTGACCTATAGAAATGCAAATTGACGTCAACATGTTGACACATACAAAAGTGGAACCTACCCCAACCACGACCACGACGTCAACGCCATCACCCTCCGATTCACCCTTAGAAGAACAACAACAAGAGGAAGAACAAAGAAAACCGCTGCAGCAAGAACAACAACAACAGAAAGAACCAGAGCTGCTCTGCGAACCCTCTAATGGCCTCGATTTCGAGGAGAGAATGAAGTTGGCCCTTAACGGGGTTATGTATAAAGGTGAAACGCCCACTTGCGCTGCTCGCAAATGGAAGCTTGAACGCACGACGATACTCTTTCGCCTATTGTGTGAAAAGAAGCGGCTCCGACAAGCAGACGGCGCCAACGGCTTTGACGGAAGCAATGCCCCACGAAAACTGTTTCAATCGAAATTCACTTCGAACCAGCTTCTTTCGGCCCAGCAGGAAGAAGAGTTAGCCAACTACTTGAAGCAATGCTACGAAATGCAGTGGCAACGCATGGCCACTGACAACGACAGCAACGATAACCCCGCCCTCACGGAGCAACAAACCAAAGACACATCTCCTGCGACATCGAAGCCGCCCCTGCTATGTGAGGAGGTGGCACGTAGTTTCACTCACAATTTCGTGCACATGCACAAATTGAGGTACCCGAGTTCGTGGGACGCCAAACAACAAGCGGCTACTGACTGGTTCAATGGTTTCGTGGATCGCAACCCAGAGGTAATCGAGTATGTTGCTCCTACCACCAGGGAACGCAAGCGACGTAAACGTACCTCGCGCAAGCTGATTAAACTCGAAGTAAATACTGTTGGAGAGGAAGACAACGACATAGGACTTGCAACCAGTGCCAAACGACAATGCGGGCTATTGTCCAACATGAGGCACAGCCATGAAAGTGAAGAGGAGAGCAGAGACGGTGATGCTGAAAATGTGAGTGAAACCTAGTTGAAAAAAATTTTAGACATGTTGTTGAATGCAAGCAAGTATTCTAGGTCGATGAATGGACACCTGAAATATCTATTGGGACTGAAAACTTGCATCAAACACAGGTAAAAGTGGCAATGTATATTTAAAATCAGTGATGCCAATGAGTAATCATTATGACGTCATAATCTTTTAACTGTCATTTAACTCACCACATACAGTTTAGAATTAAGGATGAACCAAAGGATGCTAATGATGACTTCGACAGACATTTTCAAGAGCTATCGAATACGAATAATACAACAGATATAGAGGATGCAGATCCAATGATACCGGAGTTGGTATACCAAACCCCAACTACAAATAAACCTGACTGTAAAGAATTCGATGAGCTCCCGCCGGCTTCGATAGCAGAGAGTGTTAAACGGCGAACAATGCGCAAACCGCGCATTCTTGCTGAGCATTTATATGCGGCGGAAATGACTATGGAACCGGATAGGGCATATGTTAAGCAACGCAATCACGCATTTGCGATTCGAAAACTGTCGACTGCTACAATTACTCCTAAAATTACAAAGATGCAAAATTTCTATCAGGTAAAAAAAATAAAAATTTTACTTTCGATTGACACAGTTTCCGATTCCTTCCTATAGCAACAAACGCAACACAATATCCGTAATAAAGTTGATCTTGATTATAGTTCTGATCAGAATGATACTGACGATCCAACACCTTCTTGCGAATACTCACACGCTCGATCGTTAGATGATCTAAAGGATTCCATAGAAAAAATGCACACCGACATGAACTATTTAATGCAATCAATGCTGATGGAAATGAGTGAGAATAATCGTTTACTTCGGCGTCTTATATCGAGTCAGGAGAGTAAGCATTAGTTTGTTATATTCTTAGGAGTTTTAAAACACCAACGGCCAATGTATTGTAGTACATTTTTTTTTTTTTTTGGAAAAAAGCATTAAAATGTTTACTTACAGCCCATATTGTTGGTTTACTTGCATGATATATTTACTATTTAGAAATGCCACTTTCTTGGGGAAATATACACTTGATTCAACTGCATAGATGTAGTATTAAATTATAACAACGTATTCTGTCTATTAAAGATCTAAACAAATTTTAATTTATTTATACGTTTACGCTGAGTATCCAAATGAGTCAATGAATAGACAGCAACTAATTCTTAATTCTTTTTCGCTACAACATTGAAATAGAATGGAGGTGAAATACTTATATAATTTCGATAACTTAAATTGTTAAAAACATAAATTATAGGAAAACTAAGACGCTATATATTGCATCTTTATTTCATAGCTCCACATTTGACTATCTCAGTTGATTATCTAGGTGTTTACAACACTATTTCTTAGCAGGAGGTAATGCTGTTGTTGAGGCAGGAGGGTTAGTAAATTCTTGGAAGGCATCCTTCGCCTTCTTAACCATTTGACCTGTGTAACATGGCAGCATATGAATGAAATGGAATGTCTCCTTGACACCCTGGTTATAGTAGTGTTTCGCCAGGAAACGCACCTCTCCGCTTTTTGGCAATGATGGTATCTCGAATGGCAACTGCTTCTCCAGTTTTTTTACATGTGGACGGACTTCCTCCTTTAAATTGTTGTACAGTTTTTCCGTCTCCTTTGAGTTGCCCCAAACACCCAGTTCGCGAGAATAGTATAGAGCACCAACAACAACGCCGGAACGAACCAAAAATCTGTTGTAACGAGAAGATATGTAATGGTAAGGCGTCATGTGCGCGGAAATAAGAAAAACAAAAATACATCAAAAGAGGTTACGTAAAAGAGTAAATGTTTATATATTAGATTTGTCTCTTTACTTACCCGAATATCATATTGCTTAATTTATCGTTAGGATCGTCTATACGTTCGGCAGGAAATAAATTAGGGCTTCAACTTTTTTTACTCAAAAAAGTCGGTCGAAGTTGTTTGGGAACACTAAAGACAAGTTGCTTTAGCAAAAAATTGCCTCGATGGCTCGAAAAAAAAAACAATAAAACCGATTTTGACATTAACTGTCAAAAGAAGAGTGAAGAAAACTCTATGAAAACATATGTTTTTTCCCGAGGTATGTTCAACCTATACATTAATTGATATTTTGACAATAATTTCAAATTTAGTTTGTGTTTAGAAAATACTGAGTGTAGTAAAAAACATAATTATATTAAAACCGCAAAAATTTGGAAAATCTGATCATTTTTTATTATAATTTCAATGTAGTTGTTTCCGATGTGATGGCATTATACAAAAAGGTATTATCAATCGGTTTATATTGTTTGGTCACAATTTTAATCACTTCCTGAGCGGCACAACCACCTATCATGTTCCATAATATAACAAAATGTTTATTTTTTATTTAAAGGAGGCAACTCACCAATAAATGCTGAAATCGAATGTATTTCGGATCCCCCGTAACGACATATTTCATGTATCATATCATCGCTTAAAGATGTATGAGCACCCCAATCCGAGAGCATTTTACTGGCGACTGATTTCAAACGAGACGTGTCGTTCTCCGTATAGCATTCACCAGGAATATTGCCACATTCTGATAGGAACTTCTCATATGCACGTAAAGCAACGTAATGCTCAGTTAATGTACCTTGTATTTCCATATCATCGACTAGAAATAAAATTGAAGAACATAATTGTCGATTGATTATAATTTAATTCATATTTACTTATTGATAGTATGCGAATGCTCTTCTCATATTCATCAGCTATCTTAGAGCCACGTATAACACTCAAACCCGCGGCTTCACGACAAAACAACCGCACATCCTTTTCTGTTATGGTCTCTTCAGGTAAACCCAGTTCTTTAAGTGTATTTTGACATTTCCGGTAAACAATATCAGCGTCTTGTAAAGCTTGTTGTCGATAAACGTTTTGAACATTGATATAAGACTCGGTATCCGCCGTCATATCGGGCAAAATACCAGGAAGAGGCAAAAGGGAATTGTTCTCATTGTTTACAAACTCTTTAAGAGCACTTAACATAATCCAAAATGGATCACTCTAGCAAAACATTAAAAGAAATTTTAATTTTTATTACAAATATACTCATCTCACCTGTTTATTTAAATTGGAGCAAGCCTCGTCGTCGAATATAGCTTTAAGGGATGGCGTGACGCATCCACCTCCAAACACTGTATTCACAGCTTTGATTGCTTCCTCGTAGTTTTCCTCATCAGCAGTCATAGCTTTATAGAAAAACTATTTTTTATAATATTTTCAAACGAAGCAATCTAGAGAATTACCTTCACGAATATATTCCCTTAACTGTGATTTTTCTTTATATGTTTGAGGAATACGTCCGTTATTTTGTGATTTCCATTCTTGAAGAAATTTGTTAAGTACTATCAACCATGGAACTTTGTTGGTAACAGCCGTAGTCTTGAAATATATATTTCTTTTCATTAGAATGTTGAAAATTGTTAGCGAAAAGTTACCTTAAGGTGCTTTTCTAGAGCAGGAAACGGCGATTCGAGTCTCAAATCAAATTGTCGGTTATCTGGGTGGGACTCAATGACGCAGTGCTCTTTTATTTGTAGTCGTATCGAACCAAAGAAACCTAAGGATCGACAATAAATAAAGGGTATATTACCGTCCCAGAGATAGTTGGAAAGATTTAAGAGGGATTGCTCATTCAGATTGGAAGCAACAACCACATCAAATGATTCGAAAAAAGCCGGTCGATTGGCAAGAATGTAATCAACACTTTCATCAACGTAATCCCCATTAACATCGGGATTTAACTCCTGCAATAATTCCATACAAGCTGCGGCTTTGGATTGTCCAACCTTGGAAGAGGCTAAGAAAAAACTTAGATCCCATAATATTTAGTAAAGCCGGATATAGTGGGATATTTATAATTCACTAACTTGATTCCCAAATCATCTTCAGTAACAATACTTCCGTCCGCAATGGTGAATCCTCCTATTCCAGGCAACACAAGTCCCTTTAAAACCTCACAGCCTAATGCAGTGGCATTCACCAAGCAAATTGTGGCACCTTCTAACAGACTCTGTCCATGTTCACCCCATAATCTGGGTATTTACTTGGTTACAATAGAAATCGGTTAATTAGAAATCAAAATATTTACCTTATTTGTCTGTCATATTTCTTACTTTTATCCGATTGTTCGGGAGATTTTGGAGCTGGAGAGGACATTTTCGTTCAAATATTGCTAAAAAGTGCTTAACCCACTAAGTTGCAGCTAACAGCTGTTTGCCATATTTGACCGGTACTCAAACAATGCATTTGGCTATAAATCTATTACATTTTCTCACAGAACTGCCAAAAAAAAATTTTATTACTATAATAATAAACCCACCGCAATAAAAACGAAATGAAAATAAAATCATGTAGTTGGATAGAGCACTTTTTAAAAAATGTCCCATTTAAAATAAGCAAATATTGACATTGAAACACATGTCTTCGTCACATAATAGTTTATAGTTTAATCATGTTTATTTCTACTTTTTAACTTCTATACATAATTGAAAACCAATCGCTGTGCTGTCTTCATAACAATTCAGTCTTTTATTAACATAAATAATACTATAACTAATAGTTATAAGCGATTATATATGAATGTATTGTATACTATAATATGAATTATATAATTTTCGCAAATTATGGTGTTCGGCATTTATTTATTGTTGAGCACAAATCACAATCACAATTTTTTAATAATTCATCAAATAGATGGAATTAAGAATTACTAACAATTTTGAAAATCATAAATTTCTATTGCATTATTTATAAATAAACATTTTAAGGCTCTAAAGGTTAAAGTTATATTTCAGACTAATTTCATAACAATTTCTATATTTTTTTTTTCTCTTTTCATATATATGAATTATTTCACAATTCAAACATCAAGACAAGTTAAAATATAAATTTCACAGAAATACTAAGTAAAATAAGTAATGTGTTCTGATATGGTAACACTTATAATCAAACAGTGCAACTGTGTTCTCTTGTCTTTTCGTGCTCTCCTTCATCATGACATTTTTTGTATTTCACAACAACTTACAAGTGTTAAAACAAGGAACAATCACTTTTTCTTTGTTTTTTGTTTTATATTAAAAATTAGTTTCTTAAATTGTTGTCTAAATAAAAATAAATAAAATTCGGAGTCGTACATCATTGCTTTCTTGAACTTCATATACAAAGTAATATTATAACCGATAAGATGCCAGCCAGAAGGAGCACTGGGGGACCACCGTCCGTGGCCAGCACAAATTCCGATGATACCGATAAAGATGATGCATACAGATTAAAGAGACAGAGGAATAATGATGTTAGAATAATTAGCTTTTCATTTCATTAATTTTCATATATTTTGTTTAGCATGTCCAATGTATCAGTGACAAAGTGCCTAAAACTGTTGTTGGAATTACGTGTATCCATAATTAGTTTATTTCATATTTCCTATTTTATTTATAGGCTGTAAAGAGGACCCGAGCGAAATCCAAAGAGACGGCAAATGAACGTAAGAAGAAAGTTGAAATGTTGAAAAAAGAAAACATACAGTTGGAAACCAAAATAGAAGAACAGAAGAAGAATGTGGAGACACTAAAGGAGTTGTTGTTGAACAATGTCAAGACCGAGGACCAAGAACGGATGATCCAAGAGATTTTAGCCGAAGAAACTGATACAGAATAATTTTCCTTTACAATGTCATACTGTTAAATAGTTTTAAGTTAAAAAATGTTATTAGTTTTAAAATATTTGACGTAATGTTTTTATCTTATTTTTTATAACACGTGGATAAATGCAATAAAAATGTACCCAGGATATCTTGGGAAAATACCTTTGTATCAGGTACTTACCATCAAATAAATCTATCTTTTCCATATGCAGTGAGAATACCTCGTCCATTTTAATCGCTATTTTCAATTATAACTGATTGAGTGACTGACTGCCGGACACGCTATTTGGCTTATCATTTAATAATACTGAAGAGAACGACAAAGCGGAAGAGGCACCAATATATGATTTGGATTGTTCTTAGATAATTATAAGTTCCACTTGGTTCTTGTTGTTGTTTTTACTATATTATATAGTGATTATTCTTTTCCACCGATTTGTTTCTCACAAATGGTTATTTCTCTCGTTGCCTCTCTTCCACTTGCTGTGCTCTCTACGTCGTTGACGTCGCGGCAACCATCAAACAGCGCGATTAGAACAACGAGATTGATTTGTTACCGTTTTTCAAATAGATTTCAGTCACCGAACCGAACCCAAATGAAATTGCGAATTGAATTAAAAAATACGGCTGGTGAACACAGTTTCAGGGAAATGTATAATTCCAACGAATTAAACAACTACTTGGGTTATTTGCTTAATCAATACTTCCGCTAATTTACTTTTATTATTATCACTTCCACAACTTATTGCGGTTCTCGTGCTTTTCCCATTATTTTCTCATTCATGACGACAAATTTCACAATTTTTTTTTAGTTTTCGTGATTTTTACAGACTTTATATTTGAGTTGATATCCGAAAATCTCTTCGTATCAAGCTACGGTGTCTAAACGACTGCGATTGGGTGTATGAATGATTCTCCGCTGTGGCGCATCGTGCGTCGCGTTCATTTTCTGTTCCTTCGACTCTCAGTCGAGTCCCCCGTCCGTGTGTTCGAATGTGTCAATGGTTTTTTTTTCTATGGGTCGCTTTGAAATATGGCCCACGCCTGGTGACGGTCAGAGACGAGAATCGCTCGATATAATGTGAATTTAACACGAACGGTAGGCAAGGGCTATCGAAAATGTTGTTGTAGTTGCTTGTTCATTTCAAACACCACCACGTCAACGACACACTCATTTTATTTCACTTCCTTTAATTCTTTGGGGAGAAATGAGAAAAGCTGAACAAGAACATTGCTGTTAGGTTTCATGTATATATTCGTGTCAGTGATTAAGATCGTTGACAAACTCATAAAACTCTCACTGTTCAGATAAACCAAAGAGAAAACAAAGGAAAGCCCACAGCAGTTGCCAAAAACAAAGGCCGGCCCAGACATTCAAGGAAGGAATATATTCCATCCATATAGCGAATACAAACATACAGGTACATGTATTTCTTGGTAGTGGCATTCAAATATACCACGTTCCCAGCTGTTGTTTATATATACTTCGGTATGTGTTTAGCTTTTGACAAGCTAAGCGTTTCGCCTTGAGGATGGCTGCTTCGGGATGCAGTTTATAGCAGCATTGGCAATGAATATTCGGTGCAATTAGACCCCGTATAGACGATATTCAATAAGAGTGTTGGCAAGGAAAATTATTCACATGTGTATTATGGAAACTGTATTAACAAACTGTACAATTACTGTACATTACTGTACAATTAGTTTTATTCAAATCTTTTCGGAACCGATTTTTTTAGGGATCGGAAAAAATAACATTTCCTTGAAGTGGCATCATGAAATCAAAGTTCAGTGAAAAAATAAAAACTGTATTGTTTGTTTTTTTAATTTCTTTTTTTTTGTAAATATATATCTCAGAAAATACATTATTTCAAATTGGATTTTTATTGCCAACATATACAACAGATGTTTGGAAAATTACAATTGTCTTCTTGAGGTGAATATGAGTTCTTCTGGAGTTGCATATTGGGTCTACTAGGGTGAAGTGTAACTTTTTTTGGGGTGAATTTGTGGCAAAGTTGATTTCGAGATTCCCATTTTATAATCATTGGTTTGTACCATTACCCTATAACATGCCAGTCAAACCTGTCAGTTTCTATTTTCTCTACACACACTTCCAGCATTGAACACAGCTCATGTTTGATTGACAGCTGTCCTGCGGAGAATTTGTGAAAATTTCATTTGTTGATAAGCGAAAGCGTTTTAAGTTTGTTTACTTCGATAAAATAAATGTGAACCTCGATAATAATTTGTAATTGATATTGAAGATTACATTTAAGCAATCCGTTTAAATGCGCAAAATGAATGGGCATCAAATGCAGCAATACAATCAAAGCTCAAACCAACAGATGCCCAAATCTATACTGAACGACGAGAACAATGTTATTAAACTGATACGGATGTTTCGCAGCCACGAGTGTCTTTGGAATCCCAGTTGTGAAAACTATCGCAATTTGCCCTACAAGGAAGCCATATGGGAAACCATAGCCGATCAGTTTGGGCGCCATGTCACAGCGGACCAGGTTAAGAGAAAAGTGAAGGGTCTGCGCAATTGTTTTAGCACAGAGCGTAGTCGTGTTCAGAAGTCTCTGTTGGATGGACGAGGGGAGATTTATGTGCCAACATTATACTACTACAAAGAATTCGATTTTCTACAGGGTATAATAAAGGGGATGTCCAAAGGATGTGGGGTAAGTCTTGGAAATATATTGAAGTACCTCCATTCAAATATACTTATATACTTTCAGAATCTAAAGGCAGATTTTGCTGATGACTATGACGAAAACAACTCACCGTGCGAGGAGACAATGTTCAACATGAATTACACAGATAACAATGATTTCTCTACAAATGATACAGCATCAAACACAAATGAGGATATGAAAATATTTGAGCCTATCGTTGTTAACAAAACAGAGTTCGAATCGCCACCACATAAGAAAATGCGCACTCGTTTTACCTCATCGTACTCCGCCAAATTCACAGAGGTGAAACAGGAACCTTCAACGCATCATGGGAAAAATGGTTCACAAGTGCAGAGTCTATGTGAAATGATCAAGGTTGATTTACAAGATGTGTCTGAAGAACTATTCTACGATGCCAAATGGAAGATAATGGATATATTGCGAGAGGTGCACAAAAAACATTTAGACGATAGGAAAAAAGTATCAACCACTAAAGCGCTCACACAAAATATCAGATCACCTTTGGAAATGGCTGATACTTCGACAGCGGTCGTGGCAAATCACCAATACCCACAACCGTAATGAAAACGATATATAAAATAACATCAGTATTCGATTAGTTTCAAATGTAAAAAATTAGTGTAAGCAATTATACAAGAGTAAAGTGCAAACAGAAACATGCCAATTAATGTTTCACATAGGATATAAGATGATGACATTTAAATAGCCAGGCCATTGTTTAATTCTAGATTATACATTAGTTTATATTTCTTCGTATATTTTATTTTAATGCAATAGATGTACTTATTTGGTGTTCAAGCATATACGCCACAATGATTTACACATTGATTCCTATAATTTCAAATGAATCTACTGATTAAAACAAATATTAGAATAGACAAGCAATAAAAAGTCTATATAAACATCGTATAAATAATATTTAATAATAAATATTATCATAAATTCTAACTGTACTAATATTAATTTTTTCCCACAGAGACCGGTATCTGAAAAAAGCTTAGTAATACGTAGAAAGCTTCACGAAAGCTTTATATATTTATACGTCTCATATACATGAAGTATTTTTTTTTCATTTATTATCTGCTAATATTAATATCGGCACTAAGAAGAGAAGCTTTCGAGATCAACTCGGAGGTAAACAGCAAATTGACCCTTTCTATCGGCAACAGCCTTGATCTCTTTTGAAACTCCGAATTTATTATTAAAACTCGACGGCATAAAGAACAGAAGAAGTTATCGAGTGGTCACGTATCATCTATCAAAATGAGTTTAACCAAACTCTTCGAAAGTTCTATTATATTACAAAATTGGGAATATCTAGTGATAGCAATTTTATTAGTAATTCTCACCAATGGACTTTTGAAGAGGAGAAGCTCGACGAAACCGCCAGAAGATAAGAAATCAAAATTAGATGGAGAAGAAGAAGTAGGAGGTGCGTAAAACTAAATTCAATATGTGAAAACTGATCTGAAGGAATCTATAATCTAAAATATACTCAGAAATATACAATGAGGATTCTTACGAAAATAATCAACCGGCGTTGGAGGAGAAGGAGCATGTGCCATATGTTGGTGCCACTGTCACGCTTCCTGGTGGAGCACTGCAATTCTATGAAATGGCCAACAATCGACGAAGTGTACGTGCCTATTCACGACGTCCGGTGCCCTTCGAGACAATTGAGGCGTGCATACGAGCGGCAGGCACCGCTCCCAGTGGGGCTCACACGGAGCCCTGGACATTCTGTGTGGTGGGCGATACTGATATGAAACAGAAGATTCGGGATATAATCGAAGCGGAGGAATACCTGAATTACGCCCAGCGTATGCATCGCCAATGGACGGCCGATCTGAAACCTTTGCGAACAGATCACATTAAGCCATATCTAACTGACGTTCCATATATTATTCTGGTATTCAAGCAGATTTATGGCTTCACCAGCAACGGAAAGAGGAAACAGCATTATTACAATGAAATTTCCTGTGCCATTGCGACAGGAATACTGCTGAGTGCGATCCAGGCTGCGGGCTTGAGTTCACTGGTGACCACACCCTTGAATTGCGGCCCTGCCCTTCGATCGCTACTCGGGAGACCTGCAAATGAGAAGTTGTTGGTTGTGCTGCCTGTTGGCTATGCAGCAGAGGATTGTAAAGTACCCGACTTGCAGAGAAAATCAGTAGAGGATATTTTAGTTTACTATTAACCATTCTCTTAAACATTTATCTGCCTATATCAAATCATTAATGTTTCAAATGTATATGAACAAATAAGTGGAAATACACCTTTTGCATTATAAATATCAGTTTCTTTATATTTAAGATATCTCAAAAGGTGGCAATCTCTGATCAGGTAAGTTCATATTCCAATTGTCTCTTGGTGTTGCCAGCTCAGGGGTGGAAGGCTAAACCCAACACAGCGAAGAAAACAATGTAGAGTAGACGAAGAAAGCCATTTTGGCATTTTAAAAATAACTACGCAGTCCGGCTGTGCGGTTCGTTCGTTTCTGTGTCGCTTGGCGGATGAAAAATTTAATTAATAAATTTTGAATCTTCAGGAAGTATCGAAAGTAGTTGCCGGGAAAAGAGTTAATTTATCAGATGAAAAAGTGGAAAATTTTTTGAAAATTAATTTTCTATAAAAATGCAATGAGAAAAGGAAATTTATTTTGACATTTTGACAGTGAATAGTATAATTCGATACAATGCTGTTGGAAAGAAGTGCAAGTGAGGAAATTTTTGTACACAAATGATGTGAAATGGAATAAGATTTCCACTTTGAATGCATTTTCCAAAAAAATGACTGAAAAAATACTAAATAATATTTCATAGTAAAGTGTTGTAGTATTATCATGTATTTGCTGCCAACACCAAATTTCATATTTCTACAACACGAATGCATGAATAAAAGAAAAATATAAAAGAAACAACAAGAGCAAAAAAATAAATTGAGGAAGCATCGCTGCATTAAGTTTCGTCGCTGTGGCTTTCATCAACGTTTATTTGCTTTCCCCCCTCATTCGCCATTCCTCTTTGTGACTGCTTTTCGTGCTGTCATCATCAAATGCAAAACTTCAAAAGTCAAATTGTGTGGTGTGGTGTATTATGGCGTGGTGAATATGTGAATAATTGTTAAAAATAATCAGCAACAGCACCAGCGTGTTAATTTTCACAAGAAGAAAATATTAAAAAAAAATAAAAAAATAAAAAATCGTTTGGAAATATTGAAATTATAAAAATGCTGAAATTTAATACGCAAATTATTATATAAATGCAAAAAGTCGATGTAAAGTGATAGTGAAACAAGAAAAAAACTAATTTTGAGAGTAAAAGGCAAGTAGAATTGTGGAATTTTTCACTTGCCAGGAAATTTCTCCTCTTTTGTATTGTAAAGAAACTTCTTCTCGATGTTCGGTACTTTTATATGCGATGAATTGAATTTTACTTTTTCGTGAAATATTTGTAAAGTTAAACGAAGATTTAAGATTTAATCTTAACTATTTGAAGGTAAGTAAAAAAAAATAATTGTGCTCCAATTGTTGCCTTAGCTTCCTCGTGATTCGTGCTGGTCAAGTTGACAAATCATTGAGTTCCGCTGTTGCCAAGTTGAAGTGATTTTGTTTAAATAATTTCGTGCAAAATTTTAATTATTGTTATTGGAAGAACTAGGTCTTAGAGAAAACTTGTAATAATAACAGTTTTAATGAAAAACAAATAATTATAATAATTATAAATAAATGAATCAATATCTTTGAATATAAAAAATATTTGCTCTAAAACATCACATTTACGGAGCGTCCTCATGTCGTTGGGTGATGTGAGATAAACAATTCAATGGAGTTCCAATGCGTCATTGCCGTTTATTGTTTGTAATATTGATATGAGTGTGGGTAGCAAATAACCAGCAAAAATGTTTCAATTTGAATTCTATTGTAGTCTTCGGCTATATCCATTAAAGTATATGAACGTAAACATGAGTTTCAAAAATCAATTAGTAGTCAATACGTCCTGCGATCGTCGACCATTTATATGTGGGTCAAGCATTAGATAGTTCTTAGGTTTTTCTTCATACCGGTTTCTTCGTCTGACCTTCAAGAGTCTCTGAACCAACTGTGAGGGCAAACTGATAAGCATAGGGAAATCCAAGCACTTAACTCGGCTGGGAATAAATCACACTGAGTTCAAATTCATGTCGAGATCATGTTTTGTATTACTGACATTAATTAAAATTTTTTATTTCTTTGCTTGCAGATCAATAACAACCACTAAAAATGGCAACCCCGAGTTGACCATAGCTTCTACATACTTTTCAACCTTTAATAACTGTTTAATTTCGAAAATTTCCTAAAAACGTAGAGAGTTACGTTGATATACTACTGAAATCTTATAAAAAACAAAACACTTTTCTTCGTCTCAAACACATTATGAGTCGCTACTACAACGGAAACAAAGTGGCCAGCACGACCAGCGGCAAAAAGATGTCCACTCGTCGGCAAGTCGAGCACGAGAGCGGCTACTATGAGGGCGCCCATCAGGACGCCGACTACGATCAGCCCATAGGTGTCGGCTACACCAGCAATAAACGCCAGCGTCAGCCATCTGGCGAGGCGTTCCTAGGCATCAGTGGCGGTGGCAAAGGGAAGCGTCAAAAAGCTGGACCTGCTTCGCAGAACAAGCGTCAACAAACTGCCGCACAGGCGAACGTACAATACAATAGTTATGCTGCTTCCAAGCCGCGTCAGCACCTAAACAACAACAATAATAACAACAACAACATAACCATGAAACATTGCGATATTTCTTTAATCCCAGTTGAAAATGTTAAGAAATCCGCTATGGTATACAACAACAACAATCATATGGGTCCTGTGGGTACGAAAGTCATGCCAATCACCGAAGTGGTCGAGGTTCGCGATAGCGAAAGTGACGAAGAGGCGCAGCAGAGGACGTTCAAAAATGGCAAAGGGAAGGCCTCCGGTGGGGGGGCCACCGCCTTTGTTGTTGGCGGTAGTAGTAGCAGTACCAGCGTCGCCTCCAGCACAACACACCAGCAACAGAAGGCCAGTGGCACCAACGGCGGAGGAGTGGTTGGTCAACAACAACAGCACACGAAGGACTCGAATTCGACAAACACAGACTTGGAGCGTCTTCAGCGTGAAATCGAGGAAGTTACGCAGGTTCATACGAAATGTAAGTAATTCCTCATTATATTTGATTAAAACTCTTCAAAGGCCCAGTAAAAACTGAAATAAGTAATTGTACATTGGCCCAATATTCAAGTTGAATGCCCACGAGGAGGGCAGCTATGAAGATATCGATTACTTAACAGAACTTCGTTGAAGCGTACCGTATACAGGAAATAGTCTTTTCCATCCGCTGACCACAGCGATTGCCTCGGCAATCCAGAGACGGAAATGCCATCCGGGCGCAGCGCATATTGCGTTATGTGCTCCGTTCTTTCGTCAGGTCTGTTTGTTTGTTCTTAATTATATCCTGACGACACTGCTGTGGCTATTGTCATGTTAAGATGTACTCTAGGTACTGAACGTCAATACGAGAAAAATTCGACAAACACCTTATTGGAATTTCTATTTACAAATCTATTCAACTACTCTGCGGAAGTTTGAGATTTGCGGCTATTAAGAAAGTATTTATGAATTATACGATAGTTATCGACATTGATTCAATTTGACTACGTGTTGATCTGGATAGTAGGTATCCGAAGTAAGCCTTGTTCTATCGATTGATTGCTTATCTTCAGGCGGTTTATGCTGAAATCATAATCTTATCGTGTGAACTCTTACATTTTGCTTTCCTTGTTTTTTCTTTTGTTATTTTGGATCCATTATCATTAGTAGTTGTTGCATTTTCTGTTTTCATTACAAAACCTTGATTAGTTTACCTCGATGGCGATAAGAAATTACAAGAAATGGTAGCAAATACGGGTTGTTATGTGAATGCCAAATTTTTTTTTTTTTCTGTATCGTGTTTGTTTTCACTTTCATTCATTTACGTGGCGTTAAAGGTTAATAATTGCAATAGTTGTATGCAGGCACACATACAACCGCACGTATTCAGTACAAACCGTCACATACACAAAAACAGTCAGTAGAAACTGTATGTACTGCGTGGCATTGGGCGAAAAGTGGAGCACATGGAAATTACCCTTGACCCATTTCATTCCTCCTTCGTTTTCTCCCCCCTCTCGTTCTCTTTTTCACTATTCATGCTGCTCTGAGCATTTCTTCTCAACACTTGATGAATGTTCGTGAAATATTAAAAGGCAGTTGGTCAACAAATTATTTCAAAGGTTGTTGCTAGGAACAAGTTACAGTTCATAATGGTTACCCTAGTAGTAAAACACAATAACAAATAAATAATATTGTAAAATCCATATGGATATTTTATCTTGGAAGAGCCAACAGCTAAATCTGTAGCGAATTCGGAGCACCTACTTTTCAGTTTGTTCGTCGCTGCTGGTCCGCCGTGTGTCAGCGCGTCGGCAACAACAACCTATTTATTTTTATCGTAGACAAGTAAATAAATATTTAGTCCACTTCTACGCAATGGACGTAACGTAACGTTGTTTTACGCCACGCGTGAAAACTCAATTAATCTACATTTACTGTCCCTTCTCTCATTTGTCCTCTCACTCTCTCTTCCTATATCTTACTCCTGCTTGCTCTGTCAGATGTTCTCCTGCAGTTTAGATGATTATTTATTCTTCATATTGATTAATCCGTTGTCATGCGGTTATTGTTATTGTATCTGTTTATGTATTACATTTCTATCGAATATTTACATTTGTAAGGATTAGCATCGATTTTATCAATAATGCTAATTGATCAATAATGAATCAAAACCATGTAGTATGTCGCACTTATCTAGCTCACAGTTGTGTTTGGTTGCATTTGTCTCTCTTTGAATCTCAATTCCTTTCTCACATACCTTCTCTATATGAAAGTCGTGCACGTGATCTTCCAAATATTAATTTATATATATTATTGTTATTGTATCTGTTTATGTATTACATTTCTATCGAATATTTACATTTGTAAGGATTAGCATCGATTTTATCAATAATGCTAATTGATCAATAATGAATCAAAACCATGTAGTATGTCGCACTTATCTAGCTCACAGTTGTGTTTGGTTGCATTTGTCTCTCTTTGAATCTCAATTCCTTTCTCACATACCTTCTCTATATGAAAGTCGTGCACGTGATCTTCCAAATATAATTTATATTCGAATTAGACTTCATACAATTGAATTACAAATGTTTGTCTATCGCACAGTCTGTGGGTCGCATTTTTGTCTTTTTATTTTCTTAAATAGATTTCTCTCAACAGTCCTCTCCCGGTTCCTCTCAATCTCTGCTTCTCCCAACGACTCACCAGACTTCAGCAATAACTTTTCAGTCTATTGCGTCTGTCTCTATCCGCTGTCTGTTTTCCCACTGCAGTTGCGTTTGTTCGATGTTCGCTGCGGTCCCTCTCTCTCGCTCTCGCTCTATTTCAATAAACGCTTGCTCTTCCCCATTCGCTACACACCATTCCAAACGATTTTTTTCTACCAAAATATGCTTTTAACCCACCAGCAACAGCAACAGCAACAGACACAAAGTCATTGGGTAGAGGAACGGCGAGGGGAAGAGAGCCGAGGAGAAAAGGAGAGAGAGACCCACATGCTGAGCTTTTCTATTTTTAGATAAAATAAAAACGAAAAATGAAATAAAATGTCAGAAAGTGTTGCTAGATGTTTTTGTTACTACTGCATACAATCTCGAGTTTTATTATCTACAAATATGTAGGTATGTAGATTTGAGTAGTAATATACGAATCTGGAGGTCACGTGCTTCACGACGTGACCGTCTAATATTATGTATTTAAAATATCCATTAAACAAGTAAAATAATTAATTATTTTAATAAAAATACCCAACAAGCTCGCATTTACACAATAAATTATAGTTTGTTTCTGAAAGGCTCTTCTAGATCAACGTTATCTCCCACTATCTCTCTCCTACTTAATTAAGTTGGAAGATCGTATGGAAATGTTTTCACATTTACTTATCAATTGAATTGGTATAATGGCTATCGATCTGTGGTTTTGTAGTTTCTAACAAATCTCCCGGGCCACCGCCACAGCCGTTAACTAATTGTAGTCTGGTGTGCATGGTGAAAAACAGGTCGTCCAGATTTGAGATCAATTTCTTGTCATGTTTCTTCTCATAAAACGACCTTTCTTTATTTTCGGTTGTTCTGCTGCAAGCTCTATTCAGAAATATTCACTGATGGTACTCCTCGATAAATTTGGTCTTGATATTGAATTAAGTTAAATAGAAATCTAAATTTAGAAAGTAATTGCCGTTGTCTTACATTTTCTGAGGGTGTAAGTTGCGCCAGAGTCTATGGCTATTTTTCAAGTGGAGGGAAGGGAAACTGTCTGATATCTCTCTGACCTTTAATATAATTTCTCTTTCGACCGGGATGATTGGATTTCGCGCCGTTTTCCTCCACCAGGCCAGGCTTGAATGGAGTTGGGACCGTGATAGATGTGGAAAATGTTCTGTTTACGAGAAACCGCTTATTTGCCAGTCCTTTCAAGCTTCATTGGTTGATTTAATACGCCGTGTTCGCTGCTCTGTTATTACTTATTAATCTTTTGTATTTCGTGTATTTCTTGCTTTGTCTTTCGGTTGTTGTTTTTGTTTTGTTGCCACATGTTGATTCAGTTGCTTACACGGATATTCTCGGCGTTGCTAACGTCGCGGTTTTCGTATCTACTTATTCGACGTTATCAAGGAAACGTGGTTAGAGAGGGATCGTGGTGGTAGACTTCGTGTTGTGTTTATTTGTTCCTCTTATTGTCCTCGTTCGTTTCTTCTACTATCAAGAATTAATTGTCTTGTTTGTTGACTCATTCACACTGGGTGCAAGTATAATTGCATTATTAATGATTTTTAAATGTCCATGCTAAAACCACAATTGACGAGGCAAAACAAGTTTTACTAAATAAATTACGCTGATGTTGCCAAATGTAATTATATTGATTTTATTTTCTCTGCCTGATGCAGATTTTCGAAAATTTTTGAGTTCAACAACCCGCAGTATTTTTGTTATTCTTTTTTAATCATCTTTCTCGATCTCCTTTGATTTCATTTTCTTTTATTTTGGGTACTTCAATAAATGGATTCACTTTATTTTAATTTTGTTTTTTTTTTTTTTTTTTTTTTTGAAAATATATAATATAGTGTTCAGTTCACCCACCTGGTACAATTTTCCATCTGTTAACTGGAGAATTCGAGCGAAAGCTCTGACTTGACATCACCGGAAAGGGCGCCAAAATGTTTCAAGTGTGCTTGTTTTCTTTTTCGGTTCGCCCCGCTCACGGTTCCGCGAACTGCATTCGACGTCATGCAAAATTTTCCACAAAACAATTCACTTAAATTTCGTGCTCTTTGACGGTCATTTGTATATAGGTGTTGTTGTTGATGTTTTATTTTCATTCATTTTTTGTTTTGTTTTTTACTGTAAGCTTTGTCTATATAGTATTGTTGTGATATTTTCTTGCTGTTTTTATTATATTTTCTTTGTTTTATATTCTCTTTTTGTTTTTATATATTTTGTTTTCGATTTTATTCGTTGCTCCGTTTTCGCTCGTTTATCTTCGCGCGTCTCGAACTCGTGCCATAACTAGAAATACATTTTATTTTCTTCGTCGTTTTTTCTTTCTCCCTCCTCCTATCTCCTGTTCTCTCATCCCACATAATGATGATGATGATAAACAACGACTTTTGTCAATTTGTCTCGTCTCTCGTATATGTTTGTTATTGTTTTAATTAAAACGCATTTCTTTGTCTAGACCCTCGGCTGTATTTGCATAATTTCAAAATATGTAAATAGTTAAGAACAGAGTCTCAACGTTCTCCCCGAACTACCATCGATTATCTTGGAATGTGTACGAACATTATCTCTGGATAAGTCCACTATCTCTACTGAAACCTCTCCGCTTCGCTCTCCCTGTGCATTTGCTCGACAGTTGTTTTTATTTATTTGTTTTTCGCAATATAGTGATTAATGTTATTGTTTTCATTATATTTGGGTTTCGCCAACCTGGCCTTTTTTGCACACGCGTGCTTCGGCGTTCGGCCGTTCATCGCAGCCGGTCCTCGCATTCACCCCTTCCCTCCCTTTGTCCCCAGCACGCCGCTCAACTCTTGCCTTATTCCAGTTGCCTCCCCCTATTCTATATGCCTCTCGTTCTCTCTCGTTCTGCCACTCTGGACGCAAAGTTCGCTGACCAAGTTCGGTCAACGACAGGTTATTGCCGTCACAAGGCTGCCTTGATTGCCGCCCTCTGTTCGCCGCTCTCCTTTGCCCGTCATCTGCTCTCGCTTCTGCCAGCCTGTTTGAAATTTTGTAATATTAAATACATCGATGTGGCTCTTTTTCTCTCTCTTTTTGTTGGTGTCGTCGTCGTCGTCTGGATCACTGGCCCGCCGTCCAATCCCTCTACGCCATCAACACCAAGCTCCATCAGCGCTTGTTTGTGCGTCGTCAAACCTATTCATGTTTCTGTTTGTGCATACGAGAGCAGCAATGAATTTGTTTTCGTCCAGAACTTTTTGCCCGTCTCGTGGTTTGCTTGTGGTCGCTTCGCAACGTCGTCGTGGTCGTTGCCGCCGTCACCCAGTGCCACAGTTTTGCTTCTCTCTCACTTTCGCTCGGCCACGGCTGGAACCGACTTCGTACTTCGCGGGAATTTCGATTCTCCGGACCAACATTCTGTTTATGACTTGTTTCCTCATTTCCCATCGCTTCAATCCTTGTTTCCGCCTGTTGTGTATGACTAAACCGTTGCAATTGAAAGCTCACCATGAATGCTACTCCATTTCAGGACTGCAACGATCCGAACTTATTTTCCTGCTTCAACACATTCTCCGTTCCAAGTCTTGAATGTCTCTTAAGTAAATTCCCTCCATTATGGCCTCCAGCGTCTTCATTCGCAGACGCCAGTATTCATAGCAGGTGGCGGCTGCTGCCACTGCGTCCATCGTGCCATGTCTGCCCATTCACTGCCATCGCACCGCAAGACCAAGCCATGGCTTCTCGCATGTTATAGAGAGAAAATGTTGTTTGTGTTTCTCTTGGCCGGGTCATGACCGCCGATGTTGCCTTTTCTTTTCATCTCCTCCTCCTCCTTCTCCACCTCCTTACGATGTGCGATAAAAATGCTGCCTGCCTTCTTTTTCGGGTTTCTCTTTGGCACCAAGAGTTTTTGTAATTGTACTTCAATGCGGGTTCACCGAGGTCAATTTATCCGTCGACGGATTAGGCAATGTCTACCAGGGTACGTCTCTTCGTCGGATGGTCTGTCAGTCGACCTTTCATTCGTCGCCTCCAGAAAGCGTATCCTGTGAGTGGTCCTGATGGAGTCAGAATATCTCCTTGAATTGTGGATTTAGATAAATTTAGACAAATATCTACAGTGAAGTTTAAAAATAATTTCCCCTTGGAAACACTTTTGCTCGTCATTAACACAGATCCTTCGATCTCTTTTTCCGCTTTTCCTCATGACTTCCTCAATTGCAATTAATTTTTCCCCGAACCTTGTGTCGTCGTCCCATCTATTGTCGCAGTCTGCGCTGCGCTGTTAATTACTTCTCTTCGTCGTTTAGCTTTTGCTCTCTTAGAGAACAATGTAGGTCATCGTTAGTCGGTTCTCTGGAATCCTTCAAGGTTACTTGGGGGTCACCAAGGTTCCACCTTCGGGCATGCTTCAAAATAAATGCTTCTCCTTATTAGAAATTTGCAATATTTCAGACCACAAGTCGAATTTCCTATTCGACAACGCAAGTGTTATTGACTTCAGTGTAACTAGCGCCATGACGCATCGTCAGCCTCTCCGCGAGAAGAACTCTCAGGACACCGCGAGTTAATGACCTTTGGAAATATATTCGCCACGTCTACCACAAGACTTTGTTGTTATTTTTTGTTCAGAAAGTGTAAGGACAGGGCCTTGAATCGTATCGTTGCCGTCGCCACGCAACAGCCGACCCCGACATGCGACGTTCGCAGGCCCACTCGCCCCACTTTGCAGTGTCTTCCTTCTGTCCGTGAAGGCCAAACTGAGGGGGACGAAGAAAAGTTCGTACTCTGCCGCCCTCTGTCGGTCCTGTCATGAAGGCGGCCAGACGGACAACTTAGTCTGTGTTTTTCCCACGCTTTCTCATTTATCACCACCAAGCCACTACATATCTGACATTTAAAGCTGGTCTATCTATCCACCTATTCGTCCTTCTCTTTTAACCAGAGTCTTAGCAACAGCAACAAGAATAAATGTCACAACAGCATTGAATTTATGAAGCGACTGATGAAATTGGGAGTAGTCGGCTCTCTGTGCAGACCCACAGTCGTCATCTCCGCCGCGTTCGCCCAACGCAGCACCTCGGCCCACGACCACCGCCTCCGGTCACCGAGGTTGACTCCGCCCGCTCCCTCAGCGATGCCAATGGCATTTACTTTGCCGCTCGGGTTGAATGTCACATGGCTGACAATGTCCTTGAAAATACAAGCAAACATATTTCAGTGTTTGTTTAAAAATAAAAATTTTCGCTCTTCGCTTTCTCGCCTCTCGCCTCGTCTTCATGATTACCGTGTACATTTTCTCGTTAATTATTATATGGTTGTATCCACTTCTATGCTTTCCTTTTGCAAAATATTCTTTGAATATTCAATTGCAAGGTTCGAACTGCCCGCCGATCGGAATAGACGTTTTGTGAAACATAAAGTAGCAAGTTGTTCGTTTTTCAATTAGTTTTTATTAAGAACAGTTTGCTTCAACTGTTCATAGAGATTCTAGTTTTCCGAGTTCCGAACCCTGGTTAAGTGGCGATTGTTTGTTCTATTTAAACTCTTCTCCTTTCATCTGCTGACGTTGAAATATTTTCGTTGTTGACGTAGAACGAAAGACGGATAAACAGACAGACTGCACGTGCTCAGGTCACCAACTCTGGACGTTCGTTATTCATCATGAGCGTGAGCTCAACAAGTGGATGGTTTAGTCGTCCTGATCGTCATTGGCCATTCCACGATGATTCACTTCCTTTTGTATGTCCTAAATAAGCCGCACGAAAACTCTTCCGAGACTCGAAATGATGCGCTTATTTAAAGAATGCACGTTCTGTCGAATGTTCATCGTCCGTCCATCCATCGAATGTATTGGGAAATCTATTAATAACTTTTATCAGCCATTTCACAGACACAATTGCTCACACACACACGCGTGGCTCCTGATAGTGCGCACCGATGCACTCACCACCGCTGACGTGAGCACAGATTATTATCGAATTCACCTCTCCTCTTCTATGGCTTCTAATATTCTTCCACATTTTACATTTCATTGTCGGCTCTTCTCGACTCTCTTTTTTGAAGTGGGGATTGCTGCAAAGAACGATCGAAATAATTATATATGTGATTTTTTGAATATTAAAACGTGCTCCAAATATCCACAATGAATGACTGCCTGACATCGTCGCGTCAGCTGCATATAATCGTGTCAAATGCACATATTTATATTTATATATACACTACATACATATGGATGTATGCATGTCTGTTTGGGCGATGCACGCGCAAGCCTTGTCGACGTCGTCTTCCCTTCTCGCGTTTTGTTCGTTCTTCTTTGCACAAGTTTCGTTCGTCGCACGTGCACGAGGCACACGGGCTTCACACGACCTCCACCTCCACCTCCGCCTCCATGGCTCCACCGTCACGTCCCATCACCCGTCCATCGATGGCCCCATTGGCGGGCTCCGATGCCCTGGGCTGGGGCAGGAGGTTTCAGCGGAATTCTTTTGATTTTCGAGCTGTTTTCGAGGGATTCCTCGATATATTCCTTTTGAGGTTTGTTTTCGTAGACTGTATTTACAGTGTACAGAAACTTGGTCGAGAATTAACTTTTTCCCTTTTTCCGCCTGATTTTAACTCTTCTCCATTCATTTCAGGCACTGCAACAGACGATGAAAAGGTCAACTTGTCCCACTTCCAGCTCATACGGGTGCTCGGCACTGGAGGTGAGGAGTCCCAGCCGTGTCTTTCTACTAGCTCTCGCCATACTAATTGTAATTTATTGTATTTTATCGTACAGCCTACGGAAAGGTGTTTTTGGTGCGCAAAAAAGGTGGCCACGACCATGCGCAATTGTACGCCATGAAGGTGTTGAAGAAGGACACCGTCGTGCAAAAGAAGAAGACTGCCGAACACACGACGACCGAGCGACAAGTGAGTCAACTAGCATTATCTGCTACTATTCAATAAGTTTACCAAGCTTAGTTATCGGAAAAGAACATTCATTTCATAATAGTTTGCATTCCGCTAACAATTGCACGCGACTATAACGATTCATTGCTTCGCTCCTTTGTGATTTGAACCAGTAGCGAATGATCTGAACGCCGACAGATCTATCAATTAGTAATGGTATATGTTGGCGTAAACTGTTCTTTCTCTCGTCCACCGACTGTGTTTAACTTCTCTGTGTGTGGAATCAGAGTGTAAGAAAAAAGGTGGAGATGACAAAACGCACGTAACATGAAACGCAATGACCAACAACAACGATGGACAGACAGCAGGCAGACGGACGACGGTGGACGTACACAACAAAGTCGAAATGATGTACTTGATTTAGTTGTTGTTATTACTGTTGTGTCGTTGTCGTTGTAGTTGTTGGTGTTTCATGTTGTTGTGAGCCTTTCAATTGAGTAATTTTCATGCATTAAAGCCCTTACGTTAACCTTTTTGTTTATATAGTGTCTTTCGTGGCTTCTTTCGTTTCATTCTTCTTCGGTCGTCTTCTTGCTCTCTGTTTTGTTTGTTTGGTCTTGTCTTCTGCCTGGCTGTCTGTCTCTCGGTGGTATGCTTGCTTTTCTTCTCGTACATTTCTGGCTTGTAATTCCGGTTGAGTTATTTTCGATCCCGTTAGTTTGTTTTACCGGTATTTATGATAATTATACAAACATACATGAGCACCAACATACACGTATGTACGTTTTGTATATCCATCCGTGTGGAAATAACAAGAACGTCTATGGCGCGATGAGACGACGGAGAGGTCCGGCTGTCTCTCTCTCTCTTCTCTTTGATCCGAAAAGAAAGTAAAGTTTTATTCAATTTTTGTGGGCCGGGTTTTTTCGATATTTTAAATGAAAGCCTTCGGAGCCGGTTTCTCCAAGATGATACACATATTTTATAGCTGAAGAACCATAGTTAATTTAATCATACTATTCAAGACTGCACATAAGATGGCGATTATAAGAGAGACAAATACTAAGTGTTTATTAATTATAACAACATTGCCTTTGTTGGAGAACAATGTTACTCGAGGTGAAGCTAAAGGTTCTTGGGCCATAAGATTACGTTATTGTAGAACCCTTGACTGATTTGTTTGTAAATAAACCACGATCATGAAAAAATGGAGAGCAAGCACGTTCCGCTGGTCCCCAGTTTATTCTCGTTCTCATTCGTTGTTCACGAGTTTTTCTGTCTCTCTGCATGTATTACTGTTTGTTTTTTATTTGTTTTCTCCATCAGTCTGTTTTCTTCATACGCTTTGCATGTCTCGTATACTTCTTTCTGAATCACCTTAAAACCCTCGTTATTGATTCGCACTTGCGTTCGACTTTCTGGGTTGTGTTTTTCGTAAATCCTTTCACGTCTTTCATTTCTTCAAATCTTTCCTGGCCCACTGTTCCCTAATAGTGTGTCCCGTTCTGTGGTGACTGAATCCGGACAGGGTTCGCATATCAAGCACATCTCGAGCTGATCCCAAACGGCCTCGTCCATCGATAGACTCGCGATCTGCGCGCTGCCGTCTCCAACCTTCAGCAACAAGTCGTATGCCCCCTCTCTCTCTTATCTTGTTTCATCCGCCTCTCTCTTGTGATCCTCTCGCTTGCCCCTTCCCTCAATATCACTGTCGCGCTCAATCTTCGATTTGAATTTTTCGCTGTTTATATTTTATAGTTTTAGTTTGGTTTTGTTCTGAATGTGATTGACTTTGATGGTTCTGATGATGTTGATGATGATGATGATGACGATGATGATGATGTTGTCGTTGTTGCTTACTTTTTTTTGCATTCTTAATGATGTTGTTCACATTCATTGCTTTTTACTTTGGTTAGTACCGGTGTTGCAACTTTAAATGTAGGTCAACTCGCGAGATACCAATTACGGCGAGGAAGACCAAAAGAGGGAGAGACATAGAACGGGAGAATGAGATAGGGAGATGTAGAATGAGAGAGAGATGGAGAACGACCTAGAGCAAACAATGCTAGTTTGTAAGAGCGACAGTTCGAAATCGTTTCATCGCATTCTTCCTCTATCTCTCTTTCTCTCTCTCTTTGAGTGGGATTCTTATTTTCTATTTGGTTGGTGTTTCTCCTCGCTTTTGTGGTGCTGAGCTGGAATTTTGGGCGCAGCATTGTTCCTGTTGTTTGTTAATGTTGTTGTGCTGGTTGCCACTCTCTCTCGCCGGCGTCGCCTTCGCACTCCGGTGACGAGTCGTGGATGGCTTCAGTCGGTGCAGGCGTCCCCCACACATCTCGAATGGAAAAAGTAGTTTTCCACGAAACTTGTAATTATTTCCGGCTGGGCGGCGGTCGTGGGCGTGTCCTCGATTGTGCCCAATTGCGTTGGACGATTTTGGGGAACTTCCGAGGGGTATTCTATTGGGGTTTCCTTTTGTCATTCCCCTTTGCGTGTCTTGTCGTTTCTCTTTCCATGTTCCTTCTTCCCCCCGTACATCCAATATTTCATTTGACTTTTTCTTTCGTCTGTTTCCTCGCTGCTTCCGCTCACGTTCCACTTGCCCACTGACCCACTTTTGATCTGTCCGTCTTGACCCTCTTTTATTTATTCAGAAATTACAAAAATTGAGCAATTCCAGTGATACCAACATTTTTTGGCAATTCATCATCGCCATCATGATTGCTGCTGCCTTTATTATTGTTGGTTTTGTTGTTGCCAACTAAGGTTTGCCCAACTTGCGGCCAATTACAATCGATCGCTCTCTTCACGAAACACCTCGCGATTAATAGTGGTGACAATGGTGGAGCTGATGCTGCGGCCATTGGTGATGCCGCTGGTGGCGCTGTTGTCGATGTGGAACCAACATGGCCGCCGCTGGCACAGCCGAAGAGCCCGACTCGACGACTTGTTGCCGGCGCCGTCGAGTCGAGCTGAGTTGAGTCGAGAGGAAAATGTGAAAGTTTTCACCGAGTCACCGAGTGGCCATGGCAACAACAATAACAACAAGGAACAACAACAGAAAATCAAAATTCGTGCTGGAGATAAATAATAACATGTACTACAATACCTCAAGATACATGGGTAGATAAAATGATAGATAGATGGATGGATGAATGGATTCACCACATTGATGAACACGAACGCACATTTGATTAAAGCGAAAGAAGAAGCACACAACAACAACAATACAAACATCTCTTAATTTAGAAAGCAGAAAATTTCAGAAAACGAAATGAGAAACTGTAGAGAATTAGGAAAAAACGCAACAAAAGTAACAAATACTACGCTAATAAAAATGAAAGGATAGGAAAAACACATAAATAAAACGTCATAAGCAGCAACAACGACACAGCAACAACTACTACCATTGCTACTACAACAATCATAACCCGCCATGGCAACCATGCAAAAAATTTCACTTTCACCTATTTTGAATGATGAACACAACAACAACACTATAAAATACAAGAACAACAAACTCAATCTACCTCGATGTAATATGGTTGTTGTTTTAATGGTTGCTGTTTCGCCTTCGTGTCGCGGTGGTAATTGTTGTATTTTTTTACCTATGTATGTATGAAGTTATTTGCGCTTGTCATTGCTGGGTGTAGTGAGGTAGTTGCTGTTGTTGTTTGGTGTGGGTGTCGGTGTAGCGGTGTTTTCATGTTGTTGTTGAGAGTTGGCGAAGTTGGAGCTGGAGAACAGACAGACGGACAGAGGCTCCCTCTATTACATTATTGCAAAACCAGCCGCAACAACAACAATTGAGACTTTTATTTAAATCATATTTTTATATGAATTTTGTTGTTGTTTCTCGAGTTGTTGTTGCGCGAACAAATTATTTTGAGGTCTGACCCAGTTCGCAGATTAAAGAATTGGAATTGTCTCTGCCGCCGGCAATTGACATAGTTTCCGTTCCGTTCCGTTCGCCCCAGCAGCCTTAGTATTTCCCTCGAATATTGCCTTGACTGCTGCAGCATTGTATCTGACTTTTATTTTTGGAACTGAAAAGAAGTGCAAAAAATTGTGTAAATTTTGGAATGAAGCCACCCACGAGCAAGTCGACCCCACCCGGCCTGCCGTGAGTTCAATTGGCAGCACTCCCGACAGTTGGTTAGTAACAGCTGTAGCTAAGCATGTGTGTGTTGTTAACGTCCCCGTGACGAGTTTTCGCAATAAAAACAATCGGTGTGAGAACGCTTGATTCTTGTTCTTTACCCTGCCTGCATCACTCGTGATGGCGGCTCATCAGAAGAACGTCAACTGCATAGTTTAGTTGATGACAACCTGTTGGTACTCCAAACCTCCTTCTCCACACGACAAATAATCGATCGATCGAAGTGCACATAGAAATGGAAATTTAAGACTTCCACAAGGAGTCAAGTTGGAAAGTTTTCATTTCTCCCAGCTGCTGGCGTTCATATATTGTAATTTCAATGGAAAGCTGGACAAGCATGGGCATCATCGGTGTTCTATATATAGGATGGAGTTGTGTGCCGGACGGACGGAGGGGGAGACGCGAGGATGGAAGTGCGAAAACAAAGAAGCTACGAATTACGAATAATAATTAAACTCCCCAGGAGTATGGCAATAGGTAAAAAACAAAAGCAAAAGCATCGTTGCTCAAGCTCAGTAGAGCAAGAAGAACATCAATAACAACAGTAATATTAGCAGTAATATTAGCGAAGAAAAAAAGTAATCGGAACAACAAAAGACAAAGAAGAACAAATCAAACGCAAGAACTACACAACTGACAACGATTGAAAGCGAAATAATCGCTACTGAAATTGGAATAAAAGCAATAACGACAACCAAAACAACAACGAAACCATGAACGGCGACAAAAGCAATAACAACACCAATTGACTACTGTATGAAAAACCTTTTGGAAAATCACGTTGCGAAAGCAAAACATCAGCAACAAACAACACGCAATCACCTTGTGGAAACTCAACTAACACAAGTACATGTCGTGAAGTACGAATGACCAACACACGCGCCGCCCGTACAACGCGAAGGCAAAACAAGAAACAAATGGTGAGAAAGAGAATGCAAAAATATCTCATCGATGGAAAGATGTGGGGTGCAAGTGGCATAGGTGGTGGTGGTGGGTTGATCGCTGTCGTGGTGGGGATGAGTAGAATGGCGACAACGTCATTAGTGTGGTGAGTTACGAAGCTCCTCCCGCATGCCGCACACTGTTAAGAAAACACAACAAAAGCACAATTTATTTCACCACACTTTGGCGTTCGGTGTTTCGGTTTCCTACGAAGCAGAACAAAGGAGAGAGCGAGAGTGATTACTCCAATCTCACCATTGCCATTGGGCATTGAAAATTCAACTCTTGGAAAATAGGAAAATCAAAACCAAAACAAAAACAGATAAACATGACGACAACCAAAACAATTGACAGTCAAAAAGGCAATGGGCAACAGCAGCACCATTTAACAACAACGTCATCTGTTGAAATCCGAGTCGTCTTCGCAAGTAGCAACAACATTCATATATCGACGTATACGAAGATCACTCGCACTCACACCAACAATGAGAAGCACTGTTCACCTTTGGTGCTCATCCTCCTCCTTCATCTGGTTTTCCGCTATTCGCGGATATTTCTCCGCCACACAGCAAATGTCTATCCCGACTTGCTAATATCCGGTAATTGCCGACGTTCAGCAGATAATGTTGAAGTGACAACGACTTTCCTTTTCCTTCGTACAAATTGTCATTCCTTTCTCATTCTCTTCCTCTATAGGTCGAATAGACAGCGGATTTCTCAATCCCCGTACCCTTCGTCGATTGTTTCTTCCACTATTTCTGTTTTCTTTTTTATTTATATAAGTATTTTAAAAAATACATTAGTATTACAAGTATATAAATTATATTAGTAATACATTAGTATTATATTATATATATATATATATATATACACTCACAGCCTATCCATATGATACACTAATTATATATGCCTGACATTAACCTAATACTGATTAATATTTATTTGTTTAAAAACAAGTTATCAGCCAGATTATCTTGGTTTCAACCTTTGCACTCATTTCACTTTAAATATCTTATGTATGACATTGATTACACCACAAACCAAATGAAGCACTAGGCTGATAATTTGAATATTCGAAGAAAGCAGGAGTGGAAACTATTCGGGTATCGATTCCAACAGCTAATTTGACATGTTTCCACTTTTCGCCAGTCATCCTCCATGAATTTTAATACGTTCAAAATATTTATTTTCTGTTCATCCTTCTTTTTTTTGCAGGTGCTTGAGGCGATCCAACAGAGTCCATTCCTAGTTGGAATGCATTACGCATTCCAAACCGAATCAAAGTTGTATTTAATCCTAGGTGGGTAGAAGGGTCGTAGCTTCGGCGCTTCAGCCCACGCGTCCGAGATTGATATGAGCCGTCACTCATTTGCCTCCTTCTTGTTCCACTCCATTTCAGACTACGTCAGTGGCGGTGAGCTGTTCACTCATCTCTACAAGGCCGAGCACTTCTCGGAGTCCACTGTTCGCGTTTACATCGCAGAAGTCGTTCTCGCTCTCGAACATCTACACAAGCTGGGCATCATCTATCGCGATATAAAGCTGGAGAATATCCTGCTCGACGGCCAGGGACACATTGTGCTCGCCGATTTCGGTCTATCGAAGATCTTCAAATCTAATTCGGACAATCGAGCGCACAGCTTTTGTGGTACCCTGGAGTATATGGCACCTGGTGGGTGTTTAGAGCATAGGGCTTCGATCCAATGGGAATTAATCTGGATTTTATGTTTTGCAGAAATTATTCGTGCTGGTCCAAATGGACATGATCTCGCTGTCGATTGGTGGTCGGTCGGTGTGCTCACATACGAGCTGCTTACGGGTGCATCGCCATTCACCGTGGTCGAACAACAAAATTCCCAAAGCGATATTTCCCGTCGCATCCAAAAAAATGATCCTGTCTTGCCCTCGAATCTTGGTGACACTGTGAAGGATTTCATATTGAAAATGCTACATAAGGACCCGAAGAAACGACTGGGTGAATATCACAACGGCATTACTTATTGATCTATACAGTATTTTTACAACACACTTCCACGTTCCTCTTGCAGGTGGCAACGGCAAGAATGCAACCGAAATCAAAAATCATCCATTCTTTAAGGGCATAAATTGGAATGAATTAAAAAGCAAACGCCGAAAAGCCCCATTCAAGCCGACCATCGATGCTGAGGACGACACACAGAATTTCAGCGAAGAATTTACTAAGCAACCTGTAATTGATTCTCCAGCGCCAGTTCCCGCTAACACACGTCGACTGTTTCGAGGTAAGTATCAGCTACTATAAGTTTATTATTGCATTGTTTGCAAACTATTCTAAAATTGTATTGAAATTTTATAGGATACTCGTATGTTGCGCCACAACATTTACGTAAAAGACCACCAACGACTGAGATAATTCATCACACCGAGTACTGCAATGAAGCAATCTTTGTAAGTTTCCCCATTGTTGATATTGAAACGAATTGTGTTATACCAGTGTTTAATTTCATGTCCGTTTGAATTAGAATCTGCCTCAGCATCGTGGAATCTACGCACTAGGGGCAGTTCACAGTGCAGGTTCTTATGGCACTTGCTATATTGCCTCCGAGTGCGACAGCGACAACGTGTACATTGCCAAAGTAATTCCACAAGCTAAATATCGTCCCGCCGAAGTTGATGCTCTGATCTCATGCGCCCGCAGTGGTCATAAATCCATTTGCAACTACATTAGTACATATCGCAACGAATCCGACACATGGATCATTATGGATTATGTGCGCGGAGGGGAGTTATTTAATCGGATCGATATGTATGGTGGACTGAAGGAGACTCAATGCTGTGATATTTTCACGCAGATTTGTGAGGGTGTTCGTTGGATACATTCGAAAAACTTCATACATGGTGATTTGAAGCCGGAGAACATTCTGTTTTCCCACATTGATAAGTGCAGTATCAAAATAGTCGATTTCGGTTCGGCCAGGTATTATAAACAAAATCTAAGTTCTTACATATTCTACATAAGTCTTGTTTTTCTAGTTATAATAGCAGTAATAAAACTACATGGATCGATGTACCCCGCTATACTTTGGACTATGCTCCTCCAGAGGCTTTGAAATCCCCGGACTGTGCTGTGTATTCGAAAGCCTTTGACATTTGGTGCCTTGGAGCTACACTTTACACAATGCTAATGGGGCATGCGCCGTTCCGTCATGGCAAAGACGATCGTCAGATCAGTGATTGTGTCATTAAGGAAAGAATACTAACCGAAAAATTCTACATGAAATCTGCGCGCTGGCAAAATGCTAGTCCTGAGATCAAACACTTGATATCTTCGTGCCTGCATAAGGACTACAAAGAACGAATGTCTTTAGATAATCTATTAAAGCATGCATGGTTCCAAGTGGCTGTGGAGGAAAGCAAATATGCTCAAGATGTCGACGAAGATGAAGACATTCTCGACTTTGCTACATTTAAGACGAACTCTGAAAAATACGGTCTTCTCGTAGAGAGTATTCCGGAACCCGATGAAGACGAAATGGAAGAAATTCTTGGTGTAGTTATGGAGGATGATTCAAAAGAAGTTGTTCCTTCTGTTAAAGAACATCAACGATGGCAACAGCGTCCAGAAACGAACTCATCTATTGGTTCGGTGCATGATTCGGATATACGAAGGTCAGCGCAAGATCGTTTGGAATCCGAAGGTGATACGACCAGCGGGTTGGGTCGCAGTAAATCATCGGATCATACGCTCGAAGAACGGCCTAGCACATCCAGTGCAAATAGTTCAACTGGTGTGGAAGCATTGCAGCCAACAGTCGAATTGAATGGTGTTGAAGTTGATCCGAAATATACGGATGAAGATATAGAAGACAATGATGATGATGAGAATGAGGTATGCACACTGAACGATAGCATTATGGAACAAGAAGATTTTGAAGGTTTTGAAGACCTGGACGAATTAGACAATGCTGAGACTGCTAATGCCGACCAGATATCAATAAGCAATATTATTGAAACCGTGAAACAGAGTAAATTTAAGAATAATAATGTAAATGAATTCATGAGTGAAGACACAAACGTCGAATGTGAAAGTGGAGTACACTCTAATGCATCAGCAGACGCTATCTCACGTGAATATCCCAATCGAAGTGCAATTATTGCTGAAAGCAAATTGAAGGTACAGTCGTTAGCCCTTCCACAAGAAGAAAGCTGTAGCTTAGCGTCTAGTGAAGTAGTAACTGCGATTAAAACAGAAAAACTTCAAACACAATCAAAAACTATTCGAAAACGTCGCACAGATAGCTCTAGTCGAAAACGCCGCTCTCTCGCAATGCCTACATTCGACAGTGATAATAACTGGCTAGGCTGTGAAACGGCTGAACGTAATAAATACGCTGTCCGTGCCAATCACTGCTGGCGTTTCTACTGCAACATGCTTTGCAACACACAGACAAGTTTAAAGCATTTCAAATTTGTGCGACGAGTATATCCAAGAACTGAATCAACTGAACAACCGAATGTGGAGAAAGAAAAGGAAGATAAGGACTCGCGTCTGAGTGGAATCTTTCCGAAACCAAAGAGCAATAATGGCAGTATAAATGGGGATCACAAGAGAAGGTCCAATAGAAGCCGTCGCACCGAGACAGACACGCCAACACCCAGCATACGTGTAACGCGTGCATCGCAACGACTTCAGAACTTAACATGTGAATGATTAGCTGGGAAACGTAGGCAAAAACTGCTGCATCTGGACGCTGTTAGGGTATTCGTTTGGCTTTAGTTTTAGAGTCGTCTTTCAATATGAGTGTTCACTGGTGGACACAAACATAAGGCTGAGTCAATGCCAAGTTCTCAGTCATTATGCTGCAGTAAATATTTTGTGTTTACTTTTTTTTTTGTTTTGTTTTTTGAAGTAATAACTTTAAATGTTTAGGCACTTCAATTAATTTGATTAATTGTGTTATGTTACTCATATTTTTTCAGCCCTTTATTGGTTAACACTTTTGATATTGTAAATTAACATATTGTCAACTATAGTGAAACTCTACAAGAAATCGACAGAAATTATTGTTGAATATGAAGTCGCACCTATTTGCGTTTTTGATTGTTACAGACAAAACCTATAAGATAAATATGTACCGTACTCTAAAATAAAGGGCTCCGAAAAATGTCGAGTTAATGTTATTATGTATGATTGAAGCATTTGTTCTGCACCGAAGAAATGTTTTCAGAGTTAGAATATTATTTCGTAAGCATGTTCAATAACTTTTTTTTGAAGATTTATAAACCGAAACTATCGATCTAACTTTAGAATTTACTTTTATATTGTAAAAATATAAATATATAAACTAAATATATAAACTTTAATTTAAACTTTTCTCACTAATTTTATCATTGATATGATTGAACTTGTATGATTTATAAATATTGTTGTACGTATTAACGTAGGTTTCAATTATTATATGAACTATTCATACAATTCAGTTTCGCGATGGAATTTTTAAAATAATTAGTTTAGTATAATTATTATATTTTTATTGTGAAACTTTTTAATGAGCAAGAAAGTAAAATAAGTGTAATATAAATATTTGCTCGATGCTGCTGAAATCATTTAAACATGTACTTGGATAATGAATAATTCGGATAATATAATTTCAACTTATGTTCTATTTCTTGATATGAGTTTTAAACTGTTTCGACTCTTATGACATAATATTTAAGACCATGATGTATGCGGACGTCTCTTTGTAGAACAATGTAAACATTTATTGATTTTATAATAACTGATTTATTTGAATCAATTTCCACATACAATATACCTATTTAAGAATTTATATAACTTGCGCTCCTAAAGACTTTGAAGTTGTTTTCTTTTGTTGGAAGAAGCATTATACTAACCGAAAATTAGATATGTTAAATGTATAATTTATATGCAAATAATGAATTAAAGAAGAATTGTTAAAACTATTGCCTCAGTTACACATAAAAGAAAAATATAAATAAATATTTTGCTTAGTAATAATTTTAGTTGATTTAAAATTACATAACATTTTAAGTGCATTAGCAAAATATTATAAACTTCTCATCTCTTACACTTTCTTCGCTTCTGTATTGTTTTATTTTTCTTTCTTTTAAACTAATTTAGAAGATTTTTAGTTATCAGTTTAAAATGGAATTCGAAATTCAGGAATTCAGTTCAGTTGTATTTGAAAGTTAAGAAAATATGGATATCCATCCATATATATTGATGACCTAAATATAAATATAGAAAATAATACATACATATATCTTTGAAAATAAAAAAGTTGAACAAAAACATTTTTTAAAATACACGCTTTGGTTTATTTTTTTAACTGTGTTATTGATATTTTTCGTTATTTTGCTTTCAGATTATTTTGTACTAATATTTCTAATTCACATTTTTTGCGGATTTTTTAAAGCGGCTAATTGAGAAATTTGTAATTTTTTCCGACCAAACTAATTTTTAAAAAGTACTGTTTTAATTTCTTTACACATTAAAATAAAAAAACGAGATGCCAAATGCTATAAAATAAAAAATAAGAAAATTAAGGATACTAGTATAGAGAGAGAGAGAGAGAACAAAAGTAACAAACTTTAATTTAAAATATTTGAGAGAAGAAAAAACATATTCTAAGAATAAAACAAAATATTTTTGTATAACAATTAATACAGCAACAACAACCGGTGGAACAAATATTAGTATTTATTAATTAAGAACACATTAGCATGTAATTTAATGATAGTATTGTATAAATCTATAAATATAAGATGACAACACTCAATAGATGGAAACTGGGATTTTTAGAAATTACAAATACAAAAAGAAAAGCATTTGAAGCAAGAGTACTAGTGTATGAATAACAATAATGTCGATTGGAAAATGTCACTGAAATTACTACTCCGAATTATCATAAAAAGTACCACAAGAATAAATTTATATTATCCAGACAATGGTTATTTAATCAAACTTAAACTGCCATTGTGAGAGTTGAAATACTGCAAATCTGTCAAAAATATGAAGGAATTAAAATGAGGCTAATCATGGCTACGACTGGAAACAGACTCGGTATGTTGCCGAATTCGACAAATAATATCCATAGAGATATATACGTTTTTTACTTTTTGATGTAGTATTTCAAGAAAACGAATCAAATGCAGACAAATCCAAATCTCTTCGAAGAAATCAATCCATTTCTTTGTTGCTTTCACTTCAAATACCTTCAATAACTCAACAAATCAAAGAGGTTTCGGGATGGAAACTATTCAAAAATTTATTTTATGATTAAAAGAGATATTATTTCACTTTCAATTAAATTTTAATAGAATTAGAAAGATCAGAAAAGTAATAATAATGTTTCCTAATATAAAAAGAAAGTATTTTCTAAACCAAAATATCTTAAACAATCAATCATATCGTTATTTTTAAAATGTCTATGTAAAAATAAATAATATCATAAGAAGGAAAACAGAAGAGTAAAACACGTGAAGTTATGTGAGAGCAAACAAAACAACAAAGAAATCAAATAAAAAACCATTAAAGAACATATTACAGATGCCTTCAAAAAAAGTTGCCTTAAATGGAAAATCATGAAAACAAACAAACAAAACGAAAACAAGAAGAAGCACGGAAATTGCATATAAAGCAAATGCGAATGTAGTGCATGCGAAATTAAAAGAATTTCAATCCGCGGTAATGAAATTTGGTCGTGCAATGAAAGAAACAAAAACAAACCACGCAATACATGTGTAATACATGTGAAGCGGTAAAGTTAAACAAGATATACAAAAAACATTTAATACGAGGATATTTATAATAGCATTACTTGTATAAGACTCGAGAGAAAATGCAAATTGTCACAATTTTATGCCAGAGAATACGAAGTAGTACATGCGGAGCTTAGATGGAAATGAGGCTTCCAAAAAGAAGGCACGGCTTGGGAGAAGAACGTAAGTAAACGATTCGACAAGAGAAGATACGAGGGGAGAATGATAATAACATTAGTAACTTAGGACTTATTATTTTGGTGATTCTTGGTGAATCCCAAGAAATGGGAATATATATAATTAGGCAATTACAATACTAGAATTAGTAATAGTTATATAACATATACATATATTTAGAGAATAAACTAAAGTATAAGATTGTATAAATTATATAATATTCTAATGAAAATAAACTAATATTTAAAACCAAATTAGAAAGAACTGTACTGTTCTATTTGGATTCATTATTTCAAACAATAACAGGAACATCGACAGCAAGAGTATAATATAAACATACCAACCGAACTGGCAATTTCATTTTTTTTCGGGAACGAAACACTTATTTATAGTATATAAAATTATTTTATTATTCCATGTATTTCACATACACACATTATACATTAATATTCTTAATTATATTAATGAATTTTAATGTTTTCGCTTTTTGCCAAACGTCTTTCCATTGGGCTTGCCCGCAGACTTACTGTAATTCTTCGAATTTGACCGTCGTTGTTCCTCCCATTTGAGTTGTTTTTCAGATGATTTGTCTTTATTGAAAACTGCATTTGTAGTACCCTGTCCCTTGGTTTTGCCCGTTTCTTCTAATAACTCCGCGAAGTCATCTGCTGCAGCAAATAGTGAGCTCATGTCTAAGCAAAAGAAAATTACTCATCAGTAATCTAACTTTGTATTTGAAGCTGTTATATTTACCATCACTGTGTTTCAGCTTCTTTGCGAAACTTCGACCATCAAGCTCTACTGTTTGTTTACGAGACTTCTTTGATTTGGGTGGTAATAGTTCTTCCTCAACACTTTCATCTGCGCTGTCTGGTTCACTAATGTCGTCATCAAGGTCTTGATCATCACCATTTTCGTCTAATGACATGGATCCATCATCATCATCTTGGTCGTTTTCGTCTAAAGATATGGAGCCGGCGTCGTCGTCATCTTCATCAAAATCAATGGAACCGGCTTCATCATCTGAAACATCACTACCAGCGAAGTCACCATCCCCGATATCTTCATCATCATCACCCCAATCAGCATCAACATCCTCATCATCCTCGGCAATAGATTTCTTTTTTTTCTTTGTGTGTTGTTCGTCGTCTTTAAGTTCACCACCCAACTCTTTGAGGAAGTTCAATTCATCATCTTCGTCAACTCCAGTCTTCGCCTTTTTGCCGAAGAAGCCATCAATATAGTCCTCAAACTCATCGTCGTTTACTTCGCCAGCTTTAAGATCTATATCATCGATTTCCTGGTCATCTTTCTTGTTAGACGATGCAACCGACTGATTTCGTTTTTGCTCCAAATAATTGAAGATGAACAATTCGTCCTCAGTGCAATTGGATTTCGTTAGAGATTTCACTGGCTTGCCTCGGGTTCCAAATGACACATAACGTTTGTGGGAAATCATTGGCATTTCTGCTTTGTTGTTTAGCTTCTTTGGGTTCTTAAAGGCAAACCTCTCAAGGAAGTGCGGCAGTCCGAAATCCCGAAGGGGATCACCGTAGTAGTCAATGCGTTTATCTAACAATAATAGATAATAGAGTGGGTGTTTCTCGCGGTAAAAACTTCTTTATACTTACGATTTAAAATATTTTCTGCGAATACTTGCACGGTCGGATGGAAATGATCACGCAGTAATAACAACTCATTTCGCAAAGAATGTTCGGCCCCAGCGTATGAGGGTACACGGTGGTACGGATCATATTTCTGAGCGGAAATTTCACTTATTTTAGTTACTGTTGTAGAAACCTTTGTGTGGTGCCATGAAGATAACGGTGTTTTTGGATCGCTTTCCAAATTCTTCGATTTGTTTTCCATTTGATTATCCTCAGGCACATCTTCATATTTTTCTTCGCCATCACTGTCAAACTTAGCTAATTCTTCATCATCAGCAGAAACTTTTGGGAGAATGGCGTTATTTTCTGAAATGTCGTTTGCGTCTTTTTCAGAACTTCCCAACAATTCTTTCCGACTACGCAACAGCTTGTGAATAACGATTAGACAACCAGCGGAAATGTGGGGAGGCATGTAGAGAGCTATTTGCAACAATCGTTTAATGAAAGCAAGGGCACGGTTTATATTTGAGTCGATATGAATTGCGCGATGTAAAATATGTAACAGTTGTGCTGCAGTTTTAGTTCCTAGCGAAGTCACTTCCATGTCCAACATTTTTTTATAAAGCGCATTATAAAATCTATCAGATTTTTCAGTCTTTACTGTAATCAATTGAAGTAATAAGCTAAGAGTCTGTACGGAAATTCTGATATCTGCCAAGTGCACCAAGCGGTAAATGGTGTCCTGCATCTCTTTGGTCATTATTTCAGTACTACCTTCGGTTGGTTTCGCTTCTAAAATAGCTTTCTGGAGACATCGTAAAATAGCTTGCATGGTCCTGTTGTTTACGGCTCCCTTTTGCACAAGTACCTTGAATAGTGAGAAACATATGTGGACAAGTTTCGTGCACACTTCTGGTCGACCTGAAGGTGCAATGCTTGCTAGGAAGCAGAGTGCAAAATGTTGTGCACGATCAGAAATGTTATTACGAAATAATAGTTTCTCAGTTTCAGTTACAATGACACCGCACATATTTGGATGCTTATGCGCAACTTCACTAAGATGATGTAGAGCTTTCGAAGCAATTTTGGCCAAAGGATCCCCAAGCTTGTTTATAAGCATTGTCAGTAGCATTTGTTCTTTTTCAGGTGCATAAGTAAGAAGTTGTGATGCAGCAATAATCGAAATATTTTTGTTATTTTCCTGACCAGTTTGAATGCCCTGTTGTAGATTTTTCAGGAAATCTAAAATATGGTAAACATTTAGATGCCAATTGCAATAACAGTAATAAATGTAAGTTGAAAAATATAAAATATAAATAGAATTTACCGAAATATTGGTCCTTCAACTCGTTTTCAAAGTACCAGTAAGCGAAAATCATTCGTTGTTTCTCC
This sequence comes from Coelopa pilipes, assembly GCA_947389925.1. Classification (NCBI taxonomy): domain Eukaryota; kingdom Metazoa; phylum Arthropoda; class Insecta; order Diptera; family Coelopidae; genus Coelopa; species Coelopa pilipes. The sequence continues at coordinate 41,734,491 of OX376699.1, forward strand.
TTGCTTAGACCGGCGTCCTTACGAACTAACTTCCAATCGGCTCCGCGCATAGGGATTGAATATAATTTACGATGTGGTGGTAGCAGTACTTCCTTCAATAAATCGGTAAGTATTCCAATAACTTCTGCACTGGACTTATTGGAAAGTTTTGTTTGTCCAATCAATGTTGTCAGGGCTTCCAGATTGCCCAAAGGATTGCTGGTCACCAGCAACGCACCCGCATTAGCACGATCTTTAGCAGTACCCTTATGCAACGCCGTTTGTAACCAGCGTGAATCCGAGGGATTTCCTAGGTTTTAAAAGAGAACTTAATCGTTTAATGACGTTCTTTACAGATATGACAGTTAACGCTGACTTTTTATGAATGTTGACTTCTCTGCTTCAAACGCATTTTTACACAAGTTAAACAGTTCCATTTGTTCGCTATCCTTCATGTCCAAAATCTCATCACTAGACGGAAATTGTGGATACTGTAACGTAAAATATATATGAACTCATAGTTATGATACTAATATCTGTGAAAACATACAACATTGAACCATTTCTTTTGACTATCATCATCGCCATTGCCCTCCTTTTGTTTTTGTAAGCGTGCCTTTTCTCGCTTTGCGAAAATATCCTCATCTTCGTGATCCGGCTCCTGGGAGAATCCTTCATCTTCAGTTTTCAGTTCATCCTCAATATCTTTGAATTTTTTCTTCTTGGGTTTTTTCACTTTTTGTACCGTTTCATTTAATACTTCACCATTGTCGTCGAACACAATTTTTTTATTTTTTGGTTTTGCAGTTAGATCCACTGTTGTGGCCGAAACTGGCGGCATTTTAAGTCAAATTAAAATAATATTTTAAATAAAATATATGAAAACTAATTCCGCAGGCTGCACGTGCACATCAATGTGGATGGAACATACAAAAATATGTCAAATTTAGAGCATACTGATTTGACAGTTCGGTAGATATGAGGAAGAATAAATTAATGACGTCATTTGTGTATTTGTTTACATCGGCACAGAGCTGCATTTCAATACAAAATTGTTTCGTAAAACTAAGTTTTAAATATACAATTTTATATATTCCAGTGTATGCAGGAATTTTACAAATCGGATAATATTGGAATGGATATATTCCAATATTCCATATTCTTGGTTAGAAAAGCAATAATTATAAAAATATTGATATCCCTATATTCCGTAAAAATTTGTTATTGCATAATGCTACATAATACTATGAGTGTTGCCATCGTCATTATTTTTCAACATTTGTACAACCTCTCAGCATAGCGGGAAAATTCCAGGAAAATGAAAACAGTATTATTTTGCATTTGTTCGTGGTATGTTGTGCCGCTGAGTGAAGCACTCAACTCTGACTACTTAATATATATACATTATAATTAAAACAAACTTTTGTGTATTCCATTGTGTGTTGTGTTCGTAGCGCACAGATTGTGAGAAGTGAAGAAAACAAAACCGCAAGAATTCCTCGAAAATGAATGAGGCAGCAGCTCTTGGAATGATTCCGTACGATACAATTGGACTTTACGAACAACATAAGCCCCGTTTCATTTTCAAGATGCCGAGAGTCGTACCCGATCAGAAGTCGAAGTTCGAAAGCGACGAACTCTTCCGTCGCCTAAGTCGAGAAAGTGAGATTCGCTACACGGGATACAGGGAGCGTGCGCTTGAAGAAAGGCAAATCCGTTTCCAAAATGGCTGCCGCGAGGGCCACACTGAGATATCATTCGTCGCTTCTGGAACCAACCTGCAATTGGTGTTCAATGCACACCAGAATCCTTACGTCCAGGACAGAGAATGTGACTTCGACAAGGAGCGCAACAAGGTGCACATCAAATCGTACTTTATCATGAACGGAGTGTGTGTGCGTTTTCGGGGTTGGTTAGATCTGGAGCGCTTGGACGGTGTCGGCTGCTTGGAGTACGACGAACGAAGAGCAGTGCACGAGGATGCCATATTGCGCGACCAGATTGACCGCTATAATCAACGGCTGCGGGAATTCGAGGATACTAAGCGGGCGTATCGTGACAATCGTCCAGAAGAAATGGAGGCTGTGCGGCGTGGAGTTGCATCTGGAGGAATTGGAGTTGGCCATGCCATGTGGCGACGTTAGAACAATGTTATGTGGAATTTAGTCTTTAGAATTGCACATTATTGACTTTAAATGATACTAAAATACTCGTACTACCTAGATTTAGAAACTTTACTATGCAGGCAAATATTTAGTTATATAAATAAAACTCTCAAATACTGGTGTAATACATAAAACTGTGTTGTTTTGAACTCTGCCATAATTCTGTACAATTAAAATCAAAATCAATTTCTTTATTGTAATATTGTATGAATATTCACTTTATTGGATTTTTAATACAAGGGTTTTAAAGAAGTCAATTTTTTTTTTTAAATATTTGGCATATATACTGGTAAAACTTCTAAAGCCAGTCAGTTGGTTAGTTTGTAAATTTCCCGTCGTATTTTGAAGTGTTTCAAACTCTGTTGCGTGTAGTGAAGGATTTGATTAAAATGACGCCAGCTTGTTAATGAAAGCCTTTCAAACCTTTTGGTTTCACCAACTTTACATCCGTACCAGTGTCCAGTTATTGGATCAGAGTCTACTACCTTTATGCGGTTTCTTCTCTTAACAGTTGTGCGTTCAGTTTTTGGTTTTTTCCGTTGTGGCAACGGACCGTGTTGCTTCAGTACGAAGACATCAATGCTCTCGACAGTCTTCTTCAGCATATCCGACACTGAGGGATTATTGCACGGCGTGTACAATGATGTACCGACTTCTTGAATACCGTGCGATCTACAAATAGAGCTGTTTCCCAGCTTGTAGTTATCTTGGTCGTTAGCTCCGACAATTTTAAAATTAGATGAAACGAGTCCATTTGGATTTTCACATACTAAGTATTCTGATTTTTCAGAATTCATTGCGGATGAAACGATGGAATCCAATTGTTGTGCTTGTGTTGTATCGTTTAAAAGCACTTCATCGCACATTTTTCAATCAATAGTTTCATTTACTATACTATTACAAGACGTTATTTTATTGTTGTTTGTTAATTCATTGGTTGTTTGACACATAACGGTACTATTAAAACTTATATTTTAGTCAAATTGCTATGCCGCAACGAGTAAACATTAACGCGAGGACTATCTTTCATGCGAGCCTGGTAATAGAAATAACCAAATTAGTTCCTGTCAAATTAGTTTATATACAGTGCAATTTCTTTCTAACTGTTAAATATATGAATATACGTGACCAACGATTTTCTGCGACCCTGTTACTTCAGGAAAATAGCTTTTTTTTTTTTTTTTTGATATATTGCATTGAACCCAACCAAAATCAAAGCAAATATGTTTTGATGTTATTTTAATTTTTTATTTATATATATATTTAAAAAAAAAAATAGTAATAAATTGAATATGCATCTTTTTGGATTAAAAGTGCTAAGCCAACATATAAATGAACGATACTTTATATAAAACTATATATTTAACGGAATTGTAAGTTTGAGATGCGTAAACCAATGCAATCTTTTCCAATCTGACTCACTTCGCAGACCGTACACAGGTTGCCTTTATATTCAGGATCATAGGAGGCACCGCAGAAGGGACACGTCACCTCGGGCTTGCCCCGATACAAAGGCTTGTAACTTATGCCACAAATGTTGAATGGGTTAAACTCCTCGTATTGCAATTGATGTTCATCAACGGGATTCACTTCGCAAGCCTGTAAAATCTTTCGCACCTGCTGTGCCACTTCTGGACGAGGTCCTAGCTCAAGAAGACGTCTGGCAAATGAGGCTGCTGTCTTATAATTCTTCAACTTAAAGAACATGTTCAAGGCCGTGCGGAGGGTGAGAATTTGATGGACCGGCTGCAACTTGCAGTGCGTGAAGTAAGCTGCCATCTCACATAGACGCTTCTGTTCATCCAGCGTTGACTTTGGCATACCTTTGCGATCGGTTTCCATTTTAAGACCCAGAATATACTCTGAGCAAATCTTCAGCAATTGTTGGGCCTCGGCAATGTCTTGTTTGGTTTCCACCACAAGCATGGGAATACTTATTAAAATCGAATGGAACTTATCAATGGCTTCGGTGAATTTGCCTGCTGTGGTCAATTGATAGCCGGCTTGTAAACGTTGAACCAAATCGTTTAGTTTTATACCCAATGCAGGTCGTTGATTCTTGGGGTTGTTTTCGGAATAGTTTCGCAAAGGATAGGCACTTAGAGAATGCAAATTAGGTAGAGCTGTGAAACTTGTCTTGGAGCAGGTGTAGTTTTGAAGGAAAAGTGTTTTGAAAGGTTTGAAGTTTACCACACCCAATTGGTCATTCAATAACCGGAAAGCAGTTTCGAATGAACCAGCTTTTATGTGGTCTAGTAAAAGTGGTGAATGGTTCGCCCATTGTTGTGGAGCTGAAAGTCCCTTATTTGGAGCTGCATAATAGCCATTGTCCAGAGCTGAAGCCTTAATTTTCGAAGCCAGTTCTTCGGGTACAACCAAATCATCATCACCAACATCCCATCCAGCACCTTCTTCGCCAACGCCTTCCAATCCAGATTCAGATTCAAGCGCATCGTGCATTTCGTCATCACCGTCTTCACCTAGTCCTAGATCAGCATCGGCACCCCAACCATCGCCGGCACCAACATCGTCCAATACTGCAGCATCAGCGTTTACGTTCAAAGCTTGCCGAGCAGTGGCACTTGTTCCAGCTCGTGTTATCATAGCGCCTTCGAAGAATCCCTTTGACACTGTTAACAGAGGCCAGTTGCTTTCAACTTTTTGAACGGGAACTGGAGGTTTCAGCAACGTTGCATTTTCGTTTACCTCAGGCAAAGCATTACCTTCTTGTGTAATGGTTTCACGTAATACTTCTGCCTGCTCATCCAGACCGTGTGTGGCTGCTGTCAAATACGCCAATGACATTTGTCCACAATTTTTGAGAATGTTAAAACGCTCCTTAACATCTCCTAACAACAAAGCTCCTTGATACTGAGCGGAAACATCCTTGCGGATTTCTGCAATCTTATTCATCTTTTTTAGTTTTTCTAAGTTTCCAGTTATTAGATAGAGGAAACTTAGTTTGTCGAAATTCTTTGTGCGCTGATAGCACATCTCAACCACTTGATGATTTCCTTGTAACAAAGCAGCTTGACCCAAACGATCCCAACAATCTTTGTCGTCTAAAGCCTTAGCGGCTTCCAAGGCAATTTCTATGTTACCACATTCTAATGCCAAACCGAAGCGTGTCTTTTCGTCTTTTACAAAATGAAGAGCAACCTCTGGATAACCCTTTTGTTGTAGGTATGCAATTATGCTCTGTCCTACCAATCGTGCATTACGAACCATGTGCAATACTTCATCGTATTTTCTATTGATTAAAGCCAGTTTGAATTTATATTCTGTTGAGTCAATGTGCAAAACTCTGGTGCGGCATTCACGATCCAAACAGAAGACTTGATTGCCTTTTACACGTGTCAGGTATATGGGAAGATCTAATGTGCGAATTATTCCATGATCTCCATTAGTTATAGCATACTTAATATGATTGCTTGTGGTGTATATAAATACTCCAGAGTCATCCCAAGCTCCTGACTTGACTCGACAATTCTCTTGGATAGTGCAAAGATATTGAAGACGGCGATCGCATATGGTCACTGAGTGCTTGCACAGCAATGCAACGAGTGACATGTCAGCTGACCAAACAACATAACGACATTTGGCAAGCTTTATGCATCCCACAGAAACCAAGCGTTGTACTTCATAAAGAGTCACATACTCCGGATCACGAATGAGCAACATTCCAGTACCGGCATAAAATATCTCTTCACAGAATGTAGGAATTTTCTTTGTAACTTCATTCTTAAAATTCTTGATCACAAGCTGTTGATTGCGATCAAGTACGGCAAATCGGTTTCTGGCAACCCAAATAGCTGTGATACCCGATGACCGTTTACTATCGGACTCGTTTTGTGATTCGGAATCCTTAGGTATTTGGCACAAGTCATATGTACTGTTCTCGAGATTATTGGTGCGTGTGCAGATTAGCACCGCATTCAGAGCTGGATTGTAGGACATACTATGAACTGGAGATTTTCCACCACCACGAAGTTGCATCACAACAGTGTCCTTGGTTGTAGTGAAATCCAATTTCCGTAAGAATCGATCTTTAACATAGTAAAGCATGTTGCCATGCACTGCATAAGCTGGACGCTCACGTTCTAATTTAAAGACTACCATGCCTGGGTAATAAAAAATTAAAATATTATTTTTCATAAAAAACAATAATAATAATTTTCATCACCTCCATCGTGGCCAGCAGCGAATAGATTCAGAGTTGGATGTGCAGTTAAAATCCAAAAACGTTCTCCATCCCGGCGGAAAGTGTACAAACATTGTCTTTTATTAATATCCCAAACTCGAATGCTTCGATCTTCTCCATTTGATATAATTAAGTCTTGTCTTGGATGGAATAAAACGCACGAAACATTGTTATAATGACCTCGGCACGTATCCACCTCCCAGGCTTTGTATTCGTTCATGCGCCACAATTTTATTAAACGATCATCAGCACCCGAGACAATGAGCGGTAAAGTAGGGTGGAAACTGGCCCAGTTTACTCCGCGATCGTGACCTTCCAAAACATGCTTTACTACAGCATCAGCTTGTCCAAACAGATCTGTAGCCCCTGGATGGCCCTTTAGATGATCATCTAGTCCACCGGGACCAGGTGCAACATTCTTCTTTCGCAATCCAGATATATCCCATACGCGTACAGTTTGATCCAACGATGCTGAAACAATTTGATCTTCTGTGGGATGGAATTGTGCACACATCACATAATGATTGTGGCCGGTAAGGACACAAATACAATTGCGCGACTGCCAATTCCAAATGCGAATAGTCTGATCATCGGATGCACTCAGAATCCAAGGATATTCATGATGAAATGCCACTGTTCGGACATAATCTAAATGAGCTAGCAGTGTAAAAATACACCGCCGTTGTTTGTAGTTCCAGACTTTTATTTTGTAATCGTCACCGCCGGAAACGAACAGTGGCATTTGATTGTGGAACGCAACACTGCGTACTGGTCCATCATGTTCATCGAATTTCTCAAGCAACGTGTGCATACGATAGTCCCACAATTGAATTACGCCACTATGCAAACTCACGAGAATCCATGGGCGTTTCGGGTGAAAGGATAAACCCTTTACACGAGCCGATTTAGATTCGAAATTGGTCAACATTATCCTCTTATTTTACTTCCAAATCTTGTTCTGATAGTCGGTGTCTACCTTTGTTGGTCTCCTATACAATATTTTTGTCGTTCTTTTCCTAGAATATTTATTAAAAATAAGAAGGTATATATTATTTCATAGTCAAATACAAATTATTTAAATTATAATCTATTAATTTTACAAAAAATTCTACAAAAACATACCTCGTCCAAAATTTTCCTAATTTTTCAATGAGTTGTCAATGGCTTTTGAAGTGACACGTCAATTTATGTTTAGTACATTAATCAGAATATGATCTAGTACGATTTTATATCAGCTGTTTCCAGTGTTCCCGGTTTCATGGGGAAACAAAAAAATTGTCAATTAGAATTTAAGAAAATAATAATCATTTCTTTTCGGGTAATTTCATTTCATTTCATTAAAGGTTTTCAGTAAACTTTTTGTTAATCATAAAAGCAAATCGAATCAAACGAATAAAGCAACAGTGACAGAAGATTTTATAAAAATGCACATTAGTTTATGGTCCGTTGATCAGTGGCCAAATACAAAGTGATAGGCATCCTTCCACATTAAAATGTCGTTAGCACATCGTGCATTGTTCACCTGGTTTATAGTGCTGGTTTTTCTAATTCTCCTATGCTTACGTTTGGATCCGCGAGCTCATTGGAACTGGTTCGTCACATTCATACCACTTTGGGTGTTCGATGGAATTCTTATAATATATGTGATAATAAAAATTATCCGGAAATGGCGAAATTTGAAGCGATTAAAAGAATTACTAGTTTCCTACCAATGGTACATTGGTGGTGTACTACTTAAGATTGCTTCCCAAATTATGATTTGTTTGAAGCTGGAATATCCACAACTAGAAATATCTATTTTTGTTACAATGATTCCGATATGGTTGCTGCTATCATCTATGATTGTTTATGTTTTCGTAAAATTAACAAAAATTGGAAAGTAAACAGTCAGAAAAACAGGATTTGTTCTTATTTTCAATTACGAAATATATGCATTTATTTCCAAAATAAAGTTTGTATGTAAAAATAATAATAATTCCTAAAACCCGTATTTACTTTGTGTAGCACGACGTGTATTTCGATTTGCTGCCCACATAGCTTGCAGTTCAGCTTCATTAGCTTTTGCTTTGTGCGCCAAGTATGTAATTTGATGCTTGCGCCTCGTACCTGACGCTGGTTCTTCGTCGGTTAGAACACCTGTTGGCTGATAAGCTGTAGATGTAGCCAATGCTGTTCTCATCCATTCTTCCCGATCTGGAAGCACTTGATCGCTGGAAATGTCCATAACATGAATTTCCTCATGCTTCCGACGTCGCTTTGCACTACTGCCCACCAGGGCCTGTACCGCTTGTGCATCCAAACTCTGTTGACTGTGATATCTCTTTTGCGCTTCCCGCATAGCTTCCTCATCAATATTTTGCTCTTCTTCTTGTGGATTGGATGTCGTCATAGAATTCAAGTATTTGTTTGTGGTTTCGGCCATTTGCGCTGCCCGCTTTGCTACCATGATATTTATCTCATTGGTGCTTATCTCTGGTAATTTTTCATCAGTGTTAAGGGAGAAAAAATCTCCACCAGTACCTGATTCATTATCACTTCCTTCACTGTCACTGCAATCCACCAACGCGATTTTCGGTTTGTCTGTCTTAATAGCCCTTTTTTTATTTGATTTAATGCCATCGACTCCTTCTGTGTTTCTCGCTGGACGTTGAGTTTTTACACTATCAGGAATTAAACTTGTTACTTTCTTTGAATTATCAGTATTTCCTCCAAGTGGAGTGGGAGTAGAGCTCGCAGTTTTGCTAAAATCTTGTTCTGATTTTGCTTTTGGTAAAATACTTAGTAATCCAGACCCTTTGGGCGCTTTTACAGATTCAATTTTATTTTTCGCCCTTTGTGCCAGTTCTTTATCGACGTCACTAAACTCCTTTAACGAGGGAATCGTAATCCGTACAGGTCCTTTGGCAACTGGAGGTGGTTTTTCGATTGACGAATCGGGTATTGGAACAGCTTTTTTGTGTAGGAATTCATCATCCTCTTCGATAATCTCTGTGTTTTTTGTACTAATATCACGAGGCATCGGTAGTTTAGCAAAAGTTGGTGTAACATCATCATCCATGTCATCGTGTAAGGATTCAGAGATTGTTTGTTTCTTCGGAGGGGGCAGAGATAGACTTGTTTTCTTCAATTCTTTCAATCCAACTTCAACCGGAGTGAACTCGTCATCTTCATCGCTAATATATCCATTTAGAGGTACAATTTCTGAAGAACTTGGTTTCAGCTTTTCGGGCACCGCGACCTTCGTTTGTAGAATTGGAGATTTTACTTCCTCATTGTCAGACTCTTCATCACTACTAGCGGCATATGCTACGAGGGACATTATTCAAAACAAATTCTGTAATTAAACTATTGAATATGAATTGTTTACGGTAAAAATGGAATATATATATTCCAACCAAAACTTGTCAAGCACGACAGCTGATATTTAGTAGTAGACTATATGGGTTCCAACAGAATTACCATGTACAAATAAATATTTTCGGTATATCTTATTTTCGGTATATTTATATATAAAATATCCAAATCCAAACAATTTTCTAATCAAAGTTTCCAAAATTAATTATAAATTTATGACAGTATGAATGAACATGATCTCTTGAAGACTCAAAATAATTATGACTTATATCGTAAATTGGATGCAAATCTGCTTGGGAATTAAATAGTATTATAAATTTTAATAATATAATAGGAATCATAACTGTAATCAAATCAATAACTGTACACCATTTTCCAGACATTCGTTTTCACGCAAACTCACCACTTATTTAGCATTCACCCCTAAAATAAGGGTGTCTACAGTTCTTTGAACTCAAACCGCCATTATTTCTGATTGTCGATTGTTTACCGGTAAAACAGCATCCTTAATCTGAACCAAGGGGCTCGTTCCTCCCATTTGACAAATAAGAGTTCGTCCCGGTTCTGAAGCCCATCGAGTGTTGTTGATGAGCAACTAATTCAAAAAACAACAGAGCATCGATTTTTTCGAAATACTCTCGGGTGGAAAGTGTTTTGCATCCGCTCGTTGGCCGCAGTCTCTTTCGAACGGGAACGCCGTCGTTATTGTCGTCGTCTTCTTCCTCGTCACCCAATATTTCGCTGGTCGAATAACAAAGAAATAAAATAAAATTTTGCGAGTTTAAAAACTCAATGGTCAACTCAAGTTATAAAAATAGATCCCGGTGTTAGGAGTGTCCCATATACCAGCAAATCAGCATATTTTAAAATATTCAACTGACACATATAGCTTTTCGTATTAAAAACCACAGTCGAGTGTTTTTTTTTTTTTTGTTGAAATGTTGAAAATTTTTCATACGAAATTATAAAAATTTGTGTAAACGCGGAGAAAATATCGAATAAAATTGCAATTTTCACACCTGACAAAAACTGGTTCTATCAAAAAACGTCTATGCGAAAGTATAGTTACTTAGTGTAATTACAGAGCATACTTCTGAAGTTACGTTTATTTGTAAAGAGATCGCCAAACACGTTTAAAATTAATATTCTCGCAAAATGCCAGCTTCAAACACAATCGTTTTAAAGAGCTTGTCCATTCTTTTGGGATTATTTTTCGTCTTTGTGGGCACGCTAAAGTTGACGCCGCACATCAGCAAGGATTTGTACAAGGATTTAGTAAGTTTTTCAATTACCCGTTACACGGGAACATTTAAAAAAACAAAACGAAGCTATCAGAAAACTATTATGATACCTCAATAACATCCCATTGATGTTTTCTCCCAAAAAAATTATTGATAATTTTCATTACGGTTTTCACATAGAAAAATCAATAAAATCATAATATTGGTAAAATGGTATAATAAGTCTAGGCTTGAGATGATATGGTATGTTGATTTTCTAGAAATTCACCTCTATATACGTTTTGCGAATAAAGATCAAACAGTTTGTATTGCCCACAGGATAATCCCTTGCTACAATTTTATATAGAGTTCCATATAGAAAAACTACAAGAGATTAGATATTATATACTATTTTTGTTTAAATGCATTTAGATAGTTTTTTCTTTTTGGCCTAAAGAGAAAACAGCTTCTGCGCAGGCATTGGCCGTAAAATATTTTCAAGTTCATCATATTCAATATATTTAAAAATTTCCTCATTCTTTCAAGCTCATCAGATCCACAAATCTTAACGCAAACATCTCTAGAGTGTACAATAATTGTCAAAGTAACCTCGCAAAGACATTGGCATACAATTCATGCCGAGACTATATGTATGTAGTTATGAGTTGGTTTTAAAAATGTTCACCGAAATTTTTCATATGTCGGACATACTATTCCGTCTTACAAGATAGATATTTATGTTCTAAAAAGTGGAAGTTCAATAGCAAGTTTTATGGGGAAACGAGCAATGCATTAGTAAATACATAAATATCCAAAATCCAAATAAAACATACATTTGGCTGTTGCTTTAGCAATATTTGAGTAATTGTATTGCCGAGTTGGATAAAAATAAACAAATACGTAAAAGCCGCGAACATATTCCGTATTTTCAATATCGCATGAGTTACCATTTGTGTGGGTGTGGAGAAGAGATATTCCGAATTAATTCCGATGTTTTTATATTTTCGTTACGGAATGAACTGAAAGAGAACTAATAAAATTGGATGAGGGCATAATACAAATATCTTGAAAAGTGTTTGTTTACTTTAAAAATTCTGGGATATTTATGTTCGATCAAACTGTAAAACACTATAAAATGAAATTCATTTCCAATTTATGGCAATAGATTGGCCCAGTTTCCATCATTGTTAGCTATTACAATCACCATTTATCATTTATTGTCGAATTTTGTTCAAAAAATGATTTGTATGTTCTATTTATGTTAAAATTCTCTAGTGAACACAAAAACTATTTATTGGCAATAAATATAATCCTGATTCAGAACGAAAAAGTTTCTGACATAAATACAGAAAACGTGCAATTGCTTGCTAGGAGCTTGCGTTTATTTATAAAAATATCATCCCCTTGTCGAATATTGTATAACCTGAGGGAAATGTATTAGAACAGTGTGAATGTATTGAATGAAATATATGTAATTTTATCTACAATTCGTTAAACTCTTGTTTGCCCTTAAATTGCAGCGAACCGAATATGTTAAATATGCGAAGGTTTTCCCACTTACGGCCATGTTTGGTATTAAAATACCGTCGAAGTGGTATCGCAGATGTGTGGGCATGCTGGAGATCATTTGCGGCCTTGCCATGGCCCTCATTCCATATCGTAAGATAATAACAGTTTTGAAAAGTTCCATCCTAAAGACCTTCTCTTTCTGTAGATAAAATCAAGAATGCTGCCAACATCACGCTCTTGATGCTCATGTTGTTGGGTGTCTACCAACACTGGATGGTGAGTGATCCCTTTGAGCGGTCTGGACCAGCGCTTGTATTCACCTTTATGTTAGGCGGCCGCCTTGTCGTATGGTATCAGGTTAGTCCAATCATCAAATCAATATATTCTTTTTGTTGACCTCCACACTTTTCCACATTTTTGTTGCAGACGAGTCGAAAGGAAGCGGAACTGGCTACTGCCACCCAAATACAGGCCAATGGTGTTAAACAGGAGTAATTCAAAATTCGATTTTGAGAAAATGAAGCACTTTTAAATTTATTAAATACTTCGTTAGTGGATTTAACAGAAAGGCTTCTCCTTTGTCGCACATTTCAATATTCATTCATGCACGAAACATACAATCATGCCGAAATCCGAATTATACAACGTTGCACCACGCATAATTTTCGATGTTTTGCATATCGGCTGTGCATAAGTGCATAGTTGACCCAAAAAACTAATTTATTTAATTCATTTATTTGTTATAATCGTGCCAAACAAAACAATTTTACACATTTTTTCCAACCAAAAAGTGTGTTCACTAAAAGACCCTGCATAACTTAATAAAAACCATTAGTTAATAAAAAACTACGCACCTGTAATCGCTAGTAAAAAGTTTGAAATTCAACCGGATCTTTAAATTACAGAAAAAGATCTTGTAAAATTTATATCTATGATATGTATTAGAATCGTCATTAAATTTTAATAAAACCATCAAAATAATTATTGAAAAAATTAAAAAAAGATTTGTCAGAAGTGGGATTCGAACCCACGCCCTCAGAGAGGACCAGAACGCTCAGTAACCCCTACGAAGAGGCAAGATTGCTCTTGAGTCTGGCGCCTTAGACCGCTCGGCCATCCTGACATGTTGGAATTTGGTGTCAAAGATTCATCTTAATCCCAATGTCAAAAGAGAAATATAAATTCTTCAAAATATTTACTGATAGAATGGATTGTGAAACTCCACAAATGCGATATTAATAAATTACACCCAGATTTGATTGTTTTACATAAAACATGGTATTTATTTCACAGCATTCTTAGCTACGTTCTTAGCTTCTCTAGATTACTATGAAGCTTTAGTAATTATTAGCGAGTTCCATTAGAATAATTTAACATATTTAAACATAAAACATAGGTGATAACAGCTTACATTTAGAGTATGCGATAATTCAATCCTGAGGATTCTCTTTAACTGTCTTGTCCAGTCGTCAATAGAGTAAGGGCCTTTTGTAAGTTCTCCACTGCTGTATTGACATCATCGTAGTTGAGGGCACTTCCTGCATACTTGCAATACTTTTGGGCTTTTATCATCTGATCTGGAGTTATTTTCAAATTTTCTACTGGTGTTGGTGGCACATACACTGGGTTCGGTTGTGTCGGGGGCACGTAGGCCTCAAATCCACCTGGCTTCTCCTCCTCAAACGGAGGGCTGGGTAATTTATTGGGATCATTGAGTACCTCATCAGCAGTGGGTGGAGTTGTACTTGGTGGCGAACGGTCTATCGGAGCGGGGTTGGGTTCATAATCAGATGTACTGGTGTTATTTTCATCTGGAGAGGGATCTTGTGGGACTGCTGTTATATCTGCATCAGCTCCGTTTTGCTCCCCACCCATCTCGTCTTCGCCCTCTTCTCGCATGGGCCCTGGAATAGGTATCTCTCCGTTCTTGAGACAGTTGTGAATATATGCAGCCTTCCACTTGGCATATTTTCTATTGTGAATTGCTTCATCAGTAAGCTCACCAAATGTAAGTAGTACATCATATATAACACCACTGGAGTAAAACGCCTTTACAACATTTCTACGAGAAATTGTAGAAATAGAAGTTTATTGTTACTGTCAGGATTTTATAGCTCCACTTACTTTCCAAAATTCGCTTCTCTGTCTTGCTTATCTGCATACAAAAACAATTTCAAGGCATAATTCTCCAAGTGGGCCTGTGCAGCAACTTCGTTCGTTATGGCTTCGTTATCTGAATGTTCCTTCTTAACCTTTTCAAGCCAATCCATAATGGCTGAGCAATTCATGAATAGAATCAAAACAAAGATGACTCATATACATAGATATACTATGTTGTTACTTTTGCTTGAGACTCACCCAACAATAATTTAGTTTCCTCCGGCTGCTGTGTGGACGCCTTCAGACCTACTTGCAAAGCATACAAACGAGACCAGTAAGCGACAACAATGTCTCTGGAATCGTGTTCCTGAGCTATTTTCAGGAAATGTTGTATCTGCTTTAGACTTGCAGGACATGGTGGAAAATCCATGATAGTCCAAAACTTTAATCGAAATGTTCACAACGTAGTAAAAACAAACTCGAAACAGTGAAATCAATGAAACTGCCACCAAAAATCTGTCAAAATCCAATTGGAAAGAGCCATTGTAAATCTTTTACATTTTGTAGTACAGTACAGCACAGTATTCTTGTAAGAAGTGAGTAACCGTAATGTATTAAATTTAAAAACTAAATAAACACAAAACTCAAAACAGAAAACGAAAATTATTTCATATTATTATTTTTGGACGTAATGTCATTTAATATGAATATTGTATTATTCAAGAAAATTTTATAGTAGATATATTCATCCTTAGTGTGTGCGAAAAGTCACGCGGGCAAACAAAATAATGGTATGTTTATGGGTTGAATGGAGGACATAGGATTTAAAATGAATATTAAAAAATGTTCCTAGGGAGCTTGGTCAAGTGGAAATAAGACATACCAAAGGTATTCCAAGCAGTTTGAGAGTGGCATAGAAATTGTCATATCGACAAGGTCAACTTGCCCTGCAAATTTCTCACGTAAGGGAACAATTGCAAGTAAAACAATGCAAGTGATTTGCGTGGGAATCAAAAAGCTGTTGCAAAACATAGAAACTAAAACTTGTGTAGACCGTTAAATATAATCAAAACACAATGCACCCAACGGCAATCTATGGGAATCTACGCATGAACAAATGTACTGGGATTCTTTCCTGAAATTGGTATTGGAAAACAAACATTATAAAAATGTTAAAATTTATTTCAATAGCTTTTTCATGTAAATAATTTGTATAATTTTAAAAATTTGTCGTATAAAAAGATTCGATTGTAATACAAAATTGTTTTCAATTTCGTGGATAAAAAACTGTTCGAAAACTGGACGGCAGCGATATGATATGAAACTCCTATTAATATTGACTTAATACACTACAGATAGAAAGTACATTTTTCGGAATTTTACAATTATCATTTTAGAGAAATTACATGAAATGGAATGTTAATTTTACATAGAAAGGTAACAATTTAAACTACATTTAAATATGTATGTAAGTGTTGTTTGTACAATAGAACATTTGTATCTTATGTGCTTTAAGGGAATACTAGACAAATTGCTATTTGAATGTTTTATTTTTAATAAAATGGACGAAATTATTGCTTAATCTTAAACTTAAAAGATTACGTTAGTTGAAGTTTATGCAATTGATTTTGGTGACACATTGTTGCGTGCAACTAACTTCGTCCAAGACAATCTCTAATACAACTACTAAGGCACGGATGATGGTGATGATTTACGTGGTCGAACATAGAAAACAAAACAAAACACCAAATGCGACGAAGCATTTTGCACGCAACAGCGTTAGCAGGAGATTCATTTGAGATTCAGCCATCGAAAAGAGCTTAAGATTCACTTTCGATGCCCGTGCAGACAGAAATGGAGCATTCAAATGTGAAGAATACGATTGCTTCTGTAGCTTAATTGTTGGCAATTAAACAGCAATTACTACTTGAGCAGAAAGCGAATTCTAATTTGTATACACTTCGGGTTCCTATTTCCAGGCATTGCAAGCATTTGCAAATTTAATTGAAAGCGTGTGATGAATCAGAGAGATGGAGGAAGATCGGGATATAGTATGTGCCGTGCAAATATAAAATTGAGCTGTTACGTCTTCGTTGTTCTGTATATGACAACAGAATCTGAACAGAGGTATCAGAGGAAGTTGAATTCAGTCAGTCTTAATCATTGATCTTTAGTATCTGATATTAGTATTAATGTAAAAGCATATAAGTACCAACTGAGAGTCTGTGAAATATTTGATGAAGGATATTTAGTGGTTGTTTCCATTAATGTCGACATTGAAATCACAATCGCAGGGTATTTACGGACTCGAACGAATTGCATAAACTTACATCTACACTTTGAATAAAACTAATTAGATCTAAATATAATATTGTAAATAACGGTGACGGCATTAAAAGTGTCTAAAGAGAGAGGAGTGTTGGGAGCGCCTGTTCTCAGAACATTAAAATACATTTGTGCGCCAAAATGCGTTTGTTTTAAAATTGTTTGAACAACTGATTAGCTGGTAGTATTCCTTTCCAGAAAATTAAAAAAAAAAACACTCGTTTGAAAATAGACAATTAAAATGAAGATTATTGTCAGTTATTGTTACACACAAATCACCTCCTCCTCAGTAGTCGCGCGTCCATGGTATTCCCAAATCACTAGGCACTACCTCCACGCACCAGTTCGAAGCGTGTCTGAGATTCCTTGAACTGTCGCCGCTTTTGAGTTTGGATGTTGGCCTCAGTGAGAAAGAGGACTGAGGCTACCAGGGCCATTACGGAGCCAATGCAAGCCAAAATAAAGGACCACCCGAACCAGTTGTTATCCGTTTCCGGCATCCAACCTCTGCGATTACCGAAGCAGGCAAACACGATTACTGCAATCGATCCTGATGTTCCAGCAGCCAACATAATGTATGCGATGAGTTGTATTAGTTTAATGAAATGCTTCTGATCTGGACCGGAGCAAAGGAAGAACACCAGTACTCCGATCATACATATCAGCGATCCAATGAAGCAAAGCGTATAGAAGAATTGGGTGGCCACCATAAAGGCAGGTAGCAGGAATCCGCGTATCTCATCGTAACCCGTGGTGAAAGGGTCGTACACCCAGCGGCAACCAACAAAGAATCTCCGTTGGCTGTCATCGTTGACATCGGGCAATGAACGGAAACAGTGCACCCACAGTCCGAGGCGATCTAATTTGGCACCAGTTATGCGGTAGTCGCTAACTAGCCAGCAGGGTGTGGCAAACGCGACTGCGATGGCGATGAAGGCGATCACGAAAACGCCAACGCCACAGCTGCCGGAGAGTGTGCGCTTTTTCATTATTACTGTCTGGGGTTTGTAGGGAAGGTGCTCCTGGGAATCCTCGCGGGCGATATATGAAGCTTTTTGCATCCTTCGGATGAGATGAAAAGTGAATGAATTTGTTTTCGTAGGGGCGTCTGCACTCTGGGTAAAACGTCACACTGTCTCACTTGTTCCGAAAACACTGCGAGCAGCAACACAAGCCCTGAGCGCTGACAATTGGCTCTGTGTGTCACAGCGAAGGAATGCTCACGCACACATCGTGACATGACAGTTCGTCGGAGTGGTGTGTGTCGCGTGAAGAATTGTTTATTTTGAAAGTTTGACAGCTGCTCGGTTTGTTCGATTTGTTGTCCAGGATGTCGAATAGACAAAATAAAAATGAATGCCGAAAGGAATATTGATCACTAAATCATCAAAGGTTTATATGATATTTATATGCTGATATATAAAAAATTAATCGCGTGATTTCATTTGTCAAAAGAAAACTTATCCAGTGCTTTCCCAACACAATCCATAATTATAGATTCAGAAACAAACTCGCCGCCATCATGTACATGAACCGGACTGTGGTACTATTACTTTCAAACTTTGTATAAGCTCTTATAAATGCTGCTGAGAAGCGAGACAAATGTAGTGAATGCAGATAATTCAATGTTAAAATCTAACAAAGAAGTCATTATTTGTTTGTTGAAATTGGCCGGCATAAATAACATGAGGGAAACAAAAGCTCTTATCTCATATACCCTTGAAAGATTCTTTCGGTGCAGTATTCCCAGTGCTGTCTGGCAGCCATAAATCTTTTCATACTGAAGAAACTAGAATTATCGTTTGACAAATCTCTTTTAAATACGGCTTAAATCGCGGACAGTTTTCTTGGCGACAGGTGGGCGGGACTCGTTGGAAGACGAAGCTCACTACAGCCTTCTTCCACATGATAATTATGGCTCTGTGTGTCTGTCGTTGCCAAATTTGTTGCTTGTTTGAATGATCTAATTTAATTAGTGAGGACAGTTTCGTCGTTTTTTTTTTAATGAATTTTCGTTTTTGACTCAAAAAATCATCAATATTGGCATTTGAGGATTTCCGAGTCACGTCCGAGGGATTTCGCGGGACAATCGCCGCTGATGATGGGCAGAAGGCCGGAATTTGCATGAACGTCCGATTCAAAAGCCATTCGGATTATGTTGGCGCTTAGTTCCTAATTGCTTAAATCAATATGAGAAAATATGATTACAAAATTCAAATGAAATAATATATAATAATAAAATTAGTAGTCAGCGGAAATACTTGGAGTGTTTTAGATCTACTACGATGGTTGAAAATTCCACTACGCTTCAGTTTGAATCTACTACGATTTTTCAAAACATGGCTTTTGTGAAATTGTTCTTGTTCTGTAAATGATGCATTTTAAAATAGGAGGTATAGCCGGACCCTAGTGGGCCATGAATACACATAGACTTTATGTCGAAATATAAAATTTTAGTGTTGCCATCGAGTTTTGATGTGTTTGTGTAATTGAAATCGGTTCTAAAATCGTTGGCATTCGTGGCCGAGCGACTCCGACAGCCAACGGGCGTCGGGCGACGGCGTGGCGCAATCGGAGGCGCGAAGACGCGTAATCGCGACGATCAACGTCGCGGATTACGTTACGGAACGGCGTGTTTTACGTCGCGTAATGTCTTGATTTTAAAAGTCTGCCTGAGTTGCGCAAACTCGGTGAAAATGCAGTAAAAAGCAGCAACAACAATTGCAGCATTAATATCGAATTTAATAAGCAACGAAAAAAATTACACAAATTTAAGCGCTTGACACGTGACAATAACAACAATGATAGTAAGGCCAACAATAACAACAACAATAGCACAATCAGATGAAAACAACTCAATTAAACACAATAAAATAATGAAACAAAAATCACAGTTTTAAAATTAATAAAATTAAATCTGCACAACTTCACCGACAACAAAAACAACAGCAAACAAAACACCAATAAAAAGTTATGTATCTGCAACAACAACAATATCGGGGAGAAGTGTTTTTGAAAATTAATTCGATACAATGTTAATTAAATTATAATTGATGTCGCTGTTGCTGTTGTTGTTGCTGGATTGGGCAGCTAATGGTGTCCCAGAGGACGGAGCGGTGGGTATGGGGCCGGAGGCGGCTTTGAAGAATGAAAAGAGTGGGGAGGTGCGATTAAGTTTGTACTTTATTTTATTTTAGTTTCACATCGAGCGCTCGCTTTTGTGCGCTGTGAAGCCCTTTCAGCCGACGGCTGCAGCGTGGGCTCTCGCAGGAAGCTCGACCGCGTGACACGGACAACAATGACCGAACACCGCCAACAACAACAACCCCCGCCGCAAGCGCCAGAGGACTCCGACCGAAACATCATGAAGTGCTTTTTCTTCCGGAGGCCAGCGAACACAACCTCAAACGCCTCCTACGACCGGGTCCCACCCGCTCAACAGCCACATTCCGACGGTGACAAAAATAACCACTTGGTGACAACAACAAGACTACAACTACAACTACAACTATAACAATAATAATAATAATAATATAACAACACGATAACAACAAAGCGAGTGCAAGAACAACATCGTTGGTAGAGGGTCTCGCGAACGAGAAACATTTAATTGTTTTAATTTAATTTAACTTTCAATTCGATTTAATTTATGATGCGCATCCTGTGGATGGCTCTCGACGATGGCCGTTGGCGGTGGGTAGTAAGGGGGGAGGGTGTGGGGTGATATCCTGTTCTCGGTGTTTTGTTGTTATTGTTGTTGTTGGTTCAATTAAGTCGGTGGCCCGCAACGCCCACAGCATGTGACAGACCCACTTTGCGTGGTGGTGATGCCTGCTAGTTGTTGTTGTTGTGTTTTATTATCGTTATTGTTATTCGTGTAGTTGTTTTTATAGCCGCTGCTGTTGTTGTCGATAAAGTTATTGTTGTTGCTTTGTCGCATTATCTCCCGCACATACGTTGATGCGATTTTTCCGGATTTTCTCGATTTTTGCTCCTGATTCTGCGATTTTCGCCTTTCGATTCCCATTTCGCATGGTATTTTATTTTACTGTATTGTGTTTTCGTTTATTTTTGTTGTTTTTCGTTGTTGCTGCTCCAGTTGTTGTTGTTGGCGTTGGCGTTTTCATTTCCGCGCAACGTGTTGAAATTCTATTTTGGGGAGCAAAAACAGAAAACCCGGTGATTTTCATTAAACTCGCTCGCCGACGCTCGCTGCAAATAATCTCGCTTAATTCGCTGCAGGATAAAAATTGCTGATACTCCGTTAGCTCGTTGTTATTGTTATTTCAGCTGGTGGTTGCGGTGTTGCTGCTTTCCGGTTTAAACCGCAACTTTTGAAGCTCGATGCGGTTCGATGGAAATCTTGTACATGCTCCTCAAATAGAACAATCAGAAGTTCTTCTTTTCACTTACTCACACGTCATTCCTTTGCGGGGAAAGCAAAGACAACAAC
Source organism: Coelopa pilipes (assembly GCA_947389925.1). Classification (NCBI taxonomy): domain Eukaryota; kingdom Metazoa; phylum Arthropoda; class Insecta; order Diptera; family Coelopidae; genus Coelopa; species Coelopa pilipes. The sequence goes on from OX376699.1 coordinate 41,755,797, forward strand.
CAATGCCAACAACACATAAACCAATGGCAGGGGCTACAACAACCAACCACGTCGGCCCCCTCCGCAGGCCTGCTGTAGCCCACGAGCCTCGCGCCGATCGGCCTTCAGATCTGGTCGTAGAAGAATTTTAGGGTTTTGCCAACATTTCATTAGGCGAGCAAATAAATTCAACCCAAGGCATTTATTTGCATAAATTAAACACGATCACTTCAATTTCTGTTTTTACCTTTCGACGACTCGAGATACACCCGTCGTCGATTCGCCAACTCTCCTACAAGTTCGCTTCTGGAACTATAAATCGCCGCGATCCAGTTGTGATTGCCCGATCTGGCTCCGCTCGCATTTAAATGGCCATCGCCGGGTCCCTTCGACACGTCAGCTCGAAGAGATCGCGAACAAAACGTCGTCAACAACGACGAGCGCTAACAACGAGGGCACATGTTTGGCGAGCGCCGACCCTAGGTTTTATGCCCCGATAACAGCGTGTTGTTTACGGCTTTTAAATTTGGCCCCATGGCGATTTGTCACGTCGACCGCCACGTCGCCGGGCACCACCACGGGGGCGAAGGCGACGATTTGTTGGAGGCGGCCGGGGATTTCATCCCGCGATTGTCTCCGACTCAAACACTCGTGGGCGTGGGCGTGGGCGGGAAGAGAATCTGACGAAGAGAAACTCCCGGGAACTGGAAGAAAAGGAAACGGGCCGGCTCAGTTCGCAGCCCCATGGTCGGAGAAAGGAGTCTAGTACATGAGCTATGGATCGCTGCAGAAGACTCTGAGAAGGCGGCACAGCGGGGGTGGAGTTGGCGATGCACCTGCGGTGCAGGTCCCGCTTGTGCAGATCGATAACCACTGGAAAGATCGGCATTTTCGTCACACTATAATATCAAGGAGAACCCAGCCATAAATCGTGTCGCTTTTTGTTCTCCGGCCGACTGACTGCGATCGGATCGTATTGAAATGTATATCGAGCATTGAATATTCAGCGCTGCTCACCTCGAAAACTATTTCGCATTCTGACATCTTGTCTCGTCTCGTCTCATATCATATCATATCAAATCAAATCGAATCATGGCACATAATGGCAAATATCTCGTGTGAATTATGAGATTCGAACATGCAAATAAACTAGTTGCCGACCGAGCGGGCAGGCTCTGAGCGGACGGACCTGCGATTTGCATTTAATTCCGATCGCAGAGCACTGTCTACGTGGAAGTTGTTCCGTTCCGTTCCGTTCTGTTCGATCCCATTCGACCCGATCCACGCCTGAGGCCGTCGGGGGCTTGCCAGAGCGACGCGAATGGAGGGGGAGGGGGAGGGCCGGGCTGTCGGATCGTCTGACGGATGACACTTTGAGCCGCTTACCGTGGAAACGTTCACGATCGACCGGGCAGGTTCCGAGTTTCGAAAACCCTCGGCGGGCCTTAGTGGTCCACAACGGAAGCTTCTTGACTCGGCATTAACTCGCTTCCCAGCCGAGTCCGCGCGCACTCGAGCCAGCACTTGGTTTTTCGCCTCAACCTTTAGCCTTTCGCGGCTTCGGCGTCGAGGCTCTTCTGGTGCCCATCATCGGCGGCTCTCCATCATCATCACCATCGCCATCACAATCATCTCCATTACCGTCATCGTGATGTAGCCTTCCCAATGTCGCTTACATAAGCATTTTTATTTGTGAAAATTTCAGATTAATTTAAATTTTTGCCAAAATAAAAACAAAAGTTAAAAAAAAAAACAAAAACAAAAACAAAAAGTAAAAAACACAAAACACCAATACACAAAAAATAATGAAAAGCAAATCAGCAACAAAGAAGAATTTCGATTTCATTTGCATTAAATTATAGCCATTTTTTATAAATGTAGAATATTTTTAGTTCGAGTCGCGATGAGTTTTGCCTTGGTTAGTTTTCATCTTCGTCTTGTTGTTGCCCGTAACGTGGTTGTTGTTGCTATTGTAGACACTAAATTAACTAACCAGTTCTAAACGGATTTAAAACTCATTTCGATTCTTGAATTTTCGTATCGTCAAAGCGTTTTTGTGGCAGCAGAGGAGACGAAAAATTCCAACCGATGCTGTCATCGAGATTTAAAATGAAACCAAAAGTTTCGGCTTCAGTTCGAGCCACCGAAATCGAAGGTAGAAATTAAACACGTAAACGATATTCGCGGCCAGCGCGGCGAATCGAGCTGGAGCCGCGATGCAGGCCGAGGCGGAGGCAGAAAGTCGGACTCGAAAAAGCGCGAGTGGGAGCGAAAGTGAAAGTCGACGTTCGAGTGAGGCGGCCGCAAGTGGAGCCCTGGGTCTGGGTCTGGGCAGCAGCAGAATCCGGCGCCATCCCCTAAGTGGGACCTCCAGAGGGGCCAAACAGGGGTCGAAATGGACCACAGTTTGTCCCTCTCGGCCACCTCCTCAGCCTCTTCTAACGCCCCAGCACCACCAAGAACAAAGAACGTGTGCGGGCACGAAAAGCCGGATGAGTCAGAGTTCGGCCGGACCTTTTCGAGTGAGGCGCGGTCCCAAAACCGACCACTCGACCACTCGGCCGGGCCGACCCCCGCCACCTCGTAACTCATGTGGCCTTCGGCGAATTCAAGACCACGCCAAAGTCGTCGTCGAAATGTGGCAGGAGCCGAATTATGATCGACCGAAATGGACGCCATGAGGTTCTGCCGATAGACCACAGAACATCGGCGGATTCGGACCGCGGCCCACTCACTCACGCACCGTCACCGGAGCTGTTTGAGTTTATTTTGGGTTTTTACCCCTCGTCTCCGCCCGCCGCTTTTACATGGGACACAAGGACGGACGGGCGGACAGAGTGGCGAACGAGCGAATGGACACTAAAAGTTAATTTGCTTCCGTCGTATTTGGTCTGGTTGCAAAAACAAACAAAGTCGCTCTGAAGCAAGGCAAGGTGAAAATAAAGATCTAAAGTGTGTTATTTCGTATTTGATCTGCGGCCGTTTGCGAGGGTTCCATTCATGTTTATGGCTCCAAGAGGCGGCGGCAAATTAATATAGAAAGTTGTTGACTCAGTTATGGACCGCCGATCGATCGATCGATCTATCGCAGTGACCTTGGGACAACAGAAACGGAGAACATTGACCATCGCACAGACGGACAGACGCGGTGAGACGCTGGTGCAAGGTGTTAATGGTCGACGGGGTCGTAAAAGAGGCATTCCAGAGCGAGTGCGGGCAATTCTTTGCCAAGAACCTGCTCGCGACTGCTTTCGCCGGCCGGCGGAGAAATGTCAAGGCACCACCGGCCCGTCCACCCCATCCGTCCCATCCGGCTGGCCGCGTCTCGTGCACATGAGTTATGCTCGCGAGCTCTGGCCGATGGCCTCCGCAGGCGCCACCCGGCATGGCGACTATGGCCAGGCGCCGCTCGGGCTGGCGAAAGGCGGGTCCGGAACCGCGGCGTGCTCCGTGACGCACTCGGTCTCGTTGTCGCGCGGGGTGTCTGCCTTTCGCGAAAAGCCAAGTGTCAAACACGCAAACACGAATTAGGAGTATTCGCATGTCGTATGTCGACCGAGGCTGATCAATGACCGAGCCCGGACCCGTTGTTGGCAGACCTCATGCGAAGTCGGCCGCAGGTTTGGTATTTTTAGCGGACGTCGCAGCCAATTAAATTAAAATTATCGCCACAATTAAACGGCTTTCGAAAGTCCCTTCGCGAGAGTTCCTTCGAGCCCAACCGAGCCGGGCCAGCCCGAGCCGAGCTGAACCAATCGCAACGGTTCGCAGTCGAACACGATTCGTGTGACTGATCTTGAATTCGCCTCCGAGAAAATGGGACCAAAACAATTAACACTGAACGCAATCGCCGCGTTTGCCCTGGACGGCGATGGACAGAAACAAAAGCTGGTTGTTATTGTTCGAAACCGAAGCGACATGCATTGTTTTGTGCTGTGAGCGCGGGCATCAATGGGTCGCTGCAAGCAGGTCACCAGCGGGAGGCGCGCGTTGCCAACTGCAGTCGGTGGCCGGGCCAGTGGGAGGCAGCGGAGCCACCTACGGTCGGTCGAGACGACCAAGGGCTGTCCACCAGCGGGGGGTCTGAGTTTTTGGTCATGGCTGACGACTTACTAAGGAAGTGGATCCTCCGCCGCACCCATTAAAGACACATGGATACGAGCTCATGTAAAGTCGTGAACAAGTGGAGACAACGATGACAGGTTTTATGGCATCATTGGTTAAAAATGAAAAACATGAAAATTTTTTACTTTTTTACTTTTTCGGAATCTTTAAGTAATGGACTATATTCAAAGATTTAAAAAACAAGGAACGTTATCGTAAAATAAATACGATCCACTAAAACCTATTTCCCACTTGCTCTAAACTAAGAAAACAAATTTACAAACTAATGTACCCAAACACTTTAATACTTTTAGCATTAGTAAAGAGTTAAGCAAATTTGTAAAATTTCATCTGGAAATGATTCAAGTATTCATTCGTTTTGAGAGTGAAAAATATATCGACTTCAGCAGACTTCTTTAAGATTCGTTTTTTGTTTTATTATTTTATATTTATTATATTAGTAGATGTTGAGCTACTGTGCGGCGGTGTAGGGTGCACCGGCAAGACCCGAACCCTGGGCAGGAATTGATGTCTCATACAGGTGGCAGTGGAATGAGAGAACAAAGGAAGGTGGATTAAATTCATTCATTCAAAAACAACAATACACATGCCATTTACATCGAAAATAAATGTAAATTTAATAAGAAACTTGTTTCGCTCTACTCCGAACCTGTGTTCATTACCCGTGTTCATTGCCCAGATTTATTTTTATTATTTAAATTTTTCCCCCCCGTTTCAGGGTGTTTTTCGTCGATGGAGCCGTTGGCGTGTTTTAATCGCTCCCGGGTCGAGTTTCGAAGGAATCAATGACATCTCAAGTGCTCCACGATCCTACGATCGTTTACACTTTCGTTGTTGTCGATTCTGGTTTGTTTCACTGGGTCGGTTTCACTGTTTTAGGCATTTTTTGTTTCTCTTTCCGATTTGTTTGCGTCGTTCTGGGATTTTGTTTTGGTTTGAAATTTGAGGTTGCGCTTTCGATTGCCCTGGGCTGTTTTATTTTATTTCATTACTTCCTCTATTTCACACGCCGAGTGTGCTTGAGGTGAAGCTCATTGGGCCACTTCAGAGCTGATTAACGTCTCAATTAGAGGATTATTTCGTTCAAAAAGAAAGCGAACAAAAAACAGTTCGATTTCATAACCGAAGCAAGCGATAAATAGGTTGGAGTTTCGTCATCGGAGCCGCGAAGGCTGGGAAGTCGAGAGACAGCGCGACTGATGAAATTTCCATAAGCTCGGGCAAACTTGGACTCAATTGCAAGCTCATTCAATCGACCTCTTCCCACACTTCGTAGACACCTGGGAAGGTCCACTTAACGCGAGTTCGGAGTGCGACGAAGCGTCGACGAAATATATGGATTTTTTCAAAAATGGTCGATGGTTCCTGGGTGATTTCGTAATGTTCGGGGGAAATTGGTCAGGATTTCTGAGAACTTTCAGAGCACTTCGCCAAGTGGCGTCAACACTTGACCTGCGCCAAGGTAAAACCGATGGCCATGTGGACTTCGGCACGGGTCATGGACGAACGGGGGAGTTTCCTTTGGTCAAAGGAACTCGACAGGTTCCCGAGGGCAGAGAAGGCCGACCACTGTGAGCTTCTCGAAGGGGTTGGAGTAGGGGTGGAGAGGTCGAAGGATTCTTTATCAACTTGCGAGTCCAGTTGGTCAAGAGGACTCGCCAACCCAGCTGGGAATGCATCGAACATCGACGGGCGAGAACAAGAACTGATGAATTCCGATACAATTTTGGACTGCGAAATCACTTGGCGACAAAAGCCCCCGATGTGCGATGGGGTTTTGGCCAAATAACTTTGCCATCACATCACACCGCACTCTGTGCGAAAATCGTTCAAGATTCACTTCAATGGCAACAACAGCAACAATGCAATCAACACCAACACCACAACAACAACGACAGCTAATAAAAAAATCAAATAAAACCAACAAACTCGAATGCTCATAATTTTTCAGGCTTCCATTAAGAGGCAGTTGTTTGTTGTTGTGGTAGCAGGTGTTGTTGTTCTTTCTGAAAAGTTTTGAATATCGATAAATAAACTATTAAACGAAGTTTCGATTCGAATGGGCAGAAAATGCAAATCGATTGTCCGCAATAACGCGTTTATCTTGTGTTGCTATTGTTGTTGTTGTTGTACATGATAGTTGTAGTAATGATTTTGATGCTGATGATTTGTGTAGTGGTAGAAGTAGTAGTAGTAGTGGTAGTAGTAGTAGTGGGAGTTGTTGTTGTTGTTAGTTATGACGTTAAACAAAACTAATCGACCTTTATTATATCAAGCGTCGCGAAAACCACTTAGGGAGCCAAAAAAGCACACAAATAGTATCAACAACAACAACAAAAACAACAAGAGAAACACTAACACCTTCTGGTCGACAACTGAACCAGCAACTAAGATAAAACAAACAATAAACAGAGACTAGATTTACAACAACTGGACAACAACAAAAACGCTTATAAAAATCAAAAATATTTACAACTCCATCCACAGCAAAACCTAACGACTCAGAAAATGTCGCAGATCTGCTGGCAACAACAACAAGCAGACGGAGATGAGATGGTGACGATAACGAAAAACCTGAAGACGAAGAAGCTGACACCTAAGAAGAAGAAGCATCTCTATCACGGCAATGGCCGCTTGAATAATTTGTCGCGTTCGTAAAGCAAACAATTCGCACCTCGTTGCCTTGGTGCATCTGCCCGGCCGTCGTCCGTCCGTCTACCTCGGTCCACCATCCGTCCGTCCGTCCGTCCACACGTCTCTCTGTCTGTCTCTCCGTCTGATTAATTATGAACGATCCAACCGCCGTCTCCTCCCTCTCCTTCTTCTCTTCGATCATCCACTCCTCCGAAATCCTCCACTGCCGCCCTCGTCCGACGACCGTCGGCGACGTGCGAAAAGACGCTCGCCCAAATGCCGAAGTTCAATTTGGGATTTCGACCAAACGCCAGTGGTTTTCTTGTTATTGATACAGTGGCGGTTGTGGTCATACAGTGGTTGTTGTTCCTGCGTTTGAAGTTAATGAATGTTGGTCATAAACGGATTTCAAGTGCGACTCAAACGAGAGAAGCATTCGGCCAATAAACATTGTGAGTGTGAGGAGGAGGCGGCGAAGGGAGCGGGAGAAACAAAGGCAGGGAGAACGAAAGTGAGAGGCAGAAGAAAGGGAAAAGAGAGCAGCGAAAGCGAGAGCTAGAAAGGAAGAGCGAGTGAAGGGCGAGCCGGAAGGTGATCGAACTGTAATTTGAATATATTTCAGTGAAGTCTGAATGATGAAACAATGAGGAGAGCACTTCAGCAGCACTTCTCAGAGGCAGGAGATTATACGAGTTTCTTCCACCCGCTGTCCCCTCTTCGCGCACATGTGACCCACATGAGTCGGGCGAGTTTGGCATCACTCGTGCCGCCGGGTGATGCCTCCGGCGGGGAGAATGTCAACGGCATGCGGCTGTCAAAGAGACGAAAATTATTGTGGTAATTACTCGAGTTTCTGAATATTTTGGTGGAATTTGAATATCCAGTTGAAGAGTTTCTTTAAACGTGTAATTGGCGTTTTTCTCCCACTCATTGTTGTTGTGAATGAAGTTTCATAAATGTTGATTTAATGATATTTTCAATAATTCGCGCACCGATTGCCATAAATTATCAATTAGCATGCAGATTCGTGTGGAGAGCGTGACATTACAATAAGAACAACAATGTCGGTGTAAAAAACACTCTCGAGTAAAGCCTTTAATTTATGTTCCGCCTCGTTCCGTTTCGTTCCGATCCCTTCTCGTCTCGCCACGCGTCTAGATTTCTTCGCATTCATTCATGAGTCACCCTGTTGCTCTGCCCGACAACAACAACAATAGCACGGAGGCACTGAAACTGCAACAGTAACAACAACGATAGCATCATCAACGGCGACAACGGTGAGAACAACAACATCACCGTCATCCTCATCACTCTCAATCATCGGCCGCCGCTCCTGCGCCGCACTCTTCCCATACGTCTTCCTCTTTCGATCCGAAGTCACTCGACCGATCTTCCCGATCCCCTCCCTGGCGAGTTACGAACCCCGACCGACCGCAGTGCGTCGACTGGACGCCAGATGCACTGGGAACTCGATCCTTGTAGCCTTGAGCCGCGGCGACGGGTTTCTTATGCCGACCGAGCGATCGAGAGATTCCGCCAAAGGGACCGGCTGCAGGGCCGGAGCCATTTTTATTCCCAGGAATCGATTCGTCATGCGGAAATTCCATCATATTTCAACGCGAAGGCGAAGGCGAAGCCGACGAAGACCAATTTATCACAGTATCACAGTTCACCACAGGATTTCGGTCTCGCCAAGGACTTTCCCTCGCCGCCCAGGAAGGGACCGAGGTCGCAGACGATGAAGGCGAAAATCCCCAACCGAAGTTTCCCCTCCTCCGAGCCCCGGGCCGGGGACCACGGACCGCGAGATTGTCGAATGACGCATTTGAATTCGACTTTAATGGACTCGAGCGACCATTCGAAAGACATTAAAACAAGACATTAAATCGAGATGAAGAGGCAGGTGGAACTCGCCTACCATCGTCAATTGGTAATGATATCATTTGGACCATGGGAAAAAAACCACAAAAATTGGAAATAGTGGAGTGCTTTTGTGCTGTTTGCGATGCTGTTCTGGACACTCCGGTTCTCAGGAATTCTTCAGCTGGAAATAAATTAGTCCCCAAGCTGATTTGAGGCCCCGGCACCATGGCATACCACGCCACGCCACACCACCCCAACCCCAACCCATCCAACCAGACCCCGAGTTGGGCACCGAGTTGTTGCAATTAATTTCGTGACCATTAAAAGCATCCGAATCTGGAAGTCGCGTCGGACGAGTCGAGTCGAGGTGGGTTGAGTCGAGTCGCGGCGGGCTGAGGAAAATAATTTGAAGAAAAACCGAAGGGAGCCCAGAGAGAAGAGAAGAAGCAACCTTTGATGACGACGGTGACGTCTCGTCGATAATAATGGGGCTCGGGGCGGGGAGGTGAGGAGGCGTGAAGAAGTGCCCGAGCGTCGTCCGCGGTCCGCCGGGGAGTCGATGGCGTTTACATATTGTGGCTGAAGGTCGCCGCGGCTGGGGTCAACGACAGATCGACCGACAGACGGACGGACGGATGGGTGGACGGACGGCTGCGGCGACCGGTTCGACGACGGCGGCCGGAGCAGAAGACGGAGACAAGGAAGAGCAGATGAGAAGAATAAATGGTACCAATCGCAGTCAACAAATGCTACGCCAGCGCTCTGGCTAATTAAAATTCAACTCGAATCCGTTATTTATCGATGAATACCACCAATTAGAAGTGTTCGCGGTAATCGCATAGGATCATCCAGTTCAAACACCAACACTGTGGGAGGCAAGGGCGTGGCGTGGCGGGCTCGAGAGCTCGTTACAAAACCGTCCGTTACCAAAGACTCGTGGCTGTTGTTGCTGCCGAATTCGTCCGCAAATGAATGTAGGATACAAGAGTGCAAATAACATTTGGTATTTGAATAATGGCCCGATATAATAAATTCTCAGGTGGAGGTCGAGTCGCATCCGAACAAATCGATTATCTATCATGGGGCCGAGTTCCTCGCTCTCCGTCGATTTGTTTCGACGTTTCCGCTAAATCGATGACATTTGGCGAATCTTTCAAACATCGCCACCAAATGAACCGCTGTCGAGAGAGGTTCGGACAATCGACGCAGGCCCATTCGACAGAATTCGGCCGTCGGAAGTGGGATTTGCTTCCGGCTTCGCGACGGCTGCTGGAACTCGTTTCTCCGCCGAGTTTCGTCAACTTACAGACCAACTGCGTTCCGAACTACACATAAATATTCATTGGATTACTCTTCGGCTCTTCGAGGGGAGTTTTCCTAAAGGTCGCTCAGAGGTTCCGAGTTCAACAAATTTTGAATGAAATTCATAACTTTATTGACCCATTTATCGATAAGCCCAGTGGATTTCCATATGGAATCACTCTGAGTTCGGCCGAGCACTGGGTGTTTACTCGTGTATGGATGGATTCTTTGTAGCCATGAGTGGCCAAGTGGCTTCGCAGGTTGTTGTAATCTGTCATGTGTGTAACCTATCGTTATGTTGTTTGTCATCTTGATTCCCATGGCTGTTGTTGTTGGCGATGATGTTTATGCAAATCACGCGTTTAAGGTTCGATTAGACTCCACCACTGAACGCATATTTTACTAAATGCTCCGTCATACAATTCTGTCTCCCAGCTGTGGAAGTACTTAATTAATGACAAGTCCGTGGGGTGGTGGCGGAGGTGGTGTCGGTGGAGAGACGTGGGCCATCAATAGTATTGACTAGTGTGGATACTGGAGAGCCAATATTCTCTCGACCGGGACAGCATGCGGCGAACACGAGTGTTCGACATGACAAAGTTTGTTCGTCGCTGGCATGTCATTGATACCGCAGTGAACGTCATCGACTGTCGATACTGAGTCGGCCGGTGGAGACGTTGAAGGGCGTGAAAAATGATCGCAATCATCATTTGTCAATGGCCCCAGAATTCAGCACGGAGGGCCCCGAGGGAGCGAGTTCTGAGAAGCCACCCAGGTCGTCCGGACGCGTTGAAGGGACCGACTTGGAACCGCCCACTCATTACGACTGGGGCGGGTGATGTGGATGCGCCGTCGTTCGAGTGGCGCGGGTGAGCGCCATAATCGTAAATACAGCACTCTATGGGCATCGCATCGGACCTTTACTATGTCTTTCAATGTCTGTAACCGCTAATTCATGCACGATATTCAGAAATACATCTTTGTCGTCGACACGTTGCGCGGCGAATGGGAACTATAAATAAGTGTGCATTTCTGTGTCAGTGGGTTAAGTGGTGGTGGTGCGGGAGCAGCGGAGACGCGAACCGGAAGCGAGGGAGACAAATGGCCGTTGGAAGTGCGAGATGCATCGGCTTCAGGGAAGCAGAGGCGCGGGGGAGAAAATGAGGAGCAGTGATTTAGAGGTAAATGGAATCCGGAGAGGAGCAAACAAATCCTATTGATTCGCTTTCTACAAATGTGCAGATTTATATTTTTCTGGGAAGACTTCGCTATTAAGTAGTGGTCGGGGCGGGTTCAGGAAGGAAGTGGAGATGTCGGGGGATCTACTGGAGTCCGACCAGGCCGCTAGCGAGGCGTCTCCTCGGTTCGATGAATATCGATTCAACACACCCCGACTTAGGAAGCGCGAATTAATTAATGACGAGTTATTAAGCCACAATTAATTTCCATTCACGACCGAAGTATGACAAATGGGTTTATTGGAATTTGAAAAATTATTGAAAATAATGCGTAAATCCAGCAGTCGCTGAGCGATGGACACACGAATGGACGGGCGGGGAGTCGGACAGAAAGATTGTCTCCAGTTAGATGTTAGTCTCTAGCTAGTCGGATTACAGTTTCAAAAAAGTTCGCGTTCATTCAAAATGCGAAAAAGAGTCTAAATTTAGCATTAATCAGCAAATGAAAAATAATACAATATAAACACTTCGAATAAATATTAAATCTAAACACATGCTGGGGAGGCTTCGTCGTTTATCGGTACAGGAAATCGAACGAAAGAGAAAAAATCGAAAGCAACAACACCACCGGCCAACAGGTTGACATTGAAGCCATTCAAAATGGTGATGGTGAAACATGGAAGGAAGCGCAGACAGCGGCGTATAAATCTCCAGCTATTTGGCAGCAATCAAGACGTGGAAAATATGTGCTTTTTATGCGAATCGCGGCCCATCCGGCCCGCGCTAATCGCGGCCAATGATTAGGCGAACGCCTGGCCTGATGGCGCCCAATCAGGAGGGGCCTCCGTGCGCTCCAGGGTTCTCAGCCCCAGCCCCAGCCCCAGCCCCCGCCCCAGAACCCGACACCTCGCCACACGACATGATAAATGGTGCGCCGTGCTCGAATTGTATCGGCCGCTGGAGGAGAGCCAAAGAAGACCTGGACGAGTTGGGAGAATTTGCATCTTGTTTTCGTGGAATATGATATCCAGAGTATATTCACAATCTGCCTGTAGATTATGGAGATTTCAATTAATTCGCTGAACTTTGGCTCTCTTCGAAACCGGTTCCACGAGGAATCTTCGGAAATTTACACTTTAGAACTATTTACATGAAGATTTCCAGCCTTTACATTTACGAGCACGGAGTCCAGTGAACCAGTGGGCCGCGAGGAGCACGTGGAAGGCTTGGCTGGAGTTCTGGCCTCCGAGGAACGTCCTTAGCCTTTGGGCGAATACCAGAGCGTCAGGTTTTAATCGGGACGATAAAACACAGATTCTTATGGAGTTGTCAGTTGTTGATAGCGATAACTAGTCGACAAGGGAATTAATTGACTACGACATGATGCTCATGCTGACGTGGGCTGCTTCTGTCGATCTCGATCTGGAACCCATTCAGATGTCGATGTCGAGACGCGATAAGCATTCCATTAGGGACGATCCATTAAATATCGATAAAGCCATAGCTGTCTCCTGCTGGACTGGCCAGACGAAGAAGAACTGTGGGAAAGCTGGCCGAAGCCACGAATCTGGCTGTGGCCAAGTGACGAAGGCTGATCGAACAAGCGGTCGTTAAAAGCAACAATGAATACATTTAATATTATTAATTTGTGAAATGGCGAGATATTTATGTTCTTGCCAACCAGCCGAATAGAAAGACATCTATAAACCCCAATAACATCGATCCAGCATACATTAATATTAATAGTTTGGGATTGGGATGCGAGGGAAATGACGATTTTCAAGACCACTAATTCCATTAATTGCGTGCATTTGGTGTTTTTTTGAGAAAACATCCACCGATTCTATTAGAATTTTGCATAGCATTAGATTTTCGCATAGGAATTATAAATAATATAGTATATATTTTTGGACTTTCATGTTGGAGGTTTTGATTTTGATTTTGAGGCGTGTTTGTCTGTTAAATATTTATATATGTTAAAGCCGACGTGATCCGACATGACCACTGATTAGTTCGGTGCTTGGTAGCAGGAAGTGGCCGGGGGGCCGATGCGATCGGTGTCATTTCGATCGGCCTGCCTGGGGTCTAGTGTTCAAGTATCATGCGTCCATTCCAGGGGAGGGAGGTGCAGGAGCCGCCCTCGAACTGCAGCCTGCCTCGAGAATGGGTCACGAGGAAAAACCCGCCGGTTCCGGGACCAACTCCGTGCATCGCGGTCTCCACGACAAGGTTGCGCTCGATCTCCGAACAATCGCCGGACATTTATAGCCACATTTATCACGATAAGAGCGAGCATTATCGGAAACCCACCGTCGATTTCCGATTTTAACAAATTGTTTTCGCCCAAATGAGATCAGCACGGACGATGAGTCGCCGATGGAAATTCAAATAAACCAATTAAAGACGGCGTTCATAATTAGTTAATTTCGTGGCGAGTTAATTAATTTATAATTCAATTTACTAATTAATAACCCATCACCCATGACACACACACACACACACACACACACACACACGGGAGGAAAACACACAGGTGTAAATCTGTGTATGACGTGCGACGGCGAGAATGTTTGCCAAATATTTGGGCAATTAACAGAAATAGAAAAACCAATAAAACCAACCAAGTTGAAAAAAAAACCACCGACTTTCAAGTAGTTAATCTTAATTAAACCATCGCTCAGATGCATCCAAATGGGGCGATTAAAATTAATGGATCTGGAGTGCGGGCACGGCGCGGCCCGCCACGCCCCCGCCCTCGGCGCCCATCGCGCGCGTTGCCAACTCGGCTGGGAACCCGCTCCCGCCCAATAGATCAATTCTCGAGCACCGCTCGCGAAGACGTTTATTGGAGAACAACAGGAAAAACTCGAATTCGCATTTGAAAACTCAAAACCAGCCGCGGTCGGTCTTGAGTTGATGAATTAATTGTTGCCCGTGTTGTTGTTGTTGTTGCCGACGACATGCCGTCGACGTTCCACGATCCACGTGATCCACGTATGCAGAAGACCGAGCGAGCGCCAGGACCCTGTGGCGGGAGCCGAGGTCGGCGCTCGAAGGACACGAGCAGAGCGTAAGAGCGAGAGAGAGGACAACAGCGAGCAGCTGTGGAGCGTGAGGCGAGGGGACGAAGAGAGCCGATGGAGGAGCATCCGAGGACAGGCTGCGGGGTTCGCGTCGAGAGCGAAAGTTGCAGCGAGAGCGACGCCTCCGACCGCCGCCTCTCGCGCTCTCGTCGTCTGGCTCGCTCGTCCCGTCCCGCTCGCTCCCGCCGAGCGCCAAGCGCCGCACTGGCGCCGTCCTTGTCTCGCCCTCTCGCGAAAGCTCGGCTGCGCGGAGATGAAATCAAAAGTAGCGCTTATCACCGGCCCGCTTCTTCTTCTGCTGCTGCTGCTGCTGCCCAGCTTGCCTCGACTTGAGTGCGACGACGTCGCGCCCTCCCGCTTCTTCTCGCTCTCCTCTCCCGCTCTGCTTTGCATTTCGCCGATCGATCGACGAACGCGCCGGGCGCGGCGCGACGAGCGAGGCGAGGCGGCTGCGTGACGTGGGTCGCGCTGTTAACTTGGCTCAAGCCGAAGATGCTCTCGCTCGGCGTTCTCCGGCTCTCTCGGCGCGGTTTGGCTTGTGTTTATTTAATTTTGACGTTTTTTAATTTCTGTCCGCTTTTTTCGCCTCTGCCGATCGCGGATTTCGTCGGAGTCGTTGTTTATATTGCAAAGTTCCACGCAGCTCATCTTCAGTTCTCACAGATCGGTCCAAACGGTACGGTCTCAAGAAGCAAATTGTAAATTCAGTTAGCATTTCTTTACTTTAAGTTTGTTGGATCTTTAGTTGTTTCTTCCTAAGTCCACTTGGCGGAATTTCCGCCAAAGTGTGAAGAGTATTTTGACCAAAGCTGCTGCAGGCAAAGACTTTCCACGAAGGATACTCACACGGATTACACTTAAAAAACCAAAATACTAAACAAAAGTTTGAAAATCATCAATACTCGAATTAAAAGGATAAAAGGAACAATTAATGGAATCGCAACGAACTCTTTTGTCTCGAATAGTGCTTTTAGCTAGTGCTTTAGATTGATTAATTGATTGATTTTGCCTTGATTTAATTTTAATTCTGATTTTTCTTTTACTTCTTTATTCCACAAAAGATTTGTTAAAGATCGAAAAAGAACTTTTCGTTGTATAGTAGAAATTATATCTGCTGTGATTTCTTGTGTCATATTTTAAGAGATTTGTTGTCCCAATGGCGCGTGCAGCTCTATGCATGGTGAGTGTGAAGACATCTATTAACCCTTCATCCCCCATACCCATTACACATTTAACAGAACCCGACCATCGAGTGACAAATTCCTGTTGTTTGCGCTAATTTTGTGAAAAATCGATCCCGCCGACAACGAGTCGGGAGAATGGAGCTGATTAGCGAACACGAACCTCGTAATTAAGCGCCTTAAATAAATCAAAGCGATCCAGTCGCGATAGCAGTCATTAAGAATCCCCTCAGAACGTTGAATTTTGAGGAATTCATTAAATATTGAAATTGCCAGAGAGCGAAATTCAAATCGCTCGCCGCAGCTTTTGCCTTTCGAACTCATAATTGAATTGTTCAGAATTGTTTTCCATGAAAAATTAGTTATTATTGGCGCTACAACTTTTAATCGCAGGCCATCCATCCATCCGGACGGCGTTGGCATCGGGCTCGCTTCATGTTCGCGCAATTTACGAGCTGTTGCTTTCGCCCGTAATTGTCAATATTTGTCAGTATTGGCTGGGAAATGAAAAAGCCGGAAGCCGTTCGAGCGAGGGTGGACACAGGGAGGACTCTTCAAACTTGGGCAGCGATTCCTGTAAAAAATACCTCAAACGAACTTGGAATGTTGAATTTTGGCACAAACCAAATTCGCATTTAATTGGAATATTTCTCCTTTCCCAAAATTCCCATTACAAGCCACTAGTACTGAGTCCTTGTGTCTCGAAAACGGCTCCGCGGACATTTCCGTTGAAACCTGATCATTTCGACTGAAAGGTCCTCCGGGCTTTGCTGCCAGACACCCTCCGAAACACCCTGTGTCCCCCGATGCTCATGCCAAGCGAAGGCAACAGATGTTTATAAATAGGTTCGTGAATTATTTGACTAAACTGGTATTGCAAATCGGGACAACAACAGCCGAAGACAGCGATTAACGACCAAATTCTAACTGTTGTCCAAGTGTTTTTACTCGTTTCTGTTGTTCTCGGACACTGCATACGAATTTGAAACATCCAAATGCTAATTAAGACGCCGCGGCTGCCCGCCCTTCCCGCCGCGCAACGACGAGTTTTGGCCGAGCCACAAAAAGTGAAGGTCGATCTTTTCAACCGGATTCGACGACATTTCTCCAGCATTCGAGTGTTACGGAAAAAATCATTTGTTTGCGGTTTGTTCGGCGCGGCTTTCACAGAGCCATCGACGATGGTCTTTCGAAACATGGCCGAAGTGGTCGGTTGTGCAACTAACGGTGCACGAAGGCGTCGCCGCTCGACCACTCGGAAACGGAAGCGACGGCTCGCCGTGAGCTTCTCTTGCGCGACCCCAACCCGAGCTGGTTCAAGGACGAAGCCGGACGTCTCAAGTGCGCGCTCCTCCCTCTTGCGTGCACCGGGTCCGGCGTCCGACGACGGCGTGGCCATCGGCCATCCGAGTTGTTGCTGCTGCCTGGCTTCGTGGCTCGCTGTCGTGTCGCGCTTTAATAATTTCAATCGCTTCCGATCGAAAACATGATCAAGATCGGCCCGAGATCGCCGTGGTCGGAACTCGCGGCTTCGCCCCAAGGACGGCGATCGCTTGTGCGATGTGTAAACAAGTCGGCAGGTTGCGTCTTGGCCAAATATTTTCTTCGGCATGCTCTGCCGCCGCCAGGAATTCACGACCTCTCAATATACACCTGTTTTTAGGGGTTTTTTCACTCCTTCGCTCTGCAAAACTCTTCCAACCTGCCGCAAGTTTCAGTGTGTTTGGAAGCGCCTTTTCAACGCCTTACTTCTTTTTTCCTACTGCCTCGAGTTATTTTTGCCGGCCCAAATATTGGCCCAATCAATTAGCGCTCGCCGTGGCATCACCGCAGCATCGCACACACACTCACACACACACTGTTGCCGCTGTTGTTGTTGTTGTTGTTGTTGTTGTTGTAGAGTGGTAGTAATATTTCAAATATTTCGCAGTCGGAGCGCGTGAGTTTTTTCCCGCTCGTAGTTTGTCGCTTCAGTGCAATTTAAGCCACGGAAGGGGGGGGGGGGGGGGAAATAAAAAACGATTAATTCAAAAAACCCTAAACATCAGACCAGACAAGTAAAAATATCGCTTGAATCATCTCTCGGCCGCTGGATCGATGACCACAGCGCATTTGGCCGTTGATCGTATTGGGATCGGCGGCCTTTCGAGCGGATTTGTGTGTCAGCGACAGTTTTTCGTCGTTGCGCGGCTGATCTGCGTCTAACGCCGGTTACGAGCCGGGCCCGTTACGTTACGTTACGGGCGCTTTCGACGCGGTCACCGCGCGGCCGACAAAGGCCAAAACTAGCTCGCAGATACTCCGCTGCCCACGGGATTCGGCCCAATCGCGACGGCTTGAATCATCCGATTGTGTTGCGAAACTGGCTGCAACAGTTCCCCGCGTTTCGTGCATATTAAACGCCTCTCGAGATGAATTCCGAATCTTAAGAATACTTAACAGCGCTCTTAGTGTGTCCACGAGATACTCCATGCATCTTAAGCGATGGCGAGTATCGAAGAAGTATGGTTTATTCATCGAGCATTTGCTCAACACAACCACACGCTGCAGAAGCACGTTTTCTGCATTTTAAGATACTCGCCCCTGCCAGCTATCCCACGGATACAGTGCCACGCAAGAGCTTGGGCGAGCGAGACAGCGATAGGTCTGAGGGGCCGCCGCTTCGAGAAGATGAGGGCCTTTGTCGAAGTCTCGAGATCGAATTGGGAACGAGTTCTGATCGGATCGGATCGGATCGAATTATGAATTCAATCCCAGATCGGAGAAACTTTCTTCGCGAGCGATTATTTATTCGATTATAAACTAAGATATTCGCGGCCTTTCATAATTTCGAGGCCCGTGTTTCGCAGATCCACAGAGACGGCTGACACCGATTTCCCACATTAACATCGGCAGCCCCCCGCAGACCCCAGCAGGAGCTTCGATGCCAACGCTCGTGGTTCTACGACAGGTGGCTTCCTCTCCTCTCGAGCGACGACGGCCAGGTCAAGATGCATGTTCGGGATCTCCATCGCGGGTGCTAGGCGGCGAACACATGCAAATTAACCAACTTAATTTTGGGGATTGGCGAACCATCGCATAATTGCTTCGGTCGCTCGAGCGCGATGGGAGTCGCGGCGCCTGCAGCAGGTGCCTCAGACCCCGCAGAAAGGTCAGATGTTCCTCCGAGAGTGCGCGGCTCGAAGAGCTACGAAAGGAATTCGCCGTGCAAATCGCACGAGGAGCAGCTCGGCGAATCGGGCCCGCTGCCGTGACAACCTCCAGCCGTAGGCATCCCAGCGCCTCCCGTGATCTTATCGGCTGTCGGAAGAGGTAGCTAATAACGTTTTAAAAGCCCTGCGCTCGGGGTCGTGCGGTCGCCGAGATGGTCCGACGTGCGAAATCCGCAGGGGAGACAGACGAGAGAAAGAAACCTACATCCATCACGCACCGATCCGCGGGTTTGGGGTTTTTGACCTCGCCGAATCGGAGATTCGCGGCCGAAATTCCTCGCCCATTACGTGTCGCCAGCGGAGGACGGGGACTCGCGGTTTTCGCATGTTTTCGTTCTTTTTCTCGTGCTTCAAATTGGGGATTCGCATGTTCTGTCTGCTCTCTAGCGCTGGCCCAGAGACTCGTCCCTTCCCCGTCTTGCTCGGCCCGATGGCTCTCCACCGGCCCCGAAGGTGTTGATCGGGCGGGTGGACGGACGAGGGCACGTAGCGTGAGTAGGGCTCTTATCGCGGCCGCGGATCTTCTTCAGCGACGTTCATTTGCACAGATGACGGCATGGCACTTCATCAAGTCCGCCTCCCCCGCCCACCAGAGGGCCATCGACTGTGTCTCGCCGTCCGTTCGTCCGTCCGTCCGTCCGTCCGTGTGTCTGGCCGTCGGCTGGAACGTCTGGCGGTGGTCGCTCTCCGGGTCGTCGCCGGTCAGCCCTCACACGGCTCGGCCCAGCGCCTCTTGGCAATGCCGGCGACGTCGTCGGCCGCGGAATGCCGCGATAGCCGTTAAGATTGGCGGCGATGTGACTTGAGCTCGATACCTACGGCCCATGGACTGCGGCCGAGGCACGTCCACGCGTGCCAGGATGCAGATCCTCGAGCGAGCCCTGGAAATGTGGGCCGCAGTTCCCACGTCCCCTCTGGATGCGCGTGGATCACGCCACGGCCACGGTCGAGGGGTTCGTCATCGGCAGAGGTGGAATTTGCATGTGGCGAGTCGAATGTGGGAATTCGGAATGCGGCCACATTAATTGACAACTAGCGGGGCTCTCGGTATGGGCGTGGCCGCGACGGGCGAAGCAACAACAACAACTGAGCCCGTCGTCCGGATTATTAATGATCGAGCTCTGACCTTCCGAGCTGTATTGTTCGCGTCGCTGTGAACAAGCCCGAGGTGGTCGAGCGTTTTGTAGTCCGGCGGGAGGCGGCCGAGTCCTCCTCCCTGGAGACCGCGAACCCACCAGTTTCTGCTGGTTTTCTTCTTTCTGGTCTTCGACCGTTCGCTTTTGCGGCGCTTATTGGCTGATTTTATGGATGAAAGCGCTAATAGAAGATCGCCGCCAACTGAACCGCGGCGGAGGCGAGTGACGAAAGCGGTTTCACTTTTATTCAAATTTTTCTCGGGCTCCACGGGGCGGTCTTGACTTGTGGCCGGACATAAGACAATCCTGTTTGAAATGTTTCTTATCGGCGCTGGGAATTTCGACGTTTTCTAAAATAGAAGAACCGCGCCATGACATCATCCCGGCTGCTACTTGTCGGAGTGTCTTTTTTGTGCTGGCCCATAAGCGCCGCGAGCCAGCGATGATCGAACCGCACTCAGCCCGCCCGCAGCAGCAACATAGTTAATAGGTGTTGCCAAAGACAACGAGCTCTGTCTCTGTCTCCGTCTGTGTCTCTGTCTCCAACCGTCCTGCGGTGCGCGAAACTGATGCTATCTGCGCGTGCGCCTCCGACGGCGACCCCGCCCGCTCGGCACCGCCTCGATCGGCCACTCGTTGCAAATGGCTTTCCTAACTTTCGTCGCTACCGTAGGAGGTTCTGCAGCCAGCCGAGCCAGCACTGAGCCTCAACTGCTCTCGAGTTGTATTTACTGCCTCGTGTTAATTGCTTCGTTACTCCGAGCCAGAAGCCCGGGCAAGTCTGTGAAACCGTTAGGCGGAGTCGCCTTGCCGATGGGACGAATTTATTGCCTTATTGTTAGTTCGGCTCTGGGTTCTGGTTCTCGGTCTGGTTCTTGTTCCCACATCTCCGCGGCCACTTTTCGCTCCTCGGCAAATGAGACCGACATAAATCTCGGGAAGGGGACTTACGTCAGACTTACGACACCCACCTCCGGGCCTCCGGGTTCCGGTCAGCGACGGCTTCGTCACCTCGTCCGTCACCTGGTGGGACGTGATGGCGATGACGTGCTTCTGGATCAGGCAGGGCGGATCGCTCGCGTCTTCATAACTAATTAACGACTGCCTCGTTTAGGCCTTGTTACGAGCGACGTTAGTCAGTCGGCGATTTGTCGTCGCTGCGTTTGCATATCATTAAAAGTGGCCCAGTTTGTGGGCCGCACAAGGCGGATGTGCCGAGTCGACGGCAGCGAAGAGCTGAACGAAAGCCTCGGCTGCGACTTCGGCTTCGACTTCGACTATGTGAAATGAGGAGATTTTCCCACGCCGCCGGGGGACTTGGGTTCAACAAATTCAGCCGAGCCGAACCGAGCTGAATACGAATGCAAAGGTGACCTTTGTGGGTCGCATTTGCATAGGAAGCCAATTGATGTGGTCAAGTGTCTCCTTGTGAAACCCCATCCCTGTCGCCGACCAGGGCCGACCGATTGATTAAATGCAAAATATGAAATTCTTCATAATGTTGACGCCTTGTTCTCCAAGAGCAAGAGCAACAGCCTTGCCACCGTGGAGATTATGTAAATTGCTCTCCACCAACAACAACAACAACAACAACGTTACTGGCAATGCTAATGAGAAAATCGTAATAAAAATATCGACACTGACTACAGCTTTGGAAATATTGAAATACTGAACAGAATATGGAAAACAACAAAATAAACTCGCGACAAGACCGCGACAACGATAATATTCCCCATGCAATGACAACACTGACAAGCACTAAAAACACCTCACACCGCAGAAACAAGAATTCGCACAACAACAAAAACAACAATATTAATAATGCCCATGAAAACAACAAAGAAATGTCACTCGTAAAAAATTCACCAATCACCGAATCTTAATTATTGCTGCTTTTTGTTTTCTCAACCGACTGCGAACGAAATTAATTTCATTCCTCCCCTCTCTCTCCGTCTCTTTCCAGGTGAGTAGCAAAACATCCTCGCGACGTGGGGGCGACGAGGGGTCGCAACTCGAGCCAATTGCATCGGTGTACGGCTAAGTAGAACGGTCGGATGTCGAGTATTTCGGCAAGGACGCTAAGAGGATTACGCAAGGGCCCGACGGGACGGGGCCGCCAGACGAGGGGCGGGAACGACGGAAGTCGCTGACAGCCTTCGAGTCGTCTCGGCGAGGGACGGCGCGCGGAGCGATCAGGAAAATTACATCGCCCTGGCAACCGCGTGCAGCGATGCCTGGCTGTCGGTCGCAGTTGGCCGGTGGGGCGCTTCAAGGCCGCGGCGAGCTCAGCTGACAGCCGCACGCAGTCGTCGGCCACGGCGGACGGCGGACGGCGGACGGCGAAACCCGTTTCGCAACCACTGCAATCGCGATCGCTCCACCTCTGATCCTGAGGGCGACCGCAGGGCCGTCCCTCGTCCCTCGTCCGTCTGCCGCTCGTTCATCATCCCGTCATTTCTCGCATGTCTCCTACGGCCCCTCCTTCCGCGCCGTCCCTCCTCCATCTCTCCTTTCTGACCTCGTTCGCGCAATGCAACTGCCTTTAAAGCCGAACGCGTCGACCTTGTCGCGCTTTCGGACGATCGCCAGGCCGCGGCGAGCAGAAGAATGCACCATATCACGTTGCTGCCCTCCTCTGCTCCCCTCCCTCGTCGTCGCCCCGACTCCGATCGCCGACTCTCGGTGGCCGAAAGTCAATAAACAACCTCTCGCAATCGTCTCGTCGGCCGCTCGAGACTTTTCGGCCGAGCCTGGTCGGTCACTCGACCGCGGCGCGGCTTCGAGTTGGCCGAATTAAAATGTCGTAAATTTGCCGATTATTTATTAATAAACGGCCGGGTGACGCCGACGAATCTCCTTAGAATTAGATGCAGACCACGGCCGTTGTTGTTGGAGGGGTTTCTGTCGCACCTGCTGCAGTTGTTGTTGCTGCCGCCGTACGAAACGTTGTTGGTTTTCGTGTGGCTGCTGTTGGTTCTCATGCAGTGCTGCCGCTGCTGCTGGAGCGACGCCACGTCTCGATTACACGACTCCGATGACCCACTTCGCGGTGCAGCCGGTGGATGAGTTTCCATTAAAATGTCGTTTGGCATCACAATTCTGACGTCCATTAGCGGGCGTTTACTTGGCAATTCATTAGGTCTGCGCGTCCATCGCGCGGCCCCTGCGATCGCCGCCTGCCCGGGGCCAACCCGCGGCAGCCGTGGACCGTGGCGTTCGTGCGGCAGCCTCGCCGTCCGCACACGGCCGAAAGGTCACGGCTGAAGACGAGCTTCACCACTCCTTCTCATGGTCATGGTTCGCTCATGGCTTCCCTCATCCCAAAGGTCAGCCCAGTTCCACTTGCCAAAGGCCACTCCGAAGACCTCTCGAGTAGCAGGTCGAACACCTCCTGCACTTCGCGACTCGAGAGAGAGCAGAATCCAACCAATGGCCCGAATGGCCTCCTCTCCGTCGCTCTATCTCCCACCCCCAGGGTTTGTCAATAGAGCCCCAAGAGCCGCATTTGCAAAAGAGACTGGCGAACCCCGATCGAAAGGCAGCGTCACAGCCGCGATCGATAAGTCCCCTTATATCAGTGAACGCCTTTGTGCCCCATAATTATCCCGTCAACGATCTAAATCGGCCAACGATTACTTTCCAAACGTGGTTGATAAAAACACCCCAGCGAGGCAGGGGCCCGCGTTGACAGACCTCAGACAGACGGTCGAGCGCGAGACCGAGCGAGCGCTGACAAACGATCGCGGCGAAACTGCACGATCATCAATGGAGCGAGCGCCATTGACTCCGACTCCGACTCCGACTTCGACTGCGACTCCGACTCCATGGGGCCGGAGTCGAGTCATCGAGAAGAGCAAAAGTCAGCCGATCTCGCGCGGATCGGGGGAGACACGCGACGGTGACGGCGACGAGTTCAATGGCGGGAAGAGGCTGCAGATGCCGATGACGTTCTTGAGGGTGTCGCCGCCGCCGTCGTCGTCATCGTCATTTGTCGCCGTTGAATATTCATCGCCATCGCCGTCCTCAGCGGCGCCTCGACTGTCGCCACTGCCTCCGGCCCCGCCGTCTCCCTACCGGCGTCGTCCTCGCCTTCTTCTGCTCCAGCTTCATCGGCAGCGACAGACGCCTCGACGGATGTCGCGTTGGCGGAGGAGTCGAGCCTCGAACGCGTTCTCTTCGCCGCCGTCTGCCGCCTTGAGCCGGGGAACTCCTCGGCCCCCGCCCGCCTGCCACGGCGCTCCCTTGGCCCCGAGACTGCGCGCCTCTCGCTCTCACTCCCTGGCTGAGTGATTGATTGGTCTCGTCGGCGGCGTCAGGAGGCCTTCGCAGCGAGACGGAAGAGCGCTGACTAATGCCGATCCGCCCCTCTCTCCCTCTCTCTGTCGTTGCTCCTCCGTGACCCGACATGCCGGAAAATTTCGGTTTGCCGACCGAGGTGTGGAGGAGGAGGAGGAGGCGAGGGCGGCATTTTGCGGTTTGGCAACAGATTGGGGTCGGCACGCATTGTGAATTGGCTCGAGCGGGAAGGGGGGGGGGGCTGGATTGAGCGGGGTTTTTCTTGAGAATTTTCTCAATTTCTCAATTTTTTCATCTCGAGTCGATGCGATTGTGCCGCTGATAAGTCGAGTTTAAGATATTTTCAATAAATCCGCCGCTGTCGGCGACCCGTGGAAATTCCAATCATGTGATGTGAGTGCGGCGAGGAGCAACAACAAGTACACAAACACCAAATACGAAAAAAGCAACAACGTCGACATCGCCATCGACATCGCCATCGCCATCGAATCGACGCACGACGATTTCATGTTTTCTGCGAGCATTTGAATTACAAATTCTTGTGAAATGTCATCGGCGCACGCATCGTCGTCCATCTCGAGAACATGATGGCCGCCATCTGTCTGTCCCTCTCACTCCCACTCTCTCTCTCTCACTTCGCACTCAATCTATCTACATCTCGCTCTCTCCCTCACCCTCTCGCCCCGTGTCTTGTACCGCCGTGTTTGCTAAAAATGCACGAACAAAGTGTGTCAATTGTGGATGTCGATGTTATCGGCGTTGTTGTTGTTGTTGTTGTTGTTGCCATGGTTATTGCTCACAATTTGTTTGCCGTTCGCTGGCGATTGACAGCATTTCAATTTTGAACACCCGGAGCCACTCGGCGTTTGCTCGTCGCTGCCCGAGGGCTTCTGGCCACGACGGCCGACGGTGATGATCGAAGTTGTCGCCGTCGCTGTGGCTGTTGTCGTGGTTGTTGTTGCTGCACTTGAGGACGGTGTCGCCGGGCGCCTCCAGGGGTCTTCACGAGCGCCTCGGAGCCCTTCAGGCGTCTCGAAGATGCTCTGCTAATGAGCCCAAACGGGACTCGAGAGGTCGTTTGAGTGGAGAACCATCGGGATTGGAAGACGGAGACCAGCGCAGACTAAGACGAAGGCTAAGACTGAGACTAAGACTGAGACTGGGACTATGACGACCTGCCCGAGCCCTCGCCGGCGTTAAAGAGCTTTCCTCGCAGAATGCTGCTGACATTTGGTGATCAGAGAATGTCGCAAGCATGGTGTCGTCGCCACCTCGTGCCTGAAAGCTCGGCATCGGGCTGTCCGGCCGCAGGGGCGAGAGACGCAGCTTCGAGGGAAGCTCACTGAGGAGAGACGCAGAGAGAGAGGGGGGGCAAACGAAACCTTCGGTCTGGCAAATGGGTCCGTGGGTGGATCCCGACCTCTGGCCCTGGAGCCTACCTTTCGATGCATTGTGGTGGGAAACCACTACAACAACAACGACAACGACAATAACAATAGCGACGAAAGCATCCACAACAACAACTCCAACATTGACATCTGCGCACATTAATAATATTAATAAAAGGGGAGAATCACCACGGCAGCAACAACAACAACCACAACCTTAACCTACACCATATAAAGGTGGCCAGAAACAAAAATCCCACAAAAACCAAAAACTCGAGGCTCCTCAATCGACAATTGAAGAAGAGAAGAGACTGACGCCAACAACAACAATACAATAACGAACAACGAACCAGCAATCAACACGGCAAACAATACAACAGCAACAGCAACAACAACAACAGCAACAACAACAACAGCTTAACGAAGCACGAAGGCGAACGAAAACAAAAGTCGTCGTCGTCGGCGTCAGCGTCGGCATCGGCGACGACTCGGCACTGCCGAGAGTGAAAACTCAATCAATTAGAGCTGTCAAACATGTACGCGG
This sequence comes from Coelopa pilipes, assembly GCA_947389925.1. NCBI lineage: Eukaryota > Metazoa > Arthropoda > Insecta > Diptera > Coelopidae > Coelopa > Coelopa pilipes. The sequence goes on from OX376699.1 coordinate 41,781,718, forward strand.
ATGCCTCCTAAGCCCACGGCCCTGGGCCGAGGGAGGGGTTCGGGGGTGGTGCTGGGGCCGGGCACCAGGTCGCGCCGAAGCCCACCGGCTTCGACTGGTTGGCGGCGACGAGCTTCACGAATTCGTCTCCTCGGAGGCCTGTGGGTCCACCGCTCGCTCGGATCAGTCGCTGGCTTCTCGTTTGGAGGCCTCTCGCAGAGCTCCGAAATTCTCGACATGACTTATGACGCCCAGAAGTACAACAAAGTATACAAACGACCAGCCTCAGCCACCACAATGCCTAGGCCTGGCTTAAACTAGTTTTCGAGAAAAGCCAACTTCTCGAGACGGAAGTGAAATCGAGCTTCAAATGAGCTCCGCACAGCCATGAATATATGTATATTTTGTTTGGAAACGCGAACCGAAAATTTATGCAATGCCATTTAGGATGGTATTTTAAGCGATTGTCGAGCTGGTGTTTCGACATTTCTGGCTTGGGTTCTTAGAACGGGTCTTGGTCGCGTTTATTCGATGTTCTTCTGTTGTTCTGCTGATCGAGAGATTCTTCAAGAGATTAGCGCGAGGCGGAAGAGGAAGGCGAAGAGGGGCCTCCGACGAGGTTTGGAAGGGGCCTCAAGGGAGTGCGAGGTCTAACTCAAAGACTTCAAAGACTCCAGAAGAGTACCCGGAGGTTCCATAAGTTGGGGCGGGTTTAGAACCAGTTAAAGTTGTCTCTCCGGGCCAAGGGATGCATTTCAGTGGGCCCTGAAAATACGAATATTTATTTTAATCGGAAAAAGTGAACTTGTTCCCTCGAATCGGAAGCGGAAGCGCGTAAATTCCCGTTACGTGCGTAATTTATTCGCCCACATAAATAACGGAATTTTCTATTTTCCACATAAAAATGGCCACCGTCATCGACAACGACAACGACAGCGACAGCAACAATAACAATTATAACAAATGCAGCCGCATCAAAAACTAAATTACAACAACGCGGACCGACCGAGCGAGCGACCGAGCGAACGACCGAAACGAAGTCAAGTGGGGAGCGAAAGCGCTGAAGCCCCTAAAAGTATGCACTCAATTTGCAAAATGTGCATTTTACGACCGCTTCACCGACTATCTGTCGGCCCACCTCCAGGACACGCCACCGCCCACGGTCCTCCGCCCCCGGCCTCTGAACGCATCGGTAGGAATTTCCAAAAGTGGCGGTTGCATTCAACTCCAGCCCATGCCGACTAGTTGAGAGCTCCATTTAAAAATGCACCGTCGCTCCTGACGTCCGCGTGGCTGGCCGTTGTCGCGGTGGGCCTCTGGCTTCTGGCTCCTGGTGGGCTGTTGTTGGGCGCGTAATACGGCTATTCCTGCCATTTTTCATGTAATTATTGAATAATACTCCGGTCTACAAAGGCCTAATTGAGCGGGTTATGGCGAAGGCCGGCGCTGTTATGTCGGGGGCAGAAATTAGGCGACGACTTAATTCGAACGCCTCCCATTAAAACTGCACACGGCCTGGGAGCGCCGGGGGCGGACGTCGGTGATCGCGGGACTTAAATCGATGTCGCGAATAATTTAGTGAAATTTCTCAAATCTGACCCTTTTTGTCCACCTGACCATCGCCTCCAATGTGGCCGAAAATCTGGGATGCGGCTTCCACACTGCATGCCCGTGATTAACATAATCAGAATCCACTTAGCAATTAACACAGCCATCGGGTCGAACAACGACTCCATTATGCCCTCGCTCGGCTGGGCGAATCCGAACCGGATTCGCCGATCGACGGCTTCGCACGGCTCGTGTGCCAGCGAGCGGAAGGGAGGGTGCGGAGGAAGGGTTGGTGGCTCGCCAGGGGTGACGAAATGCGCCGAGAGGTCCCGTTAGAGATGGCCAGAGCCAAACTGGTTCCATTAGAAGCGCCATAAAGAATCGGCGGATGACGCACACCCTGGCGCAGAATCCACTTCCGACCACTTTCTGCGCTCCTGCCCACCTCCCTGCCGCTGCCGCTCGCTCTCGGCGACGGTCGGTTATAAAAATGCATCGGCGCTCGATCGCCGTCCATCAGTTCGCTCGGCAGCCTCCGCCTGGCCACGCCGACAATCCTCAGTCGCCAACGAGAGCGGGTGCTTCGCAGTTGTTGTTGTGGTTGACCCCAGCCCCCAGTCATCGATGGCCGCCGCCGCCCTCGGTCGCCTGGTAAGAGCCGGCGGGGTTGGACGGAGTCGCGGAGGATTCGGAACCGTGTCCGAGGAATATACGAGGGTCCTTGGGGAAGGGTCTCGTCCCAGCTAAGGAGAACTAATCGCTTCTCTCTCTCTCTTTCTCCACAGGCCGTCGCTTGCATCCTGGTGCAATGCGCTCTCTCTGCCAAGTTCGACGCAGAGAACCGTCGACTCATTCTCGATATTAAAGACCAAAAGACAACAAATCAGCAATACTACTCCTCGAATTTTGACACAAGTAAGTGCAACCTCCCATCGCTCTAATGTCGCTCATACATTGTCTAACCGTATTTTTCAGTATTTAGATCTCTCTCTATCCCCACCTCCTAATATCCTCTAGTCTACATCCTCTAGTCTACATCCTCTAGTCTACATTCTGTAGTCTACATCCTTAGTCTACATCCGTTAGTCTACATCCTTAGTCTACATCCTTTAGTCTACATCCTCTAGCCTATCCACCTCTCCTGTACAACTATCCATATCTAAATTGATCTCTTTTTAATTCTAGTATCTATCTTTCTTTAGATCTTTCTCTAAATCTTTTACTATCTCTCGTTCTATTACTCTTTATACCTATGTATTTATTGACCTATGTATTTAGTATCCTCTTAAGCTCTGTAACTATGTTTCCTTTTTCACTCTCTCTCTCTCTCTCTCTTTCACTCTCTGCAACTGTCTATCCTCATCTGTGATCGAACTCCTTCTCTCAGTCTCTTCCACTAGTTAATGCTCGTCTTTCCTACTCTACCTCTACTCGAACCTCTGCTAATCACCTTGAACCACATGTAGTCTTGATTCGAGCCGCCAGCCTCGGCCTCGGCCTCGGCCGCGCCCGGAGCCCTGTGTCCGGTTCAGGGCTCAGGCCTCGGGGCTCGGGTTCCGGGTTCAGTCCAGGGAGTCCGGCTCCCACTTATTTCTTTACCTCCATACGTCTTGTTCGTTGCAATCCTTCAACTAATTTACTCGTAGTTCGCTGTTGTAGATACACACACACACATCTATATCTAGTATAGTATAGTATTGTATTGTATAGTACAGTATAGTATATTAGTGTTGTAATTATTTAATTGTAATCGTACCTCGTATCTCGCTCTCTTAACTTACGTATTAAGAACAACAACAAACAGTAAGCAATAAACACAATAATAATAAAAGCAGCAAACGTAGCGCGCTGTGCTAAACCAGTGAAGTCCTCTATTCCTCTACTCTACTATCGCCGTGCCATCCAAACAAATCTATGCATATAAAAACAACAACACCACGAAACGGACAAGAAACGCCGCAAATCAAAATTCATCGAACAAAGCAAGCAAAGGCGATTCGACAAGAATCCTTGATTTTGACCAACGACCGTTTGTTGTTTTTGTAGCTTCTCGTAACCACAACTAGTGTATAATAAATCTCGTAGAAGTCATTCTGTAGCAACGTTCTCTCTCTCTCTCTCTCTCTCTCTCCTATAATTCTCTCTCACGCTCTGTCTCTCTCTATCCATCTCTGAAATTGTAAATATTCTTTCCAACAACAAAATTCAACAATTATACTTTTCTCTCTCTCGTAATCGTAATCGTACTTGTAATTGTAATTGTAATTGTAATTGTAATTAGTGGAAAAAGTTACATAAAGCTTCGCATACTCATCCCCTCACCATTATCCAACCAACAACAACAACTACAACAACAAAATTACCATCCACAATCCAGTTCCCCTCGACCCCCAGAAAACAACAACAACAGAAAAGAACCCCAACACCCTAGCCCAGAATCCAAAACCAACAACAACAATAGAACCTCTTAACCCCCGACCTGTTCCGATCCCATCCCGTCCCGTCCCGTCCCGTTCCTGCCCCGCTATCACTCCTTCCCACTCACGCTCTCCTCTCTCTCTCTCTCTGTTTCTCTCTCTCTCTCTCTCTGTCTATCACTCTCTGTATTTGCCTCTCTCTCTTTCTTGTTGCTGCCCACCTTCCCCGCCCACCCACGATGTGTGAAGTTTAGGCTCAGGTTATCGCAATTCGAGGTTAAGTTCCGAACCGAACGTGTTTTTTGTTTTGATTTTTCACCAATCGCCCCCAGCCACGCCCCCGATTGGTCAGGTTGCCCCACGCCCCACGCCCCTGCCCCTGCCCCTTGATTCGCGATCGAAGCCGAGGGCCCGCGTCGTCCTCGACTCTCGGCTCCCGTCTCTCCGACTCGCCTCTCTGCCTGTCTTTGTCTTGTCTCTCTCTGTCTCTCTCACTCACTCACTCTGTCCTGCTCCTCCTTCTCTTCCAACACTTTTATATATTATATATATGTATATGTATGTGTATATAATACGTAAGGCAACAACAATTATGCATAACAAATCCATACAATTACAAAACAAAACCAAAAATAAATACCTACAACAACAACTACAACATCAACTACTACTCTGCCCAATTTCACCAAACCAAAACCAACACCACCACCACCACCACAACAACAACAACAACAATCAATCAACCAACCACCAACCAACATCACCCGAACAACCAACCAACCAACAACAACAAACAACCAACATTCCGTCGCGCCACCTGCACGCCCCAATTGCACAAACACCAACAACAACAACAACAACAACAACAAAAAAAACAACTACGAAATACACACGCCCACGCTCCACAATGCGATCCACAACGCTCCACCGCTCCCCGCACGACCAATGCGATCCACCTGGAACGGATCGGACGGAAACGCGATGCGATCCACAATGCGAACGAAATTGTGGTGCTCGATGCGATCCACAGACGCCTACCGCTACGGGTACGACATCGGGAAGACCGGCAACTTCCACCACGAGACGCGCGGCCCCGACGGCGTCACCTACGGCTGCTACGGACACATCGACCCGTACAACCTGCTCCGCGCCACCCACTACGTGGCCGACTACCACGGCTACCGCACGGTCGAGCCGGAGAAGCCCGTCGAGGTGTTCCCGGCCCCCGACGACCCCGCGACCGGCCGCAGCAGTGGCGTCGTTCGCCAGTGGACCGAACTCTACTTCCCCATCGGCTGCGGCAAGTTCGAGGGCGGCGCCCGCCCCGACATCCCCTACATCGTTGTGGACGAAGTACGAACGCCGATCGAGTGATCGCTCGGATCGCATCGCATCGCATCGAACCTAATCGAATCTAATCGCTGCTCTTGTGTTGTTGTTGTTGTTGTAGTCGAGGAAGATGCCCACGCCGGGCTTCTCGATGTTCACGCCGATCACCATCAAGGGCTCGGGCGAGAAGAGCCTGCCGATCCAGTACGGCTCGGGCTCCGGCTCCAGCTCCGGCTTCGGCTCCGGGTCGGGCTCGCGGCAGAAGGAGCGCGTCACCGGCGGCAGCGGACTGTTCGACGTCGGCAAGGGACACACCTACGACCACGCCCCCGGAGTGGGCTCCCCGTCGTCCCACTCGGTGGCCGCCCTGCGGCCCGGCGACAGCGGCACCGGCATCGCCTACGGAAACGGAAATTACGACAGTGAGCAGTGGCCTGAAGTGGCCCGAAACCAACCCCACCCACCCTCAGTCCCAGATCCACACGACTCCCTCTCCCCAATTTGCTTGTGTTTCAGGTGGTTCAGGAGGCGGAAAGTACGAACACGGCGGTGGCGACAAGGTCGGCCCTCAGGGCCCAGCGGGAGGAGCCCCAGGAAAACCGACCCCGTACACGCCAGGCGCCCCGGGCGGCCAGGGAGGACAGGGACCGAGCAGCGTCGGTTTTCCTGGGGCCGTCGGATACACCCCAGGTTAGCATCACCGAAGCGACAGCGACAGCGACACCAGCCACGGCGGCCACTGTCACGACCTCGATCCTCGATCGAAAACCGAAACCGAACAAGGACGACGACAAAGTCCGACCGAGATCGAGACCGAGTCCGAGTCCGAGTCTGAACAAAACAAGAACGAAACAAATCGAATGCGCTTGGCTGATTTGGTGGCTGCTGCTCCGACTGTTGCTGCTGCTGATGCTGTTGTTGTTGTTGCCGCTGTTGTCGCCGCCTCGGAGAAAGAGACCGGAGAAAGAAACCGCGACCATGTCTGTGGGAAAAGCACTTGCGAAAATTTCACGGCCCCACTCCTGCTCCTTCTCTCTACCTCAGTTCACACCTTCATTCCTTTCTTCCTTCTCCTTCTCCTTCGCCTTCTCCTTTTCCTCTTCCTGCTCCACCCTCCCCCACCGAGGAGCCTCGACCCGGCTCCTCCGAGTCTCATTCGTTCGCCCCGGCCTCCTCGACAACAGCCCGATCCTCCCGCCCTGCCTCCCATCCCGCCTCCCGCCAGCCCCTCACATTGCTAACACTCGAACCTCTCTAGTTTCGACTTGCGTTTCTCTAACCTCGAGGCTAACGTCCTAATTGCTCTCATCGCCCGCTTTGAGCATTAACAACTACAACAAAACCGAAACAACAACTTCACATGGCGAAACTCTTGGTTTCGTCCTCGACTAAAACTAAACCAAACCAACAAGAAGTAAACTCATCCTGCCTTTGGCTATCCTGCTACCTGTCGCTCCCACAGTTATTGAAGCCTCTGATTTTGGGTTCCCACGAGAGCCCTCAGCTCACGAGGTCCATATCTGAGGACCTCTTGTGCAAGTTTAACATGAGCATTACTCAGAAAACACGAAGGGTTTACACAAGATGCAGTTCCGAGAATTATTGTGGAAATTCTGCCTTCTTGTGGAATTCGTTGCACCACATTGCAGGTGGAAAAGCCTTCATCGAAGCTACCAAGGAGTCCAACGAACGTTTTCACCTCCTTGTGCAAATGTCCGCTGGGCTTCTCTCGTGGCAACTGATCGTGTCTCGAAAGAAGCTAAGGCGCCCTGGGCATGAGGTTGATAGGCTTCCAATAGGAAAGCAAACAATCCTACACTTTCTTTAATTTCAATGCCTCTGGAGCATTTTCGTGTGAATTTCACGCTTCGTCCGTTCGTCTCCGGAATGGAGAATTTTCGCAAGCACTCAAGGTTCGAGGTCCGGCCGCGTCCACGCCCCCAGAAGGCGGCAATGTCAGCAATTTCCCAGTTCCTCATCACCTCCCACCGTCTCGCCCCCTCTACGCCGCTCCCGATCCCCACCGCCGCGTGTCCCGCAGTCCCCGGAGGTTTTCGTAAGAGCGCTTGGGCCCACTCGTGGACATCCGTCGGCGGCGACAACGCTCGGGCTCCAGCAGGGCTCGGGCTCGGAGCTCAGCTGGCTTCGTTTGTTCCAATTGAATTCGTTTCCGCTCACTTGTACTTGCACCCAATATGAATATACGATAATCGCACACAAACACAAGCACGACACATGCACATTGCGCTCCTGAATACGTACGTCAGCACAACAACAACAGCAACAATCCAGCAAGCAAACTATATCTATATATATGTATAAACTGAGGAGGTGTTAATATAAGAATATAAGAACCTAGTCGTAAGAACCGGTCTATCCAACTCTATACATACTATATGCAGCCAAAGAAATCTGTCTCCTGCTCACAAAATCTCTCTCTCTCTCTCTCTCACTCTCTGTCTCTTCCACACCACTACTTCCGCAAGAACACACCGTTAAGACAGCACCGTCACACGGCTGCCTTTTCGAGAAGAAAAGAGAACCCGAACTTTCACTGCCGCAATGCACTCTATATTATATGAATTCTAGCTGAAGCACCCTGCACAATACTCTCTATATATGTTTATCTCTCTCTCTCTCTCTCTGTCTCTCTAACTGTCTGCCACTCTCTCTCTATTTCACACTCTCTTCTCGCACCTTTCTTTCGTACTCGAAGAAAGGCCCAGCACAAATAAGTATACAACAACCACACTCTCTCTCACATACACACAAACACCCCATCACCGACACATTCTCGCACACACACCCGTGCACTTGACGTTACCCACACACGCACCCCATCCGGCACCGCCCGCACTCACCGGCCACCCACTAACCCTCATCCTAACCGCGCCGACTCATCACGCTTTGAGCCAACGATTGTCCTCCGACCGACCAGGTCGACGACTAACGATTTGTAGTAGGTGGTACTAACCATATCTATATATATATATATATATATATAGTCTAACCGATCATCCCTAACCCTCACGGCAAGGACTCGGACCGCTTGTGGTAAGCTTGGGGCTTCGAGGCTTGGTTTGTTTGTTTGCTTGTTTGTTAGTCGAGTGTGGACGGTCGGGCGGCTCAGCGGCCCACCGCCCCACACCCCGTGGCGCACCTTAGCGGGTCATGTCAGTACTAATGTCTCGCCACGAAAATGTGCTCTCTTTTTGCAGGAAACGGTAAATATAAAAATTACGATGACGGTCGTTACAAAGGTAGGTCCCACTCGTCCCTAGTTCGGGTCAGACACGGTGCTAACTCCAACCCCCGTCTCTCTCTCGCCGCAGGTATTAATCAGGGGAAATACTACCACGATGACTCGGGTAAATATGTCCACATCGAAGGCCCGACCGGACCCCCGGCTCCCCCGTACGTGCACATCGTCGGCCCCAACGGCGGTGAGGGCGGCTTCGGCGGAAAGGGCGGCGACGGCGCTGGCGGCGGCGTAGGACCAGGCGGCCCCGGCGGTCCCGGCGGTCCCGGCGGTCCCGGCGGCCCCAAGGGACCCGGTGGTCCGAAGGGCCCGCCCGGACCTCCCGGCCCGCCCGGTCCACCCGGCCCACCAGGCAACACCAGAGGCGGCCCCAAGGGACCCTTCGGACCCCCCGGCCCACCCGGCCCACCAGGCGGCACCAGCCGCGGCCCCCCAGGACCCCCCGGCCCACCAGGCGGCACCAGCCGCGGCCCACCCGGACCCCCCGGACCCGACGCCAAGGGCCCCTACGGCCCACCCGGCGGAGACGCCAAGGGCCCATACGGCGGACCAGGACCCGCCAACAAGGGCGGCCCGGGCAAAGACCGCCCCGGCCCACCAGGCCCGCCCGGCCCGTTCGGCCCCGGCCCCGTGGGACCCCAGCCCAAGCCCCCGACCCGCGGCGAGGAGCTCCTGCCCGAGAGGATCCCAGGACGCAAGCCGCCGCCGCCGGAGGACCCGCGCTTCTCCGTAAAGGACACCCCCGGCTACCTGCCGCCAGTGGAGAAAACCGGTAAAATAAAGCAACCTCCCCACCCATCCTCATTCACAGTAGGCTTTGAAATACCAAGCGAGCCGCCTTTTGTGTCCAATTATGACCATAATGAGAACGCACAAAAGAGGCTCGACAAGAACAAGATCACCACCACCACCACGACCACCACCACCACCTCCGGTAACAGGCAGCAAACCAACAACAATAGATACAATACCAATACCAATACCAATACCAACACCAATACCAATACCAATATAAAGACCACCACCAATACCCATTCCAATTTCAATACCAATACCAATAAGAACATTAACAATAATAAGATTAATGTTGTGAAAACTCCACTAACGAATGTTCCTCCTTCTTCTCCTCCCTTCCCCGTCAATCCCACACCAACCGCCCAACACAAACCACAACCACAACCACCGAAACCACAACCACCAAAACCACAACCGCCACAACAACACCACCGCCAGGATATCACTATTGAGAAGGACACGCCGTCCAAGACATTCACAACCGCACACAAGACCACAACCACAACCACCACCACCACGACCAAGACCAACCAGCAAGTGAACAGACAGCCACCTGCACCCGCAACCTACCTCCCCCCCAAGCCGATCACCAACACCGTCACCAACACCAACACCAACACCAACTTCAACACGAATACGAACACGAACAAGGACAGGAACTCGGTCACCGTCACGGAGACCAAGACGAACAGACCGACCGGCTCGTTCGAGAAGATCGTCGAGAAGGTCACGACGACGAGCTTCGTGGACCGGCCCGCCCCGACGGCGCCCCCCGCCTCGCGGGGCACCCGGCCCACGCCCCCTCCGGTGGTCGGCGTCCCTCCGACGTCCGCCCCCGTGAAGATCCCGAACGACAGGTTCGTGAACAAGTACGAGACCACGACCGTGACCAAGACGAAGCCGGGGTCCGGTGTCAACACCGTGACCGAGAAGAAGACCACGACGGTGACCACTACCAACAACAACTACAACAACAACAACAAGATCACCAACACAAAGATCACCACCAGCAACAACAAGGTGCCCACTCCCGTCGTCCCTTCGACCCCCGCCAAGTATCCAGAGACAGTCAAAACCACCACGACGACGACCTCCTCCTTCAACAGTAACAACAACAACAACAGCAACAAGAATAGCAACAACAATTGCGCTTGCAACGCTGACAGGACCAGTTCCATCTCTTCCTTCTCCTCCTCCTCGCAAACGGGCAACAACAACCACAACGTCATCAACGGGTTCGGTGGCCAGACGAACTTCGGCAGCCTCGTGAGCTCGATGGCCCTGCTGCAGCAGCTGCCGGTGTTCCCGCAGGCCCCCGGCTACCCGGCTAGCTACGCCCCCAACGCGATCCCCAAGGGGGCGGTGATCGCCTTCATGCCGGTGATCATCCTGCCGGAGGAGGCCTACGCGAACTGCGACGAGAACACGAAGCAGACGCACAGGCAGCAGCTGCACGCCCTGGGCGTCCAGCCGGCGGCCATCCCGGCCGCGTTCAGCCAGAGCTCGTTCTTCCAGCAGACGAGCGCCGGCCGGGACGACGTCTGCATGTGTCCGTGCTCGTGCACGCAGAACCTGCCCGATCGGGTGCACCGCAAGCGCGACACGGACGCCAGCGAGACGAAGACGGCGACGGACGCGGCGACGGCGACGGCGACGGCGATCGACACCGGTGCCAAGGCGGTGGTGGAGAACGAAACGACTGCTGAGACGAGAACGTCGACGAGCGCGGTGGCTCAGCCATCAACGACCACGGCGACGGGGTCCGCGGCAGCCGAGCAGAAGCCCGAGGAGTCCCAGGTGGCCCCGGTCGCGGTGGAAGACGAAGCGGAGACGAAGAACTGAGACGCAGCACGACCTCCGCGTCCCACGAACAAGAACGATACCCAGATATGAAGACCTCACCTCCCGCGGGCGGCCCCGAGACCGAGCCCGAGCCCCTCCCGTTCCGTCCTGCCCTCTTCCGTTCCAGTTCCAGTCCTCGATCCAGACCTCTCCAGAACCCTCCGCCACCCCGGCCAAGGCGTTCCAGGGCCAGACTCCCGCACTCTCCTCCGCCTCCGCACCCGCACCCGCACCTGGACCCGCTTCCGCTCCGATCCTGCTCCGTTCCCGACTCCGATCCTGATCCGCTCCCGATCCTGTTCCTGCTCCTGCTCCTGTTCCTGTTCCCGCTCCCGGCCCAAGCGTATTCAGAGCAGCTTATTCAAAATTATAAGCTTGTTTAATAAAAAAAGAAGAAATTATCGATACCGGTAAGAAATGCCCATTGGAAACCTGTTGAAATTGTTGTAAAAATTATTTGTTAACCTTTTGTTTTTATTTTTGTGAAGAAAACTTATATTTGTATTAATGCGTAGTTTATGCTTCTGTATGCGTGCTACTCCGAATTGTTTTAGTTTTATTTTAATTTCCTATCGTTCTGTTTCTGAAGCCTAATCCGCAGCTTTTGATTTGTGAAATTAATAATAAAAGGCATCATTGTAAAGATATGATATTTCGAAATGTCTTGAATCTGATGAATCGCAAAAGAATACAAACAAAACTAAATTAGTTTAACACGAAGAAGATTTGAAGAAGAGAAGAGAAATGGAATTAATGCTGAAAATATTGGACTGTGGTCCCTCCTACTCGAGACCTGCTCTGCATCTCGAACGTGCGCCATTCCATCGATTATTGTGAAATGTTGTTCATTATACTCTATACCTTTATGTTCATTTTATCGATTTACTTTCTTTATTTTTATAATTTCTACTTGTACGCTTTTAATTTTTTTATTTTAATTTTAATTTTTTTATTTTAGTAACTAGACCTTATTTAATATTTTACTATAAAATACAATTATATTGAAACGGATGTATGTTTTATCACGAAGAAAATTTTGTTTTCTACTGATCAATAAAACGAAATGTATTAAACCTTTGAAAAAACTACTCGATTCTTTTCTTATTTCGACCATTCCTTGGGGCCTTGGGGGCATAATTGGATAGGAAGAGGGAAGAAAGGACCCCAGTTGACTCACTCGGAAGCAAATGAACTGTAGCGATTGCTGTAGGATGTGACGATGACTAGTGAAAGAGCAAGTGAAAGGACTAGACTAGCATTGGCCAAAACTGGTCCAAACTACTAGTAGATGATAGACTAGGAGACCTCCTCTAGTTCCTCTCTGTGTATTCTATAGGAGAACCGTAGCTTAGTACAAAATGAAAATCGATGATGATCGATCCCAAAAGTATACCCGGATTTTGAACACCGACGACACGCTATAAAAATGTAGCTTTTTATGGCAACATCGGCCGACGTGAGCCCTGGAACAGCTTTTGGAGTGGCTGAGATCGAGGTTTTACGGGAGGTTTTACGAAAGCTTGTTGAGTTTCATTTCACAAACAACGCGCTTTTACGATGCGGTTTTAAGGGAGCGGCTCCACACCTGGCCAGAAGTGGGCAGAGTTCCGTCGGACAGCTCCGGAGAGTTGCAAAGTTGTGCAATGACCACGTCGTCTACAACTCGTGGTGCTTTAACGATGGCGACGTTTGTGTCACTAGGTCGTGTTTGTCTGTGGGTGGAGTGAAGGACGGATAGCGGGTGCTTTCCTCCAGAAATATTGATAAGTGGAACAAGTAATGATTTCATTGTGAATCAAGAAACTTATCAGAGAATTATTTTGGTCATTTTTCGCTTCTAGGAATCTCAAGAAGTGGGGAAAATTTGTTTCGAAATAACTTCTAATCCTGTACGGAGAATTCTGCGAACTCTCTTTCAAGTCGGCTTTGCCGGAAAAGGGCGATTTTTGGAAGCTCAAGACAAAAGTAAGCAACGGCAAAATTCCCATTAATCAATCGAACGGACATTGAGCGTCGAAGGGCATTTCAATGGAGCATTATTAAGTTGTTTGATTGGCCAAAAAAGGTTCGCTCGCTCAATTAATTCTCAACTCACCAGTTCTCGACGAAAATTATTTCGAAATCATGCGCATGTCATCCGTCGACCCAGGGGAGTCTGGAGCTGAACTCCGTCCTCCCCCTCCCTCAGTGTTCTCGGCCCCAGCGGACCCCAATTGACGTTTGGCTGCCGCCATTTGCCGTAATCATCTATAAATCGCTCGCAAATTATGAGTTCATTAATAAAGTACTTCAAATCACTTCACAGTTTGTAATCGAGTTGAGTTGTTTTGGGGTCTCGGTGGCAGGGTTAAGGTTAAACATGAGTTCGGGTGAGCTTTAGATACCTTTGTATTAAAAACAATTAATTTTGCTATAAATTGAGAATGAGGTATTTCTTTAGAACATTTACACAACATCAACTTATTCGATTTACGTGAACTGAAGGCTATAGGATGTGGTGGTAAGAATGATAGGAAAGGAGCGGGAACGAGAAGCTAAATAAATCGAAATTCCATAAGAGACTTCTGGAGGTAAGAGACTTTTTGGCAGTGGCCGCTTCTCTTTCCTCTAACGAGGCAGGAGATGCTCAACAAGCGCGAGACACGCCTCGGCGGCCCAGGTGGCGCAATCGCCGCCGGGTCTCATGAATGGGACGCGGGTTTCAAGGGCACCGCCACGAAGGCGAGAATCAACAGACGCCGACGGAACGTGGGCCCAAGGATGGAGGTGCCATGTGAATATTATGGGGCCCAGAAAAGGCAACAGTCAAACCGCAACCACCGACAACGCAATGTTTGCGCACAAACACCAGTCGGTGGATGAGGGCGACGGAGGGGTCGGTGTCGGTGTCGGGATGTCATCGGATCAAGAGCGGTTCAGTTTATGTCGTTCGCGGCGCTGTTTGGTGTCATGTCGGCAGATGCGGCTGTTTGGGGAGCAAACAGACGGATGGTGGACAGACGGCCGAACGGATGGACGACCGCCAGACGAGCGTGGGGACAAACAAGCGAGCGGTTCGTCGAAGAGACGAGCTTTAAGGCATGGGGGAAGAAGCTTTTGAAAATCGTAACTGAAGCTAATTTGAAATTCTTGCTTCGGAATTGTTTGCACGCGGTGCGTTTTGTTATTGCTGGTTTATCCATGTTGTTATTTTGCTGTTGCTATTAGCGCCATTGTTGTTGTCGTCGTTGTGATAACATTGGTACTGTTGGTCTTGTGCCTTGACGTGCTGTGCGAAAGCTCGTCAGCCGTGTGGAAGCTTCCACCGAAAGTGAGTAATGCACCACTCTAAGCCGGGCTCTGATGCTCGGGGCAACTCATCCGGAAAATGAAAATATAAATTGTGAGCTGCGGTGGGAAGCCGAGGTATTAGACGCCGGAGCGCGACGACGACAACAGGTGCTTCTCCCAGTAACTCGCCTGCGGCGGAATCGAATCGCGCGGTAACCGCTTCGTAGTGTTCTAAGAATATCCGACATACAGCGACAAACTCCAAGGACGTCTCGCAGATCGCTAAAAATAGACCAGTGCAGTTCAAGATCCACGATTGAAAAATGTCGTACTTTGCCAAAGTGTTTCTGACCGTGGTTAGTGCTAGTGAAAGTGATGGGAGCGCGTCCTGCCCAAGGACTCGTCGCATCGACATTTGCTGAAGTTCTCTCACCTCTCTACTTTGTCTCTTTCTCTTCTTGCCCTACACACAGTGCTTGGTCTGGGCCGCTTCAGCCGCTGCTGAGGAGACGGCGGAGGCCCGCAGCCTGGACACCAGGAAGGACTTGGATTCCTCGGCCACATCGGCCAAATGTAAGTGCGGATCATTTGCCAAATAGTAGGACAAGTGCTGGTATGCGATATTTCTGAACAATGATCCACGAACCCTTCAGGTTGATATCGGACTCGGACTCTTATTTTAAGATCAGAAACCCTTCACAAGAGAAAATTTTCGAGAAGGAATGAAGATAATTATTCGATAAGTTTCTATGGACTAAAAGGGAATTTTGATTTCATTCATTCCCATTTTCGAACTATTATCTAACGATCAGAAACCCTTCACAGCATGCCACAGAGTAACTTTGCGAAAGGGGTTTGCGGGACGTGAATGAAGGGCATTCTTCGACAAGTTACTTAAAACGAAAAGATCATTCTGGGGTTCATTCTGAGCCTCTTTCCTACGCTAATTTACTCGCATGTAAAAACTTCAGTCAGTCAAAGTTAATTTTGCCCTTGTTGTCTGATGATCCCTTTTTTGCCCTCACTAAAAGCAATGATATTCATATTCCTGACAGAATATCACTCCACTAAAAGTTACTGAAACGTCTGTGAATTGAGCCCACGATTCCAATACAGTACATTTGACTTCTTCAATCATATGCAACAAGCTAAATAAACATGTATGTGAACGTTCGCTCTACCCTCAGACAGTTCCATAGCACGGCCGAAAAGTTTGCATACATTTTTCGCACTGGTAACTGAAATTCAAATCATATTTCTTGAACATGGGATGCTTGGCATTAGTCTTGTGGTTGTTGTTATTGCTGCGTAGTTGTTATTTTATATCCTTCGAAAGTCAGAGATTTTGATGGATGGCAACATTTCCTTTGATTTGCCACACCGAGGCAAGTGGGCAACGGCACGTGTTCTGAATGTGATCAATCGACTAATGCTCTTGTCTTCTCTGTGTGTCTTCCTTCCCGCTCTTCTCTTCTCCGCATCTCTTCGCAGTGTTCAACCTGGGCAGTCTCTTCGGACAGACTCCTGGCTACGACTACGGCAGCGGCATCGGCATCGGCTCGTACTACCCCACCACCAACTACCGACCCGGCTACTACCCGACGACCACCACGGCCGGCTACTACCCCTCGATTTCGGGAAGCTACTACCCCTCGACCGCGGCAGGCTACTACCCAAGCACCACTGGCACGTACTACCCCTCGACCACTGGAGGCTTCTACCCCAGCACCAGCTGGACCGGCACCCAGTACCCCTCGACCGGCTACTACCCCACGACCACGGGCACCGGCACCGGCACCAACATCCTCGGCGGCAACGGCTACTACCCGGGGACCAGCGGCGGCTACGGCGGCTACGGCGGCTACGGCGGATACCGAGGTAACGGCGGCCTGCACCAGTACTCGGGCTACTGGAACCCCGACTACTCGGGCCAGCGCAACCGCGGCTTCGGCTACTTCGCCGGCACCGACCGCTACGGCTTGCCGCAGGGGGGGCGTGGCGGCGAGGGCGGGCTCGGCGGGCGCGATCCCGATCGCTACGGAAACGACCGAGTGGGCAGTCGACAGGGAGATCTCTACGGGGATCGCAATGGCGGACGCTACGGCGACCGCGCTGGCAATCGCTTCGGAGATCTCTATGGCGATCGTGATCGGGATCGCGATCACGTGCCCGGCGGCTATCGTGGCTATGACTAAGCCTTGGCCTGCCCGCATTGTAGACCCTTGTGTAGATTGTTGTCTAATTGTTGTTGCTTTGTGTGCCTGATTCGTGTTTTTGTTGTATTCGTAATGAGATCTCTTTGCTCTCGTCTATTGATCGACATACATTTGTGTGTTTTTATTGCAGTCGCTCGCTTTTTTATTAACATTAAACATTTCTGATTAATTGCATGTTGCTTTAATAATTATTGCTTTTCTTCATAGAATCTTTTTGTTCTGGTGCTGAGGTAAGATTTTTTGTCCGATATTATAATTGGTTGTTGTTGTTGTGTATCGTAATTGTGCTATTGTCGCCGCTGCTGTGCCAATGGTTCCCATCGGTGACGAAGACGTTGACGAGAAAATTTCGAGCTATTCAGATGAGTTGCCTCAGCACGATGCGACGTAGGGAGAGGGGGGAGTGGGAGGTGGGTCGGAAAACCGCCAACAACAAAGGAGAAGCCAATTGGAAATCATGCGTCGCGCGCCGTCGTGAGTGACGGCTGGATGCGCGCATTATGACGAGCGACAGACGGCGGTGGTCGGCGGACGTCGGCGACAAACCGTGGGAAGTTCGTCCGACGCGGGGCTTGATCGGCGACAAGGTCGAGCCAAGGGCGGGCGGGCGACCGACGCAGGGAGGCCGATGGGTTCGATTGGCTCGCTCATCGATGCTCTGGCGAGTGGTTTCATGGTCTGCCTAAAAGTATGCTTCAAATTAACCCGACGGCAATCGCCACGTTGCCACGTGCTTCCGCGGGCGCTTCTGCTTAGATCGTAAGAGATTAATGTGTTTTACGCCTTTGTGTTTCAGTCTCTGCTTCCTTTATAACTCTAGACTTTTCTTCTTTCCTTCCCTTCCTTCTTTCTCATCCACGCCTTCCAGGTTACGGCCTCAAGTCGCTCTTCAACGGCTACAAGTACTGAGTGGACGTGAACTGCGATCTGGCAGCGCTTTGGTTTAATGGCAGCATCGATCTTGGCTTCTATTTCCTACTACTTATCTCTGGCTCATTGTTGTTCCTTTCGCCGTTCGCATGCAAATCATTTCGACTTCGTCTTCATTCGCTCATTAATTCATTCACTGCTCGGCCCGTCTCGACTCGGTCGTCGCCGCGATGCGATGCGATGCGGGCGGCACTCAAGCGTTGCCACACTTCTCCCCAGCCGCGCAGGCCTGCGCTGCCTCGTTGACGCTGACGTCATGCTTAAGTGTTTCAAGTTCGCCTCTGACTGCCTTCGTTCTCAACTTTAGCCGTCATCTGCTGAGCAGCGCCACGAAGAGAGAGAGGAGAGAGGGAGGAGGAGGCATCACCAATGATAAAAATACAGATACAAACAGCGGCAACAACGACAGCAGTTACCGTGGCTCCCTGAGGTCTGCAATTTCACTGTGATCTTGGCCATCAACCGGACTTCATCCTGACCATCGTCTGGACTTCATCCTGGACAACATTTTCAAACTCCACCTTCAACTCCATCTTCACCTCCATCACGGGCACCGCATTCAAGTCAAACTCATGTCCGAATTTCTAGTTTAGTTGTAAGATCATTTTTCTCAGTGTACTAAAGCGCTTGCCGAATTCGTTAGTTTCATTAGCTAAGCTCTCTGAGCTCTTTATTATATTCCATTAGTTCGTTCAGCCGTTGAACGATTGAACGCACGATAAGATAATTGAATAGAGGAAAAAATGCAAAACAAAATAAAACCATAGAAAACAAAACACGCAGTAAAATCATCTTGAATCGTCGGTCGAGTGAAATGAACCAGACATTATGGCATATCGATTTCCACCCCGGGGACAAGCTTGGGAATGCGAGAAGAGACGAATCCTTAGATGGAAATTCGCGAATATTTCGGACAAATTTGGGAATACTGTGGAGCCAAATAACTTCAAATTCTTTGAGTGTTCTTTATGGCTCTTTACGACACGTACGTAGATTTGATTCCTCCGATAAGCCCAAACGAGGCCGTAAAAATCACACTGGGCCGAAAAACAATTTGGGGTATGATAAAAGCCATTATACAAGAGGCCGTGACAATGATTTCTAGAGGGAGGAGCAGAAAAACAATTTAGTTTCGGAAATCGTAATCGACCTTGACTTGTGGCTTGACGTAGGTCCAGATCAAGACAACCGAAGAAAAACTGCCCAAAATAACTCTAAAAATGCATTAATGCGACGCGATTCAGTTGGCAAATATTAAATAATTAATCGCAAGTATAAATCACAACTGCGAATTAATCCCCGGTAATCTCGTTATAATTCAATGTAAACAGGGCGGGAAAAATGAACACTAATTAATCGAGCAATGAATCGAAACGGAAAATTAGGCCATCGAAATGTAAACAAAGGGTGGCGAGGCTGGGTAAAAAACAATAACAAAAAAAGAAACATTCGAAGAAATATGTAAGCTAAAACAACAACAATTTGCCATGGAAAAAATTCCCAAAGACGCCGCCTGTAAAACACAACAACAATGGTTACGATTAAAACAGCAAACAGCTTAGAGAAACAACAACAAGAAGATCAAACAACAAAAGCCAAAACAAACACAAACACAAACATAGTTAAAGCCAAGACGTGTTAGGGATCGGCATCGACGACCCTGTCGTGCCCTACTGCGGGCATAGTCAGCAGACGGCAGGAAGTGATCTTATGGAAAGAAAACCCCATGGACTATTGGACGTTGTGCAGTGCTGTTGGCAGAAATAGGAGAGGATTCGAAATATTGTATTCTCATGACCACAATTTTCATCTCGAAAAGGACTTGGGAAAGGATAATTGTGGAACTAATAAGTAAATACAATACATAAAATTGCTTCGGCCTTCCTCGAGCCTGGGGTTAGAATTAGCCTGAAATCGCTGTTGAATTGAGTCGAAATGCGAAAAGCGAAACAAAAGTTGAAGCAAAAACAACAAATAAATTGTGATAATTAGGTTTTCGTTCTCGGCTATTTATTTTTGTTTTTCACCCACTCTTTTTATGGCGAGTCGTTTTTTCGTGCATTAATCAGAAACAATAATAAAAATAAAAAAATTGAAAAACAATTACGTGTGAACTGAGCGAATAAATATGAGCGACAGAGAAAATAAATACGATTCCGATGTTTTTAAGAGAACAGAACTAGGGAAAACTTCAAAGAGAAAACATCCTTGGGTATATTCCATGAAGTAGTCCTTCACTTTTCACACAGGGGTCGGGACAGTTGATGACCACCCAGCGCCACCCCCTTATTAAAAGAAACTCCATTTTCCGGAAAAGACACTTTTCCACTCCATTCCGGAGTAGCTTCCACTCGTCCCTCTCCGTCTCCTGCTGTTCTGTAGAAAGCTCTCTAGAATTCCGTCGTAGGTCTCCGATTTTCCGGGGAACAATCAGGGAATCCGGACTATTTTCCAGGGAGCCGATTAAGTGCTGTCGACGCTGGGATTCGTCTGAAGCCGGGACTTGTGAAAAGCCAAATCCGTCGATCTTCCGGCGAGTTCCCGAAAGACAGACGACTGGTGAATGAGGAGAAAAATTTAGCTTTTTTCTAAGGTCAAACTCTGGAAGAAATCATAGATCGAGGAAGCCAGGTCCTAGTGGGATGAGCGGTTCATTGCGAGATAATCCAGCTCGAAATGGTTTAGTCAAAATAAATTAGGCACGCATTGGAAATAGAGAACACCCAAACTGTTTGCGTATCAGCCCGTGATTGCCCGAATTCGGTGTGGGCCCAAACAGAATCATTTTCAGCGTTTTCAGACAATGCGACTTCGTCTGCGACCCTCCCACGTCCCCGTGTCCCCCCAATTGGGCTCCCCTGTCTCACCAACCTCTCTCTCTGCGCCGGACCGTGTGCAATTCGTCCCGACTTCTGTTTCAGAATTTTCATTTTCTTGTTATCACTTTGTGCCAGTTCGTCAACTAATTTCATTAAATGCTCGGGACAGCATTATTTGTCTCGTTTCTTTTCTTTTTCTTTGTCTCTGTCCCTGTTTGATGTCACCAATTTCGGTGGAGAAAAATTGAGAAAAAATCCTGTATTCCACAGGACAGACGGCCGTCCATCTGTTGCCCAAAATTTCCCCCAAACTTTCCCGATCATGTTCGTAAATTTGCGAATTTTCATGGAAAATACAGAAACAGCGATGGAGGGAGAGGGAGAGAGAGATATTATTTAAAATTGGAAAAAACTCTGCAATTTCTTAGAAAAATGGAAAGGGCCGAGACCAATGGAGGAATTTCGCTCGTGGCGACAACAAAAGTTTTAATTGAATTTTACAGTGAACGACTACTGACGTGGAAGGGAGGGAGGGAACAGAGAGACAGATAGTGGGGGATGAGGGAGTAAAGAGGGAGTCCAGAGGGAATAATCTGTATTTAGTTTTAATTAAAGCGCTCGATCTACTGCATCTAATTATCCAAAAACCGCTAAGTCTTCCTGACCGCCCACTTCCTCTCAACCGGTGGACAAAGTCACAACTGGTCTGGCCAAGCCGTAGCCGTTGTCCAGGACTTCCTGGGAAGGACACGCTGGGACGGGCAGACGGCGGTGGCGTGGGAGGACAATCCAAAAATACTAACATAAAACAAAGAGCGACAATGAAGGTACGAAGTTACCAGCAACAACAACATCACGCCAACGCAATCACCGACGCCGATGCCAAAGTCGTTTACTCCGGCAAGAACAAAAACATGGCCAAGACGTCGACCTACGGAGCGCCGACGCTGCCACAGCGGCACGTGGCCGAAACCTAAATCACGGCGGCACCGAGAAGCCTTTGGCATCAATTTGTCTGGCTCAAGGGACACATGGCGAGGGGTGAAAGGGTGTCGGGTTCCAGGGTTCGTGGTGACCGGGGCTAATGAAGTGCAGGCGGTTCGGGGAACGAAATCCACGAATAACCCAGCGATTGCTGGACTCAATGGAGGGCTCAAACGGACGACGCCGTTCCAGGAGCAGAAGCCCGCAGACAGACAGACAGATAAGGAGAGATCAGGACAGGACGTGGGAGGAGCAGAAACCACGGGAACCAGAAACAATATTATGACAATAGAAGCTCATGGAATATTGCTGAATTACGAGCTCGAGGTGGGGCGCGGCGGGGTCGGAAGGAGTCGCATTGGAATTGCAAATAGGCTGTGACTCAATTTGAGGTTGTTTTCGTTAATTTCGTCTAACGAGGCGAGCGAAGGTGCAGGAGGGAAATTCGCAGAGAGCCAGGTGTGAGAGAGAGAGAAAGGTTGAATGGGGGGCGCCCTACGGTAGGCGGATATAATGTCGAATAGAATCGACTAATGATAATTGAGTGCTGGCACATCGTGGGGTCATCGAGAGGTCGTCGGATGACAAGTGGACGGAATTTATTACTTAGATTATATTTGGTATTCGATGGAAAGAGAAAACTAAAAGAGAGCGCTTCCGTTGGCCTTTAATTCCTTAAATGTAGATGCATAAGTAATAAATGTAAATCATTGAAAACCTCAAAAATTCCAAAGAATAAATCAGGGGATGTCATGGAAAACGGCTGGAAACGGAAAAGCCAATATGGGGACTATAAAAGCTATATAGATACCTATCCTCTGATATAACAAATCGCACTCGTACACAGAAGCGTTCTCCAGGGCGAAAAAGTTCCGATCGTTTGGAAAAATTTCGATTTTTTATTGGCAACCGTTCTATGTATGTAAAAAACTAATTAAATTGCTCATTGATCTGTGTGGTTTTAGCTGAGCGATAAATATTTATTATTTTTTGGTTTTACTGACAGGGTGCGGTATTGATTCTGTGAGCCCGAGAGAGCGAGAGAGAGAGAAAGAGGGAGATAGAGAGAGTTTTATGAGGCTACGAACGAAGTGAGATCAAAAAATGTTTGGCCGCGCACTGTGCAAATAATTCGTGAGCAAATAAAGCGAGGAAAATTTCCATAATTTATACAATAGGAGCAACAACAACCACCACTAATAACACTGCAATGATGCCAACAGCAGCAACGACAATGTAGTAACAAGCTGAACAAAGACAATAAGGATTTCCATTCGCGAACTCTAATGTTGACAAGAAATTAATTCGCATTCCTGCTCGATTCCTTGCGCCGCCCCTTCGCTCCCCACGGCTTCGAGACACGCCCACCGCCCGCCGCCCCTCTTCCGTGGCTGAAGGGGCCGCCTTTCGATTGCATACAATAAATAAGAGTCTATTAAGAGTCGATTAAATGCGACAGAGAGGTAAACAGAGCGCCGGCAGCCAGGCGAACACGGACCAGAACGAGCGCAAACAGATCTTTGGTCGGCAAGGGGCGGGCGGGGGTGCCCGTTTTTGTAAGCCTTAATTTTTTTCCAAGTCATCTAGAATGAGATTGACTTGAATTTTCACTTGAATAATTATAAATAATATTTTTGATTTGTGAATAATTTTAAATAATATTTCTCCAAGATTCCATGAAGAGAACTTCGAGCTACGCAGCTTAAAAGCTCACCGTGTGAAGATCGAGCTACCGCCAATGAACTGCCTGGGGCCGGAGCCGACGTCTGCACAGTGGGCTTCGGCGTACTCGAGAGGTTCTCCGCTTAGAGCTTCCACCGCACGAAAGGCCCGGGCGCCCATTGCTCGTGATCTGCGCTCAAGAGGACGTCACGTGACTGCGAAGCACACTCCGTGGTGGGTCGAAATCGCTTGGATTGTGCTCCCATTGTAGCGGCTGTAGGCACAGATGTTGTCGTTGTTGTTGGCGATTGTCTTGTTGATGAAAGCAATTCGAGTGTCGTGTGAAAATTTACATTCCGGCATCGACTCCCTCGAATCTGTTGTTGTAAATATTGATTGTTGCTTCGGATGATGGCGTGTTTGCCGAATCTTGTGGCAGATGAATTAATGCCTGAATTAATGCTGTTGTCGTTGTTGTTCTCATCGCCGACCGTCGATGGCTGACGTTTCTGGCGATTTAATTTTACTGTCCTATGATAATGAGCGAAGAAGTTCTCCAGAAGATGGCTCTGTGGAAATTTTCCGTTCTCTCCGCGGGTTTCGCTTTTCCTTTCCCTCCAAGTCCCTGACGCAGGACGGTGTTGTTGACCCGACGAAGAATCCCAAGAGCAGAAAACATTCCTTCCTTGTTCTTCGAGCTATCTCTCCTCTCTCTCTTTCTGGGCGACTGTTTATTCCATTACTCCAATTACCGCCATTGTCGGGCGGATGATGAAACTACGAACAGGAGCTCGTCACCCACCTGGTCGGAGCCGCAGCCTGCCTCTTTCGCACTCTACTGGGTCTGCCATTCGCGTTCTCCCTCCCCCTGTCCCTCCCTCTTCCCGAGTGCCCGTCGCCGCTCCTGCCGCCGACGGGCCCCGAAAGTTCTTATCTTCCACCGGGCCATAAGTTGCTCCCATGTTCTTGATTAAAAATCAATTTATGTGCCGAATGCAATAAATTACGAATCCCCAGGCGGACGAGGACGAGGGCGCGACGGGGTTGGGCGTGGAGGCTCTTGGAGTTGGCAACGCGAAACAAGGTGCACGCTTTATGGCAACCACGAGAGTGGCAGCGGATCCAACCCACCCACATTTGGCTCTTTTTATGCCGATTCGCTGGCTTTTAATGGCCGTGTTGTTGCAAATGACGGAGGTGGTGCCGCTGCTGCTGTTGTTGTTGTTGCTGTTGCTGTTGTGGTGGTGACGTATGTCGTGCCCCTTGTTGTTGCTGTGATGACGGAGGTCTTCCTTTATTTCTGGCTGGGCTTTGGCCACTGATAGCAGGCCGTTTGACTGTGATTCGGTCGCCGAGAAATCAAGAAAACGAATCGTCGTGTGGGCGGGAGGACGAGTCGCTGTTGGCGATCGAGTGCGAAAAAATGTTCCCTTTTTCCGCTTTCATCCACGAACCACGCCCACTCTTCTCGACCCAAAGCACTTCAATTCAACGAATGCTTCCTTCAATTAACCCTTGCTTCTGGTTTCCCAGGTAATAAAGGCAGGTCTTCCGCGATTTCAATGTCAAATGCATCAGACGCGACGGAAATTTACTCGTGCCTTTCCTCTACCTTTCCTGCGGCTTCATCAATTTTTCTTCACTTTATTCGTGCACCTTTCTCTCCCATCCTCCAGCTTCTCCCGCGTTTTCATTAAAGCAGCACGGCTTCGCCCCTTTTTCAGTCTCCGAGTGGAGCTGGAACCCACTCGAGCTCGCAGGATTTTTACTCTCGTCTTGGCTGTGGTTCCACTCTCCGCAGCCTACGGTTATTTACACTTTCCGCCTTCTGCCGCTTTGCCCACTCGACTTAGTCTCCTTATTCTGGGCCCTCGGCCGATCCGTGCTCCTGCCTTCTCTTGCTCCAATCGCCATTGCCAAATCTCCGTCTGCACCTTGCCGGCGACTCGCCGCGCTCTCGCAGCGACGCCGTCTCGGGCCCGCTCGGCTCGGGTGGCGCAGTCGACTCGCGGTTGTCGCACTTGCCGGGCGACGGTTGGTCTCAGTGGGAGTCGAGAGCGGAAGCGCGACGGATCGGAAGCGGAACCGAGGAGATTTAAAGCAAACACAATCGTGAGGCCAAACAAGAGCCGGAAAGCTAAAAATTCAAGAGAACTAAAATAAAGTGAGTTCGGGGTGAGGATTTGTGAGAATAATAGTAAAGTGGGAAGAAACACAAAAATCGTGTTAAAAATCGCAAAAATAATCACATCAAAATACAATGAAAACAGCGAATAGTGGACGTTATTGAATGGAAATAAATTTGAAATCAAATCAAAAGCATTCTGACCGTGAGAGAAGCCCGGCGAACAATTGAAATAAAGCGAACGAAAATTGGGCAACAACGCGCGCCACAAAAACCGATTCTCGAGACCCCGGCGGGCGACGCGGCGCGGTCAGGGAGCTGCCGAATGCGTAAATGAAACAGTTTTATTGACATGTAAATTGATTTCGTGCCGAGTTCGCTTCGAGTGCGGCCCACGGGGCGGAGAGAGCGACAGGGACAGGAGAACACGGCGAAAATTGTTACCGGAGCAACAGTTATTGCTGTGATTAAACCCAGTTGATTGCATGCGACAGCTACATTTGTAGCTCCGAGCCAAGGGATATCTGTGTAAGTTGCTGCCGCCGTGCGTGTGTGTGCATGTGTGTAGGTGTGTGCTTGTGTCCACATTTGTATTTGTCTGTGGATTTCCACAAAATCTAATTAATTTTTATTCAATATTTTCAATGGCGCGAGCGATAACAACAACAGCGAGAGCAACAGCAACAATCACAATAATATTAACGACAATAGCAAAATCATAACAATTAAAAATAACAACAGCCGAGCCCACAATTGAGCGATTCCACAGTAATTAAAACCCTATTTCCACACGCCGGTCGGTCGGTCGGTGTAGGTGTGTATTTGGTTTCGAGGATCGCTGCTTTTCGGGCACAGGACATTAATTAATGAGTGCGCAGAATCGCTTTATAATTACCTTTCTACGTGACCCCGGTCGGCCCGCCCACCACCGTGCTCTGTCTGCCTGTCTGTCCGTCTGGCATCAGTGCATCGACATGTGTTTTGCGACATTCATTGGCCGGTGAATAATGTCCTTGCACTAGGGTATGTGCGCCGAGGTACATGTGTCGAGTTATCGATTTTCTAGTGAGCATAATATTGTTGAGTACAGTTTTTCAAAATGCTATTAAAAAAAGAAAGCATAGAATGGCACCCTCAAATTTGCAATAAACCGACCTTAACCTCAAGTACGTCACCGATACCTCCGTATTCATCTGCACTTTAGTTGATGGAACGATTAAGCTATTGCTTTCTTAAGAGCTTCCACACTCATAATTAAAACAAAGAACACTAGGAACATTTTCTCTAATACCCAAGCATTTTAGCATCGTCCGCAATCCCAGTTCCACCGAAACCCAGAATATTGTATTCAATAAAACACCATCATAATCGTCATCATCATAAAATCGGCTGATTGTGTTAATTTATTAGGCAACCAATCGCTCAATCCAGCTCCATTGCCTGCATACAAATCGGTCATTACATCAGTTCAGCGTGATTTAGAGGCTTTCAAAAGGCGCTTCGATCGTCGAACTATGCGAGTAAGCGGAAGCGAGTTTACGACTACTTTATTGCCATTTTCAGCCACTTGAGCGGGCCCAGGCGGCCGGGGAAGGCAGAAGCCAAGGCGGATCATTAAATTTTCCCCGGAATCGGGCGAAAGCCCGAAGTCCGAACCTCCACCTACGCGTGTGCGTACCGACAACTCTCTCCCCTTGCCCAAGTCGTCCACCTCCTCCCCATTCCCCCCGCCGTGAGGAATTTCAATGTCATGCGATGCAAGGCTTCCCTCCGGAGGAGTTGCTTTGTGTGGAAATTGGATGTTGTTTGGGGATTATTAATATTCCTAGAACCTCGATATAACTTCGAAAGTGATAAACACACATAAGAAACCTTGTGCTAAACGCATCCCCTGGATGCAGAGACGATCGAATCGAGTGGGTGGAAAACGCAAAGACAGCAGCACAAAAGGTTCGCAAACTACGACCGAGCGCATTGAGAGGATTCTAAATTCATTCACCAATTCGCTCACCAAATCATTATTTTCAATGGATCCCATGTCCTAGGCATTCACAGAGTGGGGCAGGAGGCGTGGGCCAGTCAAGGTGGTGGATGAATTTAATCGAATGAATCGACTAGGCGGCGTATTAATTAGGGGATCGACACAAAACTCAGGTGTTGTAGAAGTTCCAGAGTTTGAGCTGTTTTTAATGACTTGGTTCAGATGTTGAACTAATTAACATCAACAGACTAAGATCAATAACAACTTGCCATGAGGCAATTTGCAGCTTTCGCATATCTCTTCGGAGAACTCAGAAATTGCCAGGCTCCAGGGAAGTTCATCGGTCAAAGGATTGCATGATTGAACCAACGGACGATTGGCAGATGGCAACGAAAGTTTTCCGAGAAACGGATAATGCAACATTTCCAAGCTCGACAGAGGTCTACAGGATATTTGAAGCATTTCAGGACGTGGGCAGCAGGCGTCGCCCACCCCGACAGCCCACACATACATATGCCCATTCACGCATACTCGCAGCCGTGCAGTTTTCAAGGGCGACCCCTGACGTGATACCTCAGACATCCTGCAGTTGAGGTCGGGCCAACTGAGGCGAAAAATCGTTTTGGGCGACGATGGCGAATTCGGAAAATGACTCGGCGAATAAAAACTAATGTTAATCGAGGTGTATGCGGTCGAATTGGGTATCCGAATTAAGGAATCGGCGGCGAGTCCTAACAGACAACTGTGTCTGTGTTTTAAACGCGTTCACAGATGATGAATTAATAATGGAGGACGGGGACGAAGAGGGCGGGGGTGAAAAACCCGACTGAAAGACAAACGGGATCAGGTCGTCCTCGTGCAACTATTTATATGAAGAGGAATTGGCGCAAATACGCACGATACCCTATTCCGGCCTCACCCTGGGCCGGCCGAATGCCGTCCCGGGGAAATGAATTCGTGCAAAAATGGCGCCTATTAAATATTCATGGAGCGCAGAAACAACGGCAACAGGACGCAGGACGCGTGGGTGGAGACGACGAGGGCCGTCGTGACGCAAGACGAAGAGCTATATGGCTAAATGGGAATAATAACAGGAATAACAACAGCGAGGCCAACAACAATTTCAAACATAAATAAGAGGGAGAAGAGCCGCGACAACAACAACGAAAACAACGACAACACCTCCTGAAATAAACAAATAAGTGACGAGTGCAAACAGAGCACGGAGCATCTGACCGAGAGCGAACAGAGCCCAGACAGGAATTCAGGACGAGACTTGGACAGGATTGCGAGGGAGACAGCGAGAGGGAGATGAAGAGCAGGAGGGCGACAAACAGAAAAGGCTCTAGTAGCTCGACACAATAAGAATTTTCGCAATATTTGTGTTATGGCTTTTGTTGTTGTCCTTCCTCAAGGCCCCGCGCTGTTGCGAGTTTCGCAATTCCCCAGAGACGGCGACCGCTGGGGGAGCGGGCAGAGCCGACGGACGAGGTTCATGGAAACGGTGTTTGGACGCAAATTAAGTTGTTATTGCTGTTGTCAACTTGTCCGACAACCACTCACTCCTCACCAGGACCCCGGGCAGCCTGACACTGGCAGCGGAAGTGCCAGCAAGCTGAGCTTCACGTCGTGCAAGGTAGAAGAGCGAAGTGTGAAGACACGAATTTTGCCTCGATCTGATTTTAAAGCCTCCAGCGAGATCCTCCAAGAGTTCACTTTTGCGTTCAGCCGCCGCCACCATGGCGTATGAGTGACGGCGGGATTCGCCGAAAACTCAATTGGCTCGATTCTGGAGTGCCGGCAAATTAAATTTATATTTTTGGACAAATCAATGAAATTTAATGGTCGCCGAGCACCGAGGGAGAAGGCAGACGAAGCTCGCTAGGCTCTGGTGAATGGAGTGAAAATAACGTTCACTAATGAGTGGTTGTCCATGGTTTTATTGGCCCTTGAGTTCCAGCGAAAAGGGACCGACTCGGATCCCTGGCCGCCAGGGCGAAGGCCGAGGGGAAGGAAACGATTTCAAAAGCGGTGCCAATAATTGTCTGTATCCTCCTCGAGGGCCTCCTCTCAGGGTTCAAATTTTTCGGAATTACGAGCGACGATTGCTGGAGATGCCGCCGCAGTCCCCAAGATGAGGTTTTTCTCAGGCTTCCCACGCCGGTGCCCAGAGCGCCGTGAATCCTTTCAGCAGAAGTGCGGGATTGGGATGGATGGGGTTGGGCGCGTTTGAGTCGGTTTGGGGCTGCACGTGTTTATGCTGTCTTTCGTCTGGGGGTCGATGGAGGCGGCCTCTCGAGGCGAGGCCAGACGATGTGCGAAAGGTTCGACGGTGATTTGGGGGTTCAACTGCAATAGGAGCAATGCAGAACGAGCGAACAATAATGAGAGCCGAGAGAGAGCTCTGAAGAAGACAAATCGAAGCGAACTTTTAAGGAATCCGCTCCCTCGACGACAGGTAATCGTCGCCCCGATTTGGTTGACGTCCTCCCATTCATCGTGCGCTGCCGCCGTGTGGGAGCGAGAGTCCTCTGGGGACCGAAGGACTTGCAGGCTCCGACCCACGCGCGACCACTGCTCCGCCAAAGAGTCGAGTCCACGAGGAGTCGAGGATGCTCGAGCGCTCGGGCGTGTAATTGCTCGTTTTACAGGCGACAGCAGCAGCAACACAAGAACAACCACGGCAACAACACAAGCGCCGGTCAATGACAATCGGCAGAGAGAGAGAGAGAGAGAGCGGCGCAACAAGAAACCACTATTTGCCGTCGATCAGCGTGGAAAAGCAAACAAATTTATTCATTAAATGCAAGGACTCTTCACAGGACACTCCTCGGAGGGATCTGAACTTTCACTGAACCCAAGGAGGGCCAAAGTCGGGCGGTTTAACCGGGACGAGTCGACAAACTTTGGCGAAAACTTTTGCAATTGCAGGTCGTAGGTGGGAAGGAAACAGGAGCCAATAATAGAACTGGCTAAACTAAAATGCAGCAACAGCCAGAGAGACAATGACCAATCTAACGAACTGTTTACCAAAGTCAGCAGGAACTGCTTAGGGAGCGGGAGGCGGGGAACTTGACGGAGACGAAGGACAAACAAGCGACTGAATTGAATCTGATAAGGTGCAATAAATTCACTGTCACAGTTGGCAACACTTTTCGACTCCCCAGCTACCTCACCCCACTATCTCTTTCTCTTTCACTACCCCTCACCACTTCCGTTCGGCTCATTGAACTTCAACTCGTTGCCGATCGCCCGGTGGTTGGGGGAAGATTAAAAATGTCAGCTTTCGAATACATGAAATATTGTTTCAGTCCCCGCCTTTCCTCTGTCGCAGTCTCTTCCCGCCTCGCTCCTCGCTCCTCGCTCCTTGGGATTAAAATTTCCACTCGGTGCTGCTGAGGATGCCGTCTCGACAGGGTCTGCGAAACAATGGAGCATTAGCATGGCTTCGGAAGGGACCCTGAGTTCTACTTGCAAGCATGCAAATTGCGTCAGGAGCTTATTTTTTAAAGATTCTGACAACCAGGTCTCAACGAATCCGAAACGACTGAGGGCGACGGTTCCAACCAGATGGACGGAGACTCGGCCGTTCTTTCACCTCGACGCCTTTAATATGCTATCGTGCAGATGCTAGGGAACGAATTCACCGACAGGTTCCCTCCTGGCGAGGCAGAATTCAGAGGTATTTAACGAGGGTATTTACAAGAGCCTTAGACAGAACTCCTAGCAACCTCTTAACTTTCCCCAAGGGGAATCAGGAAAGCACTAAAAACTCTGCTTCCTTCCGATGACGGGACGTAAAAGTTTCCAAATAAATTTTAGGTCACAACAGGGGATCCCAGATAAGTGGGAGTCGAAGGCGAACTCGTCAAAATCG
The DNA here is from genome assembly GCA_947389925.1 of Coelopa pilipes. Classification (NCBI taxonomy): domain Eukaryota; kingdom Metazoa; phylum Arthropoda; class Insecta; order Diptera; family Coelopidae; genus Coelopa; species Coelopa pilipes. The sequence continues at coordinate 41,812,751 of OX376699.1, forward strand.
AAATCTGGGCCTCTGGTGGCACCGGTCGAAACTTTTGAATTAGGCTCCAGACAATGCAGGCAACTTGTTTAATTGTCGCTCGCCGCAATGAGTGTTCGTCACATTTTAATCGCGTTTCATCCCCTTTCGCCGAGGACTCTTATCGCGCTTCCGCCCTAGCCAGACGGCGGTCTCTCTTCGACGAAAGCTGCCATTGACTCCACCTTGTTTATTCTTCCTCCCCGCCGCTGGTTACCGCGGCCCCGCTGCCGGTCGTCCGAGGACTCTCCACGTCGGCGCCGACCCCATCCACCTGTTGCGGCTCGCGTCGAGTTGAGTCGAGTCCGCAGCAGGCGGCGCAACCTGTTCGACTCGAACATGTCGTGGCTCGAGTTGTGTCTTCGGCCAACCTCGGCTGCTCCGTGCGCGACCGCGACCGGTTCCCTGTTGGCTTCCGCTCTGGGGCGTGTGGGTGTGCGTGTGCCTGTGCCGGGGTGGGTTTTCATTGGTTCACTGGTGTGCGAGTCGGTCGGTCTGCCACTGTCGGAGCATTTCCTCCAGACAGTTCGAAGGCACGCACGCGGACGACAAGACGTTCAGCGTCTTGGGTTGCTTTTGGCGCGTAATCTTTGCGTTGAACTCCCCGATACCACGACTCATTGGTGGTTATCGACTGATTGTCAGCAAGTGTGTGCGAAAAATATTGAAGATAAACGTTAAACGACTGTGCAATGCGATTGAAAGTGCCGAAATATCAATTAATAATCTAAAAAAGTTCTATAAAAATATCGGTTTTCTAACTGCAGGAACACTCTCGAATCGGACTAGAGAAAATATTGGATAACTTTCATAGAAACAGTAGAAAGCATAGCCAATCATTTGAACGTAAGTTTGAAACTAATAGACAATACTAAAATTTGTTGAGACAAAAAAAAAGAATAAATAAAAAATAAGAAATAAAAAAATAAAGAAAAATTAAATAAATAAAAAATGTTTTGTGTAATTTCGATTAATTTAATTCTTTTGTGGTCTGCTTATCGCACGTTTTTATTAATGTATTCATGTACGGCACTTTTATTCATGTAACGAAATTATTAATTTTTTCTTATTATAAAATTAATTAAAATTTTAGTTTAATTGAAATCAAAGAAACTGTCCTATGCCTTAAATGCTTGGCAATATCCTTAAGTACTTCTCCCCTTCGTCCAATAAATACACACACACATAAACGTCCCCACTCAACCCCTTCAATGTCCTTCCAGATTTCGTTGGATGTAATTAAATTATTTGGCGCTGTCATCACTTTTCACTCTCACGGGCCGAAATCAGTCTTGGCCTTATCCTGAGAGGGTTGAAACGAAATTTGCACACGTCGCAAAGAAAGTCCTTGCGCAGTGGGGGGACGGAAGTCATTTTAATTACGCGAATAAGGAAAAAGTAAATTGGAAGCGTCTTTTTGTCGGCTTAAGAGAGGTGAAGCCAGCTAAAGCGGATTAAAATTGCAAAAACTCAAATGGATCCGTCTCTTCCTCCTATTCACACCATGCTCTTTCCTCTCCCTTTCTTCTGTTCCTGTCACATCTGGCTGCTGAGAAGGGGGAGGAGATTACTTTCCATCCGAGCGGCATTAATTCCTAGAAATACCTCGCATGCTTAACAAGGACGTCTCGTCAACATTCCGACCTCCGCCCCTGGTTCCTGGCCCCTGGCCCTTGATCCGCGCCTGTCGCAATTTGCGGTCGGATACAGGCATCTCCGATTAAACACTCAGCACATCCTGTGCAAATGGAAATTATTTGAAAGCTTCTCATGTGATAAATGAATACAATACAACACGACTCAGAAGACCACATGGAATTTTCATCACTTCACCCGAGTTGACTTTGTTCGAGCAGACTGAACTTTGCGGCTTTCAGCAATCACAATCCGGAAAACACTCCACCTGAGGCAACTCGGTAGCTTGTTTAGAAGAATGTATTCAACGAACTTGCTTGCTGATCTGTGATATTTTATCACATTTCACCCCTTGTTGCTGTACCAAATTCTCGGAATCGCCGGTGAAGAATTTTCATTTCTCGAGGAAATCCCATATCCCCTTTATTACTACGATCCGGAAAGGCGAATATTCCACTTAAGGAAATCAATATTTTTCTTGAGGGCATAGGTAGAAATAATTTCAATAAAAGCACGACATTATTATTATTAGTAGGTTAATAATAAAAAATGCTGCTAAATCAGTTGATGTTTGTTATTGTTTACATTATCGCATGCTCGCCACAACCAGGTGTTGTCTGCCTTTGTCAAGGTTACGAGATTTGCAATTAATTCATGAAACAAGGGTTCATGGGGGAAAGAACTTCAAACGGAACGACATAGGAAGTTCCTCCAAAGGTCGCCTTCGAGGACCTGTTCCAAATTTGGTAACACAGATTTTCCATCTGAGTAACTCTGGAGCCATAAAAATAGGCAATGGAAGAGGAGCAGAGAAGGAGGGCGACTTTCAAGTAGGCGTGAATATTAATAAAAGGCCGGGGTCGAGTGGAATTGCTTTACGGAGTAATCCTGAAGTCTTCACCTGCCGTTCCAGGACCCTCGCTCGTCGCTCTAACCCACCTCACACACGCTTCCACCCAGGTTCTGCGGTCGACTCGCAGACATCTGATACCCTCTGCGGCATCTTCCGTGTGACTAATTGAAATGTATCGCCGAATTTATTTGCGCAGACGTGCACGGGCCCCTCACACCACTGAGGCTGGGCAGATCCTTCGTCAGGTCCGCCTTAATTGTAGCAATGCATCCGCCCAAACGGAGACAAACGAACCGTCACCAGACAAACAGACAGACAGAGGGAAATCAAATATAAATCAGGAAGGAAAAACCGAAGTTAATCCAAAGCCAACAACAGTAACATTTACACACCTAATTGTGGCCAAGAACGATGACGGCAGGACGACCTAATATAAAATTGGGCAGACAGAGAAGAAACGACGGAGACGAAATCGCTGAGATTGAGAAATAACGTATTATTAGTGAACTCGAGGTCAGACGGAAGTGAGTGATCCGGGGAAAGCTCCAGGTCTGAAATAGAATCCAATCGAGCCGTGGACTCAGTCGTTGCATGACTGGCGGTCATTTGTTCCAAGCCATGCCATTACCAATGAATTATGTTGGCGTCCTTCAACCGCCATTGGCCGCAAAACCTCCCCACGCCATCCCACCGCCTGCTGTGTCTCCCTCTCACAAAGCGGGAACCACTAATCCGGTCAACGAGTCTTCCAAAACCAAATCCAGTAAAAACAAATACAGGAACCCATTAATTATTGAAAGAGAGTGGGGAGTGAGAAGGGGAGGGAGATTTATTGAAAAAGGTCCTCATTAAATCTGAGTGTCCGCAGAAAGTCCGAGACCTGCTTCCTCCCAACCTCTCGGGGCGAAACTAGATACCTGTGACGACTACAATGCCTTGAATATACGTTCCAAAATATTTATCAAATTTTCATCAAGCAGCTTCTGCGCTAATCATTGGCCCTGGTCCGCTTCTCTGCTCTCACAGGAGGTACTTCAAGGTCCTGCCAGCGACCACGTCCACGTTCTCTTAATTATCTCTTCCCGAAATGGTTGCTGACAGCCCAAACACTTAGGACGCTATTCATGAACGCTCGGACAGACAGCAGTGCACGAGCTCCGACGCCGTGGCCAAGGTGACTCCCTGTGTAGTTGTTGTTAATGGTGTTTGCGATTTGGCAGCAAGACTTAATTATTCCGAAGAGCGGTTTCAGCACGAGCGCAAATTGTGCTCTGAATTGAGTTTTATTCAAATGAGGTCCTCGACAAGCGCAGAACTCAGGTCCTTTCCGCGAACCAGAACAAGGACCTAGTCCTTGTCCAACTACTCGCCTTTAGAATCGTCGATCCCACAATTGGAACAACTACAGCACCTCTGCGCCGATGCTGGGTGGAGGAGGACGTCTGTGGTCGAGAGGGAAGTATACAAAGATAGAGAGCGCCCGAAATGTGGAGACCATTTGAATGACTGAGAGGAAAATTAGGTATATAAAAATATATGATAATAAGTTCGGAAAGCACTTGTCACCTGGGCTGGAAACTGTGAATTTAATTGTTGTACTTTTACAATACAAATGGAAAATATTCTCACCCGTGTATCTACGCACAGGAGTCGAGTACAAAATAGGGTTCCTTATGACCACTAATGAGGACAAGTGGATTCCTGTATAACTGGATGGACTGGTTTAGTGTTAAATATTCAAATGAACGAACAATGGTCTACTTGAGGAATAATTCCACCTCCATAAACAAGTGAAACCACATCAGCTACCAAACCCCTGGCTACGACGAAGTCAGTACCACAGAACACAAGTAAGCCATAAACAATGCAGTGTAAATTAAGCAATAACAAAGGATGATGTCGGAATTCGCTTGAAATTCCGGTTACATAGAACCACGACAATAGAGTGTTTAATTTGCGAATTCACTGTCGACTCATAGGTCGGCCTCCGTCCCAGCTGGGACAGGGTCGAGATTTGCATTTCCCAAAAATTCTAATTGGATGCGGAACGGGAGCCGGAGGGGAAGGCAGAGAATGGCGAACAGGAGGCACAGGAACTTGAGTCCTGACTGTGTACCACGAATCAATTTCATTTCTCGGGAGGAAGGACCAGGAGGACTACGAGAAATTTCCCAAATCCGATCCCCTGACGAAGGAATGGCGAGGGGTCGTCCCAAGTGCTGGGTCCGATTTCCGAAAATTCCCAAAGTTATTAATACCTTTCATGCCAGGCACGCGTGGAAGCAGAGGGGGCAGCGGGGCTCCAGATGGGGTCGAGGCGCCTGCCCACGGCCGCGGAGGCCATTTGAGTTACGGCGGGTTCATCATCGCGCCGTTCGCACAACCCCAAATGGCGTAGTCTCGAAATTAACGCCATCTGCAAACGCTTATCTCGGCCGGGGCACGATTCGCGCTTCGCCGGAGTCGGCGAGCGGAGGCAATAAAACAGCAGCCATAACCATGAGCCAAGGACGACCGAGACGAACAAATCAGACACCGCTCCGACGCTCTGACACCGCCCAGACTGAGCGAGACGGGCCTCGCACTTTGACTTTGACTTCACTCTGATTGCCTCCCACTCGGCCCCGACTGTTGTCCGCCCTCGCCCTCGCCCTCGCGCGGTGCCTCCCGGTTCACGTCCTCGCCTCGTCGGTGTCAACTCTTCCCCTTGGCCCGCCGTATGTGGGACTTTGCATTCCTCCGAACTCTCCTTGCCGCTCGCATTCCCAAAGGCCTGCCAATCATCCTCCTCAGTGTCCTCGTCCCCTAATCGAGGCCCTCACCGTCATTTCTATCGTTCCTTCCATTGTTCTCGTCCCTTCCATTCGCCCCTCCTTCGCTTCTCTCTTCGATAATCTACATTTCTTTCCTCCCGCTTCCTACTTTTTGCTTATTGCTGCGTTTTGTTCGTCTTCTCGGCTTCATCGCCATCGCCATCGTCATGATCTTCATCGACATCATCATCACTGTCGACTTTCTTTTTCGAAGAATCATCAACTTTATTGCTTTCCTTCTCCCTCGCTCTCCACCGGGCTTCGTGATCTCCCTCTATTTGCCCTTTTTGAATTGCCATCTTGTTTCTTCTCCTTCTCGCTCATTTTTTGGTGCTTCTCAGCGACCTCTTTTTCTCATTCTGCAATGAATTTGCAAACAAATGTCTTTCCACGCCTTTAAACTCTGGGCCTGATGTTGTCAACGTCACTTCGCCCCTCATGTTCCTTCCCCCTTTACGTCCCGCCACATGTCAGGACCATTTAGAAAAGTTGCCAAAATCATTCGTTCGAAAGGAATAAAAACGTCAGCGGAATCGACTGGGAAGTGACGAGACTGGCTTCGAACGCGCCCAAAACCTTGGATGAGTCGCCTCCGAGAATCCACAAGATATGCTGCCCTGACTTCTCGTCCTCGCTGGAAATCAAATCAAACGCAACCGGAATTCGGAGAGCTTTCCGCAAAGATACACTATTCCGGGTAGGAAACTTGGGAACGTTGGGAGAGAAAATTGCAGCGGTTTTGTCTTCAGGATCCTGTTGCGGCTCTTCATTTCCCTGAACCATTGTGTTTCACATACCCTTCCTTGGATCCTCAAGGGTATATGAATTCTTATGAAACTCCCTCGAAATCCGTCGACTCCCTTTCACTAAACTTGCCTTTGTCCGCAACATCATCATTGCTTCCTTCGTCTGCTCGATGCGACTCAGAAGTGTTCGAATCAAACCACAGGACTTCTGCTGACGACTTGTCTGCTGGGACGATTCGCTCGGTCAGGGCGAAGTCGCCTGTCGAACGATCCCGGCAGCAAGGATTTGGTTGGATGCGTATCGTTGGCAGTTGGAGAAAGTTGGAGAGAAGGCCCAAGAAATTGCTGCATACTCCCGGGCGTGTTGGCGGACCGCTCCAACTAAGTCGTGTATTTTGTTGCCTTCCGCGAATCCCCGAAGCCTAATTTTATTGCGATTTATGACGCGCGGTCAAATGGCGCGAGACGTGTGCAATTAGTCTTAATTAGCTCGAACGGCGGGGGCAAGGAAGGCCGAAAGATGAGAGGAAATCTTAAAATATTATGGAATACGGATTTAGAGATTCCCAATATAAATTCCTCGATCAGCGCCGTATGCAAATACTTCATTCTCCTTTCTGTGCAACCATCAGGCATACAGACTGTAGTTCGCTTAACCCTGGATGAGAATCCTTCTTAATTTACCTTTGCTAGGAGGCTTCACCGCTATTTTCGGCAACACCCATAACGAATTCTTTCCCTACTCCTTCTCCTCCTCTTCTTGCTCCTGTATGTGGCCCTGATAAACATTTGACGGAACGCGAGCTCCTCATGAAATTTAAATTAAAACAGCTCCGAGCAGTCTTTGATCCTCCCGCTTTCCCGTACGCCCTCGCTGTTGCTGTGGGCTCGCTCGGTCTGGTGCCGGCTTTAAAACCCTGTCCTCGGGAATGCGCGGTGGTGGGGCCGCGACTAATGGGAGAATGTGTGGTAATGAAGCCTAAGCGACTTTTACTTTTGGCTTTTAGTAAAAATACCAAAATCTATGACACCTCTATCTGCGACCTTTCGTCCTTGCGCCTTCGCCACTCCTCATAACCATCAATGTCAATTCGTCCCCTCGTCTTCCCGGATCGCTTTCGAGTCGGGTTAAGCCCATGTCGGGATTTGCTGCTAATTGAGTTGCTGTTAAGTCCCGCGTGATTGCAAGGTCTTTTTGGCTCTCCTTTGTCCTTCCCTTCCGCCACGGCGAGGCCTTGATTGCGTGCCAGCTGACCATGATTTATGGGCGAAACTTTCTGTGGATCCCGAACTAAAGTTTGTTCTCGCTTTTGTTCTTCTTGCAGCCGAGTGGACGACAACACACACAATTATTTCAAAGAACCACAACCGCGTCTACGTGATGCTGCATCGAAGTTACGCTTAGACGACCTTGTGAAGTTCAAGCGAGTCGGGCAACAGGGCGAGAGAAATCCGGACGACAATATCTGAGATTGGAGAGATTAGAGCCACGAGCGGAAATGGATGAGTTCCCGGTGGTGCCGCTGCCGTCGGACGAGGTGCTCGAGGAGGAGGAGTTCGGTGAGTGAAGGCATCCCTCTCCCTACATCTCCATCTCCATCTCCATCTCCATATCCATCGATAGTCCACGTCCTAATCGTTTCCGTCGCTTCCCCAGAGCGCCTGTACTCGGCCCCCGCCGAAATCGTGGCCCTGCTGTCGATCTTCTACGGCGGCATCAGCATCCTCGCCGTGATCGGCAACACGCTGGTCATCTGGGTGGTGGCCACGACGCGCCAGATGCGCACCGTCACCAACATGTACATCGCGAACCTGGCCTTCGCCGACGTCATCATCGGCCTCTTCTGCATCCCCTTCCAGGTGAGTCTGAGAGTCAGTCAGAGTACGATGGCTTTTGTGTCTGCACGTGTGTGTCTGTGGCTCGGATCAGCCCACAGCGAGCGCGTCACTTGAACCTAATCGGCTTCGGGAAACTCATCATCAATACAGAGGCACGGATAAGAGTCGACCGCAGAGGCATCATATTACACAGACACTGTGAGCCCCGCGAAAAGTGCCCGATAATGCGATAGACACGAGTGTGCCGAAAGTTTCCTGGAATTTTGAAACTCGTGTGGTCCCTCCCTGCCTCCACGGCGCCCAGTTCGGTTCGCAAGGACCTGGATCAGTACCAAACCGCAAGTGGTTGTGGGTGAGGGGAGAAGGAATTAACGAAAACTCAATTCAAGCACCGAGGCAGGGACGCGGCGAGCTTAATGAAGGAGTTGCTGGGCAGACACAACAATGGCGAAGAAAACATGGCGGTCGAGGACGTCGGGGCAGACGCCAAGGTCGGTCGGTTGATGGAGAAACAATGATGTGGAGAGAACCATGGGGATGATGAGGGGCGCGCCCAGGATGACGAGGCAACGGGGGGTTTCCCGAGGAACCGAAGTGGATGCCGCGACACCCAAAACAACCGCAATGGGGAAGCAGAGTTGACAAATGACTTCCGAAGGGGCAGGAAACACGTGACCAGCACCAAGGCCGAGGTGAAGATGGAGAGGACAGGGATCGGGGCGGTTAACGAGGGAGAATTGAAAATTAATAACCTGGCAAGTTGAACCTCGACGGTAACTATGCGGGAAGCTGAGCAAAGAAGTTGCCGATTGCGAAATTAGGAACTGGAACAGAACCTGACAACTGAACCTACTCATGCTCTTTCTCAGTTAGAGAAAGGAACCTGATATGTTGACGATTTCGCCATGTCTTATACGTTTATTGTTGCTTCATTAAAATGTATTCCGGAGGGATTCGGGAGAAGGAGCGAAAGGAGATGGAGAGACGTGCCGTGAGTGATTTCCACGAATGAGCGAATACTTCTTTCTTCCACGGAAATGACACTCGGCATGCCTCCAATTTGGCTGCTATTGAAGGGGACTTTGTTGTTGCCTCCGCAACACAAAGTGGTTGCTACTAATGTCATTGTTGCTACAACTTCCCCTTCTCTATCCCTGTTTCAGTTCCAGGCCGCGCTGCTGCAGAGGTGGAACCTGCCGTGGTTCATGTGCGGCTTCTGCCCTTTCGTCCAGGCCCTGAGTGTGAACGTATCCGTGTTCACGCTGACCGCAATCGCAATCGATCGCCATCGCGCGATTATCAATCCGCTGAGGTGAGTTTGATGTCGAACGTTTGAGGTGGGAGTCCATCGATCGGGCAAGCTCTGACGAAGGATACGGCATTGAATGATTTGATTGAATTAGGCTTCGACGATACAATCGAGAACCAAATTGTTTTACTCAAGTAACTTAGTCGACGAGTTGCGTCCGTATTATAAATAGTTCAGCAAATAAACCTTTCATCATTTTTTAGCGATGATGATGATTCATCATATTCAGAAAAGTCAGTCGCACACACGAATAGGAATATTTGGCTTTGAGTAAGATTCTGCGGAATTGATTTCCTGTATGCATTTGCATGCCCACACATATCCGAGCATATCTATCTAATCCCTAAATGCTCTTCCCAGTCTTTCTTGCTTGCCGTCCGTCCGCCCTCGGAATTTTCTGGAATCAATAGTCCTGGCATACGAAAGTCTCATATTTCAGCAGCAATAAAGAAATAACCTTTTGGCTCTGGAGAGGATGCGAGAGGTTCGAGTTCGGCAAATATTTCTTACAGAATGAAATTAAAAATATGTCAAAGGACACGTGGACAGGGTGAAGCGGTTTGTCCACAAATAAAATATAATTTCAGGAGGATCGCGAAATTCTTGGAACAGCGTCGACGTTAAGAATTAGGAGGAGGAATTTCGAACGTCGCTATGAGGGAGGAAATAGAGAGAACAAAGAAGGGGGGTGCCATTTCTAAAAAAATTTACTCAGTATGCCAGGCAGAGAAAAATTCGAAGGGATGGAGAAGCATCATAAAAGAATTTTTAATTCTCGAGAATGTGACAAAACCAAAAAAAAAAAAACAATAATTCAATAAAGATATTCGATGACAGTTGAAAATAATTGCAATTAAGACGAAGTCGAGCAAGACTTTTAGGAAAATGGTTCAATAACATGGATGTAATTGAAATGTAAAGAAGTAAAATGTGTTGAACTTACCCAGCATCCCCCATGTGAATGTTTCTGGAAAGTAAGAAGAATAAATTAACATAAACAAGGTATAGAGTGAATCATTCCTATAGCTAAAAGATGAATTAATATTCATGACACTTGTTTGTACAGTAGTTTAATAAGAAAGTACGCCCATGTTTATGGCCAAACGGCTGTGCAAATGGCCACCTGGCTTCCGCCAGCGGCCTCCGTCAGCGCGTTCTGTGCGTTCCCAGAAATCTACTGATACCATTCCCTTTCATCTCTCTCCCCCCCACTCCCTCGCCTGTGCAGAGCACGTCCGACGAAGTTCATTTCGAAAGTGATCATCGGGAGCATCTGGCTGGTGGCGCTGACCTTCGCCATCCCCTGCGCCATCGCGTTCCGGGTCGAGCTGGTGCACGAGCGCTTCAAAGGTACCGACCTGTGCTAATTGAACCGAAGCACCTCCGCGCCCATATTGACATAACTAATGTTTCTTCCGCACCCGCAGAGGACGACGTCATCTTCAACGTGACCCGCCCGTTCTGCATGAACAAGAACCTCTCGGAGCCGCAGCTGCAGACCTACCGCTACACCCTGGTCTTCGTCCAGTACCTGGTGCCCTTCTGCGTCATCAGCTTCGTGTACATCCAGATGGCGGTCAAGCTCTGGGGCACCCGGGCGCCCGGCAACGCCCAGGACTCGCGCGACATCACCCTGCTGAAGAACAAGAAGAAGGTCAGTGGGTCGCCGGGACGAGTGAACCCCTCTGTCTGACTCTCACTATATTTACGACAGGTCATAAAGATGCTGATCATCGTTGTGGTCGTCTTCGGGCTGTGCTGGCTGCCCCTGCAGCTGTACAACATCCTGTATGTGACGATTCCGGAGATCAACGAGTACCACTTCATCAGCATCGTCTGGTTCAGCTGCGACTGGCTGGCCATGAGTAACAGCTGCTACAACCCCTTCATCTACGGCATCTACAACGTGAGTCCGGGTCGTTCGGGGGAGGTCGTGGGCGACCAAGGGCCCGGGTCCGGGTTGGGTCCTGGGAGTGGTGGGAGTCGCCAGGGGCTGCGAGCCAGCGTTGATGTGATGTTTATTTGCGTGCCCTTGGCGCGACACGGAATCTCGACACAATCTGGTCGCGTTCGTGGGGAGGAGGGGTGTGAGATGTGTGTATGTGTAAGAGGCAGACAGGAGGAGGAGCTCGGGGTAATTCAATTTAGACTGATGACCTACCCGGAGTAGAAGCGGAGGATGAGATGGGAAAGACAAGACAGGAAAGGGAAAGGACAAGGAAGGATAGGACCGGCGAGATAAGCGGAAAGATGGGGTGGGGGAGGCAAAGATAAGACCGGCTGTTGACGGAGCGGCAGGGCATGAAAAGTCCGTTTACGCTCGGCTTATTCGTAGCGCTTCCCGCGCCAAGACGACGACAGCCACAACTCAATAGTGCGGCGACTCCCGTTCGTCGCCGTCGTCTCGGGTTGAAGGCCCGGCGGACCCTCGCCTTGTCCTCCGAAGGACACACGTCTGCGACTTGGGCAAATTGTCGGCGTGCGAAGGAGGCGGGCAGGAAGCGCCGGCCAGACTCCCAGACGCTCAAGGGATGCCTTTCAGCCCGTGCTAATAGTGCGTGACGTCCTTCGGAGCACGGGAGGCAGCGGGCGGCGGATGCCGAGCTATTTTTAAATTTAAGACATTCGATTGTCTCCTTCCTCCCACCGTCGTTGGCATCCGCTCCCGTCCATTGAACTCGATTTAATATCAGCTTTTAAGGCCCGCCATCCACGCTCGACCGAGGAGCGAGGAGAGACATTTGCCGGGATTCCTAATCGCCATTGTTCCATCCCGAGCACTGTTGCCTAATTCGAAGTCATTAAAAAATACTTGGCGCTCGTTAAAATTCGCATTAAAGGGCTTTCGACAGCTTTTCACCCAGCCGCCCCAGGACCCCGACCGACCGACCGCCCGGCCGGCCGTGCGTCCGCGTCGATTGCTGGCCATAGGCCTCGGCTCCCGAGGGACCTCGAATTGAGTGCGAAGGACATCGCGGTCCTTTGACTCGGTCGAAGAAATTCGATTTGCAACTTTCGGTTTCGGCCGAATTTAATTTTTGGCCTCCAGCAATTGTTGGCGGGGGACGGAGGCGGTGGATGGGATGAGAGAAATAATCAAAGTTATTTGTGCGCGAGAGGGGCGGGGCTGGGCGGACTCGTCTCGTCGTAAAAATCGGGTTTTATTTCGCGTATAAAAAGGGATTTCGCCCACCCCATATATTAGGCTGCGTCTGTGTGTGTGTGGCGTTATCGGCCTTTGTGTGGTTGTGGGGTCGTAAAAAGTTTTCTTCCGAGAATGGAAACTCCCCATCTCACTCACGCTCTTTCTCTCTCTTCCCCCCTCTCCGTCGACTGCAGGAGAAGTTCAAGCGGGAGTTCAACAAGCGCTTCACCACCTGCTTCTGCAAGTTCCAGACCTCGCTGGACGGGCACGAGCGGACCGTCTCGGTGCACACGCGCGCCAGCTCCGTGCGCTCCACCTACGCGAACTCCTCGACGCGCGTCCGCAAGAATCTCTTCCTCCACGGGCCGGCCCAGAACGGCCACGGCTCCCGACTACCGAAGCGGGTCGAGGCGAAGGGCGGCCCCAGCATCTACAACGTGATCGCCTACAGCAACGGGGCCAACGGCGCCTCGGCCGGCCTGACCGACGGCAAGGGCCACGGCCCGGCCCACGACCAGTGGCGCCGCAACAACTTCCGGCCGCTGCACCCCGACGTCGTGGAGCACGAGGATGACGACGACGGCGCCGTGGCCGTAACCTTCGTCGAGCTGCGCCTCACCCCGCCCGCCGAGGAGGCCGCCGCCGCTGGAGCCCCCCTGCACCAGCCACCGCCGTCGACCCAGGCCGCCGACCCCGCGGGCTGCATCTGCGAGCAGGAGCTCGGCAGCAGCAACGACTGCGACGGCACCTGCATCCTGAGCGAGGTCTCGCGCGTCCAGGCGCCGACAACGGACGTCGCCATCGCCGCCGCCAACAACAACAACTACAGCCCCTGCAAGATGGGCTTCAGGTGCGGGGAGTCCGCGGAGCTGGAGCTGAACGAGTTCGCGCCGCTGAACGCGCGGCCGGCCGGGACGCCGCGGACGACGCGCGCCTGAGGGACGGCCCGCGGGCTCCCGGAGGCAGGGGGGGAGCCTCCGAGCAATCTGTGATCACACGAACGAGGGACTGGGAGCCTCTGACAGGGAGCCCTTGAGGAGCCAGGCTGCCGGGGGCGAGAGGAACGGACTGGTGGAAAGGAGTCCGGTCGCTCAGTCAGATTTTCAGTATTTTAGGGATGTTTAAGGAGCCGATTCAAGGTCTGCGCAGTATTATTGGGCAAAGTCGTGGTCAATACAGGAAGCAACGAAGGACGAGAAGGACTAGAACAGAAATTTGGTTTATAAGTTAATTTGCATAGATCCTGGCACCCCTCCCTCTGTCAAACGGGCTCAAAAACATAAGTGAACCTAAAGCTCTTCCAGGGACCCACTCAGCGAGGTCCTCCATGTCTGTTGTGAAATATAATTTAATTGGACAAAGCTTTATTACCAGAAACGTGCATATGTACATATGTATGCAGATTCGTATCAATTTATAGGTTCCTCTTATTCCACCGATTGCATCAAATGCAGAGAGCAAAATTACAAAGGATTTAACCGGCTCTAAACCATTTATCATTAGTTTCGAAAGTGTTAACTCTGAACTTCACGAAATAAAATCACTCAAAAATGACAGGTAGCAGAGCGGATTGAAAAAAAGTAAAAACAATTGTGTATTAAATTTCCACATCAATTCGACGGTTTCAAAAAAATTGCTCTCGTTTCATATCGATTTTTTCCCTTCAGTGTTAATGCAATGTTCGTGTAACGACAGAACAATTAATTATAATGTTTGTTGTAAATATATAATTAGGTAGATTTATTATTAATTAAGTTTCACGTACATTTAGGAGATGTTTTAAATTATTCATATTACAAAAGGACAAAAACAAAAACAAAAAAAAAGATAATTTTTACACTCATATTCAATTTCAATAAAATGTATTTCAACTGAAAATTGAGACTGCTTTTTTCCACTTCCGGCTACAGGAAACAGACATAATGGGATTTTTTAGGGCACCAAGGTTAATCGATGATTTAACCGAGAATCATAATTACATTAAATTTCCAATAATGCAAATAATAAAATAATAAAATTGATCAATATAACAAAATGTATCTCCACACTCCTGCTCGGTCAATGCCGACGGTAGAGGAATTTCTCAATCTTCTGCTTTTCTAAGCAATTTAGCCTTTGCCAGAACCCAAAGCTTCGACAAGAAAAGCTCAGCTCTCTTTCCCGCATTATGTCTTTCTCACACGTTTCTTCGTATCCATTGTGAATGGGCCACGTCGCCTTCGCGTCGTCTTTTTGAGTCTTCGAGCACAAGAGAAACTCCGACGACGTCTTGACGAAGCTCCGCGAAAGCTGCGCCGACGCGAGCTTTCGTGTGAGACGCCGACCCAAGACACGAACCGGAAGAAGCGGCCCAAGTCGAAGACATAGGTTTGAGGTGGAGCAAGAAGAAACTGCCTTTGAAAATCATTAAAAATCCCCGTCATCCCCCCTCAGATACGGTCGACGGGAAATCCCGGCCAACGAAAGCGAAACCGTTTTTCGCTGTCGCCTGCCGCCGTCACGCGATCGAGTGTGAGTGTGAGTGAGTGAGTGCGTGCGAAGGACCTGCATCCGGTGCCGGCCGCTCGCTCCGCCCCCCGCCGGCACCATGTGCGACTGATTCCACACGAGCTTGTCCTCGTTTAGGGTGCTGCACTTGCTGTTGTTGTAGCACAGTCGTCGCCGCTGAAGACAATTAAATATTTAACAACAAAAAACAACAAGAACAAAAGTGAGCAATCGAATTCGAGTCGTCGCAACGACGGCTGTCACCCTGTTTTTTCCGCTCTCTCTCGCCTTCCGGAACGAGACACACCCGCACGTCTGTGTGCCGGCGGAGGTCACACGGATGTGTGTCGGCGTATGTGTGTGTGTGTCTCCTGTCTTGCATGTCATTGTTTTCATAACGTGTTTCAAATGGTGGGAACTTTCGAACATTTTAAACTGGCCGTTATTGATTGATTTGCCGCCCGCCCCCTCTCTCGCCGGCGCCCTGACTTTTAAACTATGGGCTTTTAATTGAGAGACGTGAATTCATCGAAAGGACTCCCACGACTGGTCGCCGTCGCTTAAAGACCTTCAGTCGCCGCAGAACGTTCGGCGAAACGACACCGAGACCGCTTTAAAGTGACGCGAGTGGCGCAACCGGAACCCTTCGACTATATAGTTGAGCTGCAGTTTTATTGTATTCCACATACTCCGTTCGCCAACAGGTTTCTAAAGGTACTCTTGCGATCAGCAATTCTTCCAAGGAGCCAAGATTTTGTCAGCGAACCCGAGCGAACCGAGGCCGGAGCCGCCCAACGCGATGACCACGGCGAGGGCCGACGTCGAGGGCATGGCGAGAGAACCGAGCGACGCCTCCAAGTCCGGCGACGGCGACAACTCGACCACGTCCACAACGACGCCAACGACGACGACGACGACGGCTGACAGCGCCACGCCCATCGGGGACTTCTACCGGGACGCGACGGTCCTGATCACGGGCGGCACCGGCTTCGTCGGCAAGGTGCTGATCCAGAAGCTGCTGCGGGCCTTCGAGCTGCGCAAGATCTACATGTTGGTGCGCGTCAAGGACGAGCTGAGCGTCGAGGAGCGGCTGCAGCGGTTCTTCGCGGAGTCGGTGAGTCGGGCGAGGGCGGGGCGGGTGAGGTTCCAGAGTAACGTTGTTGTGTCTTCGACAGATCTTCGACGCGGTGCGCGCCCAGGACCCGCGGCTGTTCGCCAAGGTGCACCCGATTCGCGCCGACTACAGCGTCAACGACCTGGCCATCGCCGAGGGCGACCGCGAGCTGCTGCGAGCCGAGGTGGAGGTGAGCGAGCCCTGAATGCGTGTGTGCCTGTGTGTGTGAGCCGGGAGCATTGCCCTGTCCGGGGGGATAAGGGCGGGGCAGGATAAACATCTGCGTGGTCGGTGGTCGGAGGTCGGCAGCCGCGCCAAGCCAAGTGTCTGGAGAGCCGGGGGCCGGGGCGGGCGAGGAATTTAATAAAAAATGGGGAAATCGTCGCGGGAGAAGTATGTTTCATAAAACGCACGCCAGAGGGCGCGCGGAGCAGCGACAGCGACACCGGTTGCTTGGGTTGGAAGCTCTTCGGGTTCCCGTCGTTGTTGTTGCAACTCCTGCTCTGTCTGGCTCTTCTCGATATCTCACTAGTGTTGGAGTTGGTTCTGTTGTTGTCGTTGCTTCCCATCGGGATGATATACATTTTTCATGTGTTTGCATTGAGCGGTGCCTGTTGTTGCAGTTCCACCGATATTGCATCGAATCTCTCGCAACGCAGTCGTCGAGTGGAATTCAGCGAATTTTTCTAAATATTTGCATGTTTCCCTCGAGCGAGAGCAAATAAACCGGCGGACGGACGGAGGGACCGACCGGTCGACCGAGGGATTCACGGACAAACAGACCGATGAGTGGACAGACAGACGCGAATTCCTAGCTAGACAAATCGGTTGTGTGCAGATATGCATGTATGTGTGCTTGTGCTTGTGTTTGTGGATATGAAAGCGAAATTCGTTGAAAGTTTTCGCTTTCTCCATTTTGTTGTCCATGTAGTTTCGTTTTTGCTGTTGTTGCTTTTGTCCGCTTCTTCCGTTTCACTGTCGTTCACGTGATCATTCAATCAATTTGGCCAACAAGCCCAGCTTTTCTCAGTGTGTGAGTAGTCATACAGAGTCAGATAAAGGAGCTGAGAGAGAGTGAGAGAGTGGGGGAAAATTGAGATGCAAATAAAGCTGTGTTCATATGCAGCTGCAATGGGAGATTAGAGGATGCTGCGAGAGAGAGAGAGGCAGGGCGGGAGACGACCGGGCCAGAGGACGCCCGGCGGGCTTCATTAAGGGACGCGACTTACCGGAGGGATCCGCGGTGAGTTCGTTGCAGGAGCTGAAATGAGAGAAAACACGAGCACCGAATTACAGTGGGGTCGAAACTAAAACGAAATCCATTCAATCAATGCACAAAATGAGGCAGAAGCATTCCATTAGGAGGCTCCCAATGAAATGCTTCCAAAAGTAAATCGTCATGGACTGCGGAGGCTCCACCCTCACAAAGGCCGTCCTCCGAAGCCCCACGGACGGCTTCGAAGCGAAAGGAAGCCATTTCATAGATGCGTCCGCGCCGGAGCCGCGCACAAAGCACGGAATCAATAACCGAAACTTAAAATCCCGCCGAAAAGAGTTAGAGCGATTTGGAGAGCGGGCGACAGAGAGGGGGAGGGAGAGGTGAATGCAAAGTATGCTTCAGCACGATTAAAACTTCAGAGATTGCTTTGTCGGTGCGCACAATGGCCGGGCACCGCAGAAAGTACGGCAACACCGGCCACAATAAATCAGCCCCCTTCCCTGGCCCGCTCTGAACGAGCGGCGGCGGCCCAGGCGACGGCAAAACGGAGCGAAAAAACGGCAGATAAATTGCGAAAATAGAAACAAAGGGAGGCGACCAGAGAGAGTCAGAGCGAGAGAGGGAGAGCGACATGCAAAAGTGCGGGGCGGGGGAAAATCAAAGGCTGGCTGCGAAATCTGAAAGCAATAGAGCGGGAGAAGAGATCGATGAACGGATAGTGGACGGTTGTATCGATGGAGCTGAGTGAGACGGGCGGGGCTGGCTGGGAATTGATGAGGTCCGGGTTTTAGACTCGCCCCCGTTCTCACGCCCCCTCCTTTGCAGATCGTGTTCAACGTCGTGGCCTCGGTGAAGTTCAACGAGAAGCTGAGCGACGCCATCGACATCAACGTGCTGGGCACGAAGAAGATCCTCGACCTGGTGATGGAGATGCGGCGGCTGAAGGTGGGTTGAACGGGCGCGCGTCCGGGGCAGGGTGGGAGCGACAGAAGCGAAAAAACTTCCATTTTACGATGAGATTTCATCAAATTACTTCGATTTCCGTCCGCGGAAATTTATTGAAATCGAAAATGGGACTTTTTTCGCCCGCCGCCCGCCGCTCGTCGCTCACTGGCCACGGAAACCCCATGTGAGAGCGAATAAAAGCGCGCTTCTACGCCGAACAATGGGAGCCATTTTCCCAATTCGATATTTTCGGGCTTTATTAATATGGCATTTTTATGAACGCGTGCTTTTTCGAAAACACCGAACCTTGCAGTCGTTCGTCCACATCTCGACGCTCTTCTGCAACTGCAATCGGCGATTCATCAAGGAGCAGGTATACGAGAACGAAATTGGATATGAAAAAATCATGCAGGTGAGTGGGCGGGTCCAATGGGAAATTGTTTACGCAAGTGTTATGGCCATCGAGTCGAAATTTGTATTGCGTTCGCCGCAATTTCCATTCGCTGTTTGCAAGCCACTCGCTTGTTCATCCCAGCCACACACTTCCATCCACCATCGATCGCCCTGCAGGCGCTATCGCGGGCCTGAAGGGCGATCATCATTGTCCATTTGAAGGACTCCCTTGCCATTTCCAATGAACAGTTAGCCCATCGAGGCCCGCTTCTGAGAGTCCTCGCTCCGCTCTTCGCAGGTGTTCCGCATCTTCGACGACCAGACCCTGGAGAAGTTCCGCCACTGCCTGGTGGGCGAGATGCCCAACACCTACACGATGACCAAGAAGTGCGCCGAGAACCTGGTCAACCACCGGGCCTTCTACCTGCCGGCCGGGATCTTCAGGCCGCCCATAGGTGAGTGGAGGGAGTCGAAATCGGAATCGGAATCGCAGGCCCGAACGCCGAGAGTTTGTCCTTTTGCGGATTCGACGTTCCTTCGAGTTCGCCCCAGCGACGAGGGAAATATTTCAGAGTACTTCGCCTTGCCGACCCAATAGTTCTGTGGTCTGGGACTCTCCTTCTCTCCTTCCCTCCTGCTCACTCCATCGCCCTCTCCCCCCTCTCTGGCCGGGCAAAGGAAGTCGCTGCTGTCCGCAAATGTCATTGGATGCAAATGAAAATGAATGTTGATTGCGAACACCAACAACAGCCAGGGCGGAAATGAAACCACGGTCGAAACCTAAAATAAAAACTGTAACAAATCAGCAGTGAACCCAGAACCCAGGAAGACCAGCACAAAAACAAAAGCAACAACAGCGGCAGCGAAAAATTTGAACAAATAAACAGAGTCATTGTCAGATAATGTTGCAGCTAATTGTCAAGCCCTGGGGAGCCGGGGCCACCGGGCAGCAACGGCAACAGAGAGCGAACAACAACATTCGAAACTCGGTGAGGCGGCAGGAGCAACAACAAAACTCAACCAAACAGCAATAGCAACATTGAAAGCATATCTAAATAGAGCTTTATAAAGTTGAAAAAACATTTCGATGGCTGCCCGAAAGTCCCAATGCGAGGAGCGAACAAGGAGCGGGGACAAGTGGATGAGAGTAAGAGAGGGGGGGAGAGAGGGAGATGGAGAAGGCTGCGGAGTTTCGGGAGCCGAGGGTAGACGAGGGTGAGGCATCAAAATCACCGTCCGTATCTCGACTGCATGCAGCTTGCAAGGAAGCACTCTGTTGCACACCGATTCCCCGGAAGCAAGAGAGGGAGAGAGAGAGAGATGGACAAAGAAGAAGAGAGATAGAGAGCGACACACATAGAGCCAGCATCCAGAGCTCGGTGCATCTGGCTGCAATCTCCGAAGGATTCTTAACTATTTTTCACCATTAGACCGGCAGGGAAGCCTCAGGGAGGCGGGAAAGGGACGACGGGCGTGGAGGGGAAAGCGGGAGGGTGAGACTGAAAAAGGGGGGGGGGGGGGGGCGGAGGTTGGCAACTAAAACAAAGAGGAGTCCGCAACGAATGCCGGAAAAATGCACGAGACTCCGAAGGAACGAAATAGCAAACGAACGAGAGAGCTGAGTGAATGAGTGGGCGGTTGCGGAGGAGGGAAGGGGAGAGTGGGAGAGAGAGGGCCATTTGGCATGCACATTAATTCTCATTTATTTCACAGTTATGTCAACCTACAAGGATCCGTTCCCCGGCTGGACTGATAATTTGTACGGACCGTCAGGCATCTGCACTTGGTCGGCCCGAGGACTCGTCCGCTGCATCTACGGGCGCGCCAGCTGCCGGGCGAACCTGGTCCCGGCGGATTACTGCGTCAATGCCATGATAGCGACTGCCTGGGACGTGGCCCGGAGGTGAGGGGCGGGCGAGAGTCCGAGAATCACGGACGGCACCGCCTTGGACCGAACTATTTTTATTACCTTCCGCTCGGGGCCACGCGAAATCGCAGGAATTTAATTTCTTCGTCCGACCGGAGTCGTCATTGCTGCGCTGGGTCGTGCTGTTCCCGGCCCCGGCCCCGGCCCCCGCTGTCGTTATTGAAACCGCGACCGCGGCTCAACCGGGCCGCCGCACGTCTCGAACGCCACGCGGCCCCAACGAGGACGACAGCGGCGAACGCAGCCCTCCCCGAAGACCCGGTGGCGGGTCATACATTTTCATTAGTCCGGCATTCGGGGGTCGCCGACGAGGGCAGGGCGCTACGACGTCCGCAGCTAATTGTATTGTTTTGCGGGGGTCGGCGAAGGGACCCGAACCCGAAGAGGCTGCGTCGGCGGCGGGGGGCGGGAGGAGAACCTCGGGCTCGGCCTCCCTCGAATGTCTTTGGAAAAACATATAAATTCCCAACTGTTCAGCTGTCCGAACGCATTTTGCATTTCAATTTCCACCCTCTCCCTCTCACTCCGTCTCTGTGTCTCCTTCTCGTGCAGGTACGCGCTGCGGCAGGGCGAGCCGGAGAGCAAGGACGAATTGCCCGTCTACAATTACATAAGCGATCGCAACAACCTAACGTGGGGCCAATACATGCATCTGTCCCGCAAAGGATACCACGAGCCATTCGACAAGGCTCTATGGTGAGTAGGACCCACACACCCAGACACACTCACCTCCACACACCTGCACACGCCACTATCGGCAGCAGCAGCTCCTGCTCCAGAAAGAGCGACGGCCGCAGAGGAGCTGGGCCGGGCCGGGCCGGGCCGGGGATGGACCTGGACCTGGGGCTGCCCTGGGCAGCGGCGGCGGCGGCGGCGGCAGGAGCAGGAGCAGCTGCTCGTGTAGCATTCGCCGCAATGCAGCCATAAATTAAGTCATTGTCACAAATGCACATGTTCCGGGCGGGAGGATTTCGTCCGTGTGCGCATCGCATCGCCTCGACTCGATTCAAACCGAACGCCCGCCCGCCCGGCCTGGCCTGGCATCGCCTCGGTCGGTTCGGCTCGGCCGGGATCGCCTCGGATCGGATCGCAGTGGAGGGGCGCGGGTCGGTCTGGGATTTTCTGAAATTCCCAACTTTATATGCGAGTGGGATTTTCTAACGCTTTTGTTTTCGTCCCCTCTGCTTTTGTTTCGCCTGACACACATATAAAATACTTCCCCCGCCTCGTCCTCGTCCTCGGCCTCCCATTTTGAGTTTTCAGTTCGGGATTTTGTTTTATTCTTGCTTTCGGTTGAAGTGCAAATGTGCAGCGAAGGGAAATTTTTCTCCTCGCCCTTTTGTGGCACCAGAGAGGGAGTCGAGGGGCGGTGCGAGGCTGGACAGGGCCGGTGGACGCTCGGATTTTGCGGTCGCATGGCGAAAACCGTGCTGAACAATGCATTTGCTAGATTTGCGCCGAGTCAGATGCACGGGAAATTTGGTCCAGGAAGAATGTCCCCGTGGGAAATTTCATAAAGCATTTCGTTAGCCGGGTTTTCCCACGGAGGGGTGACGAAATTCGCCAACAGATGTTTCATAACGCAAAATTCCATCAGGGAAATTTGTCAATGCTAGAAAAACTTGAGTTTTTAGTAGACATTGGGCAGGCCTGGTGGTGAGACATTAACCTAGTTACGACCAAAATAGCCCAAAGGGAAATTCCCGTTCGTCCAATAAACAAGGCTGCTTGCGGAGGGTTTTCACCTGTCAGTCCGCGGACGCTGCGCCATCCGTCAAAGGCGGCAGAGGCGACTCCAATACATTGGGGCCAAGTTATGGCGAAAACCACACACACGCAGACTACACACACTCGTGCACACACACACCCAGACACACCTGAACCAATATCGTCGCGGATCTAAACTTTTCTGCTTTGATTTTATTTGCAATCCCGATGCTGCCGCCGATGTCCTTGTGCTGATGCTGCCGCCCTGGCTGGGGCTCATCTGCGATGCAACAACAACAACAACCGTCTAACAACAACAACAACGATAACGAAACACCAACAACAACGACAACCACGGCGCAACTGCATTGTTTGGCACGGACCACGAAACGAATCCTTTGTCCGGCGCCGCACAACACACAAACCAACACGGCGACGACGGCGACGACCCGGACGGACTCGACTCGATTCGGCTCGACTGCCCGGGTCCGACTGGAACTGGGGCTCGACGTCGACCGGGAACCCAACAACCGACCGACCCACCGACCCATCGACCGCATTATTGTCACAGGTGCTTCTCGTACATTATAATTCCATCGAAGCCGTTGCATGCGGCAATTGCGTTTTTCTTGCACAATATCCCGGGTTATATTTTAGATTTAATTGCCATGGCAACGGGACAAAAACGCATGTAAGTTCAATCTGGGCCAGGCTCCGGCTCCGGCTCCGGCTCCCCCCGCTCCCGCTCCCTCTCCTTCTCCTCCAGTTCCTCCTCGTCCTCGTCTTCCACCAACACGTCCACATACGCACACAACGTCCTCCCGCTTCCTTCTGTGCTTTTTCCGCACGTTTGCCTTTCATCTTCTTCCGCCCTTGGCCGCAGGATCTGCAGCCGCCCGCACTGAACCGAGTACCGGGTGAGGCAGAACCCAGAAGGAGGTCAATGGAATTGCTCCGGGCGAACCCCGTGATTGAATACTGAACCAGTTCTATCGGAAATCACTCAGTCAGTTGGTGGAATATTGGTGGATATAATAAATAATCGACTGTTTGTCACCTTCGTGTTGGCAATGAAGATCTATCAGGGGAGAAAACTCTTCTCCCTCGCACCCAGAGCAAAACCGGCGGCGGCAGACCCGAGTACTCGGCGCTTCCTGGTAGTCGGTCCGCCCGGCGAGCCCGCTGAGCACATTCGGACATGGGCGAAATCTAAACAATCGCATTCGTGGATTAAGGAGATGAGAAACGAGCGGTCGCCGAATTCGCATTCGTTTGCAGCGGCCACCCTGACACACACAAACGCACACACACGATGTTGTCGAGTGTTGGGGGAGCGAGGAGAAGGAATTCCTTGCCGTGTTCGTTCTGCCCTCCGCCATCCTCTCCTGTTCCGGTTAAGACGTGGCCCCACCTTCTGTCCCAGCCTCCCCCCGCCCCTCCGCCGTTCCCTGTCCCTGCCCCTGCTCACGCGATCCGTTCTTCCCGCCCCTGTTCTTTCCTCCGTGCGTTTCATCGTTATTTCCCTCTTATCGCCCCGGACAGCTACTCGAAGGCTTATCGCAAGATCTCGAACATCATTTACATGATGTCCTGGTTCGGGCTCAAGGAGTGGCGGGGCGCGCACCGCAACATCGACGAGCTGGACGGGCGCATGGTGGGCGGGGAGCGGCAGCTGCTGCAGTTCAATATGGCGACCATTAATTGGAGCGAATACTTCGGCTCGTACTTGAGCGGCATTCGCAGGCACTTCTTCAAGGATAACGATAATAAATTGCAGCAGCGCAAGACTATTTACAGAAGGTACGACGACGGGCGGCAAACGTCACTGAAGAGCACACCAAATGGCCCAGAGAGCGAGGGCGAGAGAGAGAGAGAGAGAGAGAGCGGACGGAGAAAGAAATGCAATGGGTTGCGAAACGCAAGAAAAAGCATCGCAAATTTATTATTTTTCTTGCTTAAGTAGTTTTTAATTACCAGACATTTCTTCCACCTTCATTGCGCTCTCCGTCTCCATCTCCGTCTCCGGCTCCCTCCCTCGGCCGCTCTCCAGCTAGCTCACATTACTGTACTTTTGCTCTCCTCTTCTCCTTCTTTTTCGGCTCCCGCTCGTCCTCGCAGGCTGCTGTTCGTCCACAACCTCCTGAAGACCTCGCTGGGTCTCTCGCTAATTATGTGCATAATCAGAATTTATTTCAAAATTTTCAAAATCATTCCGAAAATTGCCATTTGAGGGACGCCGGCCGAGGGCAGCCGTAGCAGCGACTCGCAGGACCTCCAAGGACGCGCCCCGATGCCGCTGCAGCCACCGCCGTGCAATCAATGAAATTAATGCGATTTTAATCTTAGGTGTTCGTTGTGTTTTCTGTGTTCGTTCCTCGCACTGTAAGGCGCAATAAAGACCGACTGAGAACAGAAACCGACTGAGGCGCACAATTGGGGAGGGTGGAGGTGGAGGAGGAATCACCTCGACTCGGGTTGATTCGGAAATTTATACCGCACGTCTCAGTCTGAGCGCGACGTGTGGGGGCAGGCGGCGGTCGCAGGGTGGAGGAAACCGAGCAAGAGCTTGGAGGATCTGGACTTGAAGGACGCGGAGACCTGGGCATGCAGCATAAGGTCAGACTGCCAGAGGGACAGAGGGAGAGGGGGCGATAAGTCGCGCGGAGAGTGATCGGCGTCGGTCCCGACAACGAAAGCAACTTCTTGCCGGACAGATCGGAGAAGAATTATTCACTGTCACTGTCTATAAGGAGGGTAAGTTCGGTAGGAAGGGAAAAAATCGCGGGCTCCGGGAGATTTCGGGAGTGCGAAGGAAGAGAAGTGTGGTTCGTGTCCTTCCCACATTACCGACATCGTGGAAAAGGGCCAATCGAATGAAGGGCCATGGCGAATGTCGGCCATGGACAGCGAAGCAAGGACGCGACCTGGGCGGCGTTCGACAAGAGTTCGCTCTCGTAGGCTCGAGGCTCGGGCAATGAGTTACACAGCAAGGCAGACAGAGAGAGGGGGAGGGAGATGGGGAGATGCGGAGACGAAGACCATTATTTAATGCATTTTCCACATTAACACTTGCGCGACCTCCAGCCCACCTCCAACGAGCCGTGGCGAACCGCACGACCCCAACCCACGACTCGGGCCCACACTCGCGAGTTCTTTTACCTGCGACGAAATAAACGAGCCTCGGGCGGGGGCAGCGGCTGGGCCGGGACGCGAAGAAAAGAGAAAAACAGCGGCGCGGGCGGCGGGGCCCAAATGGAAGCAGCTGAGGGGCGGCGGCGGCGGGAGAAGGGAAAAATGCTGGCGACAGAACTTCATA
Source organism: Coelopa pilipes (assembly GCA_947389925.1). Classification (NCBI taxonomy): domain Eukaryota; kingdom Metazoa; phylum Arthropoda; class Insecta; order Diptera; family Coelopidae; genus Coelopa; species Coelopa pilipes. The sequence continues at coordinate 41,838,217 of OX376699.1, forward strand.
GTTTCGTGAAGTTTAATTCTTTGAGCAAACTTCCGTGGGTGGGCGGGGTGCGGGCGTCCCGAAGGGTGGGGGCGCCATCTTTGACAAACAGCGGTGAGCTGTGTTCAACAGCATTCGTTTTGTTGTTGTTGTAGTTGTAGCCTGCGTCTTCCGTCGTTCGATGTCGATCTTGTTGTTGGTGCTGTTGTGGTTGTTTGTGCTTGTGTTTGCCGAAATGCGGCACGAATGGAGCGCAAAGAGCGAAAGCTCCGAAAAACTTCACTGCAAGTTTAGAAAAATAATAAAATTAAAAGCAGCAGCAGAGCACCGGAAGAGGGAGAAGAGGAAGACGAAGACGCTGTTGGGAGACCAACACAACACGCCGGCGATGGGCCGGGCCGGGGTCGGGGCGGCCGCGCGGCGCAGAAGTATGAAATATTGCACGAAAGATAAACAACTGTGCGCCGCAAGTTTCCCCTAATGGGTGGGGGCGCCCTAAAAGTGGGCGATGTTTTTATGTTGCTCCGCTTGTACCGCTACCCGACCCCCGACCCGTCCCGTCCCGCCGCCCACGTCCCTTCCCGCAACTCATCTCATACACTCCCTTCTTTCCCCGCCGCCGACTGGACGAACTTTTATGTGAAGGCGCCCCACTCCGCCGCCCCGCGGCCCGCCGTTGACGAAATATTTTAAAGTAATTTTATTATAAATCAGCCAAGCCGGCCCCCACTCTGCACCCGCTCCTCGACACTCCGCTGCCGCTGACGGCATCAACGCATTCAGCGTCTGTGCATTTTTCATCGCATGCCTCCGGGCGCCCAGAGCATGCGTCGCGTGGACTGCAACTTTTTACGAGGTCGCACGGGCTCAGGTTGGCCCGAAGGACAGCGGCGGGAGGCACGAGGAGCGGGCCATGCTTCAAAATTAGTCGGTCCCGGGCCGAAGGCACTTTATTAGGGGCCCTGATTAGGTCGAGCTGCCCGAAAGAGCTCCGTGGCAGGCGGGGGTGAGGAGCGAGGCAGGGCACGATTCACCTTCATGTCAGCGATCTGGGCTGGGCCGTCCTAACCTTGAGCTGCTTTCGTCGGATGCTGTTCCACTCGCATCAATTCCTGGCACAGCAGCAGCAGCGCAAATTCCAGGACCGACAACGAGACTTGGTTGACACGAGCTACAACAACATGCGACAACGGCGGTGGAATAAGAAATGTTGCAACCGAAGACATCTGAAAGCCGTTGAGCCAACGTTTTGACAACGAAATCTGTGAGGAGCGCGAAGAAGCGGCGCCGTCAACAGCGGGAAGGCGCTCGCCGACAACAAAGAAATTGCAATGTTTCTGCAGAGCATGCTGCTGGCGTCTGTCAGGCATTTCATGCAAATGGAGCAAACCGGAAGTGACGCCATTTTGCTTTTCAATTCGAGTGCTACGTGCAAGGATGCAGCTCCGGCTGAAGGACGCAAAATTGCGTGTGAAGAGGACAGTCGGGCGGCAGACAGGGGGAAGGCGAGCAAACGGAGATGGCAGAAAGAGAGAGCGAGTGTTGGGGAAGGGCAGGAAAAATTGGGGCGAAACAGCTGACAGACGGCGCGAGGAGTGAAAGGGGAAGCGGACGGGACGCGAGCCCGCGACATGGACTCGATTGGGGAGGCGCGGCGGGGGGCCTGGGAAAGGGAGAGTGAAGTGGAGTGGAGTGAAAGGGAAACCGTACGAAGGGAACAGAAGTTGAACCGCGGGTGAAACTCGTAAGAGACGGCGGTGCCTGCGGGATGGGCAGGGGGAGAAGAGGAGCCAGAAGTGAAGAGCCAATCGCTGCCCAACCGCGGCCAGGACCCGCCGTATCTCTGCCGGACACTCCTCCGTCTCCGTCTCCGACTCCGACTCCATCGCCCGCGCCACGACCGCAGAGCTGCGCACAGAAGGCGGCGATCCCGAAAATCTCATCATCGGACGGCGCCGGAACTATTTCACTCCTCAGTGGAGAGTGTTTAATTTTAATGCGCACTTTGCAAATGAATTCCGACCGCAGCCGAGGTCAGCTCAAGCCGTCCGCGCCCCTGCCCTCGAGCCAGGTTGAGTGTGATTTTGTGCCCGGCAAGTGGAGAACTCCGAGCTGAAACTATTTCTAAATAAACATCTCATAATCCCGGTCCTGCAGCTGCGGGGAAGTTAAGTGTTTTATTGCTCCACGGCGGCCGTGATTCGCCGGAAGACGCGCGGAGTCCCGGCTGCCGCACATGCGAGAGACGGCGTGAGAGAGAGGGAGAGGGGCAGCGTGTGTGCACGATGGAGAGATTACGCTCGCTCGTGTGGCTGTGTGCATGCGTGTGGCTGGAAAGTGAGATCTCGCCCGCCCCCTCCATCCGTCGCTCTTTCGTCAGAGTCAGAGGCAGAGTCGGCCTGGCGTCGCCGTCAGCCACATGTGAAATTGCTTTTGATTCCGCCGCCGCAGGTTCAGGCATCGCCGGCGAGTCGTCGGTCCTCTGTCACGATCCTGGCAGGGCGAGAGAGGGATGGGGCGAGGAGTCCTGGAGTTCGCTGTTCATTTCGGGACTTTTATGACTAGGCAGAGCCGGTCCCTCGCGCCCGACGATCGGGCGCGAGGGAGACGGTGATGGTGATGGTGATGGATGGAGACGAGTCGGGGCGTGGCCGGGATTTGTTTAATTAAAAGAAAATAGTTCTGAACGCACTTCTGCGAGAGGATGCGTTCGCCGGCCGCAGGAAGAGATTAAAAAGCCACACGAGCACTTGTCGAGAGGAGATCCTTCCACAGCACGGTGGGAAGTTGACGGAACAAGAGAGAACACGAGCATTTGGCGTGCATTTTAATGGAATGGGGGACGCGGATTGAGAATCCTGGCCGTCCCAGCCACTCACCCGACTCCTGGTCGCTCGTGTGGCCCGAGAGCCGGAATAGATTTAAAGAATAATTTCGTTCGCAATCGAATTATGTTATAGATTTGAAACTCTGAGAACCCACTCAAACGGCAGCGGGAAAAATGAGGGCTAAGCAACAACACAAAAAACACTTGCTGAAAGCTTTTCGCTCTCCACACAAAGGACCCGAGCATCGCTGGAAGGAGTGGAAGGGGGAGGCCCAGTGTGTGCGAGGGAGGCAGGAGACTGGGAGCATGTGGGAAAGGGGAAAGGGCGAGAAAGTGCATTTAATTCACGGCAAATCAAATTGGAACTTGAGTAAAATTTAATTTACATTCACTTTCAGGCGACGGAGTAAGCAAACACCCGCATACGCGCGAAGAGCGAGTGAGACGGAGAGACACAGGGACAGGCATTGATGGCGTGGAGTCGGGGGAGTGCGAGCGAGACGCACATACGCCGCGGGGCAGCGCGAACTCCGTGCCAAGCGATAGCGTTCAACTTTACAATCAAGAAAATTGCGAACTCCTCGCAAAAACAAGGCGAGCGAATGTAGGAAGGGGGCGAAAAGGGGAGCGCGAGAGGAGAGACAAAAGAGACCGAAATGGAGAGAGGGAGAGAACGAGGGTGGGGGGCGAACAATGACGGGTGCTGCACATCCGGTTGCAGGCGACGCTCGAAGACGTTGTTCGATGCATGTTGCAATCAGGCGGCGACGGGGGCGCGCCGGGTCGGGCGGAGGCGGCCCCGGGCGCCTCGGGGCTTCCGTGCTCGTGTGTGTGTGTGTGTGTGAGTGTGCATATTTTCGATTCATTCGATTTCGGAAGTTTACACAGGGTGCAGCAGCGAACTATTGCGTTATCCTTTATGATAATAGACTGCGAGCGGCAGGAGCGGAGACCGATTTGCACACACGCACGCACACACACACAGGCACATTCCATGTGCGAATGCGCGACTGTGTGGGCGAGTGGCGTGCGTGTGCGAGCTGTCGGTGGCAGCTCGGCGTCTCGGCGCCAGGCACAATATTTGAATTGAAATGCAAAGTGGTCTGAAATTCCCAGCTGGCTTTTTCTGCATTTCGATGAGGGCGATCGAGACCGGGTCGAGAGACCGGGACAGAGTGCGACGAGAAGAAGAGAAGCAACGTCTCGGAGAAGGAAAAAGGAGGGCAACAATTGTGGCAGGGAAAACAACGAAAGGCCGAGGTATTGACAAGAGACAGGAGGGACAGAGTCTAAAGCAGAGAGAGCAGGCGCTTTAAGATCCAGTCCAGGCCCTGCTTCCAGGACGATCCCCATGAAAATGTCGTCAATTTCGAAAGTTCAATGCCCAAGTTTCCGCTGATGACCGCCGAAGTTTTTCCCAGGTCGTTAGGGCGCCACAGGAGCGGGGGAAGGAGGTCGGGAAGGCGCTGGAGGTCCTCTGGCAAGGATTATGCATATTTGATTGACCCACATGCACGATGGATCACGGGTTTTATTGTCGAGAAGACGAGTCGAAATTCGGAAATGCGGAAATTTAATTCCACACTCCTGGGCCGACGGCGTTGTTGCTGCCCTGCCAGGTCAGGCCAGGTCAGGCGATCGCAGCTGTCGTTGGCAACGGCGAGCGCGGCAACGAAAACAACAACAGCAGCAACAGCCTCCTTATTTATGCACGAGGATAATCCAATTAATCCTGCGATAGAATTTATTCGCCTCCTCCAACGAGCGCAACACGGACGTCTGTCGGTCGCTCTGTCCTTCTTCCTCTCCTCGCCGCCCGCCCACTCCCACCACTCCCTGGCTCGTGTCGCGGGCGGTTGCATAAGTTGAGCTCGATGAGCAACTAAAACATTCATTAATTCCCTCTGTCGAACAAAAGCGATATCCGGCCTGAGACTCTCTTCTCCTCCCTGCCCTTCCCCTCTCCCTCGCCACCGCTCTCGCTGTTTCTGGCACTCCTCGGCGCTGTCTCGGTGGCCGCTGCTCAACGGGATCCTCCTCCGACGTGTTCTCCAGCCCACACACCCACAGGGACGCCACACACACACCCACACAGCCGGCCCAAGGACTCTGGCCATGATTTAAAATCGCACTCAAAGTCGCATGCAAGTGACGGCCGAGGGCACTGAGCGAAATCCCGGGCTCTCGGCGGCATCGCAAATTTCGAGCCGTGTACACTGCGAGAAAGGCCGAACTCCGCCGATGGCGACCCGTTGCTCTCGGTGTGACGGCCGAAGCCTGGAGCCGAGGCCCGTTTCCGCTGTCGCACGGCCTCCCCTCCGCCTCGTCCTCTCCGCTGCTCCACGGATCGCATTCAGTCATTCTTCCGCCCGAGCAACAGCCCGGGCCCGGCAACAACTGGAGCAGTGACAACAGCAGCAACAACAACTACTACTACAACTACGACTACTACGATAATAATGGCTGGCAGAAGGAGACCGAGCTTTGGGAAGCAGGCGCAGGATAGTGAGAGAGACAGAGAGAGAGAGCGAGAGCGAGAGCGAGTGCGAGGCGCAGCGGACAAAAACACAAAATCGATTGCCAATTACAATGGAACTAAAAAGCCATAAATCCTCGCCATCCATGTCCTGCATTATTATCGCTCGTGCTAAATGCTCCTTTTAATCCCAATTTAGTGGACTCCTCAGAGTGCGAGCGGGAGCAAAGGTGAAGGCGGGGGTGAAGGGTCGGGTGAAGGGCCATGTGAAGGGTTGCCGGGAGGTCTCGAATTGTTTGTCCTCCCGCCCTGCGCGAGTGTGGGCGGTGCGGAGGATAATGTCTGTTATGACGAGGACTCAATTTCTCGACGCCCGCCCGCCCGGTTTCCGCTGAGAACTTTCGGCGAATTTATTTCTAAATAAAAGTCACGTCAATGGCCGCTGCAATGGCCTCCCTCAATCTTGCTCAGCTGCCCGCCCGCTCCGGCCCGCCGCTCGCCGTGATTTATGGCCGCCAATAACGCGTCTTCGCAGCCATTGATCACCGCGCAGCGAGCCAGCTGCAATCCACTTCCGCCTCGCACGTCCGCCTCCGCCCGAGACCCCGGTCCCACCGAGCATGCGGTCCCGACCTCGCCGTGATCCACTTAACGCACGGTCTTCCGGCTCCGGCCGACGCCGGCAGCGACGTCGTCCTTGCAGATCGCCGCTAAGTGTCTTCATAAATTTCGTGGCTCAGATTGCGCGAGCCGCCCGCCGACCTCCAGCTCCAGCTCGCTTCGCCGGACAGCGGACGTGGCAATAGATGGTCAATTACTGGACGCTCGATGAGCCAGCCGTTTAATTTGGGCGCCGTCCGTGGGCGGCGGACCGACAGTGGACGGAAGTGTGCGGCAGGACGACCGGAGACGGCGGCCGAAGTCCGGCCCGATTGATGGATGCGCAAACCGAGAGCGAAATCCCGGATAATTGAAGTGCAGGTGTGAAGCGCCGACGGTGGGGCGACGCCGAAGACACACGCACTCGTGTTAGGAGCCCGGGGCTTAGGCGCTGGGGAGAGGGAGGGCGCAGGAGGGGAAAATGTGACGGCCTAATTAAACCATTGCAGGGTACTCCAAATTTAATTCAAATTCCTCTCAGCCGTCGCGATCCACGGAGCACGAGTACCGAACCCCGAAGCCCGGACCCCGCAGCCCGGACCCCGAATCTCGAGCGAAGGAGGAAATCTCGGAATTCGATTATCCATTTTATTGACATTAAAATGTTCCCTGATCTCTCCTCGCTTGTTCACACATACTCGCGGCTTGGCTCTGCACACACCTTCCTTCCCCGTCAGGCCTCTCCTGCCTTGTCCTCAGGAGTACGACTGATGTAATTTTTAATTAATTTCCATACCCTCCTCCGTTCGCAGCCCTCATCACGATGGTGGAAATGGAAATCTTCTTCGACAATTACACGAAGATACGTTGAGTGGCCCAGGTGGACGACGGGGAGCGGGTCGAAGACGAGTCGTGGTAGTGGAAGCGCAGGAACGAGGCTAGGAATAATTGTTTTAACCCATCAACCTTCGACCTCCGCGGCCGTCGATAAAATTATTCAATTCCAGCATCGATTGGGCCGGACTCGGATCCAGGATGCTGAGGTCCTTAGCCGAGTTCAAGCAAGTCGAAATTTATGAGCGGACGAGGAATAAGGAAGGTGGAACGGTGGAACGGAGCATAAACGGCGGCGAAACGGAGGGAAGCCCAATAAAAACAAATAAGAAATCGGGACCATTCACGTGGAAAACCATTAGGGCCGACTCGGGAGACGTTAACCACAACAATAACAACAGCACAGCCAGGGAGGAGGATAAAAGGTGCTTAAGGCCAACAACAAATGGGCCGAGACGCAAGCTGCAGAAGCCCGGCGAGTGCAGAGGGCAGAGGGCGAGGTCCGGGCGGAGGAGGCCGGCGCGGACGCCGATAATTTCGCCCATTTAGCAGCTAATGGACGTGGCTATTAATAAGGCGGGCGCTTTAAGTGAAGATAATAACGAAATATGACTGCGACGGCGGCGACCGCGAGACCCACGCAACGAGAACGGTCCGGGCAGCCGAACCGGGACCCGAGAGACAGCGAACAAACACTCGAAGCCGCCGCCGAACCGAAGAACCGCCCGCCTCTGCCGTCTCCACCAGGCCCTGCCCTGCATCATCCTCAATGGCATCGTCTCCAGCACCCGCCGTGCTCTCGATCCCTCACCCCAGTTGCCGCCAGCCTCCAGAGCGTCTTCTCCTCCAAGTCGCCATCTCCCGCTCTTCTTTCTTCCGCAAGACTCCGGCCTCGCCCCGCCGAACCACAGACCGCAGACCCTCGGTTGGAGCCGAAGCCGACGCCGGAGCCGCCGACAACGGAAATAAACAAGTCAAATCATTACGACAAACACGGCTAACATTATGGCAGCTCGTTTGTGGCTGTGGCTGCTGTTGTTGTTGCTTCGGTTTCGCTGTTGGTCTGGCTAAGATTTTTTCCGTCCCCGATTCCGGCCGTGAAGGCGTCTCCGCTTCCGCTCATCGTGGGGTCGGCCACCGCGGATTCCCGACTCCTTCGCCGAATCCCGTGTTTTTTATGTCTGGGTTCGGTGTCGGGAGGGTGGGATGGCGAGAGAGATGGGGTGGGGGGGGGAGCGACGAGGGCGGTCGAAACACTGGTCGCAACCGTCGAGTGGGCGGGCGCAGGCTTGGGCGCGGGCAATAAATTATTCTTAAACTGTTGCAACATAAAAGCTGTCTTCTAATTACAACTCCATTAAAAAGCTAATTGAAATTAAGGACTAAGCTCTCGATTCCACCCGCACCCCCTGCATCCCGTCGACCCTGCCCTTGCGGTGACGGGTCCTCGCTACGCGGGCCTTGTTCGAGGGGACGATGGAGGGAGTTCGTGGGTTCTCCGGGGGACGTCTGTGGATGCGACGAAGTCCATTGATTGGAGAAGTTCGACCGAAGTCCTTCAATAATAAATTAGGGAGCCACGCAGAAGGACCTTCGCTATTTTTAGGCGCGGTGAGGGAAGAAAACAAGATCTCAGTATGAAGTTGAGGGGCGGAAAAAACACGGAAAGGTCGGATTTGTTCTGTTTTTCAATTAAATTGTGTAGATGATTCCGGGAAAAGCCGTCCATCACGGAGGCTGCCGACGCTGGCCGCGGACCTTGACTTTGCCATCCGAGGGACTCGTGGCAAAAAAGGACGCCGGACTGGCTGACACTTTTTCAATTCCGAACGCAACCGCCGTCCGGCCCATTCGACGAGCCGTCAAAACAATGACTTTTCGGGCCCAGGCGCAAAAAGTGCACTTGAGGCCGGAGGCCACAGAGGAGCGGCTGCCGCTGGCACGGCGCCAACTCGTGGAGGGTTCATAACTCGAAGACCATGGGGAAAAAGTACGCCGGCGGAAGGCGTTGGACGTCGATGGAGTCGAGAGCCCCGTGCGCCGAGGTGGGAGTGAGCAAAAAACCGGAACCGGATATGAAACCAGACGCCGGGGTGAGGACCGGAGGCGCGTCGAGGTGTCAAAAACCGTGCCGAGCACACAGCGAAGTAGGGACGCGAGTGAAAGGATAATGAAGTTGCGTCAATGGAGTCCCCGTTGACTGGAGGTCGTCCGTGGACGCTACGGACGACGGACGGACGGCGCCAACGATGGCGACATCGACAATGATGACGGCAACGCCGACGACACATTTAAGAAAATTGCACTCTGCGCCAGGACGAAAGGAGCGCAGGATGCAAATTAAATGTAGGAGGCGAACGAGCGTGAGGAGTCGTTCGTAAACATCTGAACGCATCCTGCAGCAGCCCGCATTGGGCAGCCACAGGGACGGCAGCAGCAACGAGATATTACTGCTGCAATTATGATGCCGGACACGTTCCCCGTAAGGACATCAAATACACGACGTCAACTGTCGGACAACGGACATCGGACATCGGACAACGGACATCGGACAACGGACAACGGACATCGGACGTGGGGGAAGTGGCGATAAAGTTGTATGAATTGGCATTTTGACACGAAGCAGAGTCCGAGGACGAATCCCAGCCCTGGGCGCCCGGCTGGACGAGTTCACACACGAGTGGGAGGGGTCGAGGATGGGTTGTGAGTCTCAGCCATCCGGCCCACAACTTCTAATCAGTCATCGACGTCGAAGGGCACAATAGAATATTTCAAATTCCATTAAAGAGTGCAGCAACTGGGAAGGGAAGATGGGCCCACAATCTAATGAATAATTTGCCGAAGTCAAGGTAAGTTTATTGGAATAAACAAAATCAAAGGGCAATTTCGGGAACACTTTGCAGGGATGCAACTACGTCGTTGGATGACGGAGTAGAAATTGCAGGAAGGCAAATTAAAGAAAATATATTTTCTGGAGAATCGACGTCAGCCTGCAATGGAAGTGATCGAAAGAGAAGGCGTTAGAGACAATAGAGATCTTGAAAACAAGTTTAATTGAGGGGAAGTGAGGAGGATAAATATTTGTTTTGGAGAGATTAAATACAAATTGAAGACATGAATACTTGAGGTTCGATTATTGGGAAATAACAAGGGATTGAGTGGTCGAATAATTGGTATTGATTTTAAAGATTTCGTATACCAAGTGATGAAGAAAAGCACCTGGAAGAGGAGCATGAGTTTATTGAGCCAGCTCAATGCAAGAACGGAGAGGTTGCAGGTTAGCACAAAAGGCTTGCTTCGAAGCCAAGAAAGTATTAAAGTGAGACTGCATTAAATATGTGTACGAATTTAGTGCCCGCAGAGGATGAGAGGCGCAAACCCAACCCATCTCCATGGGGCACGGAGGGAGGAAGAGGCGCCGGGCTGACCCAGTTTTGGGGTGATAATTTCTGAGTACCGTTACGCTCGATCCACTCAGGTCCACGGGAGCCCAACTCGAAAAGAACGTCTTCGTAATCAGCTGCACGACAATGAAAAGCAATTAATTTTTGCCTCGACTGCTCCGGCCCAGACTCAGACGCCGCCACCTCGCCCGACCCGGACCTGTGCGATCAGAGGAGCAGCGCTGGCCAGCAGCAACAGCAACAGGAGAGCCCAACAACAACAATCATGCCGTCAACGACAACGACAATGAGGACAACAACAAAAGTTGTATCCTTCCGCTGCTTCCGATTTGCATACTTATCTCATTAACACAAGAAACTTCAGATGCCCTCGTTCCTTCACCCGCGGCCGCGGCCGCGGCCACGGTCTCGGCGCCGCCCTCTCCGGCGCCCAGCTCGCGTCCCTCTCCCCGGTCCCGGTGTCCTTCGCTGCTCCCGGGCGACCCCTCGTGCTCCTCCGCGTCGTCCTCGCTCATTCGCTCTCTCGATGTCCTTTGACGTTGCATCATTTGTATGCAAATAACATGACAACAGCAAGTGCTCGCTCCCGCTCCCGCTCCCACCTCGCCCTGCCGACCACTCGCCCACTCGCCCTACAACTGCAGACATTGTCGTGGTTGTTGCTGCCGTTTGGCCAATATTGACTGCGAATGGACAGACGACGGTCGGGCGAGATTCTGCCCGGGACGCAAAGAAGACTGAGGAAAACGCATAAAACAGCGGGAGGAGAGGTGAGAGGAAGGGAAGAATAAGAAAAGAGGAGACCAAGGGGAGGGCAGGAGAAGCCGAAAGCGGAAGGATGGAGAGGGAGGCGAGCAGTGGGTGGAGGAAAAATTTAAATACTCTCCGATGTCTGCAACTGAGCGCCCGACAACCACTCATTAGTGACAATATTGTTGTTGCTTCCTCTTTCGCACAGTGGCCGCCCTCGGTGTTATTGTTGTTGATGATGAGGATGTCGTTCTTGCTGCGGTTGCGAACTTGTCCCGAAGTTTCGAAAAACTGCAGCAACCCGGGATCTGCAGCTGCCACCGGAGCCACTGGGAGGAAGGACGACGGACGACAGCCGACAGACGAAGTTTGCGCGGACGTCTTTGTGCACGATTTGGCTTTAATCCCGATGCGCTGTTAATGGCCACTTAAGTGACGTTGTCTGACCCGCCCCTCTCTCTCTCTCTGCCCCCAGGACCCTCCCTTCAATAGGGACTTTATTCCGGGGTGAACCGCTAGAGAAAGTCGATTTGTGGGAAATTGAAACATCGATCGAGTCGAGAGGTGGAAGAGAAGCAGGTGGGTTGGGGAGAATCGATGGCTGCTGAGGGGGAAAATACGGTGGAATATTTATATTTATTACATTTACATTAAAACTATTTCTCATCACAATTCCGCCCAAGAAATTGCACAAAAATATTCAGCACAATGTTTCAAAAATCAGTACCTAAATAGATGGATGTAGTGGGAAAAAACATTCCAATGCGTACTTAAGTACTAAATTTCTAAATTGTAAAAAAATATCAATAGAATGTGAGTAATTCATGAATTAAAAGAAGTGGTTTTTTGGACAAAAATTACACAATTTATATTCAAATTCTCTTTATTCGTTCTGGTTCGAATAGAGAGAAGAAAAGAAGAGATAATAATTGATAAAACGAATGACGATGAAGACCGGGTAAGGAAATCAAAGTCCGTAGTTGTGATACCCGAAAAGTTGAATGATATGTCTGGAGAATCAACTATCTAACTCAATGCCCAACTGCCGATACGATACGGATACGGATTAATAGTGAAAACAAATTCAATCACAAGCCCTTGAGCAAGTGCTGTGGATCCAAAGATGTCTACATGTGACGGGAAGGACGGGAATCGCATGGGCCGCGATGAAAGGGAATGCATAAAAGTCGACAACGGATCGACGGCGGGTTGCAAGTGGTGCCAGCCGCACTCGACTTCTGCCCACTTTCGCCTCCTGCTGAGGACCCTCCCGAAGCCCCCTGAGCCCACGATGTCCCAGGCGGACGAAGGAGAATCAATTTAAATTGACAAATATTTGACAAATCCTTGTAGGAAAAGAGGCAACAACTACAAGGACATTAACTTGTTGCTGTTTCGCATTAAAACTCATTATGAGTAAGTGTTGTGCACACACACACACAGATCGGCAGGCGGGGTGTGTGTGTGTGCGAGGCGCTCGGAAAAATGCAACATCGGAAGGATATCGTTCACATGTCCTGGCGACGTGGCTGCCATTTAATGTGACCACTTAACGTCAAAAGGAGAGTGAATTGCTTTACACCAACAACAACAGGAACAGGAACAACAACACGTCCCTTTAATTTCACAACGACGACAAGAACAACAACAACAACAACGCCACTAAGAGCACTCGCGTCGCAAGGAAGCAGCCGGCACGACGCAGGACGAGCGCAGTCGCTTTTAATGCTAAACAAGTCATTCAAACGTCAGAGCCAGGACGACCAGGACGAGCGCGTGACGAGGCAGCGACGACTGCGAGCAGAAGGCGAGGGGGGCTGGATGTCGTGTGCACATGTGTGGGGGATGACGAGCAGGATCATATAAATAAATTTGCTCTCGAGCAAATTAAAAACAAACATTTGCAAATCAAATATTAATGCACTGTAACGCCATCTATCGACGGCGCCCGGCACTTCGGCGACCGACGACGATGCGGGACGATCCGATCCGATGTGAGGCCATGCGATGCGATGCGAGCGATGTTGCAGGACGCAGGAGCGGCTGCAGGGGGCGGCGGGCGCCTTGGCCTGGCAGCAGCCCGATTGCATGACAAAACGGGCCCGGGACCCGCGCCGCAGAGGGGGCAGCGAGGGCGCGGGGGTGGGAGAGAGAGAGAGCAAGGTGTCGGCTGCCGAAAGAACTGCATCCGAGGCGCCGCACGCTCCGCCATTAAGCTGGAAATCCTTATTGCATACAAATGAAATGAACCCTGGCGGGCGACGAGTGGTGACGAGCGGGGACGCGTTGTATGTCGCCGAGGCGACGAGTCGACAAGTCGACGTCCTTGGATGAGCCCTGCCCGCAGTGGAAGGGGGAAGGTGGAAGGGGGAAACATCTGGGTGCGCCGGAGGGACCCGGGAAGCTCCGGCGAGGAAGGGCGTTCGCTCTCAGCAGGATTCGTCGCATGGCGGGCGTAGGAGCGGCGAGAAGGAGATGACAGATTTTTACACGTGCCCGCAAGGACGCGGAGACAAGTCAAATGCAGCCATTATTGCTCGGGAATGATTCGAGTGTTCCGTCGTCCTTGCGGTGCGTGCGAGCGTTCGGTCGGTCGGTCGTGTGGTCGGTCGGTCGTTCGCTCATCGTCCTTCACGGACGGATGCAGAATGCAAAACATGTGGGACTCATTTTAATAAAACACACAGAGAGCGAAGAAAACAACGAAAACACCGGGCTCGAGGGGCCTCGAGTGCTCCGGCTCCGAGTCGACACTTTCTGAGTGTCCCCGAGGACTCCCGAAGGACTCGGTTGGAGAGATTTCCGCCGATTCCGCGAAGGACCCCGGGGAGCGGCGGTCCATGAACAACGGCCGCTCTTTTTCTGTGACGAGTGGCCGCTGACGTCTTTAATTGGACTTCAGTCGGGAGCGTGGATCGCGACTCCCGGTCCCCCCACCCCACCTTCCGGCCGCACTCCTCGCCGACCGCGTCGTCCTCCGCCGAAGGATAATTTGCGCTCCAGTTGCCAGCGACGCGCTCCACATAAACATTTATTTCGCTGATTTTATTGCGCTCGAGCTCCACTAATTAAACGCATCACGGCGGCAGCGGCAGCGACGTCGCTTCCGGCGCGTGGGCGCAAAGGGTGGCAACGCCGAGTGTGGCAACGCGCCGGAACGAAAGGGGCTGGCAGGGAAAGCGTTAGGCAGGGGGGAGGGTGGCAGGGGGTCGGCAGCGCGCGCTACTCGCCCAAGGACGATGAGGCGAAATCTCTAATTTATTACAAAATTATGTTTATTGCAATGGAACGCGTCTTCGCTCTCTCTCGCTCGCTCGCGTCTCGCCCTCGCGCTCTCGCACACACAGCCGCGTCGCAGCCACAGCCGTCTCATCGCGCCTCCGGTCCTGTACCAGGCATCGGGAGTGTGTTAAGACCTGCTGTGGGTGGGCGTGTGAATTGGGATGCGCTCGGCGGGAAGCAGGAGGCGTTCGAGTAGTCGTTGTTGTTGTTATTGTTGTTCTACCTGCGGCGGGGGACGGGGTTGTTGTCCGGAGTGACGTCGCTGCCGCCTTGAGTCGACGCTGTTCGCCCCATCCGCGATGTTGTTGTCGGTACTGCTCCGCCGAAGATGATTTCATTAATGCGAGACGCGTACCGAGCAATGAGAGATGAGATCCCTGGAGCAGGGGCGCGGCCTTCAGCTGGTTGCGAGGCGATCGGCACGACCGGGCGAGGAATGTTTTCAACGCTCACTGAAAGCGGCGCTCGGAGTATTTGGGAAATGTTTTCGCTCCCCGAACAATGGCGAGTCGCCGAAAATAGTCGCTGGTGTCATCATTAGCTCGGTAAAAATACCGAAAGCCCCCAAGGCACAAAGGCTTCGCCCGCGAACGCCAGCCCGGCGCGTCCTTCGAGACGCCTGGCGAGTCCTCGTCCCTGACACTTGGGCGCCCACCCGTCCTGAGCTCCGCCCTCCGCCTTCGCCGGCCTCCTCCCCCAGCCCTTGCACTGCCATCAATTACGCGCCTCTCGCTTCCGCTCGGCGTCGCCCGCCCTCCACGATGTTCTTATCTTATTTGCGATGATTTCCGCGACAGGCGCTCATATTTTTCCCCCGTCGCCCCGGCGCCCCTCTCCTTTCTCCGCTCCTTTCTGCAACAATTTTTCATATTCATCTCTTTGTGCATTTCCCTCGTGCTCACCCCTTTTCTCTCAGTGTAGCCGGCGCGGCCGAGCGAATTTTTCGCTCATTTTCCTCAAACATCTCATCATTTAGCGTCGACTCGCTGACGATTGCTCACTTTGGCGAACGAGCGCTCCTCGAACTGCAGCGCGCACAGACGCACGGCGGACAGACACACGCTCGCATCTACACACAGAGGCTGCCGCCTGACTTATGGAGGGGCGCGAGGCCGCTCGCAGGATGCGCTGCTTAACAACTCGCATGGAAAAATTACGCTGCACGTGACGTGGATGCGAATTCGGTCGTCGCCGCCGCCGCCGCTGCCGCCGCCGACGAGGCCGACTCCGACGCCGGCAGAAAAGCGCGAATATATTTTTATGAAAACTTCGCCCGACTTTCGCTGGCTCCCTCTCTAATCCGCCGCCCACCTGCCTCCGCCTCGCCCGCAGTCGTCTGTCGCTTCAGCTCCTCCTCCCTGCGCTGCCATTTCCGTCCTTTCTCGAGACTCCCACCCGTCTTTCGCCGCCCCCTCCCCTCCTCCCCTCCTCCTCCCATCCTCCTCGCCCTCCTTGCAGCAATTGCTGCTCTCTGTCGTTGGGATGATCAAGTGCTTCATCCTTTCTCCTGTTGTTGTTCCTCCCACGGCCGTTGCTGTTGTTGTTGCTGCTGTGCTTGAGGTGTTACGTGCGCCTACTCGTGTTGTTGTTGTTCTTGTTGTCGTCGTCGTCGTTATGGCATAGATAGTTACCGTTGTCGTTGTTCCTGCAGGGAACGCTGTTCGTTGCTCGTGGAGCCATCATGGAAATTGGCGCTGATGAAGACCGTTGATCTCGAGATGTGAATGTTTTTCGGGATGCGAGATGCGACGTGTTGTTGCGCTGCTGCTGCTGTGGCCGTTGCCGTTGCCGTTGTTGCTGAAATCGCTCTTATCCTCGATTACGACGTGCTTCTGCTACTGTTGTAGCTCTGTTGCACGAAGACGGCAGCCCCAGTCCGTGCGAGGACCGAGGACGGAGGACGGAGGGCGGAGAACGGATTCAAGGTCCTCAGATCGAGGCTTCGCTTTGGTCACGAGGCTGCAGAGGAAGATTGGGGGAGCTCTTGAAGGAGACGACGGTGAGCTGTCCAAGTACCTGTGGTTTAAACCCAGACTCCTGTGCAGCATCAAATTCCCGTCGATCACCCGGGTGCAGAAATCACAGGAGGTCCTTTCGATCATCCCCGAAGTCGCCTGAATGGCTGTCCCGAATCTCTGCAGCGCATTAACGCCCATTACGAGCGTCGTCCTCGCGAGTCACGAGTCCTCCGTCGTCCCGACTGCACTCACACTCGCACACGCGCGCCGGCGAACATCAGCTGCATCGAAATGTCATAAAATGTCAAAATGAGCTGCTGCGTAGTTTTCACCGCCCCGCCACGCCGCCTTCCGCCTCATTTCGCCCGATCCCCGCCCGCCGTCTCCCCCCGGCCGGGTCGAGTCGTAGTCGTGCCTCATGTGCTCCTTCTGCCCCTCCCCCTCCCCCACCCTCGCCCGGGCCTTTTGCTTCAGTGCGGATATTTTTCCATTGTTTCCTCGGCCCCTCCCTCGGCCGCTGTCGTCGTCTTCGCAATTTCATTTTAAGCGTCGAAACGTTTTATGAATATTTATTTAATTCACGTGCGCGCAGCCGATGCCGCGCCCCTGCACCCCCAGGTGCGGAGGGCGGGCGATGCGGTGCGGTGCGAGGCCAGGCACTTCATTGTTCCATGCGAGGTGGAATTTTTATTTCGTTATTGTTGCTGCAGCCACCCCGCCATCCTGCTAGTGTGTTTTATTCTGTGTCTGTGCGGCTGAAATTGCTTGGCAGCCCCGCCCCGCTCCTCCTCCCCCTCTGCCGCCGCCTGCCAACCAGCGGCCACCGGCCCCAGACCCACCTCCCCCCGCTCCGCGAAGTCCTGCCTCATCTCGCCCCCTCCGCCTTTCTCCGTTTTCGCTCATCATCCTCTGAATCTCTGCCCGCTTCCTGATGATTTATCTTTCGATTGCGGTTTTATTTCGCTAAACGTCGTCGTCCTTGTTGTTGTGGCTCTTGTTACTATTATGTTTCTAGTTGTTCTTGTTGTTGTTCTTGTTGTTGTTGTTGTTGTTGCCATTATACATCTTCCGCCGCTGTGGCCCCGCAGTTGCTGTGGTTGCCTCCATCCCCCGGTACGCGGTGTGGTTGTTGCCGATGTCGATGTCGTTGCTCTGCTGTTGTTGTTGTTGTTGTATCGTATTTTGTTACCGACCGTTTTTAACATATGCTGTCCTTGCACTAGACCCTCGCCAGCTCCGCCTCCGGTGGACGGCCGGCGGAAACCTGAGCATTTTTGCCTCCGCCGTGGCCGCCTCGTGGCTCCGGCTTTTTTCCAGCTGACGTCGCCGGAATCACCGAAACAAAAGCACAGCGAGCCGCAGCCATAGGTGGATCCAACGACAACAACAACAATAATCACCACAGGTCGGTCAGGATGTCCTGGCGAGCAGGTTCCCGGCGATCCGACGAAATGGCTGGCTTTGCATACATGGACCTAATGGCCCGTGGCAGCAACCCGGGTCTATTGTATTATTGCAGTCATTTTGCGGATAAGTTTCGAGGCAGTTGCCAAGAATTTAAGGCACATATTAGGGCGACGTACAGGGTGCGAAGGTGAAGGTGCGGCAGGCGAATCCCGAGGACTTCTTGGGCCGAGGGTGAGAATGGGAAGAATGCAGGAATGCATGGGTCCATAAGAGGTCCAAAAGTAGGTGGGGAAGGAGAAGGAATTTTAGTAGAAGTGACCCATGGTCCTCGGACGACTTAGTCTGTGATTAGTATGTCGAAATACAGGGTTTTCGATCGACTGCTCGACACATCCGACCCATGTCCCAGTTTCCAGCCGCTGTTCCCGGGCTGCTGCCCTAATGATGTGCTGCTGTTTGAGGGGGCGACGGGTCCGGAGGTGGCTCCGTCCATCTGTCCGTCGGGCGGCCGGTGAGTGGGATGGAGGGGGTGTCGTTGTTGTTGTTGTGGCTTTCGGGCTCCGCCAATGCTGCACATGATTTGGTCATGTAGGCATCGTTATGATCCTGCGACGTGTCCTTTTGTGGGCCGATAAAAATTGACGCAGTGGCAACATTTTGATTTTATGTCGAGCACCAACAGCAACAATCACCACACAACATAACACAACAACAACAACAACAACAACGTGCAAATCAACAACCTCAAGAAAAGAAGCTGGGAATTTTGAGCAACCAACCGAGGCCCGAGACACGTACGGGCTGTGCATGAAAATCGAGCCGACCTCGGGCATTTCACGGCATTTGAATCAGACTCCGACAGACATCCGAGACAGCTCCTGTGTGTGCCAGTACATCCGTACACGGCACGGATATCGAAACTGGGCGAGGCTTCCCCACAGCTCGTTGAATTCCTCCGCTTCCGAAGGGATCGTCGGGTCGGGCCACAGTCGACGCCCCGGCGACCTGGTCTTTAAAACCTCATTAAACTTCCGACCGACCTCCCTTCATCGCTCTCTCTCTCTCTCTCTCTCTCTCGCCCTCTCGCCCTCTCCTCCGATCCGAGATTTTTGGCACACTTGCCTGCCAGTGGCAGCAACAACAACGGGCTGCTTCCGTCGATGGCCGCGTGTTGTGTCGGCGAAATGAATCCATTGGATCGGGCCTCGAATGGCATATCAGCAAATTCCACGCACACACACACATGCCGACACATTCCGCACACACACAGCTGCATGACGACGCACACCGATGGAAAGTAACACGGCGTCGGACGCGCAAATCCATTCGCAAATCGCATACAAATCGAGATGCGGGCCAAAATGTGCCGCTGCCGCTGCGGCAACGGATATATTAAACAACGCCAACAACAACAAGGCCCGAGCAAAGAATTTTTGTTTTCGCATTATGCGGACCATCGCCCGAAATCGCAAATTCGATAGCCTGGCGCGGGCCGGCGCGATCCTTAAATTTTAAACCTCCTCACTTTGTCTCTGCGGTCTCCTCCTCTCTCGCTCGCGGTTTCATCTCCCGCCGCGAATATTTAATAATTCAATAATTTTTTAATCACCGCGTGGCCGGCGGTCGGATTTTCGCGTCCTTCGTCAGCCGCAGACTCATCCGCCGTCCACGTCCGCGTCCGCGTCCACGGAAGACACCTTGCGGCCGGCGCTGCTTTAATCGAATTTGCATCGAGTCGGCGGCCGGACAAAAAGCACGTGTCACCGAATGGACCACCGTCGTCCATCTGTCCACCTGTCCACCTGTCCACCCACCCACCAGTCAGCCGACCGCTCGTGCTCGGGCTCGCGCTTATCCTTCCGTCCGCCGCAGCCGTCATCAGGCGGACAAAGCCCGACATATGAAGAAAAGCTTCCGTTGTTCCGCGCACGGCGCTTTTAATTTAAGTGCACTGGTTGTCGCTGACAGTTGGGTGGAAGAGAAGGTGGAGCGGGTCGGCGGCTTCTCCAACCTCTCGATTTTTAAGAAGATTCCGCCCTTCTCGCCACGCAGGGATTACTTCGAGAGCCCATGTTGAGCGGCCCGAGGCAGGGTGGGTTTCCGAAGCCCCGACGGTTGTCCCCGAGTCAGGCCTGCCGCGGTGCCGGGTGCATCGTGACGTTAATTAGCCTATGGACCCCGAGGTACCCTTCATTTCAACTCTCCGTACATTTGTTTTCCATTTCAAGCACCGTCCCTTGTCACTGCCAGCCCCGGGTCGACGCGACAAAGGCTACATTGTGGACGCCTGCCACACGTGGAGAGGTTCCGGCACTGGTGTCGACAAAGGAGAGGTTGCCTCAGTACACGACGTGTTCCTGGGGGCTGGTCCGGTCCGGTCCGGTCTAATTGTCAATGGTTTTTCCAATTTCCCAGCTAGCCTGTACTTGTGATGGTTATTGAAATGAGTTCGGTGCGGAGCTGCGAGGTGAGGTCGAGTCGCTACGACTCCAAATTAGTTTTCGGCCGCCATTCAAAATAAGTTCGTCCGGCTTCCTTCCTTCCGTCCTGCCGCCCTCCTGTCGTCGTCCTTAGTTTCGCCCTCCCTCTTGCATTACATTAAATGAAAACTTCTCTCACGTCGATGCACATTATGGCAGCGATTATAATAAAATTTCTATTATTCAGATCTTGGCTGGAAGTTTGCCGGACAAAAGCTCTGGAGACTCGCGAGGCTCGTCGGACGTCGGAGCCTGGACTCGAACGGCGGCAACAACAACGGCACCAACGGCCCTCGTGGGGTCCTCTGGGCGCAGCGACCGGGTCTGCCGAGAGTGAGCGTCTGAGAACTCCAAGAGAAACTTTCTCTCGTTCCCACTCGACGCCAGTGGTGTGCTCTATCTCTGTCCTGCCGCCGATGTTGTTCTAAATATCGTTATTGTTGTGGATGGCATTGTTCTTCCACGGGGTATTGATATAGTCGTTGTTGTTGTTGTTGTTGGTGTTGCAGTTGTTCGTCATATCGGCCACTGTCCCCCTGGGGCCAGAGGAAGAGGGCGGGGCGGGGTCGGGGGCGGTCCGCGACTCGCAAGTATCTAAAAATGCGCCCTGGCCAGCGCTTTCAAATTAGCCGCCGAGCAGAGGACGGCGGAGGAAGGCGGAGGAAGGAGCGAGGAGGAAAACTCCGTCATCGACAAAAGTTGCTCCTTCGTCCTGGTTCGGGAATTGCGAGCCCACAGCAGCAGGGGCAGGAGGACCACGACAACAACAACAACCGCTATGGGAAGCATGGCAGCGTTGGCAGCGCCACTTGAGCAACAGCAGCAACAACATGAGAGGGCCTGTCGACAAATTATGTAAATTTAAGTGGTTTTTAAAGGAAGCGCCAACAACAACAACAACAACAAGAAGAACAAGAACAACAATAACCTTGTGTTGTTTTGATCTACTGAAACTTGTTGGCGCTGCAGTTGTTGTTGCTTCCGGGCGAAAGTTCGCCCACCGAGGGGCGGGCGGGGGCTTCGGAGGCCTCGTCGCCGACTGTCGACTGCCGACTGTTGAGCTGCCAGCGGAGGTCCTTGAAATCCTGCCGAGGACTCGCCTGTAATTATGTTTATTTGTCCGTGGAGATCCGCCGTCGGCTGATATCGTCGGCCAGGAAGTTTCGCGCTTGTTCATTCGCCGCCGCCGCAGTGGGAGCGGGGAACAAGGAAGTGATTTTTAATGCACGAGCGGAGCCAAGAAAGGGGGGGGGGGGTTCGGACTTCTGGCGCTCTTCCCGAGGACTTCGCGAGTGGCCTGTGAAGCGGCGAAACTCGCCGAAACTCCATTTGGCATGTCAATAGTTGACGGCGGAGGCGCCCGAAAACATGCCATCGCTCTCCACTCGAAACCCTCTCAAAGTCGCGGTCATCTTTTCTCAAAATATTCCTCTTTCGCCTTCTCACACCCACCCACTTGCACGCACGCCCACGAGCTCACCCGGAAGAGGGTCGCAAAGTAGGCAAGCAGTAACTTTGTAAACTACTCTCGCTCAATCGCCTGGAACTATGCAAAACTTTCGACTCTAATCTGCGAACGAAAACTACGAAAGAAAATTACATTTCGCATTTCGTTGTCTGCTTTCGGGCGAATCTCGCCACTACGTCACGGCCCCCGACCCGGCACCTTCGCCTCCCCGCCCCCATCGACACACGCCCCACACTCGCCTGCTGCACACACGGAACCCACATTAAACTCCTTCAACTCAATTAAACGCAGGGCCTTCGTTGATTTCGGGATGCGATCGGGCGCCGGAGCTTCTTAGGCAGAGCAAACACTGTGCCCTGTGTGTAATATTTACCTGCAGACTCCAGGGTTTCAGAATTCATGAAGCATTTATGGAATTCCACATTATGGAATTCGCCCCGATTCCCTGAAACCCGACTCTGCCCCCATCGCTCTTTCTTGCTCTCCTCCTCTCCTCCTCTCCTCCAGACCCCTCCTCACTCACACCCAGCACCCTGGGAGCGACCCCGATAACTCACAGGCTTCTAAATTTAAACCAGCTTCGATTTGTTCCCCGCCCTCGGATGGAATCGATAGCCCTGTGCGAGGGGCGGCGGCGGCCGCATGAACTCGCAAATCAACGCACCTCGTTAGACTCGCCCTTCCCGAAGCGGCCCCGGCCCCGGCCACGCCATGGCAACCACAAACACATAAACGAGCTGAAAGTGTTGCGCCTGCGGAGCATTTGCGAAATGGACGGCGGGTGAAATGGAAAGTGCCGGGGCGGCGAGGGCAGGGCGGGCTCAAGAGATGGGGCCTGAAATGGAATTCATAATGAGAAATTATATTTAAGCCAGAACTCGGAGTCAGCGGCGGAGTCGCGGCCGCGACGAGACGGCACGTACTTGGCAACGGCAGAAGAGTGTGAAAAATTATTGCTGCCTGCTTTTAGGCGAGCCAAGAGCCGAGAACTAAAGGGGTTGGAGCGCCAAGAACAAGGGCGAGAAGAAGCTGAGCAGACAAGGTAAAAACTGAAACCTCATTCCGCGAAAGTCGTTGCCAGATTTTCGAGCAGGGCGAAGAACCGCAAGAACGGCGAACGCGTGGCGAAGGCGGAGGCGGAGGCGAAGAGGAAACCAGGAAGACTCGGAGCGAGTCGAGCCACGGCGAGGAGTCTGAGGACACGCAGTAGCGAAGCTTTCGCTATTTCAGCGCACCCGCTGCTCGGATTAATTAACAGAGGAAGGAAGCGCCAGAGAGTGCGCGAGACTTCATTGCCAAAGTGGAGAAAGGGAAGAAAGAAATCAGATTAAGAGTCGAAACTATATGGCGAAGTTCTTCTCGAGTCAATCGAGAACGCTAGAGTATCTCAGCATAGGATGCATTTTGTCCGCTTTGTTGAACGACGAGACGTTCACCACGGCGATGAGGTCCTTATCGCCGGTAGCACAATTATTGGGCTTCCGAAGGCATGCACGTCATTAGAAATACGCCGCAGGGGCCTCGCCGTCCTCTCGGCTCCACAGCGCCAAAACGTTCCAACAAAATTACACAACTGCGTTCACCGTTCCCTCATTCCTCTCGCAATGGCTCGAAAAATTGGTCGTACAATAAGATAGAAAAATATGTTTATCTTTCAGAAAAAATATATGTCCATAATTCCCACCGCCGCACGGAGATCTTAATCCCAGCCTTCGACCTCAAATGACAACTCGAAGTACAGACCGACAATACCCGAGGCCAAGACCATGATCTTGTAGTAGCCACTCGGCATATAACTCGGGAAATTCTCCGCCGTTACTGCACAATTCCTGGATTCGTACAAACCGGCCTTAAGCGGTGGCTTCCAGAAGTACTTGAACTGCGGGGCGTTCGGAGCACATGCCTTGGCTGGTTTCATTAGAAACGTCTTATAGGGCCCATTGACGGCGTTGGTGAAGGTGTTGCGGTTGTACTTGAAGGGCAGACGTTTGTACTCCGAGTTCCCGTTCCGGCTGTACGACATCCTGAACTCCACGAACTCGTTGTCGTCGAAGTCCACCTTGATGTCCATGAAGCCGCTGGCGAGATGGACTCCTCGCGACACCGTCGAGATCGTCAGGCCCACTTCGCACAAGTCCTTGTTGGAGGAGTTCGAAGCAGCTCCGAGCAAAGTGAGTCTGTAGTTCGGCTCCTTACGATTCAACTGAAAGAGTCTGGTTATTGCGTGAAGGACTGCGCTTAGAATCGGGCTCACCCTTAAAATAGTCGCACTCGACTGCCTCGTGGCCGAAATGCAGACAATTATCCACAACAGTTGCATTTCAGATGAAGTGCCCTGAGTCACTGCAGCCGTTTACGAAGCGATCACTCGATTTATAGCCATTGGGATTAGCGGGCACATTCTAAGGTCTGAGTAGTAGTCAATGGGCGTGTTTGTGATGGACCACAAAACCGATACAACACACTTAATAACAGAGTAAGTAAGTTGTGATTAGCCCGATCGCAAGCACGCAAGTTACGATTGGTCTGATCGCAAAGTCAAGATCACGTCGTGTGCCTAGTAATTTAGGAGACCAAAAACATTACGTTAACATGTTCCCGACTTGTCGATGGCGATCTGTCTACAGAAATATTGTTTTTACAAACAATAAATGGCAGTAAATGATTCTCAAAAAGTTACCATTTTAATAATGAGCATTAAAATGATGTCTAATACTTTGATGACATAATTAAAACAAGATGACATTGGAAATAGCAATTTGTACAGGGAAGCCCATTATATAAATTTTTATATTTCTCAATTTCGTGTTTATTTCCATGGATTAATTTAAGTTATGCAATATATGCGCAGATTGATTAAACTTTTTCTTTTCTTAGAGAACAATCGCTTTCAGTTTCACCGAACTACAGATTTTTTAGGAAAACGTGAATGAAGGATTAATTTACAAAATATGCTATTATATCAACATTAAATAAGGAATTGTAGTGAGACGGGAAAATTGTCAATTTCTCTACTACTACCCATAAAACTTGACACTACTGCTTAAGAACGTTTTCTCTTGAACTATGACATTGCACATTTCTGCAAAAAAAGGAGTTTAGTATCAAAAAATTATCCCATTTCAGATTCGAGCCACTGTGCGAAACGATTCTGGGATCCTGGTCGCGGGGTCCCGCCGACGGCCCCTGACTCAACTCGATTGCGGTCGAGGGCCCGGCCCTTGGACGGAGTCGCCGCCGTCGACCGACCTCGACTGAACTGAACTGAACAGCCAGTCAATAGGGAGACGGCGATGTTGTTGCTGTGCTGCTCACCTTCCGGCAGGAACAACAACCGACACAGCAACAACAACAACTCGCCGAGAGGAGCCAACACGATTGAGAGCGAATTGTGGCAACCTTTTTGCAAACGTTGGAGTCGTTCCGAGGGCTACTGGGGGTCGTTGTGGATTTTTTGGGGTGGTCGCTATTGTTGTAGTTGTTGTTTTGTTTCACGCGACGCTCGAAACTCGTGCTGTACGTGAGGAATTTCAATTTTGCGATAATTAATCATTGCATACGCTCCGGGGCCGGGCAGGGCGAGCGGCGGAGAAAAGGATTCATCATTATTTAACTTTCACAGTGCACCCTTCGCTCCCCACTCCTCCCGCTCTCGGCCATTCGCCCTCTCGCTCTCCTCCTCCGCCGTCTTCGCCCGCTCCTGTCGGCGACGCGACCCGACGCTACCTGCACACTTTTGGGAGCTGGTGAAGCGTCACGGAAATGATTGACAAACTCCCGCTAGCTCCGGGAATAGAGCAGAGCGTGTGTGTCAGAGGGAGAGGGAGGGAGGGAGGTAGGGAGAGAGAAAGGAACAGGGAGTTGATGAATGCAGCGCAAAAGAGGAAGGATTGGAAAATTAGTCTTATTAGCGGGAAAATAGATGCGCGAAAAACCCGTGATTTATTCGAGAGCCGAGCTACGGAAAGTCCCAAATCCACCGCACCGTAGGAGAGCGGAAGCCGTCAAAGGGTCCCCCAGGGCCTCCCTCTAATGAAGTGAAGTAGTTCTTTTCAGCATTCTCCCTCTCCATCTCGCTCTCTCCAGCTGGGGGAAAATCACTCGATAAATAAGCGCCCGAGACCTCGGAGCCGACCTCGACCATTGACGGGGCGGCGCCTCCTGGTCCTGGGAGTGTCTGAGGTTGTGGCAAATTGCAGTCCGTGCCCAGCCTCGCCCCTCGCCCCTCGCCCCCCGCCGCGTCTCGTGCGCTGGCAACACGAACGAAACCAATATTTATCAATTAGAGAACGTGAGCTTCGGCATCAGCAGCTACAGCTACAGCTACAACGAAAGCAACCAGTGCACGAGCCCTAGCGCAAAAGCACCGGAGCCACAGCACCGACGAGGACAACGACAACAATAACGCTGGACAAAAGCAATTAAAAAACCACACCAAAACTTCCACTAACGACGCTCAAAGGTCGCCCAAGCCCGAGAGACCGAGGCGATGCCAGAAGAAAGCGAGGCCCAGAAGGCGGAGACGACGATGGGCAGGAGGACGAGGAGCGGGAGGCCGGCGACGACGTCCGCCGAAGGAGACAATTTCCATTTGCAGCCCGAGGAATTATTAATGCCGACGACACGGTAGAAGAAGAAGAAGGCCCCCCCCCCCCTCTGCCCGGCCCCCAACCGCACCAGTCTCACCTGGGGCACACGAAAATAAAGGGAAGGCAAGGTTAGAAATTGCACCGAACGAGAGGCCTCTACGATCTGGGTCAAGGCTGGGCCTGCAGCGAACGCACCGCAGCGACGTCGATGCCCACAACAACAACAACAACACCGGCTGCCTCTACACAAGGGCGGCAATCACAGCTCACGTCGACAGCCCTAATGCGACCGGGGCCGGTGGGGGGATCGGCTCCCCGACAGGCTGGCGAAGGAATCGAAGGAGCAAAAAGCGAGTTCGAGGGGACGGAGCCGCCATCGCGCTCGCCGACCGCGCTCGTCATGAATTTTTCAACAACCCCGAAAATGCAAATAGAATTGTCATTCGCAGCCGCCCCGCACCGCCGCCCGGGCCGCCCACGCTGCCCCCCGCCCACGGCGAGGTTCGCTGCTCCCAATTCGTTCCTAACCAATGAGATTTATGCGATTTTTCTCTCGCCCCTGAGCGGTGTGGGTGGGTGGCCTGTGGGTGTCGGTGTCGGCGTCGTAGGCCGACACGGCCGACTCAGGCCGACTCAGGCCGACTCGGCGGGCGCCAGCGAGTCTCACGTGGGTGTCGTCGGTGGTCGTGGCTGGATCTCGTCGAGATGGTGTCGTTGTCGTTGTCGTTGCGGGTGGCTTCGGAGGCTTCGCTAAGAAAAGGATGTTCGAAGCAGGAACTGTTTCGCTGTTGCTGCTGTCGGCGCTCGCACGTGCTTCGTCCGAAAGAGCGCCCGGCCGAGAGTCGGCGAGAGAGGGAGAGCTCGAGAGGATGGAGGCGGGAAGAGAGCCGTGGAGTCGGTTTCGCTCTCTCGACGTGCCGCTGAGGAGATCCCTGACCTGGCAAAGACCTGCCGAAGACAGCTCAACGCTCTCTCTCTCTCTCTCGCTCTCCTTCCACTGTCCTTATCCGGTCGGCTCTCGCGAAGAGAGGGAAGTTCCCGAATTCGAAAACGGATAAAAACCTGTCGCTCTCTCGCTCGCCTCCACCGAAGGACGCGGCCTGCTCTCGTCGGTCTCCCGAGGCCGAACTGAACGAAGCCGAGCGGCGCACGCCGAGCCGAACGAAGGGCCGAACGAGCGACGGAGTGGGCCGGAGAAGAAGAAGCAGCTGCGGCCCGAGCGCCCGACCGGCGCCGAGCGGCAGCCGAACGAGCGACCGAGCGAGGCGGCGGCCGTCAGTTCGACTTCAACCAGCGCCGGAAGCGGACGCGAGCGAGCCTTGCGTTGAGCCGAGTTGCCGTCGCGAAACCGTCAAGCGCTGTCCTTCGTGCCGTGCCGTGTCGTGGCCGTCTGCGTCTGTCTGTGTGTCTCGCTGGTCGAGTGCGAGCCGTGCGCGAGCGATCGTTCGACCCGCGGCGAGAGCGCGGACATTTCCATCTCCATTTGCCGGCGAGCGTAAAAAGAAAATAAAGTGGAATTAATTAGTGAAGCCCGCGATTGGGAAGCGCTCGTCAAGGACGACGAGTAACCACAACAACAACACGGAGGCGTCAACCCGCTGAGTTCCACTCGTTAAACGGTAATTAATGTTCTATGACCGGCGCCAATGAAAGGACGAAATCTCGAGCTCCGGAGGATTCGCTTCGAAGGAGCAGGGGCCGAGGAGATCGCGGCGCCGGCGCGGGGCGCTCGGGAACCCGCGGGCTGCGCCGGGGCGGGGACGGGTCGGGCCGGGGCTCGGGTTAACTGAGACAAATTGTGGGGTTTCCTCGAATCGACAGCGGATTCGGTCGCTGGTCGGCCACAGGAGCACCAGCAACAACAACCAAAGTCGAACCACTTTCGACAGCCGCAGGGAATGGAGAAAGATTGCGCCATAATTTTCAATACATACAGCAACAACAATCACAACGGGAACAACACGAACTACGACTTCCGCATCCGGTGGCCGGCCAGCGAGCGAACGAGCGGGTCTCACGTTGCACCGCCCAACGCCCGTTACGTTACGTTCCGTTACGTTCCGTTACGTTGCCCTCGCTTCATTTGCTTGGCTTTGTTGTTGATGCTTCGATTGCTGCTGCTCGGCTTCTTGTACCGAGGCTGTTGCTGTTGTTGTGCCGTTGTCAGGTAGTTGTTCTTGTCACGGTAGTCGCCGTCGCCGTCGTCGTCGTCGTTGTTTTTGTTTTTGTTATCCCCGTGCCGAGTTCCACTTCTTGCCGCTCTCTCATTGCGGGCTGCCGTTCCCGGTCCCTCGCTCGCGGCCTCCTGCCCTGCTTCGCCTCCACGAGAATCCCCTCCTGTTTCCGCTTCCGTTCCTGCGGCCCCCGAGTCCCGTCCTCGGCCGGTGCACCGAGCACTCGCCTCCTGCAGCTCGCCCATTGTTGCCAGCCCACCCGGTCGCGCCCGGCGGCCCTCGTCATCCTCCGGCGACCCGTCGTCGGAAGCAGCGAAGGATATCCTTCGGTATCAGCGCGCATACATTTTTAAAGAGCTATTAAAAATGAATGCTCTCCGCGCGGTTCGACCTCCCCGCCTCTTCCGTCTCTCCCCCTCCCTCCCCCTCTCTCTCTCTCTCTCTCGGTCTGTCTTCGTCTCCTCCCCTCCTGCTCGCTTCTCGCCAGGTGTTCTCACGTTCGCCCGCCGTCGCCACCTTCTGGTTCCGCGCGTCCTCGGCAGTCGTAAAAGTTCTCGCTGCGCTTTTTTCGACTCCGCCTCCTCCTCCGACTCCGGCACTGCACCTGGTCCTGATAGTCTTCCGCCCGCGCATCCTCCCACAGTCGCACGCTGGGGCGAACCAGTTCGCGTTGTTGGCTTTCCTTTCACTTGCCGTCCGTCACACCGCCCGGGAGCCCCAGTCGTCGCCCGGTTTTTCGGATACTTTACAAATTCTTGTATTTACTTCGTCTACTCCCGCTACTGCTCGCGGCCAATTTCGCGAATTTGAATAAAATGCAATTTCTGCTCTGCTTCTGGAACAACAATTTCCGTGTCTTGAACAGAAAGCAATAAGTCCTGCCGAGTGCTTGCATTACTCTCATTATTCCATTCTCATTATTCTCCACCGATCTTCCCACGGCTTGCCTCCGATCCCTCCCTTTCCTCCTTGCCTCCCTCTTCCATCCTCTTTGCCGATAGCGTCAACCCACTTTCTTATTCTGTTATCTCCCGGCCATCTTCCCTGCTCCTGCCATCGTCCTGCGCCAGCCCTTCGTTTGCTCGCCTCCACCCACCGCGACGCGGCCTCGACGCCCTCGACTACTTCGGCTCCAGACACCATCTGCTGCCGACCTCCTCCGCCCCCGACCGCTGCCACCCTCATCGTTCATCCTGCCCAGTCCGTGCGCCACTCGCGTCCCCATTTTTCATCCTCCGCGCTCCAGGGCCGCCGACCTCTTTCGCTCCGCCGCAGCCCTGGGTGGCCGGCCGGCCGCGCCGCCAAGTGTCGGACCGTGCACAGCTTAAGTCGCGCTCCAGTTCCCCGATTTCGCCGGGGTTCCCCGTACTTCCTGCCAAGAGTTCTCGGCCCCTCTCGCCGCTAGCCGTCCGCCGGTCCCTTGCATAAACTTTGCATAGTTCCAGGCATTGTTTCAGCCCAGAACTCACTTAGCCACTCCGGCAACGGTTGCGGTCGTCGGTCGTCGGTGGGCGTGGCCGCGCCGACATATTGCCAGCCGTATTTGCGGCCAGTCTCCATCCCTTGATCCCCGCTTTCCGCCGTTGGCCGGTGAAAGTTTTTGTCTCGTCCTCCCGCTCGTGGAATTTGTTTTTGATAAATTTTTAGTGGCCCCGATAGCGTCGCGTCCGTTGTGTCTCTGATTCACGGGGCCCCATCCCTCCCTTGGCCCCCCTCCCGACGCCTCTCCACGACCCCACTCCAGCGGAAGCCCGGGATAAGAGCGTTTTTATGCAGAAAGTTTCCGCCCTCGGAGTGTCTGGGGGAGCCTCGGTGGCGGGAATTAAAATTGAGTGCGGAGCGAGCCGCGGAGGTGGTTCCGAGGGGGACGGCTTCGTCCGGAGCCGGCGTTGCGACCACAGGCAAAGGGGTTTGGCCGTGAAGAAATTCGTCCAAGTCCCTCGGCTTTCAGGGGAGGACGTCGAGGCCTAGTGGCAGACCTGAATTCCCGGATTATGCGCAACGAATCGAGTGGGATGCTGGGAAAGGCAGTAACCAAAAACCTGCCGCCGAGAGGAAGCTGCAGAAAGTGACGTGCGAAAGTGCACAGAAATGTTCCATTACTGGCGATGGCCGAAGGGCAAGGGGCGAGAAGAGGTCATGGGGAATTCCCGGAAGAGGCTCCGACGAGCGATGTGCAAGTAAAACGCACACCGACCGGCTGCGAAGGCGAAGCTCTTGAAACGAGCGGCCGCCGTCCTTGAACGAGGCCCGCGGCAGGGGCCAGGCGGAAAGTCCTTCGTGTCGGCCCGCCGTTTGTCACGGGGAAATGCATAATTTCGAAACAATTAAAAATCGCAACGACAACGCTCGCATAAATCTCGCTAATAATTGGCATTTTCTTCACCTCGCTCCCTGGCCGCGCGGGCCGCTCGAGCGCCCCAGGGCCCCAGCCGCCCCTGTGGCTTTGCATTTAATTACACCGTATAAGGCGGGGGATCCTCCTGCAACGCTCACTTGCACACTCGCACACTCACGCACACATCCTCGCACGCTGTTCACTACGAACAATCACTCACAGAGGGATTTAATGCGATTTGATGCAAACAAATACGCGAACAATGCGGCGGACGACGGCTGGCTGGTGGTGGTGGTGGGGCGGAGACAACAACAAGAAACACAACAACAATTATAAATACAAAGACAACAACAACAACAATGGCAAACTCCCCGCAACAACAATACTTAAATACTTAGCATTCATGCATTCATGTAATGATTCTGCCTTTGTTGTTGCTGATTCCATTGTGGTAGTTGTTGTTGGCGACGACGTCGTTGTGTTGGTCGGTGTTTTTGCTACTGCTGCTGTTGTTGTTGTTGTTGTTGCTGTTGTTGTTGCTGTTGTTGAGTGTTGTGTTTGTTATTGCCGGTTGGCACTTGAACAACGCCGGTTGACAAAACAACAGCAACAGCAAAAACAACCACCCAACGCATCCGCTGCAAGCGGGAGACAGACAAAGAACGGCAGGAGAGGGTGCGAGGAAGATTTAGAGAGAGAGAGAGAGAGAGAGAGAGAGAGAGGGGGATGGAGAAGATGGGGAGAGCAAAAGCAGGGAAGGCGGTGGAGCGGGTCGGAGGAGGAGGAGGACAAAGGAGGACGAGACCGAGCTCGACAGGGAACTCAACGGAAAGGACGACGGCAGAGGGGCAGATGGTGGGCTCGATGAGGTGAGGGGAGAGGAGAAAGAGGAGAGGTCAAGGGTCGAAGGTCGTGGGGCGCAGAGTGAGACGATTATCTACTTATGAAACATAAAGATGACATTCACACTCGCACTCAGGCGAACAAAAACTCATACATCCTGGCGATGCTCGGGAATGTCTGAAGCAATTCTGCATGCGAATCCAGGGACCCAAGAGTCAGACAGAGGCAGAGGCAGAGGCAGATGCAGAGGGAGAGACCGAGACAGAGACGAAAGCCGAGGCCTTCTTGGGGGCGCCCGACGACAAGGCTCTTTTAAAACCGCATAAACAAAGGCCGCCTGAAGGGCGAATTAACAGCAACAACAACAATAATCGCACACACACACTCACTTAGCCCTGCACTCACGACGTCTTCAGCGACGTCGTTGTCGTCCGACCGTCCGCCTGTCCGTCCTTCTGTCGGTCTCGTGTCGTCGCTTTCGGTTTGTGTGCGAGGGCGAGTGTGTTTGTGTGTGTGTCTGCGCCTGGATGAAGCAATATTAACACATATGTAAACAATATCTCAGCTTGTTCTTCCTGCCTTCTTCGTCCGTCTCGTTCCGCTGCCTCGTGCCGCCAGATTTCGTCCCTCTCTCATATTTTCGCAGGATCAAACTTTTATTCCACAACCGCCCTCCATCCCTCGCCTCGTCCTTGGGCGTGAACTTGGCTCTGCTTGTCGAGGGCGCCGCGCGACACATTTGCCATTATTGTTATTGTTGTCGTCCCCGCAGTTGTTGTCGCCCTCCGTCTTCCGCCGTTCCCTCCTTACTGCCGTTTGTTGTTGCTTCCGCTGCTGTGGTTTCTGTGCCCCGCTCCCCGCCCACAGTTGACTGCGGTTTCCGTCGCCCGCTCCCCCACAGGCGTTGTTTTGCTGCCCCCTCAGCCGCAACTCCTTTTGCGGACTCCTCATCCTGTCACACGCATTTTTTATGATGTCATTGTTGTTGCCTTTTATGCCAGCCCTTACGATTAGTGTTGTTGCCCTTATTTGAGTTGTTCTTTTCCTCGTTGATGTTGCCTCGTTCGCACTGCTGTTGTTCTTGTTACTCATGCCATTGGCGTTGTTCTTATTTCGCTTCTCGGGAGCATTCGGAAGACTCTCATGAGCTCCTGCCTGGTGGCGCATAAGTCGGTCCTCCTCGCACTCGCGTGAGTATTTCGCTGACGGAAAGGGGGAACTCGTTCTTCATCCGTTCGCCGTTATCACCGGCCCTAAGAGAAGAAGCTTTCTTCCTTAAAATCGCCCCCTTCCCGCTATTGCAGGCTTGTTTTTTTACCTCTGCCTTTTGCTCCAGTTCATCACCAGACCTGTCAATTTTGTGGTATTTAGTGCAGTTGAGATTCGATCGATTTCCTCCATCTCCATCTTCGTCTGCCGGGTCCTTCCTTCGCTCCTTGGCCTCTTGGTCTTCATCTCGGAAATTCCTTTTCCGTTCGCTCGCCTCAGCCTACTGTAGAATTCAATTACGGCCCTATTCATTTCCTTCATATTTCAAAAAATTTCAAGAATTTCCTTTCTCTCTCCTTCCGATTGACCTCGTTTCGGAGCTTTTCCCCGCATTCGCCGCCCGCTCGCCGTCTCTGAAATCCAAAAAATTCCCCTCCATTTCAATCGTTTCCGTTGCATTACGTTCCACAATAGTTCATTTAGTTTTTCTCGTCTCCTGCTTCCTCCGTGCCCGTCCTTCCACTGGGCTCGTCCGTCCGAACACATTCCAGAAATATGTTTCCGACTCCGCCCGACTCGACCGAGGCGCCGGACCCGCCTGGCCGCAAGCGCCGCGCCGGCCACCGCCGTCCACTGGCAACTGTCGCCGAATACCGCAAGCAGGCGATCGGCCGGGCGCCCACCACGGCCCACCCTTGGCCCCCAGGCGACGGCCTCCGCTGACGGCAGCTTGTTGCTTTGCTCCCTGCGCCCCTCCGCAGAATGTGTCGACCTTTTTACGCCGCCCTTCGCACGGCGTCAGCGCCGTCCGTCGACCACATGCCGAACATTGTTGCAGTGAAATTGCAGCGGATTCATTACGCCGGCATTTGTGGCCGCCACCGACGTCGTCAAGTCCGGGCTCCGCACTTAATTCTTTCTCGCCCCATCGCTTGCACTCCCTGCGCAAAAAGTCGCCGGTTTTCCAGCGCAAGTTGGAGACAAGTTATTAAATTTTTCTTCTGATTCCGTTTTTAGTCCTTCAGTCGTTTGTGCACAATTTTTTGTTCCGTGCTCCACACGTCTTCTCATAATTCACTTGTTCTTGTCCTTGACTCCGCATCTGTTGCAGCGTCTTCTCCTCCTTCCGCCTCTCGGTCCCCATTCTTCAACATATTGTTTATTCTTCAGCAAATTACGGATTCTTCCCTTCCTCGTGGCTTCCGTCGTCGATTTCAACTTCCCCTATTTTGTGCTTACAATCCTCGAAATTTGGATGACTTCCCGACTCATGTCGACCCCGTCCCCTGGGCTCCCTTGGCGCCGCCGGTGCGAGCTTTTGTTTCGCCGGTTTTCATTACGAGGAGTCCCGGAAATGCTTTCCGATCCACGCTCAAAATAGACATTCGACCTCGACGACGACAGACATCGCCACGGATACCGCGGGCGAACCAACAGGATAATCGCACGACGCATGAAGGCAGCGACAGACGAGGGTCGCGGGGAGACGGTGGAAGCCGCGTGCCGAACAAAAGAGAACGGGGGAGAGAGAGAGAGGGCGAAACACACACATGTCGTCTGGGGAGCGGACAAGTATTTAATTTATTCCTGGACCGTGTTTTGCGGCCGGCGACTGCGGCGGACTCGGGGCGCGCGACGCCTTGGCTCGCACTTCATAATTGAAACGTTTCCCAGAGCAGCAGCAACAACGGCAGCAACAACGACAACGGTGACAACAACCACCATCCCGACGAGGACGCCAAAGGACAACGATATCCCTTTCGCAACTTATGCGGCTTCGGTGGGGTCGCCGTCGCCGTCGCCCTGTCGCTTTTGTTGGTGCGCCCGGAGACAAATAGAAATTGTTTTCACTTCCACGAAAGCCACGGTCGCAGCCACGTTCGCAGCAGCAGCAGCAGCAGCAACAATGGATCGGCCACAACGAGGGCGGCTACGGAGGAATTCCTCGTCCGCCAAAGGACATGTTGGCCCAGGACGACATTATTTCGGCCAGTTCATCTGTGATCCCTTTCGGGTGGAAAAAAAGGTTTATTTAAATTCCGCCCGGCACAGGACTGAGTTTTGGGCGAGTGTGCGAGGGAGGGTGGGGCCGTGCGACAAGGGGGCGACGATCCGCTGTCGCTGGACCTCCTCGCGATGACGTTGTGTGCTTCATCCTGTCCTGTTTGTTTTCTCGGAACAATTGTTTCTCCGCCCGCTTCACTCCGTTCCACGTTTCGTACTTCGTTCCGCGACTCTGCAGCGCCACGGCGTTGCCGGACCTTCGCCCAACGTTTCAATTTAAAAATCCATCCACCAGTCTAAAATAAAACCTGGGCAAATATTTCCGTTTCGAAATGAATGCCTTTGCAAGGACCTCGTTCGCGGAGGCGAGTTCCATTTGCGAATTTTTCCACCTCGACCACAGTCGACTGCCGAGTTTCTGTTGCCTTTGCGAACCGGAAGAGTCGTCGCCAGGCGCGGTGGGGCCGGAAGACGGGGCTGAAGGGCGTGGGCAACCCATGCAATGACGATACCCAAAGGCAATTAAAATTCCAACATTTAAATGTGGTCCTCGCCTAGAGATTTTCCAAACGATTTTCATACGTAGACACGTGTCCGAGAAATCATTTAGAAGGAAATCAGCCACTGGCACGGGTTAAACTCCGGACGTGAAAAATTAGTACAAAATTTAAATTCAATTTTCCAAGCCGGAAGACGAGCGAACGACCGCCATAGACACGGGCGAAGATGGAGCGAAAATTAAGGCGGAACAAAAGGCAAAATAAAATTGGGAAAATCACCGAAATGAAGAACGTTCCAAACCCCGGGAAGTTGGGAGCGAAAAGGAACTGGAAAATAAACCCGAAGCTCTCGCCGGCTCCGCCGCGTCCTTTCGCGCACAACCCCTCGCCACCAGCTCGCCCTCGTCGCCAGCCCCCTGGCCGACGCCTTCCCGGGCGCTTTCGCCGCCTTCGTCTCCGCCACTCGCCTCCAGCTCGCTGCCGCAGTCGTCAGACACACAAAAATTCACCGCCAGCGCCACCTGGCGGCTGCAGTTGAAACTTCGTGTTGCGCTTCAACACCTCGTTTCAAAGGCGGGGCGGGGCGAGGCGGGCTCCGTCCGCCCGCACCCTCCCCCACCCTGCCGTCTCCGCCCGTCGCAACCGCAGCGCGGAAGCTGCCGTGGCTTCCGGTGGCCAGGATGCGCACCTGCCCCTCCCCCGGCAGTGCCCGAGCCTCGCCCGCTGTCGGTCTCGATGCGCGGCGAGTTCCGTTTGAATTTAATCAGCGGCGAAATTGAATGCAGTCGTCGGTCGCCATTGTTGCGCCTGTGGGGGCGGGTGGCGTCCTCCCCCCCGTCCCCGCCGTCGTCTCTCGGCGGTCCCGGCGCCGTCGTCCTTGTCTTCGCGGTGGTTCCCGCCGCCCACTGTTGTTGGTCCCACGAAGAGCGAGGGCACGGGAAATTAAGACCAAGAAGACGAAGAGAAAAGGAAGAGGCAGAGCCTGAACGTCTCAAGAATTTGTCTGCGGTTTTTCTCACGGCTCCCGGCGAAAAAACGAAGCGAAACGAAATGAAACGAAACGAAAAACGACGCCACCGTCCGCGGCGCATCCTTCAACGGCGAGTCCTCCAGCCAGAAGACTTTAATTTAGTGCAGCTGCCGAGGCAGTCGACGCCGCGTCCTGTCGCCATCTCGTCTCCGTCGCCGTTGCCGTTGCCGTTGCCGTTGCCGTTGCCGCCGGCGCCGACGTCTGCTGCTCCTTTGGACGCCGCATGCATTTTTAATTCAATTTGCATAAGCTCGGGTTGCCGGCTCCGTCCACATCGCAGGCGCGAGGAGGGCCGGACGTTGGCGCAGCTGACGGGACGGAGAACGGGGGGCGGTGGAGGGCTTGAAGTTGTGGGCGTCGGTGCATTACCGCGAATTAATTCATTCGCAACTCCCCGAACTCAAGTGGCCGCCAGTTCTTCGCACCTCATTCGCGATCCAGGAGCAGGAGGGGAGGAAAAGGAGGAGGAGGCGCAGGCGGGACCTCCCTGACTGATTAGCATCGATTTGTGAGGATCGCGAACCCAACAAGGGTGAATAATTTTTCGAAATCCGCCAGTGGAAGTCGGTGCATACGGGAAGGACTTTTTGCTCAGGATCGTGGAATCCCAACTGTTTGTCCTAGCACTAGAGCTGCCTAATTCGTCCCTTCTACGCAGAACGAAAAAGCAACAAATTTCGGGTGTCATGAGGACAAATTAGAACCAATTTTCGAAGGTAATTCGGGAAATGGTTTGGTGGCTCAACTCGATTAATCATCGCTCCTCGGACGACTGACGACTGACCACGACTGGTGAAGGGCGAAAATCGTTACCAGCACCACAACAACAAGAAGTGATAGGGAACATGTGTTGTAACAACTGGCAGCGGCTACTGAAAGATAACAACAACCACAATAACAATATCTAACCCCTTAAGTAGTTTTTAATGCGAGTTTCTCTGTTTCATCGAAAGTCCTTCCGTCGATTGCGATTGCCAGTCGATGTTGCTGTTCAATTGGGTGAGGTCGTGTACTTTGTTGTTGTCCATTTGCTGTTGCTGTCTATTCTTTGTTGTCCTCGTCTGTTTCGTTGTAGTCGTTCTTGTTCTGGTTTCCCACTGATCTCTTCTACGAGTTTTTGTGCTTGATGAATTTGATTTGATTTGTCGTCCTTTGGTTGTTGTTGCCCTTGTTATTATTGGATATAAAAACGGCATTGTTGTTGCAATCCTACCCTCGTTAGTCAAATTGATTCTTGTGGTTGTTGTTGTCGTTGTTTTGGTCGCAGCCGACCAACAAGTATTATAATTTTTGAGTAATTTTCTTCGCATCAACATATAATACAAAAGGCAGAAACGAAGCCGGCAAACCTGTAATTTTATTGTCATCAAGAGTATCAGCAACGACCACAGCAACATCTACACCAATGCCAAGAACGACAGCAGCACCACAAGCAACAGCAGCACGGCCAGGAGCCAAAATAACAACGCCACAATAATGGAGACAAGAAATACTACAATTTGTCGAATAACAAATGTCGCCCTGATAATTATAGGTCGGGCCATTACCAGGTTCGGCTCGCTGCTCGAGCTGCTGTCGGTTGGGCTGGGTGGCTGTGTGTGTGTGTGGGTGTGGGCGAAGGATTTTAATCACAGTTGTTGAATGCGAGATGGGAAAAAGTTTTTGTTTCACATCCTGGGTGGGCTCTGATTGGCCTTTCAGGGACGAAGGAGTGGGGAATCATGGCCCAGAGATGGTGACGGGTTTAGGGGATTGCTCGAGAGCGGGAAGGACATGGGCGTGGGATGTCGAAGTCGAGAATTTCGAATTTCGAATTTCGAGTATTCGTGAGTTTAAAAGCCTGCACTTGCACTCACCATTCGGAAAAGTCCCGGCGGAAGTGCTGCAAGTGATAGGAGAAAATGTTATTGTTAAAGTGCGAAATTACTTTTTGTCCCTCTTTGTTGTTGGCATTTTAAAATGCGATATTACTTTGTCCTCAACCGGGTCGCCCGGCCAGAGCCACCCGTCCGCCGTGCCTCGCCCGCGGGCAGCGCTCAATTGTCTCGCTCGATCTGACAGCGAAGTGCAGTTAAGTGGGTTGCCTTTGTTGGGTTCTGGCAGCAGCAGCGGCAACAGGAAAACATTAACAATTGCTGCCGAGCCCAGCAATCGCAGGGAAGGAAAGGGAACTGCAACAAAACACCAGCAACAGCACGATCAACATCGCCAACAATGGCAACGAATGAAATTGTTGATAGTGCAAGAAATAAATGATTTAACAAATTTTATTAATTTTGAATTCTTCATCTCGTTTCGTTGCATGTGCGCCGGATAAAAAACGGATTCTCCTCGCTCGCCCTCGTTCGCCATCTCGCTCCCGCCACTCCACTGGGCGCTTCCTGCCGCCGCCCCGCAGGACAACGGCCGGTGCGTGCGGACGCCGATTGACGCAGTGCAGAGGCAATAATATTAACCACCGCCGCGGAAAGGGACAAAAACAGAGAGGGAGAGGGCGAGGGCGAGGGCGAGGTCGAGGGCGAGAACGAACGAGAGCAAAAATGTCATCATGCAAAATGCAGAGCAATGAAGCAGCGCCAGGAAGTTGATGTCTCATTCATGTTCATAAATCATTTGGAAAATTGATCCAGCAACAAGAGCGGCCCTTACAGCAACAACAACAACAACAACAACAACAAAAACAACACTCACAATTTCAACAAGCCGAGTGCAAAAAAACAAAAATAATAAAATGAAAAAAACCCCTCGACCGCTGCGACATCGTCTGCATACAAAAAGCCATAGGGGGAAAAAACTACAGTTTCAACAGCAACAGCAACAACAACAACATTAATATCGTCATCATCAGCAGCGAGCGAAGCAACAACAGCGACGACCAGAAATTGACAAACAAAAACAAAATAACATTTATGCAATTGTAGTCGAAAGTTCTCGCACACTCACACACACTCACACATCCGCACACTCGCGTCCACAGTGGCCGAAAGTGAACAAATAAGAGCCGGAAAAATCGCGAAAAAACCCACGCGAAATATCGGGAAAAAAACAAAAACAAAAGCAAAAACGAGCAACGATAACAAAAACAACAAGTGCTGTCGACCGGAGCAACAACATCAATAATAAATGCGATCGCTGCAGCAACTCTCGCCAGTGCTGCCACCTCCGCTGCCGCTGCCTCTGCCTCTGCCTCTGACGCTGTCGCGGGATTAAGTGGGCGCGGGAGGAGGCGAAGGAGGAGCAGGAGCAGGAGCCGAGGCTGAGTGGCTGCGGCGACGAAGGATGTCAGTGACACCGAGTCCTCTCGAGCGCGAGGAGAAAACGAGGGCGCAGCGCGGGGGCGAGCGGTACGTTTAATGTGAAAGAGACAGGAGACGACGTCCAGCGGAAGCGGGAGACAAGGACGGGGACGGAGACGGAGACGGATCCGGAAGGGCAGGACATAAAATATTTATTAAAATCGAATGCAAAGTGAAGCCCAGTTTGACTTCTGTTTTAAACCGAACGGCGGCAACAAAAGAAACACCAGTAACAACAAGAACAGCAACAGAAACCAGTTGAAACAACAACAAATTGCGAGAGAGGTTAATATAAAATATGCAATAAAAACTAGCGACTCCCAAAGAACAATCGGCACAGCATCCATTCGAGGAAATTGAAAATGTACAAAGAAAACATGCCGAGTAAAAGTGCGGAAAAAGAGTGGAACAATTTATAAAAAACAGGTGCAAATACGAGTAGGAAAACAGCCGACAGAAAGACAAACACGAAAACTCTGAGTAGGTGGGAAAAGCGGAACAAATAAGTACCAAATTTAAACACAAATAAAGTTATGTGTCAAGGGAAATGACAGTGCAATAAAAACATCACATCAACTGAGTTCAACCAGGAAGACCGAAACATATCAGTGCCATCGAGCAGTTCACATATCACAGCGACATCCCGATCGCATCGTCGTCGTCCACGAGCCGCGAGTCCGAGCCGCCAACATGTTCATAATCACGGTCGTCAAGCTGCTGCTCATCACGCTCAACATCTTCCCCAGCCGCTTCACCAACCGCAAGGTGATGTTCGTCATCTACCTGACGAACCTGGTGACGCACGGTGAGTACGACGGAGTTGCCGCCCGTTATTGGGCGGGGTCGGATCCCTTTTGTTCCTTTTTGTCCCTTTTCCCACTAGTCGGATTAGCTTTGCCATTGCCCTACGTTCGAAATCCCCTTGCCCGATCTCCCCTAATCCCTCTCAATGATAATTCCGGAATCGGAGACTTGGTTCCGATTCTTCTCCTTTCGCCGCCGCCACTTAAAGGCTTAAGAGCAGTGATTAAAACGCGCCAGTCGGCCAACTACTCGTCTCCCGGACTCCGCCCTCGCCACGCTCGACTTCACTCATCATTAATGCTCCATTTAGCTCGATAACCGAAGCGGGCGGTCCGAGCGAGTCCTCGGCGCGGATCCCAGATCGGGTTTTGAAGGACGTCGCGTGAGCGCACGAGCGAATGGACGAAGGACCGAATGAACGAAGGGAGGAACTCACGCACGGGCGAGCGATGTAAGGGAAGGATGTGGCGTTCATGTGTATATGAGGGAAGCATGATGTATTGACTTTCGCTTAATTTGATGCAATTCACACGAGTCCTCAATAATTCATAAAACAGAGCGAATTCAATTTGACCATCTGCCGGGGTCGAGGCCGCGGCCGGGTTCTGCATGCCGGATTCCCGCCCGTTTGGCACGAACGACCTGCGTCCGTGCCCTGCGCCCCCAACGGAGGTAGGATCCCGCTGTCGACGGGGATGGGGGCGGGGGCGAGGGCGAGGGCGGGAGCAAGTAAACAAGCGGCGCTTCGGCGAAGAGTAAACAAAACCCTGCTCGCGGTTCGTGGCAACCGGCAGCCGACAACCGGCATCTGGGGATCGATTCGCTCGAACGAGAGGGAAACGGCCAACCCATGGGCACCGGGCCGGGCTGCGGAACGGTCGCCGAGTCCGGCGAGTCCCTCCGAAGCCCCGAAGCCCGACCAGACAACGAGTTGCAGTCGCCGCTTCCCGCCCTTCCCACTACAGGTGGCCCCGCAGTTCCGTTTCCGGCGAGCGCCGCGTTGGTCTTTGCCCAAATGGCCGCATGTTTTGAC
The DNA here is from genome assembly GCA_947389925.1 of Coelopa pilipes. Taxonomy (NCBI): domain Eukaryota; kingdom Metazoa; phylum Arthropoda; class Insecta; order Diptera; family Coelopidae; genus Coelopa; species Coelopa pilipes. Next base: position 41,879,502 of record OX376699.1, read on the forward strand.
CGTCTCCCCTCTCCCTCTCTGCGGCCCGTTGTTCCTCTCTCTGCTTCTCGTTGTCTCGCTCCCTGGCCCGACCCGGTCAAGTGGCTCCTGCGAGTTACGCGCCATTTGGCGAGTCGTTTTGATTATTTTATGAGCACGCAGCGATCTGTTTGCCTTGTGATTGTCGAGCAGCCACCGAGGACAGGACCCGCACCAGTGCCCACCCCAGCCTGGGTCCCCTAATCGCCCGTCCGCTTTAATCACCTGTTCTGGGCGCCACTTGTTTGCCCTCGCCCGGGGCCAACAAGGGGCGAACGAGGGGCGTCCGTTTGCCGTGCCAGGGCGGCAGGTTCGAACGAGGTGTTAGAGGGGTGGGGGAGGCGGAGAGAACTAGGGACCGAGATGACGAGAGTCGCCCTGGGCAATCGAATTGGAGACGAAGAGTCCTTTTGAGGAGGCGCAAGTTGAGACTACTTGAGGACTGTTGAACCGAAGCACTGAGGGACAAGTGGAGCGTTTGAAGGACGAAACACGTTTCCATCTTTTCCGTTTTCGCTGCAGAAGACCCAAAAGGGACTTCTCTCAGACTTTCAGCAGTGCTCGTTCAGCAGCCCATAAAGAGCAAGTCGATGTCTCTCAGACGACCAAGCACAATTAATTTTCATGAGTCCTCCCGATGACTTTTATTGCTGCTCCCACGACCACGGCGTCTGGAAAACTCCGTGAGCTCCGGCTCATCAGAGCTCAAAAGAGCTCCCCCGCCCACGCAGCCCCCCGCCAAGGCCCACGGCGAAGTCAAGCGGCCGACAAAAGTCGTCAAAATCCTCGAGACCTGAGGGCAAACAACGAGCCCGACACCAGCAGAGCCGCAGCAACAACAGCACCAACAGCAATAGCAACAGCAAGAATCAATGTCAATACAACACCAGCAAAAACAACAATGAAAGCCAGTACACCAGCAGTGGGAACAACAACAGCAACAGCCGTAGGAACAACAATGAAAGTCAAACAGCAAACCACGGGCTGTCGCTCAAGAGGAAGCACACTTAAGGCCGGGCTAAGGTTGGCGGAGGGACGAGTGCAGGGCGGACAGGGGAGGGGAGGGAAGGGCAACGGCGTGTAAACCCTTTCCGACCGACAGCCCTCGCAGACACCTCGGCCGCGCCCGCCCCCACCCCGCCCCAGGCCACTCGAGCGGAACGGAAGTCGAAGTTTCGCCATTTGCGGCGGACATTAAAACCTAAATGTTTTCAATTAGCTGCCAAAATTCGATGAAAACGGCTTAAAGGGGCTCAGCAGGGCTTACACGCAAGCTTACGCAGCCCGGCGGGTGGCCGGAGGGGCGAGGGCGATCCAAGGGTGGTTGGGCACCTGCCGGCCCCGCCACCACGCCCCAGGCGCCGAGCATCGATTTAATTTGATTCGATTGCCATCACGTCGGCCGGCGCCGTTCGCAGCTCGCTCGTGGGCCGCTTGTTGCTTGTTACAGCAGCAACAACAACAACCGCAACAACGACGACGACGACAACAACAGGACCGATAAATTCAACACAGCCACAACAGCAACTTTCACAAAAGAACAATGCGCGGACGCCGAGGTCGGGGGACGACGGACTGGCGAAAAACTGCGGCATATCTTCAGGCGCGCTGAGCATTTAATTTGATTGGGTTGGTGAGTGTGAGTGTGTGTGTGTGTGTGTGAAAGTTTTTTCGCCTTTAATTTTCGGCCCGAGGGCTGGTTCTTGTTCTTGCCACTGTTGTTGGCATGTTAATTCCCGGCTCTTGTTGCTGGCGCCGACGGACGCCGAGGGCTGAAGGGACGACCGGAACACGCTCGTTACACGTTGTTGCTGCTCTTCCGGTCGGCGTCGATGGTTGTTGGTTTTTCGCATACTTTGCGAATTTCGTGGCCGCCCGAATGTCGTGGGCGTGTCCGCCACCCCCTGCCTCCTTCGCTCCTTCCTCCTCGCCACACCCGGGCCATTGTTGCTGCCATTGTGAAGTGTTGAAAGGCAATTTATGCGCCTTCGTGATGGCCGATGGCCGATGGGCGACGACCGGCGGCCGGCGTTCGGTGCTCGGGGCGAGGGCGTGTGAATATTAATGCCGCCTTTCGGTGGACTCCCTTGTCCTCGCTCCTCTCCGTCCTCAGGTTCGTCCTTCCGCCCACCTGCTTAGCTTTTGTTGCTTAATAAAGAACCCAATTGTGTGGTTGCTGTTTCCATTGACGTTGTTGTTGTTGTGCTCGGCGGTGTGCTTTTGTTGTATGGCCGCCGAAACTCATTCCGAGAATCATGTTAATGACGGAAATTGAAAGCCAACACGCAACTCGCCGGTCCCACGGCTAAGTGTTTCATGATTGCGAGTAAATTGTGTGAATTTTTGATTCCTCACAACCGTTCTTCCCTCTCGTTCGTGCTGCCTCTGTCCACCGTTCCGTGTCGATCCTTCTGCCAGTCTTAGAAGGAGTGGTCGGTTCTTTTGTTTTCGTGTTTCTACCGCCCGTTGTTTACCTTGAGGCCCCTTCATTTGCGCCCCGCACACTTAAGTCTAATTCGCCTAATGTGTGTATTTAGAGGTCCAGCGGGAGCGGCCGGGGCGAGGCTTCGGCCACTGATTTGAACGAATTGTCGACCTAATGGGATAATTAAGGCAATAATTGTATCACTAGATGTCCACGAAAGTGAGCATGGTCGAGACTTTAATAACGAAACTCCCGGGACGCCGGGTCGTATGATTAACATTCCACTTGTTTCGATCTACTGGAACTGCTCGAAAAATTTGGAATAATTCTGGAATAAAATATAAAGCTGCTAAGGCATTATCACTTCGTCACATTCCCCAAACCAGACTAACTGCAGGTTCCCTCTGCTCCTGCTCCGTCACGTCAGCCCGTTCCGCCGGCGAACGAGGACGAAGGATGAAATCCGTGGCCCCGCAGTTTGGCGTAATAATTTTTCCGACAGCCGTCAACGGTCTGGCGTTTTATGAAGCTCCTGCAAAGTGCAAATTGTCACAACTTTCGCTGCATGGCTTCCTCCACCGTCCCTTCCCGTGGACGTCGTCGCCGGCGCTCGCATAAAGTTCCAATGAGAGATTGGTGTCAATTCTCGCAGTTCAGGGAATAAAAACATCCACAGGGCAAAAATAAACGGACTGAGAAGAGAGACCGAGGCGAGAATGAGGAACGGAGAACGAAAAGTAGAGAATGCAATGTGGAGAACGAGAGACAACGATAAACCTCCGACAGACAGGCGAGCGAGGAGGGGGAATTTATTTGACAAGTCGAGTGGGCAGAGCGACAGACGGACAGACGGACGGACGGACGGACGGACGGATGGACAGGCAGACACATCATTCAGACGTCGGGCGGAGTTTTATGTCCATTTCTATTTTAATTCGAGCCAAATCGCAACGGGAGCGAGAACCAGAACGAGACGAGCGCGTGCAGAACGGCGATTAGATAGAGACAAACGAGGAAGAGACCGAGCACGAGAGGTGGAAGGGAGGCGGATCACGATTAGACAATCGCATGATTTAATGCCAGGCCCCGGGTCCGGCACGTGACGCCGTCCTCGCTACGGGAAGAGCAACGAAGGGGTCGACGGACCCACAGCGGCAGGGAGGGTGCGGGATCCTCCGCGACACTCAGGGCACGAAGAAATATAATTTTTTGAAATTTTAGAAAATTAAGAACCAAAAATGTCAACTGATAATGAACTATTGATTTCCTTTGTCTTTGAACTCAGCGAACTCCCCGAAGCCTTTGGAAACCTCGTCCTCTTCCGCTCTGCTTCGCCGATGAAGACCGCCTTCATTTTCCGCATTCGCTCCTGTCCCCTGGGTATGACCTCGATACACGGGCAGTTCTTTGGCATCCTTTAGCTCGCTGGCTTCCGTCGCTCGGTCGGAGCTTCCGGGTGCCGTCCTTTTGCCGCCCCAGCGAGGGCTCCACAGGCTCTTGGAGTCGCCGTACTTCCTTCTTTTTGCAACAATTTTCGCCGCATCCTGTCGGACATTTGGATGAGCGCACAATTTCCGCAGGAAACGACTGCGTGTGTGTGTGTGGGTGAGGGCGAGTGTTGGCTCGCAGTTGTTTGCGTTAAACCAGAGCGCGACGACCAAGTGTGTGAGGAGGGGATTTGATTTGACTTCGATAGGAAGCGATCTCAAGGACCACAGGGTCCTTCACTATAGTCTTTTGACCAGCAGAGGGTTCGATAACAATGTTCTCCTTGAAGGCTTCCTCTTTGGGAGATGACCTGTCTTCTCCCGCCGCTCCGACACGGCAATCATCGTGTTAACTGCGGTCAGAATCACGGGCTCCTCCTGCCCGCTCCCCATCAAGACTTCCGGCTGGGGTCTCGTTCCCACGGTTGCGTGTTTATTCTATTTTGTTTTTCCTTCGCTCCTCTCGCCTCCTGCCAACTTCTTTCCGTGTTAACCCCTAAGCACAAATGTATCTAAATCCGGGGTTGGACGAACAAGTTCGCAGCGAGGGAGGGGAGGGCAAAACAACAACAAAAAAACAACTCAACAGATACTTTGGCGGATTTGTTGCCGGGAAAATTTATGCGAAGGAATTTGTCAGTGGATCTGAAGGAACCCCAGACAGGCAGACCGGCTGCCGGCTGCCGGCAGCCGTTGGGTCGCGGGGTCACGGGGCGGAGGCCGCGGGCGATGGAGTAGGGTGGCGGTTGATGGCATGGGGCCAAAATATCACTCAACGGAGCGGAAAAAGCAACAGACAACAACAGCAACAACAACCACAGGGGCCACTACCATCAGGCTCCGTTAAGTGGCGAATTTAAAGCCCGGCCCGCCCGCTGCGCCCACGACTGTGCTCGACCGGGGGATCCTCTCTCTCCCTCTCTGCGTCGGCTCCTCGGGCGAAGGATAGAAAGAAGTACATAAGTATCCAGATCCACTCAGCGATGCCGCTGTTGCCGCCATGTCTAATCCTGATTTTTACTTCCGCTTCTTATCGGCAGAGCTTCCTCCGCTTCGACTCGTCCTCGTTCGCTCCTTCCCTCCGTCTTCCTCGTCGTCCTCTTCGCTCTCGCTCTCGCTCCCGAGCTCGTGCTCGCCTTCCGTGTCGAAGGCGAATTTTCAATTTCTCAACGCTGCTCAACATGCAGCTCACACAGCATTCGTGACGAGGCCGAGGGCGAGGGCGAGGGCGGGGCGAGGACGAGCTCCTTGGCCGGCTCTGGTGGCTGCGGTGGCTCGTGGTGTCCTGAGGATTCCTCCGAGGGCCCCGGGGCCCCGTCCTCTCGTCCTCTCGCCCCCGCAACCGCGCCCGCCTCGCCTCGTGGTCTCCTTTACGATATTTATTACATCATCAAACGTTATAAATTCGCATGTTGAGTAGATTGAAGTATAAATATTTAATTGGTGATTTGCGGATACGAAACGTCTGTCTGCCTGTCTCCCTCCCGCCCTCTCCCCTCTGCGGCCGAGCACTGTGGGGTGTCAGGGCATCTATCTATCCGTCTCTCTCAGGAGGAGCCGGAGTGGGCGCGTCTCTCCATCTCGCTCTCGCTCTCCCTCGCCCTCTCCTCGCTCGCTTTGCCTCTCCAGGAAGCGTGAATTGATGGCCTTTGAAATTCGAAAGCATTTGTCGGAGGCAAATTTCGTTATTAGGCACACATGCGTCTTCGGGGGCGTGGGATGATAGAGACAACAACAACCCCCATAACACCAACAACACCAACACGAACAGAGCGGGGCGGACCACACGCACTTGTACGTCATCATTGCGGGAAGTTTGTCAATTTAACGAAATTACTTCCGGGAACACGAGGCCCGCCGGCGTGTGGGGACCAGGAGTCAATTGGGTTCCCGGATTCCGTCATCGATCATGTTGATGGATGGAGGCGGCGAGTGTTCGCTGATCATGTTTTATTGGCCACAACGTGTTCCTCGGAGGATCCATGGCTAGAGGAATCTGCCGGCGACGTTATCGAGGACTCCGCCTAAGATTTCGGATCCAATCCCAACTGCCTTCTGCTATCGCCAGAGATCGACTCCAACGACGTTTGATGGCTTCGGGGTTTCTTCCCGAACTTCTTCCCTTCCGACGTTCTCTTCATCTCCCCTCGTTTTCGTGACTTCGCACCATCCGTCAACTGTTTTTTCACCAGGGCTGTTTTCTGCCACATCTGACACCCCATTCAAATCTTCTGCCAGGCATCGAGCCTTCCTTCCTCGCACTTCGAGCTCTCGTTCACCGGCTCTTAAAGCTCTCGCCCACCTCCGGTCCCCACTCACCGCTAATTTCACTCGGAGCCTCCCACTCGTGTCCTCCGCCGCTTTCCGACCGCCCCCATTCGGCACTCGCCCGCTCATCCTCCACTCGCCTGCCCGAACACCGGAAGCCCACGCCACGAAGTCTCCCCTAATTCAAGTCCACCCCTTTCAAACCGACGCCAGAACCCGGGCCCTCCGCCGGTCGGCTCTGCATCGCGCCAAAGATAACCACACGGCGCTGGGCGCCCCGTGCTCCTTGAAGGGTGTCCTTCCGCCCGTCCTTCCGGCAGCGCCGCAGCTTTGGGAAAGTTGCCAAATTCCATTTTTCGGAATTTTTCAACACGCCCCACCCAGGGCCACTCACGGGCCGCCGGGCCTTTGACCAGACCAGAGCAGACCGACCGGAGTTCGGGCGAGGAAGCTCGGCGTGGCCGGGGAGGAACCGAAGCGACCGTCCGACCGACCCGACCGACCCGACCGACCCGACCGAGGCGAATGCTTTTACCGCGATTTCCCATCGTGTTTTCGATGTTCAACGCGAATGCTCATGAACCCACGAGGACGGCGAGGGCGGGCCAGGGGGCGAGAGGTGCCGAAGGTGTGGACGGGTCGGGCGGCCACGAGAGGGAGCAACTTGTGGAAAGCGAAGGCGCCGAGAGCAGCCGCGCCAAGTGCAGTGATTTGTTGGAACTCGTGTCGGAACAAGGTTCATTACGAGCTGCAGGAAGTTCAACAGCGCGGAGGACCCACAAAAAAGCACCGTTTGTCGAGGAGGACTGAAGTGCGGGCGTGGCCAACAAATTAAAGCCGGCTAAGAGGGGTTCATTTGAATCTCGACAGCGGCCGCCGTGAAAACACTGAAAATTAGCTCCTGCCTGAAGGACGGCGGTCCTTCACGAGGAGCAGGCGAGAGGACGGGCGAAAGTGCCGGAGCAGAGAAGATTTATAATCTCCCCAGAGAGGGGCGGGGAGGGGGTGGGGCACGGCGAAAATGGAGCAAATGACACGGACCTCAATTGACCGACATTTATTTAATGCCATCGCACATTAGTCGCCGATGCAGGCAGCCGGCAGGACAGGGCTGGAGGAACACATGAGGAGGACCGCGGAAACGGAAGCTGACTCCAGCAGAAGAGCAGCAGCAATGGCAACAACAAGGGCAACAACAATGGCAACAACAATGGCAACGACAATGGCAACAGCGATGGCTGCGAAAAAGCCAAACAATGGCTTCCAAAAACCCCGAACGACCACGACCGAGGCAACGAGCAGCGCATTAAAAGTGAGCCAGGACGTCGCCAGTGTCAGGATGTGGAAAAGGACATGCTTTGGCCATTTTTATCATTATCTGCTACGTGTTCCTGCTCCTTCTTGTTCCGCGCTCCCTCCTCGGCGACTGTTTTTGTGCACGGCGATGTTGTTGTTGCGGAATGAATGCTGTTCGGAGACTGGAGATGCTGCCCGTGTTGCTGAGGGTGTTGCTGTTGCATTTCCGGGCCGCCTCCTCCCGCCGGGGACGGGGCATTCGAAATAAATCGAGCCAATTTTGTCTGCTCTCGCTATCGCCTTCCCGGCTCCTCGGCGGGGACGGAATTAGCTGCCTCTTTGCTGTAACCGAGCCCGGGTCGATTCCGCCGTCGGGTGGCGACTGGGCGGCAGGGTGGTGAGGGGAGGAATCCTTCGAGCTGAGCCCATCACTTGAATTCGGCCCATGGACGAGAGGTTCCGCGGAGGATTTTTGACACGGATGGTCTTTAATGAGACCAGACCCGGGGGACGAACTTGAGATGAGAAGGTCAAGAAACGATCCAACGATGATTGAAAGATAAATCGGTAAAATCCCCTACTTGATAGTCCTAGTGGACTATCAAGAGGATCGAATGAGGATTCGAATACATATCTTTGAACCATTCAGACGAGTAAGGGACTTTATTTACTTTAGATTCAGTAATCGAATTGTGAAGTACTGTGGTTACAAAATGCTCCAATAAAAGGGAAACAACAAACGAAAGTGAGTGTAGAGAGAAAATCGCAGGTCAAAGGATGATGAATAGAAAACTCCTGGTGTACATGACGAAAGGCAGACAGATGGAGAGAGATAGAGCTACACTCGAAAATCCAGCTGCACTTTCGCGCAATGCAATTCCCACACCTCGAAAATGTTCAAAGTCCCTCCTCAAACAAACTGGTCTCCACCCTGTGCAGAAAACATCGACCTGGGCGCCGTGTTCCAGGCGTTTTTTGCAGACGCCTCCCGAAAAGTCGGGAGCGCGGGGCTCGACGTCTCCGGTCGACGCCCGACAGCAGGACCTCGTCACGATCCGGGCGAATGGGGCATAAAACACAATATCAACAACATCAGCAACAACGACGGATAGCACCAACAACACAGGGACAACAAGGATAAGGATGACGAGGTGAAACAAGCACAAGAACACGAAGGAGGAGGGGGAGGAAGTGGAAGAAGGGCAAGAGGAAGAGGCAGCGAGCCTCCGGCGTTCATTTCGAATGCATTCATTTGCAGGATGTTAACGGTATTTCTCACCATAATTTAATTAGAGAGCGAGGAGGCGGGCGAGAGATGAAGGAGACAAAGTGCGAGCGATGGGGACGGACGGGCGGGGCCCGAGAGAGGACAAACACGGCGTTCCCGCAGCCATTCAGGGACCGGGAGAGGGCGAGGCAGGAACGAGTGCTGGCGGAAGGGGCGCGGGTGGCGGCGGAGCTCGAGGGGAGCTTGTTACGTGCTGCAGATAACGTTACGTAATGACGTTACGCCGCTTCAGGTGGTTTTTCTCCATTGCGGCTGTTGTTGCTGAGATTCTCGGTGTTGCCCGGCTCGCAGGCGGAATAGAAAAGTGGAGGCAACGCAAACAAAAAGAAAACAAAAACAAAAACGGGAACAAGAACGACCCCGGCACAACAACGACGGCAAAGAGCTGGAAACAAGCAGTTAATAGGCCTGTTGAGCGAAGATAAAAACTTGTTTATGTTTTGCAACCGACCTCGGAGACGGGAACCCTACGGCCAGACAACGGCGACGACGAGGGACGGTGACGGGGGCCTGGGGGTGGGCCCTCAAGGAGCCCTTGGCGGCCAAGGGCTCTGTGGGCAGCTGGTCTTTTTGCGGTCCCGGAACTTTTGTCCCCTCGACACTGTCTCGTGCGAGTTCCCTCGAGTGCATTTCATCGGACTTCATCGGCTTTTTGTACGAATCTCGGCTGACACTTCTTATAACATTTATTACGAGAATATTTATTTTATGTTTATTTTCCCTCCTGTAGCTCTATATTGCCATAAAGTGTTTCGAACTGTTTTTATTCAATTTTATATCTTCTGTCCAAATTGATTGGTATTCGCTCATTTTTTTTTCATATTTTTATTTGACTCATCAATTCTTATTGTGGCGAATTTTCAATTTCCGATCGATCGCAGTCCCTCGTATTCAGTTCTCGTTCCTTCCCCTGCCCCTTCATTGCACTTGTTCACCTCCCCACTTGTAGACCTCGGTATCGCTGCAGTCTTCCCTTGCCTTACGCTGTTGTCCTCCACGCTATCGACTTCACCGGACCCATCGAACTTCTCACCACTGATTTCCGTCCGTTCAACGGCTCCTCAATTCGATATTCATCTCCGTCAAGTCCCAAGGAACCGATGCATAATTATTTCCGGCAATTGCAACAACTCTCCGCTCGGACCTGATTCTGCCCTCCACCTGGGACGCTGGCATCTCTCTCCCTCCCTCGGTACCTCTGGGAGCTTTCCATCTCTCTCTCTCTCGCTCTCTCTCTCTCTCGCCGGGAAACTTTGCAACTCCATCTAATTACAGCGTCCGGTCGACCTCCAGCCCTTCATCCTGCGAAACCCCTCCGCCCAACCCGTCGATGCTCCCATTTCGGCCCTTCTTCTCTCCTCCCTCCTCCTCCGCCCACGCCTCCCTCATCATTAGCATCGGCACTGACCACGCCCACCTAGTTTTGTGTGCTCGATGTAGTTGTTGCTGGCAGCCGAGGAGTTCTTGTTAATAGTATTGACGGTGCCGTTGCTGTTGCTGTGGGTCCAGCGATGTTGTAGTAGTAGTGTTTGTTGTTGCTCCTCTGGTTGTCTTTGTTGTTGTAGTTTTTGCTGTCGCGGCCACCAGCAAACGGCGCTTTGACAACCGCAATCAAACTTTTGCGCTTTGACTCCCCTGGCGCGCAACAACTTAATTAACAAAAGTCCGCTCGCCACGCCCCGTGGGCGCCGCGGACGTCGATGGCGCGATGGCGCCCACTGGGGTCCAGAGAGCGCGACTGGGCACGTGTGGGGCTGTGAATGGGGTTGAATGTGTGTGTGTGTGTTGTCCGTGTATTTGACAATTTTCTGCGCTGCTGCGAACTTTGCCACCGACTCCGGACCACATGCCGAGTGATCACAGTGAGAGGGGGCGCTGGGGACGGTGGGGTGGAGAAGGAGAGCCTTTAGAGCTAGTCAAGTCTTCGTTGTTGTTGTTGGGGGCATGCGCCGCCCACATGGTTAGGACTGTATTGGCCGTAGTCCCTGCTCACGGGTGGGTGGCAGCGAGGCGGGGGCGCGGCCGTGGGTGTGGTGAGGAGGTGGCGGGTGGGCGTGACGTGGGCGGTAGGCAGGACGTGGAGGTCGCAACTTAATTAAATTTGATGCACTTGAAATTATGCCTGAAAGTATGCAGCGCATTTTTTCCTTCACTTAACTTGGCAGCGCCCCGACTCCCTCTCGCTTTCTCACACTCCTGCCCTCTCCGCCTCGCTTCTCGCCCGCCGCCCTCCTCCCTATTCTCTTCTTCTCTCCTCCGTCTCCGCCTTTCCCTGGATGGCTTTCCTGGCTCTCGCTTGGCGTGGCTGCAGCTGCCTCGCTGCCGTCGACCCCAGTTTCTCCACGTCTCTCCCTCCCGCTCCCGCTGTCTACGTAGCCGACCGTTTTGCAATTTTTATTAAGTGTGTCGCTGGCGTCGGGGGACTGCGAGCGATGGGCCGAGCTCCGGGAGTGGCCGAGAGCAGCAGCTGATTAACTATTGGACAGATTCCCAAGTTTCCTTAATTGGTTTTCAATGGAGGTCGGACGGCGAGCGCTCCACGAGGACGAGGAGGACGACGGAGGGGGATCGGGGCGCGACAAGAAGTGGTTCTAGAGAAAAGCTGGCTGGGGGCGCTTTTGATGGAAATTCACTGAATAGTTTGTTCGCTTCTCCTCCACGCGACTGACTTTAAGCCCGCCTTTCTCGCAACCCTGAGCCCTGCCAGAAACAAGGATATTTTTCAATACCAGCGTTATTCTTGAATTCCACCAACCAAATGAAAAATAATTTTGAACACATCGAATTTCATTTTCATGAAATTCTCCTCTCACTCTTGGCATCACAATTTCTCCTCCCGCCATTATTTGAATGACGGTGTTCGAGTTTTGTCTCTGAATCGACATTTTCCATTTGGCGATATTCTAATTTCCTTCTCTCTCTCTCTCTCTCTCTCTCTTGTGTCCGTCTCTTTTCAGTGATGATGGACGAGCCGCGCTTCGCCCAGCCCATCCCCAACGTGACCGTGGCCGTGGGGCGCGACGCCAACCTGCCGTGCGTGGTCGAGCACCTGGGAAGCTACAAGGTAAGCAACGCCAAAACGCCAACAGCAACGACCGAAGCACCAGAGAAGCGACTGCCTAACTGTGGCAATTATTATATGAACACTGTTTCGGATTCATTTTATTTGATTTCGCAGTCGGCTCAAACACAATCGCCGCACGAAATGCGATTTTCGAGAACGGCGGCCTTGTTTGCTCTGCCCGAGCTGTTGGTTAATGAGATCCCGGCTCGAAATGCTGCGGATTAATTTGTATGAGTGTTAATGTTTGTCTGTGGACTTAGGCAGGAAAATAAATATGTTGTGGAAATTCTCGCAGCTGATTCGATGCAAATCGCAAATCAATAGCACGGAATTCCAATAACGCCGCTCACACCAACACCACCACACGCACACCCACACGCACGTACCGAGGAATGGCGATAATGGCCCTTTCGTGGAAATCCAAACGCACAATCAGATGAAACGAGTGTCGGGGCAAATGGCGAGTGATCGCGTCGAAAATGGAGAGTGAAATTGAATTGAATCGAATCGAAAATGGACTAGAAAATCGCCGGCGAACCGACGAACAGCAGGTGTCGTTGCAGGGAGGTCGGGGGGAGGGGACGGGATGGCGAGGGCGAGGGCGAGGGCGATTCAAGCCGGATTACGAATTTCGCCCGAAGTTGGGCTTTAAAGACCCAGGCAAATCAGAGCCCACATGCATTTTGAATTAACGCGAAATTGCTCGAATTCTAACGCGAACTGAATGCGAAGCACGGCCAATTAAAAGCCCCGGCGACAAATAATTGAAGCGAGTTCGGGCTGACAAAAGCCGGCAGTGAAAGTGTTTGCACACAATTCAACCGACAAATAATTCCATGTACACGGAGTTCGCGATAAATATTTAAGCTTCGGGGAAGTCGCATTTTTACAAATTAAATGCAATCAAAAATTGAAACGGAGATTTTCCGAATGAACGATGGAATTAGAAGGGATTGAAAATGTTCACAAATTGCTCCCAGAGATTAATGCAATGAAAAGTGGAAAATATTCTCGAAGGCTCGACTCAAATGCCTACCCGAACCCGATCTTGCGTGAGTCGTTCAAGGCTTCTGAAATCGCTCGCAGGCTCCCACGGACAGACAGACAGACAGACAGACACAGAGACTGACGGCGAGATAGCGAGCACACGCTGTCGCACTAATCGACAGCGCCCACACACACGCGCTCTCGGGCGAGCCAGGCCAACAGTCGCTTAGATGGCAGACACTCGACCAAAGATTGGACACGGACGGACCACTTGCTCGCAGACGACACTCACTCGCAGACAGCAGAGCGGCAGACAGCCCGACAGATGGCTGGAGATACTCACCAGCAGACGGGCCCACACACTCACACTCGTACTCGCACACAGGCAGCCGGGTCGCCCCGCACACACTCGAGTGTCATAAACATTTTTCATTGCAATTTCAGTCGGCGTCCACTCCGTGCCGAACCCGCTCCTGTCCCGCCACCCATCGTCCGTCCGTCCGTCCGCCCGCTCACCAAGGCACACAAGTCGTCCTGCAGCGAGTGCGTCTGAGTGTGTGTGTGTGCGCGCGAGTGTTTAAGTGGGTCCTGCCGTCAGACGGCAAACACATTATAAATGAACGCCAGCCATGACATCGAGATTTTTGACAGCCATTCTTTCATTCACTCCCACTCCGTCTCCCAGGCCCTCTCTTCGTCTCCTTCTCACTTTTATTCACTCGCTCGCCCGGTTGACAAACGTCCAATCGCTGTCAGAGCTCAGAGTTCAGTGTGTTTGTGTTTGGGAGAGCGGGAGCGAGAGCGAGAGAAGAAAAGAGTCGCAAAATGTTTTATTCATTTCGTTAAAAAGCGGGCATTCGTCAGGCACGAATCGCGTGGCCTTGGCTGGTGTCAGGCCGCCTTCGAGAGGCCCAGACTGCGAGCCGCGAGTCACGGTGACGTCCACGCTTTCGAATATTTCCCCCGTAAGCCCTCCTCCCATCCCATCGCTCCCCATCCCAACCCATCCCATGCCACCCAGTCATCCCCAGGAACAGAGGCTGACATAAATCGCACTTTTCTGGCCGGTGCGCCAAATCGATGCATTTCTATGTCGGCCGGCCGTCACAACTCGGCCAACCGTGCGGACGAACGGACGAACTTCCATCTAAATGCAATTTTCGTGTGCCGCTTTCAGGTCGCCTGGATACACATCGACAGACAGATGATCCTGACCATACACCGGCACGTCATCTCGCGGATCCCGCGCTACAGCATCACCTACGACAACGCGAACACCTGGCTGCTGCACGTGAACCAGGCCCACCAGGACGACCGGGGCTACTACATGTGCCAGGTGAACACGAACCCGATGATTAGCCAGGTCGGCTACCTGCAGGTGGTCGGTGAGTGTCCGATACTTGTTTTCTCCCGCCCGACAAGAACTAATTTCGCCGCCCGTGTCTCGTTTCGTCGCCAGTGCCGCCCAACATCCTGGACATCGAGAGCACGCCCTCCTCGGTGGCGGTGCGCGAGAACCAGAACATCAACATGACGTGTCGCGCCGACGGCTTCCCCGCCCCCAAGATCATCTGGCGGCGCGAGGACGGCGAGGAGATCGCCGTCGAGAAGAAGAAGAAAGGTAAAGGTACGCTCCGACCACACCAACACCTCTCGGCCCCCTGTCCGTGGGGCTGCGCCGCGGGAGTGGGGCTGGGAATTACGTATTCCGAGGACGTCGGCGGACCAGATTTTTCCCATCGCTGCGGCGCCCTGTCGCCCCCATGTCCGTGTCCGGCGCCGGGACCGGCCAAAATCTGTGCTTAATTCGAGGTTGACAGATGTGAAGAATGGGTGCGGGCGGGGCGAGGGCGAGGGCGAGGGTGTGACGATCCCTTTTGCGGAGTTTATGAAATTTATTATGGAATGTGTCGCCGGCCCGCCCGGGTCCCGGACGCCGGCACCGAATGAATCACGTTTGTTGCTAACAATCCTTTCTCTCTTTCTCTCTCCCTCTCTCCACATTCCGCCATGCTGCCCACGACGACCACAACAACAACAACAACGCCAACATCATCCTGGCCCGCCGCAGTGCTGGTGTACGACGGCGAGGTCCTGCCGCTGTCCAAAGTCAGCCGCAACGAGATGGGGGCGTATCTGTGCATCGCCACGAACGGGGTGCCGCCGTCGGTGTCGAAGCGCATCATCCTGGACGTGGAGTGTAAGTGGATGCCCCTCCCCCGGTCCCCTCGCCGACCTCGGGCTGGAATTAGAAAACGCTCGCATGACGCGTGGCTGCCCCGAGTCGCGTCGCCGCTCGTCCTCGTCCCCGTCCGTCCGGCTTCGACTCGTCCGGTTCGTCGCCTCTCGTTCGGTTCCGCGTCACCTGCGCCGTCGAAGAGGGGGCGCGGACGACGGCGGCCCGCAGTAATTCACGACACGTACGCCTCATAAAGCAGCGCCACGCTCGCACGCCCCGAGCGGGTGCCGACGAGTTCCGCAGCTCCGATGGCCGCGCGCTGCGAGTTCCGCTTCCGGTCTCCGCAGCAGATCCGCTGGACGGCGTCTTCGCTCGCCGCCAGACGTCGTCCGATCGTCGGCCTCCGCGTATTTTTCGCCAATTCATTGCAATTTAATTTTGAGCCAAGCGAGGCCTTCCCGAATTTCCACACTTGTATTTCTCTCACTCATACCACTTTTCTCCCTCCCTCTCTCTCTCTCTCTCCGTCGGTCCCTCCTTCGGCCTCCCGCAGTCTCGCCGATGATTTGGGTGCCGAACCAGCTCGTCGGAGCCCCAGCTGGCACGGACGTCACCATTGATTGCCACACGGAGGCCCATCCAAAGTGAGTTTGCATTTATATCACACACACACACACACACACACGCACATGCGATTCGCCACACACACCCGCCTCACCCTCCCCATGGCCCTGAACGGCGACGTAATTGCATTACGTCTCGTCGTCCTTCCTCCCCGCACACGACGTCGGTTCAAATGTCCAATTGCATCGACTTTATTTCATTCGCAAATCTCTAATGAACTCTCACTCACCCGCCTTTCGCCCCTTGTCCTTGCAGAGCCATCATCTACTGGGTCTACAACTCGGTCATGGTCCTGCCGAGCAAGAAGTACAAAACGGACTACACCGAGAACTCCTACAGGTAAGTCCTTGTCCGGCGGATGCGAGTCTCGTGTCCGGCATCCTAGGAGGAGACGAGACCGAGTCGGAGTCCGTGTCCATGTCTTACGATGACCCTGTGCGCCCGCCTCGCCGTCCCTCGACCTGTGTCGACGCCGCTTGTCCCGGAGTCCCGCGCCTCGTGTCCAGCGCCTGCTCCGTGTGGCCGGGTCCTCCGACCTGTGGCCTGCAGCACGTGCAGCCCATGTCCATGTCCTGTCCGTCCGTAGTCCCTGCTGCCCCGCTGTCCCGCTGTCCTTCCCGACTAGGTGGCAATTAACTTAATTACTTCCCATTCCCTGCCCTGCGTGTGCCATTTGCACACATTCAACTGTCAACAGTCGCTCGGATTTGCGCCTGTGTGCTCGCGGCAGCCCTGGCCGGTCGAGTCCTCGGCCGTCAGATGCTCAGTTGGTCAGTTGCTCGGTCGTTAGTCGGTCTGTCCGTCAGTCTTTCCGGCTGCTGACGCACAGCCAACAGATATTTTTATTGCCGACATCACATGTAATCTCTGTTAATCCTCATGAAAACTCCTCTCAACTCTCTGCCATCTTCGTCCGTGGGTCTCGTCGTCGTCTTCGTCCTTGGTTCTAGTCGCCGTCTCTGGCTCCTGTCTTGGCGCTTTCTCTCGTCTTCGCCCTTTTGTCTGCCGGATTCAATACAGTTCGTCCTGTAAATACTTGAGAATTTCATTTTAATATCCTCGAAAGTATTGTAAACTAATAATCTTCTCGAATCGTTAGGCAGGCTCCACGCCCTCTGTCCTCTTCTCTTTCGCACTCAGTTGCCCACTCTTTCTCCCTCCCCGCCAAGACGCATTCGCCTGTGGATGCGTCTCGCATGCAAATTGCATTCGACTTGACTCCAGCCAAGGAGCCAGTGCTTGTGTGAGTCAGTGTTTGTGTGAGGCGTGCGAGTGGCTGCGTGTGAGTGCTCGGAGTGATTGTGTTCGTGTGTGTGTGAGTTGAACGAAATCAATGTGACTTCCGGCAGCCATGATTGGATTGGATTTCAAATTTGTGTGAAAACATTTTGAGAACAAATGAAATGCTGTTGTTGTTGTTGTTGTCGTTTTCGTGAACCGCATCCGAACTCATGTCAGGCGGAACATGCGGCGAGACCGGAAATGGCATTCACTCCCCTCCCCTGGCCACGTCCCGCCCCGGCCCGCCTTCCGGGCCCTCCGGGGTCGTTAAAATGACGAACGCTTCCGCAGTCAGCACAAATCATTGTCTTCTCCGTCCTTTCTTTGGCTCCTCTCGGCCGAAGACGGCCTAGGGCGGCCGGGCCAAGGGTCAGTGGAGCAGGAAATCCAATTTCTCTGTGGATTCTCTTTGCATGCAGGGAAAACAGTTTAAAGGTCGCAAGAGTTTTTCCACTGGTGATCCCCAATCACAGTCCATGTCATGGAAGGCTTCCCCCCTCTAGACGTCCGGGGCGTCCAATTTACTCTCGGGTCCAAAGTTCCCATTAGGACGTGTCTTCGAACTCGGATGTTGTGCTCCTCGAGCCAACTTTAGGTTTTTCTGGAAGCCACGAAATGGCATCAGACGCAATTGAAATTGTATCAGACGAAAACGCGTCCCTTTCCCGCAATTACGACGGACTGGAAAGTTGTGTTTGCACTACTTTGAGTCGGTGCGGTCGGGCATCGTGGAATGATTCGCCTCGCAGCCCCCGACGCTCTCAACGGCGCCGTCATGGGTGTTCCCACTACCCAGCACTGCCCACAGACCGAAAACTTTACGCGACCGGCTTCGCTGTCGTGGCCGGGAGATCGAATTAATATCAGTCGAAGCCCGACTCCAGACTCAGGACGAGTGGGGCTCACGAGAAGCTCTCAGGATCAGCACCGGGCACAGCTGAAAATGTAATAAATTCGACTCCCACGCTCTTCCCACCCTCTTCTCGACACCCTCGTGCCCGCCGGCACCGCACAACATGGACTCCATTTGAAATCATTTTTAAAACTTCTGCTGAAAGTTCGCTACGTGCGCCTCGGAGACAAGAGGCTGACGTACCAGAGAAACCGCCGGCGCCCCCGCCCGTCCTTGCTTTCGTCCTCGCCCTCGCCCTCGCCCGTTGTCCCCGACCTCCGCGCCTCGTGACGCCAACGAGATAAAAGTTACATAAACGCAAATATTAAAATTTATCGAACACAATTTGCCGGTGCCTGGCTGCCGTCGTCCCGCCGCCCACCGAGGCAGCCACGGGCTCGGGTCGTAGGTTGCGCAGGCAACAGCCGTCGAACGAGCGACCTGGCAGCCCTGCGCTCAGGTGCAGCGCGCACGAGCCACCCCTGTCCGGGCTACAACTTCATTTCAGTCCATCGAAAGTGCCGGCGAGGCGGCGCGCGATTTGTCTAACCGGCGGCAGGTGGGCGGCCGGCGGGGCCCGGAGCGGGGCGGCGTCCCTCGGCACGCCTTGGCTTTATTTATAACCTCCGAGGGAGCCCGCGTCGACCGTGCATTTTCCATTTTCCCCGAAGCCCCTTCCGCCCTCTCGTCCTGCTCCCTGCCTTGCCATGTCTTACTAAAGCCTTTCTCCCCTTCCCGCTTTCGACTTGTTCTTTCCAGGGCACACATGAAGCTCACGATAAGAAACTTGCAATATGGCGACTTCGGCAACTATCGATGCATCTCGAAGAACTCGCTCGGGGAGACGGAGGGCTCCATACGTGTCTACGGTAAGTTCGATACACTTGTGGGACTGTGTGCGCGTGTGTGTGTGTGTGTGTGTGCGGAGTGCATTTGTTGCTCAGTAACAACGGCAAAGACATCACACGCTGTTGTTGTTGGCGAAGCTGCCAAAAGTCTTCTTCATTCCGCCTCATGCTGGGGATTTTAAGTTATTGCCGTTCCACTCGGTGCACTCGACCCGTCCCGCCCGCCGAGGCAACGCTTTATGCAACGGTGTGTCCGACCATTTGTCTGTCCGTCCGTCTGCCAGTCTGTGTATCCGATTGTCTGTCGGCGTCGGCGTTCGTATAGATTTTCCTAATGCGACGCCATTTGTTGCCGCGTTGGCAGCTCTGGCAAAACGTTGAAAGTCGTTCGCCGCCGGCGCCGACCTTCAGTCGCTCTCGAACCCTTTCCACCAGCCGTCTGTCGTGGCGAATGTGTGGAGAATCCAGGTCTTTGGCCTCAAGGTTAGAGGGCCCTACGGGGGCGATCCGTTTCCGTTTGCGAAGCTGGGTCCTTAAGGAACTCGCCTCGAGGACGCTCGGCCTGCTGAGTGCGATAAACACGTTCGAGATCCTCAAGGGCGAGTCGGCGTCGCCGCCCGCCTCGGTGGGAGCCTCCCAAGGACCGTCGCCTGGCCTCGACGCCCGATGGCCGGTGTCGGACGTCTGTGGCGGCGGCTCGATGACCTCTTAATAGAGCGAGTGATCAGTCGATCGGTTCCTCCTCTCTACGGCTGGAGGGTCAATTACGAACCGACAAAGAGAGGAGCCCGTTGATCGGCGAGTGTCAGGGAGGGATCCGGAGCCGGAGACGGAGGTTTGTCTGTGGAGAAACCACGTTTACCTCGGCCCAGCCGTCATCGTCGGCCACTTCTCTCGATTATCAATGTCGGGACTTCGGCGGTCGCACAAAGGAGTCGTCTCTGTTATTTTTATAATTTCTTTGGACAGCAAGAAGCAAGGAGATCAGTCTCCCACTCTCTCTCCCCCTCTTTCCTGGCTTTCTGTTTCTGTCGCCATTGCTGGGAGATGCAACAACGGTTGTCCTCGCATTCAAGCGCAGAAGTGTAATAAAGTTTCATGAAATATTGATGAAACGATGACGTTGGAGAGCACAAAAATGAAGAATCAACACACTGAGAGCCCCATGGACAGCAACAACAACAACAGCACGAGCTGTACGACAACCCAGAGCGAGCCTGGGAATGAGAACGAGAGCGAGAGGGGGAAGGGGAGGAGCTTGAGCTTGAGCGTTGCGAACACAAACACAAAGGGAACCCTGGCGGGCGGCGGGCGCCGTGCGGACGGACTGCGGATAAAACTGGAGAGAGATCGAACATTCGCCGACCAACGAACGAACGAGCGAAACAAACGGACGAGCGGAGGAGGAGCAGACAGGGACGGGGCGGGGACGGGGACGGGGGCCCAACTCACAGTTTGATGGAAACGCCGTCGGAGGACAGATTGAGCTGAGAGTTTTATAATCTGAAAGTTATTAAATTCCATTTATTGATGGCGAGCACAAAACAAAAATCGACATGGAGCACGACGAACATGCAGCAAATGCAGAGAGTCAAACAAAATAAATGAAATATTCATAGCACGCGGCGCAGGACAGGCTTCTCATGGCGAGAGACAGAGACAGACAAACGAAGAGGCAGTCGGGCGGACGGACAGCCAGAGAGACAACGGGGGCGTGGGGCCGACGGCAAAGGCAGCCCGGCGATTTGCATTCCTTTGCTCTCCAAGCGGTCGTGAAGCGAAGTTCGCTCCAACTTATTCCGAGCAGAGGGAACGATAGAGGGAGAAGGCGAAGCAGAAGGAGGGAGGGAGGCGGAACGAGGTTCATTGTGACGATGTCACGGGTTGCGCACCGCGTTGGAACCGGCTGGCGGCAGCGCAAGTAAATTGCAAGAAATTGAAATTGAGTACCATTCGGAGAATCATTAAAATAATTGCATATTTGTGTTCGAGGATCACGAAACGCGGGTCAACGGTCGGGGCGGGGGACGCCCGAAAAACTTACCGCAATTTCGTGATGACGATGCCGGAGTCGGGAGATCCGATTCCTCCGCAAACGAAGCATCGTTAGCAGGGATCTGCGAGGGCGGAGTGCCAGGACAAAAAGCATGGAAAACAAATCCATAAACTCGAGATTAAGTGCGAAAGACGCAGGGACTCGGTCTCGGTCTCGGACTCGGACTCAGCTGTCGATGTCGATGTCGTCTGTCGCTTGTCGTTTGAAACGAAATCCCCGGGCAAAGACGATCGCCTTGAGCTCCCGGCAAAGGGTTCGGGAGTCCACAAGTCCTTGCAGTTGGCAAATGAACGGACGCCCAAGTTTGCCGAGCACAGACAAGCCGAGGGACGGCTGGACTGACGAGTGGAAGGACGGATGCCAAGAACTAATCCAGTCCTGACCCCGATCCGAGCCGTCCTTCATGCAAATGCGATTTGGACCGGGTCGATCCGGGCGATTCCTCAATGCCGAAACACTTTAAGCAACGTCCCGGGGCTGTTTAAAATTCCGGTCACAGTTCGCACATTTTCGGAGTCGCCGCTCGCCACAATAATAATGCGGTCGCCGGCTGGAAGACTCAACTCGACACGGGACGGGGATGCGCAGCTGAATTTATGGGGCCGACGTCGGGCGCAATTGAAATTAAAAATATAAATCAGACTTTCACCGGTCCGGCTCCTGACACGAGGCGGCCGAAAGGATTCGGACCCGGATGCGAAGTGCTTACGGACGTCTGACAGCGAGGGTGGCCGAGTGGGGTCGAGTCTCGGGCTGCCGGCGCTTGTCGGAAGTGCTGCCTACTTCCGGGCGCAGGGAATTCCGGGAAAGGAAGGCAGCCAGAAACACAGCAGTCGGGCTTCCATTGTCATTGATCATAAGCAGGCATTCAATTCAATGAAGCGAACTTGAGGAAATTCCATTCGATTTAATTATTCATGCAAACTCAGGATTTGTTGTGGCTGTTGTGGGTGGAACTGAAAACAGATCTGGCCTATTGCATGGAGAAAATTCATATTTTTAATCGACATTAAATTGCTTCTTCTTCTTGCAGAAATCCCCCTGCCCTCGACACCTTCGAAGCAGGTCACGCACACGACCATCGAGTCCAGAGAAAGTAAGTACAACAACAACGCACGAAACTATAAACAACTCTCTCCGGGGAGGGAGGGGGCGATAAGGCGACCAACAACAAATTGTCACAAAACTCCCAGGCGACTAGTTGAGCTCCGGCGAAGTTCCGCCCTATCTCCGAGGACTCCGTGGGCTCCGTCGCAGTCTCACAAACGCGCTCTCCCTCACTCTCCCTCGCTCTTGTGCGATATCGAGAAAAATGGGCCACCCGATAAGAGTGCGAAACAGCTTTAAAGCGCCCGAAGTGCGCTGCGAAATTTGTTCGGATTTTAATTTTCACGAGTACGACGGAACAGGGCGCTGGCCCGTGCGACAGAGCGGGAGCCAGCACGAGGGAGTGTGTGTGCGAGAGAGCGAAAGTCGCCCCGGCAGCCGTTCAATGGAGCAGAGGGGAAGAAATGGACGGACAGGGACCGACATGAAAGCGAGCAGAGGACGGTCCTCGGGACTCGACGACGAGCGACGGCGCGCTCTTGTGCTCGCTTATTACAGGCAGCAGACAGCGCGTAATCCGGCCACCAGGTCCTTGCCCCTGTCGCCGGGGAGCCGCGACGACGACAGCGCCCGGATCCAACACATCCTAAGCTGTTGCTTGGCGGCGGGGCCTCCGTCCTCGCCCTCGTCCCCCCAGCGCAGGGGCTGCCGTGGCCTCGTCCTCGGGTTCGTCTTCGTCGCTGCTGCATGAATGCATTGAGCGGATTTCGGCAAACGCCTTGCGACAGACGGACGGAGGGACACAGGACGGACGGACGCCCGGACCGACAGGACCCTCGCTCACAGACATGTAACCGATCGTAAAATCGCAACTGTGAAACCATAAAAGGGGTCCACGCCCTCCTGCACAGTGCGGCGCTCGTCCCGGGAGTGAAAACGACTTTCGAATCGCTTCCGAAGTCCGAACTAAGCCCGAAACTAAACTAAAATCACCTCAGCTTAAAGCGATGCCCGGCCCTCGCCCGCTCGCTCACATGTCCTGCCGAGCGGAAACGGGACACGCTGCGTCGGGAGGCGGACAGGGCGCAGGACGAGTGGCTGCCTGCGGATTATGTGGGATTTCGGTGCAGAAACTTTTCCATTTGGTCAAAAACTGTTATTGGCAAACAGACACACGGCCCCAACACCCTCACCATCACCCTCACCCCCACCGCCAGCGCCACCCCACTCCCACACACGTACAGCGGCGAACGGGACGCCAGGACACACTTTTCATTTGCGAAATGCAACCCAAGATCGGCGCGCACGGGGAAATGAAGCGAGCGTCTTCCTCGGTTGACACCGGCGCGGGCGAAGAAGGGTTCAATCGGGCTGGACTGGGTCGGCTTCGGCAGGGTTGGGATGCGTCGCGTCGGGTCGGGTCGGGTCCGTGAGACGTCGGTTGGCGCGTTAAAGGACATGAGGTCTCGTATGTGTTTTTCCGCAAAATTTAACTTAAATCCTGGCGAACCGAAGAGCAAGCGTTGCGAGGCAGCGGCAACGCCAACAACACGGACGACAGCGACAATAACAAGACCGGGACCGGACGAATACAATAAAAACACGAACCATGCGAGCAAAAACCGGGACAACAACAATGAGAGCACCAATAAAACTACAACGAGAACGAGGAGCGGGACGACAACATCAACTGGAAAAGGGTCAGGGACCGAGAGCGAGAGAGAAGCAGGAGGAGGAGAAACTTTGTACTTTGGCCGTTAGAAATTGAAAGATTGATCGTCCTGCGGCGCCCTCCATCGGCGTCCGTCGTGCGTCCTTCCGTCCGTCTGTCCGTCCGCTGTCCTCCATGTGTCGTGCTGCGGCGCTCTCGACCATCGCTCCTCCGTGACCCTCGCCCCCGCCCCACCCCGTCCCGACCCGTCCTACAACCGAACTGTCCACTCCAATAGCGTGTTTTATTTATTTGCTTGTGGGCGAGGCGTGTGCGAGCGTGTGGGTGGGTTCGTGTGTGAGTCTGTGACAAGTGTATTGGAAAAAGGATTATTTAAAGCACGATTATTGCGCATTTATTGGTTTTCGAAGTTCATTATCAAGGATGTCGACTGTCGACTCGGGTTCATTTGGGGACGACCCAGCACTCGTGAGCCGGAGGAGGTCGACGGGGGTGTGCGGTTGACACAGCACAGCACGGGACGTGACGAAACAGCGGACTGACTGACAGACAGACAGACAGACAGACAGGCGGACTGGAGATAAGAAAGGCATGGACGGCTGCAAGTGAGTGGCGAGTGTTTCAGGATTGAAGGCGCGCGCCGTCTTGAAAGGAATCCTAATCCTAAACGGGGAAACTCTTTCATGGGTTCCTTTCCGCATCCTGCTTCCCCCCACGCACCTGAGTTCGACGGTCTCTAATGCGGCACCTCTCTCTCTCTCCCTCCCGTTGCAGACAACATCATCTCGTCGCGCAACGACTCGGCCAAGTCGCTGCAGCCCGACCTCTTCCCCATGAAGACGGACCTGATGGGCTCCGGCGGGGCCGGCGGAGCGGGCGGCGCCTCGAACGCGGCCACGGCCTCCATCTCGGCGGCGGCGGGCAACAGCCTGTCGCTGGGCGGCGCCGGCGGCGTGGGCGGGGCCGGGTCCATCGACCGCAAGGGCTCGCTGGCGATAGGCAAGAGCATGTTCTACACGGAGCACCCGCCCAAGGAGTTCAGCAGCTCGCGAGGTGAGTGGCCAACGAGCGGGGGCCGGGAGTGACCGGCCGGGCAACCGCCTGCCTTCCCTGCATCGGTCGATCCTTTCTAAACAATTTTCTCTCTTCTCTTCCGTCGTTCCAGCCTCGGCCTGCAGTCCCTCGGCGGCGAGAGGCCTCCTGGCCCTCGGGTTCGCGTTCATCTTCCTGCTGCTCAGACATCGATCGTCGTAAGACTTGCAAGCCACGCCGAGGAGGACATGAGGGGCCGGGACGCCCTCGGGGGAACGGGGTGGGCGGCGAGACGAAGCCGTAGACCTAGCGAATGCACACACATACAACCACACTCTAGCGAATAGCATTTAGTTAAGTGAGACAAAACCACACAAAAAGGGGGAGCAAAACAAATCAAGGAAAGCGTCGATGGCAATGAAATATTCAAAGGACGAACTCCTACGATTGGTCTGCGCCGGAGAGGGAGAGCTGTGGAAGTGAGCATGCGCCCCCTCTCTCTCTCTCCCGTGACCGGCGAATCGATTTCTGACCATGTCGTTTTATGACAGGAACCCAATGCAATCGTACAGTGGTCAAAGGAGCAGGAAGCAGAGGAGGGCGAGAAGGAGAATTACACAAAACATCCTTGTACATAGTTAATGTTTAAGCTAAGAAGCTAAGCTTGTTAAGAAGTCATACTATAGAGGAATTATATATAAAAATATATATAAATTAATGCTCTCTCTATCCGAGGATCGTTGGAGATTCGAGAGCAGGCGACGCTGTGTGGGTTCCGTTCGTGTTTCTGGCCAAATATGGGCAGGGGCATCTGCGGCGAACTCGTTCGTCCTTGGAAGTCCCAGCCGCATACAAACGTCCTTCACCTCCCGAGGCGGTCGTCCTGCAAAGTCGCTCCTCCGGCGATCTGCATTGCCGGACATGCTTCAAATTTTGCTAATTTTATGCATTGCGTGGCTCGTCCTCGTCCTCATCGTCGGCGGTCCCATGCGCTCCACGAAATTAAAGCTCTTTGGCATTCATCATTAGGACGAACACGTACACGACGACAACACCTACACATTTTAGAAAAGACCTGGGCAACACAACACCGCGGACCGAGCAAAAACTACGGCCACACTGAGCGAAATATCTGCATGCGAGCTGCGGTCAAGCGAGGCATCTCGCTCACACACTCTCCCCCTCGCTCGCACC
This sequence comes from Coelopa pilipes, assembly GCA_947389925.1. Taxonomy (NCBI): domain Eukaryota; kingdom Metazoa; phylum Arthropoda; class Insecta; order Diptera; family Coelopidae; genus Coelopa; species Coelopa pilipes. The sequence goes on from OX376699.1 coordinate 41,905,160, forward strand.
CAGTTCGCCACCCTTTCTCCCCCCAGCAGCGCTATCTCTGCCTCTATCTGTCTTTCTCACGCACACGCGAGTTGTTGATGATCTCCATTTAAAAACCACTTTGCATTAGCAACGGCGAGAGAGAGAGGGAGCGAGAGAGATGGGTGGATAAGGAGGGCGAGTCGTGGGAGTGAGGGAGAGCAGAAACTTTTTATGGAAACAAATATTTTTCGCAATTTTGCTAAAATTTACATCTGTTAAAGTTTTTTAATGTTGTTGCTCAACATTTTTGTAAATTTCCCGGCTACGTTGTTGTGTTATTAATGCATTTTTCTTCGGGTTTCGTGAATTTCGGGGAACTACGTGTTGTTCCTGTGTTTCGTTTGAGGGTTTTTTCGTATACCAAATCGGTCAGAGTTTAATTTTAAACCGCAGCTGTTCGAGACACCAGCACATGACGAGGATTTTCGATGTTGTTCTAAGTTCACTTTGTTGTCCATCATTTTTATGGGGTCGTGTTCGTTGCTTCGGGCAAATTGATCGCGATTTTCATTCAGTGTTCGCATAGGACCTCGTCCTATTAGTCTGCGGTAGAGAAGAGACAGGGTCGCCGGCCTCTGGACCAACTAGGGTTGTGGTAATAAACGCAAAACTGAAAACCACACGTCGAAAAACGCACAGCACCTCGGGGATCGCCCCAGGGATGGGATCAACAGGAGCCAAATTCAACGCCGCATCTCCCGCTTTTATCAAAACTCAGCTCTAATGCTTCACTTAGCCAGGTGAGAGCGGAGTTCAGTTTTCCATTTCAGCGCGGCTTCCGCTGTTGCCTTTGCAATCGACTTCCACTGCAAGAGCTCTCGTTGCTGTCGAGTGCGCAACAGTTGTTTTCCCATTCGACCTTTGCAAACAGCGAACTTTCGCTCACGCTCGCACAAATCCCCGTTCAATGCCGAAAAGTATGCAACACTCGCGACTAGGGCCAGAGAGCTCTTAGGCGGGCGAGTTAATCACAAATATTTGCATTCACTGGGAGTTTCAGCCGAACCGCGAGCCGCGCTGCCTCCGCGACCCAAGCACGCGGCCAGCTCATAACGAGGGCGCCGGGCGGCCGAGGTCAGCGACGGGATCGACGGGATCGAAGTGCGTCCTTTCCAGGACCCGGCGAGTCGGGTGAATTGATCTGTGCGCCGTCGCCGCCCCACTGCGAATCGAACGCCCGGTGGGGATTCTTTTCACAGAGACAAAAGTGCAAATTATAGGAGATAAATGAAAAATCTGCGCGGGACAGGGCCAGAGGGCGAGCGCGGCAGAGGCGGGGACCAAGCGGGAGCGCAAAAAACGTCGCGCAGACTCATTAATTTTTATTAAACGCAAATAAAATCCGCAATAAACGGGTGGCGCCCGGCAGGAGGTGGGGGCAGGGTCTGCTTAAATATTTGCAAAACTCATCAGCGATGTCAACGCGTCAAATGATAAAAACGCCTGTGAATTTACGAGTCGCCGGCACCCGCCGCATTACAGCGAAAGGCGGGGCCGAACGGGAGTCGGCCGAAGGCTTAAAAAATGCCCGGCGGCCATTAAACGTTTACCCGCCGGCTCGAGTCGCCGCCGCCGCCGCCGCCCCGCTGGCTGGCGTGGTGGTCATTAAAATCGCCAGCGGCGGCAACGACGCAGCCGTGAAGCCGACGATTTAATGCAAGATTTTAATTACTTAATTTTAGCCTCGGCGAGGTGCGGATGCCGGATCCCGGCGCGCCGAGGGCCGAGGGCCGATGGGCGATTTAAAGCCATCTCCGGCAGCCGGCGGCGATTGATAGAACCGTCGACGGGCCGCCGCGCTGACGGTGACAACGGAAATAATTATAAAGAGCACTGCAACCGTAACTGCCGTGGCAACCTCGGCCGCAACGACGACTACGACGAAACAACAGCCTGACCGCCACAGTCATAATGACTACAACAACGACAACAACTGTGATTACAACAGCAACTGCGACTACAGCAAAACTATGATTACTACAATAATAGCAATAACAATGATGACAACAACAACCACGACACCAGCAATAATAAAATCCAGCAGAATTTCCCCGAGTTTCTGAGTAAATAAAATCCAACAACACCAACTCACACTCCACAACAACAACAGAAGCAGTTGTTGAACCAGAGCAAGAGCAACTTGGTGGAGGCAACAGCAACAAAGCAAATTCCAAAACAAATTATATTTAAATTAATTTCGTTTAATTAAATTTTAGTGCTCGGGGCGAAGGACTCAAAGGGCGTGGGGTGGGCGTGGGTTGGTGTGGGGCGCTTCAAAATGTCACACGCAAGTAGTGGGGGCGGGGCGGAGTGGGCTGGGGTGGACGCAGTCAATCGGCAGCTGGAAAGCCGTCGATGGGGAGCGAGGACTACGAGGCGGCGAAGGAGGTGACGAGGCGTTGGAGCGGTAGTTCGGGCGAGTCGGGGATGCGGGGTGAGGGACGATCGGTCGGCGCATTCCGGAAGCCCTGGCGAGGTACTGACTGTTGGATTCCCGAGTTAGATTCCTGAGAAACGCAGAGTACGTAGAGCCGAAGCAACGTAGAAAATCCGACTCCCGATTTTCTTTTCCTCCCCTCTCGGCCCGCTGGATGAATATTCATGGGAATCTCATGAGTCCTTGCGAACCTGCGTCGAATTTACGAGGATTTCCGCTCTTATCACACCCCGCAGAACTCCCTATCTCGCCCCCTCTCTCTCTCTCGCTCCTACCGCGGCTTCACATTCGGCGTAAAATTCGTCCAGTGAAAATTAAAAACGAGGCAGCCGACCGGCGTGGCCGGAGTGCATTAAACGCAATTTACTCCAGGGTAATTGACAATTTCGGAGCCGCAATTTAATAACGCGTTCACAAGAGCCTCGGCCTCGCCCTCTCTTTCGCCTTCTGCCTGGCTGTTTGCCAGGGAAAGTATGGGCAGGGAACGGGTGGAGGCGCCCAAGTGCGAATCTGTGGCAAAAATCGCCCGAACTGTCGCACAAGGACGGCCAGGATGGCCGGGATCAAAAATGCCGACGACTCAGAATGCGTTCGTCCGGGTCCCGGGCGGAGCGAACTTATTTATGGGCCGTAAATGGCAATTCATTATGGCTGCAACAACAACAACAACCACAGCAGAAATACTGATGACCACACGGGCGCCAGTGGACAGGGAGGGAAGGGCGGGAGAGGGGGCGTGTCTCATTTGTTAAAAAGGGTAATAAACGAACGCATCGTCGTCCCGGGCGAACGTGATTCCTTCGGCGCCTCCAGGGGAAATTAATTTCTCTCCGACGTGGCCGAGAGTGGGGTGGGGTGGTGGTGAGGATGAGGGAGAGGGTGAGGCAGGGGCGAGTGGAAAATTGGGTCTAAAAAATGGACAACACCGACGATTTATCGGCCATATTTCAGCCATTGGCAGCAGCCGACGCAGGACCGGGCGTGGGCGTGGGCGGTGGGCGAGAAGGGCGGAGAAAGAGGAGCAAGGGATGGGAAACGGACGGAGTCCTGTGAGAAAAAGTCGCAAAAGCCGTGTGATAAATGCGTGTGTGTGTGCGTGTGGTTCACACGCACATTCACGTGGGAAGAGAGGATCAGCAGGAATAAATTCAGCTGTCAAAATTAAGCAACTTCACAGCACACAAAAAGACATACGCAATATAACAACAACAATGACAACAGAAATTGCTGCAAAACTGAAGTACGGAAATGGGATTATACAGGGTGATGCTGCGAGGAGGCAACGGCGAATGGAGCAGGGGGTTGGGGTCGGTGACAGGGGTGAAAAGCCATTTTGAACAAATTAAAAACGGTTCATACAAGGATTGGTTAATTAAGTGCCAGCGGGCGCTCGACATGCCATTGTGTTAATGCTCGCCGACGGACGGCGGTCGGGCGCGGGGGAGGCGGCCGCGGTGGCCGCCCTGAGCGGTCTCTGGGTCACTCGGAGAGCCGATTGAGTATTTCATTAATTCGAAAGTTAATGAAACATTCGACGAGTCCATTCGTTTATATTAAAATCACAATCGAGCAACACGCAAATGAATCAAATCCAATCCAATCCAGTGCAATCCGTTCGAACGGACGGCCGACCGCGACGAGCCCGCTGTTGACGCTCTTTATCAGGCGACGTTTCCACCGGACTGTACTTCGGACTTCGCCATTAAAAGCCAGTCCTCGAGGTCTTCCAACGAGACCGATTAATGCGCTTATTGAAAAGTGTCAGGCCAGCTGAAACCCGCACTGGGCGAGGGACGGGGAGTGTGGGAAGTTCTCTCCGGAGCCGCAAACTACAAGAAATAATTGCGATTCATCCTCCATTAATTACGAGTGTTGCGAGAGGGAGACAGAGTTCGTACAAAGAAACCCCACCCGAGGTAGAAAGAAGTTTCTGAACAAACACATACAGCATAGAGCTGAAACCAGAGTAAACAGAGCCGTTGAGGGGGCGAGAAAGTGGGAGAGAGGGAGAGAGAGCAAATAGTCGTTGCCTAGGAATCGTTTGAAACACAAACTACAAACTTTACAGAATTAAAATAAACAATTTAATAGACAGCGTAGATGAAAGCTAAGCAAAATCAAACAAAATGTAATTTTAAAACGAGACCAACATGGGGGATCCGGGGGAACCTCAGAAAGCCAACTAGGGCACTTCCTAGCCGCGAACGCAGAGAGGTCCGGGAAGGTTGGGGCATTTCGAACTAATTGCCGTGGCAAGTGTAAATTGTAAAATAATTAAAATGTATCAATATCTCAACCCAGTCGCATATCGAGAGAAACTCACATATTCGGGGAAGACTTGTTGTTTTCAGAGCGGCGAAGTTCGTTTGAAAACTAGCCCAGCATACTACAATACATGTAAAGTAAAACTAGTTGCTTTCTCGACGAAGCTGGGGGTCCGGGTAAGGAGTTGTTTTCATTTCGAAATAGAGACAGTAACTGGTAGATCGCGGCCAATGCAAGCCTTGGCTGAACCTGCTGATGTAAAAAGTACGAGTGACTACCAAATAACCGCACTCGACGGAAACTAGCAAGAGCATTCTGTTGTAAAATACACCTATTTATTACAGCGCATACAACTAGCTATAGAGGAAGAATGAACTAGACTAATTACCTAACTACAACAGAACACTATCGACTTGATGTAATCGATACTATTTACAGCTGGGGTGGGAGAGCAGGAGGTAGAGCTGCAGAAAGCAACCTAAAATTTAAGAAATGTAAGAGAAATGTATTAAAAGAGAATTGTATTAAAGGAAATTGTAAAATACGCAGAAATAAAACTGAAAATATATCACAAATATTATAATGAAGAGAAAACTTCGTCGGGCTTTTATTTACGCTTGTGACTTGGGAGGGCACGAAATTGAGTTGGGGGCGGCGAAGGAGTCAATGGCGTTCTCTGATCCTGACCCTTTCGACCGACTCGCAAAACCCCACACGTCCCGCAGCAGTGTTCGCCCAATGTCAAACTCGTTGGCGAAGATTTGGTTCGACAAGAATTTTATTTTACAGCTTGCTTTCTCCGTGCTTTATTCGCAGGATTCCAGGAACAATTCACTGCTCCCTCTTCCCCCACTTGCTCCTCGTCCGACCTTCCCCAACTCCCACCTTGCCAAGGCCCACCTCCCAGTGGCTTGAGCCTTTCTGGTAATCTGGGCTTCCACACCCTCTGGCCAACATCTGCGCCACCTCGACCTTCTTCGCTCGTTGCTTCTCTTCTTCCCGGCATCGTTCGCGACCACGAACTTCCCGGGTTTCGGATCCTCCGGCTCAACTGCCTTCTTTCTCTCGTCCTCGCATTCCTACATGTATTACTTTTCGGATTACGACGCGTGCTGCTTGTTTGGTTTTGCATTCTGAGATGGATTTCGCGGATTTGCGACGACAAACCCAGGAATAAAAGCGTGCACAGCAACAACGACACCATCGTCGCTTTCAACAACAATGCCAACTACAACAACAATGGCAACTTTGCGAAAAGGTGCCGGTCCTTTTTATCTTATTGCACCAGCTCCCACTCACACACACTTGCACCATTTGACATTAAGTATTTTATGACGTTTCCTCATTTTTCACCACTTTCTGCGGTTTTATTTCGCATCCCTTCCCGCTCGCCCCACCTCCGCTGCGTCCTGCCCGGGCGAAGAAACAGCAGTATTTGCTGACGCCTTTGTTGAGCCCGGCTGAGGCGTCTCGAACGTGGTAACTATAGATTTGCATGTGTTGAACACGGCGCTGAGTGGCCGGGCGAGTGTCTGAGGGCCCGCAGGAGACCTCGAACTTCCAGACCCTTTCGCCCCTCACTCCTTCTGTCTGCCGCTCTCGAGACGAGGGAGTGAGCGTTTAATCCCAAGCAAATTATGCAAATGTCATGCATGATTCGAGGGCCCGACCGCAGCTCCGGCCGCTCGATTCTCCCGCCCTCCTGCGGGCCGACCTTGTTTCGGGGAATCTCTTCGGAACAACAGAATATCTGCAAGGACAACAACTCGACAAGGCCAACAACACAACGACGACAAGCCCAAACGAAATCCCTTCCATCAAATACCGTCCGTCCGTATCAAAACATGTCGCCGATTTCATAAACATTCCCAATATTGTTTCAACAATAATAACGATAATCGACATATTTTGGGGCCCGGCCAGGACCGGGCGCCCCGAGTCTTTCCATGTTTTCGGTGGTGTGTGTGGGTCCAAGGGATCGCCGGGATTTGCATATGAATGTCGGGGTGTGAGGCAGTGAGAGACACGGCAGAAGGGAGCGACCTCAGCCGTCGCATCCTCGTCATGGCGCCAACAGGGTTTGTCTTTGACCCGGCATTGTCTTCTCTCAGTTCCACATTCCTGTATTTTCTGGTCTTGGAGCATTTCGAGGTCCCCCACGATTGGAATCGGTGTGGTATTAAATTAGGGATAAATAAAGACGGAGGCCTCCCGCTCCATTCGTCCTCTCCTCGCCCCAGACTCGACCCAGACTGTCCTTTGACACATGTCCTGGCAGCGCCATCAATCAATCTGCGGCAGAGAAGATATTTCCACACATGTTTTGGGGGCCAGAATCGGTGTATGAGAGCGTGTCAGACGGGCGGCCGATGACACACGCTGCCTCCCACCCCCCTCTGGCGCACAGACGCCGCCCAAGGACAACGGCCGTCGGCAAGTGTCGTCCCCGGCACGCCGAATGAAGTCGTCAAAGCCAACGCCCGCCGCACAAAAACACCACGCAGGCACCGACTACAAGCGCCACGAGGATACAGCCGGAAGTGCCGACCAACGCAAATACCCACACACTCGCACTCGCACTCACACCACACTCAGCCTCAAACACAGACATTCCCACTCGCACTCGCACTCGCAGACAAATAAACACTTAATTTGAACATAAGTTATTTACTCCTTGTTATCGTTTGTTCGTCCGCATGTTTGTTTGTTTATGGTGGGAGCACCGATTACTTTTCACCATCGTTGTTGCTCCAGAGCAGAGAAGTCAAACATCAGCCGAGCCCCAACAACAGCAACGGCGAAACAGAACTTTCGACACGACATTCGTCTTGCTGGCCCAGAGCCTTCCGGAGTCTCCCTCTGGCTCCTTCCTCTCTCCTGTCTCTGGCTTTAGGTTGGTGTTTTTGCCATCAACCTTTAAGGCCGACGGTTGTGACCTTCTTCCTTATCGTTCCGCCGCCTTCTCACCTGAGGTCGCGTGACGACATCAATTAGCGGGAGGCACAGGCCCGCCTCCTCAGGAGCCCACGACTCAAGTGCCGAGAAAATGGTTTCGAAAATGTTTCCCTCTTATTCACGGGGTTCAGATCGCTCTTTCTGCGCTGGAAACTCCTCCGACTGAATTTAGATGACAGCGAGAGCTCCAGACGCTTAAAAACGTCGTCTCCCCGGATCTCCAAACGCACCCTTTCGCCCTTTCTGGTCCTCCCTCTCTCCACCGCACCCTTTGAAGCTCCTCCAGCCGAGCTCAGGACTCTTGGCTGCTTTCAAAAACACTTCGCGACGGTCTTGGCCGGGCTCATCGCAGGCTCGGAGCGTGGGGGGCGGTGCCTTAAAGGAGTTTCCTCGTTGAGCCGTGTTCGACAAAACATCGAGAGCGCCGACATCAGCATCAGCACCAGCAGCAACGACGACAACATCATTGAAGAACATCGAGCAACAAAACTTTTGCCAAAGAGAATCCAAAGTATTCCACAACAACAACCAGCATCATCGTCGGGAACAACAATATCATTGCAAACAACATCATCGCCGACAATAGCAACAGGAAAAAACCATCCTCAACAGCAGCACCAAGGCAAAAGGAACAAAACTGCATCTGAGGCGAGGTGAACGAGAGCGAGCGACAGAGGGCGATCGGGCGATTGGGCGATCGGGCGATAGGGCGGCGAGCGAGGAAGAGAGAGCGAAACAACATGCGGCTTTTATCGGTTTTTAATGAAGTCCAAAAGTTCGATGAGACGTTGCCAGACTTTGTCGGAAGATAAGGCAACGAAATACAGGCTAATGAAAGGATGACAGGGAGCTCAAGGCCGAAAGGACGACGGGCCGACCGGCGGAGGAAGGCACAGGCGAGGTGGGATGAGCGGCAGAGAGAAGCACAGAAGTTTGGCAACTAAGCGGGATTTGAGATGGTTCAGCAGCAGAGGCAGCGACTGGGGAGGGGGCTGGACGGCGACGGGTTTGTTGTTGCTGTTCTTGTCGGACGCACTTGTAGGGCTTGCGGAACGAGGTCAGAGCACATCACTCAGCAGCATTGCAGACGACCCTGCCAAGAGTTCCTCGCAGCCTCCACTCGGCTGGCCACGGTTTCGAGCGAATGCAGGATCTTTTCCAAAGGGCCTTCACTCAATTTCCGCTTGTAATTGTTCCATATACTTCTGAGTCTTTTCTCATCCCGCCCCGGTTCTCCTTGCCATTCACCATCTTGGGTTCCTGAGGCGAATTCCATGGGCATTTTCACACTCAACTCCCTCCTCGCTCTCCACTCCAACATTGCCTTCTCCGCTTCATTTGATTCCTTTCGCTCGCCTCGCCCACTCACTTAACTGCGTCCCCTCGCCGGCTGTCTGTCAGTCTGTCGTCCGCCTCTCTTCCTCCGACAATTGATCTGCTCTAGAACTTTGTCTCTCTTCTCAAGTGTCCGTTTCCTTGGCATTTCATATTGTTGGGATTGTTTTTGTTGCTGTGGGCACGGCCGACTTTGTTGCCAGCTCGCGATGATGTTGTTCTTGATGGAATTGTTTTTGTCAATGTTGTTCTTGATGTTATTGCTATGGTTGTTTATGTTGTTGTTGTTGGTGCATAAATGTCCTTGGTTTAATTGAGTTAGTTTATAGTTCCAGTGGTTGGTTCTTCATGCCACTGCTGTTGTTGTTGTTTCCTCCATAATAGTCGTCCTCTCATTGTTGTTATTGGCGTTGTTGTAACGCTGTCGCTGTTTTTGTTTCTCGCATCCTGTACTGTTGGCAAAACTTTTTAATGCCATTTCGCAATCCTCAACTCCTTCATTTCATTTCAGTCCCCACCCCACTCCCCCTCTCCCTGGCCCGGGATCCACCACTGTCTCGTTTGCTCCTCCCTCACTCTCCGTCGTCCTCTCCGACGTCCTGTCTGTCGCCTCCGCCGCCGTCCCTCGGAGTGAAATATGAAGTTTGCAAATTTTACGACTGGCAAAGCGAGCATTTGTCCTCGTTTCAAGGTTGTTCGCCGTCGCCGTAATGCAGGGGAGTCCTTGACACCCCGGCCGCGCCCCCCGGGGCGAGAAAGTTCCCTAATGGGCTTTGGGAAAGTTGGATCGGAAGCGTGGATACGGCTGTAGCTGGAGACAAATTTGCGGTTGACTGGCGTTTGCCTTTTAATGATTTTGTGTTTTTGCTGTTGTCATCGTAGTCCCTTCTTATTGCAGCTTCCATGCAAATATTATTTAATGTATTTGCTCCCGCCATTTGCCGTCCGCCGGCCGCCCCCCTCTGCCGCTCGCAGGACATTTCAATTTCGCACGATTTAACGCTGGAAACCCCGTCCTGCGGCACCAACAGCAACAACGGCGGCGACGACGACGACACTTGAAATTCAATAACTGTCAGCAACAGCGTCGGGGCGGCAACAACAACAATAACATGAGCAGCAGCAGCAGCAGCAACAACCACGGTGCTACAACAGGACCTAGAGTGGGCGCTGCGACAGGACAAACTATCAATTGAGAATTCAAAACATTCGAAACGCAGCCGCCTGGCGACGACAGGACACGGATTCGAGCCGGCCGGGTTCGATTTGGTGGCAAGTTTTGAAGAGGTCCTCCAACGTCCGTCCGTCTGTCGGTCTGTCGGTCTGCCTGTCTGCCGTCCCTCTGTCCGTCTCCCAGTCGCCCATGTGTCCGTCTGCCGTCGTGCGTCCATCGGGTCGGCCGGGGTCTGGACTCCTTCTGTCTGCCATCCACTCCCGCACCTCCCAGACTCCCCTTTCCCCGCCCCTCTCCCTCCGACCTCCTCCTGCACTCCTCGCCGATCGCCTCGTACTCACCGGTTTGTTTCGTGCATTCGAATCGTTTCCCAGGCTGAGCTGTTGTTGTCATTCGGATTCTCCAACTGGTATCGTGGTTGTTGCTGTATCCTCTGATGAGCCCGATGTCTATGATGATGGCGATAATATCGGTGTTGTTGTTGTTGGTTTTGTTGCCTTCATTGCTGTAGTTGTGATGCTGATGCTGTTGCTGTTGCTCTCGATTGTTTAGTTGCCGACCACTTGAAGTCAGAGAGCAGCACTTACGAAAATTAAGCCCAGCACAAACACAAACTCACGCCGCCGACCGACGTGAGGAGGGGGCGGGAGGACCGAGGGCCGGGAGAGATCGGCTGAGATCAGAAGGACGACGACGACGACGACACGACCAACGATTGAAAGGATAATCACCGAAGTCGCCCCACTCCGGACGGCTGGAATCGGAGAGGTGGAAGGGGAGGCGGCGGAGTAGGCGAAGGAGGGAGGCCGGAGGGGGCCGGAGGGGGCCGACAGGGATGGAGATGTAGTGCCCGATATCAAAGCGAAATTCAGAGCCATTGAGTGCGAATAAAATTATTGATGGATGGATGGATGGCCGGCCGGCAGGATGGGCGGTCGGTCGCATGGATCGAGGCTGCGGTTCACGGGAGCGGGCGACGCAGGAGCCGAGACAGAGTGACTGCCACCAGACGCCATGGTGTGACCCGAGTCGACGGGGGCGGCAGGCGAGGGCGGGGCGGGGCGGAGCGTTCGAAATGAAGTGTTCGTTGATTAATTCGCATGGTGCACAGGATGAACAGAGATATGCCAGGACCAGAGTACAATTTGCAGGGGGTCGTCACAGAGAGAGAGGGAGAGAGGGCAACAGAGATGTGAAATCAGCACGGCAAGGCGGACGAGGGGGATTTTGTGCCAAATCATATGCAGTTTGGAGGTCCGCGGAGTTTGGAGAGCGCTGGCACAGTGGGCGAAAGCGTTTAATGCAATAAGGAAATGGGAATACAGGAAACGTGTATTTAAAAGAATTCCAAGTAGCTCCAGAAGGAGAAATTGTTCAAAGAAATGAACATTTCAGTAATCCCTGAATGAAAAATGCAGAACGTGAATCTGAAAACCAAATTAAAGACTCTTTGGAAGCCTGAAAATGCCAGAGAATGCAAGTAAACTAGGTTAAAGGGACGAGCAAGGCAGAGAGCGAGACTCAAATCGATATCTTCGTTCATGGTCCTACTGGACTCACCATGGAAAGGTCGCCTGGCGACGACCCACGCCCAAAGCCGATCGACCAAAGCCGGACTGAGATCGCTTTCATGACTGCAATTGACACACGCATCATCCCGACCACAGAGAGCACGACACGACAGCCAAGGGAGAAGACAGAGACAGACAGAGGGAGAGACGGCGGGATTCCACTTGCAAATCGTTTAAGGCGAGGCGACGCTCATTAACTCGGGCGAGCCCTGGTCTGGCCTCCATTCAATTTCGTGTTTCACTGCGACTCGGCCCTGTCGCTCTGTCTCGCTCGCTGCTCATCTCCCTATCTCTCTCCCTCCTGCTCCGTCAAATAATATCTCCCTCTATTGAACTAATATTCGACAGGCCAGGGCTGGAGGGAGGGCCTGGTCTCGCAACCCTTCAGCTGCACCCGATGCCCGGCCTTATCGCCATCGCCCCATCTCCTCCCTCTCTATCCCTCTCTCGCTTTATCCCTGCCACTCCTAGGGCTTCCGTCTCGCTCGAACGTCGCCATTGTTCGGGCGCAGAGAAGGGCAAACAAAGCGAGTCAAAAAACGTATTGTTGCAAAATTTCCACCTGTCGGCTGATAAAACTCGATGCAGATGTCGGTGCGGTTCGCCCGCCCTCCCTCTCTCTCTCTCTCTGGCCCTCTCTCCCCCCCCCCCCCCTCTCTCCCTCCCTCTCTCTCTATCGGTGCTTTTTGTTCTTCTCTGTCTGCTTTCTTCGCCATCGCCGACTGGAAGGATGCTAAAATATGCTGTCACGTTTGCTGCCAGCCAGGAGCAGTGGTGGAAGGTGCTGTTGCTGTTGTCGTTGCCATTGTTGTTCCCGTTGTTGTAATCTACGGCGGCCCATGGAGAGAGAGAGAGAGGGAGGAAGAGGGAGAGGGAGAGGGAACGAGTGCATCCGGCAGCGGTTGCGGTGTTTGTTCCGCCCCAAGGCCTATTCGCGCCACATGCACAACGCACGGTTCACGAGGAGAGCAGCCAAATTGACGCTAACAACAGCAACAACAACAACAACAATATCAACACCGACATCGACATCGGCACAATAACACCGACATCAACAACGATTTCATTGACACCGCCAAGGATAACGGCTACAACAACAACGGCGCCGACGCCAACACACGTCAGCACGCGGAAACGAAACGAAACGAAACGAACACGTGGAAGCCCAAGACGTTCGCAGCGATTTCTTCATCAGTTCCAGCCTCGCCCCGCCGCCTCCTTCCTCCCCCGCGCGCCCTCATCGGTCCCCCTCCCGCGCTCCTGCCGCTGCACCACAAACTGTCTGCGAACTTCCCCGACAGCCGTTTGACAGCGCACGCGATACCGAGTGCCACGGGGCGGCTGCGACACCGGCGGCCATTTCGCCATTCGCCCTAATCAAGGCGAACTTGGCGCAAATCACAAACTTCTCGTCATCCCAATCGATCGGGCTGTCGCTCTGTCTGTTTGTCGTCTCTCTTCGGTCTTCGGGTCCACGTCGCGACGTCGTCGTTCTCGCCTTCTCATTTCTGCTTGCTGTGCCCACCGCCCCACTCATTAACGGCCCCTCGCCATGCCTTATCTTTACCACTTTCCGCCATCCTCCCTCTCTCTCTCACGCCGTTGCACCTCGCGTTGAACGAGCGCCTGGGATGGAATTCGTTTAAATGTAGTTAGGAGTTGTTTTAATGCGTGCCCATAACTCTTGAGCCTTCGCAGAGGATCATATTTTTACTAGTCTTGATGCACGTCTTGCTGTTGCTGTTGCTGTTGTTGTTGTTGCTGCTATTGGCAGGGATGTGTGTGTTGTTGCCTTTTGAGGCATCGCCAACGAGTTCATCCTTTATGGATGTCGGAGCTCACGTAGCGCATAAATTTTTATGCCCCACGTAACTCTGCTCGTCTCCCTCTCTCCCTCTCTCGCTCTCTCGCTCTCCCGTCTACCACGTTCTCCTTCCCCCCTCCTCCTCCTCCTCCTCCCTGCTCTTCTTCGCGCGCCCCTCGCCTGGAGCGGGCCGCAACTCACGGAACGCACAGGCGCATTTTTACGATGCCGCTTGCAGTAGCCATTCATTTTTATTGCCCTCGGCGAGCACCAACAGCAGCAGCAGCACCAACAGCACCTCCAGCAACCACCAGGCAGCGTGGGGAATCTGGTGTGTTTTCGGAAGTCGAAATTCGGAATTTTAAATCGTGTAAAACGCAGCTCGTAAAGGTCGGAGATCGACGAGGACCAATTGCGGGTCAGGAGGGGACTTCATGATGACACTCGGAGCGAATCAGGGGCCGAACTGGAGGTTGATGAACTCGGGGCTTTTCCCGCCAGTTTCAACTCATCGGCGGTGGAAGGAGGTTGGACGAACATCCAACAAGATCCTTGCCAACAACCGCGCGAGTGAAGGACTTTCGAAGGCGCTTCTCGCTCTGTGAGCGTAAGTCGAAGGCAGCCCAAGAAGCCACCTCCACCGGTGAACCGGCCCAAGGTCCAAGAATCAAAATCGATTTCCGTCCAACCCTCGCCGACCTCGGCGACCTCGCCAAACAGCGTCCACGGGCCACTGACTCTCTCACTGCCCTTGACCGATTGCTCCGATCGACTGGGCCCGGCACTGGGCGAAGAAACGCCGCCCTTGCGGATCCCGGTCGAGGGCGTTTAGCAAAATAACCTCTTCATGAGGGCCGCAGGTCAGGGCACATGTAGCGGCGGAGCGAGGGAGACGGCCTAATAAAGTTAAGTCGGAAAATCATAACAATAAACATAAAACTGCTTAAATCTTATCGATTAACTTTTATAACCTCGACACTTAGTGACGGCGGGTGGGGCGGACAGACAGACGGACCGGGGTGGGGCGGACGCACGCACATGTCCAACTACCGACCGTGTGTGTGTGTGTGTGTGTGCGTGCGTGCTTAGGGCCGGCACACACCGAAAATCTCCAAACACGCTCCCTCTGGCTCTGGCTCTGCCTCTGCCTCTGCCGCTCCCGCCCACTCCGGCTCATTAAGTGTACTTTTATTGTTGGTTCGTCTTGCGGCTGGCGAGCGCTGCCCCGGCGAGGGCCGACGTCTGCCGGCGTCCTGTACGTGTGCGTGTGCGTGGGCATGTGTGTGCAGAAATGACTTTTGTGTTAATTTATGACGGTGCTACATTTTCATTATGTTGAAGAGGAGCCCAAGGTTTATGAAAAGGACATAACGGAGACCGAGCAGGGCCGGGTAGGGCCGGCTGGCATGTGGCGAACATTTGGCGAAAGAAGAATGAATGGACGGGACGGAATTCGGGGAACGGGAGAGTGAGAGGGAAATAGATGGAGCAGAAGCAGAGGCAGAAACATCTTTCAGGATTTCCTTCAAATCCAATTCCTCAAAAGCCCGCTTCTCTCATTTCTTTGAACCATCGGCCGCGGAATTTCGTATTTCGCGAAAAATCGGATGTTCCTTCTAATGAACTTCGAACGCTTATCGAAATTCCCGCAGCGCCCGCCGGAATCCACGCGAATCCACTTTATCGGCTCGTCGCATTCCGGCTGCTCGATCCCAAATCCCCAAAGAACTATAATTGAAACTACGCGCGAGAGAGAGAGGGAGAGGGAGACGCAGTCGTCAACGCTTCGCGCCACGTCGCGCCACGTCACGCACTGCGCGTTACGTCGCCGATACGATCACAGTTTGATGAAGACCCGCGAGTCGATGGGATGCCATCGGGGGTGCGGTCGAGGGGCGGGGCCCGTTGACGAGGCGACATTTAAATTGGGGCGACAACACGAAACCACTCGGAGCCCACCGCGCCCACCTGCGCCCCCGCCCGTCCCGTGGCGGGCGGATGCCATCACAAACCGCCATCCACAGCCGCGGAGACGGAAACAAGGACGAGCAGCCCAGGAACCAGAGCAAAAAATTAAATCAATTTACCACCAGCAGCAAGGGGCGAAAAATCCCCTTCACGAAAACGCTTTCCGGTCTCTGTCGTTCGCCCTTCCCGTTGCCGCCCTTCGCCGTCCTGGCCCCACCTCTCCTGCCCTGCTCTCACGCATTCATTATGGCGACTTCCGGCCGCTCGCCGGCAGAGATCTATAAAAATTTATCAAGAATTTGGCGCTTGAACGGGCAGCCCCGAGGCGGCCGTAAGTGGCTTCTGGAGGGGGCGGAGGGGTTGTAGAGGAAGAGACAGACGACAAAGTCAGAGGCCTGTGGGGCGGCCCGACTGCCGGGGTCGTTAAGCGAAATATTGATGACTCGACTCGGGGTGGCGACGAAACCACTGGGGAGGAAGCTGGACCGAGGGACGGGAGGGGCGCGAGAGGGAGTGGGGACCTGTCGCCGGTAATTGTCGTTAAGTCCATCGGCGTGTTGATGGCGTCCTGCGCAGCTGAGGCCGTTTTAAATGACGGCGCCGGCCACTCCCGCTGATTCCGGGCCACGGATGGGGGGCGGGACGAGCTGGGCCCCGGGTGAGAGTGGGAGACGGAGACGCCTCTGGTCGCGGTTCGCGGGCGGAGGGACGGGTGGGGAAAGGACGTCATGGATCAGCGATCCTGGCGATCGCCATCGTGCTGAGGTGGGACGACGACCTCCAGTTCACGATGAGGAATCGTTGTTTGCCCACCGAGGATGCGGGTCGTCCCCGGCCCCTCTGCCGTCGCTCGACACTCCCTCAGTAATCCTTAGGGCGGCGCACCAGGCACAAACCTTGTCGTACTCGACTGGCTTCACCTGACACGAGGCGAGGGAGGGACAGCGAGACGAAAGAGAGACGGTCAAGGGAGACGAAGCGATTTCCTGATTGAGTCGAGGCTCTGCGGCCACTGTGAATGAGTTAAATACAAATTGCCTTTGAGGCGGAATAACAGCGACAACAACGCCAGACCGGGCTACCACAAGCACACACACACGCCGCCAGGCAAGACGACGACAACAAGAACAACAGGAGCAAAGGAACGACAGGGAGTGAGGGACGAGGACGGGCTCCGTCTAACGGAAGCGTAACAAGTGTATCGCATTACGAAATCGTTATTGACAGGGAATTTATTGAACACTTGTTGTTTTTTGTTGTTGGCGTTTGTGTCGGAGTCCTCGTTGTTGCTCCAGCGGCTGTTATTGTTCGCATTATTGATACTTGTTCGGTTGTTGTTGTTGCTCTTGCTGTTGCTGTTGCTGTTGCTGTTTGGGCAAAGGAACACTCGTTCATTCGCCGGCTCCTCCCCTTCTCCCATCCGCCGGCTGAATGGTTGCCTCTTTTTCTTCGCATTACCCGGTGGTCGTTGTTGTTGGCGTCGTCGGCGTCCTTGTGGCTGTGGATGTGCCGACGATAATTCACCGGCCTCACTTTCACATTTCATTCAACAATAACGTCGGAGGCCGCAACAACAAGACCTACAGCAAAGCCAACAGCAATAATAAGGAGGAGCAACAAACATTTGAAAAGGATTTGCGCCGGGTTGGCTTCGCTGCCGATTCCACAATTGGCGAGATCCTCCGACACCGCCCACGCCCGTCCCTCGCTCGCCCTCGCTCGCTGCTAATATAATTTATTTCTTTCTTCGTGCCGTTGCCTCCTCCATTCTCTGGCACTTCCCCGAAACAGACACAGACACAGCCACGCTCACGCCGAGTCCTCAGCCACGACATCCATCCAGCGTCCCTCTTCCACTTCGTTGCTCCGTTCCATGGAGCCCTCGTCTTCGTCCTCGCCTCGTCCTCGTGCTCGTCCTCGCCTCATCCCCACCCTAGTCCTCGTCGTGCTGAGGGGTGCGGTGCGGCCGGGACGGATATCGGGCTCAATCATCGGATTAAATAACACAATTGAAGCTGATGAAACTCAATTGAATCAACTCGTTCGCACACACATTAGTGCGAGACCCCCCAGCCACGGCGCCCACCGCTCCACCGCCCCCGGCCCGAGGAGGCCGCGCTCGCTCTCTGTCTGTCTGTCGCAGGGTTTGTACTTCCGCTTGCGCTCGTTCATTGAGGGACTCGCGGAATGCGGCGCCCGTTGCTCGTGGGAAATTTCCCCAGCCGCCGCTTCCGTCCTCCTCCGATTGCTCTCGAGCACCCTCCTTCACTCTCCCCTCCCTCCACCCACGCTCCGCCCTGTCTCCCGTCTGTCTGGCGGCGGGAATGCGGGAAATATTTTTGGCACATTTGACTCGAATTTGAGGAATATCCGATGTGTTCTCCGACATCTCGTGTGCACGGGTGAATACGAGTGTGTGAGGGTCTCCTTGAGGCGCGACATGGCGCGCGTGCGGGTGTGTGTGGTGAATTTCTGTGTGTTTACCTAAGTGGCGAATTTGTGTGCCAATTGCTCGAATCTGATTTGAGGCCACGTTGGCGGCTGATCATTTGCGGCGGTGGGGGGGCGAAGGACGTTCAACTACTTCTAAGTCATTGCACTGGGGAAACAGCCCGTCTTCTTCTTCCTCTTCCGGCTGTTGTGCACGCGACCCTCCAGGATTTCACATCCCCGGAAGTCCTCATTATCAACGTCTCCACTCCACTCTTGGCTACCGTAAGCGATCGTTCTGAGCTGCCACAATTGCCACGACCTCCGCCCACTGTTGATCGCATCACGAACGTCGCTCGCTCCTTCTCCCCGTCTCCCGCTCCGTTGCCATCTCTCCATATTTAGCAGCATCGTCCTCCTGTAGTGCTTCCTGCTTCCGTCAACTGCGGCCCGCCGAGCATGGACTCATGAACAGGGATCCAATCGACTTGTGAGCCCTAACCGTCCCAGCTGCAGCTGCCCGAGCTCCCGCTCTCCGTCGCGCCTCCCCCTCCCGCCCACTCCTGCCGCATCCTCTGCTCGTGGTCCCCGTCATTAGGGTCACCTCCTTCGCTCGTCCACTGTTCCCACCCTCTCGCTCCGTCATTAGGTACGGCAGCTGCACACGTAGGCGATCCTGCCGAGGTCCTGTCGAGGTCCTGCCATGTGCGACACTCGCACTGAACTGGAAACGTGCTCCGTGCTCCGTGCACCGAACCGAACCGAACTGAGGCGCGCGCTCTGAAACAATTTATTTTCGAAATCTGTGCGCAAAACAAGTGCTCCCGAACACCACAGAGCGCGGGAGAGGGCGAGAGGGAAATAGAGAGCGAGAGAGAGAGAGAAAGCAGGAGACGAAGTCGAAGACGGGGAAGGAAGAAACTCACGCCTCGGTTTCAGTCAAACATCGATTGAAAAGTTAATGAACTAAATTATGACATTTGGAAACAATTTCCGTCTACGTGACACACGCCGCAGCGCCGAGCGGGCTGGACTGGACTCGGCCGTCCCTCTCTTTCGCACCGCCGCACAGTCTGTCTCTCGTTCTGTCTCTCTCTCTCTCTCTCTCTCGCGGCCTTCGCTTCCTCGCACCCTGGGTCTCGCTTTGGCTCACCGTCGCTCGGCGTGTCTGGACGGGCGTGCGTTGGAAAGTTTGCCACATGACACTGAGGAAGGAAGGAGCGAGAGGCGGGGGGAGTTGAGTGGGTGGAGGTGGAGGTCGAGGTGGAGGAGGCGAAAGTGAGCGAACGAACGAGATGAACTTCGGTGAATTGTGCAATCAATGGCGAGCCGCCAGAGAGCAGGAAGCTTCACTTCATGGGGAAACCATTGAGTTGATTGAATTTCGAAGGAGCACCGCACACACACACACACACACACACACACATCTACGCCGAGTGCGCCCACCCACCCCCACACGTACGCAGACAAGCAGAAGTAACACTCGCACAGGCAGGGACGGGAAGTCGGGGCAATAAAAATTATCCACAGACGAGCGAATCACATTAACTCAGATATTTTATCTCACGAGCTCGCCCAGGCAGCGGGACGCAGGAGGCCATAAAGGCGGCAGACAGAGAGGGGGGACAGAGAGGGACGGCGGGGGCTGGGGCCAGTGGTGGCCTGTCTTAATTGCGATCGAGCATCGTGCGGCCGTTCAAATCAGGACTCGATCCCGCGCCCCGGGCTCTCGGGCGCCGTGTGTGCCTTCGTAATTTGACGTTAATGTCAGTCGTTGGCAACACTAATGCGATGCGTCGTCGCTCCTGCTGTGTGTGGCCGCGTCTGTGTGCGTGTGCGTGTGCGTGTGAGTGAGCCCGGGCGTGTGCGTTGGCGGATGACAGAGTTGCGTGTTGCTAATGGCAAACTGTTGGCGCAAACGGACGGACGATTAATTGGAAATTAATTTACCGGTTGCACTCGTCGCCCTCGTTCCCCACATGGCCGACGCCTGCCTCGGACAGGATCGAGAGCCGGCCCAGGGAGCAGCCAACTCGACTCGGAGCCGAGGTCAAGAGGACGACCGCAGCGGGCCGCGCGGATCGTGGCCAGGTGGCGCCGAGTCAACGGCGGCCAGGCCTACCGGAGGCGGCCCGGGAGGGCAGGGGAACGCGTGAAATCCCTCGGTCCCTGCGGAAGCCGCTAAGCCCGTTCTCATCGCCATCAGCTCAGGGGATGCTCGCCCTCAGCCTCATCTGCGATTGCGTTGCGTTTTCTTCCCGCGAAAAGCCGCTTAGAGTCCACGGGGCTCGGGGTGGGAGGAGGAGGAGTAGGAGGGGGAGTAGGCCAGGTGGCGGCAGGGCCGAGGGACCCGAGTCGAGCTAATCGATTAGGGTTTGCAGAGAGATCAAAGGCGGAAAAACTCAACATCCCTCGGGCCGGAGGAAATTTCCTGGTATCGAAAACCAATTGGAATAAAAACTCAATCCTGCAAAACAAACACAATAAGAGCTTGTTTGTGTTTCGCTAGGAGCTCCACAGAGAGCGAGAGAGCGGAGAAGAGGAGAAAACGAGAAGAGAAAGTGGAGAGAAAGAGCGGTAAACGAGGACGACGTCGAAACTTTGAAAGAGAATGGCAAAGTTTCTGGAAACTTTTTATTAAGGAATCTTTGCGAGGGGCGGGCGGTGCAGGACGGCTTTTAAGACCCGATCCTGCCGCTGCTGCCGATGTCTTTACGCATGTCACACACACCCACACCCACACTCACACCCATACCCACCCCAAACTACCCCACAGCTAGGTGCACTCGGAGGAAGGGCCATCGACGGCTGCAGACTCAATTATGTACAAACGCTTGCCCAAATCCGGCTTTCGCCTCGAGGGCCGAGTCTCGAGCTCAGGTATCAGTTGCAGCGGCCCTCACAAGTTATTGCGGCGACTCATTGTCCACCTCAAGGGCCGATCGGCGCGACTCAAGTGAGTCCACTCGAACACACACCCCTCTGGCCAGGACATCGACTCGGGTTCCTCCCTGAACCGCCCGCTCCTCGGCGAGCTCGGCGGGAGCCCGGCAGTCGCCTGGCTGACCACAATTGCTGCGATTTAGCCGCAGGCGTCCTCTTTCATTGTGCTTTTCAATTTTTAAGCAGCAAACCCTAAGCTCCTTACAGTTGGCTTCGACTAATACCCTGGGGGAAGGCGGGCGACCGCCGGTGTCTGGGGGCGTGAAGGACATCGCGTCGTAAATCGATTTGTCGGCGTCGACGTCCGCGGGTTGTCAGCATGTCGGGGTAATTAATTAATTTGTAGCCCGTTTCGTGTGTGTGTCGAGTCCATGGCGCAGGAGTGGCGTGGGATTTAATTCGACGTATGTGTGCCAGCTGCAGAGGTCGAGACCCCGAACCCCGCGCCACTGCATTCTTTCGATGCATTCTGCATAAATTGTCTCAATATTCAAAGATTCAAATGATTGCCTTTTCAACAACCCTCTAAAAATCCCGGAACTTTAAAGTTTTATAATGATCAGATTGCCATCAAAATTATCATATCATCATATTTGTTGGCAAATATTTTCCTCGCCTATTGTTCGGACATTCAGCTCTATCCTGACTCCTTCCATGCTCACCTGACCCCAGAGTTCACTCCTCTCGTCCACTACTACTGACAAACCGCTCCTCAAACCACGAGTTCGCAACCGCTTCACCTTCGTCCACCTCCTCCATCCTCCCGCAACCCGCTGCCTTCTCTTGAACCAGTCGTCGTGCAGTCGAAATGAATTGACTCGCAATTAAGAAATTCTGTTTGCACTAATTACTCGCACAGCCGCCACGCCCCCAACCGCGGGCCCGCCCATGTTTTGGTTATTTATTTCCTTCCTTCTTCCGCCTGCTCCGGGGTCTTGTGTGGAGTGTTTGGATGGCGGTTGTGGAGGGCCGGATTGTTGTTGTTGCTAGGCAAAGGCGGCGAAAACAATCCATTTGCGGCGAACGCATTCATCAAGGACGTCGTCGGGTCGCCAAGGTTACAGGGCCCACGTGCCACGCCCCCGAAAATCATGCAGTCGCCGCCGCCGAGGCGAGGCAACAACAACATGGCTTCCAAATGCCTGCATACAAATGCAATTACGAGCGATTAGCGTTTAAACGAGACTGCGGCCGGGCGGGCCGTCGAGGGGCTCCAAGGGACAAGGGTGGGACCGGGTTGCCGGGTTGCGGCGAGGGGGGTGCGTGAGATGTTCATTGAAGCGGCCACGACACACACTCCGCACACACACACCCACTCGCCCCCGGCCTCAACACACGGCAGGGCCGCAGCCATGGAGGACCCGAACCAGCTGCAGTCTCTAAAACACGTGGACCGCGGACAAACAGCCGATCATTATGCATGCGAGTATTTGTGCAGGCCCCGCAGTGTGTGGGTGCGTGGGTGCGTGTGTGTGCGGGTGCGGCCGCATGACTATTTGAGCTTGCTGCTTCCACAACTGCGACAACAGAGCGAAGGGGCGGGGCGGGGCGGCACACGTTTTGTGTGGAAATTAAACATTAGGCAGCCGGCAGGACATCTGCAAATAATAAACGAATCGCGCGGATGATGATTCGATTTGTGCGTGGAATAGTGGAATTTTCGAGGCCGCCGCCGCCCGCACCCGGCGACCCTCGTCGTCGTCGATCGCCAGCCGGGTGCTGGGGGCAGGAGGCGGGAGGGGCAGGACAGGTGGCCTCGGAATAAACGGCATTAATATGGAAATGCGACTTCGCAATTGAATCGGAAATAGAAAATCGGAAATCGGTTTCAAATAATTGCACAATATTTTGAAAGCTTTCGTGCAGCTTAGTGTCAGAGCTTCGCGCAATCGAATATTTCAAACGAATCCTTCCACAGCGATCGTTTCGCCACGAAAAACTCCGTTCAGGAGGCGTCAAGGGGCCTTCAAAGCCCCGCCCAGGATGGAGGAGGATTCTCCTTCGGTCCCCTTGGAGAGGACCGTCGAGGCCTTCGTGCATCCTTGGCGTGGGTTGCTGTTGGTGGTGCTGTGCTTGTCGGGAGTTCTTCTTACGCGAACTGGAAACGGCTGCCGCTGGCTGCGACTTTTGTCGGTGGCGCTGATGACTCTCATGGTTGCCTCCGCTGTCCGCTTTTTCCCGATGTTCATGGTTGTTGCTGATACTGTTGTTGGTGCTCCACGTTGCTGCTGCTGCGGCTGCTGCTGTGCTTGTTGTCGTTGGCGTTGCAATTTTTTGCCGCCGCCGTCGACGTTGTTTTCGCAAATTAACTTCCAGCTCACTGACAAAGATGCATTACTTTTCGAGCTCTCTCTCCTTCGCCCTCACACACTCACTCACTCGCACTCTCCCTCGTTCGCCTGTTCACTCCGTTCATTCGCCCCCGGCTTTTCGCCCTCTGTCGCTCGCTCATCCCTCGACCCTCGACTGCCCTCGTCCGCTTCATCGCTCTTTGTCTGCCGCACTTCACCATCTCCTCTCTCGTTGCTCTCCCTCCGTTCTTTCCGCTATCTGTTTATATGCGCATCTCACCTTCCCTCGCTCTCGCTCCCTCCCCCTGCCGCGCAGTCCGCAGGTCGCTGCCTCGCCCGGCCGCGGCTCCTGCAAATGCGCCACGACACTCATCCATCAGCATCGAAGCGATGCATCACTGGCGCGACTGAAACTATCGAGCAGTCGGGGCGAGGAAAAAATCTCCCGGAACGACACACCAACAGCCCCGAAACTAACGACCTGACATCCCGGCTGTTCCGACGGTCTTCACCTGCGACGAGGAAGACAGCGGAGGAGCTCGGGTCAAAGGACAGGGGGCTCGAAGCGAGCCGGGCTCAAGGGGGCTCAGATTCGGCAGACGAAGCCCCAGCCCCCTGATCCTGATACAACGAGACGGGAACGCGTTACCAGAACTCTGTGTGCAGGAGTAGAAAACACGAACGGGCTCGAGTTCTGTATTTCATACCTTCTTCCACTGAGAACCGCTTCTTTTTAACAGTGGCAGACTCTTCCCTTTTCCCTTCCCCTTTACCCCTTTCTGCAAATTAGTCCCCTACCCTGCCTCACATGTATTTCTGTAAACCAGCCATGCTCTTCTCAAATCCTTTCCTCCGCCACTGACTTGTGGACGAGCCCGTTAAAAATAGGATCCCAGCCCCCCATTTCTACCACTCCCAGGTTCACAAGACCTCGCACAGGCCATTAGAGCCCACCTTCCATCCCGGCCGCTCTGCAGGGTCCCACAGACGTCCACTTAACTTCCCACCTTCTTCCCTGCAAGGTCCGTTTCCCACGCTACTTACTCGCCAGCGGCCCGGCGGTCCGAGCACCGCCCACGTTCCATTCATCGCAGGCTGGGCTGGCGTCCGAGTACCTTCTCACGACATCCTACCTCCGACCGGTTCCGTCCAGGTTCCGGGCATTCCCGCCCTACTCCCGGGATCCTCCCACGGTCTCGTCCTACTGCCTTCATTTTCCACTCCCCACGCGTGCATCCTGCCGCCCCCTGCTTTCTCGGCCAGTTCATTCCGGCTATTCTTGGCGTCGTTGCTTCTAATTTCGCCCCCCACATGCCCCGAACTGACTGGCACTGAAGTTGCCTCCGCCCCGCGGCTTCCTGCCCTATTACCACATTACTAGCCCTGCTCCGTCTCCCCCGACATCCCGCTGCAACTGGTCGTTTGATCTGTCGAAGGAAAGAAAGGACTGGATGCAATCGTACTCGCGCGGAGGTGGAGGCGGCCAGAGCGAGAGGAGGGTCCAAAGAAACGCAGCCGAAAGGAATTAACATGGTTATTGCGAGTCCAAATTGCAACTGTTGCCCGGGCGGCTCCCCGACTTCATTAGCGCAACTGAAGCAGGACGATTGCATGTTGGCTCTCGCTCTCTCCCTCGCTCGGAGCGGGGCCTCAGAAGCAGCGAAAATTACGAAAACACCAACAACTGCTATGGCAACAACAACAATCACTACACCATAACAATAGTTGTACATCACGGCAACAACAACAGCCAGAGACCAGCGACAAAGACAACGAATGAGAGGGAGAGGGAGGCGGAGGCGCAGACGGAGGGTGAGCGGGACAACGGAAGCGGAAGCGGAACGAGATCCTGGCAGAAAGAGCAGAGATCCAGAGGACCCAGCGAGAGGGCGGCGGGGTGAGGGCACGAGGGGGCCGGGTTGTCGAGGCCGGCGACGTTGGGGAAACATCGAATGACTTTCTGTAATGGCATCATCCATGTTTAACCCGTCGCTTGCTTTGCGCCAGTTTTATTGTGCTCTGTCATTTCTTCGCTCCGGCGATGGTTTTTCGCTCCGTTCGGTTCCGCCTCGCCGCGGTTTTAGTGTCTGGCGGTGCTGCGGCGCTCCTTGGCGTCGAGGCCGGCGCCGTTGTTGGGGTCGCTGCAGCAGCTGCTGTTGCGTTAGCAGTCGTAGTTTCAGCATTGTGTCCTCGTTCGCCCGCATTCGCAATTCCGGCGGAAAAACCCGGCAGAAATGGAAAGTGTCGGCCGCTCTCTCCGCGGGTCCGAAAGAATCAGAAGGAGAGGCCCGGGCCGAGAGCGAGACGAAGAGCGGGCGAGCAAGACTGGGAGATAAAGAAGGGAACAGCGAGTGACGGACAGACAGAGAATGGGAGAGAGAGAGAGAAAGGATAGCTGTACTGGAACAGGGGAGACGGGAAAAGGAATTTCTGAACAAACGCCGAACAGTGGCACAGGAGACAGAGCGAAAATAGAAGGAAAGCCGAAATAGGTGGAAAGTGCGAGTGAGGGACGGAGACAGAGACAGATACAGCGACAGCGACAGAGAATAGAAAGAGAGAGGAGGAGGCGGCGGCAATAAAAGTCAGGGGACGTTGATGACGTTGTTGGAGCGGCCTTTATTGCTTTTGTTGTTCCAGTCCTCTGTGGCTGTTGATGCCTGGTGCTGCGTCGTTGTTGTAGCCGCTGTTGTTGGTGCAGACAATGCAGTTTGTTGTTGGTGTCTTTGTTGTTGGCTCCGAGAAAGTATTCCATTTCAATTTCATGTAAAATTCATTCAGGGCGAAATGTTTCCTCAACTCTTCACTCGTTGCTGCAGCGCGAATCGCCGGAGACCGACCGAGACGGCGAACGGGGAGCGGGAGAGGAGAGAGGAGAGGGAGACAGACAGACCCAGAGAGAGACAGATGCGCACTGAAGCCCCGGGACGGCTAGACCGACCGACTCGTCGTGGAATGGAAAACCATTCGCTCGCCCTCACTCGCCTTCACTCTCTCATTTAACCATTTTAGTGTCTGGAATCCGCTGATGCCAGAGAGGAATAAAAACGACAAGAGCTAGCGAGACGAGCTCCAGATGTTGTTGTTGCTGTTCGTTGTTCTTCAAGGGGATCCAGCCCGAGTTGATGGAGTTGGTCCGAATGCGATTAGCCAGAGGATCCAGTCGGAGGAAGGGGAACAGGAGGGGTCGGGGAGGGCTCGACAGAAGCTGGGAGGACGAGGGAGTCCGTGGATGAAGATCGGGGAGAGAATCGATGTGTTTAATTGAACTGATTAAACGGGAGCGGGTCAAGATGAAGATGGCGGACAAGACACGGAGCTGCGGAGAGAGAGAGAGAGAGAGGGAGAGAGGGCACGACAGCTGCCCGACATCCCGGAGAGGAGTCTCCTCTCGCCCCGAGTGCCTGCGATTCGTCCCTGCCGATCTTCGCACTCCCCTCGACCGAGCGAACGGTCGAACGAGGGGGTGAAGGGACGAATGGAGGGTCGGACGGGCGCCGACAGGAGCCGAACTGATTCTGGTCGCCGTCCGCCTGTCCTCGGCCAAGGATCCGCAGTCCTCGGAGCTCTCCGAAGCCGTCACGGTCTGTCGTCGGCGAGCCAGCGGACCGCAGACGACGAGTCGTGGGAGACGAGGTCGGAAGGAGAGGTGGAGACGTTTTATTTGTAATTTTTCCTGTTTCTTCGCCGACGCCGACGCCGACGTCGCCCCACTCGCCTGCCCCTCGTCGCTCGTCGCTGGTCGTTGGTCTTTTCGCAATTGTTGCCAGATTAAAAATTGAATCGGCCTTCGAAGGACCGGCGCAGGCCGACGACGATGGCGGGGACGGAGGCGGGGGCGGAGGCGGAGGCGGAAATGAAAGCGGCGACGCAGTGATGTGTGGGTCCAGCGCAGAGTTGACTGCAGCTTAAGGCCTTGTGGAATGCACAGCGTGCGGCGGATGCCCGAGTACGAGTGAGTGAAGGGCGGAACCGGAGGACGAAGGAGACGGCGAGAGGCGTGGCGATGATGGGCAGGTGGAGGCCGGTGCCCGGTGCGACTCGGCTCCAGCCTTACGCCAAGAGGAGAGGCGATGGAGGAGCAGGGACGATAATGAGAGAAACGAACTGCTAATAAGCGAAGGAAGGTGGTCGGGAAAGAAAGGAAACGCAAGCACTGCCGACCGTATGGGGCAGCAGGTGAGAGGAAGACGAGAAAGGGAAGAAACGTCATCATTGGAACGAGGGCCGATTAATAGAAGTCGGGTCGAGGGCCGGGGCGAGCGGTTAAGACGACGCTTAATTGAAAACTTCATTGGCTTTTTATGAATTAATTCGCGCCGAGACAGAGCCGGGGAATTAATTTTCGCCTGCCGCAAAAAATAACACAAAACACACTCGTCCCTCCTCCTTCCCGTCAATTAATCACGAACTCGTTCCGTGGCCAGGAGTACTAGAGGAAAAGAACCAGCCAGGAGTGGGGACGGAGCAGATGAAGAAGGCGAAGAGGAGGTGGTGGTGGAGAGGAGAGGAGGAAAAGACGTTACTTGCAGGAAATGAAAGATAATGAATGAGTCGCTTCCGCTCGCCCTCACGCACACCCTCGCACACTCTGTCGCCCTGACTCGAGGAAAGGCTGGCGACAGGACGTGCGGGGGAATGAATGAATGAACGAGCGCCGGGAGGGAAGGGGACGTGGTCGGGTCGGGTGGGAGCCTGTGGACGGAGTCGGTCCTGGAAGTCAACGCGCTTAATTGGACTTTTGAAGCAATTATGCGGCGGAATTTATTCTGGAAACTTGTGTCAGATTCCAGCCAGAGTGATGAGCGAGTGCGCACCAACACACACACGGCCTTCACTCATACACTCGCGAGCACACCAACATTCCCGCTTCGATCACACGCACACATTCAGGCGACAGCCACCCGCGCAGTGGCAAAGAATGTAGTTTGATGCACTGTGGTGGGAGAGAAAGAGAACTAGAGCGAGTCGTTAATAAAGGGAGGGCGGGAAAACGAAGAAAAACCTGGGGAAAAAGGCGAACAAAAATAATCGCGATTTACGAGGAAGAGCCCGCTTTAATAAGTCCACGTGAAAAGGGTTTTGTGGGCGAATTAGGAAAATACAGGAAGAAGAGGTCAAGTGGAATTTAAACCCCTCATTACAGAAAACAATCAATCCCTTGCCACATATGGCTGTCCACTCATTCTGCTCGGAATCAATCAATGAAAGTAAGTTGAATAAAAAAATTTAAAAAAAACCAAAACAGTATTCACTACCTGCGTAATAATTTCAGCAGAAATTATGCGGAAAAACGCGCTTCACGGTAATTAAAAATTAATTAAGAACACACATATTATAACTGGCATTGTGGAAATAATGATAAAAGCAAAAAATTAAATCAACAAACGAAGTTCATGAACGAGATAAATCTACATAAATGCGGTAAAAATAGCACAAATTAATATTTAACAATTTCACATTTCCCAGGAACACAATAATTAAGTTTTACTGCCGATCAAGGTGTGATTGTTTTAATTCCCTCTTCTCCCCAGTCAGTGCAAGCGACTTTCGACTAAACCGAGTTTTAATAAAATCGATTTCTAACTCGAGCTATTGTTTTTGTTCTCGCCATTGTTTTCAAATTCGAGCGGTTATTTCTGTGCCTGTCGTTGTTGCTGCCTGATAATGGCTGTTGACACTTAGTTGTTGTTCGCGGGTCGGTCTTGTTTTTGTCACTGGTGTAGGTATGGTGGTTGTTGTTGTTGTTGCCATTTATCTGCCACCATTATTTATAGATTTAATTACATATTGATTTTGAAACCATCGTCTGATTTCGTCATCCGCCTGCCTGCCGTGGCCACGCCCCCTCCTCTGCCTACTCCCGCTCCGCCACACCGCCACACCGACCCGGTCTCCTGCTGCGACATTGTTGTGAACGCCGTAGATGTTGTTGTGTTTTTGCACACCACACATCGACTCGGACCCAAGCACACGCCCACTCACACCGTGCCTCTCACACACAGGGACATGCACTCGGAGACTTATGCATAATTTATGATACAACATATGAACATCCTTCAAATGCAGGGTCCCAGCAACAAAAGCCCCGCTCGCATCTCGCTGGATTTTCGGATTTCTTGTCATAGCTGGGCATGTTGCTGTTGTGGTTGTTGTTGTACTTTGTTGCTGCATGGCAAGGACATAATCCACCTGTATCGGAAATAAACTTCCCCACTGAAAGCGACTGCCAATTAGCCGTTCTCGTCTCTACCTGCACATCCTCTCCCTCTATCTCCGCGTCTCTTAATCTACATCCCCGCTTCTCCCTCCACCCTGCATTGAGCACCGATAAAGTACAGCCTCAGGTCGGTGTGTGTGGGCGGCTCGTGTGTGCCGGTCAGCACTTGGTCTGAGCCCGGCTCCGATGCGATTAGTTGCATGGATTGTGCGAGAAACCGAGACCACGACCATCCGACCGTGGCAGCCTCCGACCCGGGCGACGGACGCAGGAGGCCAGCGAGCGAGTGAGGGAGCGGGCCAGACTTGAGCCCGAAACCACACCCGAGGCGAGAGCGATTAACTTTAATTGATTACATTCCGGGGTGACTCCTGCTATAATGTGACTTCATTTCTCGCCTGCACTCAGTTGTGCTCGGCAGAGTGTGTGTTGTGGAAGGCATAGTCCTTGTATCGGAAATCCGATCCTCCATTGCCACTCTGGACTCGAGATGGCCCGAGACAGTGGGAATTTAATAAAAGCCCTCATCATTACTGCAATAAATGTGTACAAGTTCGTCGGAAATGGGACTGATTATGATGACGACTTTGTTGTTCAAATATTTACTCAGAGTCCCATTCGCTCACTTCACCAAAACCGACTGGCTTCAAAGTACGGCAAAATAACTCCGAACATTTCTCAAACGTCGCTTCTCTGTTATTAGCTCGGGTACTTCTGCACACCAGAACTCGTGCCGATCGTTTCGAAGGAAGCGCCGGGACTGATGGAGGTTCATTAAATTTCGCGAAGTTGACTCCTTAAAGCGAGCGCCGCAATCAAGCGTTCACGCCCACGGCGGAAATCGCACACGCCCCTCTCGCCCACTTCGCCCACGCCGTTCATCTTCGCCCTCTCGCTCGCCTACTCGGTGTTGGCCTCGGTCCGGCCGTCTAAATGAATTTGACACTTGGCGCCAAACGCGTGGCTGCCCATCGAATCAGGGAAATTTTTGCCAATTTCCGAGCGGTGCTCGACGATGGCCGATAGCGCGACGACCGACGGTCGACGGCCGCGCCTCCGACGCCCACCCAACACACACACACACGCACAAACTCCCACAGACCCCGCTCGTCGGCCTATCGGCGCGAGAGCGAGTGTGTGCGAATTTGTGGAATGGCGATAAACGCGACGGCCGCCGTCGCTCGCCAGGTGTCGGTCGCCGCGAGCGCATTTCCGTCCTCCATCGGCGGTCGGACCATGCACATATCTGTCTGGCTGGCTGGCTGTCTGGCGGTCCCCGGCCTGTCGCTGGCCGTGCAGAGCGAGTGAGTGTGTGCGTGTGTGGCTGCAACATTATATCGCCAATGCAATTTCGCCGAGATAAACATTTTGCCACAGTCCGTCCGTCCGTCCGTCCGTCGGTTCATTTCCTCTCGCCACCTCCCTCGTCCTCGTTCGCCCGCCCTCTCCGCACTCAGTCAGGGCCTGGTCGTGGAGCCGGCCTCGCTTTATGGACGACCATTTAAGCAGATTACGCGACTCTGATTAGAAATAAATAGTGCAGGAGAGACGAACGAGCTTTGGAAAACGCACCAAACTCTCGGGGCTCTCCAATTCAAATTCGAAGGTCGAGATCGCAGTGTCCGAATAATTCCCGATATTAGTCCTTGTCACGCCCTCCACCAGCGAGAAAGGCAACGAAAAGGGAAAATAGCAGAAGGCAGGAGTAGGAGTTTTCGCCCAAGATCCTCTCGAGAGGTTCTGCATAAAAATACACGAACTAGGAGAGCAGAAAAGCGAGAAGAGGGGCAGGGAGCGCGGCAGGGAGAGTGAGAGCGACGAAGAGACAGAGAGGGAAAGAGAGGGAAAAGCAGAGAGCGAGATGGAGAGCGTGGAGATAGCAAATGGGAAAAAGGAAAGTGGCGAAAACCGCATCCAAATGCAAGCGAGCGGAAACTAAGTGTTCCATTCATGGAGCCGGAGGGCGAGGGAGCGGCCGAGGGGGCGAGACGGGGCATGTGGAGCATCATTTGAACGCCATTGAAATTTACGGCCCGCCCCAGCGATGGGCGGGTGGAGCGTTGGGGAGGTCGGAGAGGTTGGGGCCACGGGCCTCAATCCCAGGGAATATTTTTGTGGGAATTTAATAAATATTTTGCTCGCATGAGGAGGACAAGGGGGACAGAGAGCGAGAGAGCGAGAGACTGGACTCGGTCGTCGACCGCTAAAAAACGTCACAACAACGGCAACAACAATGCTGGGGAGGGGCGGCCAAGAGGCGATGGAAAATAGAAGAAGCTCTGAATAAGTTTTAATTGCATTTTTCGTGCTGACTCTGCGCTTCTCCAGCGATGACGACCGACGGGCCGACCGGACGACGGGTGGCACCGCTGCAGCTCTGGCCGCCCACCCCGGGGACGGCGGGGCTTCGTTTGAAAATTGAAGTGAATTTTAATGAACTTGTAGGAGCAACAAAAAATCCCCCAAATTTCCCGGCCCGGAAAAAATGGAAATTCAATTAAAAGCAACAACAACAATAACGACGACAACAATGGCGCCCGCCAACAAGTGTAGAAATTAACTTTCGCCAACCGCGCGAAATCAACTCGGATCAACAGACTTCCTGTCCATTAAAAGCGAGCCCGAGCCCGCCTTCCCGCCACCTGTAACTCCACCGCTCCCCACCTCTCCTCCGCGCACCCTGTCGTGGGGCGAACATGAAACAGCCTTTCCGCAACAACAACAGCAACAAAGCAGAGCCGAGCTGGCGCCCATTCAAATCGGATTAACACAATTAAAATCTCATCACATGTTAATCCAATCGAAATAAATTGCCTTGGCCGCCTCTTCTCGCCGCACGACCCTCGCCAGAGGCCTCGTCGGCGAACTTTGGCAACAACTGGGGAACAGCAGCAACAACGACAACCACTCGAGGGGATGCCTTGGCAAGGGACGGCCGCGAATCGCGATTTCGTGGGGTTTCTAAGGCAACGACTGGGCGAGAGCAGCAACAACAACACCAATACATGCACGGCGACCGCCATTGGTGGTGCCGCCATCAAAATCAACAGAGCTCCGGCAGCGAAAAATGAAATTTACTTCTTACACGACTCGGGCTTTAATTACAACAGAGCAAACAGCAGGAGCAACAACACAAGAACAAGGGCAAAACAAGCACGTCTGCGGCAACAAACCAAATCCCCTCGAACCTCCGTCCCTCGCACCAACGAACGAGTGCCTTTAGAAGCAACAGGAAGCGAGCACAAATGGCGCCACGCCCCGCCCCGCACCGCCCTCGGCAGCAGAGGCGGAAGCGCCGCGCACTCCGAGATGCCGACATGTGCGGGAATTCGTTTTAATTACCGCTCAATTTGTTGTTGTTGTCGTTGTCGTTGTAGTCCCTGCGAGTTAATTTTTTAACTCAATTTCATTTGGTTAATTACGGTTCGAGAGAGGAGGGCCGGAATTAAGTCACTCCAGCGCCGGCAGAGGGTTAAGGAAGACGGAGGGAGCTCGGGATTTCGCGTCCCATGGGCTGGAGACGCAGGCAGTTGCAGAAAGGCTCGAATCGGTCGCATGGAAGTGGTTTCAGAGGTAAAAAGGGGGCTCGCGAATTGATATTTGAGTAGGAAACAAGTTCAATGGCGAATTGGAGTGGAATAACAGCTAAAATTGTAATTGCACTCACCACATCGTAGCAGCTGGAAAGAGAAAAAGAGGTGATTACTAAGCAAATACTAAATATTTCGAAAATATATGAAAAATAGCATGTAAAAAATAATTACAAATAAAAACCGCATATGAAATTAAAAACATTCATGCAATAAAGGTAGTAATAAAATATTTAGAAACAATGTAAAATTAAGAACAACGAATTCAACAAATGACTCTTCGCAGTAAAAGAGAAAAATGTACAGTAATATTAGAAATTTTAGAATTAAAAATGAAGTAAATGAAAATGTAATGAACTAAAAATATATTTAACAACAACTTCGAGCAAATCCAAATAAATTGCACTCTGAAAATTTGTAAAATTGTTCTGTGACACACAGAGGATCCTGCAAGCCCTCGCCAGATCTCGCCAACCTGGTCGAAATCGAGACAACACAACTGGCCACGCGCTGCTCCTTTGCCGACAACCGACTCAATTAGCCGCGGTCCACTGAGGACTGCAGCAGCAACGACGCCTCCTCCTGCCTGCGCGAAACCCACTCACGAGCGACTCCCTCATTAGCGCCGCCCAGCGTTGGCCGGCGTTGCCAATTATTACTTCGACCCGATGTTGAATTTAATTTCGCCCCAGCTCCGACCGGGTTAGTGTGTTTTACATATCGCCGGACGCGGTGCCGGCTTCCAACTGGCCCCCACTCGCCCCCTCCCGTCCCGCTCCCGCCGCCACGTGGGCGAACCGAATCGTTTGTCGGGGCGGGAGTCGCCCCTGCGAGGAGGAGGGGGCGACAGCGAGAGTGGTTGAAATTAATTAGTTGTTGGTTTTTGTTTCGCTCCACGCATTGTTTTGCCGTCGCGGAGGATGCTGTTGTTGCCGTAACTGATGATGTTGCTGCTGCTGGGCTGCGGATGTTGGATGTTGGATGATGTTGCTGCTGCTCTGATTGCCGACTGCGCTCAGGAGAGGGCGGCCACAGCTTTCCCCTGAACCTTATCCGTCCCGCTCCTTCCGACTGTGCGGCGATCGTCGCGTAGGATCCTGGGAAAACGTCGTCATAATTGAATCGATTTCCAGAGAAAGGCGAATTCGCCGAAGGACAGAGGACAGAGAAGAGAAGAGAACGACAAACAACAACAGCCGGAGACGAACATGCGACAGAGACTGGGGCGAGGGAGAGGGCAACCCTCGATTTCGGTAATTAATTGCAACCTCGCAGCACGTACGACGGCACACAAAGTCCATCTATGTCCGACAGGGAGGAAGGGTCGGTGGAGCCAGGGCGAAGGACGGCTGTCAAAATGATGCGAAATTAAAAATAAATCCGTGCATCATCAGGCGGACGTGCCCGAGCCGAGCTCTGGCGGCGCGGCGGAAGGATGTGGCCGAAGGACGTCACATGCTGCACCCGAAATAGACGCCATGACGAGGAGGAATTGTATTTCCAGACCACGCCGTCGGAGCCACCAAAGGGACAGACGTTGACGACGCGAACTCCCCCGGCTCTCTCTCTCGGATTATGTGTGACTGTGCCACAGGGCAGGGACAGGACGCGCAGGCTGGTCCTCGGCCAACGTGATCGGATTTGGCCCTGGGTCTTGGCGCTCCAGCGGACAGGCTTCGGCCGGTTCGTTCGCCGTCTCCTTCTTTGGTCCTTGGGCTGCCTCGCGATTGAACCGAGCTCGTCCTCCTTTGAAAGCTCGCCTTGCAAGCCCACAAAGGCACTCTTTTACGATCCCTCAGCTGCATTGGCGGCGAGTCGTTGACAAATCAGGAATTTTTGCTTCACTTCCTCACCGGGAACTTCACTGCCTTGCACGACTAGTCTCACGACGGATTCCTTATGTCCTGGCCCAGATTCACGGGCCCTCAGAAGTTCCCAGAAGTCAAAAATAATATTGTTCTATCAATGTCACCCCTCCCCCAACACTGGGCTTGTTGTTTCCTCGCCAATAAATTCTAATTTCTGAAGACTCGAGCAAACTTTTCGCTTTGTTGTCTCTGCGAGGTTTGTTATTGCTTCCGTTGTGTTTGTTCAAGCCGATGTCGCTGTCGCTGTCGATGGCGCTGTAGCAAATCTTGTTATCGCAGTGAATCTTTTTTAAAGTTTCCTGGTTGTCCTCCCCTGAAACGACATTAGGATCTGTGGTAATCGCGCCCGCCGCCGTCACTCAATAATTGCGTCTCGATGGACTTGCGACCGATTCCGCCTGCCGCCCACCCCCACTGCCCCGCCTTCTTCGCGATTCGTTCCTCTCCAGCAGAAACCCCAAAGCCAGACATCCATCTCTGGGGCAACATTTGTTTAAAAGTTTCAGCAGTTCCATGCATAAAGCACCAAGAACAACAGGATTCAGAAACAACAGGACCCAAGAAGGCCAGAGAAAACAATGAGGAAACAATGATAGGAAAAGTACTGGGGAACAACAAAAACAGACTCGCCATTTGCGGAGCTGGCTTTGTGTTTCCATAAATATTTCATAAGACACCAAAGTCTTGTCCTCTCCTTCCCCTTCCCCACCCTTCCCTCGCCACCACCGTCCACGTCCACCGCCCTTTGTCTTTCGTCCCACCGCCGCCGAGCGAAGATGTTGAAAAGCGTTCCGGAACCGAGGACGGCGTCGAAAGCCAAGGGAAAAAACCTGAGTGCTTTTAGGCCGACGAGAGCGAATCTATCGAGAGATCCGATCCGTCCCGATTCTCCTCGTTTCGTCCTCCTGGAGTTTCTTTGTTGGCGGCACACATTTTCTGCGAATTACTTTGTTCCTCTCTCTCCTTTGCGAGGCTCTAAAAGCCTCCAAGAGAAGGAAGGAAGTGGGAGAGGAGGAGTCCGTTCCAGTGGGCTGAAGTTATGCCTCGGGCTTCCTGACGCCAACTGGAACGTCTTCCTCCCTGGCCACGAGCCGCCGGCGGCCTTCCTCGGATCGCAGCCGACGACGTCCTCCGCCGTCCAAAAGCGTGCCGCATTTCCCGATGCAGGCGTCCGCACGTCGCTTGTCAATTTATCAGCGCATCGCTCCCCCTGCCCTCCTCTCTGCGCGCCCGCAACTACGGCCCAGATTTATTCAATTTCCAATTTCTCAGCGCTCTCCATCTCGGCTGTCAATGGGCTCACACTTCCCGCTCCCCACCTCACATCTCACATCTCGCATCTCTCATCTCGCTTCTCTCATCTCGCATCCCCCGTCTCTGTCTTCCTCGCAATCGCTCCCACGTCGCTCTTTGCCGCACTCGTTCGATAGACCCCATTCACACCAAGTGCGAAGAGGGACAAATTCCGAGCGACCGCAGCCTCTGGCCACAATTCAGTCTCTAAATAAAATAAACTTTTTATTTGCGAATTTGGAGCGAATTTGTGGCTTCCTCTCTCTCTCCTTTCTCTCATTTGTTCCGTCGGGCAACCGCCCTCGCCCTCGCCCCCTCCCCTCCCCTCCCGACGTGGATGACATGGCCCCGAGTCCTGTTCGTTACATTATCACTTATGCAAGGACGAGTCGCAGAGCACGACTTCGAATTAGGATGTCGGGGGGCGGCGGGGCCGCGGGGAGCTCGGGCCGAGGGTCGGGCCTCTGTTGATGTTTGCTCCACGCCAACACGAGCCACGACTGCATGGTTGCAGCCGGAGGGGCGGCGAGGAGCGGGTGCTGGGGATTCTGATCCGAGCTGGTATTTGTCCCAAGCATCGCCGCCCGTTGCTCGGTCCACAGGCTGCAGGGAGCATTTTTATTGGACGTGGTGTTTGTTCGAGACGTCGTCGGTCGTCCGGCGTCCGTCGTCCGATTTAGGCGAGGCTTTTATTGAAATCCTGACCGCAATTGAGTTTATTTCATCTGCTGGTTTGCATCCCTCATAGGTCGAGGAAATGGGAGATTTTTTGAAGTTTCTCTCACATTACTATATTGTGAAGCCTCGCCACAGGGCGATCAAGCACAATTTGATTGCCCTTTCTACGGCAGTCCAGCTCTCAGGTGCAGCAAATTTCCTGCTCGACCACAATCCAAATTTTCCCAGAGCCGTCATTCAGCCTTCGTCA
The DNA here is from genome assembly GCA_947389925.1 of Coelopa pilipes. Lineage (NCBI taxonomy): Eukaryota > Metazoa > Arthropoda > Insecta > Diptera > Coelopidae > Coelopa > Coelopa pilipes. The sequence continues at coordinate 41,942,253 of OX376699.1, forward strand.
CCACTTTCCCCGGCCCTGGTACCTGGCTGCGAATTCACAGGAGTCAACTTTCCCACCACAGTCATCAGATTCTGGCCAGTCTTTAGGTTCGCAATCAAAACCATTTGTTCGGCACAAAACGCAATTCCGGGATATCAGCAATTCGCAAATCCTTCTCCACGCATCACATCAACTGGCCACACAAAAATTTGCCCAGATACCGAGGATGCGGCGCGGACGGACGTCTCGAATTCATCATGAGCTGCACAATGTTTTCCTTCTCGGAAAACTCGATCAAACTATTACCAGCAACAATAGGAATAAAGGCAGCAACAAAATCCAAGCGACGCCAACAACGACAACGGCGACACCCACATCCTCCACCTCGACCCGATTCATTCATATTCATCGCCAGCTCAACAATTTCCGCATCTGCACCGCCTCCCGTCCCCACCCAAACCCCAAGCCCCTGAATGCAATCCAATTTTTCTAGCTTTGGCATAAATTTCGGACATCGCACATCTCACTCTCGTGGCTTATCGCACAATTTTCTTAACAATTCTCCATTCTTATGTTGATGTTCATTCGATTCGCCGGACGACAGACGGACCCAGTCTGGGGATCGGGAAATTGCGCCTCAGCTCGGCACTAAATGGGGCGGAGCGAGAGGACGAGGAGACGAAGATGTTTGAGCGAGGAAATTGCTTGATCTGTCGCCCGCACCCTGTATGCGTGACCCCAGAGGAAGACCGAGCGAAAGAGTGAGGAGGGAGGAGGGAGGCCGGGAGGCAGAAAGAAAGAAAATATCTGTTTCAGCTCCAACAAAAGCAACCAGCGTACATCGCACAGTGGAACCGACACACAGACGGAAGGACAGACAGACAGACAGACAGATGGCCAACAACAAGAGCGTTCTAGAACTCTCTCTTTCTCATAAGGGAAGCGTTGCTGTTGTAGTTTTCGGTATTTTCCGAGCTCTTCGAGGGAAAATGAAATTCGGTTTTCAAGTGAATTTTCGGCTTTGCGAGCCACGGACACGGACACGGATACGGACGGACAGCTCGCATGTGTGTACGTGTGTGTTTACGTGTCACTGTGTTAATATATGCGTGCGAGTCGGTGAGTGCGAGTGCGTGCGTGCGTGTGTGTGTGGGGCAAATGCAAATCGAAAAGAATTTCTGGGAAAAGTCATCCAATAAAATGCAAAATGAAAATGTTTTGACATGAACGCTTTTCACTCTCTTCGTCCCGCTATCGCCTTCTCCCTCACTTGCTCATCTGCCGAACGCTCCAGTGCCCGTGCTGTTGTCCTCCTTGATCCTTTGTTTATGCCCGCGTTGAACTGTTTGTGGTTCCGGCCCGGGTTTGGCCGAGTTTGGTTTTCCTCCCTCCATCGCACACACTCGCCTGCGTTTATGAAATTATTACATACGGGAGAAATACGATTTGGCTCCAGCATGATCCTCCGATGCCCGACGCTTGATGCCCGATTTGCATGCAAATGAATTTCCCACAATTTGCAATTTCGCCCCGAAATGTCCTCAAGTGGTCGGTTTCCCTCCGGAGTAAGTGTTAAAAACCCCATGAAAAAGGCCATCATCGTCGGGGCGATGACGAAAGGGGTCGCAAGCCCGCCCGCTGGACCGCTGGACCGCTTGTGTCCCCTGGAAGCCGCCCATCGGTTTGATTGAAGGCTTTGCTTCGGCTCTCATGGGACTTGTTTTTCCCGTTGATGTATGCATGTTTCTGCGTGCCAGGGTCCTTCCCACCAACACCATTCATGTCGAGCTTCCTCCAGAAATCCTCGCCAATCCCGCAGTCCTCGCATTCAGCTTGATCGCTACTCTCGGGATGTCAAGACAATGTCAATGTCTGATTTGGCGCTTTCTTTCGCACATTAACAGATTTCTTTATAAAAATGCATCATTCTTTCGAGACCTGACCGCAGAGTTTCGGTTTCTTTCAGACTGCACTGCTCAAGATCCTCCAGTCCTGCTAGTCCTGACGACCCCTGCACATCTCTGGGCCCAGCCACTGCACGGCCCACTGTGCGTCGACCCTCGCGCTTCCTTCGTCTCCATCCCGCCGCTCCTCCCGCGTCCACCTGGTCCTCCACTCAAATCCATCACTCAGTCCCAGTCAGGTCTCTCGGTCTCCCATTCAATTCTCTTCCCTTGTTTTCTCTCCTCCTTCTTCTCTTTGTTTGCTCTGCCTCGTTCTCCTCCAGAGGCCGTCTCTTTCGCTGCTCCCCACTCTCACTTCCCCTGCATCCAGCTTTCTCTCTTCTCTCCGTCAACTGGAAAAACTAAATAAATTATATAAGAGAATTTATTACAGCGCTTCCACGCACACTCACACAATAACACACAAACACCGGCGGCAGAGGCACGGGTTGGACGGAGCTGGGCAGGACGCAGGACGGCAGGACGGCAGGACGCCCGGGCCGGTCCCAGTCCCAATGGCGGATGAGGATATTAAATATAATGAGTTGTGTCAGAAACAAATGCCCTTCATTCGCATTCAGATGTTGCCACTGCCTGATGTCCAACCCCACCACTCCTTCCCCCACCCCCTCGCCCTCGTCCACCTCCACCGCCACCTCGGCCGTTCCTTTTCACCTCGTTCGTCCTGGGAGCTCCCTGAGCGACCTCCTCCGCCTCGCCGTGGGTTGTTGTTATTCCGGGCTGCGTCTCTGGCTGCTCTCGGAAATGTCTTGACAGACAGCTGCTTCTGTTGTTGTTGTTCCTACTTTCGTTGCTGTTGTTGCTGTTGCTCCTCCTACGCCGCTGGACACATTGTTGCCGTTGTGCTCATTGTTGAGCCAACTGTTGTTGTGGACCCTTATAACTGTCTTAACTGCCGGCTGCGAGCGCGGCTCGGGTCCGGCCGGCTCTGGGTCCGACTCGGCTCCGGCTCCGGCTCCGGCTGCGTCTCCGGGAACCACTGGAGATTTGATTGAGTGATGAGCTTTGTGAATTGCCATTTTAATCTAAATGCAAGAGACACGCACACCGACACACACTGCCACACACACACACACACACTGCCACACACACGTACACAGGGTGAAACGCCAGAGCGCGCGGCCGAGGGCCTCGAAAGCTGTTGCGCTTCAGATGGTTTTCCCTGCGCAAAGGATTAATTTTCGGACCCGTGGACCACGACAACGAGAGCAGCAGGACAACGGGAATAAAATATAATAATAATTTACTGCTGCAACAACAGCAACAGCAACAACAATAAAATAAAATCACAATTTAGTACACGGGGATGAAATATAACACCTCACGCCAAGCCAGGACGTGGCTCGCCCCGAGTCCAGGAGTCCGGAGATTCGGGCGGACTCCTTGAAGGATGGTCACTAATGGTCTTATTGTTGTGGTGGTGGTTGGCGTTGTTGTTGTTGCTGCCAGGAGACCATTTTTCACAGGGCGGATTAGGATGCATTCGCTTCATTTCGAGCAGCAGGACCTCGTGATCCCGGCGCTCGGACGACGGGCTCGTCGAACGTGTGGTGGTCGGGCGTCGTCCTCGAATGAGTTATTGTCCTAAATCGGGGGACATTCCCAAGGAGTCGAAGGGCGTCGCACTCGAGGATGCTTCAGACTCGCGCAGATCAAGGATCGGCGTCACTGGAATTCCGTGTGAGGAAACGCGTTCCAGCCACGCCCGCAGTCTGGGGTCGCTTTGAATTCACAAAGGCTACAGCAACATCAAAGGGCACGAGTGTAAATAGAAAAATGCGAACAGCCGAACACACATCACGGACTCATATGGTCAGATCAAGGTGGATCCACCCCTGGATCCAAGGAGGGCGGCGGCGAGGAGGTGTCGACTGGTTGGAGGACTCGAAGGACATCAATCAACCTGGAGCTCATTTCGTTTTCCGATTTCCCGAAGACGCATTAAAATTCAATGAAATCCTGGACGCGGACACGGGGCAACCCTTAAATTACAACAGCCACCAAGGCAGCAAGCACAGCAACGAAGCCAGGCGCAAGCGACCCTTGGCCAGGGAGACGGACACACGGTCTCCGAACGGACGGACGGACGGACGGCCGACGCCGGCGTAAGTCAAACACATGTGCGGCGGCCGAGGGAAAGGACCCAAAGTGGCAAGAGCCGAACCCGCAGAGAGCGACGAGAGGCAGAGGGGGCGGAAAAGGAAGCGGAAGAGGAAGAGGAAGAGGACATCATGCCGGACACTCGAAAACTTTTTGACATTTTTCTCGACGCTCGAGCGCAGGTGTGCGGAAAAATGTCCGACAGGACGCCGGAAGAGGGACCCGAGCTGACGGAGCTGGAAGGAACGTGCAGCGGCAGCAAATATTTTGCGAATCTAAGGCCAGTTGTTGATTCTGCCCGCTCCCTCATTTCGGTTGCAAATTTAAAATATTTTCCACTCGTCCGACCTCAGACTTTAAGCCCCGATGCCGGGGACCAGACGGGGCTCTCGGCGCCGTTCAAAGGCGAGCGCGGTCGGCGACTGAAGCCGTTAACTTGGCTGACGTTTGGACACTTGTTGTTGGCATTGTTGTTGTTGTTGTTCTTGTTGTTGCTGCAGCGTGACCAGTCGTGCGGTCGACGTCTCGGGGCCAACACCAGCACAACAACGACCACTGCTGCAGCTGCAACGGTTCGCTAGCCGGATGGACGGACGCTGAGCAAGTGGGGAAACGAGGCCGAAACAGGGAGAGGGGGTCAAGGAGTGGGGACGGTGGCGAATGAGTGGCGGAGGTGAGGAAAATGAGAAGCCACGAGCAAAGCTGGCAAAGTGTCAGTGGCAGACCAGCTAATCGGAAGAGGTCTATGAGCCCGGCCCTCCTCGGCCCACCTCGGCAAACGCGGTCTTGGGATTTCTTCCCTTCGTATTCACCTCCATCTTCTCAGTTCCCAGAATCTTACGAGCCTCTCCAGCCCATGGCTTGACTCCTCCTCCCCACGACTTGACCCCAGCCTCCTCTGACAGACTAGAAGACATTTCCATATCAAAGGCAAAAACAGTTTCCAGTCCACCGCCGAAGCCACCAACGACGAAGCACCGAAAGGTTCCTGCGCGACAACCGGCAAAGAAACAACCAACCAACCGACCGACCGCCAAAGCATCCGACAAACCACTCGCGAACGCCAACAATTGGATTAGAGCTCCATTAATAAACTTCTGACGCGATTGCTCGCCTTATGGCAGCTCATTTGGCGGAAAGCTTTTAACTGCAGGCGCCAACCAGTTAAGCAAGACCCACACCAACTGGGACAATGGCGGCCAAGACAACACCAAGGCAACACCAAGTCAGCCACGACAACCACAACAACAACAAACACAGCAGCAACAATGCGGCTGAAGGAGTGAACTTTAAACGCAATCAAAACGCCATTCAGCGCCCCTCGCCAATTGAATTAGGGACTCGCCCCAAAGTGAGCCGAAGACGCGATTCAACTCCTTAACTTCATTTGTCAGCACCATGGCGAGGTGTCGGGGAAGAGGCAGAGCGACAGAGAGAGGGGGCGAAAGAGAGATTGCGTTGAGAGAGAGAGACAGCAGCAGACTGTCATTCAATGTTTGCGCATAACGGACGAATTTCGTGGAAAACTTTCCTTGTCAGTTGCTGACAAATTGAAGCCGATTCCTCCTCGCTCTGTTCGCCACTCCAGACTCGCTCTGGTGATGTCTCTGATGTCGTTGTTGTTGGTGTTGATACTGTTGCTGTTGCTGTTGCCGAGGCATTGTTCCTGTAGATCCCATTGTTCCGCCCGATGTTTTTGTTTCAGTTTCCTGTCTGTTGTTGCAGCTTTGGGGCTCCGTGAATCGTCACCTGTTCGACCGAGAGCTGCTGAAAGCTTCCTCCGTCGTCTTCAAAGTCGCTTTCGGTTATCTGCCCGAGTTAGTGTTGGTTACGACGTCATTACTTAACTACTTGTCTCCGGCAGTCACACCGCTGGTGTCCTCTCACTTAATGCCGACAATTTATTCGCTTAATTGCAGGCGCACGAAGCTGACGTGGTATTAATGGCAGTTATGACTGTTGCTATTCGAATATTAATCGCTGTTGCAATTGTTTGCCTTGGAGCGCTTCACGAAGAACTCCGTCAGCGTCCATCAAGACGACCACGGCGTATGAGTGATGTTTTTCCTTAGAGAATATACTTCGAACACCCGAAAGTTCCCCTTCATTCACTGGCTTTGTCTTACCGGATTTGCTTTTCTCCCACTCCACCCAATTGTTCAGAAAGATCTTCTCCATCGCATCCTTTCGCAATGAAAACCCCGGCTGAACTCAAGTTGTTTCCTCTGCTCACGAATTTGGCTCCACGATCCGCCACGCACCAGGGCACAGGAACTACCGAAACTACATACTTCCCTTGTCCCCGCAGTCGCCAAACTGCACCGGTCGCAGGCTGCAGGATTCTCAAAGCCAACTGTAATTTAATAATATTTTGCTGGAAACTTCGCAGGTCCGAAAGATAATGCGGGCTGACAAAATTATGATGAAGTTATTTAAAAAGTACTCGAGTGCACTTTTATGCTCATTTAATGCTACATTTGGCGAGACGCTTTAGCGGTGGGCCCTGCCCTGCCCCTCTCCCGCCCCTCTGAGAGCCCCCTCCGCAGGTTCGACGGGGCCGGTCGGCGCGGGGCGGGGCGGGGCGACTGCAGTCAGGAAGCAGGCGGTGCTCAGTCGGCTGGTAGGCGGGCGAGAACCTGATGACTTTTGCTAAAAACTCCGCTGGAACGGTGCCAACAACGACAACGACAACCCAACAACAGCAGCGGCAACAACGCGGGCAACTTTCGCCAGCCACTAATGCTGAGCAGCCAGCCAGGACGAACCAGGAGGGCCGTTGGTCGCCCACCCCACTCCGCCCGCGCACCTCCCTTCGCCGCAAATCTAATAAATTATTTCAATGCTCGGCGAGCGAGCGTCTGAGCGCGCACTAAGTAGTAGTTTCCACTACTATTTTTATCCCCTCACCTCCCCTCCGCCCTGCACCCCGCTCCCTCTTTCAATTACTCCGCTTCAGTCCTTCTCCCGCTGCTTCGGCGCTCGCCCGGTAGCTGGGCGTCGTTTGTTGCTCATGGCGATGGCGACGGCGACGGCGATGGTGTTGCTGTCCTTGTTGTTGCTAATTTTGTGCCCATGTTGTTGCTCGCGTTGGTGTTGGTATCGCGGAAAATCGTTGGCACAAGTTGGCCGAAAAATAAAATAATTTGCATTCTCATTTCGAGAGTAAAAAATGTTGTTTCGGGTGATGATGTTGTTGCTCGGGCATTGTGATTGTTGTTGCTGTTCCTGTTTGCATGCATTGTTGTAGTTTGTATTGTGCTTTGCCGTTCCTGTTGCTGTCGTTGTTGTTATTGTTGTCACTTTTGTTGGCTCGTTATCAAGAGTTGCTGATAAAAGCGCGAGGAAAATTGTTTTCAAAGCGGAGCCTCTCGCATTTATCGAGTGTTCGCGCCGACGACCGGAGACGCGCCGGGCACGGGGACGACTGGATGTGGAGAAGGGCGGGTGAGAGACAGAGAGAGAGAGAGAGAGCGAGCGAGCCGAGCGCAGGACGACAGGACGAGAGGACTGGGACGGAGAAGGACGGTGGACGGCGGACGCGAGACGAACGGGAATCGAAATAAAAGCCAATAATTGTCAGAAATGCAACAAGACGGAAAATTTGTTGCTCGAACGACTTCCCGGGCGCTGCCATATTTTCGGCGAAATGCATGGGCGTAGGCGGAGCTTGTTGGCAGCCGACAAATGGGGGAGGGGGCGGCAGGGAATCCCAATGGAGGCGCAAAGGGGAGCGAACACAAAGGGCATTTTTTATGAGGAAGACATTAAGGAAAATAAAGACAGCATTGCCAACAGATGATGAGATTTGCAGAGGAGAGCGGGAGAGCGCAAGAGAGAGAGACAGACGTGGATTCTTGGTGAGGACTCCCTCCGCAGCGACAGGCGGTTGAGGGCAAGCGAGGGACTTGCGGTGAGATGGCGGGACCCTCAGACGGATAATTCGTTCTGAGCAAACGCACCGAAGTTCGATGCCAAGAGATTGAATTCGGGTGGTTTTCGTGCCTGGACCGGGAACCACGAGCAGCCAAGAACGACGACCATCCAATGAATCCAAGGCTTAAGCAGTGAGAGAAATTTCAGTTTTTAACCGCTGCTGTCGAAGTACTTCGAGGCAGGGGCGGGGGCGGGCGCAGACACATTTCGCAATTTGTTTGAAATCTCTTCGAATATTGGCAATAAATCAGCCCCAAAGGCGCGCTGGCCAACGACTTTACTTCGAGAGTCCGGCAGAGACCCACTCACACACACACACACACACACACACACACACACACGCACACCCGACAGCGCCAGAGACGCACGCCGTGCGACGAGCGCCCACAAACACCGAGAAACTAATCGCCTCGGCTTAAGAGTTCATTTTTAAAAGCGATTCCGCAACGCGGTCACGTCCTCGCAATATTGGGAGCTCGGGCGGCAGAGCCGAAGTTTGTCCTCCGCCGGGCAGATAAAAGGATTTAAGGATGCTAACGGCGTAAAGCACTGCCCGTAAACCACTTCGGCGGCGCGGCGGTCGATTCCAGGCGACCCCGCCCCGGCCCACTTCGCGCAGCACCCCTCAAGGCGGGGCCGAGCGGCGGACATCGATTTGCATTTGCAGCGAATTTCGCCAATGGTTTACTTGCTCTCGGAGATGCCGGCAATCCTCGAGGAAACGGCGAGATGCGTCCAAAAGAATTAATAATTCAAGTTTAGAACATGCGCGCTTGGTCGTGGGCGGCGGGGCGTATGAGTTGTGTTCAATTGCCTTCAGCATTTTCGGAGTTGGCGGACGGACCGAATTCAAGTGCAGAATCAAACAGGCCAAAACATGATTGCGATATTAATACATTATTGAAATACGTGAAATTCGCTACGCTAAACCATTTTCGTGATAATTTAAGCAACGGTTACCTTTTCGCCTCCAGTCCGATGCCACTTTACTAAAGCTCGTTGTTCGTCAGAAGTTTCACAAATCTGAAAGTAGTAGAAGATCGTAATCAAGAAACACTGAAGAAAAATGCAATTCAATTGAAAATCATTTCAGGAAACAGAAGGTAAAACACAAGTCATTGATCTAAAAAACTAAGTTGAGCTGTTGTAAGCACGTGAAACCGACTCGGTGGCTCAAATTGAATGCATGCACTATGAAAACAACCTTCATCCGCCCTCGAAGCGAGTCCACGGCGCTGGCTCCGCGGCGTATGACTGACAGGGAACTCAATTTTCATCTCGTCCGGGCGCAGAGCGGGAAGCACTCAAATCCACTGCGTGCTTTCTTCGCTCCACAATGTGCAATTTTTCAAAGTAGTTTCCCACTGGCTCCCGACTCCCTTGCATGCGAAGCACTTCCTCCGTCGCGGCGCTCCCGGCCCGGCTCCGCCCCCGCCGCCGCAGCTCGAGGGCCAAGGGGGTTGGTGCACGCATAAATAAGGGATATTTTGACTCTAACGAGTCCCGCAGAATTATGACACCTTCGAGAGTTGCCCATATTAGGGAACATATTTCAATATTACTTCGATAAATGCACATGCCGCACACACACACGCCCCCCACACGTACGGCACAGGGCTGTATGTGTGCTTGAGTGTGAGGGCGACCAGGGCCCCTGGAAGCGCATGCATAAATTTGTAAAATCCACTATAAAATTTTATGGTCCATGCGAGCGAAATGAGTGCATGCTGAATGGTATTCGGGAGCTCCTCCCTCGCTGCACCGCTCGCTCCCCGCGCCAGAGGGAGCGAGTCGTTCAGATGGCAGGGTCGCAAAGGTCAGAAACGTCGTAACTTCTGATATTAGTTGATTAAAAGCGGCGCGAGGGCGAGGGAGAGAGGAAGCAGGGGATCGGCCCTTCTTCATCGAGGAAACCCCCAGGACGATTGGCGGTCCACTCCCGGAAGAGGAGACGGCTCCCGACAGCCCTAGGGCGGGCCAAACCTACTGAAGCGGCGGCTCGAGGCGAATGAAAGGCTTTCAGGCCCTTCTCAGCCACTCCGCTCTGCTCAGCTCTAAAATGCTCAAATGAACTCCTCGGCGTTGTCGTCGTCGCCGGCTGGCTCTCGGCGTTGGCCGGGTTATCGGACAAGGAGACACCAACAACGTCGCCGCGGCGCGAGGAATTGGGAACGAAATCGTGGGAAAAGAACGCGGGGCGGGGCTCGGCGCGGACTGGGGGAAACTTTCGGGCCAAAGTTGCATCCGAAAACTTTCGGCCAACACCGCAAAGTCCACTCGAGTGCAATGTTAGCCGGAAGATAACTGTTCTGACCCCGGGCGCCCGGGCGCCTGGCCGCCGTCCTCCGTTGGTCCTTTTTCCGCCCAACTGGACGCGGTCTGGTCGGTCGTGGAGCGCCGTTGTTGTTGTTGCTCCGCTCGTTCTGAGCCGAAAACAAACAGGTCGAGGGCGGCGCCTTTTTGCGTCATTACGGGGTGGGCGGCGCCGGTCGCCGAGAGAGGCGGCCAGAACGACGAAGGCGACGGCGACGGCGGCGATTATCGGGCGATGGGCCCAGTTTGCGGACAGTTCTGCGGTCGGGCATGTCCTGGCGATGTTGTTGTGCTGTTGTTTCGGGAGTTTCGCCTTGCTTGTAGTCCATGTAGTTGCAGTGAGCATTACTGTTATAGAGCAGCTGTTGTTGTTGTTGTTGTGGTGGCCGGCATCCCTTGTAAGAGGCTGCAAATTGAATTGTTTTTCAATGAAACTCCACTGAAGCGCGAGGCGTGCCCCGGAACACGAGGTGGGCGTGGCCGGCCCGTGTTTGCATGCCAAACGACCGGCGGCCGACAAACGGACAGCGGGCAAACAACCGAGCAAACGACGATGTCGTGTTTTTGCGACCCGGCGCCCGGCGCCCGGCACGAGGCGCGCCCACAACGCCAGTTGTTAGAAGCGAGTCGGGCGGATCCGCGCTTTTTAATGCCGCATGGTCGGCGAGTCCCGCGCGTGTTTCCGAAGACAAAGGACCGCCGGTGGTCAGCGGGTCGCGCACTGGCGAACTGCATAATTGTGCGAAGGGCGAACTGGGTTGTTAAACGACTCCGAGTCCGAAATTGAAGTTTCGCATTCGGCAACTTCCCAAGCCGAGTGTCGCTCATACGTCGTGGGCGCCGAGCAAATCTCATTACGTCGGGCGGCCGCTCGCAGGCCAATCAGGCCGCCGGGGCCGCCGGCAACTTTGCTCGGTTTGGCAGCCCCGCCACAGCCGCCGCACTGGCGCAAGGGCCCGTTGCCGGCTCCGGGTCGGATCGTCTTCCAGAGAACCTTGGGCTCGGAGTGGGTGCAGTGGTTGGACCACAGAGCGAAACCGACTGAAAAGGGGTCTCGACCCAGGGTCACGCACACGAAAACAAACGACAGAGAGGGGGGGAGGGGGCGAGAGGGATTTTGTGTAATATTTTGGGCAACTTTCTATCAAGACTTTTGTGGGTCCCGGGAACGGCTTCCGAGGGAAAAACTTTTAAATTAAAACTGAAGCCCCAACATGCATGTCCCACAAAAACAACAACCACAACAACAACAGCAACTGTAGCAACATCAGCAGTAAATGCAACAGCGACTGCAATGTTTGGCCCTCGCTGAGGCGGACCGGGCCGGGCTGGGCGAAGGTCTGGGGCTGTGGCTGTGGCTGTGGCTGCGGTTTTTCCCGTGGTTGCAGAGAAAAGTTCGCCCGAGCGTGGAATTGTGTTCAAAGAATAGAAATGCGAGAGCAAACTTTGCGGCTCCCGTTGTTGTTGCTGCCGCTGCTGCTGCGTTGTTGCTGCAGACGGTGTTTCTTCGGTTGTTGCCGCTGGCAAGGAGATATTGTCAAGGCAATTAGAATAATGCAAATGTCCGACTGCAATTACAAAGCGAGGCCGTGCCAGGCCAGGCCAGGCCAGGCCAGACGGGGCTTAAATGCTTGCAACGAGTCCGCAAGTCTTGTTGCTGTCGTTGTTGCGACGACTCTTTTTCCCTGCCGTTGCTCCCAATTGACGCCAGCAGAAGTTGTTGCTGTCAGCGAAGTTTGTCGCCGCCTTTAAGAAGCATTAAACGACTCCTCTCTCTCGCTCGCGGTCGCGCTCCCCTCTCACTCACCCCTGCCTGTCGCCCTCGCTGCGAAATTTGTGAAAACTTATGAGAAGCGCCAAATTCCGGCCACAATAAATTGCGAAAAGTTTCGGTTGTTCTTGACAGAAGAAGCTTTTTCGGCAAGTAAGACAAAGAAACCGAGACGGCGCAGCGAGAGGAAGAGATGCAAATTACGAACGTCTCGAACTGCGAAATGCGCTCAACGTCGATGTTAATACGCCGGGGTCGGGCCCGAGTGAAGGAAAGCACTTCAAGCGCGGGCCCAACGTGGCTCCAACTGGGTGGCCACAATGCCGACAGGCAGCCGGCGTCTGGGGCCCCGAGCGGGCCCAGCTGGAGCTGGGCACCATCTGGACCGTGAGCAGCGAAAAACGCCGGAAAATTTCATTTTGAAAAGCGATTCGCACCGAGCCTCACTCTTTGGCAGAGGTGGCGAATACCGTCGGGCCCTGGCCCGGGCCCCCACCCCGGAGATCCACACTCGAAGCGACGGATGCGCCCACACCGCCCGCAACCGCTCTCCACTCGAGCAGAAGCCCCAAATTAACACCGATCGCCGCCGGGCGTTGATCCCAGAGGAACTCCTCGTGGACGCACAAGCAACAACAACAATGGAGCTCGATATGACGACAATAAATCGACGGCACTGCCGAGAAGCAGAAGGAGAAGGAGAAGAAGGGCAACAACGGCCGCTCAATGGAGCAGCACGGCTGAACTCGTGCGTGTGTGAGGGTGCGCCCGACAGCTTGTGGGCAATCGAAAAAAGGGGCGTGGGTGTGTGCGTGCGTGGGCTGCTCCGAGCAAAGACACAGAGACACAGACGGCCGGTCTGGGCTCCACTGCACCCAGTCCGGGTGCATTTGGAATCTTATGCAGCAACATGATTTTGCGCCAACGAAATTGTTGTGGAAAATGCTGGCGACAGCTCGGAGCAGCGCCCACAGGGGTCGGCCGGGGGCGGCTGTGTCGGCTTGGGTCACTTGACGCCGGTCGGACGGGCCCGGGAGCCGGAGCATGGAAGGTAAACAACCGAACGGTTGGTTGCAGCAGCAGCAGCAGGTCGTCGGCAGCCCCCGATGTCGTCGCCGGTGTCGTCTTCGAGTGCGGGTCGGCCGCTGCTGTGGCCAATGTTTGCACCGAGAGATCCGGGGCGTTGGAGAGACCTCGAGTGCCTTGTGATCACTCGACCGAGGCAGTGATATTTGCTTTCAATTACTGCCGATACACTGGGCGAACCGTTGACATTGGGCAGGGAAAAATGCTCCCTAATTAAACGGCCTAGCAATGGATCTCCAGCCCACGGCTCGGAAGTCATCCGGGCCCCGGAGGCGACGTCGTCAAATCGCCATTGCGCGGGTTCAGACAGCCAAGTCCTGAATGTTGCCAACGACCCAAACTCGCCCAAACCAGACGATGAAATGCAGCCACCTTTTTGCCCTCGCCCGCCGGAATTTTCGATCACATTAGGGAAGCGCCATTTTGAAAGATAATAATGCAATTTCGCTGATGGATTGTGGATTGCTGGATGGGTGGTTGGTGCGGCGACGACAGGGCGGGGCGAGACCCCAAATGGAATTAATCGGAAATTACAACAGGCCGGAAATTAAGTTTGCGTTTTGCGTGCACGTCGCAAATGGCGCAAATGACATGGAATCGCGGGCGGACGGACCGCCGGACGACGGACGTGGCCGATGGCGGGGAAGGAAAACACATCCGCGACAGGAGACAACCGCTGGAATGTGGAAATGCAATCAATTACAACGTGGGCCGCGCTCGGAGGGACTTCCAACAACTTCCGACTAGGCACCAGTGGGCTGTTTGGACCGACCTCGTCCTCTGAAGGCGAACAATCGAGTTGGAAGGCGTCGAGTAGCAGCGGAAAAACAAAGCTGGCTCCAACCCCAATGCAGTTCTCGGCCCACACCCTCCACAGGCGTCCACATGTCCTCGAATCATCCGTGAAATTCCCTCATCATCGTCACTCTCGTCACTCTCCCACCAACTGTCGCTGTCGAACATGCAGCTCATCGTCGCTGGCTCCGATTTCCTCCATAATCGGCATCGACGTCATCGCCAGCCGCGATCGATGTCGACCTTGTTGTCACGCTCTGGCCGTCCCCGTCATCGTCATCGCGCTCTCCATCACCAACATGTCATCACTTGTCCGGGGCGACGCCCTACACTGCAATCCCGAAAAACCACGCTCGCTCTGAAATTTCAATCGTTTCGCGGATCAAACTCGTTCATCAACGCTCTAAACAACGGCGACCCGCCGACCCTCGCCGACCACCCGCCCCTAGGAGCGAACAATGGCCGTCATTTATTAGATTATGCATCGCCGTTGTCGGCGCCGCCGCCCATTCCGCCGGCCCTGCCATTGTCGGGCGAGCAGCAACCGCCGGCAACAACAGAACATAATTCTCAATTCTCATACAATGAGTCCGACAACAACCGTATCATTGCCATCAACAAGACCATCGTCGCCAGCGCGCACATCGACAACAGCAACGTCATAATGAGCAACGTCGCCGCGATCGTCATCGAGGTGGCACTCGATAATACTGTCGATGACAAAACCTCAACACTTCGGAGTATTATCGGCAGCAACGCCAACGCCAACACCAACTGCACAGCACACAACTCACAGCAACGCCAACAACAACTATAGGAGCAACAACAACGGGCAATGATTTATAAGCACGCACCACGGGCAGCAGCCATTGTTGTCATCAGCGTCGGCCGCCGTTGTTGCTGCGACTGCTGCAACTGCTGTGCATCCATCGATTTAAGCAACGCCGTCAACAGCAGCAGCAGCAACAACATGAACCGCTGTTGCAACGCTTCGATTGCCATCGAAAAGTCACACCACACCACTCATAATTCATTTGTTGTTGTGCATCGCTCGCCCTCCCTGCCCCCCCCCCCTCTCTCACTCTCCCTCCCTCTCCATCTCTATTTCTCGCCCACCCATGGGAGCGGGAACGGGAACGGGAGCGAGTTTGGGGCGTTCGAGTGGGTCGATCGGGGCGTTGACGTACAATTATTGTTTTCACTTCAAATCGCACAAAAATCAGATATGATCACTATTTTGTTATTGTTGTCGATTACATTGTTGGTACTGTTGTTGCTTCGATTATTGTTCCCATTGTCCCGAATGTTGTTGTTGTGTGAAATCATGCGTTAATGCGATGCAAAAGGCCTTGTTGGGATTCCTTTGTTTTGGTTTTTGTTGCTGTTGCTGGTTTTAGCGCCGTTGTTGTTGTTGTCGCTGCCGTTGTTTTTGCTATTCCCATTAATGTCATTGTGCTGTCGTCGTTGTTGCTTCTCTGGTGATAATCGCTTCAGTTGCTGTTGTCGCTGTTGTTGCTTTGTTTCCATCGTTTATTTAAGGTCTCATTGTTGTTGTTCACAAATGTTGTTGCTACTGCAGTCGTTCAGATGTTATTGTTGTTGTTCGCAAGGTCCTCGCCGTTGCATTTGTTGTTGTCGCCCTGCTGCATTTATTCTTCTTCCTCTTCTATGCCTACTATTATTATTACATGTAATTACTGTTATGATTATCGCGCAATTGTTGTGACTGCGATTGTTGTTCTCGACACAGTTGTTGTTGCAAAATCGCCCACTGTTGCTGCTGCTGTTGTTGTTGTTGTTGTTGTTGTTGCTTCGGCTACTACTCCCTTGCTTCCCAAGGCTTACGGCTGTAGGCCGTGTTTAACAAATTTGTAATTCAATCGCAAACCCGATAATGCCGCAGATCCCCGATTGCTGAGGCGCCCACCACTGACTCTCTCTCCCCCTCTCCCTCTCTCGCTGCCCCGCCAAATGAACTGCGCTCACACCACGTAATGCACTGGATTCCGCCGAACTGCGATCTGAAAACCACAGCAATGACGGAAGTCTTTCGCGGATTTTCGCCGATTTCCGCACACAGGGATCTAATTATGATTGAGATCCCGAATGCTGAGCCCACGGTCGCAGGACGGACCGACACAGCGCACAAATTCGCCCGGGGCCGAACCAGGACAGACGGCCCAACAGAGCAAATCCAGCCGAGTGCAAGGGTGTGGGGGTCGAGTGTGTCCAGGGACCGAAATCTCTTCATTAATCGCACTGAGCACTCAATTTGCTCTGAGCTGATTTGCGAACGACTTTTCCACAGTAAGCATTAAATTGTGTTTGTTTTGAATCAATAAATAATCGACATTAACGACATCATCATCGGCGCAATCATCATTAGGGAGGTGCCGCGCTCGATTTAATGCCGTGCAATCAATTGAATTAAAAATCCCAATCCCGCAGCCATCGCGTTAATGCCATAAATATCTCCGCTTTTAATGCTCTTCAGCTCTCCCATCGTCGATTCACAAAGGCAGTCGGGCGACCGACGGGGTGCTGGAGGGGGTGGTGTTGAGTGGTCGCGTGGCAATTAAGAAATTATCGCAAATCCACACTTTGCTCAATTGCTCATTCCTGCACAGGTCGGACCTCTTCGATCTTTGTACAATTAAAATTTAACCCCACTCTCCAATTGTCCCCAGCCATCACGCATTCCTCGCCAACAAGCCAGGCGATTTCCCGTAATCCTTCCAAGTGGCGCAACGACTCAACGGCCAAGTGTTCAATTAGAAGACCAGAAGCCGGCCTGGAGGACCCTGGGCCGACTCCTGGTCTGCGCCGAAGCCACCTCATACCGGGAGAAGGACAGACGGGGAGAAGAGAGGGAAGCGAGGGAGACAGAAGGCACAGACGGACTGGAGTCTGCACTCACTCAACGCAGTGTGATTAATCTGATGGTTATACAAATTTATTGCCAGTGATTTTCTCATTAAACTGATTTATCGCGCTCAACACACGCATTGTTAATAAATTGTTTCGCTCTCTCCCAACTCCCCACTCCCCACTCTCGCCACCTCTCTCTCCCACTCTGCCTGCCTGCCCACGTTGCTTCGGTTGAGGTCAGTTTTTTATGCCTTCCGCTTTATTCGTTTGTTCTGCTATCCTTTTAGGAGACTCGGCTTCACGGACAATGGGTTCTCGGTGCTCGGTCGCCGCAGCTGCCGAGCGCCCAGTAGCCGAGGATCGGGTCGACTGAGGAGGGGCAGCGGGAGAGGATGGCGCGGGACGAGCGAGTGGCGGACGAGGCCGTTCGACCGACTGCGGTTGACCGAAAACCAAAACCGAAACCGAAAGTTTCCAATGGCTTCACTTGTCGCCGCTCGTCGCTCTCGCTCACTTTCCCTTTCGGCCTCGTCCACTCGGGCCGCTCGCCTGGTGCCGCTCAAATTAAAATGCATATTAAGCCCCATAAAAGGACGTGCAATAAATTCTGGCGAATAAAAAGAAATGATCCTCGCAAGGACCGCCGACAAAATGGATGCTCGCCGACCGAGGCGGCAACAAAAAGCAACCAACGCAAAAACAAATAAATAAATAAATAAAATTCAACAAAAAGGATCAGCACAGACGGCCGCAGGAAATACTTATTTATGGCCATCTGTACGGCTGATGTGGTCGTTGTTGTTGTCCTCGTTGTCCTGTAGTAGTCATGGTGGTTGTTGTAAGGAGTCCGGCCATATTTTATTCCGATGGAATCCGGTTGGGCGGAGCGGGCGGCGAAGGGATTCACGTCCAGCCCCGGGCCAATTGCGCTGATTTGAGGCCATCATTTCTGGCCTCGAGGTCGGAACTCGTTGTCCACGGCATCGGAGCCCTCGAACTGATCCGGAGCACCGAAGATCCATAAACGTGGTTCCGAGTCAATTCCTGGGTTCGTTCAAATACCACAACCTTTCAGCTTCCCGGCCCTCCTGGATTCTGCGAATTCCGATCTGGACATGCTTTTAATTTGCTCGCATAGCCTGCCGAAGCTTGACAAGACCCCGCCTGCTCTTCACCCCTGACTTCGTCCTTCTCATTCCGTCAACACGAACGCTCTTTAAACGCGGGAATGCCAGTAATTTCAATTCCTCCGTCATGCCGCTCTTCCTCTCGGCGCCACTGTTGACCACGGGGACTTTTTTCGCTGCCTGGCTGCTGCTTGACTTTGCCTCATTTCGCATTCCCCCTAGCAAGCTCCCTATCTCCCTCTCTCTCTGTCGCTGTCTGCCACCTTCCGTTCCCTCCTCCCTGCCCTGCGCCGCCCTGCCCTGCTGGAGCCAGTCCTTAACCACTTCATTTCTTGCGCAAATATTAACTCGTTACCATTTGCGACAGATCAAAGTCGAAAAGTTCCACATCTCCCCTCGCCCTCTGCCCCCCTCTGCCTGTCCGCCTCTCTTCCGCTGCGGTTCCGCAAAAGCACTCGTAGTTCCTTCGCCCCGCCTCGGCGACCACTTGAGTGTTCTTGGCAATTACGATGCCCTCATCCTCGGCTGTCGCTCGTACCTCATGCCGTCTTCCCTCCTCCGCCCCCGCCCCCGCCGTCCTGCGTCCCGCTCACGCTCACCTTGGCACCGGCTGCCGCTCCCTCCTCCCGCTCGAGTCGTGCTTCAATTCGCTCGGACGCCCACAGCAGCGAAGGTCACCGCGAGCAACTTCACTCGTCGCCGCCTTCCTTTCGGCCCACCTCCTCCACCTCCCCCTCCCCCTCCCCCTCCTCCTCTTCTTGTCCTCCGTCCTCCGCGCCGCCCGGTCGCGGTGAAGCCGTGCGGTGCATGCCAAAGGAATTTCGTAATTTGCATCACGCGGGCAGCGGGGCGCGCGTCGAGGGAGCCGAGAGGGCAGGAAAAGGGGAACAGAGCCATGAGGAAAAAGAGAGCGGAAGGGAGGGAGGAGGGAGCGGAGCGAGAGAGAGACAGGGAGATAGGGAGAGGGAGAGGGAGGCGGTTGAAAACGGTGGGCGGCGCGGAAGCGCGTTCTCTCAATGCAATTTGCATCGCAAATGCGCGAGTTGTTGTTGTGGCGGTAGTTATTGTTTTTGTTGTTGTTGTTGTTGTAGCAATTGTTTTTGTTGTTGTTGTTGTTGTTGTCGCTTGTGCTGCCTGACTGCGTCGTCTCTTGGTTTTAGTCCTTTTAGTTCTCCGCCTTGTTTTCAGTCGATTTTTTGTGGTTGTTGTTGTTGTTATCGCCATTTGATTATCGCAGATGTTATTGTTCATGTTATTATTATTGTTTTTGTTGTTTTTGTTGTTGTTGTTGTTATTCTTGTTTGTAGTCATGCAGAAACACCACAGTTCCAGTTGTCGTTAGAGTTTCTACAGTTCTTTCCACGGTTCTTGTCGTCAGGTTTGTTGCTGTTCCTGTCGTAGTAGCGATGGTTTTAATGGTTTTTGTTTTTCGCAAATTCAGTTCTCCATTCGCCCCATCCCATTCGGAAATATGGGCTCCATTCTCTAATTCTGGAACATAAATCTCATGAAGCTTCAGGGTGCGAGACACGGGCAGGAACGCGTCACAAAGGCGAACCAGCACAAACGGGAGCTGCTCGAAAACCACTTGACTTCCGCCCCCACCTCCCTCTGTCCTGCCTACTTCAACTATCGCTCCTCCTTCCCCACACTCCCGCCGAGCTCCCTCCCCTTGGCCGCTTGTCGAAACCACTCGAAATCCTTGCGCCAATTACTGTTAATTTCATTAACACTTGTTAACATGTCGACACGCGTGTCTCGCCGTGCGGCAGGCAGGCGTCGCGAGACGAGGCCGAGCCGGAGGTTTGAGGGCGTCGGGTCTGAGGGCGTCGGGTCTGGGGGCGACACCGCGGGCAGGCGAGGCAGGGGCCGTGTGTTGTTGACGCCTCGACGGGCGACACTTTTGCCCCGGGCCCGGGTCCAGCCCACGTCGCCCCCACGCGTTCACGACACGCCGAGTTGGCGGCGGCGGCGAAGGCAACTCACGCGAGTCGGGCGCATGTGTGTGGCACCCCCTCCAACCGCAGCCACCTCGGGGAGCCGCCGGCAACCGCAGCTCGACCCACTTCCTCGTCGGCGCCTCGTGCCAGGGAAAAAACCGCGAGCCGGGGACGGGGGGCCACACGCCTCCAACTCTGCCGCTTTCGCAACTTTCGCACCTTGTGTCTGTTGCGGCCCTCGTCCGCCCCTCATCCCCGCTGTTTCCCCACCCGCCTTTAACGCCACATAATTTCCTTGTTAGGCGAAATTAAGCGCAAATGGCGGCAGGTCGGGGCCCAGGCGCCCCCTTCGAGCAGACAATGCAGAACTACGTGTTGTTGTTGTGACCCTCGTCGCTCTCACCCACTTCGGCCTTTGCATCTCGCGCGGTTTTCGTCAATTCCCGACTTCTTCTGGCACTCCTTCGCCTCCTCTGGCCCACTCAGCCTTCCTTGTCTCACTCGCTCCGAGTCCCTCTCGCTCGTCCCCTCTCGCCGCTTCATTTCCCTGCAGTCGAGGCAGGCAAGTGACAACGAAGCAGCGAATAAGGAACGCAAATGAAACAACAACAGACCCGAGAGCGTTGGCCAACAACTATTGAAGCAGCAACAACGCCAACAACCGCGCCATCAGAAACATCAACTACAATTAAAACAACAAGTAGAACAACAATTGCACTTGCCGCCTCCTTGCGTTTTCTTTATCCTTTCTTCACGCCAGCCTCATCGCAGTATCCACTGTGCTGTTGCTGTTGCTGCTGCTGCTGGCGTGTCCTGTCCCCATCGTTGCTACGGCTATTGTTGCTGTCTCGCTGCTGTAGCTTTTAAGAAGCTCCCGAAGTGGGTCTCAGACTCCACTTAGGGCAAAGGAGCGGGAGAAGCCGTCCTGGTTGGCGTGTGAAAAGGACAGATTAATGAGTTAAAAGCAGCAATTTCGCCGCCTCCGCCTCGTCGCCGTCGCCGCCGCCGCCGCTGCTGTTGTTAGTTTTTCAAATTATGGCACAAACTTCGGGTCAAAACTTTTGAATTACAGCGCGGATGCGCCGCCCGGCGAGCGGCGGCAGCAGGACGAACACGAGGTCGCTCCTCCTCCTCCTCCGTCTCCCCGGCTCCTCATTCGGATATTCTCATAGTTCTCAAGCAGAAAAACCCGTGCACAGCAGGAGGGACTTATTCGGATCCGAAGGATTTGCCGTCGCCCTTGGTGGTGCTGGATGGTGTCAGTGGGAGGCACTCATGCAGATTTCATTGGCCAGCGCCTGGATCGCCGCGAAGGAGAGGAATCGACAAGAGAACCAGTCGGTGAATGTGCGCAAAAATCCAGGATCGCGGAGGGATGGCCAGGACTCGAAAGGAGGCGGGAAAGAGAGCGACGAGAGAGGAGGAATAAATCATGGCTATGGACTGCCTCAAGCCTGGAGAGGGAACCTTCAGGGAGGAGAAGTCGAGACTGGATGCGGGAAGCCAGAGGAGTCTGAGCAGCCCAGCAGCCCAGTCTGAAGTCGTAGTGCTTGAATTCAATTAAAATAATAAAATTATTTCCACACCGAAAACTTGGTCAAAAGGACGAGGCTGCAGCCGCCGGTGCTGCCGCTGCCACTGCCACGATGACGATGATGACAGTGATGCTGCTGCTGCTGCCAGAACCCATCACCGTCAGCGGCAGGAGGAGCCAGAGCGACGGCAACATCGGAAGAAACATCATCAACGTCAGGCTTCTGCTAAGTGCACTTCGGCCAAAGTTGGCCCGTGAGCGAACGAGTCGCAGCATTCCGAAGTGGAGAGCGAGGGACAGAGAGTGAGAGAGAGGGAGGATGCACGGCTGCCACGAAGACGACGAGGAAGTCAAAAGTCACGGAAGGGCAGGGCCTGGGAGAGCCAGGTGAGGTTTGGGGTTGGGGTTTGAAAAATGTGAACGAAGGTCGTTTAAATAAATCCAAGCCGGGCGGCGCGTAATGAAATGGAGTTCTGACATTTGAATAACGACGCTCGAGGACGAAGCCGTCGCCGCAGCGCAGCCACACATTACCAAGTCAAAGGAGGCGGCAGAGGTGGGGCGGCGCAGGGCAGAGGCAGGGATCGGACGACATCTGCAGGATGTTCGGCAAGAAAAGTTGCCTCGTCCTGAGGGCGAAAACCATCGCAACTTGTTTGCGGCACTTTCGATTGTAGTTGTTGGCTTTGTCGAAGATGTTGTCGTTGTTGTTGGGACGTCGGTCCCCCTTCCACCGGCCGACGTCATCGCCGCTTTATCTATTTTGTTTCCCTTTGTTGGCGCCTCGTTCGTCACCGTCTGCCTCCCCTCCGGCCGGCGGCTTCTGCTGCGGCGCGTCTGTGAACTTCATAAATTTTTAATACGAAATGTGTCAGCGATGTGTGCGATACCGCCGACGCACACACACACGCACCCGGGCGCCCTCCCACCCCATCGTGCACTCACTTACACACGCGACTTAACTCTCTCCCTCCCTCGAGTTCTTTCTTGAAAATTTCGCAATCAATCAAAAGCCAAAATGACAACGAACGAAGCGGGGAAATGGACGAATCGAAGTGGGGAGGAAAGTTAAAGTTTGTCATAAATCATAATTGCAAGAGTTACCTGCGCACACACACATCAACCTGCGCCCGGCGCATGCGATGCGCGCGTGTGTGAGTACACAAATACACCGTTAAATGTGCGCATCAATCAAAATGAATATTTTATTATTGAGTGCCGAAGACAGCCGAAGGCACGGCGACAGAATCCCCGGCAGGGCAGGAAGGACGAAGTCGGAAATGCTTCGACCTCGTGGCTTTAAATAGACATTTACATGGACATCGGTCCACGATTGGCGCGTGGTCGGCAGGGCAGACGAGGGCGTGATTTGGAATTCAGAGCAGCGAACCCGAGGGCTGCCAACCGAATGACTGATGACGACAGACGACGATTCTTCACGTCCCATTTCCATTGTAGCTCGAAGAACTCACTGGACCTAGCCTGCTGAAGGACTCCTGGGTGCAAATGCGACGCTGTCCAAGAGACCGATTGCAGCGCAAACAATCGCCAGCTCCGAAAGTGAAACATCGTCCCAGAACCAAGCGTAACTTCATAAATGAGAACGCGGAGCAAACGCTGTCAGTTCAGTCAATTGGAGGCGACGATTTTTCACACTCACCCCCTGTCCGGGACGCGAACGCTTGCAAATGTTTCGCTGCATCAATTTCTTAGTCCTTAATCTGCGAACCCTTCCGACCCAATGCGTCAGCAGGGAGGGAGCGGAGAGCAAATTGTTGCTCGAGTCAATAAAAAGTGATGCATTTCGTTGCATTTCACACTCGACAGCAACTGACGCGAGGAGCAGCAATTCAATCATTAATCTCGACATCCTTGAGAGCCAGCACAAGCAACAAAGGCAACGACAGCAACAACAACTCCTCGGAACAAAAACAATTAGGGCAGCAACGAAACCAAGAAGACGAACCCTGGGCACGTGGAAAAGGAAGCAACAGCTCAAGCTCAACTGGCAAGAACTTCATTTGCAACAGGGATTACAACAACCACGACCACCACGACAACAACAAAAATATCAAAAACAAGTATAACAACAACAACAAAGTCACTGTGGGAGCAAGCAACAATGGCGACAACAACAAAATAAAAGACGTCGAGTGCAAGAAAATTGCATGCAACGAACCTCGCCAGCGCCGACCTCCGCCGGAAAGGCGGCCAGAGTCAGCGCCGAGTCCTGGTGGGTGCCGCACACGCACACGAAGTCTCACACACACACAGGAACAGCGAAGCACGCACACGTCGATGCAAATGGGAGGGAGGAGTCGCCGAACGCAAAGCCAAAGGCGTCCTTCATTTATCATTTCTTTTAAATGAAGCTGCCAGCGAACCGGAGAACCCCACGAACGGCTTCGCTGCGATGGGGAGGAGCGGAAGGGGGTTGGGGGAAAGAGGAAAAGAGGAAGAGAGGAAGAGAGAGGCAAAACTCGGCTCCCAATCACCTGCAATCACCTCGGGTCGCAGCGAGAGTTCAAGGGGCGGCGACACCCACAGCCTGAGCAACTGTTGCCGAAACTAGTTGCGACTGCAGGTGACTTTTCCTGACACACACACGCACACGCACACGATCCCCACGCCCATCGACACACACGCGGATTACAAGGAGCATAAGTTGTTCGAAAGAGCAGGAGAAGAAATCAATTTATGAGCCACGCTGAGTGAAAAACTTTTGCCATAAAACTAAAAACTTACGTCTCGCAGAACAAATATCAGGCAGAGCGGGGCCAAGGTGGGAGACGGGACATGAGGGGCGGGAAGGAACGGAACAAGCTCGATAGGAGGAAGAAGCACAATGCCACAAGTCGATTCCGCCGGCTGCCCACCGGGAGAGGTCCAAAGACAAAGGTGCAGCCCAAGGACGAAACTCGAAACTAGGTTGCGATCGAGACGCTGCAACCAGGCGGGCGAGCAGGAGAGCGGAGACACACCTGGAGATGGTCGAGGTGCGGAGTTCGGAGGCGGGGCAGGCGGCGCAGGCTCCGGCTTGAGGCGGCCAAAGGGCTAAGTGTCGACAAATCTGCGGCTTTGGGAACTTGTAAGTGAGATAAATTGATCCAGGAGCGGAGGGACAGAGAGGAGGGCTCGGGGAGCCAGTAGTGGAGAGCTGAGAGAAGAGGATGTCTAAGCAGTGGCGAAGCCGGAGACAGGAGGCGAAGAGATGGAATTGAGAAATTGGTTTCTCCGGAACTCGTTCAGAAGTCGAAGTTTGCAGCTCGTCTGAGTTTTAATTCAAACGTCAGTGGAAGGTCAGGCCCGTCCCTCCAGCAGACGCTGATGGGTTCTTGAGAGCCGGCGGAGAAACCGAGAAACGAAGGAAAGGATACTCTTGAAATTCGCGTGTTCTTCCGAGCTTTAAGGTCGGGCTGGTGGGATGAGGGGAGGCGGAGTGGGTGGGGAAGCGGCCTTCATGTGAATCACATCAGCCTCGTCGGGCGGACGGTCGACAGGTCGAGGCAGTCCATCAGGGCACACGAGCCCGGACCATATGGTGCCGACCATGGCCAGGGACCGCTGCCCAACAACACGACCATCGGCGAAGACGACGACGGCGGCGGGCAATCGAGGGTAAGGCGAGGGGAGCAGCAGAATTCCCGACGAGAGTCGGCCGAAGAAGATGTGAGCGAAGAATTTATTGAAATCAAAATGAGATTTATCATTTTTAGGCAACGGCAAAACAATTTGGCCAACAAATCGCCTTCGCCATCGCCATGTGGTTGTTGTTGCTGGTGTTATGGTTGTGATGTTGTTGCCGTTGACCGTGCCAAGTTAAACGGGTCCAGACCCCGAGAAGAACAACGACGACGAAGATTTATTGTTGCCGAAAGTGCGTCGAACATGGCGTCCCGCCAGGACATCCGTCAACGTGAGGCAGCCCCAGATGCAGAGCCTAGGGGCGGAGGGGCAGATGGAGGCGCCGGGCTGGGTTGGGCGACGCGGGCGCACGTGAGGCAACAAATGAGTGATTTACGAGGCGACCGGACGAGCCCTGGACGCCTAGGGCGGCGCAGGAGACGGGGAGATGTGATGGGAGGAGACAGGGAGCGGACAGTCGGAGCCAAACAATTACAAGGGTGGGGGGTTCAAGAAATACTCGGAGAAAATCAGGAAAAAACCCTGAGCAGTACAGGAGGCCAGAAGACGAGGAGCCGAATCTAAGAGGAAGAGTGCGAGAAATTAAGATTAGGCTTCAAATTATTCGGAACTCGATCCCGGCCCCCGGCGCTTTCGAGAACTGTGTGATGAAGGAGGGGTTGGTCGGGGCTGCAGCAGCAATCAGGAGTCGTTGGCTGCATCGAGCGGCTGCTGCTGTTGCCACCGCTGCCAGGGCCCGAACAAAGACGCAGTGGCGATTGCCAGGTTTCGGAGGCAAATTTCCGAAAATATTTGCAGCAACAACGCCGCAGGACACTTGCAATTCGCAAGGAACTGCGGCTGCGGCCACGGAGCCGGGCTGGGCGAGCGGAGTCCGGGCTGGGGCGCAGTCGGAGCCAACGACTCCCGGCCACAGGACACAGCCAAACAAATGGCACTCCTTCCCGAAAATCTCGTCGCCCTCGTGCCCGTCCGAACCCGAAGGCTTCCGAGGAATTAAACAATTTTGTGGCCGACAAAGCGCGGGCGTCGGGGGGCGTCGGGGGGCATCGGGGGGCGTCGGGAGGTCCCGGGCCAAACCGCTCCGGGACGATGGCAGCAAAACAAGCAAAGCAATAATTTGCAATTCATTCGAGAGCAGATCCTCGATATTTCGCCCTCCACACAGATCCCTCGGCCTCCCGTCCTGCAGCCGAGGCACTTCAAAAATTTCAAATACTACGAATAGTTTCTAATTCCATTATTATTTAATGCTACTCCGGAGCCCTTCATTCGCAGTCCTCGCCATCACCCAGAGGCCGGGTGCAGCCCATTTGCGGCGGCCCTTGCCGGAGCAGGCCGGCGAGCGTTTCTGTCTCGTTGGCAAAGGAATTAATTCAACATTCTCCACAGAGGCATCAGGTGGCCTCCAAGTGGCCGAGCGAGAGAGCGACAGCCTCTCTCTCCCTCGCATGCAGCTTACAATTTATTGATTCCTCAGGAAAAGGGACACAGAACGAGCTTTGATTCGCTTCGCTTCGACTCTGTTCGATTCGATTCGATTGGCCTCAGCTCGGCTCAGCCGTTTGTGCTGCCGACACACACTTTGTGCCGGCGAAGAATGCAATTATTTCATCTGGGGGAGAGCGAGATCGGGGATCCCTCGACTGGCACGAGGCGGAGTTAGGACATTGGGACAAGCAGCTATTACGGCTCGAAGTCGGGGGAAAGTTCGATACAAGGATTACATCGAGCTCCGCAGACAAACACCTTATCCCGGCACTTCCTACTCCTTTCACTCCTCACTTGACATTCGCCCGCGAAATTCCGCCACGAGATGAAAGCGCCGTGTAGTCGCCGGCAGGACCTCGTGCTCGATGTCGCTGCGGGGATCAAAGGGGAATCTGCGCGGGCAGGCAGCAACAACGCCGTGCCCCAATCGAACGCGAGTCGTCGAAGCGAGAACCCGGAAGTCACATGTGCGTAATAGTTTAATATTTATGAATAAAACAGCAGGAGGTCCGCCATTTTGCGACAGCCATTTTGTGTCAAAAATATCAACGCACGACACACAATAACAAGAAGTCCTGCGAAATAGAAAAGGCAACCTGGGGAGGGACAGGGCCAGCGGAGCCATCAGCAGGGCGTTGGAAAGAGAGCGACACGGAGTGGAAGGTCATGGGAAGAGGAGCCAAACGGCCGCAGCTTCGTTTTCCTTTTCTGCTTTCGTTTTTCAATAAATTATTTATTCAATTCAAATTTATTCGCTTTACGTTTCAAATATTCCCCAAAGGACGCCGGCCGATCGACCGCCGGAGAGGCCCGACAGAGGGAGACGACGAACGATGGCGTGCGAAGGCCTGGAAGAGTTGAGCGAGCGAATGGTGGCCGGGTGGATGAGGAATCGATGGATGTGTGGACGAGGAGGCGTCCCGGGTCCCTCGGAGTCCGGCTGCCTTTTATGCGAAATCGATGGAGCGATCCACAAGACAGGAATAAGGAGGAGACGTCGGGATAAAAACTCCCGGACGATTTAAAGCCACCAGCCGACGGCAACGGAGTGGGAGGTGATTGGACCTGGACTCAGTCTGCGGTGGGTCTGGGTTGGTTCTGGGAGAGTCGATTGGTGGTGCCTTCCTGCACCTTCAGGGGGAGCCATTTGAATCGCAGTCCTTCCGGTGAGAGCCCCGAATTGAAATCAGCCAATTCAACGCCGATCGCCTGGGGCAACTGGCCCTGCCCGCAAGTCTCCGGGGCCCCTCCCATGGCTCATCATCTCCCCTCACGTCTCCACCTCCTCTTCGTCTTCGTGTTCGTCTGCTCCCCACCTCGGCCACACCTCGTTCGCCTGCTCTCTCGAGATCCTCGCGCGCAATATATTCACTTCTCCCTCTCCCTCTGCCTCTGCCTCGCCCCGCGGCTCGGAGTATGCAGATGACGCTGGTTTTTGCATAGCAGAACAACCGCTGAATCCTCGCCAGGTTCCATCCTTTATCCTTTTATTCCAATCAATTTCCCCATCCCTCCCCCCCTCACTCACTCTTTGATTATGTTTCTCCGCTTATTGTGATCCGTTTTATCCTCAGACTCCTGCGCTCATGTGCTCCAACTTCATTTCCATGAATCTCATTAAAATAGGAGCAGGGGGCGGGAGCGAGGAAGAGAGCGAGATAATACTCTTAACAGAGAGAGCGAGAGGTGTATCTTCGAGAAAGCTCCAAGTTCTCACAAGCTGCGCTTTCGCCGCGAGCAGCGAGGTTGTTGATTTTGTGGGAGTTGATGTAAAAGTTGTTATTGTTGTCGTTGTTAGTGGACTTGCGTTACAGCGTTGTTCGTTGCAATCTGGTGCATGATGCCATGGAATCGTTGCGGTTGTCGCTGGAGGCCTCCCCCTGCATGGCTTTTTCACTTCCCGAATAAGGCACTGTGGCGGGGCTTCGTGAGGATTTCGGGCGCCCACAAGGCTTAGTTGGTGAAATTTAAGTGACTCCGCGAGGGTTCTGGTTCATTAGTTCCGAAAAATAAACCTCAGTTATCCCACCTCCCGGGGTCCAGGTGTGCCTCGACCCGCGTGACTAATTGCTGCCAGGACAAGGCGGCAGAACTCGAGGCCCCTCGATTGGAGTGGAAAAATTCAAGAATCACTCAAACTACTGGCCACCAAATGGGTCGACAGAGAGAGGGAGAAAGCGCGAGAGCCTCGCACGCCCTCGGAAAGGGCTTCAGGGAGTTTAACGTTAAGGAGAGGGACGTGATTTAAGCGAGAAAGCGCACAAGGACAGGGAGCGTGTTTAGAGCTTGGGATGGTGGATGGAGAGGCCATGAGTGTGTGCGAGGGCGTGAAGGAGACAACGAAAATGATGATTCAATTAAAAGGATGCCAGCAAATTTACAACAAATTATAAACTTTTCATTAACGACTTTTCAACGAGTTCCGAGCACAACATTTTCAAGCCGAGCAGGCAGGCAGGCAAAATCAAGGATCAGACTCTCTGCCCTCGTCACTCACAGCCCGGCATCAGCCTCTCTCTGTCCTGTCCCGCCAACCCTCTCTCTCCCTCTCTCTCCCTCTCTCTCCGCCTCTCTCTAGCTCCTGTGTGTTGATATTTTTGCACTTAAATCGCACTCGAGAGGAATGAAAACTTCACACACTGCAGAGGGATTTGATTCTGTTGCAGGGGGAACGGAGACAGACACAGAGAAAGGGGGGGAGAGAGAGAGAGAGAGAGGGGAGAAATGCGCCATGTGAGTGGAAAACTTGCTCGAGGGCCGGGACGCGAAACGGTCCGCAGGGCGGGGCGGCCAGGGCCGAGGTCGGCGTTAAATAAAATAATTTATGATGCTTATGGCTGAAAATTGCATTTTAAGCACGTTGAACTTCGGGCGACGATGACGACGACGACGACGACGAGGATGAAGACGTCGGAAGTTTGCCGAACCACGACTCGACCCCCTCCGCCCATCGCCGGCCGCGCCCGCCGCCCCTCGGCTGCATGCGTGCGAGATCTTAAATAAACATCAACTGATTGTTTGCATATGCGAGAGTAGGGGAGTGAGCGAGTGCGTACATATGTGTGCGTCTCTTTTACACGGAGAACAGAAGAAGTCCGCAGAAAGGGCCCTGTGGAACTTCATCATCTACAGCAGAAGGCTCGAGGAAGAGCTTCATTAATTTTCGGCATGAAAACTCCGACAGCAGACAAAACTTTCCCGAGGCGCCGGCTGTGTTTTCGCCCCATCTCGCTCTCACTTTCCACCCTTCCACCCTTCTCTTGCCTGTTCCCTTCGCTCTGCTTCGGCCGTTTCTCTCTCAAATTCCCTCAGTCTCGTCCTGGCTTTTCTTCACTCTATATGTGCTCTGGCTGTCTGTCCTCCCTCCCTCTATCTCCCCCCCTTCCGCTCACCCTTTGCCAAGCGCCACCTCTCCCCTGCCCTATCGGCCTCTCACTCACTTTCTCTACGCGTTTCTCTGCTTCCCTCAGTTTCCACTCCTTTCCAGCAGGAGGTAAGAGCCAAGGACTGCAAGACCTGCCTGATTGTCGTTGTGAGATTTTGTCTGAGCATGCGATGATGTGAGACCGAGTCTCCCTACGTGTGTGGGGGGGAGGGGCTCGCCGAAGTCATTTCCGTCTCGCCAGAAGCCCGCAGGCCTCCGTCAGCGAAGAAGCGCCAAGTGTTGATTTTTCGCCGCCACCGGCGTCGCCAAACTTGCGGCAAACTTGTAGGAAGAGAAGGAAAGGGAGCGGCAAAGAGCCAGGATGAGACTGATGGGGTCATGAAGGAAGTCGGTGGAGCAGGGGCCTCGTCTCGCCTCGCCTCGTCATCCGCTGAGCCGATTCACCTCTTCAGTCGGGTGCATTATTTTAATATTTCGAGCGTGTCTTCGGCCGCCCTCCGCCGTCCCAGACGCGGCCCGAAAACGTCTCAATAAATCTTGAGCTCAACATTTGCACAAGGAGCACACACACACACACTCACACACACACTACCGCAGTGCAGTACACACACCGCGCTCGGGCTGAACGGAGCGACTGTCGGACGGACGGATAGACGGACGGATGGACGGACGGACGGAGGCAGAGGAGTCACAGGAACAGCTCGAGCTGATGATGATGCCTGTGGCCATTTGTGAAGCTCCCACTGCACAAACACACGTACCCACTCTCTCTCCCTCTCGCTCTCTCACACACTCCGTCACTCGCACGTACGCAATCGCTTCGCCGGGCGTCTGCTTGTGTAAGTGTGCGTGAGTGTTTCGAGAAATAATAAATTATCGCATTATAAGAACTTCTGTAAGCCGCGTCCCCTCGAGCCACGTGCCCTCTCCATTCGCAGATTTCGCCCCCACCCCCACCTCCGTCGACTCCCTCCACTCCTTCCTGTCGTCCTCCCCTCGCCCCCGTTCCCAGTCCCCGACCCTGCGCTCCGTCTCTTCAGGCTCCTGTTCGCCGAAATCCCGCCCCTCGCACCCCACGTCCCGGGTTTGACCTTTCCCGGCTCCGCCCGACGTCCAGGTCTCGCTGCAGCTCCTGCCCACATCCTTATTCTAATTTCCCTTCCTCGTCACTCTCCACCTCGCCAATCCACCTTCGCATTCTGTCCCTCTGCTAAGCGTCGTGCACCGCGTCGCTCTTCAGCTCCAACCGCCCTCCGTCGTCCCACTCGGCCCCTCGGCCGGGGTTCGCTTGTCATGCACGGAGCCCCAGCCCAGCTCCGGCGCCGGCACGAGCGCGTACGGGAAAATCCTGATGTCTACATTTTCGACTCGTATTTCAAGATGAATGTTGGTGGAAACTTGAGAAATGATATGAGATGTTGAAACATTATTCACAATAAAACTCGCAGCTTAACAGACACCAACCGCCAACGCCACTAGTAGAAGCCCCAAGTCCACGCCCACGCCAACGCCCACGCCAACGCCCACGCCCACCTCGTCCCCGCCGCCGCGATGCCACAACATCCCGCACCAAACCTGATGCCAATCTGCACCTGAACACGCCACCCGCCCACCCCTGGCCACCGCAGAGCATTCGCGCGCTTTGTCGAGCTCGCACTGGATCCAATGCCTTCCGGTTCCACTTCATCCACGCCGTCCGTCCGTGTGGCGCGACTCGCAGTGAGTCGGGAGTGCGTGCCGAGCACTAGAGCGGGCCGGAGCAGGGCGGGATGGTGGAGAGGGAGGGCGGAGAGGGGTGAGAGATGCGACGATGGTTGAGGGGGAAATTGTGCGATGCATAGAGATTCGTGGTGCAGACGTCGGTGGCAGCGTCGTCGTCGTCGTCGTCGTCGTCGTCGTCGTCGTTGCCGTTGTTGCTGCCGTCGTCTGACAGATGCAGCAGCCACCGGAAGACGTCTTTAATGCACTTCCTGACGATCAGCCGCAGGAAGCGAGAGCATGATGCAGATGCGAGGGGAGAGGTGGGCAGGGGAGACTGTGAATGAGAGGGATCACTTGGGCTGTTCCTGCTCAACGGATCACTGGCACTCCGCACCTCCGGATGACAAATATCGTCGAGTTGACGAAATGGAAATTGAGACGATTGAGACGATTGGGCAGTGGGCCGGCAGGGAGGAGCGGCGGATCAAGCGGCAGCTCGAGCCACTGAATCCGAGCCCGGATCGCCACAAAAACCTGCGGAATGTGTTTGAACCGTGTTCGAAGCCAACGAGCGCCAAAGGGAGCGGGGCTGGGGTCGGCGCGACCCGGCGGAAATGCTTCCGCAACAAAATGCATGTAAACAGAAATTTAAATAAACGAGCGAAAATTCGTATCGCACACAATCGCAATCGCTATAAATTAACACCTGGGAAAAATAATTAATTTACTAAAAGCCGGCGGGCGCACTCGGGGCCGTGTGTGTGCGCTCTCTGCACCCCACAAACACACGCTCAGCCTCGTGCCTCACACCGCAAATGCGAGCAAACAATGGAAACGCGTTAATGCGGCCGCAACACGCGAGGAGTCCAAGAAAAGTCCGACAAAAGCCCGTGACTCGGACCAAATAAAAAGAGTAAACTGCAGGGGGAAGGAGGGCGCTGGAGGAGCAAACCAAAAAATCGAAATGAACACAAGCACAACGCCAATGAATAAATTCAGAATGAGGCAAGGCGGAACAGGCGAATGCTGCATTAAGCGCTTTAAGCGAATGCAGAAAACGACGACGAAGCGCGCAGCAAGTGGCGACTTTTCTGCACTGGTCGCGAACATGAGCTTTTCGGAATAAAACCTGATTTCGAATTCACGTCATCAGCCTCGGCAAAATGTTCGAAATTTAGGAAATTTGAAAAAGTACCTAGTGCCAAGTTTCCCCCCTCTACGACGCCTGTTTGCGGAGATAGAAGCGTTCAAAGTTTCGGTGAGAAACAATTGCTCGTAGCATCTCGTGGTCCTACGAAGGTGCAGGGCTAGGAGTCGTTTCATTACCTTCTATTTGCGACTTGGGAAATGAAATCAAAATCAGACTCGGTTCCTATAATTTTCTACAGCTTCTCTAGTTTGTTTTAAGTTGGGTTTGGTTTTAAAATTATTCAGAATTGTTCATTATCCGATTTGCGCAATTTCTTCTTTACATAGGTGGCGTTTATTTGATCCTTGAGCTTGTGGCCTGCACATGAGACCTGAGCAGATTCCGGCAAATCCATGAGCTGTGCGCCAGACGTCGACTCGAGGCAGTTGTCGTTGTTGCTGCTGCTCCTCTCCTTCTCCTTCTCCTCTCCTTCTCCTTTCCTTCCGTGGCGTCAACGCGAAGAACGGCAGGAGGACTGGAGGACGGGAGGACAGAAAGAGACGAAGCAGCGGTTGTAAAGCATCTTGTATCTGATATGTTTACTGTGCGGGTGTGTCTGGGCCTGTGTGTGTGTGTGTCGTGTGTCTTCTTGCCACAATTTGCCTCTGCATTCGAACTGAATCGCATTTCGGTTCCACGTTCTTTTCGGATTTTTATTTCTCAATTTCTCTCCGCTCCGATTATTTGCCTTCCTTCAAGAATTCACTGTTGTTTTCGTTCGTTTGTTTCTTGGAGAAATTCGTTCCGAACGAGTTTCTCGACATTCGCACACATTTGTAGATGCGGTTGGTGCGGTTGAGGTCCGTATCTGTTGACGTTATTTTCGTTGCCCGGATCCAATTGCAGTTTGTGTTTCCGCTGTTGTTCTTGCCGCTGTCATGTTGCATCGCACTCAGCAACCCGCACCGCCTCGGCCTTGCGGCGTTGCCACACATTTGCATGCAGCAGCCAACGAGCCAGGGACAGGAACAGGAGATCAGGGTCGCAGGATCAACGAAGGAGCCCAGACGGCGGGCGAACGGCGGAGGATCTCTCGAAAATTAACATCGAATGTCAAAAATGTGCAAAACGCTCACTTGACTCCAGATTCGACTTTTCGCTTTTCGCTTTTCACTCCTTCTCCTTCCTCCTCTTCTCCGTTCGCTCTCCTCCACCATGGTGTTGCATCGGTTGTTGGCACCATGGCCATTGCTGCTGTTACGATTTAAGTGGCTGCAGCTGTCGGAAAGAGTGCGACTGTCGTGCTGTTGTCTTCATCTCACTCCCGAATGTGCGAAGGACATGCGTTAAGAATTGAATTCTAATTTGAAACTTTGAAACTTAACACTTGTCTCATGGGAGGAAAAATCCTTGGCAAGCCACAAATCAAAGACAAGCAGAACCCAGCAGCCATGGTGTTGTATAAAAATGATAAACTTGTATTGAAACTGGGGAAAAAGTATCGCAAATTCAAAGAGAGAAAATAGTACTTAACAAATTGTTAGTTTCGGAATATACGAAAAAACCTATGAAATTTTGATAAAGACCAAAAATCTCGAACCTGAAAGCAAATTCAGTCAATTGCCTGTCAATTCTCCCCTTGAAACTCCCCTCAGAAATACAGTACAAACGCTCTTCTGGTGCTTCTGGTGCTTCGAAAACGTGCTGGTTTATTTTTCATCGAAACGCTCGGTGCTGGTGCATGCTTTTACTACGAAGAGGAGTTGTGGTGGCGCCAAATTCCCCGTCCCCACTCAGGACTCAAATTTGACTATTTTCTGAGACCTAAGACGGATGTTTCATTACGGACGGATGCTTCATTATTATTGTTGTTGTTGCTCTTGTCGGTGGTGGCCTCGCTTCAGTCGTGGACATGGTCATTGAGGGCGTCGTGGGTGGAATCGCCGGCGTCGTCTTTGTTGCTTATGCCGCATTCCTGGTCTCCACATTAGCCGGGGTCTCCGGCCCTCCGGCCCTCCGACGGGCCGCCCCGCTCCGACGCAGCACGTCAAAATCTCGGGCTTGCATTGTGTGTCATCGTCAGGAGGCTACTCCTGGTGCAGTTGTTGTGGCTGATGGCGAGGAGGAGGCCGCCGCAGGGCCCTTCACGGTTGGCCTGCCCGATCCAGCAGCAGGGACGGGGAATCGACGGACTGCGGGGCGAGGTGGGCAGAGAACGCTTAGTCCTCCTCGGCGAAGCGCTGCCATAATTTATGATGCAGCAGCTCCACAGCCAGCGTCAGCAGACTCGCTGCGAAGCCGAAGATAAGCACTAAAAGTGCTGATGCGAACGTCTGCAGGTCGACCTGTGGCGACGGAGAGGAGGAGAGAGAGAAGAGACCACAGATAGGAAAATATGTCTGGAATTATACTGGGAGGCTGCGGAGGGGTCAAGTTGGGAGTCAAGCGAGGGGTCGAGAGGGCAACCGGCGGCCAAGTCGGGTCACTAGTTTGCGTGATTTTGTGGGCCCGCAGGTGCCAACAGTGCGTTCATTAAAACATGTTTAAACCTCTTCATTTTTCACCTTCGAATTTCTTAAAGAAAACAAATTCCCAGAAATACGAAACCTGCATCTGAATTCGCAACTGAAGCCCCCAGCGTTCTCTTAAATGTACCGAAATGCTCAAAAACTCGCTTCGCTTCTGCTCCCTCTCGCCCCTTCCGTCTTACAGGTCAAAGCCTTTCGTTTCACCCGGGTCCTTTGCGAGCTCCGCCACTCGCGAAATCGCAAAAACAAAGAGACCACCACAACAACAACAACCATGTTCATCGCATTGATTCCCCTGTGGGGCGGGGCATGCGGGGGGAGATGGAGATTGGGGGAGCCGCCGGGAAGGCGGGACGTGCAAATAAAGCGCAACGCATTCCTCGCCGACAGGAGCCGGTCTTAAGCTGCGCGCTCAAAGCAGGACCCGTCGCTCCACGGCAGCGAGGAGGGAAAAGGACGATTCGGGGCGGGGGCGAGGGCGGCGGAGCTGCAACTGGAGGTTGTGGCTTTTGTTGTTGTGCTGTCTGAGCATGAAAACTCATTTTCGCGCAGCGCATAGAAAAACATTGAAATTCGCCGGCGAAAAATGATAAAACTCCCGCCCTTTGCAGTCGCCGGCAGCGAACTCGACACCGAGAACGTCTGGCAGGCACCTCCGCCTCACTCGGTGAAACTCCGAGCCCTCAGCGCCCACTGCCACGCCCTCGGAGCTGCCTCTGGAGCCGCGAACAAAGCGGGAATTCGGAGACTGTTGCGTCTTGTTCGCGAGTTCTTCGAGGCTGAAGCACGGACTACAGGGTGTGTGGGTATGACGAGACCGGCAATTGCTGAGAAAATTGCAACTTCAAATTCGGCTCATCTGGTAGATAAAAGAGGGGATGGGGACCTTCTGCTCCCCGGAATAATGCTCGGTGGATAAAACTCAAAATCTGGGAAGAAAACTCTCCAGCCAGCTCTGAGTTTGCGACGAACTCTGTGCCAGGTGATGGTGAAAAACAAACGGACCGGGACACGTCGAGCACTACAGGAGTACGGGCGACCCTCGAACAGCGGCCGGTGGACGCCCTCGAACACCGACCACCCCCACTCTTGACAC
This sequence comes from Coelopa pilipes, assembly GCA_947389925.1. Classification (NCBI taxonomy): domain Eukaryota; kingdom Metazoa; phylum Arthropoda; class Insecta; order Diptera; family Coelopidae; genus Coelopa; species Coelopa pilipes. Next base: position 41,978,638 of record OX376699.1, read on the forward strand.
CTGCTGCCGGCGAGAACAAATCGCAGCCACTGCTGCAGGCTTCTGCACGGGATGAGGACGGAGATCGGGACGCCGGACAAGGAACGACGGCGACTGAGCCGGACCCCGTTGATCCACCACGCACTCCTGGACGAAGGGCTCCAGTTGCTCGGGACGACGCAGGCCAAAGAAAGGGAACGAGAGGGCGACAGTGGTTTTTTCGAAAGAGCGAAAACTTTTCCGGACATCGCACGAGGGGCCCGGCCGTGGGGTTCGAGGGTTTCTGTAGCCACTGGCTTCGTTGAAGTTTCGGGTTATTGATTTGCTTGATTTGAGTCGACGCCGTTTCGCACCCAGGTCGTGCCTGCCTGCAGCACCCTTTGATAGTGGGGGAAAGTTGAGGGTTCGAGTCCACTTACCCTCAGGTCGTCGGTGTGGATCTGCTTCACGCACCGCGGCTTCTGCGAGTGCCAGACTTTGTGCTGATAGTCCATCAGACCCGTCTCGATGACGCGCCGAAAACTGAAGAGAGAAGAAGAACGGGGGAGAGAGCGAGAGCGAGATCGAGAGACAAGATACATATGAGATGATGTGTCTAATACCAAAACGAGTCCAACACAAACACAAAACCAACTAATGAAACCTTTGGAAATTTACACAGTTTCCATTTTCTTAAAATGGAGCAACCCTATTTTCCTGTATTTTTTTTTTTTTTGTTCTTTTTAATTTAAAATAAAGACTTATAACTGTAGGAACTCCGACGCGAAGGCAACCCGGACTGGACGACAATACTAACAAAGCCACGGACAGACAACAGAACAATATTAAAATCAACGAAACGACGAACGAATGCAAAGGCGTCTATTTGAAAATAGAGTCAGTCTAATGCCGTCAAGCAAACGCTCATCAACTATAGAATATAGAAATAATACTAAATAATACACAATAATTATAATAAAACCAAATATAATTAATAATAAATAAATAAAAGTTATAAATGAATAAATAAGTGTTTAATTTTATTAAATAATACCACAACAGTAGGACGCCAATCCTACATAACTGCCATATGTAACAAAGTACAAACTCAAATTAGCAGAAAACATAAGAAAATATGAGCAAAGAAGAATGCTTTCCCAAATTCAAACCCCTTTTTCGGCCTTTACTACAATTTTACTACCCTCGAAGCCCGGAATTTGGGGCCCAAATTTCGACCATCAATTACGCCATCTACGAAGTCAACAACATAAATTCCGCCCGAAGCCATCGACACCTCCGAATTTCATAACATCTAAATCGGAGCTTGTTTCAAAATACGCTGGAAAAACACACGTTTTTATGCAGGATTTTCCGAACGCAATTTATGGGATATTTTAGCCGTCCACGGCACACACACGCACACACACACGCCCATGTACGTTCAGGCCGAGAGTGGGCTCCGGCTGTACGGCGGCGTTCGAGTATGTGTGTGTGTGTGTGTGTGTGTGTGCCGGAACTACAATTGTGTTTCCCCTGTCACGAACATGACAGATGCTTGAATGATTTCCCTCTGTGCATTGTTCGGCCACTGAACAAGCGCCGAAAATCTAATAAATCTTAAAACGCCACACACACACACACAGACACAGACACACAAACAGCCACTCACGGCCACCCACAGACGCTCAGGGCGACAGACGCTCTCACATGGGGGCCTTACAAGAGCATCGCAGACTCTCGGACGGACGGACGGACGTGCACATGGACACAATGCAATACAATTATGAATATGAATTACATTCAACTGAATTCAAAGTCGAATCGTGGAATAATGCGAGCAGCAAACGGAATTATTATTAATAGCCCGGGCGGCCGGGGGCGCCGGTGGGGAGGGGCGCGTGGCAAGGACAGCGACCCAGCCGGACGGACCGACATCAGCAAAAGTCCCCAAAGAGCCGGCGAACCGGGCGCAGGCGGTGGTGGCGGGGCCGGGACCGCGAGGCCAGGAGAACCGGTTGCCGAAATACTGAGTGGAATCACAACAATGGACCGCAACAACAACTACAACAACCCCATCTCAGCACGAAGCCAGCCCATAACAGCAACACCAACAACCCCTGCAACAACGATGACCATCGGGAACAGAAACAATTCGCCAAGCAGCAACTTCTGCACGAAGCCAAATAGAAAGAGAGGGGGAGGCCACCCTCTCCCTCCCGCAAATTTCGCAAATTCATTTAGTTTCGAAAGCTAAACGATGGCTTCGATCGACTCTTAAAAACGCTGCCCCAGGCCGGGATGCGCAGCCAGGCAGGCACCAGGAAGTAACTGGGCAGAAGTTCGTGTAATGAAAATGTTGGCCACACCGCCAGAAGTATCATCAGCACCACCACCACCACCAGCAACAGCAACAGCAACAGGAACAGCATCAAAACAAGGGCACCAGCAACAAAGGCCCTTGGAGCTACAATGTTATTATTTTGTGACCGAGTTCCGTGCTGCATTCTTGGTCCTGCGAGTTCTCCAGGGCGCCGGGGTCCGGAGGCGACGCCGCCCCCAAACGCCTCAGTCTCGCGCCTCCTCGCTTCGCACCTCACATAATTCCGAAGCCATTCCGAGTCCCGCCCATTGGAAAGCGGGCGCTGACCAGTGGCTCCCGGCATCTCCTGCATCCGGCCCGGTTTCTGGGAATACTTTCGCCCTCCCCTCGTGCTCCTCCTCCCCCTAAACCCCAGTCGCCGACTCGAGTCCAATGTTTCGCCCGGTTGCATCTCGCATTTAATAATCATTTCTGCTGCCGTTGCCGTTGCCGTTGCCACTGCTGCCTCTGTTGTTGCTGCCGCTGTTCTGTCCTTTCCGTTGTTGTTGCTGGCACTGCTACCCTGTCGTGTTTACTGTTGATGCAGTTGCTGCAGACGCGGTCGAGCCGCTGCACCGAAGAGCAAAGGCAAAAGTTCCTGCTCCAGCTCCAGCTCCAGAATGGACGGAAACTTTCGCCCCGGTCCACCCACGCACCCCTCGCCATCTGCATCCGCGCCGCTCCTTTTAAATATGAAAATTATATCAGGATGGGAGGGTGGGCAACGAGGAGATGAAAAAATGTTTATAAATTGTCGGTGGAAAAAGGAAGCTCGAAATTCGTAACAGAGTGGCGGAGACGCCAGAGCCAAATTTCCCTAAATGCACGAATGCACGAAATTTAAATGGAATTTCAGATCAAATTTCACCTTTGAAACCCTCCGACGAGTCGCGACTTTCAACGATCTGATGGAGATGAGAAGGAGGGGCGCATATGAAGGAGAGAGCTGCACAACTCACTCTCTCTCTCTCCATCCGAAGACACTGAGATCTCGCTTTTTATCGCACACACACACACCTCGGCACTCTCACGCACACACACACACACACCAATGCCAAACGTCAACAGCAAGCACTCCTTTGTGCTCATAAATATTCCCCGACCATTTGCTCTTTGAGGTTCCGCGGTGGAGCCGACCAAGGGCCCGGCCGCTGGCCCGCGCCCCACTCACCCGTAAGTAATCACTTTGCGCAGGGGGGATCCCTTCCGGACGACGCCGAGCATTTTCTGGGCCGGGAAGAGCGGGATCTCGGCCAGATCGCAAATTTCCTTCTCGCTAAATGTGTCCGAGATTATTTTATACGCGGTCGCCACATCGATGTGGAAGGCGAATCCTGTGCTCGTCCACGGCCAGCGCAGCATCGGAGACCACGGACGATACCCGAGGGCGCGGTGGAAGGAAGGGCACGGAAGCGGGAGAGAGAGAGCGATGCAGTTGCGTTGTGGTCACCAGGAACCGGGTGCCGGCACGGGGCCCAGGTAGAGTTGAGCATTGTTCCGCAGAGAGCGTGAAAAGAGAAGGGAGTGAGAGGCGAGAAGGTAAGAGAGAGAGAGAGAGAGAGAGAGAGAGAGATTAGGGGGAGGGGGAGAGAGAAGGAAAGGAAAGGAGGAGAGCTCGGGGCATCACATCAGTAAAACAAGCGCAACAACAACGGGCGCATTAAATTAAACAAACATCGAGAGCGAGAGAGAGGCAACCGACAGACAGTCGGAGGACGCAAGAGGGAGTGCGGGGAAACAGAAAAGGACAAAGCCGTCGAGGGAGCTGTGGGTGAGGGAAAACTTGGGGAGAGAGGAGGGCACGCTGGAGCCGTGGGGACCCGAGACCTCGAACGGTTGCATCAGGGTAGACAGAGTGAGAGGGACCCGGACCCGGACCCAGGCCCAGAGGTAAAAACACAGCACAATTAAACATGCAAAAAGAACTGAGGAATACAGGGCGAAAGGAATACGGAGGGGGGGGGAGGAGGAAGAGGGAGAGGGAGCGAGAACACAAACGAGAACTTATTGTTGGCCAGGCGGCGGTCGGGGCGGAAGGTGGGGTTGAGGAAACGCTAGGGATAGGGAAGAAAGGCAAGGGCAGAGGAGCGGCGAGCGGCGAGCGGCGGCGGTGAGAGGGGTCGTAGGATAATGAATCAAGTAATGAATAAATGAAATTATTTAGAAAATGTCCGAGGGACGGCGACGGCGACGGCGGCGCAGGTGGCGGGTTTCCGCAGTCGGCAACGTGCAGCACATGCGGAAACGGCGCCAACGAGAGTGACAACAACATATTTCACAACAACAAGAGCGCAAGCAGCAGCAACAAGGCCACCGGACCTGCAAGAAAACAACAACAACGACAACAACATATATGTTGCTCTCGGGAATGGACCACAAAGCAGACATTAGCCGGGTTAAAACCGTAGCAGAAGCAGCGGCAGCGGCACGGCAAAATAAGACAACGACAAGCGCAGAAAGAACCAAAGAGGTGGCCAGCACAGCAACAACAACGAGAACAACAACACAAGCAATGACAACTACAGCTACAAGTTTGTTGCAACCCCATCATTATCATCAACCCCATGATGATGACCACAATGAGGTGAAAAACATCACCGACCGCCGGGGACCACGAGAGAAGCTGAGGGGGAGAGGGCGCGAGGGGGCCGGAGAGCACGGCGGGCTCGCAGAGAGCGACAGAAGAAGTAACGAACCGGAGAGGACGAGCGGATGAATGAAAGGACTTGAAATTCAAGCCGCATAAATGGGGCTCTGTGACTGTGTGTGAGGGTGTGCGTGTGCATGTGCGGGTGTTTATTGCATTCAAGTGTATGTGTGGGAGCGGCAGAGGCATGGGGTGAGGGGGGGAACCTCGGATATTGTGCAAGGAAGAAGCTGCGGCGACGACTACAACAAGACCAACTACAACAGGTGCAACAACAACACGTGCACCCACGACAACTGCGGTGGCAGCAACAACGACGACGTGAATGATAGCAGCAACAATAACTGTAACACCGACATGAATGACAGCTACAACAAAACAATCAAAGGACAAACAACAACAACAACAACAACAAGAACAGCCAGACACTTAAACCCGCAAAAGCAAAAGGTTGCAGCAGATTCTTCTTGCTTTTGCTTTCATAATTGAGGCTCCAAAGACACACGCACACACCCACACACTGACACAGAGACACAGTCAGCGACAGAGACAGACCGGCCAGGAGACCGACGACGGCACCAACAGTGGCTGACGAGCGAGTGCAGCGGCCTTGACCCGGCTTGAAGTGCGACCAGCGACAGGCACCTGAGCGTCGTGGGAAAGAGAGAAAGAGGGAGAGGGGAGGAAGAGGAAGAAAGGGGGATAAAGCGGGAGAAAGAGAGGCCCTTCGCCCACCTCCCTTCTGCAGCCTGGCCATGCCGCGGTCCGGGTCGAACCAGTTGGAGGCCTCATTGGTCTTCGCGTGCGCCCCGCTCTCGTGGCTGTGCAGGATCTCGCGGTAGGACTTGGCCTGCGAGACGGGCGGCGGCGGCGGCGTCGTCGGCGGCGGCTGGTCGTTCGGCGGCAGGAAGCCGGGGTCGGCGCTCATCGGCAGGCTCGAGATCTTCTTCGCGTACAGCTCGATCGCCACCGGGTCCTTCGTGAGCTGCAACCGAGAAGGCGGAGGGTCAACAGCGACTGGCAAAAGGGGTCGACAATGGAGGACGAGGAGGACTCGGCCACTGACCAGGAAGAAGTCGCGGTTGTAGATGATGTCCTCGATGCCGAGCTGGAGCGAGCTGTGGATGAGGTCGCGCAGCGTGCGGATCGTCTTCGGCTTCTCCATCAGCAGCGAGCCGACGATGCTGGCCGAGTAGAACTGGTAGATGGCGAAGGAGAAGAGCAGGGAGGTGGTGACGATGCAGCGGCCCGAGAAGAAGCTCGTCGAGTACGCCAGACCTGCGAACAGTGAACGAGACGAAGAGGGCGAGGACAAAGAAGGGATCGAAAATGAGAATAACCGAGGAAGGACCACCGAGGGACAAGGCAGGGGGGCGGAAGAATTTCGGATCAAAACGCGGTTGAACGGAAAGGACACGAATCTTCGGTCCGTGCCTGACAGGCCCGATTGACGGCGGAGACGGAGACGGTGGCGGGGGTGGAGACGCCGGGGTGAGGCCGGATGTACCTGGGATTGACTTTAATTAGTGGGGCGTAAACCGCAGTTCGATGAGAAAACAAATGGGGAAACTCATTAAGCGTTAAGTAATTGCACGCAGGTGATTGGCAACGTAATTAATTTCCCAGGCAGGCCGGGGCGGGAAGCCGGGGAAAAGAAGGATGGAAGGAAATTGCTTTAAAGCAAGTAGGAAATTACTACGGTAGCGATATCGACATCGCCATCGCCATCAGCGGCAGAAGGGTTTCGACAACATCTGGCCGGGCGAACGGCTCCGATTCTGCTGATGATCCTCGGAAGTGGGGGCGGGAGTGAGGCCGGGGAAGCAGAAATCGATTGCAGAAAATGCCGTAAAAAACATGGGTTTTGCATTTAGCAAGAGCTTCAAGAATTCAATCAACTCATCGGAAAAGGTTTGCGGTGACAGGCAAGTTGAGGGAAGGCTAATTGGGGAGACGGTTCCGAGGGAGGTCGACAGAAACACTCGACCAGGATTTCGAATTCCCACAAAATCCCCACTTTTCTCACCACCGGATATTTATTGTGAGGACCCACAGAACACGGGAGAAAGGCAGGGAAATCTGTCGCCTACTGGTTGCAGGGAAGGTCTTCAGGATTGCCGCCAATGTTCGCCTCACGCCCGCTCCGCTCTCGACATAAATTGCTCCGAACGCCGCAATTTTTCCTTCCCTTTCGGGAGCAACTTTCTCCCGGGAATTTCTTCCTTCGCAGAGAGCAGAAACACACACACATTTGCACTCTTTCGCTCCCGTCCGACCCCAGCACGAAGCGCTCGGTGGCACCAACTGAAATCACTTTCAATTTGAACGCCTCCGGAATCTTCCACTCCAGCACACCTATCGTCCTTCCCCTCTGACCGCTCGGTGGCCGCGAACCAAATGGCAAAGATAATCAATTCTCGGGAATCGTCCGAGAAGCGCAAAAGTTTGGTCGCAGGACGAACATAAATTTCGCCGGCACGCATTCTCGGGCGACGCTTTCATCATGGTCGCAGGGCCGCCCTCTCGGGCTCCCGCCCTCCTCGTCGTCCTTACCTTGCTGACAAATCGAACCGATGTAGAAGAGCGTGGACTCGAGGAAGAGGCCGACGCGTCGCTGGGACGCATCGGCGCCGTCCCGGCCGCAGAAGACGTTGCCGCAGCGCACGAAGCGCCGCCGGAAGCCGCGACCCTTGCCAGGCGGGGCTGGCGGAGCAGCTGTTTGTTTAGCGACGGCCGTCGTGGTCCTGGTCCCAGTCCTGGTGGCTCCGCCCGGCGCCTGGGCGAGGGCGGGCGGCGGCCGCGGCAGGAGGAACCGCGTCGGGGCGGCTGCAAGGAAGAAGCACAGAGACAGGAAGTTGGTGAACGAGTGAGACAAAAGGGAGAAGGCAGCGAGTGCGGGGCACGGAAGACGCGGAACGGAAAAAGTCCCGGCGTGGAGGGAGCGACCGGAAAATGAACATCCTGCGGGAATTTAATAGCCATGATCGCTCATAATTCATCGAACCGTGTTTTTTCGGTGCCCGCCACGGACGTAGAAAGGGACAGCGAGCTGAGGGAGAGAGACAGAAAGGAGAGGCGTCCGCAGCGAGCGAATGCGCTGCGGCCGCGTTAAATTCTTGAAAATTGAAAGTTTTGATTTATCATGTCGGAAACTTTTCACGACTTCTCTCCTGCGCCTTCCTCGCAGGGCTCCGGCGCCTCCTCCGCGCTCCCCCTTCAAGTCATCCGCCTCCTCGTCCTGCTCCTCCTCGTCCTTCGTCTCTCCACGCGGATCGACCACTTGGCAGCCGAAAGTTTTCGATTGCGTTTCGGGGCCGTTTTTCATCGAGCTGTCTGGAGCGTGCCCTTTGAAGTGCGGTTGCATTCGACTCCCTTGTCTTCCCCTGCGCCTCCCCATCCAGCGCCACTTCACCGAGACTCCACCGTTCTCCCTCCCTCCCCGCGCTCTCCTGCTTCGGCGGACTTCTCGTGCTCTCGAGGCGAGTCGATATCGTTGCGGTTTTCCCAGTTTTTATTGTCTCTTCTGGTTCCTGCGCCCATTACTTTCATTGCCGTCTCCCCCGCGCCCCCTCTCTATTTGTTGCTGCTCGTGGCCAAGGGCACTAAATAATGGGCGCCTATTTTCGTACTATTTTCTCTCTCCTGTCGCGGCTTTGGCTAAATATTTTCAACGGAACATTTTTGCAATGCAAAGAAGCGAAGATTGCGACGAACGGGAGGCACTGAGAGAATAGAGACAACGAATTAATTGAAGTCCCTTTCGCAGAATTTTGCCTCGAGGAGGAGAGAATTCGGAGAGCTCTCGGGTTGGGGAGGACGAGGGTTTCAGAGGGAGACCTAATTTCACATTCGATTTCCAAAAGGTATTTGTTTAACGTCAGCTTTGTAGCCAATATTTTTGCTCAGATTTTTCAGTGAAATCAAGGTCGACGAATTTCAAAAGTTTCAAACCATTTCGCGGAATTCAAACTCAAGATTCTACTTCATCTGTTTCCCACAATTGCCTCGCCTGCGACCCGGGGACTCCGTTCCCGGGATTCCGTCCGCTTCGCGACCTCGCCTAACTCCCGATTTTCTTACTCCTGGCTTCGGCGGCGCCTCCGTCCTCGTCGCAGGTCCGCGGTGCCAGCTTGCGCTCCACGCTGGTCAGGGCCCACAGCAGCACGATGGTGGCGACGCCGCAGACGCCCAGCAGGATCCAGACGTCGTTGGAGAAGGGCTGCAGGAACACGATCCGGTCCTTGGTCGTGCTGCGCGGGTGGCGGAAGATGAAGCAGGGCCTGCAACGAAGAGGGGTGGCGAAGATGAGCCGAGGACCTCTCGCGGACCCTCGGGACTGGGGTCGAGTCGGCGGCCCCGACAAATCCACACAATTTCCGAAAATTATTGAAAATCAACAGAGGGAATTGAAAATCCATCCCGAGACGGACTGCGGATTCCGATTCAATTAACGTGTCAGGCCGGGACCGCAATAACAACGTGTGGCGTGTACGAGGACACAACAAGTACTTTTACAAGGACACGGATGGCTCCGCCCCGATGAGCCGGAGACACCGGGGACAGGCATCAAATTGCCGTTAACACCAGTGGCAACAAGGCCGGCAGCGCGACAGATTTATTTCTAAACAAGAAAAATGGGAATTTAATCGCCCTCCGAGCCCTCCGCGTCCTCCCTCCTCGGCCGCCCCTCGCCATCGCGCGGGACAGCGCAATGAAGATTTATCGTGTGTTGACTGCGAGCGGCGCGGACTCCACCCGAGACCGAGACCGAGTCCGAGGACCCTCGGGGCGACGTTTTGCGTCATTTTTTATGCAATTGACAGGTAACAATATGCCAAGCCAACCAAAACCGCAGCGCAGCTCCATCCATCGTCGGTCGCCCCGGCCCCGTAAGCGGCACCAGCCCCGTCACCGGCCCGAACCCAAGTCAGGTTGCTTGTGGAATCTGCGGAGGACGAGGTTGAAGCAGTGGCCGGTCAGGCAAACACCTTGACGCCAACAAGGGCAACAACGACAGCGGGACGCAAAGACAACGAGGGAAAAGCACAGCAACAGTAATATCTGCTCCATCAATATCTTACGCGTCAACAGCAACGACGACGATCCCGATGGACTTTTAAACGTTTGCGTTCAGTCCGAAGTCCGACCTGGCCACGGACTTCACCCACAGCCACCTCCCACGCACGGCCATCGACCCCCTCGTCAACACCTGACCACCGGCAGGGACCCGACCCCACCCTCGGCGCCTCGACTCACCTGGCCACCCACGTCTGGGTCGTGTAATCAATCACCTTGGCACGTTCGATGCGAAAGAAAATCGGGGAACCTCCGATATCGGACTGGTTGCGCATCAGGCTCCCGATCATCCCGTCGAAGTTGCCGTTCTTCATGTAGCCCCAGGAGCTGGCCTTCGATAGCACCAGGCTGCGGAGAGCGAAGGAAGGAGGGGGAAGGAAATGTAATTGAAATTGAAAATTGTTGAAAAATTCGAAAATAATTGGTGGAACTCGAGGTGCGGCGGATCCCATTATCCTTCTCATTGTTTGCCCAGCGTCGAGTGGTTCCGGAGGAGACTTGGGACGATGCGGAAGGCAATGGGATGGAGAGTGGGCGCAGATTGGTGTTGATTCGAATTGGCGCGTTATGCGGGATTATGGGGATCCCTGCTCGATTGGCAGCCGGCTCGAGCCGATGTCCCTTCCCTCTAGAGCCGCAGAGCCTTCCTTAATAATCCGGTGACTTTTTCATTATGCAGATTTCTTCCAAAGATGCCTAATTCCATGATCATCACAAAGATCGAATATTCCAAATAGAATAATGGTAAATAAGAGCATGCAACTACTAAAGAAACCATCATCGGGTTCAGTTCGCGACCCCACCTCCAGATCTCTGGGAGTTGGGGAGCCTCCGTTTTCGCGGTTCTATGGCCGAAGACGCTCCCCTGATTTCCATGTCACATTTTTCCAGCTCGAGATGATTCCCGCCGAGCTTTGGCGCTGCGGTCGGGGCTCTAAGGACGTCACGTTGGATGCTTTAGCGCAGCGAGCGCTCACAAAGAGCTTTTCGAGATCCCGCTAAATGGTTTATCCTGTAATCTAGCCAGCAGTCGTCGAACACTCGAGCAACAACGGGATCCCTTAAGGCCGCCCACCTGCTCCGGCGGAGGCGAAGGTTCGAAGAGAGTCAGCTGGGGATCGGGAGGGGTAGGGGGACTGGGGTAGGGCAGGTGTGGGAAAAGAATGGGGAGCGGGTGGAGGAGGAGGAGGAGGAGGAGGAGCGGCAGCCGCGCGAGGCCACCTTCGACGCACGCACGCAGTCCCCGAGTTCCAGCCGTCGACGATGACGAACAGGAGCGGGTGCGGGTGCGGGTGCGGGTGCGGAAGCGGGAGGAAGGGGTGCAGCGGGAGGAGTCAGTGGCAAACCTGAAGTTGAACATGTCCCGGACGTGGGTGAGGAGGACGTAATTGAAGCGATTCATTGAATCCAGATGAGTATCGTAATGTGTTGTCAGATACTGCTCCAAGGAATCCGAGTTGTTCTTGTGAATGATCTGCGGCGGATGAGAGAGAGAGAGAGAGCATACGATGGAGGTGAGAACGGGAGACGAGACCAGATGAGATGAAGGAAAGCCCCGACGAAGAGAGGGATGAGCTGGAGATGGATTCGGGGTGGAGGCGGGGGTCGATAAAAGGAACATGTTGCGAACAATGACACGAAGGAAGCCACCGAGCAATTTGCGAACAAGCACATTTGCACCCCCTGGGGGAGGGAGGGCGCCACGGCCCATCGCCCCCCGCCCCTCGCCAGGGGCGCTCGGTGACGGCGACACTATTTCTGCGGGATGCCGGGGATTTTGCGGGATTTTCGATGCAACCTCGGGGGAGATTCTTTTTATTGCGAGAGCGATTTGCGTGCGAACGGCAGGACAGTGTGTGTGTGTGGGTGTGTGTGGGACATTTGCGCAAATGTGTGACAGCGGTGTGGTGGTTGTTGTTGCCAATGCCGCTGTTACCACGCCTCACAAGCCAGCAACAACATTTTCAGATGTATTAAATCCCACCCACACAAGAAGGGAATATTTGTATGAGTGCGTCTGGGTGGGTGAGTGCGACAGAGGCAGGAAAGGAGAGCGACAGAGTGAGGCGTGTTGGGGTGGGAAAAGGACAGCACGAGACACGAGAGCGCTTGGGAAATCAAAGACGCTGAGTTTCCCCAATAACAACAGCAACGGAAACAACAATCAAAGCAGCAGCAACTACAATAAAACCAACAACATTGGGACAAGCACAATGGGAACAACAAGCATAAAGTGCGCAACAACAACGGCGTGCCAAACAACAACGGCGTGCCCAACAACAGCAGCAGCAGCAATGTGACCATCAGCAACACATTCGCTCAGCTGTTGACATGACAGCACGTAATCGGACGGGGATCCTGGGTGGATCCTGTGCGTGCTCCAAGTGTATCAAACCGAGGGTCGCGGGAGTCAGGGAGGTCGAGGTGGAGGTGGAAGTGGAGAAGTTGGCGGAGCTGGAGACGGGGAGCGGGAGCGGGCGACGATTTCGGGCTTTTCTCTCACCACATTCGAGCATCGGATGCGTGCATTTTTCATGTCCATGCGGCGAGTGATTGTGGTCGATTCCCGGTACCAGAGGGCCAGCCGGAAGCCGTGGTCGAGCGAGAAATTTCCAATTTCCGAAATGTTCAATTGGCCGCCGTACTGAAGGCCTGGACTCCTGCGAACCGAGCGGAAAGGCAGATAAGAACGAGAGATCGCTGGATGGAAGAAATGTGTTCGGCAGAGGAAGAGGGCGGGAAGAGGAAGGAGATGAACTGTGGAACAAAATGGGAAATTAATAAAGAATTAAAACTAAATGGCATCGACTTCATTCAACTTTATGCGGGGCAAACGAACTCAGTTGAGTGATCAAATTTTTGCAAATTTATCACATAAATTTACTTAAAAAATAAAGAACTATCCCTGACCTGGAACCGTAGAAATTTTCTGAGAAGTTCTGAGAAGTTTCACACATATTCTTGCAAGTTCTTTAAACTGCATGAAGCCCAAGAATCCTACAAATGAACAGAACGCATTCCAGTCTAAAGACCAGTCCTAGGAAGGCGATCCCCGCCCACTGCCATCTCCCGCCCCTGGCCCTGGTCCACATCGAGCGATGTCTGCATAAACGTTTGATTAAAAGGGATTCCTAGCACAAATAATAGTTATTTTTTCCGTCGGAGCTTCTGCTGTTGACAAAGTGTATTCCACTCGGTCGTCGTTGTTGTTGCGGCTCGTGTTGTTGCTGTTGCTGCCGTAGTCTCCCATGATGTCGTTGTTATCATAGCCATTCATGTTGTTGCAGTAGTTTTGGTTGTTCAGTAGTGGTAGTTGTAGTTGTACTAGTTTTTCCTTGTTGTTCTTGCCAGATCAATTTCGTTTGCACTTCGTTTCGATATCGTTTCAGTATTTATTTTGTGCTCTCGTACGCCCCGGGACGTACGGGTCCTCCTCGTCCTTCCCCTGGTCCACATCGGGCCGACCCCAACCGTCCCTTCCTCCCCCCGCTCCCGCACCCCATCATCGCGGACCTCCCCAAGGATCAACGTTTCCAATTGAGTTTTGACTTTCGATTTTTCGTAATCAACTCCGTTTTTTCGTTGTTCCCGTGCTTGTTGCTGGGTGTTTGGGTGCGCTTTTTGCACACATCCACACAGTTTTCAATGTCCGTGCGCCCGTCGCCAACCCTGGGTCCCAACCCAGGGCCGGCCCTCGTTTAGTTTCGTTGGATTTTAATTTTGAATGAACTTTCAATCAACAAGTGAAGACAGGGGGCGCGGGAGACGAACAGACAAGCAGACAGACAGACAGACAGACAGAAGGAAGGACAAACACGAGAGGAGCGAGTCAACAGACGACTGGGGGAAACAGACCGAGAGTTCAAACTGTGGAGTTTTGTCGCCGAACCAGCCTCGAAGCCAGACGAACTTAAAGTGAGAGAGCGAGAGGGCAACCGAAGGGAAATCAGCAAATAATGAGGAGGAAGGACGGGAACCCAACCCCTTCTTGGACGCTGGAACGGATGGCAAGGACTCGTCCCACGGACTTCAAGTGGTCGCGGGGACGACGAGTGTCGACCGAGCAGCTCGAGCCGTTCGATCGATCGTCGTCGTCAGAGCCGCATCGTCAAAATCCGCGTCGACTCACCAAACATCGCGGAGCCGGTAGTAATCCTTCCTTTGAAGTGTCTTGTTAGCAACGTCCTCCGCCTCCGCCCCCGCCCCGGAGGTAGCACCGAAGTCGACCGAGGCAGCGACGGCCCGAGTGCGCCTCGCCAATATTAGTTCAGTGTTTGGGTTCATGTCGATTTTTTCGAGAAACTTTTCAATAATCTCCATGTCATCGTCCTCGGCAGCGGGAACTTGGCGTTGGCGTTGTTGCTGTGGCTGCTGCTGGTTGAGACGTCGTTGTTGTCGTTGTCGTTGCTGTTGACGGTTGCCAGTGACATATTCGCCATTATCCGGCAATAACTTGGCATCGACAACGCCATCGGCAGCGACGCCCAGGCGCTTGGCTACAGTTGCCGATCGAATATCGCTGGTGGCAGGAGCGCTTGCATTGTCGTTCCGATTGCTGTTGTTCTCATCCCGACTCTCGTTGTTCTCATCCCGATTCTCGTTGTTGTTGTTGTTGTTTTTGTTGTTGTAATCGCTCGCTGTTCGGCGATTAATGCCGAAATCCTCCTCAATCAAGAGCCAATGATGCCGTGCGTTAAAAAGCGCTTTGTTCGAGGCCTGCATGCGTTGGTTCGTTCGTTCGTTTGTGTTTTTGTTGTTATTGTTGTTGTTGTTGTCGTTGTTGTTGTTATGATTGTGATCATTTTTGTTGACGTCGAAGTTAGAGCCAGCAACGTAGCCATTGTTGTCGTGGTCGTTGTTGTCGCCATGCAGCAGCCGTGGGAAGGAAAACGCCAAAAGAAAGAGAGAGCGTGAGCGGAAAGGAGGGGAAACAAGAATAACATGGAGAGACAGCGAGAACGAGTGCGGGCATGAGAGAGTGAGATGGGAGAGAGACGGACGGAGTGGATTGAGAAAGGAGTCCTTTTTCATTAACGACCAGGGCGGGGGATCGGGAGACGGCGACGGCGGCCGAGGACAGGCGGAATCACAATCAAGGCAACGGTAACGACGGAGCGAGACACGGCGGGGAGGAGGGGGAATGAGAGGCAAAGAGACGGGGCGGGCGCGGCGGATCCTGGCGCGGGCCACCACCGGGAGCGCGGATTCAGCTCGATTTGCGATTCCGGAATCAATTACAGCGGGATTACCAATTACTCCCATCGCTCCAGCGAGGGAGAACAGGACAAAAAGGCCCGGAGGGAGACGGGGTGCGGGGTGCGGGGAACGGGGAGCGACGGAGGAGGAGGCGAGAAAGGACTTCGAACGACGCGCCAAGAGCTCGAGCTCGAGTTCGCGTTTGGGGTTGGGTTGGGTTCGTTTCGATTTTCGATTTTCCAAAACATCGTCGACTTTGGCATTCGCGATGTTCAGCGGTGGAGGGAGATTTGGACGTTAAATTCACCGGCGAAACGTTCCCTAGAAGCCATGTTTGACTTTAAGAATCACTGGCTGCCCTGGAAATTATTAATTAATAATTATTCCGCCCAGTTCTGAGCATTTCATCATTTCATCATCCCTGTCAATGACTACAGCGTTCAACTAACATTTGCTTCCTTGTCTTTAAGTTGCAAATTAAACAGGTCTCTTCCTGCAATGGGTAAACACCCTGAAACCGGATTTAAATTCGCCTTCTCTTGGCCGCAATTGTTCTGTTACCACGACCGTCTTCGCGGGCTCTCAGCCCAGAGCGAGCGACGGCAAGGTGGCAACAGCGACCGATTCGATTTGCGAAATTAACTCAAACACGCACACGAGGGAATGGACCGCTCTACAGCAACAACAGTGGGCAATACAACAACAAAAACACCAAGTAACACAACAAAGACAGTATGCTACGCAACAATAACAACAACAAACAATGGTACGAACAACATCAGCATCCTGAGCAACAGACGGAATACATATGTATTTACGTGTATGTACAACAAGGGCAGCAACCAGAGCAACAACAACAAGAACCACATGAAGAATGACATCAGCAACTTCCACCAACAATAACGATTTCACAAACTACAACAACAACAACAACAACAATGTTAGTAACAACTTCGACAACAGCAACAACAAGACGAACCGAACACATCACGATAATCTCCAGAGTGCAATATCAACAGAACCGATAGCAACGGCGGTAACGCCCACAACCACAGCCCCGCGGGCGAGAGGGAGACAGAGAGATAGACAGCGAAACAGATGGGGGCGAGAGAGAGAGAGAGAGGGCATTGGTAGCAACAACGATTGAATACAATGCAATTTCATGGAATTGAATTGAATACAATTAATATTTACAACTGAACCGTTCTATAAATACCGAAGGGCGGAGAGAGCGAGGGAAGAGGGGAAGGGAGAGAGAGGGAGAGAGCGACGCCGGAGAGGGCGGGGTAAATGGAAAAGATGGATCGAGTGGAGCCGACGGCCAGACGGAGGGGTCTCCAGAACCGAATGGGACGGAGGCGGGGGACGGGAAACGGGAAACGAGAGCGAGGACGAACGACATCCGTGTGAAAGAGACGAATGAGTGGTAACGGAAACGGCAACGGCAACCGAAACCCCTCGAGAAGCTCCAGGACTCACCAGCTCGATGAGTTTGCGACTGGCCGCGCCGCACGATAAATCGACGACCAGGATTTGACGCAGCCGATCGTTGCGCAGCACGACCTCCTCCAGCCAGTTGCCCTGCGAGAACGAGGCCCTGTCGCCGGCCCCTCCCCGGGCTCCGCTTCCCGCCGCCGAGGAGTCGCCACCTCTGGACCCGAGCCCCGCTCGCGCTCGGGATCCAGACCGAACTCGGGCTCCTGCGAGGCCCGTGGCGACTCTTGAGGGTCGCCGGTAGAGGTTGTTGCCGTTGAATCGGTAGTTGTTGTTATTGAAATTGTTGTTGTTGCTGTATCTGTTACTGTTGTAGGCGTTCCTGCGCTTATTGATTAATTGATCGATTTGCACAACTTTAATTAAAATGCCCTTTGGCTGGCTGTCGTTGCCGCTGACGCTGCCGGTGCCTCTGCTGTGATCGTTGTCGTTGCCGGGGACGTTGGCGACAGTCAGGAAATTGCTCTCGTCCTTGTCCACTTTGGTCGTTGGCCGCCCCGAAGTTGTTGCTGTTGTTTTTGTTGTTGTTGTTGGCTCTGGAGGTGCTCCCGCTGCTGCTGCTGTTGTGCTTGTTGCTGGCAAGTACATCCGTCGCAATATTTCAATTGTTTTAATATTGCATGCAGTCGCCGGCGTTGCTGGTCCATTGTTGCCGTTGTTGCGCCCCCGATTGTTGTCGTTGCCGACTCTGCATGTAAAGAGCGTGACCCGCGGTATCTGCTTGAGTTTAATTGCGAAATCGTAGATTAACTTTTGCTGCAAGTCGAACGACAGATCGTCGCCAGCGCCATCAACATCAACAGCGGACTCCTTATCGCTGTCCACGTAAATGTTTTCGCTGGCGTTGCTGTGGTTCTCGATGCCACTGTTGTTGTCGCCATCAGCAACGGCACCGGGTACTTTATCGTCGCTTCCGCCGGCCCCTGGACTCCCTCCAGCCCGACTTCCGCCCTCGCTCGGATCCTCGTTAAACGCGGTGGCGTCGCCTGCGGTCGTCGCCGTCGTCTTCGGCTCCGCCCGCTTCTTCCGCTGCCTCTGCCCCCCCATCTCCTTCTTCCTCTCCTCCCCACCTTTCTCCCCTCCGTCGTGCTTCCGTTGCCCGCTCGCCTCCTCCCCCTCATCGGCTGCGCTCTCATTTCCCAATGGCTGCAGATTGCTGAAGTTGCCGCCGTTCTTCTGCTGCTCCTGCTTTCCATTTTTGTAAATCATCTCGTGTCCATTGTTGTTGGCGTCGATGCCGTTGTCGCCGCAATCGATATCGCCTTCGTCATTACGATTGCCCGATTGTTCCTCGGTCACTGCCTGCCTCGCGTCGTTCCTCGATTCAAGGATGTTGTTGTCGTTCGCCTTGTTGTTGCTGCTGCTGCCCTCTGGAGCTGCAGCCACCTCGGCCACCGGCCCATCATGAACGCCACTTGCTTCCACGAGCCCGGCCTCCAACGCCAGATTGCTGATGTCAGTGTTGTTGTCATCATTGTTGTTGTTGTTCTTGTTGTTGTTGTTGTTTCCGGTACTGTATGTCCGCCGTATTAACGTCCATATTAAAATTAACAGCAAGGCCTTTACTTTTGTATTAAAAACTTTACGCTTTGTCTGCGACATCGTAAATCCGCTCGCAAGGATTCTCTTCGCTCCTTCGCGCTGGTTGTCTCTTTCCCTCGCTGGCCTCCGCGCCTCCCTCCGCTCTTCCTCTTGCTCGCTGTCGCTCGTCCTTCCTTCCTTCTTCCTTCCCTCGCCCAGTCCACCTTGCCTTCTTCAACTTCGGGGCTCTTCGTCGAGCAATTTGAGAGTTTTTACGCGCTGCTCCTTCCGCTGCTCCTGCTCCTGCTGCTGTTGCTTCCTCGGTTGGTTTCTTGTTGTTGGTGGTTCGTGAAAGCGCGAACCAGAACGCAAGCAAGACAAAGGGCGGTGGACGGTTTTAAAAACTTTCTCTTGTCTCGCTTATCGCCGCGTTTACGCGCTCTAAAAACGCAACCCCGCGCAAAGTGCGTTTCCGTTTCCGCTGCTTTAATGGCCGTCGCCTGTGTCGTCCTGTTGCTGGCTGCTGCTGCCCTGCTGCTGCTGTGTGTGACGGAGCGAGACCTTTGGAAGGCTGGGCAAATCCATAAATTTGTGAAGCTATTTAAACGCGCTTCCGCTCTCGACAAGCGTCGTCCGGGGACGTTATCGCTGTCTCCCTCCCTCTCGCTCGCCCAGCCTGTCCTTGTTACGGCTGTTATTGTCATGGAGGTCCTCACCGTCCTCATTGTTGTCCTGTCCTGTCCTGGTTGTTGTTGTCGTGGTTATGGGTGTCCTCGTGTCGCTGGCCGTCAGTTTTGAAATATTAATTCGGGTCGCTTTCAATCAATTTTTATTATTTTCGCTCTCCTTAGAATGCACATAAAAGTCCACGAAAAGAACGAAAAATTTGAAAATTATATACAAGCGATCGCTTCTTAGTGGCCATCGACACTGCGCGAAATTACGGCGGATTCACCCCATTTGCCACGAGCCGAAGCGCGACGACCGGCCCGCGACCCGTGACCGGTAAAATGTGCAATTAACCGTTAGAACGACCCCATGTACCGTGCGATTTTTTGATTCCATAGGTCGAGCGGGAAATTTGTGCCTGGACATGATCGGCGGATCCACATAAAGCGAGCAAAATGCGCCCTCTCCTTCATTTTTAGACGTCTAAATCGACATTTTTGTACGTTACAAAACACAAGTAGTTTATTTTCTGCCAAGTTGAAGAAAAGACACACTGGAATTTTCCAGAGATTTTTCACTTTCGCTTTCCCCTCAACTGCTCTCCGTGTAGTCGAGATGCCGTCAGGCATTGAATTCGATTAAAGCTTCCTTCCTGCCATTTACATTTCTCCTGCTTCCTCGCCCGCTGCCCAATTAAAGTCGCTTCCTCATCGCCTCCCCTCCGCCCCCAACCGTCGGTCGACGTCTGCGCCGCGCATTCCATACAAATATACCGCAGAATAATGCCATTCAGGACACATTCAACTGCACTTGACAAATTATTCAATTACGGCAATCATTTGAAAATAATAACTCATTCGCAACAAGAGCTTCATCTGTCCGCCACCGCCCGCTCCGCCCTACCCGTCTGCCGTCGCCGTCCAGTTGACATCTGACAGGTTGTCAACTGGATGCCCGCCGTAATTACAGCGGAGGTCAAAAGTGCGGTCAGCTGCTTAAAATCGCCACTGATGGGTGTAATTAAATGGAGCAGTTGTGGAGACGTGCAGTGTGCAGGGGAACAGGTATCGGAAGAACGAAGATCACGAGCCTAGGGCCAATTAGACTATGGGAAATATGGATATTGCGAGTTGCGAAGGGAAAGAGTGGTCAGCGATAAAGAAGTGAATAACATTGTATAGCATTATAAGAAAACCTCCCAGTAAAGATGTTGCTAAGCATTTGGAAAGGACAAGGAAAAGGAACACAAGGAAATATTTTTATAAAACTTTCATACAGCAGAAGGAGAGACGACATAGTGAAGGGAAGGAAATCCCAAAACTATTTCAAGGGACTTCACAATAGTCAATGATGGACCCTGTCAGGGACGTGGACTCAAATCTGTTTCAGCACTTAACCCTCTGACATGCACGATCCCTGAGGAATTACAAGGATTATTTTCGAAACTACAGCGTCAGCGACAGCGACAACAACAACTACACACAACAAGACACGAGTACAGGAACAAAAAACAGGTAGCAGGATGGCGAGATGGCTCAGGAAATGTCAGTCGCCGTGTCATTATTCAACTTTTATAAGTTGCCCGAATTACGCAACAACAACAACAACAAGATCGACACCAGCAACAACTGCCTGCAGCAAAGAGCCGGGACAATAAAACAATTAGCCATTCTGTCAACCTCGAAGCTCCCTCAGTGACGATTTGGACATTTCGACCGGGTCGGTCCAACACCCCGAGGGTCGCCCACGCCACGACCCGCCCCCACACAACAAAATACATACACTTGGCACACATACACCACCATGGCTGCGAGGGTGGGAGTAGGAGTGTGTTATTCATACGTATTTAAATGTAGGCAATGGTTAAACAAGGATCGCACAAAAAATCTCCTCAATCATGCATGGAATGCGCGACAGGACGCCGCTGGAAGGCCGTCGTCGACGTCGCCGAAAGTGACTTGAGCGACGAGGGGAGGGCGAATGAAAGCGACAGGAGTGGAATAAATCAGAATGGGAATGAATTGCAATGGGGCAAAGTGGAACGGAATTTCGGGCATGTTAGACATGTGCGGCCGGCCTTGGAATGTGCGGCCGTGGTCAGGGACGAATGTGTGTGAGTTGCTATGTAGAAGTGAGTGAGCGAGACTTCAAGGCGGCTTCATGTTTTCGCTGTATTATGAATGCGCTCAATTGTGGCCACAGGGCTCCGCGGGCCGCGGTTCGAGGGCCGAACATATTTCATTCGCCGATAGGCCCGGATAACAAATGCAAATGGTTCGCAGTTCAATTCGGACAGCTCGTCGTTAGTGGAGGTAGGCGAAAAGAATCCTACCTTGAACCTTCACCCTTTTCGGCGCACAAAAAATGAGTGTATTTTTTTTTTAATTGGGTTTTTTTGTCCCTCATAGACGTAGACTCGCGTTAAATGCGCATAATTTCGGGCTTTAATTGAAGCACGGCATTTTTCAAAAACCCCGCCAACCGTTCGTGGCCACCTGGGTCGCGATGGATGAAGGTTAAGCGCGCATTTGAAATTCATTTAGATTTTTCACCTTTTATCTGCGTCGCTGATGAATAAAATTAAAGGATCAGACCCGGCGCGACATCCGCGCCAGCCACCCCAGTCTCCCCGGCCATTATCCTCCGATCTCCCCCCGCCCCGAGCCGGACTCCGCGCGGAGGGCCGAGCATTTGAAATTCCAATTCCGGCTTCAATTCAATTTCCTCGCGACATGACGGCGACGTCGAAAAATGGCGCTAAATTCGAATTAAAAAGCACACCCTCTCGCCCACGGCCACGCCCCCCCCCCCACGCCCCTCCCTGCTCAGCTGGCAACTCTATCTGACGCGCGGCTGCGAAAATTAAGACAAATGACGGTCGCTGGGCGGCCGCGAGAGGCGAGACAAAGGCTTAGCAGGGTGAGAGAGAGTGCGAGCAAGGACGAAAGGGAATTCATACGGAGGTGGAGGAGCCCTGGGAGAGACGTAGAGAGGAGGAAACCGTGGAAGGAGGACTTGGCCACTGCGAGCCGGTGGAATACAAATGGGGAGCTCCAAAAATGACGAGGTGTCTGCGGTCGGGAGCTCATTTTTTAGCGATTCTGGAAATATAATTCACATGTGGAAATCCCTCCTGGTCAAGGTCGATTCAGGAGTTGCACATCAACTCGGGTCGTCCGGTTTCATCGACTTTCTATCGCCTTCCAACTCGGGCCGGACTCGCAGACAGCCCGGAGCCGTATCTCGGCCCTGAGCACCCAGACGCCGTTGATTGGGGGAGCTCGACAGGGGTCCGACTGTGAAGTGTGTGGCTTAATTAAAAGCACAGCATTTGAGAAAGCAACATCTCCTACAACGGCGACCACTTGGACACAACCGGTGAGAACAACAACAGTGAGAACAGGAGCAACAACAACGATAGCAATGATGGCAACAACAAGCGCAATTTAATTAAATAAGAAAATGCAAATGAATTGAATGCAAAATGGCGTAGAATTTTTCCTCTCAGCCGAACCGAACCCCGCCCAACCTCCTGCTGCTCCTCTGAACGCCCTCTTCACACACCACCCACTCCAGACCCTGCACTCTGAGCAATTTTTGGATTTTTCCTCTCGACCAACCTCTCGACTGAGGGCCCAGAAGCGGGCGGGCAGACGCTCGGCGGTGGAAAGTGAAATCAAAGCAGATAAAATTAATTAACAGCGGGCGGCCAGCGAGGAGCCGGGCGAACGGGTGAGCACGGGAGACGCTGCGTCGCACCTCTTTCGCCCATTGTTGTTTCTGTGCCGCAGGGTGTGTGGCCTGGCCGGGGCGAGGATGAGGACGAGGCGGCAGCGGTCGGGCGGGCTGGAGAGGCCGACGGAGTCGCTCGGCGACCTGCTGCGAACACGTGGCCGTGGCGGACGACGCCTCGGAATGTCGCGCGGACGGAACTGCTGGGGACCTGGCGACGAGGGCCGGGCAGGGTCCGGGCGTGGGTGATGAAGCGCTGTAGAAGATGATGACGATGAAGACGGCGACGGCACCGCCAATGATGACGTCGCGTTCCGCGGGCTGCACGAAACGGCCATCGACGCGAAACGACGGTCGTTTGCGTGGCGATGATTTTAATAACGATTTGATTGAGGTGGCCGTCGTCGTCGATTGCGTGGTTGGTGCTTGGTTTTACCCTTGTTGTTGTTTTTAAGTTTGATCATTTTCCGTCGGTGCTTTGTTTGTTGTTAATTTGGTTGTTGTTGTTTCGTTTGTTGTTGTCTTGTTTGTTGCTATAATTATTGCTGTCCACGACGCCGCGTATCGAACCGCGTCGCCCGCGCGCCTCGCGCCGGAAATTGAATTTTAATTACGTTACCGCGCTTAATTGCGTGATTTTCATTCGTCCGCCGGCCGCTCAGCGTCGTCGTCCCGTCGCCCACGTCGCATTCAGTCCGCATTCCTGGAGGACGCCGTAATCGACGGCGGCTGGCAAGGATTCGTTGCAGGAAATTTCCATTGCTTCGTTCTCTTTGGCTATCGCTCTCTCAACCTCCTCCAGGGCGCGGTTTCGGCTGCGATTTTCGCCTCCACCATCGCCATTTTGAATGACATGAATACATTAATATAAATAACCTAGAGACACCATCAAGTCAAAGTCAAATGGGTTCCATGCCCTCTGCACCAACACTCACCGATCCCAAAATAAGGCAGATTCAAAGCCATAAATCACTTATTTGTTCTGATGCCCGGAGTCAGCTGCTCGTTCAGTGACCACCGATGTTGCCAGCCGCCAGCCGTTGAAGGGGCCTCTTTCCTCTCTCTTTCCTTTCTCTGCGCCAATGTGCGTCAAATGGGCGGACCTGCCAACTGGACCTTGGCCCCGTCACCTACTGGGCGAACTGCAGCTGGACGCCGGCACCGCGGCGGCCTCCGTTGGCACCTCAGCTGCGTCTCTGGCGCGGCCGACTCTGCGCCACATCTGCGGCGTCCTCAGTCTCGAGTCGCCCGTCGCCGGAGCAATGCGCGAACACCGTCTGGAACCGATCGCCCTGGCCGAGCTGCCGGACCTGCGCGACCTCTACGCCGAGGGCGGCGAGCACACGTTCACGTTCAACCTGCTGCACAACTACTGCGGCCTGCTGGAGCGGCGGCCGGACCTGGGCGAGCTGGCGGCCTACTCACTGGACGGCGACTGGCGCAGCGACGGCCTGTTCCTGATTCAGGTGAGCGCTCGGACTCGACTCGACCGATCCCCCGGCTCACCACGGCGCCTGCCGTCCTTCAGTTCAAGAACTACCTGCACTTCGACTCGCTGGCTCCCGACGACGGCGGCGTCCGGGCGGCGCTGGGCCTGCTCGACTTCCGCGGCCGGGGCCGGGGCCGGCGCCAGGTGATCGCCTTCAACGGGTACGCGGAGCGCTTCCAGGAGGCGGTGGAGGACGTGATGAGGCGCAACCACCTGTGGACGGACGGCGAGCTCAACGGCAGCTACGACTACTTCGAGCTGCCGACGGCCGGCGTGCGGACGCTCGAAACAAGGTGCGTGCGTGTCTGGCTTCCCCGATGTGGGCCTAACGGCGACCCCTCTTCCTTTCGCAGGCCGCTGCCCGGCGGCTTCCGGCTGGAGCAGCTGCGCAGGGAGCACGCGGACCAGGTGAACGAGGCCTGGCTGAGTCGGCACGAGGGCAGTCTGGAGCTGATCCGGTCGTACATCGAGCACGGCACCGGCCTGGGCGTCTTCGCCGCCGGCACCGGGGAGCTGGTGGCCTGGGCCATGGTGTAGGACCCGAGCTCCCACACGCGCAGGACGCACTCTTCTCACCCGTCTCCTTCTTGCAGGCAACTCGTGGGCGCGGTCGGCGTCCTGCACGTGACCCCGGACTGCCGGCAGCTGGGCCTGGGCTCGCAGCTGGTCGCGGAGCTGGCGCGCCGGATGCACGGCCAGGGCCTGCGCGTGGCCGCCACCATCGCGCCCTGGAACGTCGCCTCGCGCAAGCTCTTCTCGAAGCTGGGCTTCCGGCAGGAGTCGGCGCGGCGCTTCAACTGGACCTACGTCTGGCCGGGCGGCTCCCTGGAGGAGGTGGAGGGCATCCTCGGCGGGTGAGGGGGCAGAGGGAGCCCTGCGTCCGATCTCCCACAAGGAGTTCTGTTTGGTGGTTAAGCCCTGGTTGATTCTTCGGCGATGTCGTTGCTAAGGAGGGCGGGGTGTGGAAGACCGATCGGAAGAAGACGGCGCTCGGTCTTGAGGCGTAGAATTGTGTAGAAAAGTTGAGACTTGTTGCGTATTTGGCAAGTATTGTTACGGAGAGAGTTCACAAATAGATTTAAGGACATTTTTGTTGCCTGTTGTTTTGCGTTTTTTGCCATTATTCGGGAAAGTCGAAACCCAGACAACAACACACAAACACTTGAAATTCGATTGTAGATAGGAAAATAACAAACCATGCATATTAAAGGTACGTTGTACAAGGCCAAGCACGGCCCATGAAGAAGTAAAAATAAACTTATTTGGCACTTGTTTAAAAATAAATCACACTTCGCTGGACGTCACGTTTCACGACCAACAACAACACGTCAAGCGGACAACACGTCAACAACGAGCGAGCGGCGACCACCACAAATCGAGACAGCGAGACACTAATAATAGAGAACAGCTGATGGAGGTAATGGCAAGCAAGTGAAAGTGTGGATGTGTTTCCTCACACATTTATATCGGTCCTCCTTCGAGCAATGTCAATGCCTTTCCTTCCGCCCTCCGATTCTGTGTCTCTCGGCCATATCTTTAGCTCGGCAATTGGAGCTGAGCTGTACACGTTTTCGTTGTTCGCTGTTGTTGTTGTCATTCCGCGACGCGTCGTCGTTGTTGTGGCTCGTCTCGCAAATAATTGCTGGCGACAGTTAATGAGATTTCTTTATGCATAAAACTCACCGCGACGACTACACCTGGCTGCCTCCATCGCCACCCACCCGACTTCATCCCGCCCTAACTGCCCCAACCTCCCCGCCCCTCTCTCACCCTGCGGCTGGCTGCGTTTAATTTCACGAATGATAAAATTCCAATGATTATCCGCGGACTTCTAAAATTGTTCCGAGGCGAAGGCAGCGACAACAACGCGAATTACAATAAAAGCAAATATAACAAGATAAACTACAACTGCAACAACAAACAGGTCGCCTTTTAATGACAGCCGCGTGCCTGACATCGTCCCACTAACGGCGGTCGTCCCAAATGTGCCAACGACTTCAGGTTGAAGCCTCGGAATTCGCGGGGCTTTAACAGAGTTTCAGAATTATTTAGATTTCATTGCAATCGCTAAGATGGATGGAAAGCCCAGAAATCTCCAGAATGATGTTAATAATTTTAAGCATTAAAAAAATACAATACAAATATACAGAATATGGCATGAAATGTAATATCTACAACAATAATACATGGAAAGTAAATGTAAACAATTTGATGTGAATTCCCTCGAAATATTGTATTATATTAAGTTGGCTTACCTTTTCAACTGTCGATCTGAAATGAGCACGAAAACACAAATGGATTTTAAAATTATTGAAACAATTTCTAAAATGTAAATAGAAATATCAAAATTATGGTCCTATAAATGTATAGAACATGTGGAAAATAAACGAATAGGGGAATATTGAAATGTGGTTTGCATTTGTTCTCTATAATACCTTCATTAACTACATTTCAGGAAAAATATTCACAAAGCCACCAGCAAGTTCGAGAACCTTCCCGGGCCCATGGCGACCAACAAGTATACGTCAGCAACGAAAAGTGGCCGGAAACTCCGGCATCGGGGGAAAAGGAAGCCACATCTGCGAAGGACTTTAATTTCAGGAAAGCTCTTTAAGCCCTCCTCGCGTCCTGGCGCCGGCGAAGAGGCGACGGAGGCGACGGAGGTGTGCGAAGAATTTACGAGGGTCGGCAATTCCGTTCGATGGTCTCGTACTGGCAATAATTGCGCTCATAAAGATGTCCTTTTTGCCGGCCGCCACTTGCCGCAAGCACACGGACGCGGACACACAAAGGGCGGGAGGGAGGTAGGGGGAGAGAGTGATAGACAGATATTAAACAGAGGCAGAGGGCGGTAGCAGCGGGAGCCGGGCCCCACACGTGCGATGTGAAACATAGACACAAATAGAGAGCGAAACACGTTCTAAAAACAAGTGCAATTTATTTGAATTTTCACAGAAAACCAAATGAAAAACGCAAAACACAACAAGAACGGGAAGAGCATCACGCGAAGGGCCCAACAACATTAAAATAACAACAACAGCGACTAGAAAAATACATGTAAAGCGAGAGGGGTGGCCGTCGGAGCCGGAGGAAACATTTATTGGAATTCGTTTGAACGAAATCGCGAAACAAACGCGTTCCGAACGTAAAACACATTTTATGTAGCGACGCTATGAGTGAGAGAGCGAGTGTGTGTGTGTGTGTGAGTGTGTGTTGGCGAGGAGAAAAAGGTGTACATGTGATGGGAGATGCATGTGTGGAAGCGTGTGCGATACGCTCAAAAACATAAATGTTTACGTAGCGGCAACGACTACGTGCGCGTGTGTTTGTTCTATGGATCGCAGGAGCACACACACACACACACACTTGGATACACCAACATATGTACGCAGGAGGTCCCGACTGCGAGGAAGAGACGCGCACACACACACACGCACAAGGGCGCATGCATAAACAAGCCTTTCGGTCAAAAGCGCAAAAGCCCCATGTTCCAGAAGGCAACAACAACTAAATTGTAAAGCGAAACAAAACAAACAGAAGCAAAGAAAAATCCCAGCTAAAGTTATAATAGAAGCTTTTTATCTTAGTGAGCTTTTTTGAGTTTATTTTTCGCTTCTGTTCTCGTTACTATTTTTTGTTTGTCCCAGGAGCCGAGAAAATTGCAATTGCTTTGCCATAAATGAACACACACACACACAGCATACGTGGACACTTGACGACAACCGCCACCGGCTGTCGCCGCCACTAATCAAGGGTGATGAATGGGCAGAGCAAGATAGGGAGAGAGCGAGGCAACCCCGAAGCAACGGAGGGAGGAGCGGGATATCAGGGAATCTCAGAGACTGGAACTAGAGGGGAAGAAGGCAAGAACGTATGGAAGAGAGCAAAGAGTGGGACCGGTGGATGGTGGATGGTGGATGATGGATGGAGGGAGCAGTCAATGAAGGGAGGCCGGGGAAGGGGAACTTATGTGCAGAGGGATGCGCGTGGTAAAGAGGGGAAAATAATAGAAAAACAGTTATAAAATAAAACAAATTAAACCTCGAGAGGAGAAAAGAATTTGGCGAACAAGCAGAAAACACAGAAAAAAGATAATTCCCCTCCACGCTAATGTTAGAAATAGGATTGATGTTGAGGTATCTTGGCCAGGTTTTGATCCGCCTCTCAACATTCGACACAACAACAAGGGAATCTTCTTCAATAACACACCAACGGTATCTCGGTTGAGCTCGACCCATTCACCCTGAGGAGCCCGTGATTGTCGTTCTCATTCTTTCTCTCACCCCCCCCCCCCCCACTCTCTCTCTCTCGTCATAGTCAGAGTAATTATTCCATTCACTTTGAGTTAATCGCATCATAATCAATCATTTAATTTTCAACAAAAGACAAACAACTCCAACGTCATCCGAAAGCACTTCAGCATCCGATCCTGCCTCCTGATCTCCTCCCCACCTCCCCCGGCCCCTCCTCTTCTGTCCACGTCACGTCGGCGTCAGCGTCTGCTTCTGCTGCCTCTTCTTCTTCTTCTGCCACGACGGTGACACCCGCAGCAACAACACAAACACTTTGACGCACGACAAAGTGGGTGACGTCGACAGAAACAGCTGCAACAACAACAGCAATAAACACCAGCGACAACAAGAACAACACAAGGATCCACTTATGTCAAGTGGATGCTCGAGTGTTTCCAGCTTCATGAGCTTCCAAGTGGCGCTTTTGTGGGCTTTCGACTCGACTCGACTCGACTCAACTCGACTCGATTCCGAGCGCTCGTCTTGGACGGCTCGCGTTCGTCTCGTCCTCGGCGTTGATATCGTAATTCGAGCCAAAGATCTCTCCAGCGCTCAGTCGCCGCAAGCCAAGGAGGGAACGAGAACGGGAGGGAGGGCGACGAGGGCATTCGAGCAATCCACACCAAAGGTGAGAGCGAAAAATGCCTCAAGGAGCACCGACAGGAGACGAGAAGCAGAAGCCAGTGGACTGAGGGGGCTGGCGATGGACGAGGCCAGGGGCGGACGGCGAGGGCAGCTGAGGACGGTGGCGGTGTAAGAAAATGGGTGAAATTTTCTCAGGTGGCGCCACTTCACACGATTCTTGACATTCTTCTCGGGACGCGAGCGAGACGGGACGAGGCAGAGGCAGAAGGGGAGAAGGGGAACTTAAGGTAAACACAGGGTAAATGCGAAAAAGGCGAGGAACGTGGAAGGTGGCGCCGAGTGGGGAATAAGCGGAAATAGTTAAAAGCAGTATCAAATAGTTGCGTATGAGGGCTACGGACCGAAAGAGTTAGCCGAGATCAGAGGGAGGCCGTGTGTTTGAGGGGGAGCCACGAGGAGATAAAAGTGAGAGATGAACAAGCGAAAGGAGAAACGCCGAAAGCTCCGGAGGAAGCGAAACGAACTTCATCTAATTCCATCGATGAGTTCGAGAGAAGTTTTCAATCGGAATTGAGTCTTTAAGCCTTATTCAAAGATGCCCCAAGAAGAGGGAGAGAGACAGGCGGAAGGACATAAAAATAGAGCCATAAAGTAATGGGAGGAGGGACAGAGAGAACGCCACGGAGAACCGAAACGGCTTTAGTTCTGTTCAAACAGCGGTGGTTGCCGCACGGACGGATGGAGAGTGGTGGAGAAGAAGCCCGGAGGGAGGGGACGGAGTCGGAGAGAGCGTGGGCGCGGGGTCCGGCAGACGGGACAAATTTGAGCTCCTCGCCTGGTGGAGATGGAAGGCAAATACAATGTCGTAGTCGTGGTGAAACTTTGAGCGCTCGTCGAGCGGAGTTGCCACATCGATGGGAATTGGGGCTGGCTTTTTTATTTTTGGGATTTTCGAGATTCCGGGGCCACTGGGAGGAGCGAATCGGACGAAATACTCGGAAACTTCCGCAAGAAGTTCCGACTGATCGTCTCCATCTCTGGGGGAATCCGGCGGAGTGAAGTTCAGAGGATCCGCCAGGCCATCGGCCATCGGCGAACTAGGGATTGGTTTCCGGATCTGCCCAGCCCAAGGGTTCGAACCTCTATCGCTAGGGGTCCCAGGGCCGCCGCCCAGGGTTTTCAATTTCACAGTAGCAGCGGCAGCGGCAGCCCTGCGCCCGTCGCCGAGACCGGGCGGAGGCGGGAGAAAATGGTTATTTAAATCGCCCGAAGGATGAGACAAATATAAAATAAACTAACATAAGGATGTCGCCGGAGAAGAGCGACCAGACAGGGACAGAAGGAGGGAGAGGGGAGAGTGACAGAGGGAGACGGGGGACACCCGAAGACGTTGTGAGGAAAATGCTAATATTTTCACAAGAGCCGCATAAATAGGAGCAGCGAAGTAGTTTCCTGCTAAGAGGACGCGAGCGGAAATGGGAATGAGAGAGCGGGATGGCTGCAGCACAAGGGGGTAAGGGCAACGGCATCAAAGTGAGTGAGGCGAAGGTGGACGGAGGACGGGAGGTGAGCAAGAACAAAGTGGGCAAAATTTCTCGCAAAGTAAATGCAATGCACTCCCGCGACCAATTTCGCTGAACGTGACTGCAAGACAAGAATATTTTATATTAAATTTTAAGAGCATCGCGAGCAGCAGCCGAACCCATCTTCATCCCGCGCCGATCTCCGCAGCCGCTGCTCAACCCATTCCCAGACTCTCCTCCTCCTCCTCCTCATCCTCCTCGTGCCACGCCTACGAGGAACCTCCGGCAGGCGAGCTCGTAGCGGAAAATATAAATGGCTGTAGGTTTCGAGGAAAACGTACTTGCAGCGGGAGGACGCGGAGTGGGGGAGGCGGCCGGGGCAGAGGTTAAAGACGAGCTTGTGGTCGGGGCTGACACGAGGCCGCAGACAGACGGCAGCTGGGGCGGAAAACGAGGCTCGGGGTGGAGACGGATCGCGGACCTCATGGGGTCGAATGCTTGAAGAGGAACATGTTGCAGAATTAGAACAGCGGAGGAGGACTAGCGTGAGGAGAGGGTCGAGGACGGCGGTCGCCGACTCGCTGACATGTCGGCGAACCTCGCTGTATTTGAAGGACTTCGTCTGGGTTCTCATACACCTTTCTTTGGAGGACGACAGGACGACAGGCCGAAGAGGGGCGAGCGAATCCTTCTCGGATAATCGACGTCCGATGCAGCGGGAAACGAGCTCGGGATGTCGTTATCGATGGCGCATAAAATTTCAATTAAGCGATCGGCGAAAAGTTTTAAAACCGATTGTTGACACCAGGACGCCGCGCCCCGCCTCGCCCACCTCGATTGGGATCTGTTTGCCGCAGCTCGATTTCCCATTGTTGTTGCTATCACCGGAGAGGATGGAGGTTGGCGAGAGGCGGGCGGCGGCAGAAGCACGTGTTTGTGGAATATTTGCAAGATAAATTAAACTTTGCAACGTTTTATTTACTTAAGCAAATTGAGTTTTCGGAGATGACATCATGAAATATTAACAGCATTCGACCCACCCCGGGGTGGATGGGCGGAAAAGTGTTGGAGACGAGGAAACAAAAGCACAACGCGATGTTTTCATTTCATTTAAATAATGAATATTTTTCTTGCTCTCGTATTTTTATAAATAATTTGCTGTTATTAAATTCTTCCTCCGCCCAGCTGCTCCGCCATCGTCCACCCCCTTCCCTCGATCGGGCTCCTTCCGACAGGTATGGGATCGAGTAGATGAAATTACATTTAACCTTCGTGCGAGCAACGAGATAGAGGGAGAGAGGAAGAGCGGGATCGACGGAGGGCAGGACGAAGGATGGAGTGTGTTGAATGTGTGTTTCATTCACTTTTGTTTTTGTTGTTTTAAAAATCATTTCGTTCGCGTTTTTGCCCCCGCTCGGGTTTTTTGCGGCAACGCGAAATTCATCATTTCGCCCAGCGCCGCTCGAGAGCGAAATGAAACGACATAAAAATTCATCATTTTCTCCCGATGTTCATGTCATTTCCCTCATCAGGCGCGCTTCCTCCGTCACTTCCATCGCTTGTCCGTCCGTCCGACCCCACTCATCCACTCGGCCTCGTCATCAACGTCATCCCATCCTTTCGCTCCACCTTCAGCCAGACTCGTCGTGTTGTTTCGTCCCCTCTGCCCCCCCCCCCCCCATCGTCATCGCTGTCGCCGTCATCCCGTTTGCCGCAGTCGGCGGCCTCCTCTGCGCCGTCGTCGTCGTCGGCGTCGTTATTGTTGTCATTGTCATCTTCATCGTTTCAACTCCATCGCATGCAAATTCATCAGTTAACGTTTGAAAATGAAAAATTGCGCCTGGGCTTCTCTCTCTCTCTCTATCTGCCGCTGTCTGCATCTCTTCCCTCTGGAACGCTACACTAAGTCGGCAGGGTTGTTCGCTTGACAAGTGGTTCTACTGCAGTAGCGATGGGCAGCTCTTGATTCTGACTAGGCAACAAGTGGATTCTTCTCACGAGCCGCTGTCATTGAGCTTCTGCCTGTGTTCGCCGAACTTGCGATAGTAGTAAAGCTCCACGACTCCGTTTCCAGGAATCGAAAACATCCTCCTCTGCTGTGTAGAGCAGCGCAGCACCAGGCAGTACTAGGAGTTCTGCAGCCGGCTCCTGCTGTCGCCTCGCCTACTCCAATCCGTCCTCTTCTTATCCAGCCGGTTCCAGGTTTCGTTGCGTTACGCCGACATGTGGACGTCGTTTTGTCGTTCTGTAACGATGTGATATGATATATTTACCACAACCACCCGGCCATCACCGTCCCAGCCATCTCATTCTCCTCTGCTCGCTCAGCTCATCCTCCTGCACCTCCTCCCTCCTCGTCCTCCGTCCTGCCCTCAGCAGGCTCACCCACCCCCCATGATGTTATAAATTGTCTATTTGTTGGATTTTTGCATATTTCAACAGCTCGAGCTTGTCACATACGCATTTCCGCTGGCTGTTATTTTTATTAAACCCGCAATAATGTTGTAATAAATTTAGAAACAAGCGAGTGCTTGTTTACAGTTGTTTTCTTCCCCTGTTATTTTTCACTGCCTGTGTGTGTGCGTGAGTTGCTGCTCACAGTGGTATTAGCAATTTTTAAAGGTGTGCAGAAAGCGATCCTCGGAATCATGGTTAAGAAAAATGAGATTCTTGTTTGAAAGATGTACAGATGAAAGGAAGAGAGTTGTCGAAAGCAGAGCTTCAGGTGTTCAAGAGATCAATGAATGTCATATATTTTCAAAAAACATTTTGTCTTTTACAATTACAGCGTAAAAGTCCAACCCGATTCACGTGCGTGAAATCGAGAGCAATTCACAAAGGAAGAAATGGTCGATTATCGCACAATCAGAATAAAACACCCTCGCTCCCTCTCTCCCCCCTCGGGATATGCAACTAGAGAGACCCACCAACACACACAAACACACACAGTCATCCGAGGAAGTCCTGGCTCCTCGCCCTCGTCCCTCCTGTCGCACTGTCCTCTCCATTTAATATTCATAACTTTGCATTCTTCGCAATGACTTCCGTCTTTCGTGCGTTGCCTTTCATGAGTTTCCGCGAAACTTGCCGAAGGCTCCGTTGAACATCGGAGCAGCGACTGAAAAACTCTCGATAAAATGTCAAATGTTGCATGCGATGGAAATATTGTGCCGACACCAACAAAACACCTACAACAACAGCAATCACTGCCACTACTTTGCGGAGCAACTTCTCGCCTCCCTTGTCACAGACGACGACCAGCAGATCGACAGTTGTAGGTCGAGGAAGAGAGAGAGAGAAAGAGAAGGTCAGAGTAAGAGAGAGAGAGAGAGAGAGTGAAGGCAAGGGAAAGAGAGAGTGGCGAAACGATGGAACGGTGGATCGGTAAAAAAGATAAAGATCGATAGCAACAAAAAACGAAAAACCGAAATCGCTGCATAATTTCGAGCGCATTAAATTGCAGCAGCAACAACCAGCCACTGCCACAACCACAATGTGACAACTATCGGTGCAACAACAGTCGTAGCGACAACACTAACAACAATTACTGCAATCACAACAACAGCAACAACAGCAGCGACTTTTATTCCATATTCAATTTGCGATTTCGACGCACGCAAAAAGTTTCGCTCACAAATCAGGTTGAAGTTCATCCCGATGCGGGAGGGCCCGGACCGGCTCGGGTGAGGAAGGATTTTTCAATGCATGAAAAAGTTTTCGGGGCCTCATCCTCATCGTCCTCTTCTTCTGCTGCTGCTGCTGCTGGCAATCCTTGTGCGAGATGCGAGTTGCAAATTTGTTGCTCAAGTTAAAATGTAAATGCGTCTGAGTCGCGGGAACGAATCCTGCAATTGAATGCGGCAGCAACTACTACTACATGCACTCCGCAGTACGGGGAGGAAGAAGAATACGATTACAACAACTCGGTGAAGGAACGACAACTACGAGGACGAGGACGATAGCATAAATGTGAGGACATGGATTGAGGATCCTCAGCCTCGTCCTCAGCCTGCCCTGCCAGAACCGGCGAGAAGCTCACAGATTTGCCGCTCGTTTAATTTAAAAAGTTGCTCCTTTCGCCGGAGAGACGAAAGTTTCCACTGCGAGGAGCCGAAGACAATTTCTTTGGCACCCTCACCCTCTTACCATCGTCGTTCTTACCCACGTCGGGAGAAAAATCCATCGACTCAAGACACGCATTGACGTTGACTCGTACCCAAGCGGTCCGCTGGGGAGGCTCGAAGGGAGTCCTGCCGTGTCTTGCGAACCCGGCCCTCTGTCCCGGCTCCTCCTCGCCGCCGGGCCACGGGGCCTCCCTCCTTGTTCCGTCTTTAATCAGCGTTTATGCAGATCCGAATCATTTGCGAAACTTTCAATTCAATTGACACGGATGACGCCGGGATGAGGACGAGTGGATCGGGTGGATCGGGCAGGCCGGCAGCAAGACGAGCAGGACGAAGTCGCAGCTGCGACGATGCTCGCAACAGCCGGAAGCGACGCCATACTTTGCAATGCACCGCTCGGCGCCGAGATGTGTTCAGTTCCGTTGAGCTCGTTTAATAATTGAAGCAGAGCGCGCTCTCGCTCTCTCGCCCTCCCTCTCACTGTCTCTGTCTCTGTCTCTCCGCACGTCTGACTGTGGAGCGGAGGGAATTTAATTGAATGACGAATTAAGAATTTATTGCCGCACACAAGTGATGAACTTTGCAGGGATTTGTCAGCCGACTTGGGGGAGGAGTGGGGTCGAAGCCTGCCACTCGGTGACTCTGCACGAGGCTGGTCGGGACGGACGGACGGCGCTGAAAAGCCGGGCACTTGGGAAGTGGATCAGAAGAAATGAGCGGATGATCTGGAAAAGTTGGTGGAAGCAGGACGGCAAGGACAAAAATCAAATGTCAGAAATCAGTGGAGACGCCAGGACGAAGAAGTTTCGCAAGGAAATCGAAATATTCAACAGGAACTATTGAGAAAAGAGGGAAATTGCCGAAAAGTAATTGAGGAGATTGGCAGAAAGTATATAAGAGAAGAATTGAATGAGTCCTAATTCGAGAAGAATATAGAAGAAGGATTTGTTTCGATAAAAATCTGATAAGCGCAGTGGACGCCGTCCAGTGAGAGAAGCTCCTCATAAAAGACACACTGACCACTGAACCACTGACGGACGACGGCTAGCACGGGAAGAGGAGGACGATTGGAGTCGATGGAACTCATGGCTCAGTTGGGACCCGGTCCAAATGGCCACATAACTTCGGGAGTTAAATGTGTTAATGCGGCGCAGGAAGCATTTAAGTGAGAATCGAGGCTCGCCTTCTCCCCCTTCCACACTCCCGAAGAAGTTTTCGGCCACATCCGGCGTAGCTCATGGTGCCCATATTGAGGGTGTGAGAGTGGATGTGTAGGGAGTGAATGTGTGTGTTCACGAGTTCGAAAAAGTACACGAGTGTGTGCTTGATTTTGTGGGCAGGCCCGTGCGTGTGTTTAATTGCTTCCGCATGCCACGCCCTCGGACTCCAGGCTTCGACATTCAATCGACCGCACACTACCAATCACAATAATAATAATTAGAAGCACATTCTTCACAGGCTCCAGCCGAGCAGTGGAGGTGGACGATAATGGTCCGAAGATGTCCGAGGGAGTTCTCAGAAATCATTGCTTGGCGCTTAATTTCTTATTTAATTTAGCCGAGGATGAGAAAGAGGAAAACCAGGAAAAGGTTGCAGGAGGAGTGAAAACAGAATAATAGTCCAATCACTCACTAATCGCGGTATATGACGATAATAGAGGTCTGATGTTGTGCAATGCCTTCGCAATATAACCGTGCAGTGACCGGCAGTTGTGCGGTTTCACCCTTGTCATGGGGTCCACCACCCCCCAGACTCCCTCCCAGCGGCACCTGGACCTCCCCACGTCCACTTCGACAAGCGTTTGGCAACGGTCTGGCCACATTTTGAGCAATGGCAACGCCTCAGTCGCCATTTCCTTTCTCGTTCATGCAGTTGTTCATGCATCAGGGGAGCAACAAAACGATTACAACAACAGCCATGGCACAACAATACCTACAGCTACAATACGAACAACTACGGCTGGAAAAACTGATACCATAAACAACTACAACAACAACAACGATAACCCCAAAGAGCAAACAACAAACAGAGGACGAGATGAAGGATATCCTGAGGGGAGAAGCATACGAAAGTCGAGACGGGAGCGAGGCGGATGGGGAGGGAGAGGGGCCGGGGCAGATCCCTCCTTAAACCATTTCTACACGATCTGTCCGAGGCGAGAGAGAGAGAGAGGGGGCGACGGGCGAGCGACGGCGATAGCGCAGACATTTGATCCCGAACAGATTGAACAATCAATTCCACTAGATGAGGGCAGTCGTGCGGCGCATACGCCCCGTATCGGCCGACCCGTCCCTCCCTTCCCGGCCGGCCGCCCACCACCCGCCACACGTACACAGCACTCGCCCACTCACACCCGACACAGCGACGGCATGTATTTTGCATCCCAGTCACACGGAGCCAGCAGCAACGGCAGCATGTGATGCCTGAGTGCCTCGTGTGCACCCGGTGGCCGGGCGGCGGTCGAGACGAAGAAAAAGTGTCGCTCATGCGGAGATGTGACAGATTGAATTGACCTCGCTCCCGAGACCCCCACTCCCCTCGGGCACTACAACCGCCGCGACCCAGCACCACCCCATCCACCCGTCCACCCATCTGCCCATCTACCACTTAGCTCAGACAAGAGGGTGGAAATGGGAGTGAGAGGCGGAGGGGGTCGGGCGGTGCTGGAGGGGCAACGAAAACTGCCGATGCTGTGGCTGCTCGCGGTGGATCCGACGCTGCCTCCGATGAGGTTGCCGTTCGTTGTTGCTGCGACGCCTCCGGTGGTGCCGCCGCCGCTCCCAGTACTGTTAATGCCTCCAATGACGCGCCCGTAGTGGTGCTGGCGGTGTTGCTGCCGGGGTCGGTGATGGAGTCCGTGGCGACGACGGGTTCGCGGCGCCGCTGCGGTGGTCAGGTTGCTGCATTTTTTATGTGCGTCTTGAATTTTTAAGATTTGCCAATGGGGAAACTCCTCGCAAATCGCCCCGTCGCCCTCGTCCGCGCACCTCCACCACCTCCTGCTTTGTTTTTAATTTTTCACTCCGTCCTGTTTGGTTGTTTCCAACTTTTTGCGAGTTCTTTTCTGCAAATTCATGCAATTTCTAAACAATTTAGCGGAAACAGTGTAATGCACTTCTGCGCCCGGCTGTAGGTGAGCGGGAAGTCAGCGAGGGTGTGGGTGTGGGTGTGCTGTGGGGTCTGACTGTGGCAATGGCGGGGAGTACACGGACGTGTGTGTATGTGGGTGTGTGGGTGAGTGTCTGTGAGTCAGCGTCTCTTCGCCAGCATCTGTGTTCGTCGTGGAGAAAATTTGAAGTGGAAGCAGAATTATTTATAGCGTCGAAATGGTAGCGAATACAAATGCACCAACACCGCCGGCAACAACAATGCCAACAAAGCACCACCAACAACAAGATCAACACGGCAACAACTTGAACTAAAGAAACATCGACGGAGGCAGCAGCAGCAGCAGCAACAGCAGCACCGTCGGCAACAGTGGCAGCACCAGGAATATTAATGAACATGGAAAACCGCCAACGCAACACCTAGAATCGCAGCGGATGTGTTATCCAGGAAGGCAGCGAAAAGGAAACAAAACAGGCAACAACGGACGAAGGAAAGTCCACGAACGGGGGAAGGAAACACCTAAAATAAGATATGTTCTCCAGATGAATAGCCGGGTACAGGCTGGGTCGGCTGGGCGGTCCAGAAGCGAGACCAACGACGATTGCATCAATTTGTGGAGCTCGTTATAGCTCGGTTGAATACCGAGCTGAAAGGACTTTTCGATATTTTTCTCCACCCATCAAGTAGTTTTGCGAAAAACCTCAACTCATTGTGGGCCTTCGACAACCGCGGGCACCCGGAACCCTCGACTTCGCCACCCTGTTCGCTTTTTCTTGGCGAAATCGTACGGATTCGCGGACTCCTTCACGCCGTCGCCGTCTCCACCGTTTGTGTGGGGTCGAGGGCCGGAAGTAGCAACTCACTTGCCGAGAGGTGCAGAAAGAGAGAGCCGGGTTTAAAGAGGGAGAGAGAGAGGGAAACGCGCAGAGGGGCAGGACCGGAAGCCGGGGAGCCAGCTCGAGCAAACTAAATTATTTGTGCTGCGTCTGTGTGGATTCCGAAACAAGCTCCGGAGACGTGACTACATCTGAGGACGAAGGATGTGCATACAATGGCGGATGCCACACGAACACTCGAATTCGCACACACATACTCCCATACACACACACTTACGTCCGTAGCTACAAATGTGTATACACGTAAACGATTTTTTAAGCAAACTAAAAGCGACCCCGAAAAAACTATATATCGTGGACGACTGTTCGGCTCCACCCCGCACCCCCACCCTGTCCATCTCGACCCCTTTCGGGCTCCAAGAAGGTGCTGGAGGGGAGTTAGAGGGGGGAGGGGGAGGAGTCCGGAAGGCAGGAGCGGCCACCTCGATGACTTTGCTGTGACGAATGCAGCTTAGTCTTTCTTTTCCATTTCATTTTTCTTCTTCATTTGTTTCTCGTTCGCTCCACTCTTCCTTCTCTTGTCGCCCGTTTCTCCCCATCCTTCCTTCCTTCATTCTTTCCTCCTTTTTTCTTTCCTTCGTTCTTTCTTTCTTCCATTTTTGCTTTCGCAGCCAACTCTTTCCGGGCCCTCGTCCTCCGCGAGAGCAGGGCATATGTGGATTACATTTTTCTCTCTGCCGCTTCGTCGACGATGACTACTTCTTCTTCTTCCGCTGCTACGGCTGCTTCCTTCGCCGCCCCTGCCCCGCTGCACGCCTGCAGTTGTTGCTCGTTCCTCCTCGATGCATTTGTTGTTGTTCTTGTGGTGATTGCTATTGCTGTTGTTGTTGTTGTTGCTGTTGCTGTTGGGGAAGGAGAACCATTAAAGCGAAATATATTTCTCTCCTTTTTCTCTCTGCCTTCCTCTTCTGCTTTTTATAGCCCTCGGCACCCATGTATCTCACATCCTCTTCGCGCTGCCCGGCGGCTGCCTGAGCGCCCAAGGAGAGTGAGAGAGATGGGGAGAGGGCGAGCGATAGCGAGAGCGAGAGCAAATCGTGAGTGTATTTTTAGCGGTGTGAGTTTATTTTTTATTA
Source organism: Coelopa pilipes (assembly GCA_947389925.1). Taxonomy (NCBI): domain Eukaryota; kingdom Metazoa; phylum Arthropoda; class Insecta; order Diptera; family Coelopidae; genus Coelopa; species Coelopa pilipes. The sequence continues at coordinate 42,018,383 of OX376699.1, forward strand.
ACCATGCGTTTGTATGCATTGAGTGCAATTTTTGTGAAAATCCTTTGTTCTCCCGTCGCTCCCTTTTTATGGGACGCCTCGCACTCTACCACTCTACCATTCTACCACCATGCATCTGTTTCGGCCTCTCTGAGTCTCCGGCTCTCCTCCTGTCGTTCGGCGCTTCGTTTTACGCCCTTCGGTCGCCGCTCCTTTGTGGCAAATTTATGTTTCTTTTAAGTTTTGCGCGATTTTGTTTTTCAATTCATCCCCCATCGACCCTACTTCCATCGTCAACCGACATGCGGCGAGCTTCACAGGAGTCGCCGGCGGCCGAGGGAGCCGGCATTAAAAATTAAACCGCCCCGAAAGCATTTAATACCGCATACCCCTCCACCGCATCCCTCGTCCCGGGAGTCCGTCATCGCACTGTCTTGTCATCTCCTCGAAACCCACTTCTCCGCTCGTAATCCTTCATCCTTCATATGCCCGTCGGCCATGGCGGAAGGGACGCGATCCCGGAAAATAATTTACTCAAGTTTGCTTAATCGCGATATTTTGCTGTGCGTTTTTTGTCGCCAGGACCTCGGGGCAACCTGCGGTTCTGGTTCTTGTCGTTGGCGGCACTTCAAAGGATGCGCCAAATCAAAAAGGGGTTTAATCTGCACCCACCCTCTGTTCTCCATCCTTCATTTGGTGTTCCCTTTTGTGTTCTTCATTTGGAAATATTTCTTGACTTCCACACAATCTGCAGTAATTGTTAAAGAATTGCATCCTCATACGTCCCGCGAGTCCTGCGTTCTGCGTCCTGCGTCCTGCTGCCGGATTTGAAGTTTGTTGAGAACAACCACGTCTCAGAGGACCTTCCCAAATGCGAATATCGAGTCCCTAACTTATCTTCTGGCTCGCAACGAGGCCCGGCCTTGAGCTCAGGTCGAGGGTGACGGGGAGAGAAAGAAGGAAAGCGAGGGGCGGAGATTCTTCCACTCTCCCTGGCAGCCCTTTGTACATATTTTATTCATTATCGAGATACACGGACAGAAACCACTCCTTGCGGTTGGACAAAGAGAGTGAGTTGAAGAAATTCGTGGCCAGGAAAGAGAAGCAGAAGCAGTTCAATGGCCTTTAGAATAAGATTTACAAAATATGAGGACCACGACTACTATTCGATTGTACCAAATTGTTTTTTTGTCTTTCAAAAATGTTTTCTCAGTGTTGGCCGGGCTATGAAAATACTTGACAAAGCCATGCACGAAAAGGAGTTCGGATGCGCCACAAGAATCACTGCATCGCACTCCATATGTCGCAGCTGCAATATTTTCCGAGAGGCGGCGACGGGGGCGCACAGGAAGAGGAGGCGGAAGAGGACGGGGACGGGGACGGGGACGAGGCGGGGCGAGGATGGGGTCGAGCGACGAAAGCTCCGAAGGAAACATGTGCAGCGCCACAGGAATTTATCTCAACACACATTCACACATGCACACATGCACTCACACAATTGCATAGTAAAAATGTTCCTCGCCTTCCTTCTTTTATTCACATTTTGTATTCTTTATTATTCGCTCTTTGAGACGGGGCGAGTGTGCGAGCAAGAGGGAGGGGGAAGGAAAAACAAAGCCCTTCGAACAAAAGCGCAAAGGAAGAAGCCGCAGGGAAAAAGTGCAACGAGGGGAGCGAAGACGAGGGGACGGAGACGGACCCAGGGGAGGACGAGAGGGGGGCGAGTGCATGAAGGCATGCGAGAAGAATTTTCCCCTCTCGTGTGCGCCGGAAACTGTGGGAATTTCGCTGGAATCCTTTTCATTCATTCATTTGTTTGCAACTTAATTTGAATTTAATTGAAGCTGCTGCAATTCCCCCCTACCCCCTACCCCCTACCCCTGTCCCCCGCTGCATACCTTCTCGACAGCGACGGCAACCCTTGCATCGGCTGCCGTGTAGCCCTGTTCGTTGTTGAAGTCAATAATAATCGAACACAGTGATAGAGCATCTGGGAGCTGCTGATAAATATTTGCGACCGCCGCACACATAAAACGCAGATGGTCGAGATAAAGACGTCGGCCTGCACCGAAGGAGAAGCCGATAGGCATACCAAGTGGTGGAGGGCGGTTCGAGTGGAGGCGGATCTGTTGACCCCGTGAACAATCGATGCAAAACACACAATGGGGCGTGGGCGATTAAGAGAGCCAAGAAAAGGCGCAGCAGAGCAGAATTGTTGAATGAGACCACAAAAAAAACTTCAACTATTGAAAGCTATTGCAAGACCTAGTGCGGATGAGATGGTAAAAAGTAGAAGATGAAGAAAGAAAGGTAGAAGAAAAAATATTGATGTTAAATAAGAGAGAATGCTCTCAGTTTTATTGATGCAGTATTAGGAAAGCCTTTGAAAAATGAGGTACACGAAAAACACTTGTACTGGAGACGAAAATAATGAAAGTAACGGATGAGTAATTAAAGTTGGAAAAACACATGATGAACGGACAAATTAGTTATGATCGAAGCGAATAATTGGCAAACACGTGAACGTAATTAAACCCAAATTAACAGACCCAAGTTTCGAAGACCAGCTCATTGCCGTTTCCCCCACCCCGCTGGGGCGTCGGCCGCCGAACTCCGACCGAGAGGCGGGCCTGACGACGTGTAAAACAAAACATGTCACAATCAAGAAGAGGAAGAAGAAGGCCAAGAAGAGGAAGAAGAAATATGTCATCCATTTAATGCGAAATTTATGGGCAACAAACACTTCGCTCTAATAAAAACGTCATTTCTGTGAAAAATGTAAATTTAAATATTTTAGCAAAATTTCAAATATTTCAAATTTCCACCTCGCGCGGCCCGCGGAGGCTGCAGTTGGTCGATGGCCATAAAACCGTGTCGTACATTCGGCTAATCCGGAACGGGGAGCGGGGAGCGGGGAGCGAGAGTTGGAGCCCCAGCTGAGCGAGGGAGCGAGGAAGCGAGGGTGGGGCGAGGCTGGTTCGTGCCGGGGAAAACACGCACGTACGGAAAGTAAAAACTCCCGAAAAATAAAATCCCTCGCAAAAGTGTCACGGCCCAACATAACGCGGCGCAACGTATCGCAACGGAACGTAACGCGACGTAACGCAATTTCAATAATTCGCTAAAAAGGCGGCGAATGTTCTGAAAACTTCTCGCACACCCGGGACACACAGCGACACACCAACGCACACACACAGACGCGAGGGTTGGACATATTATTGCCATGTTTGTGCGTGTACATCTGCATGTGTTTGCGTAAGTCTCTGTGTGTGTGTGTGTGTAAGTGTGGGTTGTCGCCCGCCTGGTGTCAGTTTAAATTTAAGACTTTTGTTGTCATAAATTTTCCGAGACGACGACATCGTGACCTGGTCATGCATTTGATATGGGTACCTTTTGCCACGCCCACCACCGCCATCGCCATCGCCATCATCCCCGTCACCGTCACCCACTCCCCTCCTCGCTCGCCCGGCCGCCTGATGCCGCAGCGAGATTTTTGTTCGAAACGTTATACCAGGCGTCGTGTTTGTGTGAGTGCTCACATCGTTGTTGTTGTTGTTGTATGTGGTCCTGTTTAAACTCGCATTTTTCTAGGAACACATTTGATTTATACGCACCGAGTAGACATTCTTTAAGATGGGTTTTTAATGCGCCCACACGAAGCCAAATCGCTGCGACGCAAACGAACGTTCGGCCTTTTCGAGAGGAGAGCGATGCAAAGGAAGTGGGGAAAGGGGAATTGATTTGGGTCTGTGCATTTGAAGAGTTTTTCCAAAACACAAAATGCCGCACATCGATTTGCCTTCGGTGCGGGGCGAGCGGCTTGCGTCGATATTTTTGGCAACATATTTCATCGCCGACACCTTCAGTTCCGGCAGCTGGCAGGCGAGCAGGAATTCGATTTCCGTTCGCCATTTTTGTATTTGCGGCAATTAGAAAAATGCTTGCGGGTGAGAGAAATGCGAATAATATTTCATTGCGATCTAGTGAAATGCATTCCCGAAATATTTATCGGAATGTCCATAAAGAATTCGTTGGGATTTTTATTTAATTTTACGAATTAAAGGCTTTCAATGCCCTGGAAATCGGCATTGGATATAATTGCACTGTTTCAAACGGGCGAACCGAGTCCTTCCGGACACTTCGATGAGGTAATAAATGTAAACGAGCGGAAAGTTTCACAACTCAATGAACGGCCACAACCGCGCACTCACCACACGAGCACAATACACCCACACCCACACCCAGACACCCACACACCAGACACCCTCACCCTCGCACAATAAAACATCCGAACACCCTCGGGCACCGAACGCCCACACTCTCGCGCACTGCTTCTCACACATGAACGGCGGAAACACGCACACACAATAAACACCGAATTAACAGCCAGCGAACGACCGACCACGGCCAGGACAGACGGGCGAGGCGGAGACAGAGACGGGGACAGAGGCGGAGGCGGAGGCAGCCAACTGCACTTCCACCGGCTCGACATCATCTCAGCCAACCTTCGACATCACGATCCGCCCGCCCTGCTGCCCGCGCCCCTGTCGGACAGCTCATTATAACCGCACTTTAATGCAGCCCGTGCTCGTGGGGCTCGTGCGGCTCGCGGGGCCGCGCCAAGTGGCCCAGGCGCCATCCACAACTTCATCCGACTTCACTGCACTTCGCGTTGTTTTATCTCTCTCTGGCATTGTTCGTGTTGCTCCACCACATGTTGTTGTTCCATTTGTTCTCGTTGTTGTTGGTGTTGTTGCTGTTGCTGTTGTTGTTCTAATCCCCATTGTTGTTTACTCGTTGTTCCGCAGCTTTTTGTTGCTAGTTTATTTGTTGTTGGTCTATTTGTGGTTGTTCTATTTATTGTCGTTGCTTTGTTGCTTTCATTCATCTTCATTGCGTGCTCGTGTTCGTGTACTTGTGGCTGCGCGTGTGTGTGTGGTGTACGTTGAATGCTTCGCACAATAATTCACACAAATTATGCTCCTCAGCAACACATTAACTTACACGCGGACAGACAAAACGGCGGACGGACGGACAGTAAACAAGAGCACGAACAGACTTTTAAAGGAGCAGAATCCCAACAGAACTAAGTTAGAGAGGAAGAGAGATGTGGACGTAAATCCGGCCAGCAAGAGCGAACAACCGTCGGACACAATTTAGGAGAGAAATTGAGAGGCAGCGAGGCTGATAAGCAGCGAGACAGTTTGATGGACAGAGAAACAGACGGACAGACAGACAGATAGGGAGTTGTTGCAGCACTTTCATGTCAACTACTGTTGGACACTGGAATCCACTGCCGCGAAGGCAAGTCATGTCGCAAAAAGGAAATGCATAGTGTCTGTGTGCGTGAGATTTTGCTTACGAGAGCTAATTTTATGTGTGTTCGGATCCTGGAAAATCGATTTAGTTTGCAACGCAGAAAAGACTGTTAAAACCGATGCAAAACCATTATTCGCTCATCGCGCCCATACATAATTGGATTCAGGACCCTCGTGGCGTATGAGTATTATTAAACTCGAGCACATTTCTTTTATCCATCCTTTGGTAATCCTTCTGATGAATGTCTAAAAACACAATGTCTTATTGCATCAAATTTTATTGCGACACCATGTCGCATGAGGAATATTGTCAATCACATTTCCTATGTCATAGTTACAACAAGATCTTATATTGATCCAGACAAAACGATGGATCTAATTGGCAATAGGATGTTCACACTAAACGTCGTACTGAGAACAATTTCAATTGCCAACAACTTTTAATGACTTCCAAATCTGTCCCTGGAGTTAAAAATTCAACAGTGTGTGTTTTCTAGTTTTTCGTAACATTTCCAACCACACATAAACAAATACATGTCCATGTGAATGTTCGTGTGTCACACTAATTGTTATATATTTTAAAGCATTGGCGCAGACAAACACATCGACCCAAGCATAGGCGCAGCCATAGACACAAGGACATGCGAACACTTAACAAACTCATTTTGGGGCCCAAATTGACAATTGCTCACTCGAGGCCACAGAAGTTCACAGCAAAGCCAAGAGCAACAAGACAACAAGCATCAACTACAACAGCAACAATGGAACCGAGAGCACTTGGGTCTTGGGGTAGAGGGAAAGAAGGGTAGAACAGGCGTTGAGGTCGTTCTTGTGAAAGAAGTAGAAAAAATTTGCCATGCGAGTGATTTTGTTTTTCAAAATAACATATTCTGAAATAAAATTCTCTCTCGAAAACTAAAGGACAACAAAGCAGCTATGCAAAAGCACAACAACATTCTATTGTGCTAGTCTGTGAGCGAACCGCACTGAAGACAATAGCGATAGGAGCAACACAAACAGTTCAGCGACAACAAAAACTATATATAGTACAATAATAACAACAGCAAACTTATAGCAATGACGACAACAACAATTCCTGTGCCTGTTATTGCTCAACGATGCTTTTCACAAAAGCAGGTCCTTTGTTTTTGAGCGAAACTAAGTTCACTGCCGATGCTGCTTTGTCCTCGTGTTGTTGCATTTCTGCAGCTGATGCTCCCGTTGACATTGCCGGTGATAGCACTGTTGCTGTAATCATTGGAGAATTAGAAAGCAGTGATGCGGCGAGAGGTGGAAGTGGAAGTAGACAGAATAGAATGAGTCAGAATGGAATAGATAGAGATAGAATTGAAATTCGGTGACTCCGGGTGGCCCAGAGGTCGCCAGTCGCTGTCCATTTGATGCTCCCTTCCCAATGGGAGAACTCTTTGAAGAGCTGTCGCTGATGAAAATCGCACCGTTTAATGGAATCGCAATTAAGCCCACCCAAATGGCGGCTAAAAACGGCGTTGAAATTAAAACGTGTCTCCGCCGACATCCGCGCACAATTAAACGCAATTAGAAAGGCGAACAAGGCAGAGAGAAGCGGATGATGAGACTAGGTTAATGAATTAATTAACTCAAATGCCGGCGATAACGTTGAGAAGCGCTGATTACACTGTAAAAAATGACATGCAGATTAAGCACGACACCGACCCACACACACAGAGCCACACATCCACACAATGAAACTCAATTAACGAGGAAATAAATGTCAGGCGGGGTTTTAAGTGAAAGAGCGAAAAAATTGAAACTCTCAGGGAACCCAAGTCGGGTCTCGGCTGCCGTGGCTGTAGACGCGAGTGTGTGTTTTTGTGTTGTTGATTTGGAGACACCATCGGAGCGCCACCGGCTTCAGCGGCAAGAACAACAAGAGCAAGTGGCGAGGCCAGAGCGACGTGCAGCAACTTGAAGTTCATTTATATGGTAATACGCCGCGAACTACGCTGAATACTAAGCGCTCACCACCGTGCCACGCCCACGCCTGCGCCACGCCCACGCCCGCGCCTCCACCGGCACCATGCGGAGACGCCAGCTTTTTGCCCTCTGCCCCAATCGCGTCCCGTACAAATCTCAGGCACCGGAAGGAGACGCGAAACTAATTTAAATTTAACTGATTTTTACATGTTTTTGTCTCTGCTCGGCTTTAATGACTACGATCGGGGGGGCGACCACGATAACAACAACAAGAACAACAACTCCAACGACGATGATGACATTAAAATTTTAAATCTTTATTTTTCCATTAAAAAGGAAGCAACAACATCAACAGCAACAAGGACAAGGGCAATAAACTGTGGAAATTCATCCACCTGCGAGTTGTTTTTTGGCGGCGGTGACGCCAGCGGAACCGGATGTGACATGGAGGTGTCTCGAAATAGCAGCTAGATTTAATGCATTGTTCGCTGGAGATGGTGGGGGAGAGGGGGGAGAGATATAGCAGGATGGCGGGGGCTCCTCGAAATGGAAATATTTAATTGAGCATGACGAGCCATTAACTTAAAGCGAAGGCAACAACTTCCAGACTTAATTGAAGTTGCTGGCGACGTGGAAGAAAAGCCATTGAACAGGGGACTTTTTCAATTTTTAAAGTGCGGAAAAGAGAGTGAGACTGAAAAATACGAGGGGGCAGAGGGAGAAAAGGGAGAAACCCCGCAGGACCGAAAACAATGAAGCGGAGCTCGGCGTTCGCATGACAAACCTCGTCTCCTGCAGGTTGGGTCCCAATTAGCAGTCCGAATAAAAGGACTCAGGAATCAAAGTCAAGACCCGAACTCGAACTCGTGCCTCGGGACAATGGAGCACAGGACACAGATCCACGATGTGTGGATAACGAGGCGATGAACAACCGCCATGGGAGACGACGAGAGAAAAAGAGTTAAAAGAACCGCGAACAATGGCTGCTCTCGGTGGCGGCGGCGATGTGGATAAAATAAGGAGCGAAACCTTGAAGAGTCGAAAAAGAAACTGGAGAAATTAAGAGACTCGTAAGGAATACATCCCAAACAAGAAAGCAATGAACAGACAACAAAATCATCAAATGTCATTAATCGATATTAATCAGCCTTCATCGGAAGCCTCAAGTAGAAAATCGAATCGTCATCGCCACTGCTAATTAAGTATTAAATTACGCGAACGCACACACACTTACATGGGAGACAAATAAACGTAGCCTCGGGCGACTCGACAATCGAAATCGAGACGTGTCATTAACTACAACAACAGACAGCCAACAATACCAACACGGCCAATAATGATAATATTAGTGAGAACGGCAAATCAAGTCAAGGACGACGAATCAATAGGGTGTATTAAATTATTACTCCCAGGTCAAGGAGAGATATTATGATTACAGTATTACAAAAGGATGTGTGGGAAACGGACTGCGGGCATTAAATAAAGCAATTGGAACTAAGATGGAAAATAGTAAGGTAAACGAGAAATATAGTTAACTAATTCTTAACCAAGACCTATCGCTACACATTCTCGTATAAGGAAGGAAACCTTCAAAGCACCTCGATATAAATCCTTAACTAAGATCATTTCCATGCATTCGATCCAATACTCTGAGATTCCAAATTCGAGTCCTTCGGGATGAAAGCGCTGATACGAAAGGTCATGACTATTGCCAGCAAATCCAACCGTAGGCCAACATAGTCCGCTGCTGACCTGTTGATAAATCCTGATGATTCTGGTCATCTCGATAGCACTTCGGCATGGGACCTCGGACTCGAGATGGACTTCAACCGAAGACCAGCAACAGTTGGTAAGTAGGCGATGGCTGTTGTTGCTGCTTATCTTGACCCCACTCATCGGTCAGCAACCAAAACTTAAGACATCGTGAAAGCAACAACAACTGCAAAATTCTACCCACTACCAAAGGACAGACGGATTCGCAACGCGTTGAAACAACAAGGGCGAATCGTTGACGCAGCAAAAACGGAGGGAAAACGAAACGATGTGAATGGGAAGGAAAGAAGAGAAGAGAAGGGAAGGGACTAGGAGAGGAGAGCACAAATGTCGTACGCAAAGAGCAGCCAAATTCCAGCGAACATGGCAGCAGCCATGACGTTTAATTGACGTGATTACCGGGCGAGCGGAAAGGAGCAAGCCCTTTTATGTGTCCGCATTTATGACAATGATTGGACAATTGGACGATTGGACGATGGGAGGTTTGGACGGACGAGCGTGGCTTTAATGATTCCCCGCGATTTGGCCTGGCGGGAGTGGGCGAACGCCAGTGATGGTGATGGCGGGAAAGGACGGGAAGAAACGTGTAACAAGGTAGATGAGAATGTGTTGGTAATAGAGATGCAAGCGATGATATGGAACTTGAAGATAGTGCGGCCGCTTAGGAAAATGAGAACGAGGATGCGAATGAAAAACAATGGGAACAATGACATAGCGGTATGCCAATGTTCTGTCAATTATTATTTCAACCTCTGTACTTAGTTGAATTAAAATAATAGGTTTTTTACTTAAGGACACTTACAAGAACCGTGAAGCCAAAATCTATGTCTAACCGATATAATGAGTAAGAGACGAAAAAATCAACCCCTACAAACTTTTGCTACTGTTAAAAGGGTCTTGATGGGAAAATAAAAAGACTGTTAAAACTCAACTCAACTTATTCGGTGGAGAAAGAGGGCACTACAAAGAAGGCGAGACCTTAGTCTGCGCGGCCAAAAGAGTTCGTGACTGTATGTGTGTGCGTGTGTCAGAGACACTCTTAAAGGATTTGGCAAGCGCCTATTAGAAGGCGAGCACAACAGTTTCCCTGAACCCGACCCAACTTGAACCAACCCAATTTAAACCCCGATCCGCCGAACAAACGACGAACCGTCCCACCGTCCGACCGAACGACGGACGGTGAAGGGTTCATTGCGAAGGGATTTCCCTGGGAAAATAATAATGTGCATAAATACATTCGCCATCAGCATCAACATCTACACCTACATCACATCGTCATCATTTGGCATCCTCCTGCGGAAGGAACCCCAAACAAATCCTTTTGCCGGCTTGTGGTTGAGACACATGTGGGTATCTGTATTAGTGTTCGGGTGTGTGTATGTGACGGTAGGGGGAATTCTGACGTTGACGTGTCCAAAACGAGCACAACCAAATGACGTTCTTGCAAATACGTACCAAATGGCTACGGTTCATGTTCCAAATTCTTCCGTATGTCAAAATGGAGGTATTTTGGGGGACCATCCGTCGCATTAGAAGATGCTGTTCTTGCCACTGATGTTGTTTTATTGTTGTAGTTCTAGTTGCTGTTTCTCAAACAGAAAAACTCTTCTTTTTGTCGTTTCTCGAAAGCTATAGAAAAGGACCGGTTGTGTGTTTCTCTGATGAGTGTGTCTGTGTGCGGTGCAGTGTTAGTATTTTAAAACCGTTTAATCCTTTTTGAAAGGTTTCATGTCGAAGGGTTTCGCAGCCGGACGAAGACGACAAGGACGGGCCAACAAGATGTTGTTTTTAATTATGCCGGGTGTCATAACACGATTTTATGTTCGGGAACACAACGGACGTTCTTCATGGCATGGGTTTCTCTCGAATGGTCGATAAGAGTATGCTCTGCACGACAGAATACACTAATAATTAATACATGATATGGATATTTGAGCAACGAGAGACACATTGTGAGTAGACGCTACCAACTTATTTTCAAATCCTTAAATTTTATTAAGTAGTGAAAATACAATTACGCTTCCGCTAAATTTTCAGTGTATTGTAATTGGTATGAAACAAATCGTTCAGCGATTATTGTGAATTGGTCACAAGGTTTGATCTGACTCCCGAAGAATACTCACTGAACACATCTCCAATTTTGACATTTGAAGGTGGTTCGTTTGACTCAGAATCGGCAATTTGCAAGGCATCTGTGAGAAATTTTTATAATATTTTAAGGAAATCAACTAAATCTCAAAGGAAAAATGGCCGCAAAAGTAGCATCAGCCACCAATAAAGTGTTTCAAGCGGTGAGACTAATGAATATGAAGAAAAACCAGTAGAGAAGCAAAGCAAAACGACCTGATAACCTCACTTCTGGTGTCGACAAATCATTCCCATTGGAGAACTGAGTATTCCTTCCAATTCGATTCAAGGAGCCATTCTCTTGCAGGACGATGTACACATCTCTTTTGAGGATCAACAGAAGATCAATCGTTTTGCCAAACACAATGCGCGAATGGATGATCTAACAGCGGAACTGATGATGAAGAAGAACGACCTAGAGAGCATTCAAGAGGCTTTCGAAGAACTGGAACTTATGGACGAGGATGAGAACATCCCCTTTCAGTTTGGCCTGGTTTTCTTCTCACATAAAACTCCGAAGACATTAGTAAGTAAATAAATAACTTATACTTCGAATAACTATACTTCGAATAACTATATATCATAGGAACTACTGGAAAACGAAAAGAAACAAATGCTAGATGAAATCGCAGCCATTGAGAAGAAGGTCGATGTAATCAAAGCTGAAATGAATGAACTTAAGGCCCATTTATACCAACAATTTGGCAGCAATATTTCGCTAGAAAGCGACGATTAAATAAGGAATATATATATATATCTAGTTATATGCTACTCATGTCAAATAATAACATTACTTCGCCTTTATTCGTACTCCACGCTTACGTTAAATAAATAACAATATCAAGGGAGATGACTTAACTATCACCTATTTTAAGTCAGTTTCATGCGAGAATATGTATACAATTCCATCAGCGGAGTTAAGCAAACAGGCAGACTGTAGATGGACAAATCAAAATACCAAATTCGATTCAAGACATATAGAAATTGTAATTTGTATAAAACACTATATAAATCTTACCTCTAAGAATTCATCCTGAAACGGTTGTGCACGATGCTCCCACTGCATCAATTCATTAATTTGTTTACCACTTGTAACATTATCTAATTCACCTAAATTCTGAAAAACTAATATTTGTTGAACTTTCAAAACTAAATCTAAATCGGAATACAAACCAATCCATCTCCTCTGCAGGGACAATTCAAACTCAGATGTGTTTGGCAAGTTGAGAAATCATCTTGCTGCGTAAACAGATCAAGTAAGTCATCTGCGGAAAACTTCATGAAATCAACTTGATTAGACTGAAACAAAAATCCTCCCAATGATATTTTAGATGCTTGTCTTTGGAATATTTTTTCTTCGATTGTCCCAGCAGTGATGAGACGGTAAATTTGGACATTTTCCAATTGACCATCACGCCAAATGCGTGACATGGCCTGGGCGTCCGTGGCAGGATTCCAATCATTATCAAATAGTATGAGGCGTGAGGCGCCATGTAAATTTAAACCAATTCCTCCTGCCTTTGCACTCAGTAGAAATACTAACTCTTCACTTTTTTCTCCAGCACAAACCGTGTTAAACTTATTTACGATAGTGTTTCTATCTGTAGATGGCGTGGAACCGTCTAAGCGCAAGGATTTTAAATTCAAATAATCGCATAAGCCCTGTAGCATATCAAGAGTTTTGGTATGATTGGATACAATGACGATCTTTTCCGATTTATCCACTGCAGTACAACTGAGAAAATTCTGTACAAGTTCCAATTTAGCAGAGTCGAAAGGACCCATGTCCGACCAAGTTGGTAGATGTCGTTCGAGGTAACGTGTGAGAAAATTTGGTGTTTTAGTACGTGCTATTAATGATGGATGATTACAAATTTTCTTTAGAATTGTTATGATTTGCAGAGGTGTGAGATCCTAAAATTAAATTTATTTTGTAGTTCGCAAGCAAAAGATAAATAAACTCACCCTTTATACCTGTGAAATATTTTCCTTACGATTCTTATATATTTCCACTACCTTCTGCAACATAAACTGCTGCAACTCCGAAGGTTTCACAAACACAATATGTTCTCGTTTCTTTGGTAAGTACTTTTGATTAATATCCTGCGTTCGGCGTAATAGGAACTTTGCCGAAATTTTATTTAATTCTGCTGAACGTAAGGCAGCTAACTCCAGTACTTCGGCATTGGCTTCGGGGCACTGACTCTGAACTATTGGATTTTCAAAGTAATTGCGAAATTCAGCGTATAGGCCAAATACTCCGGGATTTACAAAATCGGCCAATGTGAAAAACTCTTGCAAATCATTTTGCACAGGAGTACCAGTAACTATGACCCGACGTGGGATATTCATGTCACGCAATGCAGATCCTACTTTGGTATCCTTGTTCTTAAGACGATGTCCCTCGTCACAGATCAGTAAATCGAATTCTAGCTGTTGAAAATCTTCGGCGTTTGCCAAAAATGTCTCATATGAAACAATAACGAAAGGAATGTGTTTCTGATGTGAATATTGTTGCAATTTATGTTTTCCATTCACCACGAACGCGTACATGCGCTCATTTTTCAGCCACTTGTTAATTTCATTGTTCCATGTGGCGGTAAGGCTACTGGGTGTAACAATCAAAACCCTTTGCAATATACTCTCTCCGCCATAGGGGCCAGAGCGCAGTAGGGTGTGTGCCACAGTTAGGCATTGGAGCGTTTTTCCCAAGCCCATTTCATCCGCTAGAATAGCGCCATTGAAATTTGATTCTTGAAAACCCATCAAACAGTCATAAAGAAAGCGGACACCCTCACGCTGGTGTGGACGCAAGTGCTGGACTAAGGAGGTGGCTGCACGCACTTCATGAACAGGACGGTTTAACTTATTATACTTCTGGTCATCTGTATCGTCCGGAGTAGGAAGAATTAGTGGTTCCACCATACTAATCTCTCTAGTAGAGAGTCTAAACGGCTTAGCATTTTTAGTGCCTTTTTCTTTAGATAAAAGCAGTGGAATTATGGGTCGATATACGAAACTTGCTTTTGGTTTTTTCTCAGTGGGTTCTTCAAACTCCAATTCCTCCTGACCCCAACCACGGTTTGTAACCTGTAGCTTACGTTTTGCATAGAAATCTCGAATATTATGTATTTTATCCTGTAGCTCAATTTCTTTACCGTTTATCGTCATCTGGAGCCCTTCTTCTAATTCTGACAACTTAAAACTCGTCGTGGAACCCATGTATTTACCACTTTCATCCTTAAGCACAACTTTCGACCCATCCGAAGATACCTCAAGCGATCCATCTCCTTTCCAAGTTTTGTGTTTTTTATTCGATATCTCACGCCACACGATATTGAATATTACTTTATTAAAATTGTCTGTGCTGCTTTGTGAAATACTACTTGATGACACCGAAGATGATACCTGTCCATTCGTGTTAGAACGTGATCCAAGACAAAGATCATTGCTAGATGAGACTTCGTTATCTCCAAACGTTAATCGATTTGTGAGTTTTGCGTCGTGTTTCTTTATAGACGGAGCGCGAGATCTTCGCATATTTCTTAATTAACGAAACTAACTAATATTATTCGAACCGAACAAATTTAATCGCGAACACAAACTATTCAAAAATTTGAAATTAGTGCAACATTTGCCATTCACAATAGCGAGTTTAGGAAAATTTAGGCAGTGAATTTAAGTATTCGATATTTACATTGGAATTATTACTTCTGATACATGTTTATAAGAAATGAGGAAAATTAAGAAATAAGTCATCTATTGTTATCATTAAAATGTATAGGAAATTCATAGAATTCTTAGCGTTATTGTGAATCTTCATTTGTTACTATTCTTTCATCCCTGATAGCGATTACTGACAAGAGATTTGACTGACAAATACACCGCCAAGTGGCGCTGTCATCATTTTCTTATTTCTCTTTCGCCAAAAGGCGACGTCGTGAAATTAGTGACAATTCGAGTCAGCACGTTTATTTTTCCTTAAAAACACCGAAAAATTGTGTATAATTTGCTACAAAGTGTTGAATTTTATAGAAAACGATGGCGCAATTCGATTTAACTAGAATTAATTGCCAGTTTCTGGACAGGCATTTAACTTTTCCGCTGTTGGAATTTCTTTTCGTCAAGGAGGTTAGAAACGCAAAAGCGCAGCCCCTTCATTGCTTGTTTGCACTTCAATACTGGCGAAATGATTTAACTAATTTACCCTCTTGTTTTTAGATTTACAATCAGCAAGAGCTGCTCGAATACATTCTAGACACGGTCAACAAAACTAACATGATCGATTACACAATGGACACACGCAAACGTCTTAATTTGAGCCAGGAAATGCCCGAGGAGCTGGAACAACGTAAAGCCGAGGTATTGGCTACTTTGAAGCAGTTGCAAAATGAAGTTGCACCCATCATGAAAGCTACCGACATTCTGAAGAATGGCGAGAGCATGAAGGACTCGAAAACATTCGTCAATGCTTTGCAAAAGGATTATAACTTTAAGGTGGAGCATTTGGAGAGTGCCTACAAACTGGCTAAATATCTATATGAGTGCGGAAATTATCAAGAATCCACATCATATTTGTATTTCTGTTTGATTGTTATGTCACCCAATGATAAGGTTTGCAATTTTATATTTTATATAGTCTATATTATATTTTACATTGGTATTTTAGAATTATTTGAATGTCCTGTGGGGTAAACTTGCTGCGGAGATTTTAACTTTAAACTGGAACACTGCTCTTGAAGATCTGACACGCCTTCGAGACTATATCGACAACGCAAACTTCTCTACCATTCAAGCTCTACAGCAACGCACCTGGCTTATTCACTGGTCTGTGCTGGTGTTCTTTAACCATCCCAAGGGACGTGATCTTATCATTGAAATGTTCCTTTACAAGCCACTGTATTTGAATGCCATTCAAACCATGTGCCCACACATCATGCGTTACCTGGCCACCGCTGTAATCATCAATCGCACACGTCGCAATGCCCTCAAGGACCTTATCAAGGTGATCCAACAGGAGTCGTACACTTATCGTGATCCCATCACCGAATTCCTTGAGTGCCTATATGTTAATTTCGATTTCGAAGGTGCTCGTCTTAAATTGCATGAGTGCCAAACAGTGATATTGAATGATTTCTTCATTGTCGCCTGTTTGAATGAGTTTGTCGAGGATGCCCGTCTCATGATCTTCGAAACCTTCTGTCGCATTCATCAGTGCATCACCATCAGCATGTTGGCCGACAAGCTTAACATGAAGCCTAATGAAGCTGAATGTTGGATAGTGAATCTGATTCGCAACGCTCGTTTGAATGCTAAGATTGATTCTAAGTTAGGTCACGTAGTGATGGGTACACAGCCTCTGAGTCCCTATCAACAATTGGTGGAGAAAATCGACTCGTTGTCGATGCGTTCGGAGCATTTAGCCGGTTTAATTGAGCGTAAGAGTAAGCAAAAGAATCAAGAGTCAGGAGATTCATGGAAGTATTATTAAAAAAATCGTTCTCAAAATATTTTTGATCAAATCGTAAAGAACTACAGAGAATATAACAAAACTTAAACGACCGGTCTTTGGATTCAGAAACTCTTGCTTACCCTTCCATAACAAAACAAATTATTTACCATTGTATGAATTTTTATATAAAAACAAACAACTCTAAAGCTAGAATAAAATTACACCTATATTCAAAGCGAATATATTCAGTTTCTATTTGAAGGGCAGTTGTGAATAAATTACAAACAAACAATTTGTAGTGGATTAATATTATATATTTTCAACTATCAGGATATAAAATGCAACGAAATAAATTTGTACAAAATATCTAATTAAAAGTAACAAAATAATATTAAAATAATAGTCGTTATATGAACGGCACGTGGAATATTTTGTTTATTGAAGTACAATAGGGGAAATGTTCAGTAGACAATTTGCATTTAAAGCTAAAACGAAATTTAAACCAATTTATAAATATTCAACTAAATTCAACAGCTGCATTGTCGGGTCTCTCTTGCTTCTGGTGCGTAATTTCAATCCACTCAATAGCATTCATAACGCATAGAGTGAGCAGTGATTAAAGGGAGACATCAAACTCACAGAGCTGCAACGCCTCATATAGACCTTTGTCACACAATGAATTGCTACCTTTTCTTTAGGGACGCGTTGTTTTTGCCTTTTTTCACTACCATCCACTGCCTTACTGGCAAATTTTGCAAATACGTAATCCACTTACGCACGAAGAATAACCAGACGATGCCGTAGATAACACAGATGATCGATTCGATATAGTAGCCGTCGAACACTATCTGACACTCGCCGCCAGCGGCCACGCATTCCTGAAACATAATGAATAAGTATTGAAACTGACTTATTATCTATTGCAAATTCACAACTTACCTCCTTTTGTTTCTTGGTCAGACAGTTATTGACGTCCGCTAATTTCGGGTCCACGTTGGCGCACTCCTTCCAAGTTAGGACATCGACCAACCACAGAATCACTGTGTTAGGCCAATTGCCACCCAGATTTGAGAGTGTGTTCAGGAATGTCATGTAGGTGCCACCCACGGCAGGGTCAGAGATCTTTGCAAAGAAGGCCATGATCGCCACAAACATGCAATACAGGAAAATCTGGTACATCCCGTAGTTAGCCACGAGCAGCACGTAGTAGTACAGCGGCACATGTCCGTCGGAGATCAGATACGGCGTCATGTAGGCAATAACGGCCGCAAGGGAGGAGAACACGATGCGATATGGAATCGCCTTCACATACACCTCCATGGGGCGTGGTCCATTCGTGTAACGACTGACCACGAGCGGCAGCACGATCTGTAGTGGAATAATGGGAATGACGAGCAGAGCCAGCTTCTCCTTCGGGACGCCAGCGTCGATGAGTTTTAGTGATGTCACCGCGTCGCAAGCCGCGAAAGTCACTTTCACTGTCAGCAAGATACCGGCCAGAATCTGAATAGGACGCATTTTAACCATGTCAAACAGAATCTTGTAGCTCTCGCGGATGTTGAGCTCGTGTTCCTCGGTGTACCGATGCTCGGTGTGCGCATCCTCAACATCGTTTTCCTTCTTGAAGATAGCCACCAGAGTGGTGGCCACCATGAAGCACAGGCCCCAGAACCACAGGAATTCTGGCAAGGTCACCATGCCTTCTGACTTGGGTTCGGTGCGCAGGTAGTTGCAAAAGTCTGCGGACTCCAGAGCAATGAAGGCCACATAGCCCAGAAAGTAGCCGGCAGTCTGACCGACAGTGTTGCATGTGGACGCATAGCCGACGTTGCACCGCTTCAGCATCGTCAGCGCCCAGCCGTCAACAGCGATGTCCTGCGTCGCAGCGAGGAAGTTCAAGATAAAGAAGAGCATGGTCAGGAGCGGCACGTTAGGCTCGAGACCATCGCCGCCCAACCAACGATCCACCTGCCAGGAGAGAAACAGCATGAACAATCCGATGAGGTACTGCGACGGGATGAGCCACGATTTTCGACGACCAAAGCGGCGCACGTACAACGAATCCACAATGGGAGCCCACAACAGCTTCATGCTGAAAGGCCAGTAGGCGAAGGAGAATTCGGCCTGTTGTTTGTAGCTGGCTCCGCGGTTCTGCAGGAGCATGGGAATTGCTGAAATCAAGCCCAGTGGAATGCCCTGCAGTATGTAGAGGAAAAAGAGGATGGCAATGTTGGAGCGATCTCCACGTATGTCCGTCTTGAGGTGGACCTCTTCCGGATGATCGTTTCCCTCCATCGACAGCAAATATTTGCTGTCGTCTTGTGAGACTCGCTCGCCATTGGCGGACTGATCTCTGCGTCGCACCGTCATCTCTGAAAGTCCTAATTTTACTTCCGCACTAATTCAGTCATTTGCCGCTTGAAAACCTGAGAAATCAAAGATTTCTGTTTTCCTATTTTCAGTTAATACTATTTTAAATTTTATGTTCTTCACAAACGTTAAAACGACACGTCAGTAAAACTGGCCAACAACAGAATAACGTCAGTGAAACCACTCGAACAGAACATGCGACTTGACAGATATTGACTTTTTTGTTGTTGTTGGATATAGTTTAGTTATTGTAATAACAGCTGCTGCTGATGTTCTTCATTTGTTTTCTTTGATGTTTCTTCGTTTCTTATTGGGAAAACACTGAAATTAGCAAACCGACGAGTGACGGAGTCTTTCCTTTTCGATAAACGCGATTTTTTTAATTTTGAAAACAGTTTATCACATCCAATGACACTACGAATTTAAAAATTTGTATTTTACTTCACTCACAAGAAAACCCACGAAATGCCCGTCCGGTACTTGGATATGATTATTTGACATTTGTAGTGTCATCTACTGGTGAAATCCAATTGGAAATTTCACCTCAATCTGATTTAACTGTTGCATAGTTTTAGGCAGCGTGTTATATGGAAAGACATCCCAGCATACTATTTTGCGGATAAGAAGCAATCAGTTCTTCCGGATTACAATGTATTCATTTTCAATTCACGCATTTCAAATTCTCAAAAAAAAAATGTATTCGTAACTATTCCACATATAAATGGGACAAAATAAATTAGGGTATATTTATCATTTAAGAATTCGTAACTATTCCAGATATAAATGGGACAAGATAAATAAATGTAAATTTATCATTTAAGAATACAAATGTATAAATTTATGATTATCTGGGAGAATAATTAGTTTTCGATTTATGCCTCATTATCACGGATATCAGTCTCGTGAGAACCACGACGAATGATATGCAATTACGCTCTGGGAAATGAAGCCTTATCTATTTGTTAGCAACAGATAACAAATGACGCGAAAACTACCAAAAACATTGCTCAGATAAACAACCAAAATGAAATTATTGAAAAATAATATTTTATTAAATTAACAGGTATACATAATTAATAAAATTGTTGACCGGTATTAATCAAAGCGCCTGCGTGCGTGTTGTGGCCTATGTTACTTTTTATTTGAAGTGCTATAAAAAATGGAACATTTTTTAACATATCACAACTAACAATAAGGACTAATTTAAGGCATTCGATATGCTAATTCATATATAGGTCTTTAAGGGATTAAGAGAGTTGCTTTTCTAGACATTATTTTAATTTAAGTACAAGACCGTCTAATTTAGTCAAACGCACAGTATTTCATATATTTCTACAGTTTATTAAACTCCTCTCAATAACATGCATAAAGATATTCAACTGTCAGCACATAGTGTACATTGAACTTTCTCATTCTTTTGTATTTAAATCAATTTATGCCATTTCATTCTTTATTCTATTTTTCAATGAATGGGTATATTGTGCGTTTTACGATTTAAACAATCCCTCGTTATTTGTTTACAAGCTACGCTGAATTTTGAATGCGTAAATGAATCGTTTATTCGCGGAAGGGAAAGTGTTGAGGAATCTGATAAAAAGTATATATTTTAAGTTATACTTTATTTTATTTTAAATTAAGTAGAGTAAAACATTGCAAGTATGTAAAAAAAATATCTGCTGTTAGTTTTGTGTTGGCGTTGATTTTGTTGCGGCTGGAATAAAACTTGGCTCTAATGAGCGTTTCATTTGTTTACATCTTGCTTTTATATATTTGATTTTGTATTTTATACTGTGAGAAATTGTTAACGTTAAGTTGCTGGCAGCAAAAATTCCAATAGCTTTAACTCCTAATGAGCAGGAGATTCCTCGTAGTTAGTATCCTCCCACTTGTGATGGACCTCTGGCGTCAAATTGATGATCTGTACATGCACCGCCTGGTGTTTCTCATATTTTGGTGGAATGGCACACAAACGAAACTTGACCTCGTCGCCTTGCTGTGGTACGTATTCGCCTTCGATGCTGTGGATGATTGTGGGTGAGTGGGCGGATAACGAAATTAAAATGTTTGTCGAGTGAATTATGCTACGATTGTTTGAAATTGTTTTTTGTTTGGGAGGCGCGTTCTTGATTCAAGTGCGAGCACAAATTTATTTGCGTGTAATTAAGTGTATTCATGAGTTCATTCCGAATGCTTGTAAGACTTCGTGGGACGCAAACAGATAATCAAAGCCTCGGGCATATATACCGACGTTTTGGAAAACCTCCAATAATACTGGAAAAGTTATTGTATATCACATATACATACATGTTGTATGTATTTTTCCAGAATATAAGAAATAAACTAATAGCCGAATTCAATGATTCATACTCGATAGAGCATAAAAGCCGATAGAGGGTAGAATATGAAAATAATTCAGAAAATCATCTTAGATTTCAATTACATCATCGCCTAAAGGACCAATAAAGCTTTTAATTGAAGCAGGAACGAGCGTCAATAACGCGAAATGGTTGCCTTATATTGCGAAAAAATTGGGTCTTGGCGACAGAATTGGACAACAGAATTTGTTCTTTTTACACGAAATATAAAGCAACACTTACTCGGAAACATGACAAAAGACATCCTCCCCACCATCATGGGGGGTAATAAAGCCATGACCCTTTGAGCGACTGAAGGACTTCACGGTCCCCTTAACGATGGGATTTTCCAAAGCACGTGCCGATCTGTGAAGGAAAACAAATGTTTGCCAAAGGTGATGTAAAACAACGACGGACAATTGAAAAATAAAAAATCGAAATAAATGAAAATAAGAGAGAAAAGTCAACTCACGTTGAAGCAGTCCTCGTGCGCTTCGTGATAATGGGACTCGGCAACTGGAGAGTGGAATTCGGGCTATGGTTGTTCTGGTGGCCATACATGGGCGGTTTGCCGGTTGGAATTTTCTCGGGCGTGTTGGCCTGCGACATTCTACTTAATTGTACTGAACTACTCGTTATTTTCTCTCTAGTAAAACAGAATTAATTTATTTAAATTTTTTTTTTTTTTGTTTTGTAGTTCTTTAAACTTAGTTTTTGGCGCAGTACATGAGTTAAAAAAGTCGTATAAGCAGACGCCAGTAAAAGTAAAACTCACAATCAACGACACTCACGACGCGTCGATACGGCAACGATGTAGGCAGCGGCGGCAGTGGCGGCAGGGGAATGCAGTTCAAGGACAAGTAACAAAATGTTTTTTTGCAAATATGGAAAATTCTCTGTTAATTTTGGAACTTTTTTTCTCCGTTCAAGTCGCTATTTTTTTTTTTTTTTTTTTCTTAAACACTTCCTTTGATTCAATGTAATTTATCGAAAAATACGCAATTTCAGAAAATAGTCGACTGGATGATTTCCCCAACGTCTCCTCCGCGCTCCAAATTTTTGACAACTAAAATTAGCAAACGAATGCGAATTGCAGTGGGACAGTTGTATTGCGTTGCCAGATGTCTAACTTGCAAAAAATATATTTCTGAGCATACAAATTTACTTCTTCATACTATAAATTTAAGTTTAAAACGAGTAAACATGTCCAACAATTAATTTTTCCATGTCTAAGAAAAATATATAATTATTTTGGTGACGTTGATGTCCAATAGCACATATTATTTTCGAATATGGCAGCATCAAAATCAATTAACGTTTACATTTTGCTGAGGACGCCATTATATAATGCGCGAAATATATTTTCATACGCCGGCATTCAACACCGTACAGGGATGGCACTTTCAAACAAAATTTTATGAAGAGTTTGTACAAACTATTTCTTACGATAAATTGATTATTTCAATTCATGGAATAGAACTAAAGATTCATAATTCTAAAATATTTTGATTTGTAAGAATATTCCAAGTGTCGGGTTTCAACTATTTGCGAACGCAGTTCAACAGCTGATTAGCAAAACAAAAAACAGAACATTCAGGGCTACAGTATGTAACTTAATCAAATGTTATAACTATCAACAAAATTTTGCCTCATATTTTACTCTTGAGGCGAATCAATCACATTGTAGAGAAGCAGCATTTCTTGAAGAACTTTGTGCCGGAGGAATCGCAATAATGGAGCAATAATTCGTATTTTCATATATTATATCTCCCTCAAAAATTCTGGCGTACATCCCTGCCTCTGTTATTTAAAAAATTGAAGCATGTTCTGAATTAATGTTTTGATTTGAAGTGCAAATAAATTTAACCCGCATTATAATTAACAAAATTTACTGCTCCTGAAAGATCACGTCAGAACTTTATGGGCTTGAGAGAATTCACACAAATTTAAGAAAAATAAATGCTAAGTCCTGAGATTTTGCATGAAGGACGTGAAGATCATGACTACCACCTGCCGCGAGCTGATAACGACGACTCCTCGGACTCATTCGCAATGCCAGTTCGCAGAAGACTTAATCACAGTCACGAGAACACAGACCACGATTATTTAGCTCCCGTGGCGGAGCCTGAAGCGGCCGCAGAAGAACTGGAGGATGTTGATCAGGAACCAGCATCGACGGATGCTGATCAAGATGGTGCTGATGAATCAGACACTGAGCAGGCCCAGAACAATGATATACAAGGTTGCATTTCATATTAGTTTGTCTGGCTTCTAAATTACATGTTTCAATTACAGTTGCAGGCGACGTTTCACCCAATATCGGTGCTGAAGCAGCTCCTTCGGCAGCTGCAGATCATGATGTTATTAACTTATCATCTCCTTCACCTCCAAAGAAACGTAAACGTCGATCAATGCACACACCAAAAGCCAATACGCCCAAAGTTAAGGCCGCTAATGGCGATGATTTGGACGAAGACGATGACGGTCTAACGTGTCCCATTTGTCTGGACTCGTGGGAAATGAGTGGAGAGCACCGTTTGGTATCTCTCAAGTGTGGACATCTCTTTGGCGATTCTTGCATTCGGCGATGGCTGCACGAGTCTGGCCGTCAGTCTGGAGTAAAGGCCTGTCCTCAGTGCAAAACAAAAGCAAGTAACAGAGACATACGGTGTTTATATGCCAAGAGATTGCGAGCAATCGATCGGAGCGAGGAACATCGGATGCGCGAACAATTGGACCAGGAGCGAATGCGAGCGAACAACTTACAGACGGAAATGGCCACATTGAAGATGTCGTATACACTTGTAACAAATAAAATTCAGGAACTCGAGGCGGACAATGAGCGCATGAAACAGATTCTGCGTACGGGTGGAGCTGGCGGTGGTTTTAGTTACGATTCCGACCTAAAGACAGCAATACGACTCCAAAACTACAAACTTTTTTTGGAAAAGAACATAGAAATTTCAAAGGAACCAGGATGTCGTGTCATGATCTATGCCGAAAAGCAATCCTCAATGATTGTGTCACAGAAGAGCTCTCAAGGCCTGTTTCCTGGCTACGGTTTGCGTTTTATTGATACGCCTACCTTCAAGCCGTCTAATTTTTTACACACTTCTGCAAAGCTTCTACGTGATATTAGTTTAAGTAGCGATCAAAACCTGCTTGCTGTGGCCTCAATGGAGCCGCGAACAAAACTTTTTGATTTGAGAACGCGGCAAGTTGCGTCTGTGTTTTCACCTAGCGACAAGGCGCTTTGGGCGTGTGCCATGGATCGTAATGAGCGTGAGAACTTTCTCTACTTAGGTGCTCAAAACGGGAGCACTTATGTGTACGATGTGCGATTTCCAGAAACAGTCGTGGATGAATTTAAGACTGAAGGTATGAACAATCTTGGGTTTTTTTTTGTTATTTGCAACGATACAATTGTTATTTCTCATAGGTGACCTTAGTCCGGTAATCAATGTAGCTCCAGTTCCAATTTCCAAATATTTTCCCTGTGGAGGATTTCTGGTCTGCAAATTACAATCCTTGTGGTTCTACGAATACTCGTCAGCCACCGGATCTGTCACAGCGCATCGCTTGAATGTAGAGGGTCCATTCATTTCAATGACTTTCGATAGCGGACATGAAACGCTTCTTGTCTCAGCGCGCAGCAGCCAACGATATCCGCAGTCCCGCTACATACTTGGAAAGTTGGAGAAAATCGATGATTTGCCAATATTCAATGTGAAGGTGTCATTTTTCGGCTCTAAATCGACCCCCGTGATGACTCGCTGTTCCCAAATTGCAGTGGAGTCAAACACTTTGATTGCAGGCTACATACAGGATGTGAAACTATTGGCCCTCTTCGACGTACGACGAGAGCAGCGCCTACAGTCGATGCCTGTGCAAGAAGTAATCTATGACACTTGCCCAGTTTATGTCCCAAACGCCACCTATTTGGGGGCACTCACCGAAACCAAATGTCGTATTTATAAGCTGACACCAACCTCATAGTTTTGTATTCCTTTATAAATTTATAGATACGTAATTACCGTTTATAGATTTATAGTCAACTTATTCGTTCAAATCATGTTAAGTATACATTGTTTTAGATATTTAATTGTTTTTAACCAAGGGTACAATTTCCTTAGATTTAGATTTATTTCGTGCCGCGATTGTATACAATTTAGTATTGAAATTATATTCCAATAAATACTCATTCGTTACGCACAATCCTTACCATAATTTTTCCCAGGTCCAAGAATAAAACTCTAATACATATTTTTTGGATTGAAATTTTATTATAATTCTTTGTTTTCGTGTTATTCAAGTGAATTTCATGCTCGAAACATTAATATACAGAATGTTTGTAATGCGAATGTATTTGAAGAAATGCTGTTCATGTTAATATATTACCTTTTCAATAGACTATAAATGCTTTCGTTTTTCTTAATATTATGGATGTATAATAAGTTATTACATACATACATCAAAGTCATTTCACAAAAACGGAGTTAACATTTATGTATTTGATTTTGCTTGAGGGGGTTTCTCTTATTATTTTCTACCACTTTTTCTTTTATGATTAGAATCCAATTTTAAAATCAAAATGAAGCCTACTTAACGGATGCATAAATATTTTATAAAGTTCCAAATTTTAATTTCAATATTCAACATATACGAAGCCAACACAGTTTCGTTTCTGTCCACCTCTGTCTCGCCCCACTCCCCTCTTTTAATTACATTCGAATAAATATATTTAATAGAAATATAATTTTCCTGCTGCTACTTAAAATATGTATATGTAACACATTGCTCTTAAATAATATCAATATTTAAAAACCCATTATTCATGTACAAAAAAGTATCGCAAATTTCAATTTAGTCGCACTTTAATTTTTTACATTTTTCTTACGACGCCTGGTTTAAAAACGCTCTGATTCACGAGACAGAAAATAAAATAATTCACTTCTCTCTATGAATGTGATCACTTAAAATTAATCTCTTATTCTCATCACTTATTAAATAATAATATTGTTATATTTGTAAATTTAGTTTTTCTTTTTTTGTATATGAAATATGAAATTCAGTAAAAATACATATTAAAAATAGAAAAACAAAACAACTGGACATGCGAATACATATTGTATATAAAAATTGTTCCTTTTAGTTTTTTAATTTCATTTTAAATACAGTCTTAAATGGTTTGTTTCCTCTTTTTTGTTTTATATTTATTCGTATAAGGATCAAGTTGAATTTGTTTCTGATTTAATCGAAATTTCTTCTAGCATCTTTTATTTACGTTAGTTTATTTCACGCTAAATTGCATATTAAATGTTTCCAAAATGTTTTCTATAAATTTCTGTACGTGTATAAGTTTTGACATTGTTGTATATTTTAAGAAAAACACAAATAAGCTACGTCGTCAAAGACTTATTATATGTTATGAAATGGTATAAACAAGATTCCCGAAGGCTATGACAAATCAATTAGTATTCATGTTTGGCGAGCCGAGCTAAGGTAATGTTTATTTGTTGTTAGTCGTAGAGTTCTTCATCCATAAGTTCTTTGTATTCACTGATAGCCAAACCCTGCGTGGTTCTCTCGGACACAATCATAACTGCCTCAGACCCTGTATAGTAATGTTACAAGGTTCACAATTATTGTATTCATATTTAATATCAATTTCACATCGGAACAACCAAAGAACATGCAATAGAACACCTTAAACTAAGCTCGAAGCTTGGGCTTGGTCTGTGCCATCAGTGAAAACCACGTATTTTAGCTACTTTTTCAAAGTATATATTTATTGTTGTTTTCCAATTTTTTTGTGTTTGTTTTGTGTTGTTTAAATTACATAAAATACGTATTAACTTACTTACATTTACAACGCTAAACACTACCTTAACCTAAGCTATATAAAAAATGCATAAATTTATAATTTCGTACAAAAGGTAGCAACTAGTTCCAATTTCAAATAATATATTCCAACCAACCAACCGACCAACCCTCCATCCAGCCAGCCAGCTAATCTCCGGCATATTTATGCATGTTCCTTGCTGTCAAGCTCTTGTGCACCCAAGCTAAAACCTTCTCCTAACTAACTGTCGTTGCGTTCGTCTGTCTGTCCGTCGCGCACGCTTATCTCTTCCTCCGCCTCCTCCTTAGTCGACTCGTGCATACCGCGGCACGATGTCGTTGCTTATCCAGAAGTTGCAGTTCGGATGATCCTCCTGCGCCAGCGGATCCTGTCCCACGTTTAGCACGCGCCTTCGCGGATCGTACTGCGGCACGGTGCCGTGCGACACGTAGTAGTAGAACAGCTGCTGCATCGACGAAACGAAACGTCGCTGCTCAACGGTGGGTGGTTCGTAGCGTCCCAAAATCGCCAGGACATCGTCGTCGACTTTGGCCAACTTGTCCTCGCCATCGCCCTGTGTAACCACATAGAAGGGCACTGTGGGCTGTAGGCGGGCGTTCGTCAGTAGTGGACAGATGGTGCGGATGTCTGTGATCATGGCGACCAGGGAACGGTAGTCGGTGGCGTTGTATCGTTGGATGGCCTCGTCCGTCAAATTCATAGCGCCGATCTTCGAGGATTCAATGAATGACCGTACCTCTTCGGCGGTCCAGTTGGTGTAGCGTTGACGCAATTTCTCGGTATGGGATTCATGGGCAGTGGTGCCCATAACCAGTTTGGGCTTTTCACCAGAAGCCTCCTCTTTCCAGCTATCGGCCGGGTGTTGCTGGAGAATGGATCCGTCCAAAACCAGCCATTCGTGATGTGAGCTGTTGGTGTTCTCATCCGTGGTCGGAATGTCGACAGGGAAGTAAAGCCATGTGTCTGGCGTGGCTGCCCAAACCTGTTCGGTGGAGGCAGATCGCATACACGCCACGTCTTGGCATTCCAGGGCGTTCATGAACTCTTGATTGCGCTTCTCAGACTCCTGCAGAGATTTTCCAGGGAAGATAGCGGACGAAGACGAAACCCAAGCTCGCGTATACAGGTCCTTGGCCTTCTTGGATGTGACTAAGGCGGACACCAAGGTGCCGCCAGCACGATGTCCGAGCAGAGTGACGGATTTCGGATCTCCACCGAAGTGAGCGATGTTCAGTTTGACCCAGGACAGAGCCGCGAGGATGTCGGACAACGCATAGTTGCCAGACGTGCGCGGATAGGCGTCTTTGGTCAGGGATTCGGTAGCGAGAAAACCGAACACTCCCAGCCGGAAGTTGGGACGCACAAAGATCACATCGTGAGATCGGGAATAACGTGCAGATGGACGTAAGACGCCAGGAGAGGGTCCGGTCAGGCTCTCGGCACCAATCAGTACAATAACCGGCAGGGGGGTGTCGTAGCGAACATGGGGTGTCACTACGTCCAAATAAAGACAGTCCTCGTCACCGACAACGGTCCCATTGCCCAGCATCTGGTAGCACACCTCGCTGCCGTTGTGCGCCTTGAGAGTGCCGTTCCAACAGTCGTCAATTCCTTCGATCAGCTGAGCGGGCTTCCAACGGTTGTCGCCCACGGGCGGTATGGCATAAGGGATACCGCGGAAGGCGAAGGCGCCGTCCTCCTTCAGACCCTCTACCATGCCACAACTGGTGACCGCGTCGATAAAGCGGCCCTCGCGGATGGGCGGCGAGGTCAACGTCTCGTGCGAGAGCGCATAGCCGATGACGCCGAGGAGGAGCACGAACAACAGGATGCCCAGAGCGATGAGGGCATCGTCTACGGAACACCGGTACGAGCGCAGGCGGTCGAGAAAGGACACGGGCTCAGGTTCTTCAGGAGATTTCTGCATGAGGAAGGAAACGTCAATAAAGTGATACAGTGTGTGCCATTAGGGCTTCCATTCAACGTACCTCATCACTAGAGGCCTGCTTGATCTCGCCGCTGGGCGACTTCTTCAGCTTGCTGATTTCGTCGGTTCCGTTCTTGGCAACTGCTTTGTCGACGCAATCCTGGTCCTTCAGCGAATCGTCCAATGTCTCCATCGAAGCGAGACCGGCCTTGCCCAGACCCATCTCCACGTCGTCCTCGTTTTTCTTCTTTGGGATCATGTTGGCGATGGGTAGCTTGATGGCATTGAGCAGACCTCGCTTCTGAGGTGGAGCGTCGCCGGCGGCTGCGGGCGTTGTGGCCTCAGCACCTTCGGGGGGAGAAGCTTCCGCTGTGGCCTCTGAGCATTGACAAGGATCAATTAATTTCTGGTTTAAGGGTGTTTTTGTTGTACGAAACTCACCACTCTTCGCGTCAGCATCGCCATTAGCGCCAGCAGCTGCTGCTGCAGCCGCTGCCTTTTGCTTCTCGGCTGTCGTTTTGCGGACGAAGAAGTTGCGCAGCCGCTCTCCGAAATTCGAACGTGGCTTTTCGTCCTTCTTTGCCTTGCCACCCTCGGCAGCGGCGGGGTCGTCCTTGTTCTCCTTCTCCAACAGCTCGCCCTCGGCTCCGTCGCCTTCGGCTCGGGGCTTGGTTTTCATGAAGAAGCCGGGGAGCTTCAGACCGCCGATGGGAATTTTTTTCGGCTTCACTTCCCGATCCTCCGTCGAGATCTTCTTCTCGTCACTCTCGTCATCGGTCTTGGCATTGCCGCCTTCGGGAATGTCGATAATTTCCTCTCCATTCGCCTTTTTGGGTTCGCCACCAGTCGGCGAGCTTGGCGCAGACTTCTTCTCGCCCACCGGGGTCGTGGGCTTCGAAGACGCCTTTTTCTTCTCGGCACTGGGACTGGGGACCTTGTCCTTAGTAGCCGAGGCCTCTGCCGCCTCGGGCTCGTTTTTTTTGTCCAACATTTTGTCGGTTTCTTTGGGTTCTTCGGCCACCTCCTGGTGATGGGTTGCTGCCTCAGCCGGTGGAGTTTCCTTCTCTTCGAGTTCACCCATTTCGATTTAGATTCTCTGCTGTTGAGTGGCTTCTTTTAGTGTGGCTTGTGAACAGCGCTTATGTTTGAAAATCTGGAATCACAAGTGAAAATGGAAGACGTCAGTCCCGGTATTTCGACGGAGAGAAAAAAAACTACCATAGAAGTTATAACTAAGTTATTTATTTTTAAGGATCTAGGATCTATCACGGACAAGGCTTCGACTACTTATGGCTTCCCGAGCAATTGCACTGCCACTATTTATAACGCATCGCTGCACTTCTGTCCCATGCGCTCCCGACTGTCGTCCCTTCTCGCTCTATCCAAGGATTGTGCAAAATACACATTATTTAAGTCCTTGGCTCGGAGACTCTCAGGTAAACGTGCCCAGGTAGAAAGTGTCGCCGGTCCCGATGACTCAGGTAGGACTTACATTCCGCTTTATTGTACGGTACGGTTCAAGGAAAATTTCGCTTTCTATTTGAAAATCTATGGACGTTTTCCGAACACTCGCTGCAAATATGTGCGCACAAATGTAGGGCGGGTTTCTCTGGGCGGGAAGACCACGAATCGAGGGATCACGCGCGTGAAATTCCACAATCAGCTGCATGCTTCGGAAAGCCGGAAAGCGAAAGGACGACGTACGTGCAATGGATCGTGTCGTATGCGCGCAGTTTCCGTGGAACGTGCAGGGCCTCAGATTTCACACATATTTTACGCATGAGGAAAACACGAATCCTGCTCGCCGGAGGGATAACGAGCCATTGGATAATTTATGGGTTGTTTATTCAGAGTCCTCACCGATCGCTGTTCGCTCGAAAGTTCGGCTGTCCATTGCGCGATCAGAATTTCGGAATTGTCTGCCCATGTTTTATCAGTAATATTCAATGCACGGGGGTTGTAATGGCACAGTTGTCGTGTTTATAAACCATTAGTTATTAGATCGTTGCTGATCTCTTGCCTCCAGATGTCGACGTCGACGTTGGTGTGGACGGAAGATGCTGTAGATGATCTAATAAATTTTGAAGCCAAGCTCATGAAATCATCACTGCTCCCTGCTAGCAGCAGAGCCGCAGTTGGTTCCCCAGATCCCCCAGACAACTCGCAATGAGCCGGAGAAGACCAAACAAGTAAAAATAGGCGTCAATCGACCGATAAAAAGAGGAGGCCTTTCTCCATGAAATCAATTGATGACGACGAGGAGCCCGTCGTCGACCGCGACTCTTGAGAGTCCAACATCGAGTGCAACGGGAACGAGATTAGGATGCGGTCCGCGATAAGACGACACCCCGGCCCCACATCTCCATACGAGATCCGAACGGCGAGTCGAGCAGTCGCTGCGAGGGCCCGAAGTGGGTGCAAACGGGACGACGATTTTCCAATTTAAATACGTCGCCGTTGCGTGGCCGACGTGGCGTCGCATGCGTCGGGCCCGTTGCGTAGGGCGTGTAATTTGAGACTTCAGAACCGAAACGATGCCGAGTCGCGCCCTCGTCGTAAGCCGTCTGCTAAAGAAGCGACTGATGGCGGCGACTGAGGGCGGGCGCCGGTCCAGCAGCACAGGCTTGAACCCAAAGTTCAAGTTGTGGTGTTTTAATCCAGGCTCGCAACGGGGTGGGATGAGTAGAAGGCATCTCGAACTGGGAACAGGCTGGTGTTCCCATTGCTGTTGTTGCTGCCGTTGCGTCTCGGCGATGACCTGATGGGTTTTATGTACAGATTTGCCTCGTAGGAGGCGAGAGCAAAAAGTGTCACAAATAACGCACTTAAATCCACTCGAAGCCGATTGGAAGGCATTAGAGACGAGGAAGCACCACTAGGGGCCGGGGCCAGAAGTGCGTAGGGGTGGGACTGGAACTTAAAGAGGGCGAGACGCGGACATCAAAGGAACGAGTTCATGGAAATTGAATTCTGGTCAAAATGATCTTCATAAAAGTCATTATCGAAGAAAAAGTTGCCTTCGGGCGCCTCACAAATTACTTTCGAACAGTTTCCATTAAGAACACAGAGTCGACGGAGATTCTCAAAAAACAACATCGCAAACAACTTTTTAATGACGGCGACGACAACTTGTTCCAGGTTCACGGATCCCAATAAACTCTCACCCACACAGGCACAACGACCCACACTAATGAAGCCACGATGGCCCATGCTAAGTGCAGCAGCTTCGGAGTAATTATGCAGAGGTGCAATAAACACAACAGCAACAACGACCACCATTCAGGCAACATCAATGGCGACATCGACAGCGCAGGAAGCAACAGCACAGTGGGCGCCATGTGGAGAAAGAAGAAGAAGAGCAGCCGACGCTCGTGGAGCATCGATCGTTGGATTGCATTCGAAATGACACAAATGCAGTGGCAACAACAACGACGGCATCCCGACTACAACGGCAAGCAACAGCGAACAATGCCTGCAATTATTTTTCTCATGGTGCGCGATTTTCCATCCGTCTTCGCATCACTGCTCCTCCTCTGCCCCCTCCCCTCCTCCCCTCGTCCCTTCCCCCGGCAGCGCGTCGTTGTGAAGATGGGGAAAATGTTGCAAATTTTTCACTCAAATAAGTCATTGTGTGTGTTTTTGCCTTTCGCGTTGTCGCCAGGTGAAAATCCATTAGGGACTGGGAGTGAGAACAACGAGAGGTTGGGGAGCAGAACCTGCGGAAGAGCAGGGAGGCGAGGGCGAGAAGGGACGAAAGGCGGTTCAAGCGGCCCGACAATGCAAATCCGCGAATAGTTTCTTGTAATTGGCGTGACTCACGTGACAACTCGCTCGCACTCACCGGGCTGTCCCTCTCGCGGAGGGTGCGTGCGGAAGCTGACGTAATGCCGAAGGACCTCGGGTAACGACCTCTGGAGGGCGGACGGGACGAGAGGGGGAAACCAATCCCTATTCGGAGGGAAATTAAGACTGAAGGGGTCGGAAATCCCGAATTTTCCACCGCGAAGAACGGAGATAATCAGTCTTCCCTCCAGCTTTCCTCTGCGGATGATCTCAGACGGCCTTGGTCAAAGCTGGTCACTGAATGGAGCGGTGGCGGAGGCGGAGGGAGCAAGTGATTGTCGAGTCAGTAGAACGAACAGACGGACAAACCACGGACACCTTGATTAATTGAAGCCATCAAAGTCTTCATTCCGATGATCGGCGGCGACACTTGTAACGAGCACAAGGTCCGCGGCTCTAAACGAATTAGATCATTTCGGAAGGGAGGGGGGCAGGTCAAGGGAGGAGGTGGGGTGCGCTTGGACATGCAAGTCAAACGAACGCAGGCACGCACGCAACGACATGGCGACAGACGGGTGGACAGGCGGACAGGCGGACAGGCAGACCGACCGACAGACAGCCCAGCGATGGCCACACACATGTGTGTGCGTTTTTAATTAAAATCGCCGAGGTGGCAGCCACGGGGGGTGGTTGGTCGAGGGAGAGGGAGTGGGGGAGGCGGGGAAAAGTACAGTCGTCACCACCGACTCTTGGCGTCCAACGGGAGGGGCGAGGGAGGAGGCTTATCTGGCGGCATCGACGACCGCTTAACTAAAGCGGATATTAAACTTTAAGTTTTACGCGCCTCGATTTATGCCACGAAAAGTGGGCATTTCTCATTTGGAACGGAGTGCGGGGGATCGAGGGATGGGGTGGCGTGTGCGGAGAGCGGCGGAGGTGCGAGGGCGGTGGGGTGGGCAGGGGTTGGTTGAGGCAAGCGCACCACCAGCGCAGGGTGCAACATGTTTCTCTGGCACCGCCCTCGCGTCGAGTCGTCGTTTCCATGTTCCAGTGGTGGTAGCGGTTGTTGTTGTTGTTCCTGCTATTTAAGCAACCTGTGCGTTTTTTAACGCTCTCATGCATGAAGTCGTGGTGGTAGTAGTAGCAGTAGTTGTGTGGTTGCTGCTGCCGGTGTTCGAGGCAGCCGCCGATCTATTGCTCGGGGGATTAGAAACAGCAGTAACGAAAATAGTGGTTGCAACAACAACGAGAAGCGCCGACTGTCATGTCAACACGCAGTGAAATTAAAACAACAAAGGGGGAAAACATGCCACAAAAATGAGAATCGGAAACAAGGAAGGCAAATCCTTAAACACTTGCAGCCAGTCCAAGGAGTTGGAGGTATAAAGTTCCACATAAAAACAAGGCCCATGGCAGGCTTTTCTAGTCTTCCTTTGAGTTTATTAAACAGCATTCATTAGAAAACAAAACATTCAAGTTCTACCTGAGTCGGAAGCTTCCAGGTCTTCATTGAAATCCCCCGTCTCTTCCAGAGATCGCTTCTATCTGCTTACAAACCACGAAATCAACACAACAACAGCCCGGTTGCCACGACGAAACCCCTGCCTCGTCTCGTCGCAACTCCCACCAGGACATACTTTGTCCACGAACAGACGGCCACGGACCACATAATTGCGCCGGCGAGGGGGGAAGCAAGGCATGGGAGAGCCGGCTACAGTTGCTGCATGTCACATTTGGGCGCAGTCGACCTGGGAAGGGGAACATAAATAATTACGCCCCGGCCTCCTACGAGCGTCCCTTTAAACTATATTTAATTGCACGTTCACATTATCTCGATTGGTATCGGCGATTTAAACAACGACTGCGGCAACAGTCTGGAGTCCGGAGTCCAGGCCGCGGACCCGCGGGCAGTGGAGCGGCGAAGGGACCGCGAGGGCGTCCGCACGTCCGGGCGCCGCATGCGTGAGCCGGAGCAATCCAGACGGTGTCAAATCGTAAATTAAAACAACGTGTGGAGACGACGGCGACGGCGACCGCGCCGATGTCGGTGGCGGGCGATACAGAGAAATGCAGGAGTGCATTTGACTTCTTTTCGTTCGTCTGCGGCGAAACGTGCGGCGCCATGAGCGGGACGGCAGACGGCAGGCGGCAGGCGGCAGGCAGCAGGGAGGGACAGCAAGTGAGCGAACTTCATAGGCTAGGTGGAAATCCCTTACCTGCGGAACCCGCCGCTGCCGCTCGGGGAGAACCTTTGGGAACGGTGAAAAGGCTCTGCAGGCGACACGTTGCCAGAACAATGGGAGGCCAGTGTGGACCGGGGTAAAAGTAATAAAAGAAAGCAGTACACGAAAAACGTAAACAGATTTCCACAGAAATCGCCACAAAAAACGAGGGTCGACAACGACTTTTGGTCTGGCGCCATCGTGTGTGGCGTGATTCCGCCGATAACCGACTCAGACGAGGCCACGTCTGAGGCATGTCGATAGGTTTTCCACTTACGAAATGAGCACAATTTCCCCACAACTCCCTATCCTTTGAGTTCGCGTCGTGCCCGCCATGAATCATAAAACTTTCAAGGACCCGAAGTCAATCCAAGGAGGAACGGCCGCCGCACTAATCCGCCACCGGAGGCTCAGTCATGCCCAACACAAGGTTCTTGGGTAGTGACCGGTCGATCTTAAGCCTAATTGCCGGCGTTTTTCTAATGAAGTGCAGCGACTTCGCAGCGAACCGCAGAAACCACAGAAGTCAGGACAAATTACGGGTCGCGGATCGTCTCCTTAGTGCAACAAAGGTTTCCCGTAACTAATGATGATCTTCCAGAGAAAGGTGTCCGGAGATCTTCGTGGTTCAGAGTTGATTACTTCGCACAAACGGGTAGAGAACCTGGAAGTGACGACAATTCGTGTGATTGGATTGCGATGCAGCCATGCGAAAATTTTATTCACGACACGTGCTGCTGCTGCGAGGATGAAATCCGCCAGCAACACCAACAAATCGCTGGAATGCATATTTTTACCGACTCCAGAGTCGATTTATTTACAACCAACGCCCCGACACGGATCCCGAGGAGACGCCAGCGCCAGCGCCAGGACCCGACACATGTCGTGGAGGTCGCCGCACATCCACGGAGGAGAGACAAAGAAGACCAGAGCAAACATCGCACGTAGGTGCCGTGGGCAAACAGATAATTATGAAAGCTACACCGAAAAGGAGACGAAGGCGGACGACGGCGACAGAGGTTGCGGGAACAGGAACAAAGGGTTCCACTGACAACGGAGACATCGGGACCGCGGAGAGAACCGAGAATGGACGCGTCGCGTCACAAGAACAGACAACGACGAAGACAAGGCGAGCGTTCAAATATTTGCTCTCGGTCCGGTGCGAGGAGTGACGAAAAGAAAGAGCGACAGCAGAGAGGACGAGGCGACCAGGAGGAGAAGGAGAGGACGATTGCCCTAGGGAGAAAGGCAGCACGTCTCCACGAGGAAGTTACGATTGGTAAAGCCTCTAGCCCTGTTGTGAGTTTCGACTATTTTTCGCTTATCGCTGATGGGAATCTGGAACGTGATTTTCGAGAAGACCAGACGAGGCGACCCAGGACACGGGACATTAATTCCGAGAGATCCCGAGATATGCATGGTGAAACTATCGAAGGAAATGTACAGTAAGAGCAATCGACAACGATTCCCAGGACAGGAGGGGACGGCGGCTTCGAGGACATTCTCAGGGGAAGGAAATAAATTATCATAGCTTTTATTGCGGACGTCGGCAGACGGAGATAAAAAACACGGAGTGTGAGGAAGATGACGAGGCAAGAGGTGGGTCGGAGAAGGATGGAAAAGAGTTCTTGTTGTCGGTGCCGTTGGGCGAAAGGAAACACCTCGAATGGCGAGGATGACGGTGATGACGGTTTTAAAGCGCTTTGGAGAGGAATGTTTTGTAAAGAATTTCAACCTGGTGTAAACGACCCAGTGTCATCCCAACATAAACACACGACGCCGTGGGTTTCCACATCCCTTGTCCACACCAACCGCCTCCGCCTCCGGCCCTATCGACAAAATGCAGTGGGAAAGCGTTGCGAGGCGCAGCTCTGGATGCTTGAATGCTCTCGAAACTTGGTGATTTATAGCGGAAGCGAATGAAACGAACCATTTGACCCAGACCTTGCCGGCCCGGAGCCGTTCCTGGGGCCTCGCAGTAACCCTTCGTTAATTTATAGTGGTCGCCGTCTGCCGATCTGCTGCTGCAGTTGTGCTCGACGCGGCCTGTTGCAGCCCTGCGCAAGGGTGTTGAAAAATGCGTCCGTAAACAAACTCGAGTGATTTCCACCCACAACCCGCGCCGCACTTGAGGGCTCTGGATGTATTTTCGGTGAAACCGAAACTAGAAAACTATGGTTGAAATGAAAAATGCCTTTGTTTACGTGGAGGAGAATTCGATGAGATGGGCGGGGAGAGTTTGAGGCGTTGGCCCACCGATCAGCCCGAGGTGATCGGTGGGTCGCCGTTTGGGGTTGATGAAACGGGGGGAGGGGGTGCGTGCAGCGAGGTGTTGGCTGATGCAGCGCAAACACCACAGCCACGACAGCGACAGTCGGCCAGAGCGACAGACAACAACAGCAGCCATGAGATTTTCTCGCACGAGCCCCGCTGTTTCAGTAAACAAACAAAAATGTGAGAAGGGAACCCAACCCAGCAGCGGCTTCCAGTTATTAGATTTCAATGCAAATATGATTTTCATCTCCCTTTTTGTTCACCCTTCTACCTCTGCTTCTCCGCCTTCTTCTGCTTCCCGAACTACGACTGCCGTCATCGACGCCAGGCACCGATGGATGGCCGTTTCAGCAGGAAGTGAATTATTCTTGCAGCTGAGTTTGTTGTGAAATGAATTTTATTTATTGCCTCGGGGTTTATAATTAAAGAAAAAACACGCACAACACACACTCATGCACAGGGAGATTTTTCTCCTTCCTCCATGCCGGAAATTCAAAACTCATCAAAGGTAGAAAAAAAAGAAGGGAAAAAACGATGGAAAAGAGCTAGTCTTGCTTTTTGTAGGAATCGAGTTATTGTTGTTTTTGCCAAACTGGACGTTTTGGACAATGGGCGTAATTTTATTAAAAATAATGGAATCCCATTCGGAAAGCAATTAAAGAGATAATAACATTTTCAGAAATCCTTAATTCCATGCTAAAGACTTTTTCTCTCACAGTATAAGTTGTAGAAATTTAGTATTAAAAATATATATAAAAATATTTATTTAACTAAATCACAAAATTAAAAAAAAAGTCTTGTTCGTTTTTAATTTAAGTTAATTTAAAAAATTTAATATCACAAGAAAATGTTCCTATGATCGGTATTTTTTTAATACCCATTTTCCGAAAAGTAAAATAAAAGCAGTGAATTTGACCCAAAAGGAGCTTACATTGAAAGTCGTTCCAAAAGTTCCAATAGGAAGCTTTAATTATCCTCCACACATGTATCCTTAAAATCCAAAAACAAGAGCAGTCGTTTGTGTATCACGAAAAATTCACACGATACGAGTTTTTATCTCTTTTTCGGAATATTTTGATCTATTCACTCGGGATTCCCGTATTTGCGCTTGCTCTCGAAACTTAAGTAGTTCGGGGTCACTGTACACGAAAATGGATCGTTTGCTCCTTTTTTCAAATCCGAGTCTCAAACTCGACCACGATAATGAGCAGCGAGCAGTTTCTGTTCCCGGCCGTAACGTTCGCACCCGTTTAGAGCAGTTTTCCAACTATTCCCCGGCTCGGAGGCGCGTCGGGGCGACACCGACCACGACCGAGACCAAGAACAAGAACGCCGCGCTCAGCTCGCTGTCGCCGTCGCTGCTGCCTCTGCCGCCGCCGTTGCGTTTCCATGGATCGCAGCGGTCGACGCGCGCACTCTCTCTGTCTCTCACGCTCTCTGGGCCTCTCTGCCGTGGTTCCACGAGGCAGGCGCTCGAATAGGGGATGCTTGGAAGAGCGCTTGGGTTCGTTCTGTTCCCCCCACCCCACAATGCCAACACTCGCTCTCGCTCGCTTGCTCTCTCTCTTGTCTCCGCTGGAAATGCATTCCCGGATTGCGCGCTGCCGGGACGCCGCGCCAGGGCGTTGCATACAATGGAATAAAAGAAGCCAGGGGCACACACAGAGGGCCCGCAGGAGAGAGAGGGAGGAAAGAGAAATTGTAAAGGCTGGATCCGGGATCGGCGAGACGGCACCGAAGTGAATCTGTGAAAACCGAACTACGAATTATCGCTTCTTTTGTTTTCGACTCTGAAAATGAAAAATGCGAAAATGTTCTCCCCACATGTGGAGGACGGACGGACGGCCAAGCGGACCAGCCGAGAGGGGGACGCAAGGACACAACGTTCAAAAATACGGTTGGTTACTTTGTTTCATCTTGCATCGTCGCGTTCTCGTCTCTTGTGTCGTCCGAGCCGAGCCGAGCCCGAGCTGCTGGGGTTTTCGTGTCTCTGGGCCGACATCTGTCCCAGTTCGGCTCCCGGTTCACTCGGTTCTCGCGCAACACACACACACACACACACACAGGAGAAGTTCCATGCGTAGTTTTTCGTACTTTCGCAGCGCCCCACGGACGCGTTTGTTGAACCCGCGGCAACCCGTGCGTTTCTGGCCCTCGCCCTCGCCCTCGCCGTCTCCCTCCCTCGCTCGTGCGCTCGCTCCCTGGGCGGACTGTGTGTGATTCCGAGTCGGTTCCTCACATTTGCACACTTTTCATTGTTTCTTGTTTTTCACAGTCACGGACACGCACAAAAAGTCCGCGGCCGGGGACATGCGGAAGGACGCGGAGGCCTATCGTTACACGCGATTATCCTGCGGCAGGGCCGGCTCGGAAACACACACGTGGCGAGATAATTCTGCCGTGCTACACGTGACGACTTCGGCCAGGACTGGCCAGAAAGGTCTTCTGCAGCGACAGGAACTACAACTACACACACTGAACCAAGAGGTGTTTAGCCCGAGGGACTGCGCCCGGTGTGAATACAGTTTCTTCAGGCGCCTCCCGCCGCTCCCTCCCTCCCTCGGGACGGAGGCTCCGCGCATGGAAGTAGACGAAGGACGTGATTATGTATTCACATGTGCAGCGACGGCCCCGGCAGGACTTGGCGAGGAGCGCACAGGAGCCGGCAGTTCGGGCCGCAGGACGAGACGGAGGCGGAACACGTTCCACGCCGAGCAACAACAACAACAGGGGCTGAGAAATAGAGACGAAAATAACCGCCGAAGGATGAACAAGGGAAAATTACAGACGGCGCCGTGTGCGGAAAACGAGGCACGTCAGGCCGCGACAGAGGGGGGAGAAGGAGAGAGAGAGAGAGAGAACAACCCCAGTGCGAAACGAACTCCAAAGCGACGACGACACGACTCCGCTCCCGACGACAAACGACGGGCACGCGGACGGAGGACGAACGAATTCCGCATTCCTGGTGGAAATAAAACCAAGCCGAAGGGCGAGGCCCGCGCCGGCAGCGGGATGTTTTTATTGCCGGGATTTAGGACACTCCAGGACGTGACTCGCTGCAGTGTGCAGAATTTATGGCAGTCGACGAGAAATTGAAAAACTTCCAATTGCAAGCGGTGTCAAAGCGAGGAATAAATAACTTTAAAAGTCACTGCCGTGGATCGAAGGGGTTCCTGTGAGGAGAGCGGAACATTTCGAGAGAAAATGATAGAAACCTATCGTAAAAGGAAAGCAGTTGGTCGCCTGGGCGGATCCGCCAGCTGCGATCGAAACCGATCTCTGCCCGGGCATGAGAGCGAGAGCGAGATCGGGCGTTTCCTCCTCCCTGACGCGTCCGACTCGCCGACATCCTCACGGTAGCGAGTGATTAAATTACAATTCATCAACAACATCGACCCACTGACAGACGGACGGACGCACGGGTTGACAGACAGACGGTCGGTCGGAACTTCCTCAAAAATTCCAATTAAAAAACGAAAAGAGAGAAAACAAAAATTAATTCACTTCCGCCGACGCGGCCCACGGCACGGTGAAGGAATGAATGGGCGCAACAACAACAATGACAACAAAGAGCAGCTCCGCCTTGGAACACACACCAACACACACTCACCACACATGCCACTTTCTTGGCAGAACCCCGAATTCATTCCACCTTCCTCTCCGACAAGGACTTGGCGACGTCGAGTTCGAGGCTCGCCCGTTCTTTGGTTTGCCTTCGAAATTGAAGAAGTCGTTAATTAAGCCACGGAACAGCAACAACAACGAGAGCCCGGACGGATCCCACACAAACGCACACATGTGAAGACTCGCGTGGGCTTCGGCGACCCCTTCCGCCGCCTCCGCCTCCGCCTCCGTCCCTCCGCTGCCCCTCGAGGAACTCCTTGGTCCGGACACTCCCTACTGCCGCCCATGTCTCCGAGCCGCAGGAACGACTGACTCACTGTCCGTCCGTCCGTCCGTCTGTCCGTCTGTCTGTCCGCAGGGCAACCGGCTCCGTCCAGGTCGAGGGAGACACCTTCTGCTCGTCCGGCTGTCGACAGTTGAGTCACGTGTGGAACCCGATATTTGAAAAGTGTTTGACGAACGGCGGCCGCGGCGGCGAGAGGGGGAGGGCCAGAAATTAATTTCCAATAAAAATGTCAACAATTGCCACCGGCGGAATATAGCGGTTCATTCAGACCGACCGGCAGCTGCTCCAAAGTGCGACGAACCGCAGGAAGCAACTCGTGACGAGACTACCGTGAATGGGAATGGGGGTTTCGTACAGAAGACCCTTATGTCCGGGGTTGACCCGAGTGGACCGGCAGACTGGCTGGCGGAAGATGAGGGCGCCCACGAGTCCAATTGGAGGCGCCCTCTTCCCGACACCCCAGGCTCCGTTGTGATTTCCAGCGACCTCCTATTGACAAATCACCGGTCCTAACGAATTCGGTTCCCGCGGCCTTTCGGGGACCCTGATCGATAAACCATGAGCGCAAGTACCTCGTGAAAGACTTTTTCGGGCAAGTACTGAGGATCGTCCCACAGGTCTTTGCGGAATCGGCGCAGGCAGCAGGACGGGCCTTTCAGAATCGAACAATGGCCAAGGAAGTCCCCTGCATCATCCGCATCCTCGTTCCCAACGACTGCCTCCGGACGACGGCACCCACTTGCAGTGCACCAGGCAGCCGACGACGAACGAGGCCATCGAGGGGACCCACGGGCAGTTGCGCGGACACAAAACGGCCGCCTGCGCTCAGGAGGCCACGACAATGGGCGAGGAAAAGCGGCCACAAAGGAGGCGAGCCAAAGACAACATCGAGGGCGAGGGCGATGGCGAGGGCGAAGGCAGATTTTGACATTGACAGCATCATGTATCGCCTTTCTCCCTCCCGCCATCGCGGCTAAGTAGGTTCTTATTATGCATGTATTATCCGCATGTTCTTCACCTTTATTGCACTGTGTAGGCGGCGGACGGCCGGCCGGCGATCGGGCGGCGGCCGGGGCGGGAGGGCCTCGGATGGGAGAAGGAGATGGCATTGTGTGCAGCTCCTCGAGCCGCTTCAGAGCTGCAGCGAGACACCGGTTGTTGTTGTCGCTGCAGTCATTATTCAATGCAATTGAGTGGAAGACGTTGACACAGACCCAGGCGCAGGGTGACAGACGGCGGGCGGACGGACAGCGGACGACAAAAAGCCGCTAGTGCACGACCAGGACAGACAGCCGAGCCGTGGCGGAGAGAACAGGACGGAGCAATGGCACTGAAATCTGGAAATGAACGAGAAGGCTCTTGGCGAAGCCTGAAGATGAGATGGAAGAGCCGGAGTGGGAGGCGACATCGCGTTTAGGGAAAGCAAAGAAATTATAAATGTCATCTTCCGGCAATCAGCAGAAGTCTCGGATGGATGGATGGTGGATGGATGGAGGGATGGGCGATGATGATCGTGAAAGCAGTCGTTCTCGCCACGGCCAGTCAACTCGAGGAGGGGAGGAGGCGACAACAACCGAGACCGAGACCTGGCGGGCAACGATGCGATGGCATCTCGGGTGAAAACGTCCAGAAGGCGTCTTAATTGATCAACAAAAACCCGACTGACCGAGGTTTAAGTGAACCGGAGGGTCCCGACGAGGGGACTCCGGAGCCAGCGAGATCGCGAGATGTGGCCCCAGAACGTGGACTTCGGGGCAACGTGTTCGGTCGCCGTTGTTCCGTCTCGCGCCCTCTCCCTCCTTGAGATGCCGCGCCGACCCCTGATCGTTGACCCCGCGCTCGGAGCCAGCGAAACCACGAAGACGCTGGCGGTTTCCGCTGCATTGTACTGAAGGTCTTCCCCCGTCCCCGCTCCCCCTTGGAAGCTATTGATTTTGAGGAGAACATTCGAAAGTAATATAAAAATGCAGCGACCGAAAAAGACAAGAGCCGAGAAATAAAACCATTCCCTGCTTATTTCAGGAAGCCCTTCAGTTTTTACTTTGTCGTTTTGCACTTCGGACCTCTTGTGGCCGCGTCTCTTTCACTCAACCTCCGGTTCACCCGTCCGCTGTGCCCCGTCCTTCTCCGGCTCGCCCGTGCCGCCTTCATCCGCTTAGACGTGCCGGTTTGTTTCGCCGTTTGTCCCTCCGCCGCACAAATGCAGAAGGGGACGAAGGAACAGGAGGACGGTCGCTGGCTCGCCCCTGGGCAGGTTGGCGACGGTGCATTACAAGCACAAGTCGCCGAAAGCCCAGACGCGTCCGCGCCAAAGCGCTTTGCCGTGTAAGCGGCAGCGGTAGCGGACACCACGCCAATGATGGAATTGAATCTGTGACAAATTTTATTGCATTTTAATTGGTTTTCAAATGGCTTTTCGTCGGTCATCTTCCGTAATGGACTGGCCGTTGGCGCGATGACGGAGACCATGGGGATGACGAGGCAGGGAGAGGCGGAAGAGGGACCGGTCGGCGCACGCCCGGACTGCGACCCGGGAAC
Source organism: Coelopa pilipes (assembly GCA_947389925.1). NCBI lineage: Eukaryota > Metazoa > Arthropoda > Insecta > Diptera > Coelopidae > Coelopa > Coelopa pilipes. The sequence goes on from OX376699.1 coordinate 42,062,229, forward strand.
CCACAGTCCGTCGTCAAAGCCGGTCGTCGCGGTAACGAGATTTGCACAGCTCTGGGTGATGGATTTCAGTGCCCTGAGCGGCGATGGACCGAAAGACAAATATCAGGCATTGGAGCTGGAGCCAATAGGACGGAATAGGATCTGAGATAATGGGTAGAAGACTAACTGTCGTGGGGGGTTTTTCGGGGATATTTGGCCAAAATTTGGTCTTGAATGAAAGAAGTTTTGTAGGGGTTTTCCTCATTAAAATAGGTACCAAGTCCAGGCCAAACCCCACAGTGCAGGCACCACAAAAATCGCCATCAACCAACCTCTTTCGAGCCCGCTCCCCCACACTCCGCGGCTCGAAGTGGTTGCGTTTTCTCTCAGTGCAGCCAGGAATAGAACACAATAGAATTCTGCACTGATCATCATCGCTGTTGGTGTCGTCGTCGTCGTGGTTGTTTTAGTGGCTTATGTTGGCGTTGTTGTTGCTGTGGCCAGGAAACGCCAATGAATTGCTCGTTAAATGCTTTAACCCAAATATTTTCCCGCTGAGCGCAGAAGACGAAAACTGTGTCGACGACGGCAACAACGAGCGAACTCCAGCCTCGAACGGGGAGCTCAGGCCGGCAACAACTGCAGCGGCGACGACGACCGCAACAACAACGACGACGGCTCGCGGCCCAATGGTGGGGACGCGGCACGCTCCAACACGTTCCGCGTTGACTTAGCGGCAACACATGTGGACATTAATCGGCAATTAACTGGAAAATGCACTGCGATCGAACAATTGGATTAGGGGCAGCGACGGACGGACGGGCGGACGGAGGGCGACGGCCAGAGCCGGGCACAAGTGCACCCAGTGATCCGTGGCAGGACGGAAGACAGGCAGAGCGATGGCGAAGACGGAACGAACGACGGCACGATGGAAGGAGAAAATTGGAAAAGTCCGAAAGTCCGAAGCAATCAACCATTACTTGCAAGTTGCAACTCGAGGCGCAGCCAGGCCGATCGGAGGGACAGCCGGAGCTCGTTGAACTCTAACGGTCGTCCGTCCCCAGCACCGCCGCTATCTGTCCGCTCCGGCAGTCCCCGCCGCCCTCCCTCCCTCCGGCCCACTACGTCGTCTTCGTCGCTCGGTCCGTCCAACTCCGGACAATGGGGGAAAGTTTAAATGGAGCAGCAGAAACTTCGGCGTCTCCGCCGCTCGACGCCCTCCTTGGAGCCGTCCGTTGGCTGAGGGCAGTTCGTTCGTGGAGTGCAAATTGTGCAGATCGCGACAGAAGACAGACAGAAGCTGCAGCTTCACAAGAGAGAGAGGGAAACTTCGAGCAAATTGCAAAGCTCCGCGGAGTCGGTTTAATGGAGAGCTCGTGGGCAGAAAGCGGGGCCCGGCGCGATGGAGGAAGAGGCCAGCAGGTGTTCCGAGAAAGGGACAGGGAGCAGAAGAGGAAGATCAGTCGGGTTATCGGGTTGCGCTTCATCGGCCGGGATCTTTTCCTCCGATAAGTGGCCAAACCGCAATTGATTGAGATCGTCGCGACCCATTGCTGCAGCGGGGCGTGGCGTGGAGGGCCATGGTGGAGCTGATGGAGCCAGCCAGCGAATGGCAGCAGTGACGACAGCTCCTGCGACCGCAAGCCACACAACAACGACGATAACGACGGTTGAAATCGCAACAATTAACCGCAAATTAAAAGCACATTCAGCGAATGATCGCAGCATGCAGATCGCAGCAACAGCCGGCCGGTTGGGGAAGGTCGCCGGCAGGCCAGAGGGGCGACAGAAGCGACAGGGAGGGAACGGGGACGGGACCGGGACCGAGGACGAGAACAACCAACGCCCACATCGCGGCGTGGTCGTGAGCGCGACTCGAAGTGTTGCCCGAACGACGTACGAAATGTCGAGGACGATTAGTTTTATGACTGCGTCGCAGCCACCACAACAACAGCACCACATCCACATCCACAACGACCAGGCAGCGACCGACGCATGCGTGATCAACCGCCCTCGGCTCCGCCTCCGCCTCCGCCGCCCCACGCCCTCGTCGTCCCGTGCGATCCCGGGGCTCGTGGAGGACGCCAAATGCGTGGCCACAACTCGGTGTCGTGGTCGTGGTCGTGGTCGGGAAGATCGTCGATCGCTCGCTGCTCCCACCCTCGCTGGCTGTGGCTGGCAGAGATTCTGCAGCTGCCACGACAGACTCCCTCCAGGCCGGCTCTCGTCCGTCCGCCGCTCGGACATGTGTTCGAGTCACGCGTCGAGCGGATGGCGGGGCAGGCGAGGCACAGAAGGAGCGACGCGAGCGATCGACGACCGGCTCGGTTCCGTTCGGTCCGGTCTCCAGGAGTCTGAGCCTGGCAAATTATGAACCCGCCACCGCCGGAGCCGCGGGTTCAGAGGTCCGCGGAGGCCAGGGCGGGTGGAGGCCTGGACCCGGCTGGATCTGCTCGGAGGTGGAGTACGTGGCAGTAAAAGTCTCGTTGCTAACGAGAGACGCTACCGTGCAGGGATCTGGGGCGGCGATCATTAAACACAGCAGCGGGATGGGCAGGGACACGAAGAGGACGGAGGGGATTGGGGAACGAAGTGGGCACGAAAGGAGAACTTGAAATTTCCCATTTTCTCCACTTATCAGCAGCAGCGGCCGCCACCACGGCAAAGGCATCGAGACGACAAGGCAATAAAAGATCCAATAGAGATCGTAATTAATGACGGAGGAGCGAGGAGAGGCAGACTGGAGAAGGGAAGCGAAAATCGATGCTCGGCCGGGAGACGGCGGTTGAAACCCGAGAAGGAGGGCGAGGAGGCGAGGGCGAGGGCGAGGGCGAAACTTTGCCGGTGGTCCGGGAGTCGAAACCGCGGCGTGGGTGGCGCAGCCCCGTTGAAAGGGATCCATTGAGACCGGACGCTGTCCGTCCGTCCACCGTCGACTGCCCAGCTCTTGGAGACATCGCCCAGTGACGATGGAACGAGCCGGGACGGACCGAGGCGAGGCCTTGATGCGACCGATTTGCGGATGCAGCTCGGGGTCTCATGAGAGTCGTGTCCTTTCCGCCGTCGAAAGGACGCCCACCCGCATCCCCCGCGTCCGCCGCGCTAGTCGTCGGCCATTTGTCAAAGCGATTACTGCCGGCAGCAGCCGTCGTCCGGCGACCGTCGTTGACAAATAGTCGGTAGTGCAAACAACGGCTCGCGTTTGACAACCGCGACAAGGCTCCCCAAGGCTTACCTAGAAAGAGACACGCGAGGGGGCTTTGGAGATGTGAACATGTGTGCGGGGGAGAAAGATGGAAGCGCGGAAATCAAACCCTCGGAAAAGCACTTAAAAGCAATCAAATCAGGGGGAACCCGAAACGAAACGAAACTCAAGGGCGGGACGAGCGGCGACGACTCCTGGGCCAGCCCGAGACAAATGAATAAACGGGGTGTGGAGGAGGCAAAGTGGGATTTGAATGCCAGGGAAATTAGAAGCCTCTCGCAGAAGAGCCGGAGTTGGGGGCGAAGATGGCGAAGGAGAAAGGAAGTGCGGAAAATTTGACGAAGGACAGACAGATGACAACGGGAGGCGTCCGTCCGTCCGTCCGTCCGTGGATGGAGGAAGGCTCTTGGGCTAATGGAAAATCACTGTCGCCGCCCTGCGTTAAGTTCGGAAATCATTTTCCAGCCAATCTGAATCCAACACAACTGCAAGAAGGCATGACCGAAATAGCGAAAATTGGAGCAACTTGTAAATTGAGAAGACTTTCGGAAACTGGCCGAAATCACGTTCGAGCCGGCGAGCGCTTCGGGCGAAAGGATAATCGTCGTTGGTGCACGAAGTCGAGGCAAAAGCACTCGCAACACTGTTGCATAAACCGAGTGGTCGGCCCGGAGGCGGCGACGAATCAAATGCGGAGGACCGATGGAAGTGGGTCAGCCGAACTGGCCGATAATGCGAGAAGGTAGTGATGAGAGGGAGAGGCAGAAGCCGGCTAATTAGGCGGCGGAAGCGAGAAGAGAAGAACGCGATGGCAGCTAATTTGGACAAAGAGGAGACAACGGCAGATGGTGGGAAAGCAGGAGGTGAAACGAAGCACTGAGGATGAATTATTTGGACAGAAGAAGGTTCGAATAATGTTCAAGATGTCCATTTGAACTTAAGGAACACTAAACACTAACCAGAGGGATTGCAGGAGAAATCGGAGTCAGAAGGGCAGGAGAGTGAATTTGAATAATGAGCCAGCCGGAAACAATTTGGTAGGCCCACGAACTCGGTACAGCCCAGATTGTAGTCAATTGCCGTAGAAGTCGAAGGTGCCAGAAACGAGAACGTCTGGCACTGGCACAGGATATGCACCCAGGCACGAGTAAACAGAGCCCGGGAGGATGCGACGGAGAGGAGAAAACACGCACACGACCTGTGTCAACAACGAAAACATTGGAGCGCTGGCAACACCACGCAGCACGCGGTGCCCGTGGCCGCCCCATCAACACGTCGGCCACACTCCATTCATCCTGTCCGTCCGTCCGTCTGTCTGTGGTTCGGTCGATCGGTCGGTCGGTCGATTAGTCCATCGGTCCCATGTCTGCCTGGCGCTGGGTTAGCGCTCGGGTCGGGCCGTTGTTTGTTTTGTAACCGATTTTCGTCGTCGCCGCCGGGTTTTCATCTGAAAAACAGGCACGAGCGAGGCCACAGCCGAGGGCGACGACAGACGACAGACAACGGCGGCGGCGGGCGGGCCGAAGGTGCGAGTGAGGGGGCCCATTACGGCGTCTGGGGCGACACATCAAGAGCGCCAAGCACGCCGATAACTCGAAAACCGAACCCCGACGCGGGCTCGTTTGCGGCGTTAATGGCCGGAAATCGCACTTGGCGGCCGGGGTGGGGGCGCGGGCCAGTCGACGGGACACCTGAGAGAAAAGGCCACGGTTGTTTACACGATTGTGTCGATGGGTCCGTCCGCCGGGTTCTCTGCTTGTTTGGAAGTCTGTCCGCCTGCCTGCCTGTAGCCGCGCAGCCAAATTGTCTGCTGTGAATTGCTGTCGGTTGTGTCGGCCGGCCGGCTTCCTCGATATGTTTTCGTTACAGTCGCCGTTGTGGGCTGTTAATTGTCGTCACTCGGCACGCCTCAGCGCCCAGAAATAAAGCGGCAGCAACGAGTCTTCCCGCGGCGTTTGTTTGGGCTCATCAGCAACGACTACGACAACGACAACGCAACGACAGGCAGAGGAACACCAGCAACAATCGCGCCAGAACACGCGGGAGCAAACGAGGTCTTGTTGACGAGGCGCGACGAAGAAACGTCGACGAGGCGAACAGGGAGGGAGGTCGGGGTGAAGGGGTCGAATGGGGGCGTTCGCGGAGCCTCTGCCGACCTCGCCATCGTCTTCGCCTCCCCGCCCCGACCACCGATCGAACCCATGATGAGTCGTTTATGATCGCCCCGGGCAGGGCCCGCGATGACCCCTGGCGCGGCGAGCGACAGGCGAGTGACAGCAGCAGCAGCAGCAGCAGCAGTAGCGATGGGAACAACAACAAAAACAACAGCGACAACATCGGGACAACGGAATCGACAGCAATAACAACGACAACAACAACAATAACAACAACGGCAGCAGGCCATCAAAATGTGACAACAAATGCAATGAAGCGCAATAAATTTCAAGTTCAGGGCAATGGGCAGCGACAACAACAGCACAGCACAACAACAAACAATAAACGCAGCAACAACAACCAGCGGCCGGAAAAAACCGGAGAAAATCGCAATTGCAATTGATTTTTTGTCGCTGCTTCGAAACAAGTCAGGCGTTTAAAAATAGAATGCAGCCAACAACAGCAGCAGATCTCAGTGCCAGTCGACAGGAGCAGCAAAGAACAACAACAACAACAACAATAGCAACAAGATAAAAACGTGAATTACATGCAGCAGTTGCCGCTGATTAGATTGTCGCCGTCGTCGGGCGAGCAAAAACGAAAAGCGAAATTGTTGCATGCGAATAAACATGTTGCAGCTGAGCGATTGCCGTTGTTGTTGCCCGGCTGCCGTGCTGTTGCTGGCGCGGCCGGGTGTCGGCGCGCCGTGCGTGATGCGCTCGAGTCGCCGGTCGCCGCGCCATAAATGGGAGCAGCAGCAGCAGCAGCGGGAGCGGGAGTAGGAGCGGGAGCAGGAATCATTGTCAGCAGGCCCGGTGGGAGGAGGGGGAGGAGGAGCAGCCGGCGTCCATCGCACGCTGGACGCACATCAGATGCCCGCGGCAATTTCCCCATTTCTGCGCCCCGTCCACTGCGGCCGGTTGCGATTGTGATTCCTTTCGCGATTCGGCTCGATCGGAGGGCGTTGGAGGGGTGCAAGTGGTCGACTTGGATCGCTTGGCTGGGTTCGTTCCAAAATGCCAGCGCATCACGCAATCGCCGCGATAACAAGAGGCGGGGCCGCGTCGTCGACCATGATCGCCGCGATGACGAGCAGTTGCCATCAAAGCACGGCAACAAGGCCGGAGCCAACAGGGAAACAAAGAGCGACCCCCGTAGAGGCAGCGGCAACAACAACATGGACAGAAGGATCCGCGCCAACGGGGCCAGGCGACAACTCTTAATCACAACGAGGGATCAGTGGAAGGCAGCAAAGGAGCGAAAACAAAGCGACCTGTGGTGGGAAGACTGGAGAAAGAGAGGGGAGAATTAGAGGAAGACGGAACAGAGGGGCGAATGTGGGAGAGGAGGATGAGCAGAAGAGAAGCAGCAGACGAGGGAGACGCTGGGTGAAGGGCGTTTTGGTTGGGCAGCGGTGGAGCCACTGCGCAGGCCCGCCGCGCAGTGGATCAAACTCGGTCGAATGATCGAAATTGTGACCTCTTCACTAAAGAAATGCTGTCGAAATGAGCCAATAAAGTGCATTACAGGCCGAGAGAAAAATGCGCTGATCCCGGAGCCCATGGATTTCTCTCTGTCCCTTTCGCTGATCCGGCCGGCCTCGTCGCGCATTCGTGTGCAATCGATGTTTATGGCAACGATTTAATTTTATGTGCTCGTTCGTTACTTCGTCCTGCCCGCCGCCCCGCCGGCCGCGGCCTCCGCCGTGCCTTTCGCGGAACCCATCGCCATGGTTCGCGCGAGCGATCGGCGCCGCCGTGCGCCCGAGCGGGACGCGGCCAAGGGACGGCGACCACGGCGAGAGACAGGGACGGGCGGCCGCAACACTGTCGAGGGCGAAGGCGCATCGCGTGTTCGAGGGGCCGGGGAGCGCTCGAACCGATCTTGACATCGCGAGGGAGGAGAAAACGGTCGAGGAGAGAGAGAGAGAGAGAGAGAGACGGAAAGAGACCTTAGAAGGAAGTCGCCGAGGCCAAGCCTTTGTTTTACAACAATTTATGTCATTATTGCCGCCGCCGCCGCCTCCGCCGTCGCTGTTGTTTTGTTTCTGTTTCTGTTTCTGTTGCCATCGTCCTGAAGCAACGAACCGCGGCAACAGCAGTTGCAACCAGACTGATCCAGAAGCTCTACTTCTGCCGTGGCGGGACCCTCGAGGGAGCGAGGCCGAGACCGCGCGGAGGCCGTTTATAGGTGGCGTGCTCAACTAAAGCGTGGCTGAAGACGTTCTTGCCATCGAGCGGCGGTGTTGCCGTGGTTGCTGCTGACGACGACCCTACAGTGGGCACAAAGCGGAGCCAGCCGTCGTTTCCCTCGATGCCCGGAAGCGGGACGTGTGTCAGTCTCCTCTCCCTTCCGCCTACTCCTTCGCCGACCCCTTCGCCGACCCCTTCGCCGACCCCTTCGCCCTCTCCTCCTCCGCGACGTGTCGACCTGCGTGCCAAACGCCACGCTCAAGTGCATGGGGGGACGCGGGGAGGTGGGCGTGGCAGCGCTGGGCGGTCCCGGCCCGCTGTCGGGCCAAGGTTTGGCCGTGAAACGAGCCGGCAATCGGCCAGCAAGGGAGGATCGACGGCTCTCTGTCGGTCTGGTTTCCGACATTGTCTTCCCCTCCCTTTCGGCCAGCCCTCTTTGGCCCATAAATCACTCTTGCTTTTCGGCAACTCCAGCCACCTCCCCTCGACCTCGACCCCCGGCAATCGCTCCCGGTTGCTGCGTCTGCTGCTCATCTCCGGCATCATCGCGCCCCAGCGAAAAGTGTGTGAAGTTCACGTGCCTTCCATCCTCACCTCCATCAGTGGCCTCGCCGCCCCTCCACCGACCCGCCCCAGCTGACGAAATGGGATCTTGGCAAAATTCCCGACGCTATTTTGGGACACCTTCCCGGCCTCTCCCGTGCGCCCCCGGTCCTGGGCCGCTGTTTATAATTAAAATCGTTGCCAGAGAAGCCGCCGCAAGAAGAGCAACAGCAACAACAGCAATAACAACAACAACAACGGCGTAAGTCGGTGCTTTGGATCCCGAGTTTCCTTGAAATTAAACCGAATGCAGGCCCCTGTGGTCTGGGGGGTCGCCATGAAGGAAGTTTCGCCTTGCTCCTGATTGACTCCGGGAAACGTACCTCGAGTTCTTCTGCTTCTTCTTCGTCTTGTCATCCGCCCGTCGAGGGTCGTTTGGAGTATTTTTAAAGTTCGTGGAAATGATGTGAAAATGATTTGCGTGCCACGGGAGTCGCGCAGTTGAAGTCCGACAGTTCCATTCAACAGAGGTGGCCGGGAGGGGAGGGAGGTCGTGGGATTCCCTTGCCATCTGAACGATGAAGAGAGACCGGGAAGTCAGGCCAATTACGTCAAATTTGAGGCGTTCGGAGAAATTACAGTTGTATAATCTTTCAATAATTGCTCTGTTTTCGGTTGCTGTTGGCTTTTCATTCTCTGTTTCGCTCTTCTCTTCGAGGCCGTCGTTTCCAGTTGGGCTTGTCGTGATTCATTGTTGCAGGTTGTCGGTTGGGGGTTGCCGGTGGCCCCAACGGAAGTCAGTGTTGCATGTTCTGTCGGCCCGCAGGTTGTGATCGGTCGTTTTGTTGTGGTTGTGCTTGTTGTTGCTGCTGCTGCTGCTGCTGCTAATATCGCCACCTTCGTTCTCTGACAACCGAGCAACAACAGCCACGCGATCATCAGCGTCATAAATATCAACAGCAACAACAACAACAACAACGGTAACAACAACGACAATAGCCACGACATTAACAACAATAGCATGAATCGTGTTTTCACGTTAGGCCTCGGAGACGAACGAACGAAAGAGGATGAAGGTCCCCTCTCTTCTTCGTCTTCTTCTTCTTCCACGCCCCTTTCTGCTCCGGAGGTCTTGAAATGCACTCGCGTCGATCGTCTGTCGTTCTAATGGCTTTTAAATGGCCGGCTGGCTCCCCATCCGCCGCCGCCGCCCCCTCCCTCGTCGAGCTCCGGGCGCCCCATTTTAGGAGCTTGGCCCATAATAATTGACGTCGCTCCAAATGCATGCGTCTCGCGGAGACTTTTACAGAAATTGTGTCAAATGTTGCCGGCGACGTGTCGTTGCTCCGCCGCCGTTGTCGCTGCCCTCGCCGGAGTCGTCGTTGTGGTTGGCGATTGTTCGTTGTTGTTCCTGCTTCTTTCCGCCTGCCATTGTGCATATGACAATTTACTTGCCGATTAGGATTTTTTTGAATTCCTCCGAAATGGGAGACAATTGGAGGCAACTAAGCAACAACAACAACTCCAGCACCAGCACCAACACCAAAGTAGCGACGAAGGCAATTTTCCAAGATTGCTCCGCATCTACGGCGAGTGAGGGGAACGCGGGAGGGCGAACATTGTCGCAGCGATTAGAGGAGAAAGTCGGCGACAATGACGTGGGGTTTCTCTTTAGGGCTCTTGGAAATAATTGAGGTCACAGGATGATGCGATTACCATCAACATCAAGAAGTCCTTCGCCCGTTCCGAATAAGACACCAAACCGTTGACGTCGCGTTTTGTAATGCGAAACCGCTCTGCTTCTGCCGTGCACTTCCCAAGGCGTGTCCGGTTGCCCTCCACGCAATTTTCCTTTGCTGCGATGAACGGAAAGGAAGGGAGCCAGTGGGAATGCGAACTGGGTTACCTGGCCTGGGCCCGACCTCAGCAAGACCTCGTGAAGGAAGCAGAGCTAATGAGGGCGGCAGGACAAGAGAGGGGAGCGAGCGAGAGTCGTGATCTTTCATGGATTCTGGCCACCTAAGGACACAACTCCTGATTTGAAAGCTCGGGTTCGTCTCTCGTTTGGTGCTAGATGTTCACACTTTTTGCTCGAGCTGGCCGATTTCTTCGGCGAATTAAGACGGCGGCAGTAACGTGATCATCAGCAGGAGCAACAACAACCAAACTACCGGCGGCAAAAGGAAGAGAACAAAAACACTGCAGCATCGCGGCAAACGAGGAGACGAGGAAACGGGTTTGAGGTTCAGATTGTGGGTCAGACACGGCGTCCAGTAGTCGGCCGTCCGTCCGTCCGTCCGTCTATCGAGGGTTCGCCGCCGAGGCCGAGATCGTAACGGACCGATTGGGCACCAACAAGAACAACCACAGACGAGCCGCTGCCGTCCCGATGGTAGCTGGAAAAAGTTATTAAACGTTTCGTTAAATAAATTCGTGCGATTATCGCAGCGGCGGAGAACCGTGGACCGGCAGCGGAACCGCGACCGACGGAGGGAGAAAAGCCCGGAGAGGGGTCGAGGGGGGCTGCGGGTTAGGCGAGGAGATGGATAAGTGCACTCAAGCGGATCGAATTTATTTAAAAATAGCAAAAACAGCGTTATTGGTCGTCGCTTTCGCCGCCATTCGCGTGGTCCGCGAGGCAACGGCAACGGCGACGGCGCGGCGGACTCGAACGAAGCAGACGTGGAGCCAGGGCCCTGCAGCCGAAGGAGTAACGGAGGAAGTCCTGCAGAGGAGCGGGGCGTGAAGAAAGCAATAGAGATCATCTAGAGTGAGAGAGAGGGAGAGGGGGAGGGAGAGGCTGGGCGACCGAGAGGAAATTGCGGATCGTGAAGTGGACGGAACATCGAGGGGACGTCGGAAGCCGTGACGAGCGACTGCAGGCTGCGGCCAGAAAACTTGCCGGGGAATGGCTAAAAGAATAAGAAATCGGAAATCGATTTTGAGAAAAGCCCGAACGGCGAGAGGAACCACTTCAGTGCGATCTCCCTGCACTTGCAGCAGCGGCACCAAGACCAACTGCAGCCACAGCCATTTCAGCTCAGATTGCAACAATATTTCACATGGCCGTCGCCGTCGCCGTCTTCGTCTCCGAGTCATCGCTGTTGCCGGTGCTGCAGTCAGCAGAGGTGTCGGAAATACGGTCCGTCAGCCATTTGTGAACTGGGTGGGATCGGGCTGGTGGCGATGGTGTTGTTGAAGGCGCGATAACTCATTAATTACGAGTCAGCTGGGGTTAATTGCGCGATCTGGATTCGGTTTCAGCGGAGCAGAATCCAATTATGATCCCAGAGAGACGACGAGTGCGGACGGCGCCAAGTGGCCGTTGAACTGCGCCCATTGGCCGCTTCCGCCATTGGGAGTGTCAAAGGAATGAGCAAAAGACCAGAGAGAAACTTGGCGACGGTCCTGGAAGAAGGTCTGGCCGACCTACCTCGACAATTGGTGACATTTTCGATACAGAATTTTGTATTGTGTTTCCTTGACTGACGAATTCTCCGCCGAAATTCGCTGGAGGGAAGGGGAAGCCTGGCCACGTTTCCCCTTTGGGTATTTAGTGAAATGAAGTCTTGTATAAATGAAATATCGTATTTTATCCCTCGAACACAATATCCAAACGAGGGAGGGAAGACGGCGGGTTCGCTTTGGCCGTTTTCAATGAATGCAAATGTGGCCAGGCCAGGTCGAGGGGGTCTGGTGTCCACCCAACCCAAGCCGTACAAGTGGTGAATCATAAAAATGTAAATTTGTGAATGAACGGAGTGAAAAATTTCACCGAAGGCAACGGGCGTAAATTTTGGAAAATGTTCGGAAATTACTCGGCGTCGAAACTCAGACAAAACATCAACAAGGCCGGATAAGAGGGACGGGGCAACAGCAGCGGCAGAGCTACAACGATGTTGCTCTAAATTAGTTAGCCGTGGCAACAGCCCGAGGGAGCAGGAAGGCATCGAGGATGAGTCATTGCGAGTGGGGCGCGGTGGAACGAGTGGGGCGGGGGAGGGGCAGAGGCCTGTCCTCAAGCCGAGGAGGAGACCAGAAGGGTCGCGCCCCGGGCAGAGCGAGCAGAGCAAACGGCAGGGGAGCTTGGGAGCTCATTAAAATGCAGATGATCTCCTTCATCGCCGACGAATGCAGAAGTTTTTCGCACTCGCGGCCGACCGCTCGGGAAAACTCCAGGCCATAAAGGGAGCGCGATTGCGATGATTGATGGTCCGTCCGTCTGTCCGTCGTCTGTCGTCCGTCGGTCTCTCCGCCCTGCTGAGAGCTGGCCAAGTGGGGCCTCGCCGGCCATTCCTGACCATATACGCCGCGCCGACCTGGCGGCCGCCGCCTGGCCTTCCAACTATTTGTTTATCCGCGTAATTGATTTGGTCCTCAGCCGCCGACGAGTCCACTCCGTCTGACAGGCCGCTGCCTGTGCGCCTATTGTACGAGCGCCGCTTTAATTGCACGCTCCACTGGCCCCTGGATCTGGCCCTGTCCAGCGAGTGGTTCGCGTAAACAAAGCACGTCTGGCCGGCGCTGTTGCTGTTCTGGCTGTTGTTGCTGTTGTCATTGTTGCTGGCCGGCCGCGTTATTAGCGGCAAACGTGCTGCCGTCTTCGGGCTGTTGCTCCTCGTCGTGGCTGCTGCTGCTGCTGCTGCTGGCGGCCAGCGCCAACAAGAGGAACAACGATATTTTAGCGTTTCAGTGCAAAGTTAACTCAATCGAACGGGCGCGCCGCGGGCAATGGCAAGGATGCAGATGCAATAAATTATCGCAGATGTACAAGTCGTCCACAACGATTTTCCACAACTCGCTCCCTTCATTTGTTGATGTTGCTCCCCTCGTTGGCCTCTTTGTGTCATTGTTTCGTCCGGGTCGGAGGTGGAGGTGGAGGCGGAGGCGGTGGGCGGTGGGCGGGACGCCCCGGCCTCCTGCGCGAAGACAAAGGCCGCCGAGTGCAGTAGAGTGCAGTTCATGTCCATCTCCCCTCCTCCTGGCGGCGGCAACGGCTGCAGCAACTTTTATCGTCTCTCACTCGATCTCGCCTGCTTCTGTGCCACGGTTCGGTTCGGTCTCGGCCCATCTGGCTGTCTTGGCCAGGGCAATCAGAGAGACAGACGGGAGAAGTGGGGGCGAGCACAACAACAAATGGCCGGCGCGAAGCAACGGTTTTAATTGTGGAAATCACTCTTGATGACGATGTTGCCGTCGTTGTCGTAGTCGTGGTCGTCGTTGTTGTTGCTGCAAAGTAGTTGCTTTCGTTGCTCTGGATAAACAGAGCATTTGTGCAAGAAACGTGGACCGAGTCGTTCCTGGGAAAAGCCAGACTATGTTGCAATGGTTCGCGGGAAATTCCCCGGTCTGGGGCTCCAAACAGATGGCCCGGACGACTCCGGCAACAACAACAACCGCCACGGGTCGAGTCTTTTTGCCGACGCTGGAACCAGAGTTCGCCGCGACATCTGATCGCGATGGAGACGCTACGGAGCATATTGTCTTCTTCCTTCGTCTGTGCTATTTCCGCCGTCCAAACCACCTCCAGCTCAGATGTCGGCCCAGACGCGACTGCGATTGGCTTCCAGGGCCACCTGGCGGCGATTGAACTCGATTGGAACGCGCTTCGAGCGATCCGCCGGACCTCTGGAGGCGCAATTAGTGATTGCGAGTTGAACCGAGAGGTCCTGGTGTCGCTGAACTTTGACCTCGCGCTGCATTATCTTTCTCCAGTGCTCGAGCAGCTTTCAGGGAGTGCAAACGCGGCCCGCCCCGCCCTGGCCCCATCGCTATGGAGCCATCAGAATTTCGTAAACAGCACAAGGAGTGCCCCGAGGAGAAGAAGGAGCCCGAGTCGGGCTCAGAGGCGACCAGGCGAAAAGAAGTAGACAAAAACAACAGAGGAGCCACGAAGAGAGGAGCTGACAGCAGCAGCAACAACGAGGAGAAAAACTAGTTGCAAAAGGAACACAAGAGCAACAACTGGAACAACCTCGGCAGGAACAGGTAACCGCAGCAACAACAAGGGGCAGGACTGAAAACTGGGAAACTCTGCGAGTCCAGAGCGACAGGCAGGGAGCAACGAACGGTGGAACACAAACAGAACGATGGATGGGCACGACTGGGAGGGACGAGCAGGCGGAGGGGCTGAGGGGCGGGGTCGAGGGTTCGAGTCAGGAGCAACTCGGGATGTTGCCGATGGAAATACGGCCTGCGAAGTGACGGCGGGTGGAGGATGCCGGGAAGGAACCCAGCAGTCGCAGTCGCAGTCGCTGGCTCTCGAAGGCCTCGTCACCGCCAACTTCACGCCAGCCAGCAGGGGCTGGGGAGGGCGAGGGCGAGGGCGGAAGCTGTGGATGACGCGGACCTGGAGGAACTGATGCAACATCAACAGCAACGCAAGACCAGATACAAAATAGTAAAAATACATTTCCGCTACTTTGGCTAGATTGACGATGCTGACGAGGCTCCGGTCCACCAGCAAGCCGAAGAAGAAGAGGAGCCCGCGCCCGCGGCCGCGACCCCTCGATGGCGTGCCAAACGCCCGGGGCCTTCGGCAGTCGCAGCCGCGGCCACAGCGATGGAGTCCAGGTGCCTCCGCTCCCCGAATGGAGGCGAATTATCTGTTTGCTCCGATCTATTTGGCGCTCCACGGTGCTGCCACCTGACCGCGGGACTCGGACACTCCTGTGGTGGGGGCCGGAGATTAAATTGCAACGTTGGGCCACGGGGATCCGACGCGCAGTTAATTAGAGGGAGGGAGGCGAGGCGAGGGGCCGGACGAGGATGTGAACTAGGCACCGGAACCCACTGCCAATGACATGAGTCCGCGAACGAGGTCCGATCTGGGGAGAGAAATGAATTCGTGGAAGCGATCGAGGGGAGATTCCCGAGCGAGAGGAGCGGCGAATGGAGGGTGGAGGGCGGAGGGGCGCGGGGTGAGTGGACCGGGAGGCAGTCGATAATTCAATTTCGCAATCGCTCCGATCGTTGCGTGCGCCGCGGCGATCCATGGGGCCATGGGAGGCGCGAGGTCCAGACGATGCCGGTCCATCTCCGCGGCCGATGCTGGCAACAGGTTCGTCTGTTCGGCTGTCGGCTGTCGAGCGAATTATGAGTTATCTAAGCACTTTAATGGAGCTGTAATTATATAATACGCGGACACCCGATCGGCGGCGGATATGCATGACGGACGGACGGACGGACGGACAGATGGACGACGGCAGAAGCGGGAATTAATTCACACCAGTTCGAGGAAGTTGCCCGGGACGACGACGATGAGGGGAAACTCGATCGGAGAGAACGATTTGGGAGATCAAAAGGAAGTGGCGGAGGTGATGAGTTTTTAATTTAGAGAAAACCCCGTGACGAAATCTATTCACGTCCATCGATATCGACGTGGAGAAAACACGATCGCAACGTAGTTTAAGGGCCGACAAATGAAGCCATCGTTGCCAGAGGCTGCCGGCACATCTCACGCCGACAGACAGACGGACAGCCGGACGGCCAGACACTTGAGCCAAGAGCCCTCGATAGGCTGAAGCTCATCACGGATTGAATGTTTGAATGTTCTTTTGTGGTTTCTGATTCAATCAAGGGGACAAAAGAAACAAACGCACTTGATCTATTAATGTGGCTCCGAGCGAGCACAAACACACAGTGTTATTGCTGCGGTTGCCGCGATCATTGTCGGGTTTTGTTGGCGGCTCGTCGGGACGGCGATGTCGTGGTCGTCGTTGTGGTGGATGTGGTTGCGGTGGCCGTGGCCGTGGCCGTGGCTGCAACAAGTGAAGCCGCGGGTCGACGAGTCGCTGGGACCGAACTGAGAATTAATGCGCGCTCATTTGTTTTCGTTAAGTGATCGCGTCAATCGAGGACCAGCAGGCGAGTCGCCGTCGGGGGAGGCTAAGGATGGCCAAGAAATTTCGATAGACACAAACAAAGATACGATGATCGGCGTGGAGATCAACATGAGGATCGACACGAAGATCTGCGCAAGACAAGTCCATCAATCAGAGAGAGAGAGAGGGAGGGGGCTGCGTATGGAAAACGGTATCTCGGGTCTCGTCGAGATCTTTCCGGGAGATTCGACCCATGGGAGGCCGAGCTGGCGAGAGCGGTCGACATCGGGGCCGGTCGGCAGCAGCGATCCGCGGTGCAGACCAGGGAAGCGCGTGATTAGAGAGCGATGGCCATCGGGGATGGAGGAGAGAAAGATGCATGTGGACGAACAGCGAGTTGAGCCATTTTTCGGCGAGGAGCTGAGAGCGGTCGGGAACCAACCGCGCTCCACACAGAACGACTGGATGGAGACTGGACGAAATCACGGAATGGAGAATTGAACACGGATTTTTCCACTCCGGATTTCCCTGTCCCGCAATCCCTCTCTCCTGGTCGGACAGCGCCTGGTTACCGTTGAACCCGGCCGTCAGTTGCAACCACTGACCGAACGACCGATCGGCCGACGGACGGATGGACAGACAGACAGACAGACAGACAGACAGACAGGCAGCTCCTCGCCGACGTCCGCTGCAACAGTTGAGTTATTTTAATTTTGATCGCATGCTCGAGTGCGTCCAGCGAACGGACGAGCGGCCGCCGAACAACACGACAACGGTTGGGGCAACAACAGCAACAGCAACAACAACAACGACAACAATGGAGTGCAACAACAGCACAATCGAGTGCAACTGCAAAGAACGCGGTGCGACGCGGCGGAGGCAGCGAAGTGGAGCCAAGCGTCGGTTGGAAGCCCAGGTCGAAGTTCAGTAACGAATCCTCCCCCTCCCTCTCGCGCGCTCCCTCTCTTTCCTTCGGTTCGTCCACAGATTTCGGCCACGGAGCAGTCGAGCCGAGAGAAGGCATATTTAATTAGAAACTATATGGGAACTATAAAGGAACGCAGAGAAAGAGAGAGGGAGAGAGGACATTAGAGGCCCTTCAAGGCAAGGGCGATAAACGTAATTTGTCGAAATCTCCGAATCTGGCGGTGGAAAAACAAAAGCCGCATTTTATGGTTTTTGCTGCACCGTTGAAGGAACTGGTGGACGCTCGTTGATCCAGTTGGCTGTTGTTGTCATTGTGTTGTTGCAGCAGGCAGTTGGCTTTTATGGCTCCGGTCGCTACGGATACCGCGACTGCACTCGCTGGACTCCGACCCCGGCCCCGTCCACGGCCCGGCTCAGGTTCTGGGTTCTGATTCTGATTCTCGTCGCGCTTTGCATGAACCGCGGTCTCTGTCTATCTCCGGTTATGCTGCCCCCTCTCCCTCGCTCTCCGGTGTACAACAAATTGAACGAAGCAGTTCATGCATTTTCTTTACTGCATTAATTCTTTTTTTTACTGCCGTTCTGCCTGTTCTGGTTATTGTTTTGTTCTTCGGTTTCTGCTTAAATGTTTAATGACCAGCAAACCGCACGCTCAGCCGGGCGATGGTGCAACATTTTCTCTCCCTCTCCCTCTCTCTCTCTCTCTCTCTCTCTCTGTGCCCGTCACCCCTCCCTCTCACTCTCCCTCTCCGTCGGCGACGCAAAGGTCTGTTTACAAACATTCGGTTTCGGGTTCTGCAGACGCCGACCGCGAACCGGGAGCCGCGGCCGTCCGTGAAGGGCCGAGGGCTCAGTCGGGTTTCGTAATCGCGCTTCGTGAGTGGAGCAGTTCGGAGAAGCCCCGAAACAGGGAAGGGCCAGGGCCGGAGGCGAGCGAGCGACGAAGCCGGGGTTTGGGCAACACAGGATTCGCTCTTGAGAAGTTCTCGGAACTCGTAAAAGCCCTGAATTATTCGACGGCTTTCGGAAGCGAAGATCTTCAGGCGTCAGAAGCTCCCATGCCCTCCCCGTCCCCGCCGCCCGTCGCCATTACAACATCCATTTGCGTCCCCATTACCTCCCCTCCCCCCCTCCCTCCATTGTTCCCCTCGTTACACGGCGGAAGAGCGCCGTAAAAGGACAACAGAACACATGTAATTTCCCCTTCCCGCATGTTTTCGGCTCACGTGTCGTCCCACGGGGATTCGATGACAACACCCTCCCGGTGGCAACACCGCTCCTCT
The DNA here is from genome assembly GCA_947389925.1 of Coelopa pilipes. Classification (NCBI taxonomy): domain Eukaryota; kingdom Metazoa; phylum Arthropoda; class Insecta; order Diptera; family Coelopidae; genus Coelopa; species Coelopa pilipes. The sequence continues at coordinate 42,080,335 of OX376699.1, forward strand.
CCGAGATGGCACCAATTGCAGAAAACATCGCACAAACACGGCAGCCCCGGAGAAAAGGCTGTGAAAATCGCTCAATTGCCCAAAGCAGAATGTTCTCGAATATTGCGCGGAATCAAATAAATGTATGTGATATGTTTTTGGGGTGCGAACCCATTGAAAATAATGTTGAGAATAATGTTATTGCATGTTATCGTTCGCTGAATGACAAATTCTCCCCCAGTCGCCGGGCCTTTATTGCATTTTTACGACCTCGGCGATATTTATTTATATTTCGCAGGAATAAAAAATCAATCGGCACAGCCAGTGCTGCCGGAAGAGTTGGGCCCTCGTCGGATTAAAAAATGTAATAAATCATTGAAATGTTTTGGCGAATTCATGAATAATTAAATACAAAACTGTGCATCTGCCAACATTTCGATTAAACGTGAGAAAATCCCATAAATTTATATGAACCCAGGCAATACTGCATCCCTGCGTCGCTCGACAACACGACGACAACCGAACACGAAAACGATTGCATCCGCGATGCTTCGGCTCGGATCTGCTCGGTTTATCACTCCATATAACTGTACTTCATTGTGGTCCACTGTTGTTGTGGTGCTTGTTTTTGTTTGGATTTTGTTGTCACAAAAACAGCACCATCCATAGGGAAAGAAGAAAATTTGCATACGAGGGAGGAGAGTGCGTGACGGCAAAGGAAGATTGCACAGCATTTCGCACACCGCACATGCGCAGTGAAGGCGTCGAACAAGAGCCACGAAAACAACAAACAAACGCCGGGACGAACGCACTCTCGCCGGGGGAGAGAGAGAGAGAGACCTGAAACTACCCCTCATTTTGGAAGCTGAAATCCGTCAGAGTTCACCGGATCAAGAGCGATGCCAGGGGAACTGAAGAGAGGGAGCCCTGAAAGAGACTGAGAGCAAAAGAGGGCCCGCATTTTAAGATGCACTTGCATTCGAGAATAGAGATAAATTAAAGATGTATCAAGGGATTTATGTGTATTTACCGAACTTTTACTTCTTGTTGGTCACACATTGAATAATGAACATATTATTTTACCCTCACGAAACTTACCTTAGTACAAAATAAATCCAGTCCTCTGCAAAAATGGCGCTGGGGACCTCGGGATGAGAAACTGGAAATGTTTTTAAACTATTCAATAAGTCACGGATTTCGCTCGGAGACGGATTCTGTTTGAGTACACAATAAAAATCACCGCTGCTTCTTAATCCTTGGCTTTCGCAGATCACTTGCCGCGCAACAATGAAATAACAATAGCGAAAAGATATTTTCACTGCCTTTTCTTGCACTTGTTCCTTTAAACGCTCGGACAACTCGACGACCGAAAGTTTCAAGTAAATAAATTCGTAAATTACTTCGGAACACTATGAGAACTTCGCGCAAATTCCTTGATAATCTATGTGGATGAAAATTAACTGAGATAATTCTGTTTTCTTCCTTCCTTGAATCTCTCGCAATCTTGGACGAACGCACACGAACTTCCGTCGCAGATTCTCACGAAACGAATGAACGAAACGTCGTAAAAAGCACCGCGAAGAAGCAGCGAACGTTCCAATGGACACTCGGCCGAGTTCCAGTTGGAATAGGCGACGGGAATCGCAGGGCAGTCGGCAGCGACGTTGCCGTGCTGCTGGCGTCGAGCAGCGCAACTTTAACGAACTCCAGAGCAGAGCTCGGCAGCCGGTGTAGAGTTGTTGTTAGTAGTGTTTTTGCAATCGGTTTTGCATTGGATGTGGCCAGGGATGCCGCGTGGCGTTTTTTTTTTTCATGAAAACAAAGTACAAAAAACATTATGTCCAAAAAATCGTGTGCTTCACCCACGATATTCATATGGCAGTCGTTTAGTACACAGCCAAACGTCAAAGTCGAAGTGCAGTCGGCATCCCTGGCTGTGGCTTCCTCCGTGTTTGTCTCGTCGGCGAATCCGAACTGGGTTCGTGTATGGCGATCGTGGAGACCGGGTGGCTCAGAGTTTGAAGCACCCAGAAAGTTCGGTTGCTTCAGAGCTCTTGAAAACGGTGGGAAATTATTTGGCTTCAATTGAATAGCACATCAAAAGGAATTCGAAAATGAGCTGCTTCAGCCGACCACCATACGAGGCAGCGCAGGGGTGTCGTCGCCATGCGTGGACCTGACATCGAGGCCTCTCCGGCCGAGTGGACGACGGTTCCTGGCCGAGTCGTCGCCCGTCGCTCGCAGTAAGTCCTCCAGGTTCGACACTAATGGCCGTTCTTAAAGCCCACTTTAAGCCCAATAAATGTCCGCAACCCTTTCGACCGGCCGGACGCCGCCCTCCCACATGTACCCGGCCCAGAAGGGTGGAAATCAGAACCATGCGGCCGCTGATTGACGGCCACTCGGTGCAACTTCGCCGGCGAGGAACGAGGAACGAGGAACGGCGGCAGCGACAACAACAATGACAACTACAACTGTACTGCGAACAACAGACACAAAGCAAAACTCGTTCCAGCGCTGACACACAATCCGGCCAAGGGACCGGGACCCGAGCCGCACCCCTCCCCTCGGCCCAGGAGTCCTCGCTGCAGGGATTACCGAGTGCAGCGAGAACCGGGTGGTGGGTCGCAAATCTGTCCGCCGGTCCGTCGGGCCGGCCCGGCGACAGGGATTGATTTTCCGCTGCCGACGACTCGGGGTGGTTTCGCATTGACATCGTTTGCTCCCGCCGCCTGCCGCCCGTTCCCACAGGCCGAAGGACGGGGACGGCTCCGGAGCCGGTTCGACGGCGATCAAATCCGAAAATAGAATTTTTCACTCTCTTCCGCCGGACGCAGAATTTTCAACGACTGCCCGCGATGCGCGTCGACGTGTCCTTGCCAAGGACCTTTCGGACGAGCACAAAGCGCGTTTATTTCGGGAAATTCATTGACAGGGCGAGAGGCGAGGGCGGGGCTTCCCTTTGAGACTGTGACATTGAAAAGTCGGGCGCCGTCGCCGCTGGTGGAATAGGTCAGAGCTATTTACGGGAAAGCTGGCTCGGACACACACACACACATACACTGGATGACGAATTCCGCTCGTTATCCTCGAGGCCGACGACGGCGTCGCTAATTGGGAGAACTTTCCCTACGAAGGGTTCCGTCGAGCGAGAGAGACCGTGAGAGAGAGAGAGAGGGGGAGAGGGGGGTCTGTGAAAAATGACTGCGGCCTAATCAGCTCTGCTCGAGCCTTGATTAATGGAGCCCTCACGATGCGGTCGCGCTGAGTCCAGAAGCGGACCCCACACCGCTTTGGATTAAACATTTTAAATTCCATGCACTCCAGTTAAACCCCGATTCTCATAAAGCTGAAACCCTTCGACTCTATCAGAGTCACGTGCTGCCAGATGCACCGCCGGAACTGCCCGCTCCGTGGCGCGCCCTCCGACTCTGTCCTGCCTTCCAGACACAGGAACAACAACGAAGGCGGGAACGTGCGAGGGCGCAACCTGGCTTAATTTCTTCCCAATTGACTCTGGAACAGAACTCTTTTTGCCCTCCTTCAGCCGCCGCCGACGCCGCCGCTCGCCACGAGCAGCAAAATCGATAATTCACAGTGGCGTCGCCGAGAGCAGCCGCCGCCAGCCGTCGTCGCTCGGGAGCCGACGGTCGCGTTCGTCGATGGAGTCCTCGGGTGCAGCACATTCGGATGACAACTTCCAGAACGTGCAGCCGAGTACGTGCCGACTCGCTCTCTCTCTCTCTGTCACTCTCTCGACTCTTCTCGAACTGCACTCGTGTGCACAGGCTTCGTGGCGAGCAGAAATTCGCTCGGGTCGCAGTTCGTGGCACGGTTGCAGAGCTGAGCAATAAAACTAAAGTCGTGGAGAGCGCGGACATCCCGAAAGGGGGATTCGCCGCGAAGCGTTGCCACGAGAAGCCGAAGATGCCCCCGTCCCCCTCTCTGTCGCTCGCTTCCTCAGTCTCTCAAAGCGAGCACTCCAATTAGAGCCGACTTTGTTTGGTTCTTGGCTCGAGCCCGGGGCCAAAGTAAACAACAAGCGGTTGGCAGCCCTGCTGGCACTCAAGTGAGTGGCGCACGGAGGCACAGCAAGTGCAATAGTTTGGCAACACTGGGTCGCGGCGCGCCAAGTACAGTTGCGACCGAATGGTCGGCGGTCGAGCCCGAGCTGGCCATCGATCGAGGCCCTTTGGAGGCCTATCGGGCGAGACCTCCTGCCGGGACCGCGATCCGTCACCGCCTTCCGCGGGATGTGCGAGTCATTAACCCTTCAGCCGATGATTATGGCCATAAATCCCATCGGCGCTCGCATCGGGCCCGAGTCGCGCATCGGCCGGCGTCAGCGAGTGGCGGTTGGCAGCTGGCGACGCTCTCGCTGCCGCTCTCACTCTCGGCCAGACCGTGGCGAGGCGGCCGCACATTGGCAACGCACATTGGCCGCGCCGTTGGCAACACACAAGGCAAGACGGCACAACATTAGGTGGCGGGCAACTGAAAAACTAGCGAGCAATTAGAATTTCCTGAAAATAATGCTCGCAACCTAATGACAATGACACACAGGCGGAGGGACGGACGGACGGACGGACGGACGGTGCATGCGGAGAGGTTCCCATAGGCGTTAGTCCAGAACCATGTCACAACATTAGAATGCGGCGGGGAGGGGGCGCGCGTCCACCGTTGACGACGGGTCCCAGCGCAGCCCGGTGTTTGCTCTGGCGGCCGTCGCTCCCTCTGTCGTCATTGTGGTTTAATAGTTTTTCCCGGTACCGGCCTGCACTAGTTGGTAGACGGCCAGTCGCCGCTTTACGACCTCCTCCACCCTCCACCCCGCCCCTCGAGCAATTAAAACACTCAGCCAAGTGTCACTAATAATGCATCCGAAATATGTGTCCTTTTTGTCCGCCTGGGCCCCGCGCGTCGTCGTTTAGTCGCCGTTAGGATTACACGACTCTGACCGCGGGGCCCTCGTGTCCGACACCTGTCCCTGTCCTGTCCTGTCCTGCCTCGGTCTCGGTCTCGGTGGCCACGGGAGCAAACAAAGCAACGGTGGCCACTACAATGTCACTGGTTAGCGGGTGACGAGGGATGGAGGCGGGCAGCGAGCAGCGAAAGCAGTTCCTTTGTGGGAGGAAGGGGCCGTAGGAGGGTGCGACATATGGGGAGTCGCGCGGAAGTGGGCGACCGAGTCCTGTTAGGGACAGGAAAGAAATCCTGGGGACACCAGGGCGCCAGCTGCGGGGCACGGAGAGGGCCGGGAGCAGGGAGGAAACGCTAGGAAGCCCCTGCCCCTAAGAAGCTGGTACCCCGAAAAGAACTTTTTGACCCGCTCTCGATGCTAAAAGCATCAAATGAGGAACTCGTCCTGGGGATCGACCCATGTCGGTGTCCACTTCTCCCGAATCGATTACGAAATGGGAGCCAAGGACCGGTCGGGCGGTCATTCAGGGTCGCGAGATCATCGCCGCTGTCTGTCCAGATGACTGTCAGACGCTCGTCTCGCGACACCATCAGTCATCGGGCCCCACGCCGAGGCCGAACCCCGTCCGAGCGATGCCGGCCATAAATTATCTCGTCACAGTGGGCGCATCGCGTCGCGGCGACTGCTACGAATGAAACGAATTCCGAATTCCGAATCCCGAATCCCGATGATGAACGCGACGTCGCTGCCTCGTCCTCGTCCTTGGTCCAGGTCCACGTCATGTCCATGGTCATGCCTTGGGCACGAGGGTGCAGCGCGAGGCAATCGGAAATCGATTGTTGCGACGCGCATTTGAATACGATCCGAGGGGTTCCGAGTTCGGGTCCCTCCGCGCCGCGCCACCCCAGACCAGTGACAACGACGACAGGACGGCGACGATGACGACGACGATCATCGGCCGAATGATGGGAATCGCAAGCCGAGCCATTGAACTTGAATTGGAAATAATGCCAGGGCCCTTCGACCCCTCCTCCCCCCCCTCTCTGACGAACTCTTCAGTCCTTTAGGAGGGTGGCGCGGCTGCAACCCCGGTTGTTGTTGGCAGTTGCAACCCCTAGCGATATCCTGCGTCGTCCCCTGCCCGGCGCCCGACCGAACGACGCGCGAATGCAGCGAATCCGTACAAACACCAGAGGCAGGAGCGACGGGAGGACAGCAGGATGGGGTGGGGGTCCGCGGGGCCTCGGCGCAGGCTCGAATGCGGCGCGATTTTCGGTCGATCCGGTGGAATCGATCGCTGGAAGGTCGCCTCGACTCGGGCTGGAGCTGGGACAGCTGCGTGTTGTTGGTGCGGCAGTTGTTGTTGTGTGGTGTGGTGTTTTCGCAACTTCGCTGTCATTTCTGGGCTTCTGTCATTTCGGGCCGAGCCGAGTCAAGCCGAACAAATGAGCGCGTGTGTGTGACGGCGACAACAGTCCCCGAGTGCCGACCCGTCCTACCTGAGACCGAGCCGGGACCGAGGCTGAGCCTAACGAGGTGCTTGTTCGAGGCAGCCGCCAGCAGCCCGTCACCCGGTCCCGGACCCGGTCCCACTACCGGTACAGTAGCCCGAGCCTCGGTTCGGGGATCCGGCCCTCCCCGGCCCCTGCGCGCCCGACAAAGGGTTCCGACCAATTTGTTGCATTCGTCCTGCGCTGACGGCCGACGGAGAAGGGTTTCCTTATCTGATGCAGTAGGAAATGTCGACATAACAACTTCCGAAATGCCTGGGAAACGCCCTGAAACGCAGGAAACTCGTTGCGTCGAAGTCGGAGCGCGTGCCAGGCGAGGTCCCCGATCAGGAGCGAATCGTCCGTGACGGGATGACGGGGGATGTGGGCGAGCAGACGTCGGCTCTGTGGGCAGCCTGTGGGCTCTCCCGGATCTCCGCCGGCGACTCTGATGGGCCCCCATGGAGCGCCGGGCCGGCGATGGCGGCGTTGCCAATCGGCGCCGCTGGAAATCAGTGTCAATAGCAATAATCACTAATCAACAGCGATATCGATACCAATGCGACCACAATATCGGAAATCAGTGCCCATAAACGCCTAATGATCGTTAACCTGCGGGCGCTCCGGAGTTGGTCGGGGGTCAGGGGTCAGCGGGAGTGGCGTGAACTCGGCAACCCTTTGCCGCCGCCACCAGAACCAGCCGGCACAGCATCCGGCGATCGGAACACAATTATGCAATTATCGCCCGAAACATCGCGGCGCAACCGGGGAAGTCGCCTAAATTGAACCATCGAGGCAGGGGAGGGGGCCCAGATATCGAAGGAATGGGAATGAGTGGGAATCATTCGAGGCGGAGGCGGCGAGGCGACGAATGTTAATCAAGCAGTGGAACCGATCGCACTTCACCAAGGCTGGCAGCGCCTACGACCGCAATTGAGAGCGAGAAATTGACACTTGAGAGGGGAGGGCGATCCAACGTCCCCGGCCTCGGCCGCCCCTCCGGCGACGTCCTCAAGAGCATCGGCCGTCGTCGTCCAACCGTCCTTCGCATTGTGTTCGCATTAAGACCGTCGACAGACCGACCGCCCAGCCCCAGTCCCGATTCCACTTGTGCCGGCGCAGCTCACACAGACCCGCCGCCCCTCGCCCTCCTGACTCCCCAGGGCGGCCCCTCGTTTGTGAGAAACTATCACGAGTATTTTCTCGGCTCCGGTTCTGGATCTGATTCTGCCTCTGTCTCTGCCTCCGCTGTGGGTCTGTCGAGGTCCCATTGTCTGCGGCTGAAAGCACGACCAATGGAGGCTGCGGGGCCGATGGCCATGAGTCACGGCCCAATTTGGCCACTCGCCCGGGTGCGACACGAGACGAGACCCGAGTCAATAGAGGTCGTTGCTGGGGGGACGGTGAGAGGGGGCCCGAGAGGGGCGTGGAGGGACGCCGGGCCTGTGATAAGCCCTCCTCCGAAGTTATCTCGGGGTCAGCGCGTCGATGCAGCGATTTAATTGAATTATAACACCGAGTACGAAGACTAGTTCGGAGCACCCGTTGCATGTCGAATCCGAGAGTGACCTATTTACGCTATCTATCTCTTTCCCCTCCCTCTTCGCCTCACCGCCCCTTTGTTCTGCTTCCTGCTTTCTTCGGGGGGAAAATCACGGCTCCGGAGTCATTTCTCAAACCTCAACCAGCTGCGCCTCCTCCCGTCCCTTGCCATCCCCGCTCTCCTCGCCCGGTTCCCTGGGCTCGACGGGCACAAGCCAAAGAAAGGTTCGTGTGCGCCGCACCTGGAAGGAGGAGGAGGAGGGACGTCTGCGTGTGTGGAAAACCTGGATCTGGAACGGGATGCGCAATAAATTTCGGCGCCTGAGTGGGAAAGAAAACTGGATTCGATCGAAGCAGGACGATGAACACCGAAATCAAAGGAAGCCAGGGAAGAAAGGCTCCCGGACAAACACCAGGAAATCAATGTAATAACCCGATTGAGCGAGGCTGGGTAGGGGGGAGGGCAGAGGAAGCCGGTCGGAGAAGGGGATGAAAAGAACGTGCCAAGATCGTTTCGAAGAGCGGGGATTCGATTCCGAGACACCTGGCGATGGGTTTTCACTGCGTATCCAGGGATCGGAATTTTCCTCCGAGGGGAATTTCCGCTCTTGAGGCACCCTGTGCTTTGGCACAAGGTGAACGGGAAAGAGCAGGAAAGTGAACGGCTACAGTGGGGCGATTGAGACGTTTCTTCCTGAACAAACAAATTGTGGAAAGGGGGAGCGGGAGAGGGGGAGCAACGGCCATCGATTGTCAATTGAAACATTCATTGCACACAAACAAACAGACAGATCAGAAACAGAGAGGGAGAGGGTGAGTCCTCAAATTGCATTTAGTCTAGTTTTTCGTTCGAGTTCATTTTCGGAATTCCGTTTGTCATCGTGTAATTTAATCCGTTTTTCATAAATTTGTGGTGACAGATGTTGTTGACGTTGCTCATGGTTGTTGTTATTCTCGTTGTTATTTGCGCATTCTCGCTTCTATGTGTGCGTGCGTGAGTGCAAATATGCTCGGATTATTATATATTTGATGCCCAGCGGGGGGTGGAGAAATGCATTCTGCTCGATTCTCCTCCGAGCTGTGATTTAATAGTTCCAAAATCTATGGGCGCATTATTTTGAAAGTAGAGCAATTCGTTATCGACATGTTATTAAATATGACATGTCGATAACGAAAATGTTTCCATTGCTTCAACGAAATAAACCAATTTATCGTCCTGGCATTACACTAAGAGAGAACATATCTTTGTTTAAATTAAATTAGGTTTTTAAATTCTTGTTATTGTTGTAAATTTTCCTATATCGGCTGTTAGAAAGAATGGTGGATCCAAATTTATTCTCACATTTCACATTACAGGATTTTCATATTTCATCCTGAAAGTATGCAATAGTTTCTTGACACCATGCACACTCTTGAGCAGTTGCAGGAGCACTGGAGATCGAATTCAATGTAGATTTTTTGATATCCATGTTAACTTTCTCTTTCTAGCATTACACTGATGAGAGAGAGAAAGAGAATAATTTGGTAGTTTAAAAAAAAAATTTGAAATTTTGTTTTTATGTCTACAATCAGCAGATAAAATGAAAAATTGTATTATAATTTCAAACTCCCAATGAGAAGACCCGATAGTCCCCAAGTGTGTTTTTGGCGATTTCCTGCGGTTTTAGGTCCGGGTAGGTAGTTAAGTAATGGTCGACCCGAGGTTTCACCGCCACTTCCGCGACCTGCAGCTGTGTCCAGTTCTGGCCGGAGACACGGCCATAACGATCGGGCTGTGCGACGGAGGAAATAAAGTAAATGAAATATAGTTCTGTGGCTTCCACTGCGACCGATCGGCCGTCCGTCCGTCGGTCCGAGTGATGCAATTGCCGGGTCCCAGCTAAGCTTCCTCGGCCCTGATGTTTTATTAATGCTTTGAACCGGCAACAACAACAACAACAACAACACCCGGAGGCGACTCATGTCCCCGAGCCATGGATGAGACGACGTGGCCAGCTGGAGATGGAGATTCCAATCGCCAGCCGAGGAGCACAACGGAAGGAAGGCGAGAGCTCGCAGAACTGGAGATAATTCTGCTAGAACGATGTATCGATTAGACTAATAAGTCTATTAAATGGCTGTTTCCACTTCACGCCGGGGCGTCGCGAAGTTATGTAAAAATTCGTGAAACAGTTTGCTATTCTACCTGATTTATTGGCTCGGCTCGCAATTATTCAACCGACTGGTAGCGTTTCTATAATTTATATTGCTGCGGGTCGTGTCGCCATGCGGCGGACAGAATGACAAGCAGACAGTCGGACAGACACAGAATTCGCTGTGAATTTCGTGGCACGTCAATCTCCAGATCTGATCTAACTGGAGTCGCGACCTGCCGCGACTCCACTGTCCGCGTGAACTCAAACATCCGGATCGGTTGGAACCCGATCGCTTGCGTAGTCCGACCGTCTCCGGCATCGTCGCCCCTTCCGGCGGTCGCCATTGTCCACCTGTAATAAAGTCGCTCTCGCTCTCACTCTCCCTCTCGATTGAGCCGCAATCGACGTCTCGGCGGCTGCGGACACGAGCTTCACTTCCCAATGCCGTAGATTCGCCGCCGTCCGCGATCGCGTCCAGCTCGGGCTAATGTATGTACGCCCAGCACCGTTAGAACAGGCGCGACAACCCCCTCCCCCGTGTGTTGGCCGCACACAAGTCCAGTGGCGGTCAGTTCGCACGGCGAGAGGAAGATTTATGGAGTTATGACGGAGTATTTGCATTTTCAATGGGGCTCACGGGGCCTCCAGGGAGCGATCGATTCGGTTCATTCGATTCGATGTTGATGGCGACTGATGGACGGACGGACTTTCGGCATTGAAAAGCGATTGTAAACACCTCGATCGCACAGACGACAATGGCGTCGAACTGGCAGCCGGATGTAAACAGGCAGATGGACGGACCGACGGACGGATGGACGGCTCGGATGGAGGGACGGATCGCTTAGGGCCTGGGCGATTGGCGCCGTAAAGCAGACAAGAACACTGCACCACCTTCGACCACCGGATCACCATCAACGACGCGATCGTCATCGCCGTCGTCATCAGTGGTCGCTGATTAAGTCGTGTGGAGGAATCTCGCAGGCGATGAATTAAACAAATTAGAATATAATTAATAGACCGGTGATCGCACTGGTGTGTGGAAGCCATTCATGGGGCTCGGACAAGTCATTGTACTTCTCGGCGTTTCTTGTTGTTGTTGCCATTGTCGGCGCTGTTGTTGTTTCCATATCGAGATTGTTGTTGTCGTTCTTGTTTCATGATCGTATCTTCTGAAAATACCTCGCCAGCCCCGGCTCGGGGGCAGGAACTTAATTGAAGCTCGTGTCGGAGCTGTTAATTGTCGTCGAGCCGAGCGCTGAACTAGACAGAAATCGGAAAAAATACTTGATAAGCCAAGAGCACTAATGCGGGTTGCTCGGGCACGTCCACCTGACGCAGCATCTGTATGGGTGTGTGTGTGTGTGTGTGTGTGGGTATGAATAATAGTTATTGCGAGCCATTATCGGAAGTTATAGTTGTTTTTAATTATGTTTGATTTGATTATATTGTGTTTGATTAATGCTTCGTATCGCTCCGATCTGATCCCCTGTGCGTCTCCCGCTCGCACACACTCGCGTTGTCTCGCTCCCAGCCGGTCGCTCTGTGGCTTCGGCTTGAACTCGAATTCGCCGAAGGTTGCACAAAGAACTTCATTTAGGAGTTTTTCTCGTTTTTCTATTTTCGGTTTCGGTTTCGTTTTCGTTTGCGTTCGTATTAATAGTAATCCCATTGATCTCGGCCCGTTTGGCGAATTCACAGCCTTCGACAATGAACCCGACTCGTTCGAAACCCCGGCGGTCGGCCCGATCGACTGGAATCGATCGAGAATCAAGTGATGGTTCTGTTCAAAAGAATGGCCGGAATGGCTGCGGACGATTTGGTGGTCGGCTGTCGGCTCTCGGCTCTCGCAACAATATCCGCCAACCGAGCTGGGTCCGAGCGACATCCGTCTGGGCGATGGAGATGCAAATCCGCCGAGCTCGAATTAGAAAGGAACGGCTCGTGTCTGGCGTTCGTCGCCAGCAATTAAGCGCTTCCCACGGATTGGGTTGTTTTCAAACAGGAAAATATTGGAAAACATCGCTAAAAGCCATCATTAAAGCCCGACGAGAGCCCTATAAAACCAGCAGTAAACACAATTATGAAATCCACTCGAACCCGGCAATTACTGCTGAAACCGAGGCACGACAAATGCAAATTTCCCCGCTGGAGCCGAGCGGACCAATTGATTCCATCGACACCTGTTCCCGGCGGACAGACTCGTGGCGCTCCGCCCCGCCCCCAGCAGCTGCCCTCCCACCCCAATGAAAGTTAGCGCTCTCTTATCACTGTTTATTCGTGGGCAATAGACTGGTCGTATTTACATATATTCGCCTGGCAATGCTTAAGTACAAAGGGCTCGAAATATTTCGACACGATGGCGGCGCGACGATGCTTTCGATGGCGACTCGTGCTGATGGCGATGATTCGGTGATGCGATGATGAAGATCGTGATGGTGATGACAACGCAAGTACAAGCGCTCGAACTAAGATTAGAAACTCTCTGCGGCAAGTGGCTGCACCCCTCCCTCCGCTCCCGCTCCCGCTCCCGGTCCCTCCTCCTCCTGCGTCGGCAGCTCGCCTCCCTCTCACAGGGCACGAAGGCAGCGTCGGCTCAGGTCGACCGCAGCAGCAGCAGGGCCGCGAGCAGCGCGCCGAGGGCCGCGGACGGCGCCCACCAGCACCGGACGGAGGCCCGCGAGGCGGCGGCGGCGGCGGCGGCGGCCTCGTCGAGCTCCGGCAGGCGCGCGTTCGCCAGGATCTGCTGCTCGTCCAGGGCGGGCCGGTAGCTCCAGTCGATGGCGTTGGTCTTGCAGATGTTCGCGTACACCTTGGCCGACACCTTGGGCGTGCGCGTGCGGTCGGGGTGCGTGAAGTCGACGTGGTACAGCCCGAACTTCTCCCTGAAAGCGGCGGCAAGTGAGGGCGGCGAATCAAGGGGGTTGGCGGGACTCACGTGAAGCCGGCCTTCCACTCGTAGCTGTCCATGAGGCTCCAGGCCACGTAGCCCTGCACGTTGGCCCCGTCCTCGATGGCGTCCAGCACGGCGCTCAGGTACGCGTTGAAGTAGTCGACGCGGGCGTAGTCCTCGAGGCCCCCGCGGTCGCTGACGCCGTTCTCGGTGACGATCACGGGCGGGTTGTTGTACTCCTTCATGATCCACATCAGCAGGCTGTACATGCCCCTGGGAACCACCTGCGGACACGACGGACGGTGATTAATCGCCGACCAGGGCTCGGGCAGATTGGGGTGCCTCCCCGCATCCAAGGCTGCCGGAGAGTCTCCCCGAGTCATTGAACCCATTTCCCCCCTCCGCTCCTGCCTAACCGCAATCATCCCTCGAATCCCACACAGGGCGCGCGTCCCGTCCCCGTGGCCTTCGATCAACCCTCTCTCGTGGGGATTCTCACCTCGATGCCCGTGCGAACCCCTCGGGCTGCCGTCCCAGCCCATCGCCGCGGCCTCCCTCGGGAGTATCGCTTAAATTGCATTAGCTCCTGATGGATGCTCTTCGAACTCCGAGCTCCGACCTGCGAACTGCACACCACCCGCAATACGTCCGTCCGCCCACTCCTGCACTGCTCCTCCCCCAGAGCCGTCCCGGACAAATTGGAGCTTGGTCTTCACCCACCTGCCGCCCGCCGTGCTCAAGAGGGTTCCGCAGCCCCTGCGGTCCCCCGTGGCCTCGCGACTCGTTGCGCTTCCGCAGCGACGCCGTTTCGCCCCTGGCGAGGGCGGGGCCGGGACGGATAACCTGATTATTTAGAGCTAATCACGTTAATTAGACGACGATCGCTGTCTGTCTGTCTGCCTCGCCTGATAAAAGCTGGTAGCGAGTAGAAACCGTCTCCAATCGCTCGTCAGTCGGCGTCTTTTCGCGCCCCCCGCGACTCGGTTGATTGATGGATGGGGCCGCCGACCCCGCCCAGCTCCACCGCCTCGGCCCCGACTTCGCCGAGAATTCGAAATGTCATGCGGCGACCGAATCGCGTCTGGTTCTAGATTCTGTTTTCTGGGTGTTGCGTCAATTGGCTGGGCCAGTTCGAGTCGATTGTTGTACCCACCTTCAGCCAGACCGAGCCGGAACCCGTCCAGCCGGGATCCTGTTTCTCGACCACGCCCATGTCGTGGTTGAACGACGGCACCGGGAAGTTGGCCGTGTTGTTGTGGTCGTTGAAGTGGGCCAGGTTCGAGGTGTACGAGTTGATGCCGAAGAAGTCGGCGGTGCCGCGAATGCGGTGGACCTCGGCCGGCGTGAACGTCGGCAGGCGCGACCGCGTGAAGCCCTGCTCCTTGCTCAGGTTGCGGATGCGGTCGATCATCACCTGGGGGTAGTTGCCGTGCCGCGAGAAGATCGGGTGTCCGAACCAGCCGACCTGAAACGAGAGCAAACGGGGTCAGTTGGACCTGGGGTTGGGCTTGGGGTCGAGGTCGAGGTCGGCGTCGCTCACGTAGAACTGCATGGCTCGCTCGGAGGCCTCGCGGTCCTCGCGCGAGTCGCTGCGCGGCTCCGGCCAGGACACGTCCAGCGTGATGCCGATGCGGCCCTTCTGGCGCGGCTGGTACTGGTCGCGGTACAGGTGGACGACCTCGGCGTGGGCCTTCAGCAGGTTGTGCCCGCACAGGTAGGCCGGGATGCCGGGGTAGTCGTAGGAGGGCGCCATGTAGTCCGCCCCGTAGCTGTGCTCGCAGACGTGCCAGGGCTCGTTGACGGTCGTCCAGAGCTTCACGCGCTCGCCGAACATCTCGAAGAGGAAGCGCGCGTAGTCCTTGAACAGCGGCACGATCTCGGGGTTCGTCCAGCCGCCCAGCTCCTGCAGCCGCTGCGGCAGCTCCCAGTGGTAGATGGTGACCATCGGCGTGATGTTGTGGTGCAGCAGCTCGTTGATCAGGTTGCTGTAGTACTTGATGCCCGCGGTGCTGACGTGGTTCGGGTACCCGCCGGGCATGATGCGCGGCCACGAGATCGAGAAGCGGTAGACGCCGACGTGCAGCTCGCGCACCATCTGGACGTCGCGGCGCCACTGCAGCCACCAGACGGGGCGGGCAAAGGGAGAGAGAGAGAGAGAGAGACGGAGATTGGTATTAATTATGGTCTGTGCCGCGTGGACGGACGGCGGTCGCCACACCCGGGCCAGGCAGCTGCCGCTCGCTCGACGCCAGCCGCCAGCCGCCAGCCGCCGGGCAGTTATGCGAGTTTCAGCAGCTCGTCGTCGTCCGCGCTGCTGTTCTTGACGTGCTTAGCGTGCTGTTGTTTGCGCGGCCAGGGCGCGAGCGGGCTCAAGTTGGGATTAACATACATTAGCGGGGCGGCGGTCGCGTGTCGCCTGTCACGGCGCGCCGGTGGGGCTCGCGGGGTTCAGGCCGACAACTCCCCGAATTCCACGACCTCCCGATTGCGCCGGCCTGACCGAGGCGATCTCGGGTCGGCCGGGCGAGAGCAAATCGATTCGATCGCACACCTGCCGCTCGCGTGGCCCGGCAGTATCATGGAAGCTGAGCCAGACCGGCAACAACAACAATGAAAACAAGCTCAATGGAAAAGCAGCAATAAAAGCAGCCAAACGACGACGGTTGCTAGATAAACAATTAATTAAATGTGCAGCATAGAAGCATGAAATCCACTTAAGTCGAGTTTAACGACGGTGGCACGGCCAAAACGACACTTGTACGTGGGTCCGTGACTGTGTGTGTGCGAACTGCGAATTTGCAAATTAACACCGCAGACAGCAGCAACAACAATGGTGATAAATCGTTACAGCCGCTGCCAACCGCCCTGCCATCAATCGCCCAGCCGACCGGGCGATCGCTCAATCTATCGATCTTGCCAAGATGTCGGTTGTGTGGTTCGTTACAAGTCGTTGTTGATGTTGACTTTGCTCAATTTGTTGTTGGGAGCGTTCGAGTTGCCGGCGGTGAGTGTTGTCTAATTAATTAAATATGGTTTATTAAGATGCTATCGCTCGGAATTACTAGAGTTCGCTTGTCTCGGCGACCGCGGCGGGCCGGCGCGAGGTGTTGAGAGTCATGTCGATTTCTTCCCCGATATTTATTCCAGCGACCGGCTAAGTGCAGTCGTACAACGCGGTGGAAGCGACAAAAAGAACCGCTCGCCTCGGCCGCCAGCCCAACCGCCCCGGCCTCTCGTCGCATCGTTCTGCTACTCCGGTTTCAGTTCGAGTTCCAGATCCAGTTCGAGTTCGAGTTCCGTGCGCGACGAAATTCCCAGCCGGCGGAACCCCCGTGAGTCACAGAAAGACGACTCCCTTCACCCTGGCCCTCGGGATCGAGTACTGCGAGCGAGCCGGAACCGCGTATCGGAGAAACCGAGTCGGTCATAAAACCACGATTGTGCTTCCGGGCCTTCGGTGGGTTTTTACAGAGGTCGAATTAGCATTTCAGGGTCCACGACGGTCACTGCGGCCAGCGATAGACACCGCCGATAGACACCTGTCGGACATGCGTATGAGTTATATCAGGGCAATTAGCTTTCGATTTGATTCAGTGAACTGCCGTGACGAGGCTCGGTAGATGTGTATGGAAACGACCTTTGCAAAGCTGTCCAGAGCGGGGCGAGGCGGGGCTGGGCGAGGCGAGTCGGTTGTGATTCATGGCGAAGGCGGATCCTTTTCCACAAGTCGCGGCGCGGCCTTGCCTCATATACGCTGACCCAGTTGGCCGCGGCCGGATCGCATTCCGCCGTGTTGTTCGGTCGATGATGAATGGAGGTGGAGTGAGTGGTGGTGGCCATGAGTTGGGCGCGAACAGGTTTGCGTGGGAGTCCCTGGCACTCGGAGCCACTCGGCCGGACGGCGCCGCAGGTGTCGGGGGTCAAGACACAGTCTAGACTTCCAGACAGCCGGACTGCAGCCACTCCCTGAGGTCACAAACTGCATCACAAGACCTTGTCTCCTCTTATTAGAATCAGATCGAAAGGTCAAATCACCTCTTACCGGTGGTCGGCGGCATCGCTTGTGCCCAGATGATTCAGTCCGTCTCTCTGCATAGTGGTGGCAATTTGCATGTTTCTGGACGTGTATACAAATGAGCTTTGCAACGAGATACCCGTCTATGCATATCAGCAGCGGTCATTACAAAATTCCTGCACCTGTTCTGTTCTCTGCCAGCAATTTATGGATGTCCATTTTATTAATTCTTTTCGATTTCAATCAACTTTTAATTATTATTGAACTGTTGTCGCGAATACAACTCGATCTGAAGGTTTCGTCGACACATGCCCGAGAATCCAACCACCCTCCTCCTCCTCCTCCCATCCACAAACAAACACACATGGAACGTTGCCATAAGTGCTCCGACTAATACGATTCCATACGATTTGAGTACGAAGTTAGGACCTGCGGACAGACAGACAGACGTTTGGGCAGTTGGCCCGTGGACAGCTGCGGCCCAGCGACGAGCTCGAGAGAGATTAATTGATTGTTTATCTATCTTCGAGTCGCCAATAGTCATGGGATAATGGATAGTGGGCGACGTACCTGGTGATAACTGTCGGCGGTGACGTCCGCGTTCGACTGGTCCGCGATCTTCTCCGGGTGGTGGTGCGTGAGGAAGTCCCAGATGGACTCGCCCTTGTCGTCGGCGTCCCAGCCGCCCTCGATCTGGTAGGACGAGGTGCCGACGCCCCAGATGAAGTCCCTGGGGAAGCGGCGGTTGGGGCTGGCGTCGGCGAGGCTGCAAGAGGGACCAAGGAGAATGTAATCACGGCAGAACTCGATAGAGAAGGCACAGTTTTTTTTCGTTTGCCCGGGATTATGCGAGATTAGCGTTGTTTGTCGAAGCTATCACGGCGATAAGAGGTATCAGCCGGCTGTCTGTGGCTCTTTGGCCAAATGTTTATTCAACGAGTCAACAGTTCTCAGTTCGGTTCGTTCTTTGGGGTCATCGCAGCGGCTTTCCCTCCCCTCCCCTCCCCTCTCCTCCCGCTGACCACCACCGCGCCGATAGGCGAGATGAGCCGCGCTCAGCACGTGCACAGCTTGACATCAATGCATCTCGTTACTTTTCAGTTTCAGTGTTTCTCGATCGCCACTGCACAGTAGTAAATCTGTGTGTCGCTCGAGGCGTTCGAGGTTCGAGATTTCGCACTGAGCTCGACTGTTTGAGGAATTCTAAGCCAAGATCGGACGATGCGGTCGCCTTGGAACCGTTCGAGCGGCGGCAACAACAAGTCCAGTGACTCTTCGGAGTCTCTCTGTCTATTCATAGTCGTGTTTTCCGTCCGTCCGGCTGTCCGTCTGCCCATTCCATGTTAATTCTGTGCTCTGTCTCTGCTGTGCAACTGTCTGTCTGTCCGTCTGTCTGTCTGTTGGATGTCGATATACTCAATGTGCCTTGTCTGTCCGACTGGCGAGTGCTATCCAGCTATCTGCCTATCTGTTCTGTTCTGTTCGCCTGTCAGTCTGATTAAATATCAATCAATTAGTTGCATGAGTGACATCTTTTTTACGGCCGAAAGTTAATCATCCGCAATAATCGGCAACCACACAATGACAGCAACAACCACAACCACAACAACAGCAACTAAGCCTCAACTCAACCTTTAGCCATCACTTGAGAATTGTGGCTACAGCTGTGGGCAAATCGTTGATAAACTGGTCGCTGGCGTGGTTGGGTGCGAAGGAGTCCCTGACATTGACATTTCACAATTGCTTTCGTAACTCTGTACTGCAAAATGATTAAACTATGTATCTGGATCTTGATGAAAATACTCTCGAGTGGATGATAAACAAATAGGTCGACGCGGATGGTAAATAGAATTAATTTTAGAATTCTTGATTGCCGATTGAGGGTCCAACTTTATTCGCAATTTTCAATTTCGATGAAACTAAACTCATGTCACTCATACGACGCGCGCACTCGGTGAGAAGAAATTCCGAAAGTCGCCAAAGGACTCCAAGATCCTCTGGGCACACGTCCTTCGTCCTCCGGCAGTGGAACCAACTTACGCAGTTCTACAGCACTGCAGGCAGATGATTGTGAAAATCGTCGCCAACGTGAGTCGATTCAATCGCATCCTTTGCGGCCCCATCTTGGAAGATGTCACGTGTTCTAGGTCTGATCCTGGGCGATGTGTGATTTATTGTGCGGAATGGCAGGAACGATCGGAATTGATGAAGCGCCAACGTTATTCCGTGTACTCGGGAAATAATTCGCTCTGCGCGTTTCTCACTAACTCTGGCTTAGTTAATTAATTAATTCTACGGACTGCTCGACCGACAGAACGGTGGCCGACGACTGCAAACGCTTTTATATCCTCGCGTTTGGCGACGATCGCGCTCGATGCCGCGCTCGATCGTTCTCTCGCTCGTGCCGAGAACGTTCAGGCGCGCCCTCGCTCCCGCTCTCGCTCTGTTGGTCTCGCGCCTCTCCGTGTCGTTCCGTTCTCACGAGCGGGAGGGAGGCGGCGTCTGTCGATGGCGCACAGGTGCCGCCTGAGGCCGCCAACAGGTGTCGGAGCGAAGCCGCTCGCCCTGAGTGGGCTCCGGCCGGGCCAAGAGCGCGATCTCTCGCTCATTTGAACTGCATTAGTTTGTTGCTAATGAAGATGTATGACTGATGACCGATGTATGTACGTGCGCTTGTCTCTCCCCCCCTCCCCCACCCCCTTCCAGCTCTGTTGACAGACGGACTCGACCAATTCAAACCCTTGTTAAGTTCATACTTTCGAGGCACTCTATTGTTTAACCAGTTGTATAGAGATGTAGTTGTTGTTCTTGTTGACTTGGGCCTTTATTCGGGTTTTTCGAGTTCTATGTTTCTTTCTTCAAGACTTGACTTCTTATTTTAAACAGTTCTCGATTCCCTGCTTGGAGCACCGGATTCAGCGGCACCGGAATTAGATTTAAGGGAGGAATTAACCAGGATTGCCTCCTATTGCCCATCAACCATGGCTCGAGATCCTTCACATAATCCCGTTGCATCGCACTCGCGCTGACGAGCCACAACCTTCAATTTGAGGCAATTCAGATTCAGATTCATAACCAGAACCTGTTCCTGATCAGGTGCAATATAAATTTGCGGAACAACATTTTATTTAATTTAACGAAGACTTCTATATTCAGCCCATACGAACGATTTCCAAAAATACCCCATTTTATTAAGTCCCAATCGAAGGCGGTAATCCCTTGGTAATTAATGCGAATTGGTTGCTTCTCTCCAGCCCTGGTCAGTACGGTCGAATTTCGTGGAAAGCCGTCGAAATTCCAGGTTTACATCAGACTACAGGTAGAGGACTTTTTTTTATAGAATTTTGTTGAAAAACCCCATATTGGAAACCCTATTAGACGTGCGCCTCCGCTGAGCTAATAACGGATTGAAATTGAAAATTATTGTATTAGCAAACACACTCACACATTCACATACATGTGGAAAGTCCCATCGCGTTTACGTAGGCAGCCGTTGATGAAGAGCAGTGATTCCTCTGGTAATGACTGGACTAAATCAGTGAATGACTGCTGCAATCATGAGCTGGTGAATGATTTGTAATTTGAATATTATTATTTATTTCAATGGTTATTTTTATTCTTAAATCTATACTAATAACTAAATATACATTTATTGCTGTGGAAAATTTGATAGTATTCTTGAAACTTAATAATTTTTAACATAATAATAATATATAAAAAAAAAATATGAAATTTAAAACATATATATATATATATCTCTATATATATATATATATATATATATATATATATATATATATATATATATATATATATATAAAATGCTACAGCTGCGTGAAACTATCCATCTGGCAGCATCATGAACAAGATTTGACTTTTATGTGTAAACCCATAAAGTTGCAGATGGTTGTGCCAGGTGGCGCTATCGTCCCTTTGTTTTTGCTATTCTCTTTCCCACTCTTCTGCACGTGCTGCTCACAACATTTGACAGCCTATTAGTGAGGAGCAACTGATGTCCAGTTGTGTTGATTGAATCGTATATCGGACTCGAATTTTAAAGAAATGGAGTTGTTCACAGTAAATAGGTGAGGAAATCTCTTCAGGAGTCGAGAAATACACGGATCCATAACAAGTTTCATTGTTATAGGTACGACGATCCGGTAAAATCTAAAAATCTCGTTAAAAACGAGGATGAGATTCTTCAAAATTTGCTTAAAAAGGTGGAGAGGCGCAAGCGAAAACAAACCGAGAATAAAGTGGAAGATGTGGAGAAGGTCCAGGATGAGTCGATGAAAGAAACTAGCAGTAACCATGGCGAAGAACAAGCATTGCATCCAGAACTGGGAGATATGGAGGAAGATCCTATCACAGCGGTGGACGATGATGATGTGTCTGCGGCCGCTGCAGGTGGATACGAAGTGCTGGGCGAGGATGTGGATTTTGCTAAAAAACAAAGGGTAGACATGGTGTTGCCGCCATGGTTGGCGCATCCCACCATCATCTCCTCGAATATCTCTGCAGAGGATGAGAACTCCGAACTCCCCTCTTGTCTGTCGGGACACATTCGTCAGTCGCTGAAGGACTTAAATGTGAAACGCCTCTTTCCTGTACAGACGTCGGTAGTGCCGTGGATTTTATCCGCGCACTCGAAGCCGTCCCCTTTTAGGCCTCGTGACATTTGCGTTTCGGCTCCAACCGGTAGTGGTAAAACGCTGGCCTTCGCTATTCCTATCGTCCAGCTGCTAGCCCAGCGAGTAGAACGCAAAATACGAGCCCTAGTCGTTCTGCCGGTTGCCGAGTTGGCTCTACAGGTGTTCAAAGTCTTTAAGAAACTGTGTGAACGTACCGACTTGACCGTTTGTCTACTGTCCAAGCAATTCGCCTTCCCTCTGGAGCAGGAGAAGCTCGTCGAATGCTATAAGGGCCAATATCATTCCAAAGTGGATATTGTAATAACGACACCAGGTCAGTGCAACTGTTTCAATATCCCATTTGTACATTTTATTGCTTTTATAGGTCGCCTGGTTGACCATCTCCATGCGACGAAGGGATTTTGTTTGAAATCGTTAAAATTTTTAGTTATTGACGAAGCAGATCGTATTATGGACGCCGTCTTCCAAAACTGGCTCTACCACTTGGATTCTCATGTTAAAACTACATCGGACATGTTGCTCTCAGGCCGTTCGGCACCTCTTTGCCTAAGCGAATTGCAACAAACTGCGTCCACACAGCCTCACAAATTACTGTTCTCGGCCACCCTCTCGCAAGATCCTGAAAAGTTGCAGAACTTGCGCCTCTTCCAGCCGAAGCTTTTCACGTCAGTGCTCGCAAACTTGGATGAATTACGCGAGAAATTTGCAACTGGTGCCGCCGTCGGAAATATAACTCAAGCTCGTGGCGAGTTTATTGGAAAGTACACAACACCAGCTGAACTCACCGAGAAATACTGCATCACTGAAAGTCGGCTGAAACCGCTAACACTCTTCTCGTTGATTAAGGAGAATGGCTGGAGGAAGTTCCTTTGCTTCACGAATAGCGCCCAATCTTCGGGAAGGTAGTAAAGTTTTACTTTTTAACCCACCCAGTCTAGCTATACATTTTTGTTTATCTATCAACACAGACTTGCCTTCGTTTTGAGTAAACTATTCTTCAAACATTTTGTAATCAGCGAACTTTCAGCATCACTTGATGTAAAGCAACGTGCGCAGTGTTTGGACCAATTCGCACGCGACAAGATTAATGGGTTAGTGAAGGAGCTCTTCTCTTTAATTCAAACTTACGCTAATTATATTTTATTGCAGTTTGATATGTTCGGATGCTTTGGCTCGTGGTATTGACATTCCCGATGTGGATATTGTGATTTCTTATGATCCGCCACGACACATTAAAACATACATTCATCGTATTGGGCGAACAGCTCGCGCTGGTCGTCAAGGTACAGCGATAACTTTACTTACCCAAAAGGAACTGAATACTTTTAATGTAAACGAATTGTCTTCCTTTTCAAAATTGATAAATCGAAATAATGGTTACCTTGTTTCCCACAGCAAACATTGTCTGAAGTTGGAAAAATGATAACAGAGGAGATCACCGTTTCGACGGCAGCAGAAGAAGAATATGCCAGCAGTTATGCAGACGCATTGAGAGCCTTGCGTAAGCATATTGACGATAGTAGACGATTAAAACTACTGCAAAAGGAACGATCACGCCTGAAGACAATGTTGCCCAAGGATAACGCGAAATTGACAGTAATGGAGAAACTCCAAGTACAAGCGTCAAAATTTTCTGCTGAAGAGCACTTACCTGCAACAACACCACTACCCACAAAAATGAGAAACGTCTCTAAATCGAATAAAACTAAAAAAACCAAACCGCTTAAAAAGTGCCCATAGAGAAAACATTTAATTCATTTTACAAAATACAATATTTTATTTTTCAAATTTTATGAATTTCATTATTCAATCATATGGAAATTGAACGGTACATATATATTTTTTAATATAATAGAAATATAAATGATTCGTTTCTTCTGCATTTCTTTGAATTATTTAAAATTGTATTTCAATTTGTAAACAACTTCAATTTTGTTTCTTTTTTAACACAATCTATAATTTAACAATTAAATAACTGGAATCGGTTTCATTTGTTCATATTTTAATGAAATAAAATGTACATACTTGTAATGAAATTGTGTAATCGTTTCAAATAATAAAATATGCCAATAAAAGAAAATAAATATATATTAGGACGTGGTGGCAACCGTAAAGTATGTTATGCATGTCACTGCAAAGTTTTAACACTGAATAAAACCGAAATTTAATTGCAAGTGCAGCATTTTCATAATGATATTATTACCAAATTAGAGAGCAATCAGATATTGCGGAGCTAATGCTAGCCAGCAACTTGAGGTGCAAGAGTGATGTTATTTTTTATTAAGTAAAAACAAATTACAACTTGACACATATCACAGCCATTGGAGAGAGATACACATGTACTTTCTGCAAGGAAAGTAATGCAAAATACGTTGTAGCGTTTATAGTTTTAAATAAGTTGGAGTTGTGGAGAAGAAATTGTGAGTATGTTTCTCCGTGTATATCTTACATATACAATATTATTTAAAATATAGCCTAAACGAGAATTTATATAATTTGAAATTAAATAGTGCCTTACTTGTAATGTACAACGTAATTGACTAAAATGTACTCGATTGCTCAATTTATTTATACGAAGTTTAAAATTTCAAGGTGCAGAAAAAATTCTGCAAAAAATGTTCGATGTGGGGCTGTCACTCGAAACAACGGTTCTGTTTTATTGCTACAACTAATTGATACTTATTCAATATCATTTCATTTAAGAATATTGTTGACATTTTTTGAGTTAAAAATGTGCGCAGTCTTTAGAATGACAAACAAAATTATTTTGAAAATTAGTATGCAACTTTTTAAGCCCAATGTAAAAAGTCCGTCATTGGGATGCATATTGAGCGTTTGTTAGCTAACTATAATAATTATAGTTGTTGCAGAAAGGCCGTAATTTCGGCATTTGAAGTTGCTACAGCATTGAATTTATCTGGATAGTTCTCACGAATTTCCTTAACAAGACCAAGGGCATTATCGCATGTATCTTGATCTACGAACTCCTTCTTGTAAAGCACATGAATTGCAATAGCAAGTATCTGTTCCAAGGAACCAAAAATGGCTTCACGAGCCTGTATATATAACAATTTAAAGCACTTAAATATGGATGCATTTTCATCGAAATCTTCGCGAAGTGGTAGATGTTGTAGGAATACTGGAAGAACTTGAGCTAATGGAACTAATGTGCAGTTGGTAATAATGAGACGTGCAATAGCACCACAAATGTTGTCTAAGGCGCTTGGTTTGGTTTCCTTTGCAACTGCTTGGGATAATGCGTTCAAAATGTGTGGATATGCTCTGAAATTGATAAATATGAATATTAAATCTTTGCCCTACATGTCGTCAAAACTTCACTTACTCAAATGATTTTTCCTCAGCATACAGAACCAATTCTCCCAAACCAAAAACAGCATTTTGACGAGCTTGATCAAAGTCATCCGACAAGCCCTGAATCATTAGTGGGCAGAATGTATCGAAATAATTGCCAGCGTATTTTTGCAATGCAGAAAAACATTCAGCTAGTGCACCGTATGCAAAAGCTCGTTGATTTTCCAAATTATCATTTTTCTTGGCCTTTTCCTATTTTATATGAGCATTATGAAAATTCTATTCAACAAATATACATTATATATTACTTACCAACTTTTGTACAATTATCGGATATATACGTCCAAAGTACATCGCAAATTCTTCAGGAGTGATTGCATGTCCGAACAACGGTAAAATATTCCCAGCTCCCTCAACAATTGCTTCGTCATATTCGCTTTCTTCTGTCTCTTCATCACCACCGCCAGACGGTTCATCGAATTGGCAAGCAACCTTACCCTGGAGCACATCGCTTATGCAAGTGAAGATAGTATCGCGGATCTTATCCACTGGCATTGCAACCTGTTTCAATTCCTTCAATAAGTCTGAAAAACTCTCCAATGCAGATAACACAACGGAAACTTCTTCATCATCATGAATAATTTGTCCCATTTTTGGAATAAAAACAACAATTGCATTTCTAACTCCTTGAATATCGTTAAACTCGAAGAGTGAAATTATGAATGTGGTCAGAGCATCAATAGACACCTTTCTAATATCCTCTTGTGGATGATCAATCATCTTGTAAACATTTTGATATGATTGTTCTAAGTATGGAATAAATGCAGGGCCAGTGTGCTCAGCGAATACTTTCAAAGCTAAAATAGCTTCTTCTTTTTCATCCAAGTACGAATTTTCTACACTATAACCAGCTATATTGTCCAGATCATCATCCTCACCATCTGAATGTTCAATATCAATCTCACGATCATCGTTTTCATCATTTTCGGGTCCAGGCACATTGATAACATCATCCTTAAATTCAGGAATTACTTCCTCGGTGGAAAGAATCGACTCAAAGAGGCGTTCCATGATCTTAGGATACACGGACGCCATTTCTTGGTTGACAACTTCAGCCAAAGAAGCAATTAAGTTATAAAGAGCACGGCGTACATCTGGATCATCAGCTTCTTCCAACAAGGACAGGGCAAAATTCATGGTATCTGTAGCCAGGGGCATAAAGTTTTGTTTACCAATAGTACGTGCGATGGCAGCCAAAGTATCAATTGCTTGTGGACGCAATGTGATGATGTCCTCATTTTCAGTTTTTACTAAATAGGTTTGCAACATGGCAATCAATTGTTGGAAGAATGGCATCATATTCTCCTTGGCAGCATTGGCGGCGGCAGATATAGCGCTCAATGCAAGTTCTCGCAACCGCACAGAATTGTTTGGATCCAATGCTTGGAAGAGTCTATAGCGGCAAACAAAAGAAATCTGTTTTATATTACATACACACATGTCGAATTTTGCACGTTCACCTCTCCATCAACAATGGCAAATGTGGCACCAAAGCATCTTCCAAATTTTCACAGAATGTCTCCAGGGCGTAGAACATTCGATCAATATGTTTTGGCTCAGTTCCACCGCTCTAAATAAGAGAAGAAAGAAAAGAAAAATTAGCGTTAATTTAAAAAAGGACAGTTCTTTTGTGTAAAAAGTTGGGGTAAATAATGTCATTTGTATTAACCCAATTAGAAAGGAGCGACTTTCGCTTGATTTGCAGTTCGCCGAGATAAAATATTGAGTCGCCCTTAATTGGCGGTGGCTCCGCTACTAATCCGTTAGGCGAATAATACTTTGTAAGCGCAAAAATAAGAGAAATTACAGTTTAAAATTTCAAAGAAAGAGAGAAGCGTAACTATAATAATAGAGACATACGGTAAATATAAATTTTTCGGCTTACCCTAAGTTCGTTACAAAGTTGATGCAAGAATTCAAATAGAATAGGTAAGATTTGCGGAGCAAACTTGGTGATGTCGGGTTGTAAGTGTTCTGAGAATTGTCCAAGAGCAAAGAAGGCTGCATTGCGAACCAGCGGAGTAGGGTCAGTAATACCCACTTTAACAATGTTCAACATTGTTTCCAAATATTTGTTACAAATTGCTTCGGAGCATCCTTCAGCAATAACAGCCATGCTCAAATAGGCTGCTCGACGTGGCAGAGGATCCTGCCCCTGAAGAGCGGGTTCCAATAGCAATAATAGTGGGGGAATCAACTTCTCTGGTGGCACATTCAAGGCAAGTAAATCCATGGTTTGGGTTGCAGTAGTCATTGGATTGGAACTATCTTCGCCCAGGAAATATTCTTCGTCATCTGAAATACCATACATGCACACATTTTTCTAAAGAAAAAATTCATTAAAAACATACCATCTTCTCCTTCTGGTTCAGTGGCCATTAAATTGAAGACAACTTGAATAATTGGTTCAACCAACTTTTGTTTGATGATAACTTTCTTCTTGAGACGAACTAACCAACCAATGTAAGCCACTGTTTTAACGCGCACAGCGCTGTCCAATTGAGCATTATTCGATGCCTCCAAACAGAAGTCCAGCAAGAGCTTAATATTAGTCGTCAAAAGTTTGGGCGTATAGTCGGCCATACTTTCCAAAATATCAAAAGCACGCACAAACTGATCGACATCAGGTTGAACAGCGAAAGCTTGCAAAGACTTGATGACCAATGGAATCGATTTTTGATAGGTTTGCTCAGCAGCATTGTGCCCCAAAATAAATGGTACTAAATAGGTCATGCCAGATAAAATATTGAATATCACGGGCGATGCCATATTTCCGCTTGCTTCTGTAGCGACCAGAGCAGCTGTGAACATTTCACAAACCGACTCCATGTGCGGCACGAACTGGTCGGGAGCTACATCAGTCAACGTAGCAAAAATCGAAGATCCCAGTTCACTTTGTTTCGGGTCGGCTGAGCTACAGTGGCTATAGATAAACTTGAGTACCTCACTCATCCAAGGATCTTTTTTATCCGCTTCATGACGTAGAAGGACACCAACAAATTGAGCAATAGCATTTCGAACGGACTTCTCTTGCTCTTGAACGAGCGCATTCAGCATACCCTGCTTGATACTAAGAAACATATGGAAAATAAAGCGTCATCGTACTAATTACCACTTAATAACAAAGAACTTACATTTGCTGCTGTTCTGGAGGCACCTTTTGCCAATGGCGCAACTTGCCTAAACGCTTCTTCAGCAAAACCGCAGAATATTGTCGAATTTGAGGTTCCTTGGCGGATACTGCAATTTCGCATAGTGCCGGAATAGTTTCAGGTCGTTCGTAAGCTTCTTGAAGATCAGCGGTTGCCTGAAAACACAAAAATGTGACTCAACTCAATTATGAATTGAAACTGCAAAGATATTTTTTGTATTTGGCTTAGTTTGTTCCTGTTTTACATACTACCAGAAACCCTAGTCGCTACCTGAAATTTCACATAAATGGGAAGAGAACAAAGCGAAAAATATCCAACATTTATAATCACGCCTATGGCTGCAATTCTATCAACCATGAAAAGACAAGACCCAATTGTGCGTTCATCAGATCATCCGATGTTATTTGTTATATCTTCAAGACGAATAATATGGAGATCATTTTATAATCGGATATGATCTATAAATGCAAAATTATTTGGATTTATTATTTTTTATGTACTGTTTTTGAAAATAGAAAGAAAAATTAGTGCTAGAACCAATATTCCCCATAACAAATGTTGGTGCGCATGATGAGCTGCGATGTTAAGGAATAAATTTAATTATTGCACACATGTTAATTTTGTGCAAATTTAAATAGAAAACAAAAATAAACAAACAATTGAAACGTTTGTATATGTACAACAGCTTGTCCACATATCGAATGGAATGTGTGCATATTTTCCAATTTTTGGTTGATTTCTGCACCGGATACAGAACTGACATAGAAGCAAATTATTAAATAAACTATTCAACGCTAGCTAAAATATTTTCCAATAAAACACTTGAATGTGCTGCTAAAAAACATTCATCAATTGTAAATTTGCGAACACGTGCCCCAATCTAGAGCTGTATTCGAACCGTACGAAAAGATCCAACTGAGAATTGCTTTAATTAATATTTGTTTATTTACATGTTATGTGAAATGTGTTCGCCAAGTGTTGTGTCAATGCAAATAATGCCAAGAACATCGCAAGCCTTCTCTTTGTTCATAATTTTACCTACAGAGAGGCAATTCTCGAATCTATTTAAATCACACGTCGTCCGAAGATCATACATAAATGCATACATAATTTTTAATGGGCCTCGTGGAATCGATGGACGAAATTCCATAGGATATTATATTTAATTTATTGGCATATACTTGTTGAATATCGTCTTCACTGGAAAATTGTATGTATCTGAAGGAAGTAATATATAATTTGATTGGAAGTACAAAAATAGCAACGGGTATAGCTTCCATAGAAAAACGACATGACCATTTCCATAAACCAAATACGTAATGATCAAATTTCATCGGAATAATAATTAGAAGTGTATGTACAGAATATTTAAATGTTTTAAAGATTACTCATAACTGCTAGAGCGTGGCAATTATTCAATTAAAGAATTTCAGAAGCAACGACATACAAGAGGCATAACAAATAGAAAAACACTACCCACCAGCTCTCTATGCGCCTGGTAACAGAATCAGTATCAAAAATTTCATTTGAATTAATGACTAATCTAGACAGTCGTGCTGAAGAATAGGGAAGAAGACCGACGTTCCGACATAGGATATCCATGGCTGACACAACTGGGAACATGCTCGATGGACAGAGAGGCCAAATAAAGAAAAACACGTGTTGAATGGAATTTCAATTTGCACATTAGATGGCAAGATATGTAGTGAATTCAATATCAAAATATGTGATTATTTAAAAAATTAGATTTACTTAAAATAAATTATTAATAATTCCTTTAAATGAGTATATAGTTAAATATATCAAATACCTAACATTTTCCCAAAAACGTGTTTCAATATTTACTGATTTCAAACGCATTCAGCGGACGTGGAGCATACACAGATAGCGTTAACGACCAGAACTCGTTTATATTCGACCAAAAGAACTACAAGTAAAGTAATCGCAACGTGTTCTGGTTTTGCATTTTTTTTTTCCCAGATGAGGTAGAGACTAAGCACACACACACCCACATGCAGACTTTTCTGTTCACTAATCTCAATAAAAAAAATGTAATTTATATATATATATATATATATACATATATATATACAGAAGAATATGCAATGAGGATGAAAGGTGAAAAAGATAAGATAGAAACACAGAAATTCGCAAGCAACAGAGTTCGTTTTCGCACACAAAGTAACGAGCAGAAAGACAGGGAAGAGAAACTAAAAGTAAAGAATGAATCCACGTGTTTTGAACTGTATTAATAAAAATGATCTGATAATGAGTATACAAAAATATATATATTTTCCGTACAAAAAATAAGATCTAAGTTACCTAGATAACCATCAAATCAAAAGATTTGCTATTTAAATTTTAGGTAAACTGATTTTTTCAGTAGGATTAACACTACATTTTTTCTGAATGAGGACCACTCTCTCCACCCCATAATCTGATAGGTTATTACTTCGAAAAGCTTTTTTATATATCGGATGTCATATTTTCCTCTTTTATTATAATTCAAATTACCTTCTGAATGAGGTTGTTGTCGGCAGCCAACAAATTTACGATAATTTGCTCCATTTTATTTCCAATTCTCTTTGTTCCGGTTTCGCTCAACAGAGTTTAGCAGACGTGCCTCTTTCTAGCAGATTCCACTAACAATACAGGAATTTTAATCAAATATTGTAGCACTTTCGTTTCAAGTTCCGTTTTTCAGAACAAAACGTTTACGTATGCACGGGAAAACTTTAATTTTTGAATAACTTATGAGTCTGCTGATTTCGCAAAACACGTCCACCGCACCCGGCAGCTGATTGAAATGGAATGAAGTTGGCGCGCGCCTTCGTAGAAAATCGTAAAATTCTCATACGTTCGTATAGTATGAGCAGTACATAAAGCGGAAGAATTTCAAATTCGCACAGTTGGCAAATACCTAGGTACGTATTAAGAGTTTGATAAAATAACAACTATAGTTGATTAAAGTATAGAAATTATTTAAGCATAAGACAATAAATAATGAGAATATAGTTGTTCGACAAAAAAAACACTGCGTATATGATACAAATTTTACAAATGTCTCTATTAAGTAAATGCAAAACAATTCTATCGTCTGTAGGCAAATAATTATGTCGTACTGTGGAATCGATTACAATACCGTTTCGACCCGCTTCAGTTGATGACAAACTACCTCCATTTTTCAACCGCTTAACTTGAACATTTTGAACGCTGATTTTTCAGTTTTCAGTTTTTATTTCATATAATTTTGTAAGTGAGTTATACAATTTATTCAATATATATGAATATATATGAACTAAAACATTTCGGCTTATTTTGGACTATAATGTGTAGATTTCAGATTAAACAATGGATAACAATAGAGTGAAAAATAAAAGTAATCAAGCCGAGGATAGCTCTTTAGGCATTTTAAGCATGGATAATATGAAAGGTTTGTATTGGAATCCACACATCATTCAGTTCTATTGACTAATGATTTATTCAGTTTTCAGAAAAACTTAACGAAACTCTTCAATATCATGGGCTCAGCAATATGGAGCAATACCAGCAGCTGCTTTGAGTGAAAAAGCGAAAGCAATAGCCAGTCGATCTTCAGTTATAACTTCAAATCCATTTGATTCACCTTCAGCATCAAAGTAACAAAATAGATTTTTCTTTTAAAAACTTCTATTTCTATAATTTCGTTATAGTTCCATGATTGCATCAGATCCAAATTTTTCTGTTGGTACCTTTTTTAATATGCGTTCTGATGATCTTTGTAATATTGTGAAAGCCCGAAGTCCTAATAAATGTCGAACCCCTGTTCCATTAGTTGAAGAAGATGATTATACAGTTAGCACGACGACTTCCACTTCTGATTTTAATACACAGTCATCTGTATTGTTAACACCTAAAATAGACAATAGGACTTACAGCATAGTGACGGGTAATGCCATTGCTCTGGAAAAACACGAAAGGAAACGAAATCTTCAGAAATTGTTCAAAAACAAAATGTGGAAAGAAATGGTGAGGTGAAATCTTATGATGTAAACATTGAACAGCGTGTGAATAGTATTCTGGAAAATAAGGAGAATCTAGATCCAAAAACATTAAGTTCAGGGCAACTCTCTGAAACTTTGAGTTTTACTGATTCTATACTAAATTCATCAGATATGAGAAAGCTTCACCAGACGAGTATAAGCCAGGCTCGCTCTCCGTTAAGTCCAATTGAGAATGTACATCCAAGTATAAAAGTGACAGGTAATTACTTGAATTAAATATCTGTTTTTAATATACTATAGCTTCTAATTATAGATGAAGTGGCTGAGGAAGGCGACGTTGATGAATGGCCTTCAACTCCCATTAAATCACCGATTCGTAGAGTTCGTCGTACGAAATCATCATGTGATGTTAGTTCAAAATATTCAATTGGCGCCGCAGGACGTAGTTCGTCCCGGTGTTCTGATTCTAGTGAGTTCAGTCACCGCGATGGAAATATAATTCCATTGAAAGTAACTACGATGTAATTGTCTTGGGGTAGTACAAATCTTCGTACTGATTTACGGAAGTCTATGTTCAGGATTTCAAAAATTTCGAATGTTCTCACATTGGTGAATATGCGTATATTTGCGGAGATGAAGCAAATCGTCAACGTATGCGTCGCTCTTGAAGAGCGCTCAAAAATTGCATAGAACTCATTGGATAAACTTTGGCAGAATTTCCAAATGAAGTCGAAATGAGTGAGTTAGAAGCGTTCACAGAGAGACCAGATGTCACCATCGATCTTCTTACTTCGATGCGTATACACGAAATCAAGAACGCGTGTCACTACTGAGAAGAAATAATTACAAATCGCGTCAATATTTTGAAGTGATTTGCAATTACAAGGATTTGCTGCGGTTCACTCCCAGCGAAGGTTATGTAGATCCTGGTGGACAAATAGAAATCGAGATTAATTCAAAATATGAGAAGCCGCCGTCCAATTTTTCCAGCACTGATGTTATAATAATGGTACGGTTATTTGTCTATGTTTAAGAATAAACATTTAAATATTTAGTATATCACGCATGTTTATTTGGAGAATGAACGTGTTACGGTGCCAGTCAAGTTCCCAAGGATAATTTTCTTGGAAATCGTTGACCTTGTTTATTGTATTATTCTTGCTTTTAAATATTGATCTATATTATCATTAAAAAACTTTATGTATATAAGGTTCATATTTTTATTCTTTTCAGATAAACTAATTTATAGGTACTTCAAAGGCAATGTTATTGCAAATACAAATCCAAAAAATTAATATAGTTCCTAGTATAAATTATTTAAGATAGTAAAATTTAATTTGTAAGAGAGTTGTTCTCTTCTTCCGAGTACTCAGTATGCAAAGCCTTTATAGTATCTGGCAGGTCACAGCCTAAGTAAGCATCGTTATCTAGGCAGTAATTTATATAAGTTCGCCAATGAATATCTAACGCCAATAGATGAGGATTGCCAAATACGAATATCAAGTAGCGTGGACGAGAGATGGCAACATTCATGCGCTTCGGACAACGTACAAACCCTAACGAATGACGCAGATCGTTGGCGATGAACGTTTCAGTAGAGCGCACGGTGGAGATAAGAATAATGTCCCGTTCCTATATAATAGATTTTAAAATTATACTATGGTTAATTTTTGTTCACTTGACATTCAAAAGTAGTACAAACCTGTCCTTGAAATTCCTCAACGGAACCTATTTTAGGCATTGCAATATCAACCGATATGAAAAGATCCTTATGTCGCCAATGTTTTCCGATGTACTTGGTCCTTCTGAAATATTTGATGTTTCATTCGACATTCTACAAACAGAACAAATGTCCGCCAATGGAAGTCCGAGAAACGTCTAATCGAAAACTTATAACAGTTCTCTCTGTTATATTGTATATTGTGGGACCACTTCTCAAAGCTCAAATACTAATGGCCTCATGTTGTTTCGAATGGGGATGTTTCTAAACACAAGAGTTTCTTTTTTTTTTTAAGTTTGCTTGTACTAGGATTAAACCGGCACCATTTTACACACATAGTAAAAGATATTTTTAAAACAGGCTCAATAGCGTTAAAAAAAACTGCGTATGAATTTTAATACATATGTATTATTTACATAAAATATACTTATATTAGGTACAAAATGATAATTTAAGAAAAAAAAAATCACGTAATTTTAGATTTTGGCTTTATCGTTGTTGAAGTCAATAACGCCATTGCCTCTCAAGGATTGAATTATGTTCGTCAGTTCTGTCTCTGATATTTTACCCATTTTTTGGTCAACTATCAATGTCACTGCGTTTAAAATATTACACAAACTTCCAAACATCTTACGTAACGGAGACTTTTTCGTTAAGTTACATACATTTAAATCCACTGGCTGAATTTTAATTTGAATAGTCGAATCATTTTCTATTCGTATTTTCAAAACAGCTTGCAATTTTACTGCAAATGTAGGATTCTGACGTCTTTGTTGTTCTAAGGTATTCACCAACAATTTAAGTCGATCCAAATAGTTGATTGCTCTTTTTTCTAGTAAAGTAGCTCCGGTCCAAACATCGATGCACCCGTTAAGAATCCAATTAAGTGAACAGACTTCATTCTCCCGTTTCTCAATTTTAGGACTGGTTTTTTCCATTGTCGACTGATCTACATCTAATTTGAAAACACCCGTCAATACTTCATGTACAATTTCAACTATCACCTTTGCCCATAACTTGTGTAAGCATTCAATATCCAAACATTTGACGTGCTCCACATGTTTGTACAGGATCTTCATGAGGTTTGGTTTTATAATGCAACTGAAGGGTTCAATAGAAATTGTAGTTCGAGGAATGGCTTTCGATATTCTCTCAATGATTCCATACAATAACTTCTGGTACAATTGTGAATCAGATATAAAAGCAGGTTCACTAAATATATGTGCAGCACTATTGATGCACAATCGAAAATAGTTAAACCCACTATCCGTTATTGAACCATTGTAGAGTACATTCAGGCTAAAGAAGTCTTGTATAGATATGGATTGATTAACCTGTTGATATAGAAAGTGTGTTCGTATAGTACATTAAGATATTTAATTTTTATTCAAACCTTCAATGGTTTTGGTGGAACGTCATTTAATAAAGTGAGTTCACGCAGTTGTGCATAATAGGCTTCAAATATAAATTCGCCGGAAATAAACTTATCCTTTGGTATAGCTTTTCCTAAAAAAGGCGATACTATGTAGTTGTCAAAATCAAATTCACTATAAAACAAAAAGAAGCCTTTAATAAGACTTCGGACGTCGTGATCGGCTGTCATTGGCTTTATTTCTGTCAAATCGTAAGCATAGTTTACTCCTTTATGGTATTTAGGTTCAGTATGCGATTGTAGCACTTCAATAGGTGGTACAATAAAATTTTCTTCCGGTGTGCTTCTCAAATTTTGTAAATAGAAAATAACAAGTGCATGGACCCAACATGTTCTGAAGTTATATGATCCAATAATATCCCATATTTTAAAACATATAATTACAAAGCGCATCAATTGAAGCCATCTACTGTCAATAAGTAAGAGATCTCTAATAAATTTGGCGATAGAGACAGGATGCATGGACTTCATACTAATATCAATATTCAAACCAGTTTCCGCATGTTGGGTTTTTATGATCGGAATCCGTGCATTTTTAATTGGTATTACTTTAGAAAACTCATTTTTTCTGCATAATAATCTAGTCAGTTTATTAAATTCTTGGCGAAATTGTATATCCGAATTACATTCTATTGGAATATAAATGTCGAAGTCACTGTCTGCAATATAAGTACATTGGTATTTACAAATAAGTATTTTTTAGGCCTTTTTACATACCTTTCATAGCTAAACCCATTGCTGCCGACCCGAATAGTTGTATTTCTCCAAGGTAAGGGATTAATTTTCTTAATGACAGGGAAACTTTATAAAAAAATTCCTGAACTTTTTCATCGTCTGCACAATAAAGATTTAAAATTGAACTAAGTTCGTCACCAGAAGCACAATTACTTAAATCATTTTCAACTTCCGTTCGTAAACCAATTAAGCGTAAATCTTTGCTTTTGCCTGCTGTGTGTTTAAGCAACTTATGTTCAGAATATTCTTCTTTCGTTTTATACTTTACTTTACATATAAAACAAAAAGTTTCGGAATCAAAAGAGTTTTGTGTAGTTTTTTTGCTTTTCATCTAAAAAATAAATATGAAATAGTGAATAGAGTAATCTAATACACAATTCTATTATTAATAACAAACTATAAATAGAAAAAGTCCTCTTAAGCATCTAAAAGCGCCTTTGTTTTTCTGTCAACCACCTTCGCGAAATATTCCTTCGGTATTTGACCATTGATGCCAGCACTTAGAACAACGTTATTTGTGGAGCGATAGAATACCATCCCACCTTTCTCCATTGCCTTTCTTACATCCAAATATATCAGCAGTTGGCAATCACTCCGGAAGCCACTAGTGTTTGCCGCACACTTATCAGTGGTAGCGAAGTGAATATGATTACGACCCATGCGTCGCAATCCCAATGCCCGAATTCGACTCCAATGCCGGTAATAGGTGCCATGCACGCACAACGGCACTTCATCAGCGTTTCGAATTCGAATGAGACAAGCCTCCGAGTCAACCGATGAAATAGAATGACCCTGATTGGCCTTGATTTTAAATTCGTTTTTGCTTCCACATTTCTTCAATGAATATCTCTGTTTCGCATCATTAGCAACCAATCGCTTTATTATATTCAAGGTGTAGTGGGTGGAATAGTTCGGGTGTCTAAGAATCGCCGACAACAAAATGTATCCATCTGGTTCTATCGCCAGTCCTTCTTTGAGCGCTCCATGCCGGAGAAGCCAGGATAGTTTTTTGCTCAGTTGTGTATCGCTCAAGGGAAAATTGGTTGTCATTATATAAAGATTACCTTTCGAACTTAAACTACAGACACAGATCTCTTAAAATGAGTAGTTTACAAACAAATATGGATATTTTGTGATTTATTTACCATTCCAATGCGACGAAGGTAGCCCAATTTCTCGACTGTCAAAATAACAAACAGCAGAGTTATACCGGGAGGTTTCAAAAGGTGACTCAGAATCAACAAAGCTGTATTTGAGTAGAGGGATGTGTGTCACCCATTTAATGGTCCATGAAAAATGTTGCCGTCAACCCTCGAGATGTAAAACAATTTTTTGTAGTTACTATGAATTGCTCGTGATTTTCACGTATCTCCCGCTCCAGTCGAT
Source organism: Coelopa pilipes (assembly GCA_947389925.1). Lineage (NCBI taxonomy): Eukaryota > Metazoa > Arthropoda > Insecta > Diptera > Coelopidae > Coelopa > Coelopa pilipes. The sequence continues at coordinate 42,117,739 of OX376699.1, forward strand.
AGAAATAGAGTTCTCTGTAGGAGCTGAGATGCTTTTAACTCGTACACCCAGATTGGAGTTGTCGAAGTTGATCTGGCGACTCTTGGTTTGAGAGTGAAAGCAATTCGGACACTGGCAATTGTCGCGCAACCAGAGGCCAGGGAACTTGATTGACTTGCCATCGTCCTGCTGGATCACAACTAGGTTCTCATTCACCAAAGACCCGCTGAGATTTCGTTGCAGCAACAGGCTCCGGCTGAACATAGTCGCGCGGACGGTTTGTCTTCAACTAATTGTAAATAGCTCCAAATATCTGTAGTTATAATCGAAACTACACCTAATCGCTTCAAAGTGGTCATACGATTCTACTTCGGCAGCTGTGGGTTTGATAAGACGAAGACTCTTTCACAAATGTACAAGTCATCTATTATTGACGAACTTACTCCTATAGCAGATCATATGCAATGTCACAAAAGCCTGACGACTAAATATAGTGTGTTTTCATAGAATCCAAACCTTGCAACGGTTTTCCAAATGAAGGAACTTTCAAATAACTCTTCTATTAAATTGTGCCTAAAGGTATACAACCCTTTTATTTGAATTGTCGCGGTTGGGTGGAGCGAAATTTAATGTTTACCCCGGAAATCACCCTGTCATGGTCATTGATAACAGTTTCGAACATTCAAAGATTTGAACAATCAGAACCACAGACGCCACTATCGACTTCGATCTGCCCGTACTTCGACCATCCAAATCGATTTTTTTGAACAGCGCAGGATGCTTCGGGATTCCCCGCCTACATGGAATATAACCGGCCAGAGCAACTATATAGTGTAGTAATATAGTTAGTCTTGTCTAGTTTATAAGTTATTATTCACACTCTATATGTATATGTCAAGTTTATAAGTAATAATTCGCTTTCTATAAATAACTACTTTATAATTTATCACGGTAAGGTTTAGTTCATAAGTGTATATGCAGTCGTTGAATGAAAAGATCAGAATAAAAATTTATTGTGAACAAAGCTGACGTGTTTTTCCTGACTATAAAAAAATTGACATTTTTTTTTTTTTGAATTGAATTACTGTGAAAAGTTGAAAAATTGAAAGACATTGTAGAAAACTTTAAAAAGAGTGTAACAAAATAGAGAGAACAGTCAAGTTGCATCAAATCAGCACACAGTACCGCAGTTACAGCAATGGTTGTAAAAGATTGGTTTGTTTTCAAGCGGCACAAAAGCGTCGCTGATGTTAAGAATCAATGCAGTACCGGCTGACCAGCGTGGCGAATGCCCAGTGCAAAACAGAGGCAACGATACAGGCGAACTGGAGGAAGCGGACAGTAACGGAGTTGCAGAATTGCAGCTGATAACGGAGCCGATATCAATGCAGGCGCAGGTGTATTTCACGCTTTTTCATCCGATTTTAAAAAGAGAAATTGAGCTACTCAAACTCGAAAAAGCGTTGCTTGAAAAGGAGTGAAAAAGCGAAACCAATAGCCAGTCGATCTTCAGTTATAACTTCAAATCCATTTGATCCACCTTCAGCATCAAAGTAACAAAATAGATTTTTCTTTTAAAAACTATTCTATTTCTATAATTTCGTTATAGTTCCATGATAGCATCAGATCTAAATTTTTCTGTTGGTACCTTTTTTAATATGCGTTCTGATGATCTTTGTAATATTGTGAAAGCCCGAAGTCCTGATAAATGTCGAACCCCTGTTCCATTAGTTGAAGAAGATGATAACACAGTTAGCACGACGACTTCCACTTCTGATTTTAATACACAGTCATATGTATTGTTAACACCTAAAATAGACAATAGGACTTACAGCATAGTGACGGGTAATGCCATTGCTCTGGAAAAACACGAAAGGAAACGAAATCTTCAGAAATTGTTCAAAAACAAAATGTGGAAAGAAATGGTGAGGTGAAATCTTATGATGTAAACATTGAACAGCGTGTGAATAGTATTCTGGAAAATAAGGAGAATCTAGATCCAAAAACATTAAGTTCAGGGCAACTCTCTGAAACTTTGAGTTTTACTGATTCTATACTAAATTCATCAGATATGAGAAAGCTTCACCAGACGAGTATAAGCCAGGCTCGCTCTCCGTTAAGTCCAATTGAGAATGTACATCCAAGTATAAAAGTGACAGGTAATTACTTGAATTAAATATCTGTTTTTAATATACTATAGCTTCTAATTATAGATGAAGTGGCTGAGGAAGGCGACGTTGATGAGTTGAACTCCCATTAAATCACCGAATCGTAGAGTTCGTCGTACGAAATCATCATGTGATGTTAGTTCAAAATATTCAATTGGCGCCGCAGGACGTAGTTCGTCCCGGTGTTCTGATTCTAGTGAGTTCAGTCACCGCGATGGAAATATAATTCCATTGAAAGTAACTACGATGTAATTGTCTTGGGGTAGTACAAATCTTCGTACTGATTTACGGAAGTCTATGTTCAGGATTTCAAAAATTTCGAATGTTCTCACATTGGTGAATATGCGTATATTTGCGGAGATGAAGCAAATCGTCAACGTATGCGTCGCTCTTGAAGAGCGCTCAAAAATTGCATAGAACTCATTGGATAAACTTTGGACAGAATTTCCAAATGAAGTCGAAATGAGTGAGTTAGAAGCGTTCACAGAGAGACCAGATGTCACCATCGATCTTCTTACTTCGATGCGTATACACGAAATCAAGAACGCGTGTCACTACTGAGAAGAAATAATTACAAATCGCGTCAATATTTTGAAGTGATTTGCAATTACAAGGATTTGCTGCGGTTCACTCCCAGCGAAGGTTATGTAGAGCCTGGTGGACAAATAGAAATCGAGATTAATTCAAAATATGAGAAGCCGCCGTCCAGTTTTCCAGCACTGATGTTATAATATTGGTACGGTTATTTGTCTATGTTTAAGAATTTAAATATTTATTATTATTTAAATATTTAGTATATCACGCAGGTTTACTTGAAGAATGAACGTGTTACGGTGCCAGTCAAGTTCCCAAGGATAATTTTCTTGGAAATCGTTGACCTTGTTTTTGGCTATTGAAAGCTACTTTTATTTATTTTATTTTTTTATTGTATTATTCTTGCTTTTAAATATTGATATATATTATCAATAAAAAACTTTATGTATATAAAGTTCATATTTTTATTCTTTTCAGATAAACTAATTTATAGGTACTTCAAAGGCAATGTTATTGCAAATACAAATCCAAAAAATTAATATAGTTCCTAGTATAAATTATTTAAGATAGTAAAATTTAATTTGTAAGAGAGTTGTTCTCTTCTTCCGAGTACTCAGTATGCAAAGCCTTTATAGTATCTGGCAGGTCACAGCCTAAGTAAGCATCGTTATCTAGGCAGTAATTTATATAAGTTCGCCAATGAATATCTAACGCCAATAGATGAGGATTGCCAAATACGAATATCAAGTAGCGTGGACGAGAGATGGCAACATTCATGCGCTTCGGACAACGTACAAACCCTAACGAATGACGCAGATCGTTGGCGATGAACTTTTCAGTAGAGCGCACGGTGGATATAAGAATAATGTCCCGTTCCTATATAATAGATTTTAAAATTATACTATGGTTAATTTTTGTTCACTTGACATTCAAAAGTAGTACAAACCTGTCCTTGAAATTCCTCAACGGAACCTATTTTAGGCATTGCAATATCAGCCGCTATGAAAAGACTCCGCAAGTGCTTAACTTGTTTTTGATATGGACTTATGATTCCAATGCTTTCGGGTTGGATTTTTTCTCGATAGAGTCGTATTGCCATGAGAAATACCTATAACAATTTAAAAGATATTACAATTAGATAGATGATTACTTTTGGCGATTGTTGCATTTACATTTTTCGCTTCAATCGGATTATACCATGATGGTGAATCCTTATCTTGCATATTTTCACTGCGAACGCCGTGGAAGAACACTCCGTGCGACTTAGGACGAGTCTTCGATTTAGGAAGCAACTCATCCAATTTTAGTAGCATCTTCGCTTCTCGTGAATCAACCTCGCTCACTTGTGATAATAATTCCGAATCATAAAACAGTTCGTTGTACACGTTAAGAATTGATGGTATAGCTCGGTAGTTGTAAATGAGTTTTGTCACTAGTCTTGGATCGTAACCCTGAGTGTTGGGGAATCGTACCATGTCTTTTGTGTAAGGCGTTCGTTGGAGCATACGTTCTAATAGTGAAATAGATAAACCACGCTTAGCTGCATAGGAGTTTATAACCACTGCCTGCAATTGATGTGGATCCCCCGTGAGCACAACTTGGCCACGCCCTTGTGAAACTTGCGAAATAGCAACTAAAACTTCGGGTTCCGTACATTGACCCGATTCGTCAATTAGCACGTGTGTAAAATGACCCGGAGGAAATCCCATTTGCAGAAAATTTCCCAGTGTGGAGCAAGTGCTTATGGTCACGCGATGCCGTCCAAGGTACTTCATTTGACACTTTAATTTGAGACCAGATTCTGTAACAATCATCTAAATGAATATATATTAATTAAATTAGAAACATTTAAAAAAGCGTAATTTCCAAACCGAATCGGAACAAGTTCCATCAGCCGCAATGTCTACCGTCGCGCAATATTGCATCAAATGTTCTGGAATTAATTCTTTCTCAATGAGATTCTGTGATACGAGACGTACGAAGTCCCCTGGTTGCAAAACACCACTCTCTATGATGCGTGTAGCTATCAAGTCGGCAGAACTATTAGATGGTGTGCCCACTAACAAGCGAGAGCTGGGTAAAATTTTAACCAATTGCAGAATTGTCTCCACTAAAGTCATCGTCTTTCCAGTGCCTGGGGGACCAAAAACCACATAGGGCATATTGCGTGCCTCGCCACGAAGTATGTTCCGTATTGCACGCTTTTGAACTACGTTTAATGTACTATTAAACCATGGACAGGACTCAGTATTTAGAATCAAATTATTATCCCCATCTAGATCCACATCCAACTGCACATTTTCGCGTACATTTATTTTGGATGGAAATAAGAATGATTCACCCAGATGCTTCACACTCTTATTTATAGCGAAATGCTGCTTTCGAAAACGGAAACGCGAAAAATAAAATTGCAAACGATAGTCTTCTCCGTTGTATTTGGCTTGGAAACCTGGATTGAATTTAAGGAGAATGCGATTGAAGAGCACTTTATGTATAACTCCATCATAACAGCGTGAATCTGAAGTTGATTTACTCCACGGATTGATAGCACGCACACTATCTCCAATAACCAATGATGGCCGGCGTTCTGCCAGATTTTCAATTATTAACGACAGGAACTCACCTTCTCGAGAAAAGTGTGCACGTTCGCGGTCATATTCTCGAAAATTTATAAAATATTCTATTTCCTCTAGATGCAAGAGGGTCTGAAATCGTGTCACATAATTTTCTATACTTAACTCTTCCTTCAGACAGCAAAACATGCCCTCAATATTATCTATTATATCCGTATATTTTTCAGATGTAAGGTAAACACTGCGTAGTCGTTCAGGGACCTCAAACATTCCAATACGTTGTGAAATAAAACGTCGCTTCGGCCCAAAAGAGACGCCGGGAATTACTTCGCATTTATTTGACCAAACTTGATTAGCATAATAACGAGAACGTTGTGTTGCATTATGTTGCGTGAATGACGCAGGATTCAGACATGCTATATCCTCCCTATTATTTATACTAGCGCGTGCTTCTGCTGCTGACTTTTCGTCCTCATATACATGAAGGTAGATGTTTCTTGTAACTTTAAATGTTCCAAAATTTAGCTTAAAACATTCACGTGTTTCACCATACGATTTAGATTCTACTTCAAAGCGAATGATGTGTGAATCCCCACTATTTATGGTGATTTGCTCAACAGGATTTGGATAAATTAACTGCAAAAGGGATTCTCGTCGTCTATGAGGAATTTCTATGTTCTGCAGAACAATTTCTCGCTCTATATTATTAGTGATAGTGATTTCGATTTCCTGTTTTTCTAATATTGATGCGAAAACACAACGAATATTATCTGTAACGGAGACAGCATGATTTTCGAAGCGTTGTACTGCTGCAGGTGATGATGTCTGAATGGTATCATTTATTGGGTCCATCAATGTGAGTTTAATGCATCGCCAAATATACTCCCCCTAAATTAATAAAGGTTAGTAGCTGTATCTGAGATTAGAATCGACATACTCTTTCACATTCAATTAGGTCTCCAATGACAAAATCACCAACATTAAGTTTACAGGCTGCAGGTAAAATATCAAATGTAAAATAGCAATCTCTATTAAGAACACCCCAATCCGAATTTATTTTCCGTACTTTGCATTTTTCCTGTTTTAAAATCCGTGCTGGGTGCACACTTACTTCCTGCAAGATTTCCCCTTGCTTGTCTACAAAACTCTCATCACTTTGAACATTACAACACACATAGACGCGATCGCCCTCCTTGGGTACAAAGTCAATCTCGACGGATTCCAAGTTAATGTTCATAATTTTGTAGTCAGTGTCGATCAGGATTGATTCCGGTTTACGCTCGACAATCAAGCCCAATATATTGCGTTGATGTGTATTGAAATACTTCGGTGTGTCTTTTTTAAGCTCTTCAATTTGATGTTCAATCTACACAAAACACGTTATGGTTAATTTAATTAAAATATCAATATTCATATTGTATAACCTTCTTCTCAGTGGGCAACTCCTCGTCCCAATAGTGATCCACAACTTGCAATATCTTTACAACTTTTACATGATCGCTACCTTCTTTTTTATACGCTAAATATTCTACATTGGCTCCAACTTTAAGTTCGTTTGAAACTCTTATTGCCACCTTCATATCGAAGAAAATTGTGTGGTCAATTGTTCCGTGATTACTCTTGAGTGTTGTTATAATACCTACATTATATAATACATGATATGTGTAGTATTGAGGAAAGTGGAAATAATTTACCTTTTTTTTTATAACACGCATCATCCACCTCATTTGCATCTGATTGATCTGTTTGATAAGTTGAGACCTTAAGAACGTTATGCATCGACGAATCCGACACTTTATCGTTTATCTTTTCTTCACGATCGATTTCGTCATCTAAATATAATTGCTCTTCGTTCAACTTCTCTTGAATGGATTGCTTTTGTTTCCCCGCTTCCAAGGAAATCCAAAGATTTTTCAGCAATGTCAGCATTTTGTAATAAGATCAAATTACATATAAGAAACAAAAGTTTTTTTTTTGATATTTTCCTTGTTCTCTTCGATTTTTACTGCGACATTCGTTTGTCTGTGGACTCATACAGCCAGTCCGTCTCGTTGATGAAATTCAATTCCTTACGTAGATTTTGTAAACGCTTTATATGATTTTCGGTGGTTGTAATTTTAAAACCGCATTCGCTCAAAATGAGTGATTTATAACGGGCAAAAGTTTTCTCTGATTGGGTTTCCGGCTTTTTGGACTAATGCAGTGCATAAAAATATTTTAATTAATAGGGAAAATAGTACGGTAACTTAGCATGATCCTTACGTCGCCAATGTTTTCCGATGTACTTGGTCCTTCTGAAATATTTGATGTTTCATTCGACATTCTACAAACAGAACAAATGCCCGCTAATGGAAGTCCGGGAAACGTCTAATCCAAAATTTATAACAGTTGTCTCTGGTGTATTGTATATTGAGGGACCCTTCTCAATGCTTTTTTCTTTAAAGTTTGCTTGTACTAGGATTAAACCGGAACCATTTTACACACTAAACCGATAGTAAAAGATATTTTTAAAACTGGCTCAATAGCGTTAAAAAAAACTGCGTTGTTTATGACATTTCATATAACTGTCAACAGTTACCACCGCAATGAAATATTTCACTCACAGGGTGATGCAGATTAATAATGAATTAATTTATTAAAATAATAATTAATTAGTTTAAATTTAGTTAAATTTACAACATTAAACACTGTAAAAGGTAGAATCATAAATATGAATTTTAATACATGTATACATTTAATAATGTATTATTTACATAAAATAAACTTATATCAAGTACAAAATAATTATTTTAGAAAAAAAAAATAACATAATTTTAGATTTTGGCTTTACCGTTGTTGAAATCAATGACGCCATTGCCTCTCAAGGATTGAATTATGTTCGTCAGTTCTGTCTCTGATATTTTACAAGTTTATTTCATGAATATACAAAAGAATAAATAGACTCTAATTAATACTTGAGGATTACTATATGTAATTTCTCTCATCTAATTTCCCTGTTTCTTCTTGGCTCGCAGGACACGCAACTTCGAATACATGATGTCCCAATCCATGTAACCGCCGATGAGGTGTCTCTCATTTCCGGGCGAATCCATAAATGCAGTTCGCCCATGTAATACACGCTGGTTATTGAATGTCAGGATGTGGCCAGTGCTGACTTTGAATTCTTTGGCCTCGGCTTTCACCAATTCCTGGAACTTCTCTCTCGCTCTGTACCAGATGTCGACCTTTTCAAGCGGCACTGTGAAATGGCTGTCGCGTTTCGTGGGATTGTGGTTGATGCGCTGGAAGCGTCCATCAACGTCCAAGCTAGATGAAAAATCGCAAAGATGGATTCGGAAATCAACTAGAGTGGTATTGCCTCCCTACCATATGACAGGTTCCCGCCAGATATTGCTGAAAGTCAGTCCATTCTCGGTGCCTTCATCGATCCAATTCACGGGAACTGTCCTCAGCACATCAAAGTACTCGGGATAACTTTCCCGTAGTTTACTGGCTGCATAGAACCCGTCAGCCAGCAGATTTGCTCCTGAGCCCTCGCCATTGGACTGGACGTAGTAGTGGAGGATATTAATGCCAGGCATGTACTCGAAGTACGGTATGTCGGTGTGCAGCGGTAGAGGCCTCATGAGGTAGGCGTAGTTCCGGGTACTCGGTTCCGTCTTAACGGAAAAGTAATCGCTATTACGGATCGAGATCGAGAAGGAAAGTAGAGTGGTCGCGATTAATAGGCGATCATATTGTAAATTAGTTATGGAAATTCAAAATTTGATAAGTGTTCGAGTGCGCCCTCAACAGGTGACGGATGAGAGATAGGAAATTGTAGAACTTCAGCCCACACGAGCAGATAAAAACGTCACGAAAAACTATTTGATAGAGCTTATCGCACGACTTCCCCCAACCCGACTTGGTAACGCCAGTGCAGCGAGTTAGCTGGAAGTTTCTTCAAATTTCAAACATTCGATTTTTCACTTATCTCCCGCAACAATCTAAGTCTGTGGACTACGTGTACGTTACCCATAGGTCGTTTTCTTAATGAAGCCCACTCGGCTCGCCAGCTGCTGGACGGCGGTGGTTTTGCTCGGCACGTTTCGCAGAAGGGCAATGCCCTTAATGGCTACGGCTTCCATGTACGATAAGAGCGCTGTGGAGTATAGACGTTAGAATCCTTCGTCGGATGTACCATACAGGCTTTACCATCGTCCCTCTGCAGGACTTCATTGTAGTCGAAGAACTGCATTGCCTGGTCGAACTGATCCTTGTTCCACAGTTCCGGCGAGGGCCTGTAGACTTCTTCGATGTACCGCCTGCGGTTCTCCTCGGAGAAGTCGCGTTCCTTCAGCCACTCCAGGTCGTAGATCGAGGAATGATCATCGCTCCAGTCGATCGAAATAGAGTTCTCTGTAGGAGCTGAGATGCTTTTAACTCGTACACCCAGATTGGAGTTGTCGAAGTTGATCTGGCGACTCTTGGTTTGAGAGTGAAAGCAATTCGGACACTGGCAATTGTCGCGCAACCAGAGGCCAGGGAACTTGATTGACTTGCCATCGTCCTGCTGGATCACAACTAGGTTCTCATTCACCAAGGACCCGCTGAGATTTCGTTGCAGCAACAGCTGGAGGTTGTCGCCGGCTTTGAAAATCCCTTGCCGATGGCGAACGTTCGAAATGAGGCTCCGGCTGAACATAGTCGCGCTGACGGTTTGTCTTCAACTAATTGTAAATAGCTCCAAATATCTGTAGTTATAATCGAAACTACACCTAATCGCTTCAAAGTGGTCATACGATTCTACTTCGACAGCTGTGGGTTTGATAAGACGAAGACTCTTTCACAAATGTACAAGTCATCTATTATTGACGAACTTACTCCTATAGCAGATCATATGCAATGTCACAAAAGCCTGACGACTAAATATAGTGTGTTTTCATAGAATCCAAACCTTGCAACGGTTTTCCAAATGAAGGAACTTTCAAATAACTCTTCTATTAAATTGTGCCTAAAGGTATACAACTCTTTTATTTGAATTGTCGCGGTTGTGTGGTGCCAAATTTAATGTTTACCCCGGGAATCACTCTGTCATGGTCATTGATAACAGTTTCGAACATTCAAAGATTTGAACAATCAGAACCACAGACGCCACTATCGACTTCGAACTGCCTGTACTTCGACCATCCAAATCGATTTTTTTGAACAGCGCAGGATGCTTCGGGATTCCCCGCCTACATGGAATATAACCGGCCAGAGCAACTATATAGTGTAGTAATATAGTTAGTCTTGTCTAGTTTATAAGTTATTATTCACACTCTATATGTATATGTCAAGTTTATAAGTAATAATTCGCTTTCTATAAATAACTACTTTATAATTTATCACGGTAAGGTTTAGTTCATAAGTGTATATGCAGTCGTTGAATGAAAAGATCAGAATAAAAATTTATTGTGAACAAAGCTGACGTGTTTTTCCTGACTATAAAAAAATTGACATTTTTTTTTTTTGAATTGAATTACTGTGAAAAGTTGAAAAATTGAAAGACATTGTAGAAAACTTTAAAAAGAGTGTAACAAAATAGAGAGAACAGTCAAGTTGCATCAAATCAGCACACAGTACCGCAGTTACAGCAATGGTTGTAAAAGATTGGTTTGTTTTCAAGCGGCACAAAAGCGTCGCTGATGTTAAGAATCAATGCAGTACCGGCTGACCAGCGTGGCGAATGCCCAGTGCAAAACAGAGGCAACGATACAGGCGAACTGGAGGAAGCGGACAGTAACGGAGTTGCAGAATTGCAGCTGATAACGGAGCCGATATCAATGCAGGCGCAGGTGTATTTTACGCTTTTTCATCCGATTTTAAAAAGAGAAATTGAGCTACTCAAACTCGAAAAAGCATTGCTTGAAAAGGAGAATGCTTTACGAAAGAGAAGTTATGTTGATTAAATCTTCAAGTGATATAGATATAGCTATACTAGAATTTATATAATTTGAAATTAAATAGTGCCTTTGTAAGCCTTACTTGTAATGTACAACGTAATTGACTAAAATGTACTCGATTGCTCAATTTATTTATACGACGTTTAAAATTTCGAGGTGACGAAAAAATTCTGCAAAAAATGTTCGATGTGGGGATGTCACTCGAAACAACGGTTCTGTTTTATTGCTACAACTAATTGGATACTTATTGAATATCATTTCATTTAAGAATATTGTTGACATTTTTTGAGTTAAAAATGTGCGCAGACTTTAGAATGACAAACAAATTTATTTTGAAAATTAGTATGCAACTTATTATGCACCATGTAAAAAGTCATTTGTACATTTGGATGAGTATTGAGCGTTTGTTAGCTAACTATAATAATTATAGTTGTTGCAGAAAGGCCGCAATTTCGGCATTTGAAGTTGCTACAGCATTGAATTTATCTCGATAGTTCTCACGAATTTCCTTAACAAGACCAAGGGCATTATTGCATGTATCTTGATCTACGAACTCCTTCCTGTAAAGCACATTAATTGCAATAGCAAGTATCTGTTCCAAGGAATAAAAAATGGCTCCACGAGCTTGAATATATAATAATTTAAAGCACTTAAATATGGATGCATTTTCATCGAAATCTTCGCGAAGTGGTTAATGTTGTAGGAATACTGAAAGAACTTGAGCTAATGGAACTAATGTGCAGTTGGTTCAAATTGGCACAGTTGACAAATATCTAGGTACGTATAAAGAGTTTGATAAAATAACAACTATAGTTGATTAAAGTATAGAAATTATTTAAGCATAAGACAATAATTAATGAGAATATAGTTGTTCGACAGAAAAAACACTGCATATATGATACAAATTTTACAAATGCCTGTATTAAGTAAATGCAAAACAATTCTATCATCTGTAGGCAAATAATTATGTCGTACTGTAGAATCGATTACAATACCGTTTCGACCCGCTTCAGTTGATGACAAACTACCTCCATTTTTCAACCGCTTAACTTGAAAATTTTGAACGCTGATTTTTCAGTTTTTAGTTTTTATTTCATATAATTTTGTAAGTGAGTTGTACAATTTATTTATATATATTAACTAAAACATTTCGTCCTATTTTGGACTATTAATGTGTAGATTTCAAGGTGCAGATTAAATAAATCAAACAATGGATAAAAATAGAGTGACAAATAAAAGTAATCAAGCCGAGAATAGCTCTTTAGGCATTTTAAGCATGGATAATATGAAAGGTTTGTATTGGAATCCACACATCATTCAGTTGTATTAACTAATTATTTATTTAGTTTTCGGAGAAACTTCACGAAACTCTTCAATAACAGAACGGTTAAATGTAAGTTTATAAGTTTAATAAATATATGATTTGTATAGGTTTTCGGTTTTTAAAGTAATTTTTGTTTTTAGGCTGAACGTCTGAAAGCGTTTGAAACTCTTAAGAAGACCCATAAATCTGATTTCTTCAAGAAGCCATATAGTTCGTCAAACAAAGAGAATGTAATTTCTCTGAACAATACACCTAGTATGTTGCGCATAATTTATTAATAACAATACAAAAATAAAAAAAATACTTTTTAGAACTAGATAATACTGACTACGTGCCCTATCGTAGACCTAATACTATTAACATTTCCGACTTGGTCACTGATGAAACCATAGATTTGGAAACTTCATCCTGCCCACCATCTGCTTCTAAGGATTCTAAAATTTCATTTGAACCCGCAGAAATCACGGGACGATCCACTCTACATAGGCGAGATCTAAAACAGCAGTATATAACTAAAGCGTCTGTAGCATCCTCACGGCTTTCAGTAAATGATATTCTTGCCAGCTCGTTTGCACCGAAAGCTCGAAATTTATGTGAATCTTTGCGTGATCATACACTCAGTGGGGCTTCATCCACCGCCAGTTCATCATTTACAAGTTATAATGTTTCCCATAGCCTTCCACGCACTGCAGATATGTCATTGTCCAAGGCTTTTGGTTCAGAAGTTTCTTTTGGAGCCGCAGTTGCAAATAATGGATTTTCTTTTCTTGGTGGATGTAACGAAGATAATAGTGCGTACAGTTCAGAGGACTTTGCTCCTGGTGAGCTAATGCAGTCAAAGTTGTTAATGGATGAAATATCATGGGCTCAGCAATATGCAGCAATACCAGCAGCTGCTTTGAGTGAAAAAGCGAAAGCAATAGCCAGTCGATCTTCAGTTATAACTTCAAATCCATTTGATTCACCCTCAGCATCAAAGTAACAAAATAGATTTTTCTTTTAAAAACTATTCTATTTCTATAATTTCGTTATAGTTCCATGATTGCATCAGATCCAAATTTTTCTGTTGGTACCTTTTTTAATATGCGTTCTGATGATCTTTGTAATATTGTGAAAGCCCGAAGTCCTGATAAATGTCGAACCCCTGTTCCATTAGTTGAAGAAGATGATAACACAGTTAGCACGACGACTTCCACTTCTGATTTTAATACACAGTCATCTGTATTGTTAACACCTAAAATAGACAATAGGACTTACAGCATAGTGACGGGTAATGCCATTGCTCTGGAAAAACACGAAAGTAAAGATTCTGGAAATGCTACTGATAATTCCTACTTGTTGAGTATGTCTGCAATAGACCGAGCACTTTGTAAGTATTTTTTTTTGTTTGTTTGTTTTTTTTTGTTTTTTTTTTTTTTTTTTTTTAATTTACAAATCTGACATTTATAAGATTTTCTTATATATTTACTGTACATATAATTTAGGTAATCTTGATATACATACAGATGATTCTGGCTCTGAAATTATAGATCAATTGCTAAACAAAGCTAAGACTTCAGAAAAATGTCAAAAGAAAACGAAATCTTCAGAAATTGTTCAAAAACAAAATGTGGAAAGAAATGGTGAGGTGAAATCTTATGATGTAAACATTGAACAGCGTGTGAATAGTATTCTGGAAAATAAGGAGAATCTAGATCCAAAAACATTAAGTTCAGGGCAACTCTCTGAAACTTTGAGTTTTACTGATTCTATACTAAATACATCAGATATGAGAAAGCTTCACCAGACGAGTATAAGCCAGGCTCGCTCTCCGTTAAGCCCAATTGAGAATGTACATCCAAGTATAAAAGTGACAGGTAATTACTTGAATTAAATATCTGTTTTAAATATACTATAGCTTCTAATAATAGATGAAGTGGCTGAGGAAGGCGACGTTGATGAATGGCCTTCAACTCCCATTAAATCACCGAATCGTAGAGTTCGTCGTACGAAATCACCATGTGATGTTAGTTCAAAATATTCAGCATCACCAACAGATGCAAAAACTCCCATCAATAATCGAACAAATTCTGCAACTTTAGTTAAGACAAAATCTCTTTGTTCTACTCGGCTTGATAGTGATAAGGATGGTATTTCAGAACCAGATTTTCGTGTTTCACCGAATCTGTCCAAATCAAACGGTACGAGGGGTCAAATAAGAAATAATACTCTATCGGTTTGTAGTTCCCGCAGTGGTAGTCCTGGTGTGTTCGACAATTCACCCATATCATCGCCCCGAAGTTGTATGTCTTCTCAAGCATCCAGTCCTTCCGGATGTTGCCGTTCACCTCAATTGGATAGCACCTCAAGCTCGGATCGCCGATATCTAAACGTAGGTAGTGCATATAAAACTGCGTCATCACCAGTCATCAGTGAAAGCGGTAATAAGTATACAAGTGTTCCTGTAGTACGTACTAGTTCTACGGTTTCTGTTAAAAACGGTGTAGGCGCCGCAGGACGTAGTTCGTCCCGGTGTTCAAATTCTAGTGAGTTCAGTCACCGCGATGGAAAAATAATTCCATTGAAAGTAACTACGATGGAATTGTCTTGGGGCAGTACAAAACTTCGTACAGATTTACGGAAGTCTATGCAAGTAAAGAATATTTCCAATAAACGATTGATTGTACGTGTTGAAGTACACGGTCCAGGATTTCAAATAGTTAATGCGCAAAGTAGTACACTCAATCTGCAATCGCAAGAGTGTCGGTCAATTATTATAAATTTCTGCCCAACTGTTACGGGTGTCGCAATTGGTATTCTTTCATTCTACTCACCAGTTGGCACACCGACAAGCAATTCACCTTTCCTTGAAATACCGCTCTATGGTTATGGTGGACATGCGAGTATCACGCCACAGAATATTTTAAAAGGTCCTGTGGGCTCAGCATTTTTACCTATAGGCGATTTGCGAGAGCTTTCCCGGCCATTAGAACGTTCCTTTAAAATATATAATAAAGGTCCTCTACTTGGTTTCGCAATAGTGTGTATTGACTCAATTGGTCTGCATATGCCTCGTCTTTGCGATGCATTTGAAATACGTCCGAATCGGATGCTCATTGCCCCAGGAAATGCCGCCAAGGTGCGCATTGTGTTTCGTCCCAAGCGTGATGATATAAAGAAGATAATAAAAAAAATTTCGAATGTTCTCACTTTGGTGAATATGCGTATAATTTGCGGAGATGAAGCAAATCGTCAACGTATGCGCCGGCTGGTGGGCCGCATGACTCTTGAAGAGCGCTCAAAAATTGCATCGAACTCATTGGATAAACTTTGGACAGAATTTCCAAATGAAGTCGAAATGAGTGAGTTAGAAGCGTTCACAGAGAGACCAGATGTCACCATCGATCTTCTCACTTCGATGCGTATACACGAAATCGCAATTACCATAAATCACGATTCCCTCGAAGAGACTATGGAATCCTCGACACTTGTTTTCCCTGAAGGCGATGAAACTGTTTTATTTCGCACAGTTTGTGCCGCATCACCAACTCCTCAACAAATGCTGGATCCCGTCGATGAACTCCTTGAAGGAACTATTACCGCAATCGAGGAACAAGCTGTGAGTTCAACTCGCGAGGGTAGTTGGTCGGTACGACCAAATTTCGTAGAGTTCGATTTCGTTACAAAACGACGTCAAGAACGCGTATCACTACTGATAAGAAATAATTACAAATCGCGTCAATATTTTGAGGTGATTTGCAATTACAAGGATTTGCTGCGGTTCACTCCCAACGAAGGTTATGTAGAGCCTGATGGTGGACAAATAGAAATTGAGATTAATTCAAAATATGAAAAGCCGCCGGCCAATTTTTCCAGCACTGATGTTATAATAATGGTACGGTTATTTGTCTATGTTTAAGAATAAACATTTAAATATTTAATATATCACGCAGGTTTATATGGAGAATGAACGAGTTACGGTGCCAGTCAAGTTCCCCGAGGATAATTTTCTTGGAAATCGTTAAGCTTGTATTTTTGGCTATTGAAAACTACTTTTATTTATTTTTTTTTATTGTATTATTCCTGCTTTTCAATATTGATCTATATTATCATTAAAAAACTTTATGTATATAAGATTCATATTTTTATTCTTTTCAGATAAACTAATTTATAGGTACTTCAAAGGCAATGTTATTGCAAATAAAAAAAATTAATATAGTTCCTAGTATAAATTATTTAAGATAGTATAATTTAATTTGTAAGAGAGTTGTTCTCTTCTTCCGAGTACTCAGTATGCAAAGCCTTTATAGTATCTGGTAAGTCACAGCCTAAGTAAGCATCATTACCTAGACAGTAATTTATATAAGTTCGCTAATGAATGTCTAACGCCAAAAGATGAGGATTGTCTAATGCGAATATCAAGTATGGCGAATATGGCGCAGATCGTTGGCGATGAACTTTTCAGTAGAGCGCACGGTGGAGATAAGAATAATGTCCCGTTCCTATATAATAGATTGTAAAATTACACTATGGTTCATTTCTGTTCACTTGACATTCAAAAGTAGTACAAACCTGTCCTTGAAATTCCTCAACGGAACCTATTTTAGGCATTGCAATATCAACCGATATGAAAAGATCCTTATGTCGCCAATGTTTTCCGATGTACTTGGTCCTTCTGAAATATTTGATGTTTCATTCGACATTCTACAAACAACAGAACAAATGTCCGCCAATGGAAGTCCGAGAAACGTCTAATCGAAAACTTATAACAGTTCTCTCTGTTATATTGTATATTGTGGGACCACTTCTCAAAGCTCAAATACTAATGGCCTTATGTTGTTTCGAATGGGGATGTTTCTAAACACAAGAGCTTTTTTTTTGTTAAGTTTGCTTGTACTAGGATTAAACCGGCACCATTTTACACACATAGTAAAAGATATTTTTAAAACAGGCTCAATAGCGTTAAAAAAAACTGCGTATGAATTTTATTTACATAAAATATATTAGGTACTTATATTAGATTTCGGCTTTATCGTTGTTGAAGTCAATAACGCCATTGCCTCTCAAGGATTGAATTATGTTCGTCAGTTCTGTCTCTGATATTTTACCCATTTTTTGGTCAACTATCAATGTCACTGCGTTTAAAATATTACACAAACTTCCAAACATCTTACGTAACGGAGATTTTTTCGTTAAGTTACATACATTTAAATCCACTGACTGAATTTTAATTTGAATAGTCGAATCATTTTCTATTCGTATTTTCAAAACAGCTTGCAATTTTACTGCAAATATAGGATTCTGACGTCTTTGTTGTTCTAAGGTATTCACCAACAATTTAAGTCGATCCAAATAGTTGATTGCTCTTTTTTCTAGTAAAGTAGCTCCGGTCCAAACATCGATGCACCCGTTAAGAATCCAATTAAGTGAACAGACTTCATTCTCCCGTTTCTCAATTTTGGGACTGGTTTTTTCCATTGTCGACTGATCTACATCTAATTTGAAAACACCCGTCAATACTTCATGTACAATTTCAACTATCACCTTTGCCCATAACTTGTGTAAGCATTCAATATCCAAACATTTGACGTGCTCCACATGTTTGTACAGGATCTTCATGAGGTTTGGTTTTATAATGCAACTGAAGGGTTCAATAGAAATTGTAGTTCGAGGAATGGCTTTCGATATTCTCTCAATGATTCCATACAATAACTTCTGGTACAATTGTGAATCAGATATAAAAGCAGGTTCACTAAATATATGTGCAGCACTATTGATGCACAATCGAAAATAGTTAAACCCACTATCCGTTATTGAACCATTGTAGAGTACATTCAGGCTATAGAAGTCTTGTATAGATATGGATTGATTAACCTGTTGATATAGAAAGTGTGTTCGTATAGTACATTAAGATATTTAATTTTTATTCAAACCTTCAATGGTTTTGGTGGAACGTCATTTAATAAAGTGAGTTCACGCAGTTGTGCATAATAGGCTTCAAATATAAATTCGCCGGAAATAAACTTATCCTTTAGTATAGCTTTTCCTAAAAAAGGCGATACTATGTAGTTGGCAAAATCAAATTCACTATAAAACAAAAAGAAGCCTTTAATAAGACTTCGGACGTCGTGATCGGCTGTCATTGGCTTTATTTCTGTCAAATCGTAAGCATAGTTTACTCCTTTATGGTATTTAGGTTCAGTATGCGATTGTAGCACTTCAACATGTTCTGAAGTTATATGATCCAATAATATCCCATATTTTAAAACATATAATTACAAAGCGCATCAATTGAAGCCATCTACTGTCAATAAGTAAGGCATCTCTAATAAATTTGGCGATAGAGACAGAATGCATGGACGTCATACTAATACCAATATTCAAACCAGTTTCCGCTGTTGGGTTTTTATGATAGGAACCCGTGCATTTTTAATTGGCATTAGTTTAGAAAACTCATTTTTTCTCCATAATAATCTAGTCAGTTTATTAAATTCTTGGCGAAATTGTATATCTGAATTACATTCTATTGGAACATAAATGTCGAAGTCACTGTCTGCAATATAAGTACATTGGTACTTAGAAATAAGTATTTTTTAGTCGTTTTTACATACCTTTCATAGCTAAACCCATTGCTGCCGACCCGAATAGTTGTATTTCTCCAAGGTAAGGGATTAATTTTCTTAATGACAGGGAAACTTTATAAAAAAATTCCTGAACTTTTTCATCGTCTGCACAATAAAGATTTAAAATTGAACTAAGTTCGTCACCAGAAGCACAATTACTTAAATCATTTCAACTTCCGTTCGAAAACCAATTAAGCGTAAATCTTTGCTTTTGCCTGCTGTGTGTTTAAGCAACTTATGTTCAGAATATTCTTCTTTCGTTTTATACTTTACTTTACATATAAAACAAAAAGTTTCAGAATCAAAAGAGTTTTGTGTAGTTTTTTTGCTTTTCATCTAAAAAATAAATATGAAATAGTGAATAGAGTAATCAAATACACAATTCTATTATTAATAACAAACTATAAATAGAAAAAAGTCCTCTTAAGCATCTAACAGCGCCTTTGTTTTTCTATCAACCACCTTCGCGAAATATTCCTTCGGTATTTGACCATTGATGCCAGCACTTAGAACAACGTTATTTGTGGAGCGATAGAATATCATCCCACCTTTCTCCATTGCCTTTCTTACATCCAAATATATCAGCAGTTGGCAATCACTCCGGAAGCCACTAGTGTTTGCCGCACACTTATCAGTGGTAGCGAAGTGAATATGATTACGACCCATGCGTCGCAATCCCTCTGCCCGAATTCGACTCCAATGCCGGTAATAGGTGCCATGCACGCACAACGGCACTTCATCAGCGTTTCGAATTCGAATGAGACAAGCCTCCGAGTCAACCGATGAAATAGAATGACCCTGATTGGCCTTGATTTTAAATTCGTTTTTGCTTCCACATTTCTTCAATGAATATCTCTGTTTCGCATCATTAGCAACCAATCGTTTTATTATATTCAAGGTGTAGTGGGTGGAATAGTTCGGGTGTCTAAGGATCGCCGACAACAAAATGTATCCATCTGGTTCTATCGCCAGTCCTTCTTTGAGCGCTCCATGCCGGAGAAGCCAGGATAGTTTTTTGCTCAGTTGTGTATCGCTCAAGGGAAAATTGGTTGTCATTATATAAAGATTACCTTTCGAACTTAAACTACAGACACAGATCTCTTAAAATGAGTAGTTTACAAACAAATATGGATATTTTGTGATTTATTTACCATTGCAATGCGACGAAGGTAGCCCAATTTCTCGACTGTCAAAATAACAAACAGCAGAGTTATACCGGGAGGTTTCAAAAGGTGACTCAGAATCAACAAAGCTGTATTTGAATAGAGGGAATAGAGAGTTGTCGTCAACCCTCGAGATGTAAAACAATTTTTCGTAGTTACTATGAATTGCTCGTTGTCTTCAACTAATTGTAAATAGCTCCAAATATCTGTAGTTATAATCGAAACTACACCTAATTGCTTCAAAGTGGTCATACGATTCTACTTCGGCAGCTGTGGGTTTGATAAGACGAAGACTCTTTCACAAATGTACAAGTCATCTATTATTGACGAACTTACTCCTATAGCAGATCATATGCAATGTCACAAAAGCCTGACGACTAAATATAGTGTGTTTTCATAGAATCCAAACCTTGCAACGGTTTTCCAAATGAAGGAACTTTCAAATAACTCTTCTATTAAGTTGTGCCTAAAGGTATACAACCCTTTTATTTGAATTGTCGCGGTTGGGTGGAGCGAAATTTAATGTTTACCCCGGGAATCACCCTGTCATGGTCATTGATAACAGTTTCGAACATTCAAAGATTTGAACAATCAGAACCACAGACGCCACTATCTTCGATCTGCCCGTACTTCGACCATCCAAATCGATTTTTTTGAACAGCGCAGGATGCTTCGGGATTCCCCGCCTACATGGAATATAACCGATCAAAGCAACTATCTAGGTTGTTAGATAAAGTATTCCTTAAGTATTATGAACCACTCCATTAGAAGAGAAATTAATAGCCATACCTGAACTTAAGTTGATTACAGGTTTGATATTTGCAAGCCTTACAGACCAATTTAAGTCCCATATAGGTATATTTAGAATCCGACTTGCTAATTCACATGGCTAATTACCGTGCTCTGGCGATGAGGTAACCATTAGGAATTCCAATCTGGCCAAATTTACTGATTTCTGTATTCAGGCATGTGTTTGCAGAGAACTTTTGTTGTCTTCTAATACACGGTTATCGAGAACCTGTATACCTGAAGGCGTGAGTACGTAGTACGAAATACTAATACGGCTACTGATAAGCGCGCCGTCGTCGTCCTCCATCAAATCGAATGTGTGAGGCGTTATCAATTTGGCGATAGTGGTTCGAAGCCCAGGCGGAGAAAGAGAATGCGCTGTAAAATTGGAGCCGCCGAGCACTGAAAACACAAAGGTATCGCCGATTCGGTACATTTCGCCCGACGTTCCGAACGGAGAACCTAGCGATAAATTGACAAAAAGCCAGAATTCCCAAACAGTTAACAATCGATCGTACTCGGAATGAGTGCAACGACGATACGGATATCGACTAATATTCCCTAGAACCAAGAGCTTCTTTTCAATTATGTAGATACCAGTTGGTGTTGTGGTGCTGTTTTGTTCCTAAACGAATTGAGAAAGAACTCCGATTGATTGAAATAGAAATTGAATTCGAACTGAGTTCGAATTATCGCTCTCCGACACTCGTATCGAACACTCCGATATAGTTTAATTGTCCCATTCGAAAGTGAATGGGCACTAGTGTTTGGTCAGGTGCGAACAGTGGATGGTGCAAAAGTTCCAGGCGACTTTAAGAGCTACGAAACACCAATTCGAGTACTGCTACCCAGCACATTGGGTTTGAGGATTATACTATTCACGCGCAGCATAACGGTTTGGGGCCTGCAGCAACATGTATAGCCCGCCGAGCGGCATTCGGAACTTCAGCAGCCTGCGCAAGGTCGCGCTCTGGGCTGGCGGACTGGGCGTGGTCAGTATGAACCCCACACAAATCGTCAGTTCACACTCATAGTCCACTCATTCGTGTTAAATGTAATTCCTGTATAGCCGAAAATAGTTAATTGAAAGTCTGATAAGCAGGTGGAGCTCGCACAGGTCGCCGCCGAACTAATGGAGGCGCAGAATTAACGAACGCATGTTCACCGCGCATAGATAACGAGACTGGTGGCCATTGGGTCGGCCCATGAGACCACGGAATCGCAGTACATTCGACGGGAAATGCCGTTACATCGGCCGAATTGTACATCGCGCGCCTTCCGTGCGATCGGTGTTTCGAAAATTGCGAAATGAGAAATCGTCGGTATCGAAAGTGCGCGTTATTGTTGATCGTTGTTATTGTTGGTTCTACCGTCATTATCTAGAAAGTGCAGCAATTGCTCACGATGAGTCAGCCGATGATGAATGCCAGAAGTATATGTCGACTGACTTCCGCGATGACCCGATGATCTGGCGCTAATCCTGTCTGGTCTTTTACTAAGCCCAGGAAATGACAATAATGAATTTAACGAAATAAATTTCAGTACAATCGCAGTACGTGAATTGATAAACTTTCCGGAAATATACGTCCGGTAGACACATCCCATTTCAATCATGGTCAAATATACGATACCGTGTAATTTATCCTTTAATTTTTACTTGTACTCCGTTTCGACATCTTGTTAGTATCCTTCCCAACATTTGCATAAATTATCATAACATATAGGATAAGTAACAGCCATAAGATGAACATCAAAGTCAATACATAAAGCATCACGGAGCATGACGAAGATCTCTTCTTTCGCAGCTTCAATCGCTTATATGGATTGGTCTCACACTGACCGGGATTTTTGCGTACAACTGCTTCATAGATCTGCCCCAATACGTGACTTTCGGCAGCATAATGGACTATGTCTTCTTCACGGTCTACTTCAAAGGAAACTGCAATCCGGACGTGTACCAACAGATTGACACGACCCTTCTGGATGATGTCTACAGGATCCTCGACCCCACTCAGCTCCTCATATGGATTTGCGTGTACCTGGGTGTCGCCGTGTGCTGGTTGATCGCCTCTGTCCTTATCATGACATGTATGTATTAAATTCCGCCGACTTGGGGACTCTATTGTTTGAATTTTTTTGGTCATATTATTACTTCAAAGATCTGAAGAAGGACTGCGTGCCCACAACCGTGGGCGTTGTAGCCGGCTGGGTTTCGCTCACCACCATTGTATCGCTCATGGATTTGGCTCTAGGCATTATCTTCGGCCTCGATTATCTCTATTTCCACGCCAGAGCCAATAGCTTGAATTTAGACTCTGGTCAGGCTGGCGCTATCGATCCCAATGGGGCCCAAGTGGTTGCTGGCCAGGTAGCCGCGATATCCTTGATGATAATTTCGCTCAAAGGATTCGTTCTGTGGTTAATAAACGTAGGCCTTGTGTTGTATTTCGTGCTGCAGGCGATTTGTATAATGCGAGATAAGGACGGAAATGTGAGTAAACTGTTGACATCATCGTTTATGTTTAATATAATTTAGTTCTGATTGTAAGTCCCTACATTTGTCATAATTTATACACCGCTTGTGGTTCGGAAGTCCACATAGGTGTCGAAAAATTGAGCCCACGAAAATTATCGCCCACAATCACGATCGTAGGAGACAAGAGACAAGAGAATTCGAAGATAAAATTCTTTCGGGTAGCGAAGTCTCTTTACGGTGTACTGCAATAAAGTGGACAGAGTAAAATTATTTTCACGATAAGAACTTCCACTCATAAAACGGTTTACTGTGGAATATGAATTGTTTCGAATACGAATACCAACTGTGGATCCCATTTTAATGAAACTGTCTTTTCTTTTTAAGCAGGACACCTTGTTTACACCGCGCAAGGACTCAAATGACATCCTAACCACGCGCCCGCCCATCAACGCCTACGATAACAAGTACACAGTTATATCATTCACATGTTTCCATGATAAACCAAGTATTTTGTTTTCGACCACAAGCGGACCCACGAGCTACTCCAACCAGGCCTTCACGCCGGACACACGATCCAATGGCACGGTGGAACTGAACGAGGAGGCGATCGCACGGGCTGCCCGCATGTCCACGGATCCTAGTCTGCAGGACCGCCGCTTCCGCAACCTGGACAACTTCCAGCAGTACCCGCCACCGCGCATCAGTCACAGGCCGGAGTCGACGAGAACCCCAGAATCCGTCGGCCCGGTCGTGCAGGTGTCGGCGTTCCCGGAGCCGGATTACTCGCCACCCATGACCAGGGCCAACCAGGGGGGGCAGAACGGAATCCTGCGGAACCAGCGATACCACTAGTCGAATCCACATGTAAGCGCGTGGAGGAAAAATTCAAATTAATTCTTAATAATTATCTTAATTCCCGCTGAAATCAATTGCCTCAGAGACAGCAAAGTTCGAGCGACAATTGTCTGCAATGCTTCGCATATTACTTACTACTATTCGTGTATATACATTATCCATTCTTCAATATTCAATAGTTAATAGAAATAAAACTTTTGTGAAGCAACGCAAACTGCCAGCTTATTTAACAGACTTCGTATTATTATTATTATTATTTTTTTTTGGTTTTAAAGTTAAATTGGCCAATCAATTGACTATAAAACGAATAGTAATGTGAAAAGTAAATATATAAATTATACGAAATTGTAATACAATAGTAATGTTATTTCGTATTATTTGACGTTGGGTTTTGCTGATAGGATTTCAGACCCCAGCGAAGTGGGTAAATGTAACAGATTAAAACTTATAAACGTTTTCAAATTGAAGTAGCAGAAAAGTTTTGCAGAAATTCCATCTCTAGCAAAGATAAACATCTTAGAAGGTTCCAAGAAAATTTCTGCCTGGTGAATTCACAATAGTCACTGTGCATATATACTATGTATGTAAATAGAACAGTGTTGTTTTATCTTTTGTTTTCCGCTTTACATTGATTTTGTTTTCATAGTTTTGTGTAAGTGATTAATAGCCGAATGAGCTTCGCGTTTACTCGCCACTATGAGCTGGCGATAATCTCTGACCCCAGCGCTCATCAAGTTCACCGTTCCCAAGTGAATGCCGAATAAAACTGATAAAACAAAACAGACCGAAACACCGAAAGGAGATTCATTCAAAATACGCGTTCATAGAGAAATCAACGCCGTCTGCCGCTCGTCCAGACGACTGTCATACCAATCTAGAGATTCACTGTCACGTCGCCGACGTTACGCTATCATTCGTCTTCGGTCCGTAGTGGTGAACGGCAGTGCGTAAGGAACAGCAGCGGAAGAAAGATCGTAAGCATGGTTCTGATATCGAGAGTGGTTCGCACCGGCATTCATTTGGCCAGCAACTCTGCGCGCCACAAGAACCTCTGCTCAGTGGGGCAATGGAGGAATTTCAGCGTTAGTTTGGCCCGTGCAGCAGGTAATAAAGATTATAGTTTAATTCATAGGTTTGCCGGTTTGCAATTTATGCAATTGGGAAAAGTCAGTGTTATGTGAGGGAGACGTGTTCACAATAACCGCAGTAGTCAGCTGTTTTTATCCGAGCCTCTCAAACTGTGCTTCCTAGCACAGGGTGATAAAAAAAATCAATAGTTTATGGTGTTTTTTTCAATTATTAATTTTAAATTCTCGTTTCAGAACGTCTCTATACCGACAAACATGAATGGGTCTCCGTTGAAGGTCAGACAGGTACCATTGGCATCTCGAATTATGCACAGGAGGCCCTGGGCGACGTTGTCTTCGCGCAGTTGCCAGATCCAGGAACGGTACTGAAGCAGCACGACGAATGCGGTGCTCTGGAGAGCGTGAAGGCCGCCAGCGAAGTGTATTCGCCAGTGAGTGGCAAGGTGACGGAAAAGAACACGGCCGTAGAGGATTCACCTGCGTTGGTCAACACCAACTGCTACGATAAGGGTATGTTGGAGATGCCAGCATTTCGCGCTGCAGTTGACTAATGTAATGAATTGTTTTATGAACAGGATGGCTCTTCAAGTTGACCCTCAGTGATCCTGCTGAGCTAGACAAACTCATGACTGAAAAACAATACGAAGAGTTCCTGAAGGCCGCTGACCACTAACACTGTCCGAACGTTTCCCGATTGCCTTTAAAGCTGCTGTTACCGACTTCGTTCATCGCTGAGGTCGAAGTTTACGCATTTTATTGAATTCAATCCAGAGTGGGGAGAGATTAAATGTACAATAAGTGTCCGAAAAGCGACGCGTTAACGTTGTTTAATAAGCTATCAGTTCGTTATTTTAAATAATTTATAAGTAGAAGTTTGTTGTAGCCTATAGAAATGGAATAAATTTGTCACATGAACTATATCAGTATGTTTTCTTATCGGTCCAGAAAGGCGCATGAAATTGAAAAGATGCGACGACCTTCGTCGTGATTGAGTTCAATTTTAGCTCGGGAGATTATAAGTCATGAAATACAATATAAGAAATATTCGAAATCCACTGCTAAATGTGCAGTTCAGAATGTGGAATGCGAAGAGATATTTGTCCAGCTGGACCGATATCTTCTTCTGTGGATTGATGCCATTTGAAACGACCGGGAAAATCATTTTCGAAGCATTTATAAATTGCCTAATTTTAGGCTCTTCAATCTTAGCTGTTGATCGCTAGTATCGAAGTAAATAGCACATCCGGTCCACTCCAGAAGTCGCGTGTCGATTGTTGATAACAGAAAATGTGCTTCCTTCATCTTCATCCCCCTCTCTCGTTCCCTCTTTGATCAGCCAGTCGCCAGCGAACATATCAGGTGATCATGTTAATAATCGCTCGTTAGTTGCTGCTAGTGGTAAACATTGTTGCGGATGTCGTGATGGAGACATCGATTGAAGCAATTGAATGGTCTTCAGCCATTTGTCCAGTCGCGATTTGAACTTATCTCAAGAGCTTCTTTACGAAATCGACACAAGGAATGTTTGGGGATGTCAGATGTTGCAGTTGGCCGAGCTTATCACTGAGCTTGCTGACCGGAGACACACGGCAACAGTGGATCTGCGTCTAATTTCGGAGACTCCCGATCACAGGGGCAACGAGGAGCGCGAGAAAGAAGAGCAAGACAGATGAGAATGAACATACGATTTGATAACATTATGATTGACATTGAACTTGATAGTGCGCGGCATCTGCGTTACATACTGAGGTGATCCGAGTCGAATTCTCGGCTCCGTGTGAAATGCAAAGTCCGAGCACAGTTCGCCGATCGTGCCGAATATGCTTCGGTTACATAAGGCGAGCTCCAATCCCGCTGCGACGGTGTTGACCGGGGTTTGGGTGCGATTGTAAACAAATAAAACAAAACAGTCGCTCAAACGCACGTCACACGGCAAAGGAATTCACCTAGTTTGACTTGCAAACGCACATCCAACTATTTTGCATGCGATTTCCAACAACTTCGGGAACATTTTCATCATTACTTTTTGCCTCTGTTGTCGTACGTTCTGTTTACCCCTCCGTGCCGAGGAGTGGAAAAGTCCCTTCAACATATAGCCATATATTCCTGAATGGTTCCGAAACGATCGGGTGACAGCCGCTGACCCAGTCGTCGACGCGATTCGCCTCAATCGTCTCACAATTGTTTACTCCGTGCCGGAGAGCGCCTTCTGTTGGCGTAAGTGAGCAACAGAGAGGGAGCGAGGTTCGCGCACATTGACATTGAAAAGCTACGACTCGCTCGCACTCGCACTTGCTCTCGCTCTCGCGCCTGGTCGTGCGTCGGCACAGCTGCGACGGAGCTTTCGTGTTTCGCGCGCGCACTCGTATCGCGAAATCCGAACGCCCGCCCCACTCCTCGGCTCGAAGACTACGGCGCTGACTGCCCTACGCTAAGGCTCGTAGAGGAAGAAACCGAAACTCCACGGTAAGTTTGCGTTCAGTACGCGAGGCACCATCACGTCGACTGGACGCAGGAAATCGACGTTCGTGAACGCGCGGTGACAAAACCAGAGAACAAGTGTTCCCAACACAAGTGCAATCAGTTGTCCTGAGATTCATATTGAGATTGAGCGGAGGCCAGTGGGGAAGTTGTGCATAAATCAATACGAGACCAAGGCCGATTTTCGAGACACATTCGAGTTGGAACGATAAAGTCAACGACTGACAGACACAGCAGGATGCCATCGGAAAAATCAATTTACCACCCGAACCCGGCCATCAGCCGCAATGCCTACATATCCAGCATGGAGGAGTACCAGAAGTTCTACCAGGAGTCCCTGGATAACCCCCAGGAGTTCTGGTCGCGCGTGGCCAAGCAGTTCCACTGGGAGACGCCCGCCGACCCGAAGAAGTTCCTTCAGTACAACTTCAACGTCTCGAAGGGACCCGTCTCCATCAAGTGGATGGAAGGCGCCTCCACCAACATCTGCTACAACCTGCTCGACCGCAACGTGCGCAACGGGCTGGGCGACACCATCGCCTACTACTGGTACGTACCGAGAGGGTCCGCCGAGAAGGCTCGAAAATCCTTCGCAAATGACGCATTTCGCTCGCATTCACTTTATCGATTTTCACTGGGCGACTCGGACTCGGGCTTTCGCTGCCGTTGTTACGACATCCTGGAAGCCTGCATGGCGCATGGCTCGGCCGAACATCTGCAGCTTGCGTTCCACACGGCCCACTGTCTGCGGCGCGTGGCGGCGGCGTGCGGCAAGGCCATGGACTGCACTCAGTCCTCCCGCGCCTAGTCGCCGTCTTCGCGTTGCTTCAGGGCGCTTCTCGTTTGGTGACCCCGATTCACTAGCCAGCGATGACGGCCAGGTCGACGGCGGGTCAATAGCTAGTCGACTTTGACAATGAGTTCCGCCGATTGTCGTCGATTAGTTTTGTAAATCTGTTTCCTTTCCACCGCGCACTCTGCGTGACCTGCTTTCTGTCGCTTTGTTTACACCTAGTTTCCAAACAACAGCAATCGTACGCCCCAACTCTGCTGCATACGATCGTATGTAATGAGCCGCACATTTGTACATACATTTGATCCAGGGGAATCGCAGCACAAAGCAAATAAATTAGCTCCACTAGTTTACAGAACGAGTTCAATGGATTGTGTTCACGTGTTGTTGTCGACAGTCTAGTTGACTGCAGAAATATATATATTCGTAGGGAACTTCGGAGTTCAACCTGGGCAGCGAAACGCGAATAAAAACCCAAAATTATCGCCAGTCATGGGTACTTCCAGTGAACTCATGACTTTGCGGGCATGTCCTGCCTGCCACGTCCTGGCTCGCCATGTCCTCTCGCGACGTTGCTCGTGCCTTGGTCACCAAGGGCGCTCTTGACCCCGCTTGTCCCTTTGGCTGGGTGGCTTCTTCCCGCGGACCTTGTGTTCAAAGCCAGCTAAGCCTCTATCAGCCAACGAGAGAAAGGACAGCGACGGACATGCGGACATTCGAGCCTTAACGTCCTCGGGCCGGCGGATGGGTGGCTCCGAAGGCCGATGCAGCACCTTGTGTGAAGAGCACGGCGGACATTCGAGAGTCCTCGGCGGAAGGGGCGAAGGACGCGAGCACGGACTGCACTCGGCGTTCGCCCCGCACTGCTTCTGCTCGAAAATCGATGCCCAGAGGCGGAGAGGACAGACTTCTATTTGCGAGGGTTCTCCGCAGTTGCCATCCGTACTGGTTCACCTTTCCGGGGAGCGAATCGTATGGAAATTTCTTTGCACAGCGATCGTTCAAAGTCTGCTTCTCAGCCTGGATTGTTTGAAACATGTCATTATTTTGCGAGTTGTTGTCGGGAGGGAAGGGGCGCAAAGTGCTCGGGGTTATCGCCATTTAGTGCTTCTTGTGCAATGTTCTTCAAAAGAAATAATTAGTTATTTATTTTTGAAAAAAATTTGCATAACATTTTGTACACAACGAAAGATAAGATAACAAGTTCAAGAACTCTTCTGGGAATCTTTTGCCGAAAACACCTTGTGTATCTACCAAAAGCGCTTTGGATTATTTTCAAATATATCTTGTAACACCAGGGAATCAGTACTCAATAGAACAAGTCCATTTTAGGTTTTTTATTTATTTTGAAATATTACAAAAATTTCCAATTGAGTGCTTTGCATTTAATGGGAAAATTTCCTTAAACGATCATTTTCGTAATTGCGCCACATTGAGTCAAGTATTTTGTTGCGATCACCTTCCCCACTACAAGAGTGTATAAATTGTATTATTTCCGAGAATTCTGTTTACAGATACCAAAATCAAAATGTTATAATCGCCACCAAAGTGAGAGAGCAGGAGCAAAATCAGAACCATCCAGTGAAAGAGTCTCTCGACCGATCCCTCAGAAGCCGGCGACGCTTGCTAACAAGTCATGCGATCGCTATCGCCTGATAATTCGTGGCCAATTGGAGGCCCTCCCTCCAACTAGAGCCGGCCGCCTCTGCCTCTGCCTCTCTCTCCCCGACACCCGCTCCTACTCCCAGCGTCTCTCGGGGGAGCCGCATGTGAAATCACACTCGGGAGAGCTTTTCAGCGGAAAAGTTCGGGAGGGATGGTTTGACAAGCAGCGCGCCATGAGTAATTTCTGTTTTTACTCATCTACGGGCGCAAATCTCCGTGTTTCGCGGCTGGGAAGGAGCAAAAGAACGAAACATGAAGAATGACTAGCGAAAAATCGACTTTTCTGATCTGTCTGTTTTCTGCCAACAATTGATCGCATGATTTGGAAAAGCTAAACAGATCTGTCTTCGCTTTAGTCGCTGTCTTTTTGAAATTGTTGGAATACTTAATCGAAATTACAATGTCTAATCTCTTTTCAACCGCAGACCGGGACTTTAGGCGGCCGGGGTCTGGGGTGGTGCGATGTGTTATCGGGGCTCTCAGTTCGCTATCTGTCTCGTTTATGAGGTGTAGACGAGCCTTGTCGCTGTCGGCTACGGCCCAGTGATAACAAGGCCTTTCTGATGCAATCCGAGAGCCTCCGAAATAATCTGTCTCTGCCCCTGACTCACGCTACCAGCTGGGTCGGAACCCCTGACGGAAAGCTGATGGCTCTAATTGGTTTTTGGCCATACTCGTGGCGCGACTGATGTTCGCCCCAACCTGAACTGGAATTGATTTACAGCCGACCGACGGCGAGGGCCGACTAGCGAGACAAACAATCGCACTTATGGCCTTCCAGTAGGACCACGCTCGGTGGAGGCCCCAAACCTGCCGGGGCGGAATCGGGGAGACCTGAAACTGAACGGTAGGATTCGTCTGGCTCTGTTAGTCCGATTAGTGCGAACCAAATCGGTCATCGCTCGTGGGCCCACGCACTTTGACCACTTGCTCACCGGTTGGGAGGTTTATTGGCGTCGTGTCGTCATCAGGTGAAATTCGTTCTTTTTTAGACCTCGATTCATTTGATAATTGTATCAACCAATATACCAACCAATATGCGATAGCCAAACCACACACAACTAATGTTGATTCACGCGCGATAAGCAACAATACAAATATTCGATTACTCTCCCGGGAGCCGAGTAGTCGTATTTGCACTGTAGTTGTCCTCAAATAACGGCTGAAATCAAGTTCAACCGCTCAAGGAACATTTCGGCACGACTGCGGTGTCTCCCTCCCTCCCGCTAGCGCCCCCTCGCTACGGCGTCGCCCCTGTCGCCGTCGCTCTCCAATCGCCGCAATCGAGGGCCTCGTAATGAATTCAAGTTTTTGAAAAGTCATTGTTTTCCGTGCAATTGTGTCGACTCCGAAGCTTCCACGTCCACGTCGTGAGCGACTTTCGAGATTGAAGCAAAGGCGAGTGCAGCACAGCAACTGCCCTATGTCTGGGGTAGTGCATGCACGCAGTATATCCATGCATTCCATTCTCCAGCCGTCCGTCCGTCCGTCAGTCAGTCTGTCAGTCCGTTGGTCGATCGATTCGAAATTGGGCTGTCGGCGTCGCCGTCGGCGTCGCAGTCAGCGCCAACCAGACGCACTCAACAAGTTCAGGCCGCCTGTGGACTCAAGTGGGTTCGATTGCATAAATTAATAGCAAGTGCGAAATGTGGAGCGGAAATCGATCGGGCGTCCAGTCCGAATCGTGATCGTGATCGCCAGGGTGAGGGAGCGAGAGAGCGAGCGAGAGGCAATGGGGAAGTGGGGAAGGCAGATTGAGAGGGAGGCAAACAGCCATCGATTTTCTTACGAAGGTCAAGCGCTTCCCTGCTCCCCATCCCCAATCCCCACGCACATCTGACCAGACCCCTCGTCGCCACCCGCCACAAATTGACGCCGAGTGCGACTTGAGGGATTCTGCTTAATTTTTCACTTAAACCTCAATTGGCGAGTTGTCGATTCTGGAGCTGCGGCTGCTGGAGGCGGTGGTGGCAGAGCGCGGTCCGCACGGCCCACCTGTGCGCCCACCCCTGCCGCGGAATGATTTGGGCCACTGCCAAATCGCCTCCTCCCCGCCCACTCGCCGCCCGCCACTAATTGCGAGGGGGTCGGCATCGTCGTCGTCGACATCCACTCGGCTCTCTAGGCGCCAATACATGCGTCCGTCGTTCTTTATGGCTGCATTTCTGTCGCCTTAATTGGGTCTTCCGCATGCCCGTCGTGGCAGAGACGCCTCCGATCTGTGTCTGAATTTGTGTCTTCTCTCGCCGCAGGGAGGGCAATCACCCGGACGACTACTCGCGCGGCCTCACCTACCGCAAGCTGCTGGAGGAGGTCTGTCGCTTCGCCAACGTGCTGAAGGAGCACGGCGTCCAGAAGGGCGACCGCGTCTCGATCTACATGCCGATGATCCTGGAGCTGCCGATCGCGATGCTGGCCTGCGCCCGCATCGGCGCCGTGCACTCGATCGTCTTCGCCGGCTTCTCGCCGGACTCGCTGGCCGAGCGCATGGTCGACTGCAAGGCCAAGCTGCTGCTGACCGCCGACGGCGCCTGGCGCGGCGAGAAGCCGCTGTACCTGAAGGCCCTCTGCGACGTGGCGTTGGAGAAGGCCGAGCAGATGGGCCACAGCGTCGAGAAGTGCATCGTGGTGTCGCACCTGAAGCGGGTGACGCCGTGCCACGAGCCCCACGAGGAGCAGGACATCCCGTGGACGGACGACCGCGACTTCTGGTGGCACGAGGAGATGGAGGACAAGGAGCCGGCCTGCTACCCGGAGTGGATGGACGCCGAGGACCCGCTATTCATGCTCTACACCAGTGGCTCCACCGGCAAGCCCAAGGGCGTGCTCCACACCACCGCCGGGTACCTGCTGTACGCGGCCACCACCTTCAAGATCGTCTTCGACTACAAGCCGGGCGACGTCTACTGGTGCACCGCCGACATCGGCTGGATCACCGGCCACACCTACGTGGTCTACGGACCGCTGGCCAACGGCGCGTCCTCGGTCATGGTGGGTGCCGCACGCCTCCCCGCCTCCTGCTCTAACTAACCTTCTTCCGTTTCGTTGCAGTTCGAGGGCACGCCCTTCTACCCGGACAACGACCGCTACTGGCAGGTGATCGACAAGTACCGGGTCACCCAGTTCTACACGGCGCCCACGGCCATCCGCGCCCTCATGAAGTTCGGCGAGGGCCCCGTGCTCAAGCATAACCTCAGCGGGCTCAAGTAGGTGCCCCAAGCACCAAGTGGGAGCGTCTTCTAAAGCGTGTCCGGTCTCTTGCAGGGTTCTGGGCAGCGTCGGCGAGCCGATCAACCCGGAGGCGTGGCTCTGGTACTACCGCTACATCGGCAAGGAGAAGTGCTCGATCGTGGACACCTTCTGGCAGACGGAGACCGGCGGCCACGTGATCACCCCCATCCCGGGCGCCACGCCCATGAAGCCGGGCTCCGCGGTAGGTCCCCACGAGCACCCCAGCCCCCGAATACTCTAGTCGAACTCGCTTGTGCTTTCAGTCGTTCCCCTTCTTCGGCGTGAAGCCCATCCTGCTGAACGAGAGCGGCGTCGAGATCAAGGGCGAGGGCGAGGGCTACCTGGTCTTCGCGCAGCCCTGGCCCGGCATGATGCGCACCCTGTACAACAACCACGACCGCTTCGAGACCACCTACTTCTCCAAGTTCCCCGGCTACTACTGCACCGGCGATGGTGAGTACTCGAACAAGCCCGGCTCGGTTCAAGTTGGCTCGGCCCACTCACGCACCCTCCTCGACTCTTGCAGGCGCCCGCCGTGACGCCGACGGCTACCTCTGGATCACGGGCCGCGTCGACGACATGCTGAACGTGTCGGGCCATCTGATGTCCACCGCCGAGGTCGAGGCCGTCCTCACCGAACACCCGCGCGTCGCCGAGTCGGCGGTGGTCTCGCGGCCGCACCCCGTGAAGGGCGAGTGCCTCTACTGCTTCATCACGCCGAACGAGAACGAGACGTTCGACCCGAAGCTCGTCGCCGAGCTGAAGAAGCTGGTGCGCGAGCGCATCGGCCCCTTCGCCATGCCGGACGTGGTCCAAAACGCGCCCGGGCTGCCCAAGACGCGCTCGGGCAAGATCATGCGGCGCGTGCTGCGCAAGGTCGCGGTCAACGACCGCGAGGTCGGCGACGTCTCGACGCTGGCGGACGAGGGCATCGTGGAGCAGTTGTTCGCCAACCGGCCCCAAGAGGCTAAGTAAGCTGCGGCGAGGCCGAAGGCGGGGGCGGGGCGGGGCGTTGCGTGGTAGCGTCCTCCCCCGGCGGGTGGGGCGGATCCCGAAGGACGCGGGGGCTGGAAGAAGCCCCGGGCGAGTGGCCCCTGTTGTTGCTTGCAGCCATTGAGGTGGGGTGTTATCAAAGTAGCGAATGCACACACCGCGTTTCGTTCCATTCCCGCTGCATTCCCCGTCGCCATCACAGTTCGGGTTCCGGTTCCGGGTCCAGGCGGGGATCCGCTGCTTTTGATTGGGTCCCGGAACACGTTGCTCGACGCTGTAGTCCTGTAAATCTCTTAATTTTAGGTAGTTCTTATTGATGTAGATTTCTATGTTTTGTTTTTATTGTTGTTGTTCCCTATTGGAAACATCGCAGCCCACATTCTCTCGTAGATTTAGTAGTTAATCGTTTAAGTTGTTCATTGTTTTGTATTTGCTAGCGTAAACGGAATGCATGTAGTTATATTTCTCACTATTTTTATGTTTATGTTTGGTAGGAAGACCTTCAAAACAACTTTACTTTTATATGCATTCACTTACACATATGTAGAATAATCGTTTTTTGTTAAATGTGATCAAATATATACACATAGTTTTGTTAACTGATGAATGGCGAATAATGTCGATGAAAGCACAAAATATACCGCAACGTAGTGACTAATATAAATAACGATGGTCTCTTGTTTCAATTCCACGCTGTCCCGCAGTGCACGCTCACCCGCCCACTAGGAACACGTGAACACCGCGTCATAGGTTAAGGTTTCAGAGGGTCGCCAGAAGCGCGGGTGCGTTGTGTGTGTGTGAGTGTGCACCGGCGGAACATGAGTAGAGTTGTTTCACTTCCACGTGTTCCTTAGAACGTTCCAAGCCTCCCCTTTGTCGCTGCATTCCA
Organism: Coelopa pilipes; assembly: GCA_947389925.1. Taxonomy (NCBI): domain Eukaryota; kingdom Metazoa; phylum Arthropoda; class Insecta; order Diptera; family Coelopidae; genus Coelopa; species Coelopa pilipes. The sequence goes on from OX376699.1 coordinate 42,153,266, forward strand.
AACAAACAAACATATCGAAGTAGAACTTATTGACTTGAATGACACACAAAATTTTTAACTAAGTGCTTGCAGTAAATAAAATTTAAAAAAATACTATGTATAATCATATCACAGCATAACACAGCAAAGACTTCCCGCAACGAATACATATCATTGAATATCGAAGGGATTTTTGACGCAATCAACGCGCCAATCGTATACTAATTAACTAAAGTAAATGTATTGTATTTAACATATATGCATATATATATATAATAATAATGTATAAGTGTTGTAAAGTGAATTGATCGTAGGTAAATTGCGGAGCCCTCATTTAGGTGCACTAGTATTTTAGCAAAGTTAGATATGAAGAAAACTATATAAATATATCTTTGTGTTATGAAGTGTAAATGGAAGGAAAGTAAATGGTTGTTGAATTTAAGAAAGAAATGCTATATATTCCAAGGTATAATTTATTTCATTGAATAAATTTTATTCAAAATTCATAATTGCTTTTAAATTTCTAATATTAATTTTTTTACAGCGAATTGTTCATTGTTCCTGGTATTATATGATATTCTTCTGCACATCGATTTGACTTACATGTGTTAAATAATGTTTACACCCTGTGATAGCTTGGAAGGCACTGTGATAAATTTTCGAATTACACTGATGACTCTAGCAAGCTATTGTGAATGGGCCTGCACTCGATGCCTGCCATACGAGACTCATTGTTACCTTAACACTTCAATAACAAAAACCGAGATCATGTTATTAACTTCATGTTATTATGTTTATTTGTATTACACATTTTCTCAAAATTTAGCAAAATCGTAAATAAGAAACGTCGGGAACGATAACTATAAAACACCCTGTTGCACGTTGAGAGGCACTGTGAGTTTAGCTTTAAACTGGGGCTATTGTTGTTGGTGGAGTCGGTGGTTAGTTATCATTCATGGTGGTTTTCTTTGACAGATCTCCGGCGAATACCTAATTAAATTAAACTTATCGTGAAGTCCGTTTTTACGCGAAGGCCCAACCGCAGTGTCGCTGTAGATTCGCTATAAAATTGCTCCTCGCGCATTTCCTGAACTTAATACATTCAGATTTTTCGAAACACTGCCATGGCTGACCGAGATCTGGACAAGTGCTACGAGGTCATCAATCAGCTGGTGGATCAGGCCGGCGAGGTACCGTTTGTTTACTACTAGTACATAGAAGTTTCGCTTTTGAAACCCTCCTTGCCTTCTTCCCCAGATTATCGCACGGCGCAATGAAACGCGACAGAAGTTCGACTGCAAGGCCGGCGACATTGACCTGGTCACCGAGACCGACAAGGAGGTGGAGCAGTTGCTGATGAACAATCTGAAGAATCAGTTTCCGAGTCATAGGTATGTTAGTGTCATTTCTCTCAACTCTTCAACTGTTTCTCACACTCCCAACTCCAGATTCATTGGCGAGGAGGAAAGCAGTGCCGGTGGCTCCCCCAACAAGTTGACAAACGACCCCACCTGGATCATCGACCCCGTCGACGGCACCATGAACTTCGTGCACGCTTTTCCGCATTCCTGCATCTCCGTGGGCCTGGTCGTCGACAAGGTCACCGAAATCGGTATCGTGTACAATCCGATATTGAAACAACGCTTCACGGCCCGCCGCGGCAAAGGCGCCTTCTACAATGGGCGGCGCCTTGAGGTCAGCGGGCAGAAGGAGTTGGCCAAAGCCTTGATTACCAGTGAATTCGGCACAACACGCGACCCCGCCAAACTGGAAGTGGTCAACGAGAACTTCGCCAAATTGGCCGGCAAGGCGCATGGGTGAGTGAACCGCAATCAGTTATTTCATTTGCGTTTGGTCTCTATTTTTACCCATTGCTGGATGCTGCTCCCCCTGAAGTCTGCGTTGCTTGGGTTCGGCCGCTCTGAACATGTCCATGGTGGCGTTGGGTGCAGCCGACGCCAACTACGAGTTCGGCATTCACGCCTGGGACGTGTGCGCCGCGGATCTGATTGTGCGCGAGGCTGGAGGCGTCGTCATCGACCCGGCGGGTGGCCCCTTCGACATGATGTCTCGCCGGGTGTTGGCCGCGGCGACGCCAGAGCTGGCGCAGGAAATCGCCAAAGAGTTGACGCAGTTCTACCCGCAGCCGAGGGATGATTAATCGGGTGATGCACTCGAGAGTTGCAGCCGCCATTATTCTGATGAGAGAAAGTCATATGTGTTTAATTCCTACTCGTGCATCGAGTGGACATTGTTGTTGATGTAGTGTTGATGTTGTTTCTTGAAATAAAGAGCCGTTAGGAAGCTGTTGTTGCAACAAATGCCTTTCAATAAGAATCCCGCCATTTCACCCCATTCGCCTCCCCAGCCCCTCCCTCTGATTAAGTATGCCAAGTTATTGATTCATTCATATATTTCATGTGTTTTTATTGATGTCTTTAGGTAATAAACAAATACATATCTGTATCTCGTATCTACTATTTCGCTTCGGGTCTTCGTATCTGAATATGGACATATCTATTCGCGGTTTGGGTTTCTCTATCGGCGTATCTTCGAAGTTGTGTGGGGTTCGGGATGTAGCCCTTGTAAATCTAAGTTATACAATTATCAAGCGAGTTCAGAATCGTCTGCTCATTGTATTGTGTTTTGTGGTTTGTGTACGTGTGAGTGTAGTCGTGTGTGTGTGTGTGTTTGGAAGGAGTAGCGTAGCAGGAGGGATGGCGTTAGATTCATTAAAATGTTGGTTTATTTCTCTTCGTTTATATCTTTGTTTCTGTTCTTTTGTCTCTCAGTTATTTGAATTTATATCGGTTTTCTTTGTTTCTTCTACACGTCTACACACGTTGTTGTTTCAATGTTGGATTTGCTTTGTTTGTCTAGTAATTACTTTAAAAAATTTGACACTTTTAATAATTCAATATATGTATGTATTTATTACGTGTAAAAACCTTAATAAAAAAATGGAAAAAATTACAAACTAATTTCTTCATCATCTTCTTCTTGTTGTTAGTTTTTGTTGTCTTTGCAATTGTTTTGCTCTCTCTAAAACCTTTAAAATTATTGTGATTTGTAAATTGAATGATTTGCCTTCAATTATGCGATTTTGTTGCTTTTAGTTTGATTTTTCTAATTTCATTTAGACTTGATCATTAAATTTAGTTAGTGAATTCTCTAGGCGTTTCTCTTTCTACGACGTTAAACATTTTTTCTCATTTTCATCGGTGTAAATTAACTTTAACTACACGACAAATTAGTTAGCTAGGAAATAATTCTTCAGCTTCGCAATAAGGTACACGAGGAGTATTGAATTAGAATTAGTTGTTGTGTTAGATTATAATTAAATGCCAAAAGAACGAAATCTCAGCGTATGCAAGTATTCAATGGCCTGCGATCTCTTCGAACTTAAGCTTCATTTAGCACCAATTAATTCAAGTTAATGCAACACAAGTTATGCTATGTATGATTGTACACATTGAGTATATCTAAATATAACTAACTAATGGATTAATTCATTTAACTATAATTCAACGCGTTTCGCATTTGATTTGCACGAATCGAAGACACTCTTTAATGCTTTCAATGTTCACATTTATTCGGGATTTCGGGGATTTCGGGGATTCGGATCTGTTTGGGGACATTTTAAAGGAGGTCTGGGTCTGACGGACTTCAGGACTCAGGGATCGGGAAGATAATGTCCATCATTTGACAAGTTGGAGAGGTGGAGAGGTCTGGGAAGTGGTTGGAAGGTGTGAAAGAGGTCTTTCTGGATCTTAGTTTAGATCTAACTTGCATAGACATCTATGGATAAAAACTTGCTTTTGTGTAAAAGGGGATTTCTCTCGTTTTATTATTGTTATTATTATCAGTATTAATAATAGAAACATTAAGTGTAAAGCTTAAAATATAGATGTATATGTATATGGTTCATTCAAGTTCGGCTTTGAAGAAACACACTTATGTAAATATTTACAAATATCGATATTGATTCCGCATAACAAAACATATGAAAAATATTCAGTAGAACTTAGGCAGTAAAAAGTAAAAGTAAAAGTAAGTTAATATACATTATACATGGTGTTGCTACGTAAGAGCTTGCTGTTGTGGAAGCTTCGAGCTTACAAAAAGTATCATGTATTTTTTGTTTTCTTCTTGCGACGCATACAATTACGTTAACAAAGAGGAGCCGTCAATGGAGTGATTAACAAAGTGAGTGAGATGAGTGATGGAAATTATGAAATAAATAATCAACTGATATGTCGAGTGCGGCCCCAGAACTCAGGAGCCTTCTAAGGGAAGCTTGTCCGAAACACAGAATTCTAACGGAGATCCCAAGGTGCGGGAATCGAGGAAACAGCGGAGAAGAGACTTATTAGTTGTGGGCGAAGGCTGGGGCCTCGAAAGACGTCGGTTAGTGGAGGTTTAGTGAGTGGTACATTTTATTTACAAAGGTTCCTTCGTCCGATGTCGGATGTGGCTTGCGGATTGAAAATCGCGGCAGGAGAACGTTAAAATGTTTATTTATTTAATTTTTTATTTTTTCTCATAAATATATTGCATGCGGTCTTTCTGTAGATGAAATTTTTAAAATATATATATTCGCTTTATAATATGGAATTCTCTCGCTTTGCCCGCTAAGTGTGGGTGGAGGAGACGAGTTTTTTCGCAGCCCATTTAGTTTAGTAGTAGTTTAGGATTTTGTTGTTTGTCTATATTTTCAAAATGTGTATTAAATTTTCCGTAATTCACTATGTTTTTATTTTAAACGAATTTAATCACAATTTCTTTATCTCTGTCTGGAGGTGCTTTGCTTTTAGATGTAGCTTAAACTAGATAATCTATCCATATATATATATATATATATATATATATATAATTCTTTTATCAGCATCCTACGTCGACTTGCTTGCTTAAGGCTCCTCGATTTCTACTGACGGCTAAACACACGGTTGAACACGGCTTGAACACGTTGCTACACGATTGATCTCTAGATCAGCTACATAAACATCTATTCCCCTCTCTTTCTCTTTCTCTTTCTCTTTCGCTACTCTTTCTCTTCCTTTGCTCTTGCCCTCGCACTGATCCCCTCCCTCCCTTAACTGTACCCTAAAGTATGTACCTTGAAGAACATCGAGTAATTGTATAAAATGAACGAAAGAAACATAGGCGGTGGAGGAGGGGGAGGGGGAGGTGGAGGGGAGAAAAGAACGTCTTAAAGTACGTACGTTGAATTGCATTACGATATCTTTTATTATCATTATATTACCAGTAGTTTAATTTAATTTAACTTTAGAACTAAAACTTAGTAGTTAGGCGTCCATGCAAAGTTAGTTTGCATTTCTCTTGCTGTGTTTCTGAAACATTGTCTTCTTTTGCACTCATTTTGCACTTCCCACCGGCGGGTGGGGCGGGGCGGCTCGGTGCGTGGCGTCTCCCGCCTGCCCCCCACCTACCGGTTCTCTTATGTTAGTTTCTTGTAGTTTGTTTTCATTGCAGCCTTTGATCCGATCGTCGTGTGATCTCATCTCCTTCCTCGTCGAAATGGTCCTCCCAGTTAGGTTGTTCGCCGGCTCGGTGTCTGCTGCCGGTCCCTTCACAGGTCGTCCTCCGTCTTGGGGATGTCGAAGATCTCGGCGAAGAGCGGGGGCAGCCGGAGCTTCGTCCAGTTCATCCGCAGCCAGTCGAGGTGGGAGAAGTGCTTGGCGCCCAGCGCGCGCAGTTCGGGAATCTTAGCCTCGAGCGCCGGCATCAGCTGCAGCGCCTGGGTGGAGCCGGGCCGCGAGCGGACGAGCTGGACGCGCAGAGCCTCCGCGATTCGTTCGCGTGCTCGCGATATCACTTTGTGCTCGGAGATGCCGGAGCGGTCGGAGGCGAGCAGGACCATCGCGGAGAAGAGGCCGACCTCTGTGTCGCTGAGTCCGTAGCCGTTTACGGTGTTCGCGAAGTTGATCAGCGAGATGACGAAGTCGCTCTGCGGGGAGGACATAAGCAGACGACCATTAAGATCAAATAAAAAAATAAAAATTAAAAAAATAAGCGTTGCCGAAACCCGGGATTGAACCGGGGACCTTTAGATCTTCAGTCTAACGCTCTCCCAACTGAGCTATTTCGGCAGTTGAGAGGTGGGCGGTGAAGAGCGCATTTCAGTGAGTGCAAGACCGAGAGAGCGTCGACCATTCGCTCGGCGGCTAAAAGTAGGCAACGTTTTTCCACTATCCGCTCTGTCCAACCAAATCGTTCTGGGCAGCGATCGACCGATGTTCTTCAACAAACTTTTCTCGGGTAAATCTAATCTAATTCTGTGTCGTACTCACATCGTAGAGAATCTCGAGCTGCTGGCGCGTCAGGCACGCTCCGTCGTCGAACGTGAGCGTCGCGTCGTTGATCAGGCGCGCCACATGGCTGAGCCACACCTCGAAGAAGCCGAGCTTGATCAGAATCAGTTGGTCGTCTTGTGTGAACTCGCAGAATCCGGGCACTCGCTTCGCGAACTCGACGATCCGCTGGACTCCCGGGGTGATGCGTGCCGCGTACTGCTGCCAGAGCCAGATCTTCTGGAACTCGAGCGACTCCGCTATCGAGCTGGCAATCTGGAGACGGAGATGGAAACGGAGACGGAACAGGCGATTAGCGAGCGAAAGAGAGAGGGGCAGAGGTCATTAGAGGGCTCCCGGTCTGCCGGCCGGCGGAAGGGCCGCCAGAGCCCCGGGGCCGGCCGCAAATCAGCCGAACGAGGCGTGCGAAATCGGGGCTAATGAGGCGGCCGGAGGTGGCATGGGGAGGGGTGGGGAGGGGCGGGGCTGGGACCGATCGATACTCACTCCGTTCTGGGGCACCGAGACCGGGCGGCGCATCAGCTCGCGGGTCTGCTCCTCGGTGTAGGTGCAGTGCATGCGGTGGGCCTGCGAGACGCAGACGATCACGTCGTAGACGCTCAGTTCGGCCGCCGTCCCGGGGACCTCGGCGTCGGCCGGCAGCTGGCCGGCGCAGCCCAGCTCCGAGGGCGAGGCGACGGAACACATTTGCGGTGTCTGCGGCGTGTTGGGGGTGCCGGGGGTGCTCACGCGAATGTTCGGGTCGTCGGTGGACGAGGGCGTACCATTCAGCTCACGAGAACGCTTCGGGACGCGACCATAACGCACAGCTGCAACGAGGAACAGAGAGAGATAGAGAGACATTAGTTTGGTCCAAAAGTAATCGAATCGAGGATCGGGGACGGAAGCGCTCCGAGGTCGTCTCGGGCTGCGGCCGGGACGCCGGCCAGTTCTCGCCCGAATGGGTCCGCTGAACCCGACAACACCAACAACAACAGCAATGCCAACAACGACAACGGGAACTTGAATAAGCAACGACAAACAGCTCGAGCAGCTCTCGAGGGCCTGGGCAGCTCGTTCGTGAGGCTTCGACGGCTCTCGAGCGGCGACGTCTGCCAAGTGCCTCGAGTGTGTCACGGGGGCTGGGGAGAGGGAGAGGGAGAGGGGGTGATTCAGATATAGTTTTATAGCAACAGCCATGGCCAGTCGATTGGGCATTTGACACTTTTGGTTTCGTTGCTTCGGCGGCCGCCGAAAGGAAGTCTCTGGGCGATAACTCCGAGATCGGGGCTTCACGGCCTCGGAAGCTCTCCCTCTCTTTCGCTCCCCAAATTCGCTTCGCAATCCCTCCACTGCCCCCGTCTCGCTCCCTCCCCTGGCGGTGTCGCTTCCGCCACGGGAGCCGAGCGACGCACGCACAACTACAACAACTACACAACTATTTCAATAACAACAGCCACACCAACAACAACGATGACAATTGATGACATGTGTCAATTACAAAAGTGTTGTTGTGGTTGTGGTTGATGTCGTTGTTGGTGCTTCTGCCGCCGTCGTCGTCATTGACGGCAGGAGAGAATCACGAACCACTGTGGAAATGGGAGGTTTCGCGCGCGCCGTCTCGCTCTCGCTCTCGCGCTCGCCCCCGCCCCGCGGGTGTGCGTGTGGGGGGGGGGGCAACTTCCAACCCGGCCACTCCCTGCCCTCCACCCGGCGACTCTCCCGGGGTCAATAACTTCGCTCGCCGATGCTGTGAATTATGGCGCTCTCCACGCACGTTGCCGTTGCCTTTATTCCGGCTATTTATTTTATTTTATTTAATTTCACTTCGCCTCCGTTTCGCCGGTTCGCCTGGAGTTGTTCTTGTTCTTGTTGTTCCCGTCGCCGCCTCCCCTGCGGTTTGTTTACGTTGATTCAGATGGAATTTTCAGCTTTTCACTCGGATCGCGGACTCGCAAATTATCATGCGTGCGGTAATTAATGTGTTTTTTGCAGTTCCCAATTTGCCGGGCCTCCCTCCTCCGGGCCCCCTTCTTGATCTTGGCCTTCCGCCCGAGGTCCGGCCCGGCGGAATGTTTGTTTAGTTTTGGGCCGGCACGAGCAGAAGATGTTTTCGGCGAGGACCGCTCCGAGGGCGGAAACGGCCTTCGCAAACAAATCTCCACCATTTCGAATGCCCCTCCCTCGCTCCACACGGCACGATTTCGAACCCTTTTCGCCCCGACCCCTGGTCGATCGGCTCCGGCAATCGATCGCATTTCTCAGACATATTCCTCCTTTCCCGTCTCAGTCTCATTTGCCTCGTCGTCTGCGTCCAGTTCGTGTCTCGACCGTCTCCGCTTTCCTCCCGCTGTCCACAAAAGCCCCAAACTTTTGCTCCTCCCCTTCCGGTTTGCTCTCCCTCCTGTTTTCCCATGTTCCACCGTTCTGACTCTCTTCTGCTTCCTCGCCCCACCCTTCGCCGCACTTTCACCTCTTCCGTCTTCAACTCTCTCGCCCCCGCTGACGATCTGCTGACTCCTCATGATTTTCGAATGCTCCACTTCCCATCAAAAATGACAACCACGCAATGACAACAACAACAACAACAACAACAACAACAACAACAACACCACCAGCACCACTGCTACAACACTAATAACACTAACAACTTCTACTGCTATGACAACAACGAAAACAGCAACAACGACCAACTGATGCCATGCCACGTTGCGTGACAAACGCAATTTGTTCCTGTCATCCGCGTATGAAAATTCAGAATCCAATTGAAAATCGGCGCGAACGCAGTCCATTTGAGGCAACATCAACAACAACAACAACAGCGACAACAACAGCGACAACAACGATGGGCCCACTAAGCAGGCGAAGACGATTTATGCTAATGCCCTGTTCATCGTCGATAAATTAATTTTCGCCGGCTTGGCGGGAGCATAAATCCCGTGGCAGAGCTGCGTGTGTATTGGAAGAAATTGGTTTTCGAAAATAAATGACGAGCATAAATTTCAATTTCTAGTACGAAAAATTGCAAAAACAGAACTTTAAAAATGCGTATTTTTTATCGATAAAACATAAAACCAGATACCCGAATTTCGTGAATTTCGAAATTCACGAAAATCGGATCGGCGTTCTGCAAAGGAGAGGAAATAAATTTGGGAAATAGTTTCGACAGCCATCGACGGGGGAGGCGTGAGGGGGGGACGGGTGTGGTTGTGTGCGCGTGGAGGTGGGCGTCGAATTTTTACAATTTGAGGCCTTTCAATGGGCGATCACTTCGTAGAACTCGGCGCGAATTCCGTTGCGTTTGATCGAGGAGGCGGCGGCGGCGGCGGAGGCCTGGCGAACGGGGCGGTGGCGGACGAGCTCGAGAAAAACATGTCGTGGGGCGATATCTCGAAAACACGTCGTCTGCCAATTCGTGTCAGACATTCTTGCGCCCGAGTCCGTCCGTCCGGCAGCCGCAGCCGCTGCCGATGCCTCGATGTCTGACGTCCGGCCGCCCCTCTGTCCGTCCACCCGCCTGTCTGCGTCCACTGCCCATCTGTCCGCGCGTCCGACTCGGATTCGCCGCCCGAGCGTCCGAGCCAACGTCTGTCTCTCTGTCGACCGCCTGGTTCTCCGTCCATCGCTCCGTCGCCTGGCTGTCGGCAGGTCCGCCGCCCATCCGGCCGGCCGTCCGTCAGTCGGTCTGTCTCGCGGCATTAAGTGGACAGATTCCTAATATCTCGATCCGACATTTGTGCGGGACTTCTGTCCGCGGGAGTTCATTAGCCTCGCGCCGCAGAGCCTGCCGCGAAGGACTTTCGGCGACGTTTCGTACAGAACGTTCTGCTATTTGTTGTTGCTGTGGTTGTGCCGCTGTTGGCAAGACATCTTGATTTATTTCGCACGCATTTCTGCCCTCACACTGGCCGCGCCGCTCGGCGGCGAATGCGGAAGCCCGAATACATTTTATTAATCGCCGGCCGCGCTCCCGCATGGGGCGCGCACTCGACGGACTCTTCCCAACCGCGGAGCGAATCAAGGCAGAAATGAAATGAACGCGAGCTGGCGGCGAACGGTCCCACTACGCGTCTCTCGCTCGGCAGTCGCCGTAAATTAGTCGCGAAATCGGGCGGGCAGCGGGTCCGCCCTGAGAGGCTCCGCCGATCGTCTTCCGGATCGACTTCGCCGTCCCTGCCCCGATGACTTGCTCGGCGCCACTGACTCCACAAGCGAACACTTCGCGCCTCTGAACAGACAGACCTGACCCCGGCCGCCGTCCCCCCGCCACCCACCGCCCTGGGTCCCTCCAATCGCCCGCCCATCTGTCCAGCTGTCCCCCAGCCGTCCAATTACTTCCATTAGATTGGGTCGACTCCGCCCTCCGCCCTCCGCGCCCCGAGCCCGACCTCGCCCACTCCCCACGCGTCCATTTGTCAGTCCGTCCGTCCGTCCGTCCCCTATCGGCCGGCATCGGCCGCGCTATTTGTGTCAATTGCATTGGGTGCAAATTAATCGCTTTGCATAACCGAGTTCAACGCCCGACACCCGCCGCTCCCGGCCCCGGTTGATTCGATCTGATCCACTTGGCTTCGATCCGACCGCGCGGCAGATTGAATTGAACTGAACCCCCGTCGAGGGGACCCGGCTGCAGTGATGTCATCTCGCTATCTCGCTCTGGCCATCTCGGTCGCCCCAGTTGCGCGGACTCGGCGCAGCCCGGCGCGACGCGGGTTCGAGAGTGCATTTCGGACACTGCCAGTCCGTCCGTCCATCGCAGAGCTGCTCATTTGCCCCGACCGAGCCCGGGCCCGTCCGTCAGTCCGTCAGTCCAACTGTCCGGCCCTCCGCCTCCCAGCTGGCCCGTCACCTCGGCCGCTGTCGGTGCCGTCGCTGCTGCTGGCCGTGCCATAAACCAAACTAGGTCAGTTCTCCATGCAACTCTTCGCTCGCACGAACAGCCCGGCGCCGTCCACAGCTCCAGACCAACCCGCCGTCCGCTCGCCGCCCCTCGGTCGCTTCCTGCAATTGGTCAACCAGTGCGGCGGCCCGTCCTGTCGCTGCTCCAGATGACTCCGGCTGGCCCCTGCCGCCCCTCCGCCGCGTTGCCAACCACTCGGCGGAGTGACAGGTTGTTGGTCGACTTCGGGCCTCGACTGTTGCTGCTGCTGCTGCTGCTGCTGGTGGTGACGACGTTGACGGCGATGGTGATGACGATGGCGGCGGCCATGGCGAGGTGGGTGTTGCTATTGTTGTTGTTGTGGCTGGCGTCGGCGTCGGCGTCGACGCCGTCACTTGCTCACGGATTATTTAAATGTTCGCCTCGCATGCGATTCGGAATTCGCCGCTGGCCCCATTTGAGGTCGTTCGTCGCCGGTCGCTCGGCCGCCTGCATTTGCATCTGCCTCCACACCTCCGCGGCAGCCACGCCCCTCGCTCGACCTCCCGCCGACCCTCCGCGTTCGGCTCGCGCCACCACCCCAACTCAGTACAATCGGTGGCGGCCGGGTCCGAAGTCGGCCGCCGCGCTTCGGGTGGCGCTTCTGCGGCCCCGGAGAAAGTTTCAATCATTTTTTCCGCTGCTGCTGCTGCTGTTGTTGTAGTTGCTATTGTTTTCGTTGCTGTTGCTGGTGTGTTTTTGTGACTGCGATTTCGTGGTTGTGTTTTTGTGATTCGGGTGTTGCCTTGTAGTTGTTGTTGTTCGGTTCATTCGTCCCTACCTCCCTCCGTCCTCCGTTCGTTTCTCTGTTTTTCTGTTTGTCTGTTTGTTTTCCATGTTCGCATTTTGCTTTTATGTTAAATTAGTTGTTAGTTTTGCTTGTTGTTGTTATAATTATTATGATTGTTATTGTTGTTGTTGTTGCTGTTGTTGCTTTTGCAATTCCCCACTGGAATCTGGAACGAGAATTTGCGTGCTCGTAAATGTTAACACAATTATTGATAGCCGTTGCTGCTGCCTCTGTTGTTGGTGTTGTTGTTGTTGTTGTTGGCGTTGTTGTTCTCGTATTTGCTGTTGCTGTTTATTTCTGTGGTTCTCATATTTTCATTGCTGCCGCTTTACTGTTGTTGCCTGCCATTCGAACGCCCACCTCCGCCCACCCCCCGACGACCAAATGCAGTGGCGCAATTTGCTTAAATTAGTTCGCTATGCCACGGTTGTTGTTGTTGACTGCGTCTTCTTGTTATTGTTGTTGTTGTTGTTGTTGGTCAATTAAAATTGTTTGACCGACTGAAACTGTTCAAGGGATCTTCACTCGCCCGATCGTCCGATCGTCGGTCGGTCGGTCGGTCGTTCGTTTCGCAGATTTCAAACAAAGTGCGATCGTTGATGTGCTCGCTGTTGTTGTTGTTGTTGTTGTTGTTGTTGTTGCTGTTGTTACTTGCAAAAATCGAAAAGCGTTTTAATTGTTTCATTGTCGTGCGTTGTTGTTGTGGCCGCCGCGCCACTTGTGCTCAGCGATTTGCCTACGACGGCGGCCCAGCCCGTGATTTCGTGCTCGTTCCACTTTTGTGCTACTGCTATTGGGGCGTTGTTTTTATTGTTGTTGTTGTTGCTTTTGTTATTTTCGTTACTTTGTATTTTCTATTTGGCATTTCGTTGTAATTGCCATTGCTATTGCTATTGCTATTGCTATTGTTGTTGTTGTTTTTGTGGCAATGTAGCTGCCTCCGTGGCTAATTTAGATTTATTGCAAGTTTTCGCTGCCTCCGCCGGCGTCGTCGTCGGCGTCGTGGCCGCCTCTGATCGAGCGGGAAGGTCGGCCAATGGTTCAAGACCCTCGCCCCTGGCCTCCCCTCCAACGCACCCCTGACCCGCCCCTCGGCGCCGCCCACGCCGTCGAGCGTGAAGCGCGAGGCCCGACGTCGGGCCTGCGGTGGACTGGCGCGGAGGCAGAGACGAGGCCTCCACTGGCTCCAGCGCCCCAGTTGCGCATCGCGGTTGATCAGCCGAGCCAGCGATCGATCGATCGATCGACGGAGCGACCGAGTCAACGCCCAGGCGCTGTCGTGTGCGCGTGACGTCAGGGGCGCCGGTGTCAACGAACGCTGCGGCTGGTGCCGGGGCCGGGGCTGGGGTGCGATTGACGACACCCGGCTGACTCCTGGGGTCAGCCGCTGGCGCGATCGATTGCGAGGCGACCGGCGACGGGGAGGAGGGAGACGAGGACGAGACCTCGGCTCGACTGGGAGCGTGGATGACGAATGACGATGGAGACGCGTTCGCGGAACCCCTCGATCTGGCGCGCCCAGCGGGCCGGGGGACCGGACGGGGGAGAGGGGAGCGCGGCGTGCCGGGGACCCACCTCGAGCGGGACCCCGAAGTCGGTCGGTTGCCCAATAAATTTCGGCGCAATCGACTTGTCGCCGAGTCCGAGTCCGAGCCGCAGCCGTCGAGAGAAAGGCAGCGAGCGAGGGAGGGAGAGCGGGAGAGCGGGAGGGGGGGGGCCGGGGGTTCGTGACAGTCGTGTGAACTGGGGCGCGCCATTAATTAGGAAATGTTTTTGACACACTTCTGTGTTTCACAAACCGCGGGCCGCACGGCGAAGAGCTCGAAAGCAACAACAACGAGCGGCTCCGGCGAGCGGCCGAACGAAAAATTATTTACTAAATCGTGCGCTGCTGATTTCGCGAATAGTTGTCGATTGTCGACGTCGCCGTCGCCGCCGCCGTCGTTCCACAATCAGCGACCACGGCGGCAGCCGCAGCCGGTGCCGCTGCCGCCGTCGCCGTCGTTATGTCACCAGCAATTTGGGTCAATTAACGCCCGAACGACACTGAACCGCGAGTGCAGCGCTGTAATTAAATGTGGCTAGGGGCGTGGCCAACCCGCCCCCGCGACCCCCACACGCCCGCGCCCCCATCTGGCCTGCCGCGGCTCGCGGCCACGTTCGCCGCGCTTCGCCCGGACGACTGGAGCCAGCCGTCGTCCGTCCGTCCGTCCGTCCGGCCGGCTGTGCGCGGTTTATCGGGCGCCGTCCGTCCGTCCGTTTATCTGCGCCTCTCCGCCGTCCCCCGCTGCCCCCCCCCCCCCTCTCTGTCTCTGTCCGTCCGTCGTCGTCCGTTTCATGCCTGTTTTCCCGGCGCATCTTTCTTTCTGTCCCACTTTCGCCCGGCGCCGCTCGTTTTCCAAGAAAGTCCGTCTCGCCTCTGCCCCGCCTCCCCCCCTCCCTCTCTCTCTCTCTCACGGTCTTTCTCCCTCCTCCCCTGTCGTTCGCCGGCTCTCGAGCGGCGGCTTCGCGATTCGTCGAATGCGCCGTGAAACGACGTACCAAATCCCCACTTTCGCCCGCTCCCCGCCCCTCTGGCCCTCTCTCGCTTCCTTCCCCCTCGCTGCCTCCGCCGGTCCCTCTCTCTTTTGGCTCCGCTCCGCTGTCTGACTTCTGTCTTTCTTCTGTCTTTCTTCAGTCTTTCTTCAGTCTTCCGTCTTCCTCTGCTCGGCTCGTCTCGTGCGCCGCGCGCTCGCATCGATTGGGACCAGTGGGTCAATGTTCAGCGGAGGCTGATAACGACCGCGGCCCAGTCTCTCTCCCTCTCCCTCTCTCTCTTTCCTCTCTCTTCTTGCGAACGGCCCTCCGTCCGTCCATCCGTTCATCCATCCGTCCATTCATCGTCCGCCGCCGGCTCCGTCCGCCTGGCCCTCGCGCGCTCGCCCCGAGCGCCGCCGAAGCCCGTCTTCGCCGTCGTCTCCGGCCCGACCAAGGGTTCGTCCGCCGGTCGTCCCTCCGTCTGTCCGCCGGTCGTCCCCCCGTCTGTCCGTCCGGCCGTCCGTCCGGCTATCGGCCCGCGGCCCCGACCCCGCGAACTGTTATAAAACCATTAGCGGTTACGGGTTCAGGGATCCGGAAAGAATTTTTCAGCTTCGATCTGTTTTTCCACGAACGCGATAACGACGTGGGGAGCGATGGGGGGGGGGGGGGGCAAGGAGGGGTTCCTGGCGGGGAGAGGCCAAGAGGGCTCGACAGCAGCAGGGCCAGAGGGAGCTTCCGTCTTCGGAAGTCCCCAAGTGGAGCTTTGGAGGGGCGGCCGCGGTCCCGAAACTCGGCCACGCGCGCTGACCTTTCGCCGCCTCCCCCTCGTGTCTGTGCCCCCCCCCCCCCCCTGCGTCTCCATCTCGCTCTCTCTGGAGGGTCTTCGCGTCTCATGACGGCGGCTCGGCCTCGGGTTTCGTCGGTGTGTGCCTCGCAAATGCGAGTAATTATATTTAATAACGGTTCTAATTGCAAAGTGGAGTAACTGACGTCTGCTCGTGGCTCGTCTGGCCTCGGCTCCCCTCGTCCCGCTCGGCTCTTGCTCCCGCTCGACCAGACAGCCAGGGGAAGTGGAGGGGGAGGGAGCCAGAGGAAGCAGGACGGCCTCATCTCGCCACTCACTCGACCTGCGAATTACGGCGAAGAAGCGTCTTCTGCCAACAGACTCACACACACACGGCCATCCACACAGATGCTCCAAC
Source organism: Coelopa pilipes (assembly GCA_947389925.1). Taxonomy (NCBI): domain Eukaryota; kingdom Metazoa; phylum Arthropoda; class Insecta; order Diptera; family Coelopidae; genus Coelopa; species Coelopa pilipes. Next base: position 42,168,986 of record OX376699.1, read on the forward strand.
GGGATGACGCCGCAGACAGCCGAGGAGTGGGCCAGAGAGACAGAGACAGAGAGAGAGGCGAGGGAGAGGCGAGGGGCACGGCTTAAACTGGGTTAAATTAAAGTCCGTAATTGGACGCCTTCAGAGAGCGTTAGAGGCGGAGGGCGGAGGACGGGGGCGCGGGGGAGCGGGAGGGGGATAGCGAGGGATGAGCGCTCAAGAGCGATGATTTAACTATTTTTAAAACGCCAACAACAACGACAACCCCAACTAGACGACGATAATAATGAGAAGAAGAAGAAGAAGAACAACAACAACGCCGACATGCCGATGAAAACACGCCGCGTTCAAGTCGCGCAGTTGTGCGAACGCGCCGACGTCTACGCAAATGAGCGGCCGCGATCGTTGACCCTCGGCCGGCGTCGCCGTCGGCGCCGACTGCGGCTGCGGCTGCGTGGCCTCGGTCTCGGCGAAGTTCTGCGATCTTCGGAGGCCGGGCAGCGGCGTCGCCGTCAGCGTTGGCGTCGGCGTCGACCGCTCGCCTGCCTCGAGCTGGACCTTGGGCCGCCATTTTGTCCTCGCTCGGATGCTTCTTCTAGCCTCAAGGCTCTCGCAGGTGTAAGCTTGCCACCAGCTACAGCAGCTACGACAGCAACAACAACTGCAGCCACTACTGCAGTGTTGAGTGTCCATAGTAATGGAAACAATAACATCTAAACGGGCGGCAACAACATAAAAAACAACAACAACAACGACGACGGCGACGTCGACTGCTGAAGCCAATTGAAGGATAGAAATAAATCATGTGCTCGGGTGAAGGTTTCGCCGCCATTTGCAAGCGACTGCATCCGAGGGCCGCGCGACTGCGGCGCCGACCGTGTGCGTGTGTGTGCAATGCGATTGCAGCTTTGTGAATGGAGTGCCTACGGGTGTTGTGTGTGTGCGTGTGCATAAATGAGTCAACTGTTCGTCGCCGCCTCTTGTCCTCTATTGCAATTTCTCACTTCGAAGTCTCTGCCGCTGTTGAATTTATTTGATGGGTTTTTATTTACTCTTCTATTTTGTTGCCTATTTTGCTGCACTTGTTTTCCTTCTCCTTTGCATTTTGATTTGTCTGGTGAATTTAATTTGTTTTCTTATTCCCATTACAAATGTTCATTTTATTACTGCATTTCGTCCACTGTATTAATTTTATTTTAAATGATTATTTTTGTGTTTTTGGTAGTTTTTTCCAACTTGTATTCCAACATTTCTTTTGCATTTATTTTAATTTCATTTCTCTGAAGTTCTTTATTGTTCATGGTTTAATTTTTTTTATTCATATTTTTCTCTGTTTTCCTTTAAATTATCTAGCAACTATTTTCGTTTTGCTTCAATTTCGCAATTGTAACATTTTCCCCTGATATCAATTATCTTTAGTTTCCATTATTTCTGCATCAATTGTTTGTCCAGATTTACAAAACATCTCGCCCTCTAATGTGTGTCCCTTGCTTGATTACGTAAATTTAATTTAATTACATTTGATTTCACAAGTTTTCGTTATCGTTTCCACTGCATTCGATTGCTTTGCGCTTCCACTGCACCGCATTCGCCTCGCGCCGGTTTCTCAGTTTTTCTCCCGCTCCCGTTTTTCTTCGCGGTCCTTGGAACCTAATTGAATTAGATTTCATTTCGCTCGCCTCGCACCTCTGCCTGTTGCCCTCTCGACCGACAGCGAGTGCCGGCGACGAGCGACGGAGTGGCCACCTCTGGACGAGGTCGCCGAATTGGCCGAGACCCGCTCAAGGGAGGCTGCCTCGAACCCTTGGGCCGCCAATTGGGCCTCCAACTGTCGACCCGGCCCGGGCTCGAACCCGGCTCCTCCCCGGCTGCACAAGCCGTTCTCTGCCCCTGCTCCTCGCCCAAGTCGGCCTGCTCCGCTTCCCCACTCCCTCTCTGCCCTCCCCTCCCCTAACCACCCCCTCTCTTCACTCGTCTGTTCCCCCTAGACCGCCAGGTCAACGATGCTTGCGGACCACTCGCCAAGGTTCGGCAACCCCGCCGTGCTCTGCCCCTCCTCCTCCTCCTCCTCCACCTGCTATTCCTCCTCCGCCCACGGAGGCCCACGATCGAGGTAACGGGCCACATAGAGCAGCTTCCGCGGAGGCAGCCGACGTCGAGTAGGAGACGGAGACGGAGACCGAGACGAACTCGGAGTCACCGGTGGAAGACGTAAGCATGATTTATAGGGGCTCGAGAAGACCGAGACCGAGGCCGAGGCCGAAGACCGGCCACGACAGCCAAGAGACCGCGCTAAGAAAACCAGAATGCCGAGAAGACGAAGTCCAGAAGACGGCCGCGATTAGAAGAAGACCGCGATTGGGAGCAGCCCGGGCGAAGACCGGAGAGGAGGGGGCGAATCAAACGCTCACGCATTGCGGGACCCCAGGGGCTCCGGGGAGGCGCCGAGGGCAGATATGCAAATTTTGAACTGACCTACATGACGGCAGCGACCGACGGCGGCCGTCGACAGCGCCAGCGCCGTCGCCATCGCCGTCAACCTCGACGCCAACGTCAGCCGAACGACCAACGACCAACGACCGACCACCGACGGTCGCTCGGAAGGCAGAGGAGGTGTCGGGAGCGAGACGAGGACGCGGGAGCCGACGACCCGTGGGTCTTCTTCGCTTCCCCGCCTTCCCGATTTCGGCGTTCTGGCTTCTTCTGACGGCGAGGTGCATTCGATTCAGTCGACGGCGGCTCCGATGGCGCGCTAATGAGAGACGCTGGTGACGCTGGTGACGCCGAGGCCGAGGCGATGAGGATGATAATGAAGGTGCAGATCGCGATGACGATGCCGTCGTCGTCGTCGTCGTGGTCGTCGTCGCCTTAACCTGACTAACATCTGGTCCGGGGCTGTGATTTGGCGCAGGTGACGGACGGCGATGACGATGACGATGTCGTTGTGGCTGATGTGGTGGCCCTTGTTGTTGTTGTGATTGATGGAGACGTTGCCGCGGTCGACGAGAGTCTCGTGCTCTCTCGCTCGCTCGCGACCATCAACAGCACAAAACTCGACTCGAATAGAGACAAAACCCGTCCCTTCCCCCGCCACCAGCCGACCATTCTATTTCCAATTTCATCGACTCTTTCGGCGTTAATGGGTTTATGCAAATTCCTCCATTGTTCCGTCGGCTGTGGTCGTTGTTGTTGCTGTTGTTGTTGCTGTTGCCGTGGCATTAACACATCGGCGGAGCGTCCGGCGTCCAGCCCAGCGAGTGCGAGCACTTGAGTGATGACCAGGGCGTGTGAAAGGCTTTCTCTGTCTCCCTCTCTCTCGATGGCCTCGCCCTCCCCGGCCATCGATGGCTGTTGCGCTTCCCATTCATTCTTTCGGCGACGGCGGACTGGCTGTCGTTGCTATCGTTGTTGTTGTTGTTGTTATCACGGGTCTTGTCATCACTGCTGTTGTTCTTGTTCTTGTTATTGTTCGTGTCGCTGTTTGTGCTGACACCGCGAGCCGCGCGGCCCAAATTCTTGTGGGTCCCGGCAGCCGCCTCGCCCGGGGCCAACCCAGATTTCGTCAGGCCGCGGCCCCACGACGTCGCCCGTCGACGATGCGATAATCACGCCGATCGCGGCAACAACGAGAAGGGCGGAGCGACGGTGAAGGCGACGACGACGACGACGACGGGCCGCCTCCGATGTACGTCGCCTGCAACCCACGGCCCCGAGCAACAGATGCCGGCAGCGCAGCAACAACTGGCCGAAAAGAGGCCGCGGGGCCGAGCGAAGAGAGGGAGAAGGAAAGGGAGAGAGACAGAGTGGGGGCCGGCGAAAAGGTCACTCGGTCTCGATGTCGGAGTCGATTAATTATCCGCTCGTCAAAGCGGTTCTTCAGCTGCCGCAGGGCGCGGCGCGGCTTTTGGGGTCGCCCGTGGCCGGAGCGGGGGACGTGGGCGAGTGGCAGGGGCGAGGGAGAGGGCGAGGGCGAGGGACAGCGGTCGAGGGACTCCGAGGCAGCGCTTGCGGTCACCGTTGCCACAGGCGGGTTCTTCGCCCAACCTGGTTCCCCGTGCCTGGTCCCTCGCCCCGAATCGCTCCGGCTTCCGGCACCGACCCACTCCATGCGAGAGGCCTCCGAGAGCCGTGCGCGCCGACTGACTCGCGCCGCCTCTGACTCCGCTCGGCGGTTGCTCCAGCGCCATCCGCCCGTCGTCCGTCCGTCCGTCCGGTGTCTGTGCGCGGCTCAACCTGGCCGTCGGCCCCACAGAGCCATCTTCGTCGGCAGCTCGCGTCGCGCGAGCAGCGAAGCGGGATGAACGACCTCGATTTGAATGGAGGGCCGGAGTCGGAGTCGGAGTCGTCGGCACTCGGCGCTCGCAGACCCGGACCACGGACCGTGGCCGGCCCTCGGTGCTGGGCGTGGGGTGCGGGTCGTTGGCACTCGGTCGCTGCCTCGGTCGCTGCCGCTGCTGGTGTCGCAGCCTCTGCCCCACCCCCTCCCTCCGCCGCTAATCGGAGCTGCTCGAGTCGGCGATGCCCACGACGCGCTGGCGCTGGCGCTGGCGACGACGTCACCCAGTTTTCGGCCTGATTCACCTTTTAGCACGCGTTGTTGTTGCGCGCCCCGGCCCGGGCTGGTCCGCTGGAGCCGCCTCCCGCCCCGCCGTGTCCCCCGCCCGGCCCGGCCTCGGCCCCTGCCCCTGCCCCAGCCGGTCACGGTCTGCTGGCGCATTTGGCTCCATTTAGATTAGATAAACATCTAAATGGGGTCATTTCATTTTCTCACCACTGCCCTGCGCCGGCCGCCACCTCGCCCGCTGCTCCCGCTCTCTCTCCCGCTCTCTCCCTCGCTCCCGGTGCATTCGTCGCATTCACGCGCGGGAACCGGCGGATGGCCCGGTTTTCAGTCGGTCGGCGCCCGGCGCGCTCGGCTGCGTTGCTGGTCGTGCTGTTGTTGTCGCTGTCGCTGTTGCTGCTGCTGCTGTAGTCTCTTCATTTGGTGTGGTGGAAGTTGTTGTTGTTGTTGCTGCTCTTTTAATTGCACTGGCTGCAGTCGTCCAAGTGTGGGCCGCCGCCGTGAGTGCCGACACCGTTGTCGGCGAGCGATTCCCATGAGCTCCCTCGTCGTCATCGCCATCACCACCGCCTCCATCACCGCGGCTCGCTGGCGGCGGCGGCCCGCGGTCGGATCTCGATCCAGAGCGAATGCGGGCCGTTTCCGCTGGAAAGTGGTTCCCATTGCGTTTCATTGAATTTCCCCGTTTCTGCTGCGCCGGCCGGCGATGCAGCCGCCGTTGCTGTTGCTGTTGCTTTTCGGCCGCGGCCGCGGCCCTCCAGTGCCGGGGCCCCCCTCGGTCGGACTCGCCGCGGGACTCCGAGGGGCGACGCCTCCGAAGGGCCCTCGCTGCGGCCCCTGGTGGGCTGGTGATGATGACCGCTGTCGCTGCTGGCGATGGTGGTGATGGTGACCTATTTGCGGCCCCGGCCCCCGCTGGCGGAAGCACGTGGGCTGCCCCGCTACTGCGACCCAGGGCCAGAGCCGCGCGAGACGGCTTTTGAGTCACTCGAGGTGTGCACTCGATCCAGAACCTGGTTCTTCGAGAGATCTGATGGCTGCATCGCACGTTCGCAGGCCGCGCTCTTGGATTTCTTGATTCTTTGAGAGTGGGTCGCATGAAACTGCGGGAGGTTTCTTTGGAGAGCCGAACGAGGGGAGTCTGAAGGAATCGTCAGGAAAATGCGCAAAGCGGTTGCGATCGAAGACCGCTTCGTTCCAAGGCTCTGCAGCGCGGATCAGGACGGCCAGTGAAGACCAGGCCACGAAGTCCCCGACCTGGCCGGGCCCTCAGTGGACCCGTGAATCGCCGCCCGGCGCCGACAGGGACGGACAGGTGTGCGTGTGGCGGGGTGTGCGGGGACGGTTGTGCGTGTGCGTGTGTGTGTGGCTGGCTTACGTTTGGCGCTCGGGCAGATGCTGTCGCAGAGGCGGCCGCTCGGCAGGTCGCGGGACTGCATGGCGGCGGCGGCGGCGGCGGCGGCGGCGGCGGGCGACGACTTGGGCTTGGTCGGCAGCGGGAGCGAGAGCGAAGTCCACATGGTGCAGATGGCCGTGGGTGTCCAGGGTGGCGCCGACAACGCGCGGGACGCGGCAGGACGAGGCGTCAGCGTCGGCGGCCGTGGGCGAGCGAAGGTCGCTGCAAAGGGTCGAAAAGCGCGCGAAACCCGAGCGGGCACCAGAAAAAACCGCCGCCAAATTCGCAAATTGCGAAAGTGTTTCGCGATTGTTTGACTGCTGCTGCTGCTGCTGCTTCCTCTTCTTCTTGGTATCGCCTCGTTCTGTCGGGTTTTTGTTTCGAGCCTTTTCGACGTTATCTCGGACGTGGTTGTTGTTGTTGGACGGGGGTGCCGTTGCTTTTACTTGGGCTGCTTTTGTTTTTTGCAAGTTGTACTTTGTCGTTGGTGTTGCTGTTGTTGTTGTTGTTGTTGCTGTTGTTGTTGTTCTTGCTTCGAGTGCAAATATTTAAATTGATCGATGCACTTCACTTCCTTTTCGCGTTTATTTTCACTGCGCGATAACGAGATTCCATTCACTTTTTCGCCACCTCCTCCCTCTCCCTTACCCTCCCTCGCCCCCCACTTATCGGTCTCCCCCGTGGAATTATTTATAATTATTTTGCTTTGTTTTGCCCGGTTGCCGATGTAAAATGCTAAATTTGGGCGCGAAGACCGACGCGAGGCGGCGACGGCGCTGATTTCGGGGCTGATGATGATGACGACGACGACGACGACGACGACGATGAGGTTGATGAGGTGATGTTGGTGGCGGTGGTGACAGGGCGGGGGCTGGGGCGGGCGGCGCGGCGACTCGAGGCTGTCGATTCGGCGGCCGAAAGTCACAATTTCGCATCAATAAAGGCGATGAATTCGCCGCTGTCGTTGTCGATGTCGTTGTTGTTGGTGGAGGTGATGCTGGCGCTGCTGCGGCTGCATTTGCTGATATTTAAATCAGCAACAGCAACAGCAACAGCAACAACAACATCGTCATCCAGAGCCATTGACACCAACAACCGCACGGCCAACAATAAAAATGGAAACAAATAAACAAAGTAAACAGAGGGACGACAACGACGACAACAACAACAATCCCGAGCGAAAAATGAGAAATTCCAACATTTATTCGTTCATTCGCAGCGACGTCTTCTTTGTGAGCGCTGTTGTTGTTGTTGTCGTTGCTGCTGCTGCTGCTGCATTTGTTGTTGGCTCTCGTTTCTTCCGCCTTCGACTCCCAGAAGCAGCAGCGGCCGAGAATTTCAGTAATTTTTGAGTCCGTCCGTCCGTCCGTCCGTCTGTGTGTGTGTTTGCTTGGGAGTGGCTGTGTGTGCGTCTGTGTGCTTCGAACTCCGGCCGCTACAAAGATACTCCATTTAGATAAGTGACAAATTCAATTAATTCGCCGACGGCGGACGGACGGACGGACGGACGGCTGGACGGACGAATAGACAGGCGGTCGTTAGAAACTAGAGCGAGCTCCCGTCTCTGCCGACGGAGATCGATGATCTGCGCGAATGCCTATCGCGGACAGATAGAACAACAACAACAACAACAACAACAAGCACGACAACGACTACGCCGAGCATGAGACCTGAACTGCTCTGATCGTCGGGCGACAGCGGCGGAGGCGTAGAAAAGAAGGGGCGGTTGAGGGGAGGAGGGAGAGGGAGACGGAAAGAGAGGGGGAGAGGGAGAGGGAGAGAGAGCGCAAGGCGATAAATTAGCAGGCTCCCGTCCCCCGCCGCCCCCGCCGACACCCGGGGCGGCGGTCGCGACGCCGATCGAGCGAGCGAGCGGCCGATCGATCTTTGGATGGATCCAGCGATTCGTCCCGGGTTATCGGAGCCATCGGCCGCGGTCGACCTTTCCCAAGCACTCCCTCCCTCCCTCTCCCCTCCCCCTCCTCCTCCTCCCCTCCTTCTCTCCTTCTCCCCCTTGCCCCGCTGCCCGGCCCCAACTGTTTGCACTTTCAATTCGGAGCCGCGGATTTCACGAAAACCCCAGTCAAGCCAGATAATTGAATAAGAACAACAACAACAACACCGCGATATACGCAAATTCCACCAGCACCCGCACCAGCAGCAGCAGCAGCAACAACAACACAAATACCAAATAAACATTAAAGAGCAACAGCAACAGCGGCAACAACAACGGCTCCTTCGCGTCGAGCGCCGATCGAAAGGGAAGCCAACAACAAAGCGGAGAAGTCAGAGCGAGGGAAGGGAGAGAGAGAGAGAGAGAGAGCGAGAGAGCGACAGAGCCAGAGAGCGGCTGCTGTTGTTGTCGTCATCGACGCACCGACGACGGCATCGCCGCGCCACCGACGACTTCGATCAACGACCGCATCCGAATCCGCGCCCGAGTCGAGTCCGAGTCGGAGCCGGGCCGAACCGGGCCGGGGCGCGCGGCGGCAGCGGAGGGGAGCGCGAGAGAGGGGCGGGGCGGGCGAGGGCGAGGGCGCGGCGGTCCCTCCGGTGGAAGGCGTGAATGAGTAATAAACAAAGTGCGAGTGACTGACTCCGATTTCTGCCGTCGCCGTCGCCGTCGCCGCGCCGCGCCGCGCCGCGCCGCTGCCGCCGGTGGCCGTTGAACTGGCGACGACGGCGATCGGCAGCCCCGGACCGTCTGCAGCGGAGGGGGGAGGAGGGGGGGAGCGGGGAAGGGCTGGGCGCGAGGGCAGCAACATCATAATCAGCCGGGCAGCAGCGAGCGCGCCAGCGACTTTATTTCCATGCGCTCGGCCCAGGAGCGGCGACGGACTCCGCGCGCAGCCGCTGCGGGAGGCGGCCGCGTCGACAGGGGGACGGGGCACGGGGCACGGGGACGGGGACGGACCACGATCCTGGATGGCCGTCCGTCCGAGGGCCGACCGAGGAATGTCTTCCTCTGACATGATTGGTTGCTTCCGCCGCAGCGTCGGGGCCGGCGCGACGGGCGCATCAATCACGGCCCCGGCGGGTGGGGGCGGCGACTCCTCGGGCGCAGCCGCCCGTGCCCTGAAACCGGTTGCTCCAGTGCGGGCAGGGTCGAGGCATCGTCGAGGGTCGGCGGTTGGGGGTTCGGGGTCGGGATTTAATTGACGATTTCTTCGCCTCGCTAATTGATCGCCGTCCAGCGCTTCCGCCTTCCACGGGCCGTCGGGACCCTGACCAGGCCGAACCGGCCGGATCGGGTCCGTCCGCCCCCCTCCTGCTCCGCCCTCCAAATCGCAATGAATGGCCGAGGCTGCCTCGGCCGCGTCTCGCCTCGCCTCCGTCCCTTCCGCCGCAGTCGGAACCCGACTCTTCCCACTGGCGGCCTGCCGGACCTGCTGAGCCTCGCCATCGTGTCGTCGTCGTCGTCGTCGTCGTCACAATCCAGTTTGGCGAGTCCGGCCCGGCCCGGTCCGCCCGTCCCCCCTTCCCTCGATTTCGATTTCGTTCCTGTCGTCATCCCCACGACGAGTCCACGGCGACGACGAGCTGCAGCGACGTCGAGGACGGAGACGCCGCCGCCGACTGCGGCGCGCGCCGCGCTGTGATTTTCCAGTTATAATAATCAGCGAAATAAAGAGTTCATTCGCTCCGCCGACCGCCGACTGGCGACCGTCGACTGGCGACTGGCGGAGGGCCAGAAGAGTTCGGTTCGGTTCAGCGCGAGCCGAGCCGAGCCGAGCCGAGCCGAGCCGCACCGAGTGGAGTCGAGCGATGCGACGGGGCTCCTGCGACTCCGCGGCTGCCGCCTGCTCTCGCCCTCGGCCGCTCTCGTCTCCTGCACCCGATTCCCGTCTCCCCTCCCGCTCCTCCTCTCCTCCCTCGCTCCGACTCGTCGTGACTTCGGCCGTGCACTCGTTGTGGCCGTTGTTGCTGTGTCGCCATTCAAATGTTGTTGCCGTGGGATCTCGAAGGAGGGTCGCCTTCTCGCCGCGACAACAACAACAGCGACTGCACCACACCAGCCACGACAGCAACGACGACGACGACGACGACGACGAAAACAATGCACAGCGCCGCAGCCGACGCCGCCGCCGCCGCCGTTGCATAGTTCGTTGATCGCATCGCGTCCGAGGATCGCTCGGGCCCCCGACTCTGCCTGGAGGCAGACTCGAGTCGCCGAGGGACCCGCTCCGACCCTCGCGTCGATCGCGCCCCGCCGCGGACGTGACGCGACTCGAGGCGAGGCGAGCCCTGCCTCTCGCGCGTCCTCTTCGCCTCCTCTCCCTCTCCCCGTCCTCCGCCGAGGTTGGCGATCAGCTGCTTTTGGCAATCGCGCGTTCCCTTTCGCTCTCGCTCGGCCGCTTCACGACGGCCCGACGGCCCGAGTGGCCGGCGACGGCGACGGCGACGACGTCGGCTCTTATGCTCCGGCGCGAGGCGGAGTCGCAAATTGAGAGAGCGGGCGGAGGGCGAGAGGGCGAGAGGGTGTGAGGAGTGCAGAACGAGGGCCGACTAGGGGAGGGAAGGGGAGGGGAGAAGAAGAAGACTTCGCACTCGAGTGCGACGACGGCCGAGGGACCCCAAGTGTCAATGCACTTGTTTGCGCGCCGCCGCCGCCGCCGCTGCCCGCGTCCGCCCCGGGCGCTTCGACTGGCGCGTCTTCTCCCTGCCCCCCCGTCCCCCCGTCCCCCCGTCCCCCCGTCCCCCTCCTGCCGCCTCGACTCGGTCGACTCGGTGCGGATCGGTTCAGGGTCCCCTTGCGACTGCCGTGGCTCGGTTCAATCCTTTTCACTCGACGACCGGCGTCGGGCGTCGGGCGCGAGGCGTCTCCAGAGACGTTCGACGTCCTCTGCTTGTTGTTGGTGGTCGTTGTCGTTTGTGTTTGCCGTTGTTGTTGCGGTTGTTGCAATGTTGCTGCCAGTTGTTGCTTTTGTTTTCGGAGCTCGTCGCGTTGCTGCTGCTGCTGCTTCTTTGTTGCCCTGTCCGCACTCGTCGTCGTCGGGCGCTGCAGTTGGGGAAGCGACGCGGCCGCCGACCCCCTCCCCCTGTCTGCCTCTGCCCCTCTCCCTCCCCCACGCGCGCCCTCGAGTTCACCGCCGGCTGCTCTCGGCCTGGCGACCCCCGCCCCCGGCACCGAGTTCACTCGCGAGTCCGCGCCCTGGCCCCCGGCACCGTCGCCGACGCGTCTCCGCCTCTCAGGCCGCCGATCGCGTTCGCACCTCGCCCGCCATCTGGGTCGAGGGTGCCCGCGGGCGCCTCCGGTCCGTGGGTCGCCGTTCTCGCCTCGCGCCTCTCGAACCCCGGTTCGACGCCGGCCGCCCCGCAACGCTCTGACGGAGCGCGCTCGAGGGCCTCGTTAAGCGGCCTCACGAGCCCGGCCGCGAGACGCCGCCCTCGATGGCGACGGCGACGGCGACGGCGATGCCGATGGCTCGTGATTGATGAGTGGATTCCGAGCGTGCCGCTCTTGCACTCCCCCACCTCTCGGCCCCTGCCCTGGCACTCCTCGGACGCCCGGAGAGACCGAGGCGGGAGGCGGGCGCGGGTGGCCGCAGCGACCTCCAGAGGCTGCTCGCCGGCCTCCTCGGCTGCCGTCGGGCGAGGAATTCCGGGGAATCTGATTAGAGCGACGCCCACGGCCCGGCCCGACCCGGCCCGGCCCGGCCTCAGCCGTCGTCGTTCGATCGCCCGAAGAGTTCCCGAGAAAAGCGTGTCAAAGAGCGGCGGCCCGGGGCGGCGGGGCGAGGGCGACGCGACACGCGAGAGCGAGCGGCGACGGGCGCGGACGGGGACGGGGCAGAAACAGAAATATGTAGGTCAATAATGCGATGAAAAGAAAACCCGAGCGAACCGAGCCGGGGCCGGGCGAAGCGAGCGGCGATGGGGAGGGGGCGGGGCGTCTCTGGAAACACAGCCGAACCGCAAGAGGCGCAGAAGAGGCAGCTGCGACCAGAGGCGATGACGAGGCGAAGAGCGGGAGGAGGAGGAGGCGGCGAAGGCGATGCTGGCGGCGAGGAAGCAGGCGGTGGTCGGGGCAGTGCGGGGAGCTGCAGACGACGAACCCGAATCCGTCGGACCCGCTGCCGGGTCGGGCAGCGGAGCGCGGGCCGCAGGTGGAGCCGGCGTCAGTCAGCGCGTCCACGGCCAGGGCGACGGCGACGCCGACGACGACGACGACGACGAGCCTGATTCGAGCTGAACCCGAGGAATGCGCGCTGGTTCTCGGCGGACGCACGGGCGCCGCGTCGCCGGGTTTCGGGCCAGCCGCAGCCGCAGCCGCAGATACAGAAACGGAGGCAGAGGCAGAGGCAGAGGCCGAGACAGAGGAAGTTCTTGGGCACTTGAGGCGGGTCGCGTGGCGGCGAAGGTCAAAGGGTTCGCCTCCGCCCACGGGTAGACACCTCGGCTGTGTATCCGCTGGATGCCTGTTGGACGGGCCCGGCTCGGGCGAGGGCGGGTCCCGGGCCGGGCCCTCGGTGACTGCGGGCCCGTGCGTGTGCGTGTGTGTGTGCGTTCGTATCTGCCTGAGGTCGCTCGTTGGATGCCGGAGCCACGGAGATGTGGCCGGCGTCGTCGCTGGTGCGCGCTCTGGGGTTGTTGTTGTTGTTTCGCTCGACGCTCGAAGCGACTCGAAATCGGTTCGGAGCAGGGAGAGAGGGAGCGAGAGGGCAATATCCGCCGGCACTCGCGACCCCCCCCCCCTTCTCGGCCCCCACCCTGCGACCCCCAGGCCTTGAACTCGGATTCGTCGCATTCGCCGTTGGCCACTTGAGTCGTTGTTGTTGTGTTTTTACTACGACTGCCGTTGCCTTAGCGGTATCACCACCCATTCCCCCCCCCCCGCCCTCTGCTCGCTATCCCGTTAACCCCGGTTCATCTCGCGCTCTCCCTCCCTCCGTCGCCCCCTCCGCGCCGTGTTCCCGGCTCGTCGGTCGCTCGCGCGGTGGCGGGCCGAGGCACATCCGAGTATCCGGCAGTCACTCGCCCGAGGGCGCCGCCGAGCGGGTCTCGGTTCCGCGCCGCTGGTCGCCGGCGGTCGGCGGCCGGCGCTCGAGTTGAGCCCGGCTCGCCTCGCCTCGCCTCGACGGCTCCGCGAGCCCCGCCGTCAGGTGGCGGCGCTTCCTCCTCTTCCTCTTCTTCGCCGCCTCCTCTTCGCCTTCTTCTAGGTGTTGCGGTGTGGTGGTTCTTCTTCTTCTTCCTCTTCTTCTTCCTCTTCCTCTTCTCGCTCGCCTTCATTGATATGTAACTGTCGCGCGTTTCTTCCGCGGACCAGCCGATTGTTGTCGATGTTGTTGTTGTTGTTGTTGTTGTCGTTGTCGTTGCCCTGAATACGGCCTGCCTGCGTGTGGCTGGGGCCGCTCCACCGACCGACGACCTTGAACTGCTCGAGTCCCAAAAACCATTGCCAACAACAACACATCGAAATACGAAAATTCGAACGCTTTTTTGTTTCTCCCATCATGGCTGCTGTTGCTGCTGTCGTTGTTGTTGTTGTTGTTGCTGTTGTTGCTGCCCCATCACCGAGTGGGGCCGCGAATAGCGTGGGCCACGCGTGTGTGCGTGTGCGTGTCTCTGTATCTTTGTATCTATGCGGAATATCAAATTTCATGCGTAACAGCGACAGCGCCTCGATTCTGTTGTTCTTGTTGTTGTTGTTGTTATTGTTGTTGCTATTGCTGTAGTTTCTGTTATCGCTCGCACATTTCGATACCGTTATTGTTGTAGTGGTTCCTGTTCTTGTTCTTGTTGTTGCTGTTGTTGTTGCTGCTAATGATAGTGATTTTTGTTGCTCTCGCGTTCCTGTCGCTGATATGGCTATCGTGGCTGCTGCTGTTGCTGTTGTAATTTCTTGTTGTTGTAGTATCTTGCTAAATTGTTTTTGTTGTCGTTGTTTTTGTTGTTGTTGTTGTTGTGGTTGCTGTTGTTGTTGCTGGGCCTGCTGTTGCGAATATGTTTGCTAAAGTAAGTCAATGTTTGCTAATTTTATTATTGCCGCTGCCGCTGCCGCTGCCGCTGATGTTGCTCATGCTGTGGTGGTTGTTGTTGTTGTGGTTGTTGTTGTGCTGGCCATTGTGGCGAATCGTTGTTGTTGCACTTTATTATTCATGCTGCTGCTCGCAAGGACACGAGCAAAAAACCAAATGCTAATGAACTTTGAAAATACGCCCTCCTTCACCCCGACCCCTCCCGCCCATCGCCCTGTCTCCCTCGCTCACACTCTCTCGCCGCTTATCGCCGTCGCTGCTTCTGCTTCTGCCTTTGCTTCCCCTTCTCCGCCCGACCGTTTCTTCTTCCTGATTTTTGCTGCCGCTCCTCCGCCGCCGCCGCCGCCTCCGCCTCGTCCAATTTGGCACATGAGGGCCCCACTGTTGTTGTTGTTGTTGTTGTTGGGGGCTTCTTTGCTGTTGGTCGTCGGCCTCAAGACCTGGCTCGGAATTTAAAGAGCCTCGGCGAGGCGCGGGAGCGAGCGAGACGGCGACAGCGACAGCGAGGTGCGGAGGCGGCCGGCGGTCGGCGGTCGGCGGTCGTTGATCGGACAGGTTCTCGTTCTCGTCAGTCGTTGTTGTTGTTCCTGTTGTTGTTCCCTTGTTGTTGTGTCGCTGCCCAGGCCTGCGAGTCCGCGGCCGCGGCCGCGACCGCGACGTGAAATCGAAAGCGACTCCGAGGCGGAAGCAGAAAGTTTCGTTTTCGCCCTGGCTCCCGAGCCCGACCCGAGCCGAGGCCCATCCGAGGGGGGCCCGAAACCCACGCCCGCCCCTCGCCACCTGGTCCCGCACTTCCGGAACCCCGAAGCCCGCCAGGAGCGAAGAAGAACGAGAAGATCTCGACGTCCCACTCGAGGGGAAGGGGCGAAGAGGGAGGGGCCAGGGGTCCATCGACCTTTTGGCTCCGCCGCCGAGCAGGCTGAGGGCGACCGAGGGAGCGAGGAGCGAGCGAGAGGGCGCGCTCGAGTCGCATTCGCAGAAACCGCGTTCGCTGCTGCTCTTCTTCTACTTCTGGCTTACTTACACGACGTCGCTGGTGGAGTTGTTGTTGTTGTTGCTGTTGTTGCTGTTGTTGCTGTCGCTGCTGGTGCTGGCCGCGATTCGTGAATGCAAATCGTGTGCAACATGCGGAGGACCGGCGGTCGGACGGTCGGACGGACGGACGGATTGAGGACGAAAGGCTTTGATTGGGAGTTAGTTTGACTTGGTGTTGTTGTTGTTGCTGCTGCTGTTTGTTGCACTATCTGCTGTTGTTGTTGTCACAGGGAATGCAGCACACACACACTCACACACACGGGCACTGGCCCACACACACACACACACTCGCACACACAGGGCACTCGAGGACGGTCTCGGCCGACCGAGCGGCTCCGCGCGGTTTCTTCGAAAGCCCTTCCTCGGAGGGGCGCGGGGCGAGGGGCGAGGGCGACGAGGGTCGGTGGGCATCGGCGCTCGTCGGAAGGGCTTCGAATTTATTCACTTATTCTTCTTCTTCTTCTCTCCCCGCCCTCCTCGCTCTGGCTCTCGTGAATTTTTCTCTTACACTTTTCAGCACTTGGACGTTTGCTGTCTTTGTTGTTGTTGTTGTTGTTGTTGTTGCTGTGGTTGCTTTTGCGCTATCAAAGTAACAAATTTTTCGTATTGTTGTTGTTGTTTCTGCTATTTTCGAGCGATTTTCAATTCAAATCACGGCGACTTCGACAACGCCGTCGTCGTCTCGCGCTTTTCGCGTCGGACCCGCGGACCAGGCCAGCCGGGGGGAGGGGGGCGGTGGGGGGCAGGACGTTGTTGTTGTTGACTCGGTCCGCGGAAGCTGGACCGAGCGGGCTCAGGTGGAGCCGATGGATGGAGGGAGTTGGCTGGGCCCGGCCGCAGGTCGAGACCCCGAGGCCTGGGAAGGAGCAGATGATCACCTTGGAACCGATGGACTCCGATGGGCCGCCGGCGAGGCGGCTGCAGCTGGCTGGAAGCGGCGGGACTCCGGGGGCTGCTGCGTGGGCCTCGGACGCTTCGCTGCGGGCCGGGTTCCGGTGGAGGACGGTGGAAAGCGGTGGAACTGCGGGACACCGGAAAATCGGTGGAACTGCGCGAAGTCCGCGGCACTTGGCGAGGCCCGGTGAACACTTCGGTGGAGGCGCGACTCGACGCGAGCCGTGGCCGATGAGCGGTGGACCGGTGGGGCGACGGGTGTCGAGCGAGCGGGCGAACAGGGACGAGAACGTGAACGTGAACGCGAACGTGGAGCGGACGAGCGACGAGCGCGTGCCGCCTGCCTCGGGATTCGGAAGATAACTGCGAACGCCGAGCGGCGGCCGTCGCGTTCCGTCCAGTCGAGCCGAGCGGAGCGAGTCGCAGCCGACGGCGGCGCAGCGTCGACGGCGCAGAGCAGCCGAGGCGAGGCAGCGACGGCGAGAGAAGCAACAGAAACAGCAACAACGACGCCGACGCCGACGTCGCCGAGACCGAGTGGGCTCGTGTTGGCGCAGCCGACGAGAGAGCGGCGGTCGGCGCCGAGAGCGCGAGAGGCCGCAGAGCGAGAGCGACGGCGAAACTGAACGAACGAACAAACGAACGAACGACCGCTGGGCGAGCGAGGCCCAGCGAGTGAGTGCGAGAGCGAGCGAGCGGTTCGTGCTCGACTCGGTCTCGGTCTTGCGCTCGCGCTCGTTTTCGCGCTGCTGCTCGTGCTCGTGGCCGTGCTCGTGCTGGTGCTGGTGCTGGTGCTCGGTTCAAGGGAGGGCCGGGGGAAGAGGAAGAGAGGCGGCGCACGCGACTTCGGGCTCGGGCTCGGGCTCGGATGCGGATACGGATACAACAACAGCTGGTGGGTCGCGGCGGCCGCAGGTGCCGCTGCCGCGCCTCTGTCCGGATACACTTCGGCCCGCGGCTCGCTCTGCCCCTCCCCCCCCCCCTCCACGTCCTCTTCTTCTTCTTCGCTCGGG
Source organism: Coelopa pilipes (assembly GCA_947389925.1). Lineage (NCBI taxonomy): Eukaryota > Metazoa > Arthropoda > Insecta > Diptera > Coelopidae > Coelopa > Coelopa pilipes. Next base: position 42,185,843 of record OX376699.1, read on the forward strand.
TACACACAGATGCAGCGGCGCTTGCAGTGGGAGCCGCGCCAGGAACAAAAACAGAGAGCGGCCGGGAGAGAGCGAACGAGCGGGAGCGCGGCGAGGGGCCGAGGGAGGGAGAGAGGGAGGGAGGGAGCGCGGGGGAAGAGCGAGTGAGAGGGATTTTGAGAACAAAACAGTCGCGCGATCCGCGGACCCGAATCCGAATCCGAATCCGATTCCGTTGCGCAAACTGGCCTCTCGTCACTCTCCGTCCCGCTCGCACCCCTCGTCAGCTCGAGCGACGCCGCCAGTCCCAGTTCGTCCGTGTGTGTGTGTGTGTGTGTGTGTGTGAGTCGTCGGCGTCTAATGGAGAAATAGTTGCAGCAACACCGAGGCGGCGGCGGCGGCGGCTGCACCAGCAAATGCAACAACAGCAGCAGCAACACTGGCTGCGTCGCCAACGCGCCAGCAAAAACAATACAACAATTCAACAGCAACAACAACCATTGCAACAACAATTGCAACAACAGTTGCAGCAACACGTCGCTTGCAGTTCGGTATACCTGCTGATGTTGCTGCTGTTGTTGTTGCTGTTGTTGTGTTGCCCACAACCGCATTTGTTGCTGGTTTGGTTTTTGTTGCTATGCTATTCTTGTTATTGTTGTTATTGTTGTGTTTCTCTATTTCCAAATTTCGTTATGCCATCGCACACACACACACACACACACCACACTGACTCACACACACACACACACGCCCGTGCTTGGCCCCAGCTCCGTGGCTCCAAGAGATGGCGCTCAAGATGGCGGATGCATTGCATTAGTTGTTGTTATTGCTGCTGTTGCTATACTTCTCTTTCTTCCATTTATTGCTCGCTTATGTTGCTGTTGCTGTTGTTGCTGTTGCTGTGGTTATGTAACCGGTCTTTGCTGTAAATGTCGGTGTCGCTCTCGTTGTTGTTGTCGCTCTCGATGTTGTTGTTGTTGTTGTTGTTGTTGTGAAATGGTCCAAATGCTAGGCTGCGACTTCCCAAATAAGGAAATGCCTTCGTCTCGAGAGATTTCTTTCGAAATTCGCCGAATGCCGCTCAGCAATGAGAACAAAACCAACAAAACCAACAACAGCAACTATAGCAACTGCAGCAACAACAACAACAACACAACCCCGACGACGACCGCAGCTTTTCCTACTTCTGCAGTCCGTCCAGCGCCGAGCTCCTTTCACCAGCGGCCACAACAACAACGGCAACAACCTCAATATCGACAGCGACGCCCCAATCAGCGACCGATCGGGCCGGGCCAGGGACCCTCGGGCGGGCCCTGGAGAGTCCAGGCGAGGCCTCGAGGCAGGGAAATTTCTCAATGAAGATTCCTGGGCGAAGCCTCCGGCCGCTGGCTCCAGGGGCGCCTCGGGCCAGGGCGAGTGGTGCAGGCCGAGACTTCCGGGAGCGCGACCGGGTCCCGAGCCGTCCGCAAGTACTCGAGTCGCGCCAACGCCTCCGACGCCGACTCCGACGCCCCGAGGCCGCGCCGGCGACTCGCCCTCGTCCCTCGTCCTGCCGCCGCCCGCCGCTCGGCCGGCCCACTCAGCGGGCACGGTTGGGCTCGCGCCGCGCGGCCGCCACGCGCTCGTTAAATTCCTCACTTCGGGGCAAACGCCTCGTTTCCTTGGGCCGCGGTCCCTCCGTCCGTCGCCTCCTGTCGCCCCGTCGCTCTGTCTGTCCGTGGTTCCTCCGACCCCCGTCCGTCCGTCCCTGTTTATTTATGTCTTTCGCGCCTGCCTCGGCGTCCCCTTGAGTGCATTGTCGTGAAATGTGAAGCGTGAACGGCGTAATTTGCATTTACCTCGAGTGGGCCGCGCCCCCTGCCGCCCCTTCTCCTATTCCTCCCGCGGCCTCCGCCTTCGCCGCCTTCCGCGGCCTCCGCCTTCGCCGCCTTCCGCGCTGCACGGCCCAACCTCGCATGCGAAACCGCCTCGGAAGTCGCCGCGGCGCGGGAGGCCGACGGCATCGCGTGGGCGGCGCCTTCGGGTTGAACTCGTCCAACCGGAAGTTCAAAGGTCACCAGGCGGTCGCCGGCAGTCGTCGGCGGTCGGCGGGCGAGGGAGTGCGGGAGAGGTGGAGGTTGAGGGAGGGAGGGCGGCGACCACGGCCAACGCTCGCTCAATGCCTCGCTCGCTTTCCAAGTTTCTCCAGGCGACTTTTTCTGAGTCGTCTCGATGTCTCCTGCCACCAGTTCATCCATCCCGCGACTTCCATCGATTAGCAGTTTTAATCCTCTCCCTCTATCTCTCTCTCCCACCCTCTCCCTCCCTCTTCCCTCTCTATCATTCCTCTGGCCCTCGTCCTCCTCTCGGCTCCTCGTCGAAGCGACTCCGGCGTCTTCGCCGTTCGTCTCGCGCCCGCCCTTTCACTTTCCTCGCGCATTCCCCACCCACTCTCACCGTCTTCCCTCTCCGTCCCACACTCCTCCGCCCCTTCGCCCCCGCTCCCTCTCGCCTCGGCCGCCGTGGCCAAGCGGGCGATTGGATGAGAAACCGTCGGCGATGCGATTAAGGCGGAAGTGGCTGAGGTGCTTCCACAAGCAGCAGCAACAACACATCGCCCCAACAACCACAGCAGTGACAATCGCACTTGCAACCCCTACCCCAGCCCCAGCCCCACCCCTGGACAAAGACACCAATTAAAGCCACAACAACAACAGCAACCTCCGTCGCTCGTCTTCCTGTCGCCTTCGCTACCGTCGTCGTCCGCGTCCGTCCGTCCTGCTGTCCATCCACCAGGGAGCTGCCTGTCGAGCCACGGCGGCCCCTGCGCTTTTCCAGCCCCCCGCCTACCGACGACAACAACAGCAACAACAACAACAACAACAATGCGAACAACAGCCCCTGTGGCCTTTGACTTGTGCATTGCGTAAAATTCACTTTTCATTCTTTCGTCTTCTGCCGTCCGTCGTCCGTCGCCTGTCGCCTGTCACCTGTCGCTGTCTCGCTCGCTCCTTCGATGCTGATGATGAGATGTTGTTGTTGTCGGTGACATTTTGAGACGCAGCGGGGCTGTTGTTGTTGCTGCGCCCCGCTGTCGTCGTCGTCGACGTCGTCGCCACTTCTTCGCGTTGATTGGCTTCGTTTTGTCCATCCTTCGTCCGTCCGTCCGTCCGTCCGTCCGTCCGTCCACGTGTCCGCCCCCGTCCGTCGCTGCCTGTCTGAGGCCCGCCGTGGTCCCTCCGTCACCTCTCCCTCTCCGCCCCGCCCCATCGCGTCCTCCCGCCCTCCGCCGGCAGCTCGTCTGAGGCGAAAACAATCAGCGAAAGGTCAACGAATTCCCATCCGCCGGCGTCGCGGCTGGCGGGAGGGAGGGAGGAAGCGGCAGAAACCAGTGCGGCTTCAGGAGTCGCTCCCTCTCGCTCTCGCTCTCGCGCTCCGTCCTTCCCGCTGCCGCCGCGGAGGCGAGGCGGAGGAGACGCAGAAGGAAGCGAAGTAACTGTTGCATGAAAAGATCGTCGACGGCGGGGTGGCTGCGGTTGCTGTTGTTGTTGCTGTTGCTGTTGCTGGTCGCTTGCTTGTTGCATGTTGCGGTGCATGAGTAACAGTTGTTGTTGTTGTTGCTGCTGCCGTCGTCCGCGGCTCCTCCTCGCGCTCGCGCTCACGCTCGCCGCTGCGTTTGTTGCCGTTATTATGATTGTTGGTATTATTGCACATTATGCACTGTTGTTGTTGTTGCTGTTGTTGCTGCTTGTGCTCTTCCTCCTTCCGCCGCTGTCAATTTGTATCATTTCTCCTTCGCCTTCTCCTTCGCCTTCTCCTTCGTCTTCTCCTCCTCCTCCTCCTCCCTTTCCTTCCTCGTCTCTCTTCCTCCGCCTCGGTGCCGACCATCGACGACTCTGTTCTGCTCCCCGTTCGCCCCCCCCCCCCTCCTCCCTTCCGCTTCTCCAGCGCGTCTCGTCTCGCTTTCGCTCCCTTTCGGTTTCGCTCACTTTTCACGTGTGGATGGCCGCGGATGACGTTGTTGTGGTTGCTGTTGCTGTTGCTCTTATTTTTTGTTGCTTCTTGTTGTGCTTCCTCCCTTCATCTTCATCTTCGCCACCGCCATCATCATCAACATCGTCAACATCGTCATGATCTCCATCGTCGTCGTCGACGTCGACGTCGACGTCGGACTAACGGCGTCGCCCCATCGTACGGGGGACGCCTTCGTCCAGCCGTTGTCGTTGTTGTTGTTGTTGTTGCTGCTGCTGTTGGTGTTGCCGTCTCCCATCGCATCGTCGCGCCTTCCGGGTTGTCCTCTCCCCTCTCTTTCTCTCCGATGACTGACCAAGAGGCAGGGTGAATGGGAGAGAGAGAGAGAGAGGGCGAGAGCCGTTGGTCGCTCGCTCGCCTGCTCCGTGGGAACTTTCACTGCGGCAACGACCACGGCAACAACAACAACAACAACAACAACGACGACGACGACCACAAAAAACCACAACAACAGCTGCTGCACCAGGAAGCGGCCGAGTCGAACCAGACGACGACGACGACGACGACGACGGACCGACCGGACCGGAAGATTCCGATCTGCGGTCACGATCGCCCTGCGTGGACCCCGGCTAACGGACTTTTCTCAATTGGCCAGGAGCAGGGGGGGGGGGCACAGGCTGGTGTTGTTGGAGCCGCCGATGGAGGCAGTGAGCGAACGTGGTGGAAGGGGGAGGAGGAGGCCGAGGGGAGAGACTCGCTCGGTCTCCTTCTCACTTTCACGTCTCGCCCGCCTCCCAGGCCTGCCTCGTCCCCTGCTGCCCACTCGTTCTCCCCCCGCATCGCACCGAGGCGGCGCACGCCGAGCGAGTCCTGCTCCAGACGCCAGGCTCTCCCTCCCTGGCTCCCGCTCCCGCCAGCGCGAAATCGGGAGTGGCGGCAAAGGCGGGGCGGAGGAGGGCGAGGGCAGGACATGGACGCGGGGCCCGGGGCTGCGGGTGGCGCGAACGTTGGCCACGCGATCGGCCGCGCTGACAGCAACAGCAGCAGCAACTGCGGCCGTGATAGCCGCGAGCAACGGATGCCCAGCAGCGGCAACAACAATTGCAACAACCACAACAACAACAACGGGCAGGCGACAGGCCCTGCAGCACGACCAGGAAATTGATTAACGACGAACTGCGTTGTTGCCGCTGTCGCCGCTGCTGTTGCTGTCACTGGCGCTGCCGCCGCGGGTTATGTTGGCGATGTTACTCACAACAACAACAACAACAACAACAACAGCAACCACGACAACATCACCGCCAGCCCACTCTCTCCCACAGACGGGGACGGCGCAGGCCACGGCGAGGGCGAGGACGAGGGGCGGAAAGTTTCGCTTTCGCATGTGTTGCTCGGCGTCTTCCGAGCGACTCCGGGACTCGACGACGCGGCCAGCGCAGCAACAACGACCGCAGCATTATCAGCCGGGCGAGGGGAAGGGGTGGTGGGGGAAAGAGCGAGAGCGGGAGCAACAACAACAACAGCAACCCTCGACGCAACGCAGACGACGCAGTGCGTTCGTTGACCTGCCCCGAGACGTCAGACAGCGAGTGGACTCAGACGCGTTGTTGTAGCTGCTGTTGTGTTGCCGTCGTTGTTGTTGTTGTTGTTGTTGCTGTCGGTGTGCTGTTGCCCGGGCGGAGCGAGTCGTCGCCGTCGTTTTGTTCCGTCTGCCGCTACGCCGTCACCGGCCCGGCTGCTGTCGATGTCGCCGGAGTTCAGCAGACGCAGTGCGTGGCCGAGCCGCAGCCCTCCTCGGTCCTCTCGGTTGCCGCAGGCGAGGGCGAGTGGTCGAGGGGCAGGCGGAGGGTTCGCGTTGATCAAGGAGGGCACGGAATTTGGAGATCTTCCGCTGATGGTGTAAAAAACTGCGCTGCAGATGGACCCTGAATGGCAGGGGAGTCGATTTGGAAACGGTGGTGGTTCGCAGGGCCCTGGCGGAGACCGCGAGTCAACGGCGCCTTCAGGAGGCCGGCTTGATTACGGAGGGATTGAGTTCTATCGATTCGTCTTGTACTTTCCAATGTTTAAAGCAGACGATGGAAGTCAATCCAGCCTTAGCGATTTTTGGTGAATTCTTGAACGTTTTCGTTGCGAGTTACACGGGCCGAAATCAAGGGCAAATGCGAAAATCGAAATCGGGCCCGGTTCGCCGCCCTCCCGCCTCTCGCCTTTGATTTGTCGCTGTTGCTGCCGTCCTCGTGTTGCAGTCGCTGTTGTTGCTGCGCGTCTTCGCCCCCCGCCGAGAGCGCGACGGCGAAGACGCGAGCGGCGGCAGAGACTGAGGATGCAGCAGCAACAGCGACGGCCGCCAAGACAACAACGAGCAGGCGAAGGAGGAGCAGCGGAAGAGCAACAACGACAACAAGGACAACAACAACGGGGAACGTGCCTAGCATTTGCGCGAAATTTATGCATTCGCGGAACCGGCAACGCTTCCCTGCTTGAATGGCGGCGTTGATCGCTGCAGCCGATGCAGATGACGGGCGCGTTGCTGTTGCCGGCGGTGCTGTCGACTTATTGCTGGGTTGTAGTGACTGTGGTGTTGCTGTTGCTGCTGCTGTTGTTGGTTTGGCTCCTCGTTGCGCCGCTGGAGGGGAAGCGGAGGCTGCTCGGTGGGCGAGCAGGCGCGCGCTTCCACGAACTGCTGCAATCAATCAGCGGCAGCCGCAACAACTGCGGCGGGGCCTCGCGGTCGGCCGGGCTCGTTTGCGGTCCTCGCCGCGGTCTCGCAGGACTCGCGGAGCCCGCGACGACCCCCTCGCCCTCCCGCTCCGCCACCCGGACCCCGAGTCCCGGAAGCCGAGGAAGCCGAGTCGGGCGAGGAGTTTCGCAAGCGCCTGGGCCGCAGTCGTCGAAAGCGGCGAATCGACCAAGAACAAGCACATCGCGGGCGCAGCAACAACAGTGGCCGGAAGCGCAATTTTATTTATCATAGTTCTGATAAATTCTCGGCGAAACCGCCCACGACAACTCACGACAACCAGCGGCGCGTTTGGAGAACGCAATCGACGACCGCGACAAGGACAGCGAGCGGGCGGCGAGAGTGGGCCAGAGGGAGAGGGCGAGGGAGAGGGCGAGCGGTAAATGCGCATGTGAATGTGCGAGTGGTGCAACGTCGGCCACAACAACAACAACAATATAGAAGCAACAACACTTGCATCGCCTAAACAAAAGCGCCTTGCGCGGTAGAAGAAGCAGAGGCAGCAGCAGCACCAACAACGACAACAACTGTGGCCGGCAGCGTCTTTCAAGCGGCCATCGCACTATTTACAACAACAACAGCAACAGCAAGAACTTCAACTATTGCTAACAATCACAGCAACAACAACAACAACGTGACGCAAAGAAGCCGAACCGAACGCAATGAAGACGATCGTCGTCGGCGTCGATTCCCAACGAACCGAGGGGGGTGGAGCGGGTGGGCTAGGGGGAGGGAGAGGGGCTGGTGCCGGTGCCGCTGCCGGGGGGCGGACGCCGAATGCGCCGACTGCGATGAGCGATGGCGCAGTTCAATTTCGTAAAAGCCTGTGTGTTTGTGGTTGTTGTTGTCGGTTTGTTATTATTATTTGTAGTTGTTGTTGTTGTATTTTCCCGCTGTGTTTGCTTGGTTGCCACAATTGTTTACTATCATTGTTGTTGTTGTTGTTGTTATTGTTGTTGTTGTTGTTGCCAAAGGAGTTTTTCGCTGCTCTTCAAGTGATTTCGCCAACGAGGTGTTAATTAGGCATAAAGCAACAACCACAACAACAGCAACAACAACAACAACGAGTACAACAGCAACGTCGGGGCCGTCACTCGCCCCAGCAACAACAACAACAACAGCAACAACAACAACAACAACAACAACAACAACAACAACAACAACAACAAGAGCAATGAAACCAGTGCCTTCAGATGAAGCGCGTGCGTGGCCCAGTCGCGCGTATCTCGCGGATACGCGAGCGGCGGCCGCGGAGCCACGAAAACGAGACAGAGACAACGAACGCAAGCAAGGAAAATCAAAAGCACACAAAAACAAGAACCAAAACGAAACAATCAAAACAAGAAGCACAACTGAAAATGAAATGAAAACCATTGCATTTGATTAACGATTCTTGGTCATTGTTGTTGTAAATCGTAGATTGTTGTTGATGCTGCTGCTGTTGTTTTTGTTGTTGTTGTTGTTGGTTGGCTCGTTTGAATCGCAAACGCCGCCGCTGCCGCCACCACCACCAAACAACAACAACAACAACAACGATCGCCGCCTCCGACACTTTGTTCAGAAAGAAGTTTCGCTCACACAAAGTTGCTGTTGCTACTGTTGTTGTTGTTGTTGTTTTCGCTATAATTTCTGCTTGTTGCTGTTGTTGTAAACGGTCGTTGCTATTGTTGTTGTACTCGATTCGACTGCAGCTCGTTCTCGTAACACGATCTGGTGGCGTCGGCGTCGTCCGACGAACTCGCGGCCGCCATTTGCAAAAACCCAATCGTGGCGTTGTTGTTGCTGCCCTCGCGCTGGCCGCCGTCGCCGTCGCGGCCGGACTCGACTCCACGACCGCGTCGAACCCGGGTTGAGCGGACGTCAACGCGATGTCCTGGGAATCTGCGATTCGGCCCTGCCGAGCGGGAGGACGCGAATCCAACGACTTTCGGAGGCTTCTGACGGCGTTTCAATTCTCAACATGAGGAACCCACTCATTAGTTTTCCCCAAAATTCGGAGTTTTCCGAACTGAGTGTTGTCTGTAATTGGCAACTAATTGGCGGTTGAGAACTCTTGTGAATTGCGGCGTTCCTCGAGTCTGCGCCAGGGGTTGCGTGGACGACCTCCATCGCACCTCGCATCCTCATCACCGCGAGTGGCGACATCGCATCCCCGTCATCGCCATCGCCATCGCCATCGCCATCGCCATCGCCATCGCCATCGTCGTCATCGCGTCCGTGGCGCGCACGACGCTCGTCGACGAGGGCGCAGACGGCGGGTTGTTTGCGAGAATTAAATTGATTTGAAGCGGATAAATATTTGCATATTTCATGGCGCAACCGCCGCCCGACGAGCCGCGCAAACAACCACAGCAACTGCAACAACAGCAGCAGCGGCACCACCAACAACGTGGGCTCCAATGCAACGGCAACTGCTTCGACAACAACAGCCACCGCTTCGTCGATGACAACACCTCCGCGAACAAAGACAACGACAGCGACAACGACAAACGACGCGTTTCGCGCGAATCTCGAGGGCCTGGCAACGCCGTCGCGCCCTGTCGACGCGTGTGTGCGTGTGTGTGTGTCGGTTAACAATGTTTGCTCGGCGATTTATCTCGTTCCATGCGGCAGGTGCCGCTGTTGCTGCTGCTGTTGTTGCTGCAGTTGCCACTAGTTTGCAAAGCAACACCAACACGCGGTCGGTGCATCGACCTCGGCCTGGCCGCTCATTTCGGAAGGCAAACAACGGCCCATAAGCAGCGACAACTGCAGGGAATTGGGCAACACCTCAAGATGGACAGAGGCGAGGACTGCAGGCCGTTCCGGAACTAAACAGAGAAACAACTTCGGTAGACCAGATAACAAATACTAGAACCTAGGAACTAACACCTGTGGCTTCAGGTGGAAAAGGGTGGGAGAATGAGTGGACTGCCGAAAACAAATCAATAGAGTTGTTGACTCGGGAGCAATGCGCAAGAAGGAGCAAAGAAACACAAACAAATAAAAAGGCAACGGAAACAATGAATTGAACATGATTGAAATTGCCCGAAGTTTGGATCAACCCAATGCAGGGATGGCCGGAACCCCGACGACTGTTCGGAGGCCGAGCGACCGAAGCTGTCGCCCTCTCTCGCAACCTCTCTCGCACCCTCTCCCGCCGCCCCTCCGTCCTCCTGTCTCGCCGCCAGCCGTCGATGTCGCCATGGCAAGCCACAGATTTGGTACCGAGACTTCCGTCCGCCTCCGCCTCCCTCGCTGCCTCGCCTGCTCCGTCCGTCCCACCGGCCGCCTGTCTGTCTGTCTCCCTCTCTGTCTGTCCATGTCCACGTCTGCTTTCCGGCCTCCTGCGTCCGTCCGCAACGCTGCCGATTTATTTGTTTGGTCTCCTTCTCTGTTGACGTCGCCAGTGACGAACTTGTTGTTATTGCAGCTGTTGACGCTGACGACGACGCCGTTGCTGTCGCTGTCGCTGTTGTTGTTGTTGTTGTTTCTCCTGCTGCCGCTGCCGCTGTTATTGCAGTTGACTTCGTCGCTGCTGGCGTCGTGGGCTCGGCTCATTTTCAGGTCAGTGGGCTGCAACGAGAGCGGCGTCGAGTCGTCGTCGTCGTCGTCGTCGTCGTCGTTGTTGGTGCGCATCTGAGGCAACCAACACCGTCACCATCACCATCGCCATCACCAACACAAGCACACGCACCGCCAGAGCGACCGACGGACGGACGGACGGTCGGGTGCATCGCTCAGATACGTCAGGTGGGACTTGGCCCGCGTATCGCTCGGATTCAACACCGGCAACAGCAACAGCGACGCTTGCAACAACAAACAAATCGGTGGTGAAAACAACAATAAACAACAACAACAACAGCTCCATATGTAACGACGACACCAAACAACAGTAGCAGCAGCAGCAACAACAACAACAACAACAACGAGAACAACTTCGACATAAATGCCTGCAGGTTTTTGTGTGCTTCTTCTTCTTCTTCTTCGTCCCCCACTACTCGCTGTTGTTGTGTGATGTTATTGTTGTGATTTATTGTCGTCGTTGTTGTTCTTGTTGTTGTTGTTGTTGTTGTTGTTCTGAAATCGTTAACCCATCCATCGCTGCATCGCATCTCGTCGCCTCGGATGTGGCACCGAAGCACGCACACACACACCCGCACACACACGCACACGCACCCATTGACGACTCGGCCCCGCGCGGCCCCCGCCCGCCCGTCCGTCCGTCCGCCGACGCCCCGAATCTGGGTCAGCGCCGTCGCAGCCGCGGGCCTCGCTCGGTCTGCGTGAGTTCGGGCCCCCGAGTTCGCGCCCGCGTGTGTGTGTGTGCATGTGTGTGTCGTCGGTGCTCCGCAATCGGTCGGGGCTCGGGTCTGCTACGAGATCGCGGCTCGCGGGCGGCGCCCGGGCTTCGACACGAGCGACGCAAGCGCCACGGCTCGCCCTGCTCGGCCGATCCCGGCCAGGACCGCCGTGGGTCTGCGTTGGTGTGAGTGCCTGAGTGTGTCGGAGTCTGCGTCTGCTGATTTACGACTCCGGCTCTCGAAAGTCGGCTGAATCGAGGACTCGCGCGCAGACTCGGCCCGACCCGGACCTCGGCGCCTCAGCCGGCCGTGCCAGGCGCCCCACCAGGGGTGCCAGCGCTTGGCGTGGAGGCCTTGGCCCATTGCAACAGCGCAATCGCCTCCTGGAGGCCTCCAAATGTGCAATCGGCGGACAGTCGAAGGTCTTCGAGAAACGCCCTGGTTAAATCCACACGTTTGACGAATTGAAACGGTTCTGAACATTATTTTATTATTTCAACCATCGTTTTCTTCCCACTTCTGCAGATTTGGCTGGTTTACTCCGAAATACTAGTCTACCACCACCACAGGGTGGCACCTCTGTGCCCTAGCTCATTAGCTCACGACCCTTCCGTCCGAATATCACCGATGTTATCGCCGGGCCCAGAGCGAATCCCTCCTCGTGATGGGTTCTGGCCCCCCAGAACTCCAACCGCCTGTTCGCCACATTCCCTGACACGCCGTCGGCACTGCCAGACTCCGGAGCCCGGGACGCCGCCAACCCCAGCCCCAGCCCCACCCGCCCCGCCGCAACTGGAGAGCTCTTAATTTGAGGGAATTTCCTCCCTACCGCCCGACCCGACCCGGCGCCGCCTCGAACTCTGGTTTCTGACGCCAGCCTCTCGTGGACCGGGGGCGCCGCGGGCTCCGGCGGCGGGCGGCGCTCTCGAGTGACCCAATTTCGCGCCGAGTGCGAGCCAACAACCGCTGCTCGGGCACCGGGCCCCACTTCATGGCCCCGCCATCACGGCGACGGTGGCGGCGACGGCGGCGTCGACTTCGCTGCCGCGGCCTCGTTACCGTCGCCGCATCACCAGCCCCTCTGCGCGGCCGCTGTTGTTGGCCGCCTAACGACGACGCCCGGCCAGCGCGGAAAGTGTGTCATCGAGACCGCGCCGCCGTCGCCGCCGTCGCTGCCTCGGTCGGCGTCTCGGTCGCAGCCGTAAACGGAGCCGCGATTAAAAGTGCAATTATTTAAATTGGATTTTCATGAGGCGCTCGCCTCGCACTGTGTCGTCGTCGGCGTCTCGGGTCCGACCCCTCGCCGTCGCCGTTGGCGTCGTCGTCCCCGGGGCCTCGGTGCGGGGGAGGCGGCAGCGGAGCCCCGATCGGCTGGAAGGGACCGGGTTTTACGGCCACGCCGAGATGGCGGTCAATCGCCAGGCCCGGCCTGATCCGCGAGTTTACGACGCGGTGACGAGGCCCCAGACCCCAGACCCCAGAGGCGACGGGCGAGGGAGGTGGAGGGGGTGAGAGCAGGAGGGAGAGCGATTGGTGCCACAGCGACAAAGGCTTTTGGAGCCGTTTTGTCTCCGCCGGACGAGGACGAGGACGGGGTCCACGCGTCCCACTGTGCCGGCCCCAGCGCTCTCGAGGCTGGGACAAATCGCTTTAATTGCCCGCCATCGGCTCCGAGGTTACCACACAATTACAACAACAACACTACCGAACAGCGGTGATGGCAACAGCGCGAATGCGAGCAGCAACAACGCGGCGAGAGCGGCATCGACGGCAACAACAAGCAAATGATCCTGACATGTTTGGCCCACTTTTCGCCATCCATCGAGCCGTCCGACATCTGGCTGTCTCTCGGTCTGTCCGTCTGCCGTTCCCTCCGCCTCTCCGTCCATCTGTCGCTCGTCCGCTCTCGGGACCCGCCGCGAGTCGCGCGCGGACCCGCCGATTTGCGTTCGCCGCCTGCCGGCTCCGCGCCGACGTCAGAGGTCGTTTCGTCAGAGGCGACAACAACAACGACAACAACGACAACAAGAGAAAGAGCGAGCGATCGGGCGAATGTCGGCGATCGATCGATCGATCGGACAAACGATCCGTCAACCCTTCGCCGTCCGTCCGTCCGTGACTCGATCGGCCGAGGGGAATCGGGCAAGAGACACCGGGGCCACGGCGTCGAAGGGGCGGCCGCGGCGGGGTCGGGGGTCGAAGAGGGGGCGCGGGAGAAGAGGCTTGGGGGCGAGGGCAGCGCAGGGAGAGGGGGTGGGGGGGGGGCGAAAGAGATGTCGGAGGGGGCCAATGGGAGTCGCTTCGGGATCCCACCCAGGTGGCGACCACGGCGGCCGCAGAGAAGGGAACAGCAACAACAACAGTAACATCAATGCCTGGCTAACACAGCAACAATAATAATAGCAATAACAATAGTAACGAAAATCCCAACAGCAACAACAAATGCTGCATCACCGTGATCGACAGCGACAACAACGACCACAAAAACAACGACATCAATGAGCCCGGGACAACAACCACAACCACAACTACAACAATGACCACCAGCACAACAACAGCAACAACAACGCGAACACCGTCCGAATCAGCGGAGAGCGAGAAGAAAAAGAAAACGGCACGAGAAAAAAACGGGGGAAGAAACGAAAACGAATCGAATCCGAGAGAAGACAAAGCGGAGAATCGAGGGCCGAGGGCCGAGAGCCGAGAGCAGGAATAATAAGAAATAAAAGAAGCGATCAAATATCAATAAAGCGCATTCTTCGGGCTCACCGCAGTAACAACAACACCAACAAAAGCAACAGCAACAGCCAGAAAGAGAACGACAATAGCAGAAGCGGCCAGGGCAATCGCGGTAACTGGGTCATGTCAAATCGAATTGTTGTCCGCGGAGTCAGCGGCAGACAGCGTAATGAGCGACGGACGGACGGACGGACGACAGAGGGGCGGACAGACGGCCGGCGAGAGGCGGTGGCGAGGGAGGGGGCGAAAGGTCGGAGGGACCGAGGGCGCTGGACGGTGGAGTCGAAGACGACGACGACGGGACGGAGCGAACGCAAATCGCCGAATGTGTCGCGGCGAAGGGGCCTCGGATTGTTGTTGTTTTCCCCCTTGTTGTTCTTGTTGCTCTTCTTCTTCTTCTTATTGCTATTTTGCAATGGACGTTTTTGTTCTTCGTCTTCTTCTTCTTCCTGCCGTGCGGTGCGGCTCAGGCCGTGCCAATGCCATGCGCCACATGCCGGCGCGTGACATTTCGAGCTGTCACTTTGACATTCGCCGAAGTCACTCGGATGCGATCTCAGCGAGGAGAAGAACAAGCAGCAGAGGAAGCGGAGGAAGGAAGGAAGACAAGGCGACAACAACCACGTCAACAACAACAACAACAACAACAACAATGGCATTAAAGCGCCATCTCGCGTTGCAGTTCATTTTGCAGTTCGTTGCACTGCATTATCGACACCTCGGCATTTCAATGCTTCGGCTTGTGCTTCGACGTGTGCTTCTGAGTGAGTGAATTTGTGTGTGTGTGTGTGTGTGTGTGTGGATGGGTGTGTTGTGTGTCCTCGGCGGCAGCATTTGAAGTTGCACAACAACAACAACACCAATGGTCAAATGAACTCGCTTGAGAATTCTCCATGGACTTTTGGTGGGTTTTTCGTCGCAGTCGAAATTAGAAATTTGTCGTATTCCAATGTTTAGAACATTTTGCTACGTGCAACGATCGACTCGAGCAGCGCCGCGAGGCATCCAGAGGGACAGAGGAAGGCGAGAAACTGAGGGAGAGGGCAAACGGGGGCGGGGGCTCCGAGAGCGAGTGGGCGACCGGAGCCGGACCCGGAGCCAGGCCTTCGCTCGCCCACGCGGCGACCGGCCGCAGTCGTCGCTGTGGCTGCTGCAGGAGCCGCTGCGAGGCGTCCCTGCGCCTTCTCCCGTCGCCCCCATTGGCGGCCCGGTCCGCCGTCCCTTGGTTGCTGTTGTTGCGATCTCTGTGGGCGTCGGCTCAAAGCCGTTGTTGCCTCGACGTTGGCTCGGTGAAGTCGTTGCTGGCGCCCAGACATCGCCACGCGTGTCCACCGCAGGAGGCCCCCGAAACCTCCTCGCCGCCTTCCCTTCTTCTGGACCCTCCTCGTGCCGTTTCCCAACCTCTTCGTTCCCCTTCCCCCGTTTCCTTCCCTTGTTTTCCTCCCCATGTTTTCGTCCTCCTTTCCTTCTCTCTTGATCCTCATTTTCGTCCGTCTTTCCCTTCCCTTTTTCTTCCGTTTTCCTCTCTTCTTTCCCCATCCTCTCCTCTCCTCACCTCCCGCTCCGCTCACGCTTGCCCCCGCATCGCCCTCGTATCGCGTTGCCAACATCTGCTGATCGCTTTGTCGTTCGCTTTTGTTGTTGTTGTTGTTGCGGCTGCAACTTCGTTTGCTCGCCGTGGCTGCGACCGTAGACGCGAACCGCGGACGCCGCGCACGAGGTCCTCGATCCCTTTCCTCCCTTCGCCCTCACCCCCTCTCTCTCTCTCTCTCTCTCTCACCCGCCCCTCCCTCACTCTCTCGCGCTCGCCCCTGGCGCTGTGGAATTCGATCGGGCGACGCGTGGGTGGCGCCGAGCACGCGGCCCGAGCTCCAGCGGCAACAGCGACAACAACAACAACACGGTAACAACATCAACATCCACAGCAACAAAAACGGCAACAACAACAGCGTCCCCTACAACAACAACACGCCCACAAAAGCCTTTCCTTCGCTGGTCCCCGATCCGCGATTGCAATCGATGTTGCGGCAATCGGCAGTTGTTGCTGTTGCTGTTGCTGTTGTTGCCTAAGTTTCGTTGCCCCATCCTGCGATCATAAATTCGTCAGCAACACGTGAGCCGGAGTCGGCAACGAGGGCCAGCAGCGCAGTCGGCTGGCAACGCGAGGAGCCGCCGAGTTCAGTGTGTGAACCTTGCGGCCGGTGGCAACGCGGTCGCTGCCTTCAACAACAACAACAACAACAACAACAATAACAACTACAACGATGCAACACATCCGACAACAAACTCGACACAGCAACGTAGGCATCGGAGTCGAGCGATCGACAACAACAACAGAGGCAGCAACACTTGATGCGAAAGGTTGCAAACGTGACCGACAGCAGCGGCAGCAACATCAAATACGACAACAACAACATCGCCGAATGTTAGCAATTCAAGGAGGCAACGGCGTATTGAATTTCGTTGCTGTTGCTGTTGTTGCTGCTGTTGTTGTAGTTGCTGTGGCAGCCTTTTCTAATTGCTAATGTCGACAATTGCAGGCGCTGTTGTGGTTGTTGTTGCAAATGCCACACGTCCCCCGGCGGCAACCGCGACAACAACAACAGCCGCCGTCCATCGCTTGGCGATGCATCTGGTCGAATCACGCGGCAGCGGCAGCGGCAACAACAACGCCGGCGGCAACATTTTCCATCAGTCGCGCTGTGTTGCCAAATGTCGGTGCTGGGAACGACAACAACAACAACAACAACAACAACAACAACAGCAACAACACCCATCGCTTGCGTCGCCTCCTGGACGTTCGAGAAGCCGCCGTTGGCGAATCCGCTTCCGCGATGCGCGACGAACGCACGACGCGATGTTGTTGTTGTTGTTGGAGCTGGGCGGCGTGGTCGCGGAGGCCTGGGGAGGGTCGGGTCTCGCGGCCTGCCGTCCTCTGGCTGCCGAAAGCGAGAGAATTGAGCCTGAAGCCTTCGAAAGTGCAGAACAAAAATCGTCGGGAACTCGTTGCAGCCGCGAACAGCCTTAACTCGTGTTTGTGTGTGAATAAAAACACAAAAATGATGAGTGAGAGGGACGATTGGAACCATGAAAAAGCCAATAAAAAGTATTTGACCAAAGCACAAACTGCAAAATGCCAAACAAGGGCATTGCAAGAATTTGTTTCGTGTGCAAATTGCGACTCAAGACTAGCAGTAATCGAAAACCATTTGTTGCTTTCCACCTAATCCGACTGCAGCAACACCTTGGCTAAGCATGAAATTAAAGACAATCTGTTTGTCCTGCTGACGGGCTTCACACTAGGAGAAAAACCCAGAATTTGTTCCACGTGTAGCTGTCGAAGGTTTTCCGAAGAACACGAGACCTCTTGGAAAGGATGTCAAGAGTTTTCCACAGACTGAATCGATGGAGGCGACGAAAGCGGGCAACAGCAACAATCACCAGAAAGACAACAACAACAACCAAGAATAACAGCCTAAACCGAGACCGGAAAACAAACAGCAACAACAACAAGAACCCAGCAGCGATGGAGCCCTTCGAGCGTCCGTTGCCACATTGTGGCAGTTGCGGGCTCGTCTGACTGCCGTGGTCGGGCCGTCGATGTGGTTGTTGTTGTTGGTGCTGTTTCAAGTGTCGGCACATTGTTGTTGTTGTAGTAATTTTGATTGTTGTTGTTGTTCTTGTGGCCCCTGGCGCGTCGCTGCCCGCAATTTGCGCGTTGTCGCCTTCACGCGCCGGCGCCCGGCCCAGGGGCCGAATGTGCGGAAGGGTGGGGCCTGCTTCAAGGGGTGGGGCGTGGGCGTGGCCCGGTACTCACAGTCGCGACTCATCCCAGCGGAGAGGCATTTCTTGAAGCGGCAGTACTGGCATCGGTTGCGGTTCAGCCGGATCACGAGGCACTTGCCGTCGCGCAGGCAGCGGTACTCGATCTGCTTCTGGATGCTGCGCCGGAAGAAGCCCTGCGGACGAACAGAGAGGGAGGGAGCGTTAGAGAGAGCGAGTGCAGGGGGGGGGGGGGGTCGGTGGTGTTGGGTCGGTGCTAGGGCAGTCGACCAGGGCAGAGTCAATGAAGGCGTGGTCGAGGAAAGTCAAGACTCAGCCAGTTCCTCATGACCTCTTAATTGCTTCATTCGTCCCGCGAGTGATTGTGGCAGCCACTGACGGACAATTGAGTAGTTGAATGGCATGCATTCTGTCAAACTCCGGCACTCATCTGCAGGTGAACGAGTTTGCACTAAGCCCTATTCAATTACTTAGCTGGGTGTTAAAAATGCGAAAGCAATTCTCAAGGTAGTGCCTGAGATCAACGAGCCGTTGTTGGTCAAAAATGCCATTATTTTGCCATCATGAAATTTCCTTTGTTTGAATTTGCTCTTATTCGCTTCCATTATCCCCAGTGGTGTCCCCAAAGAGCACTGAGGAATCCTGGAGGGGACGTCGATCCATTGGGTTGAAATGACTCCGATCGAACCCAGGTCCCTCCCCCAGCCCTCGGACCAAGTCCTTCCTGCACCCTTTGGTCGCCTCCTCGCTGCACTCGCTTCACACCCTCCGGACGGACCCCGGACGGACTCAGACGAGCCCTCGGACGACCCGGCGACGCCAACCCTCGGCCCATTCGGCCGGCTGCCGAGAGTGGACGGCGACGGTTGCCCCTGGGGGTCCCCGAGCACGGGACCCTGGGACCCTACGCCCGGGCCCTCCGGCCCAGACCCTCGGCCGCCCCGATCGCTCACCTTGCAGCCCTCGCAGGAGGTCACTCCATAGTGGTAGCCGGAGGCCTTGTCGCCGCAGACCTTGCACGGCACGAACGACTTGGCGACGTTGTTGTTGTTGTTGTTATTGCTGTTGCTATTGCTGTTGCTGTTGCTGTTGCTGTGGTTGCTGTTGGAGTCCGCTATGGCAAACTGAGGGTGCTGGTGCTGCGGCTGCTGCTGCTGCTGCTGGTCTGCAACGAGAGAAGCGGGAGGCGAGAATGAAAAACTGTGCTGAAGGACGAGAGGGCGAGGGGGGGAGAGAAAACGAGGGACGGGGCTGGAGAAGACGAAGAAGATCCCCCGACCAACCGGATGTTGCTCATACGCCCCGGGCAGCGACCCCGATGCTGCCGGAAGTCGCTGAATCTGGAGCGTCGTTCGATCGAGTTCTTCCTCCTGGCGGTCTCGTTGTTAGTGCTGCTGTTGTTGTTGTTGTTGTTGTTGTTGGCATTGTCGGTGGCCGTTTGTCCTCGTTCGTGTTTTCGCAGTTGTCGCCGTCGTCGTCGTCGTCGCCGATGATGGCGAAGAGTGCGCGGCGGCAACTTCTCTCTCGACGTGATGCCTGCCAACAGCCGAGGCATTGATTGCAACCAGGTTGTTGTTGTTTTTGTTGTTGTTGTTGTTGTTAACGCATGTTGCAGATTTCATGGCGACATCGCCGACGGGGAACAGTGGGAGAGAGGGAGGGAGAGAGGGACAGAGAGACGGCGGGGGGCGGCGGAACCGAGGCTGTGGACGTGACGGCGAGCGCATGCGCAACGCAGGCGAAACAAACAACAACAAAGACAGCGGCAACGACAACAACAACAAAGACATCAACAAAAACGACGACCACAACCTCGACAACATCAACAAACCCAACATTCACAGCGGCAACAACAGAAGTCGAAGCCGAACACCAACAACATCTCAATTGCAACAAATGTGACAGCGGCAACAACAACAACAACAACAATAACAACAACAACAACAACAACAACAACCACAACGGCGACAACGAGGTGAACGAGACGTGTTGTTGTGTTTGTGTTGTTGTTGTTTCGGTTTTTTGGCCTCCTCGCATCGCGTGCCTCGAGATTTGCGGTTGGAAATCGGGTCAATCGAGTGGCACAGCAACAACAACAACGACAACAACGACAACCACAGAAAACACGATAAATTGCATTGACAACAACAACAACAGCAGCAACAACAACTAGAACGGTAATTGCCAACCAACCGAGCCTACAACAACAGCAACGTAGGCCGGAAAAATTATTTTCGGATCGAGTTCATTGAGTTTTCCTCGTTCGGCTCGCCCCGATTTCACTCGGCCGGACAGGGATGGGGCGTCAGGGACCGGGATCCAGGCAAAGCCGTCCGCGAACCCTCATCGGTGTCTCCCCTTCTCCCTCTTGCTCTTCGTCCCGCCCTCTGTCGCTGGGTCTTACTTTTGAAGTCCCTTCCTCTGACCGTGTCCTGGGCTTCTCTATTCTCAGTGATTTGTTCTCCTCCCGTTCACACCCTCTCCATCTCCCTCTCCCTCTCTCTCTATCTTTCTCTTCCACTCTCTGCCGCCCCTCTCCCTGCCCTCCTCCTCCTTCTCGTTTTGCCTGCCGCGAGGTCGTCAGAGAAACTCGTTGGAAAAGGTTCAGCGCCACATTCCGACCAATTCGGCAGAGGTTCCCCTCCTTGCCCTCCTGCCACCCGGACAGCCGCGCACTCACACGCTCGCACACACCGACACAGACCCAGCTGCCGATCCCGGTCCCGCACACGGCGGCTCGAGCTCGGGGCGCCCGCGGCCGGTTCATTAAAGCTTGCGAGCGAAATGAGGCCCGGATAATCGAGTGCTCGAGTGCCTCCGGGGCGCCGCTCATCTCGCTCTCTCGCCCTCCAGCTCGCTCCAGGTACGGCCGTCCCGCTCGCTCCCACGTCGCCATTCATCACTCCGTCAGTCGCTCGTTCGCCGTGGCACCGGGGCCCTCAAATCGCTGATGGCATCATCAGGAAATCGCTTCCGTCGCCCCTTGTCCTTCTTCCCTCTCTGCCAGTCTCTCTCCCTTTTCCCGTTTCCATTTTCAGCCCCTCTTCCCCCTCCGTTGCCTCCCCCTCCTTCGCCGATCTGCCGCGGGCTTCTTTTTGCCATCTCTGTCGAATCATCCGCTGTCGTCAACGTCGTCAGCGCGCCATCAGCAACGACTTCTTCTGCTTCTGCTTCTGCTTCCTCGGCTTCCTCGCCAGGACGACCAATGGCCATCGCCCTCTTCATCCCTCGCCCTCCCGAGCCCGCCTTCGCCGCCGCTGCCCCTCCCTCAACGGCATCAAACGCGTTCCCTCCTTCGCTCCCGCCGTTCAGCCTCGTCAGCCTCGCTCGTTCGCTCCTCGCGCCCCGTTCGTCCCTCGTGCCCGCTCCCTCCGCCCGGCTCCGCTTCCATTTGAGCCAAGTTACTAAATCGCATCCCGGAATGCAGCGAACGTAAATCACCGACTGTTGCCAATAAATCCTCCTCCGTCCCGGCTCTTCTTCCTCCAGATGAGGACGAGCCGAACGGCAGCCCCCGAAGATGAGGGAGGGGGGAGAAGGACAAGAACAAGAGCGGGACAGCGACGAAGGTGGAGAGCAGCGAGCAACGACAGGGCGACGGAGGAAACGGAAGAACGGCGAAGAAGCCGAGCGAGCGGACTCCGAAAATCCGCACGATCCAGCCAGAGGAGGCTGGTCGAGCCCGGCGAGGGGAAGAGGAGACGGCAAGGAGAGCTGAGATGGGGCTGAGCCAGGGCAAGAAGAAGAAGAAGAAGAAGCTGACGTTGTTGCCGCGTTTTCCAAGGCGATTAAAAGCGAGTTGATTACGTTGTTGCCGCTTGTTGTTGCCCGCGATTGTTGCTGCTGGCGCTTCTGTCGAGGGTTCTCGTTGTCGTCGTCGTCGTAGGCATCGGTGCTGCTGCTGCTGCTGTTGTTGTTGTTGTGATGAAAATTGATTGCCGCATCGAAGCGATTTTCGAATGCAGTCGCTCGGAACGTTCCGAGCGCGGAGCTCCGAGCTTCTGTTTCGTCTCCGTGGGAAACCCTTCCCCGAGAAGATTCGCATCGAGTCGAGGCGAGTCGATCAGTCGGACGGACGGCTCGAGGGAGGCCCGGGGCGGTGGAGGGGGAGCTCGGTTCGGTTCTCGGTCGAACAGCTCGACTTCGAGGGGCCCCGGTCGGAGACGGTTCTCGCATTGGCGAAGGTCGTCAGAGGAGCCGAGCAGGCCGAGGACTTTGGGGAGTTCTCGGCCTGAGGTCTTGGGGCAGGGAGGACCGCGTTCAGGGGGTTCAGCGGCGAGTTGTCGCGGTGGGAGGTCGGCAGTGGCCAAGGGCGGGCCGCGAGCGCCACGGACTCAAGACTGGAGCCATAAATCTCTGCACATTTGCCTCCTGACGAAACCGAGCGCGATTGATTCGTGGCCATCAGTCGGTTGGACGCTTGGGGCCCAACACAGCACGTTGCTGAGAGTCGAAGGCCTCCAGATATTCCCGGTGGCCTCTTCGACTCTTCCTATTAATTAACATTTAAAAATAGCATGTTGGAGCATTCAACTGGAGTCTACTTTCGATATCCGAAATGGTATTTTGGCATTCTGAAATGTGATTTTGGCAAGAGTTTCTTGGTAAATGATGTGTGGGGTTTTGAAAGATTTGTGTAACTTCCTGCAGTCTCCGAACCACCTACAGCTATTTCCAATTATTTCGCTTTTTCTATTCGCAATGCTCGACGTATCAACCGAGGCATCTGGCGAACGTCTCTGGAGATCTCGGCTGAAGTCAATCCTCACGTGCAGATGCGGAGATGCTTTCGTTGCGAAATCGCTTCGAATAGCAATGAGAATAACAAATAACAAATTAACAATAAGAAGACAACAATGAGAAGAACAACAACAATAACACAGCAGTAACAACGACGGCGACAACGCCAACGACAACGACAACGATTACAACGAGGCACTGGAGCGACTGCGCCGTCGACCCGGCAGCAGCGAAGCCAACGGACGGAGACCAACAAAACCAACGGCGAACAGTCGTGCAAGTCATGCCGGAGGAGACGGCGCGAGGGAGGGAGGCAGAGATAGAGGGAGCGGGAGAGGGAGAGCGGGGGGCGGTGGTGATGGATGAAGGCGAGGCGAGGCGAGGCGAAGGAAGTGGCGGAAGGGGTCGGTGGAGGCGGCGGAGGAGGCGCAAAAAGACTTCCTTGTTGTGCGGGGCATCGCCGTGTTGGGTTGTTGTTGTTGCTGTTTTTGTTGTTGCCGTTGCTGTTGTTGCTGTCGGTGATGGTGAAGTCGTTGCAGGCTTAGTTATCTATGCTGTTGCTGCCTCTCTCGCTTGCCTCGCTGCTGCCGCCGCTGATATTGTGGCGTTTTGGCCTCTAATGCTTCTTTTATGCAGATTAAAATTGCTGTCGTGGTTGCTGCAGTCGTCGTTGTTGCAGCATGCGTTGTTGTTGTTGTTGCAGTCGTCGTTGTTGTTGCCATTATTCCTGTTGCCGCCGCCGATGTAACTTCATAAAGGCAGCGATGCATTCGAACGATAGCGAAAATTGCAGCCGCCTCAAAAGGCGCCCGGACGTGATCGCGGGAGACGGAGGCGGGGAGAGAGAGAGAGAGAGAGAGAGAGCGAACGAGCGGCAGAGAGGGAAAGGGAGAGTGTGTGGAAGGAGAGTGAAAGAGAGAGCTGCGCCCACTCGACCCACGCGCTCGGCGCGGCGCGGCTCAAAAGACGGCGACCGCGGCTGAAGCAACGGCCAGGCGTCGCACGCTCGCAGCCCACTCGCCATTACTGTTGCAACAACAACTACAACAGCAACCACACCAACAAGCACTAGCCCAACAACAACAACGGCAGCAACTGCCGGCTGCATCTCATGGCTGGCCGAAGGTGTGGCGTGGAGTTCGTTGCCATCGAGTTTGAATTTGAATAGAAGTGTTGTTGTTGTTGTTGTTGTTTCTGTCCTCCCTGCCGCCGGTCGAGGGCCGCAAATTCGTTGGCAGCCACCGGGGCAGCCCGACCACAACCACAACAACAACAACAGCAACAACATTTTGACAAAACGCTCGAAAACGCCACGAACCAACAGCAGACCAACGGGCGAAACCCTTGGGGGAGGCGGGCGATGGCCGAGGGGCGAGGGGTGGCGAGGGGGTGTGGTCGACAGCTTGACCAACTGCTGTTGTTGCTTTTGCGGATTTCGTACTTGTGATTGCTCGGTCGAGCACCCCAGGACCGAGGGCGGAGGAGGTTCAGAAGCCGCCGCAGATTCCCGCAAATTCGAGCGCCGACCACAATCGGAGTCGCACGAGCTCCGCGCCGCCCCCGCCACGCCCTCGACCGGCCCCTCGTCCGCCCCCCTGGCCGCCGGCGCCGCCCGCTGCTCGAGTTATGGCCAGCAATCAAGGCGGCGACACAATTCCCTTAATTTGTTACCGTCGTCGTCGTCGTCGTCGTCGTTGTTGTTGTTGTCACTGCAATCACCGACACCACCTACAACAACAGCGCTTTCTCAGTGGCAGCGACAGCAGCAACAACAACAACGCGCGGCCGACCACGATCGGGCTCGGCAACGATTTCTGTTGCCGCAAAGTGATTGCAATTAAATCGATAGCAGCCGCAGCAGCAGCTGGAGCAACAACAGCAACATCGAGAGCTCCATCTGCGAAGCGTTGGCAGAGGAAGCGAAACGGGTTGTCCTGGGAGAGCGAGCGGGGAGGGCGAGAGAGGGAGTGAGGGTTTCGTCATTCGACGAGGCAGGAAACGGAAATCGCGTCCAGTCTTCGAGCTGCAGCAGCCCCGGTGTCCCCGAGAGGATTTTTCTCGCGTTATCGGCGAAATCGCCCCTCTTCCTGCTGCCACTTCCTTCTCTTCAGTCTCCGTCCACCTCGATCCTACTTCATTTCTTCGCCTTTCTATCTGTTTTCGTTCAACTTGGTGTGACGGCATCCCCAAGTTCGGGCTTTTCCGGATGGGGTCCACATTTGCACAGGTCTGGGGACTGGTCTTCGGAAACATCAGGCATGGGTCGTGTCGTCACCCAGGCTTTCGAAAGCCTCGTCCTCCGGATTTCGTCAAATTCGACATCGAGTCGTCTGCGAGAGGAGCGGAGGAACGTCGATAAGATTGTTGCGATTAGGATTGAGATCATCTTTCTGCGGATATTTCCCACCTGTTGACCGCCGATTCAAGGGCGCCCTCATTTCCTCCTGATCCCTGATTTCGGGCTCCTTCCCTTCCCTTCCCTAAGCTCCCAATCTCACCTCTGACGCCCCGAACTCAGGTTTTCTGTTGTTAACCATTTTAGAGGAAGCGAATTCCACCGAGTCCGAACCGAACGCGAGGAGAGAAAGAGACGGACGACCGCTAGCAACTCCAACTCCTCCCCTCCCCCCCCCTCTCTCTCTCCCCTCCTCCCAGCCTCGATCGTTTTTCCTCGCTCGACTCGACTCGCGTCGCGTCGCGCCTGCGCAGCTCTGCGTGGAAACGAAACTGCATGCAGAGCTGCGCCTGCGCGGAGGTGGGAGCGGGGAGAGTGGGGGGCGGGGGGTGGGGTCGAGGGACGTTGGATATTATGCAATAGATGCAACCGGGAGGCCGTAAAAACGATTTACAGTAAAAGCGAATTGCTAAACAACAGCGCCAACAACAACGATATTAAAAATAACTGCAGCGGCGAATCAACTACAACTCCATTTATAACAACTACAACAACAAAAACTACAACAACAACACACAACACAACAACGGCAAAGCAAAAGCAAATAGCGAAAGGCGAAAAACGAATTAAAGTAAACGATTGCGATAGCTCGATTGCCACGAGGAGGGCGACCATGGGGCGACGGGGGTGTGGACAGGGGGGAGGTGCCTGAGGCCTCATAGCCGTGGAGTGGAGGAGCGTAAGAGAGAGAGAGAGAGAGAGGCACAGAGAGAGCTGTTGAGTGCGTCGAGCAGCCGGGGACGGAGATCGCGTGGTTCGGAGAGCGAATGGAAGAGAGCGAGAGGACGTCGTTGCGCAGCCAGCGATGCACCGTAGGGTTGCCAAGTTTTCGTTCTGACACAACACGCGTTTCCTTCAACAATTGAACAGTTTTGAGATGGTTTTCTTGAAGTTGACTTTAATAAATCAATGGTTTTTTGTATTTAATTGTCCATTATAAAACCGAATTTGATGTCATTTATTGTCTTCTGTTATTTAGTTCAGTAATTTAGTTTAGTTCACATATTTAATATTTCTTACAGAACAAAATTTGATTGATTTTCTACTTATTTTTTTATTAGATTTTTAACTCAAAACACATTGTGATCAATATAAATTTTAAATTTTGTATCTTCATTTTTTGTCAATTTTCTTCTTATTCTTCTTCTTCTCTGCATAAGCATGTTGTATGTACATTTTTTTCAATTTTATTTTTTTATCTTGTCTCAAGTGTTCATGAACTGAAATTTATTGAACGTTTCCGCGTCGGCGGCAACCCTGGTCCGCAATGACAACAACCCGAGCTCTTTGAAGACTCTGCGATGTTTAATCAAGGCGCTGGCAATAAACTACGACAACAACAACAACAACTGCAGCAGCAACAACAACATTCTGCTTGCATGCTGCTGTTTTTGTTTTCGCTGTCGTTGTGTTGTTGTTGCTGTTGCTGTTGTCGTTGTCGTTGAAGCCTTTCGCATCGAAGTTCAATCAACTTGTTATAAATAAACAACCGCCCCTCCCCCTCCCCTGCTCCGCCCCCTCCTCCCATTTGGCTCTCCTACGACGCCTGGGCTTCAGCGAGTCGGCGCAGCGGCGACGTCGACGGCGACAACAACAACAAATGCGACGTCGCCGCCGCCGCCGTCGTCAGCTGCAATCGATCGTTGCCGTTGAAATAGAAGGAGTTGTTGTTCTTGTTGTTGTTGTTCCTCTTGTTGTTGTTGTCGTTGGTTGGGCGCGCGTGAACCGGCGCTCAAGTGTTGCAACAAGTCGACGACAATGGCAACAACCACAGCAAGGAAACACACCTTCAGCAACGACAACAACAACGTCGCATGGTCGTCGTCAGCCACGAGCAGCAGCAAGAATAACAACGACAACGATAACGGCAACAACGACAACAACAACGACAACGCCGACAACGTCAACACTGCGAAGACAAACAAAAGCAACAACGGAAAGTGACAACAGGACAACAAGAGCAGCAGCGGCAACAACAATGACATGGTAAAACCAATGTAAATAGCAACAACAAGAAGAAGAAGAACAACAACAAAAACGACGACGACGAAATGGCAGCAAAACAAACATTAAATATTTATGAATTTTCCATATGCAGATGGCGTGCAGATTAGACGAGGGCGCAGCAGCAGCAACGACGACTACAGCAACAACAACAGCAACAACATCATCATCGTCCCAATCAAGTCCATCGTCATCATCAGCAACAACATAAACAACAGCAATCAATTGTTGTCGTCGCCGCCGTCCGAATCGCCGGCGTTGCTGGCGTTGATCGTGTTGTTGTGCTGATGTTGTTGCTGTCGTGGTGAGCGTTGCTCGTGCGTGGGGGTGTCGACGACAGCGGCGACTACAACTACAACAACAACAACAGTAACAACATTAGAAAGACACACTCAAAGGCAACAACAAACAACACCTTATGGACATGTGACTACCATTTGTCGTCGTCGTCGCTATTGTTGTTGTTGTGGTTGTCATCGACTCCCTATCGATCGCGTCGCTAACGCATTTTGCGATTTCATTGGCGGGAAAAGCACGACGTGATCGTTGCTGTTGTTGTTGTTGTTCCTACTCCCGCCCCTACGCCTCGGTTCGACAGGGAGCGAAAGCGAGAAGAGCGAGAAGGGGGAGAGTGAGGGAAAGAGACGGCGACAGGGAGCGGTCGCCGCCCACGCGCGTTGCGTCATCGGGTGACGCCGCGCCCGCCCCGCCCCGCCCTCCACCTACCTGTCGGCAGCTTGCCGTGGCCTCCCGCTGCCGCCGGGGGCGCCGTCGCTGGCGAGTGGTTGTTGTTGCTGCTGCCGTTGGTCCCGACGAAGTGCTCCGGGCCCAGCGACGCCGCGCCCCCCAGGCCGCTTCCGCCGCCGCCGCCGCCCGAGGGCGACGAGGTGGACGAGCAGCCGGAGGACGAGGACGAGGAGTGCGACGGGTGGTGCTGGAACTGCCGGTGGAACCGGGGGCCGCCGCCGAGCGACGCCGCGGTCGGGGCCCCTCGGCCGGCGCACCCGCCTCCAGGTCCAGCTCCCGCTCCCGCCGGGGCGTACGCGCAGTTCGCGTGCAGGGCCGACGTCGCCGAGGCGGCCGCGAAGAACGCGTGGCAGTCGCCGGAGCCGGAGCCGGCGCCGACACCGACGCCGGTCGCCAGGAGCTGCAGCGAGGACTCGGCCGAGTCGAGGCCGCCGTCGAGGACCGGACGAGCGGCGGTCGAGGGCAGCTGCAGGGCCGGCGGCGGGGGCGACGGCGTCGGCGGCTGGGGCTCCAGCGACTCGGAGCCCACGGAGCAGGGGTCGCTGAAGCCGCCCTGGGTCGAGGAGTCCTCGGGCGTGTCGAAGAAGTGCAGGTTGAAGTCCGAGTTCGCGTCGAAGCTGACCTCGGGCAGCGGGTCCTCCTCGTCGTCCGCCTCCAGCCCGAGGTCGACGCCGACGCCGACGCCGTGGCCAGCGCGGGCGGCGGGCGTGGCGCGGGCGGCCCGCTCGACCACGACGAGGCTCGCGCGGATCTGCGCCTGGTCGAGGTCTACTTGGAAGACGTCCATCGTGCGGCGCGGCCGGCGTCCATCATCGGGGGCGGGGGCAGCGACGGCGGCGCTGCCATCGGCGCACGGCCGGGGTCTCGACGTTGTCGGTCCTTGTTGTGCTTGCTGCGGCTGCCCTCTGCACAGTGTTTTCGCTCTGCTCGCGAGCTTCTCCGTCACTTGTTGTTGCCGTCGTCCTCCGCCCGCGGTCGGCCGTTGCTGCTCTTGGGCCGGGAGTCTTTTGTTGTCCTCCTCCTGGTTGGTGGTTGGTTTTCCTTTTATTGTTTTCTCCCCTTTGTGAACTTGTTGCTCCTGTTGATTGTTTGCTGTTGTCGTGGTCGTGGTCGTGGTCGTTGACGATCGCGCCGCGTTCTTGAAATTGCGAACTGCATCAAACTGTTCATTCTTCACACTCGCGAACTTCTCCGTCTGTCACTCTCCGCTTGGTTCGCACTAACTCGGTCTTTAAACTCAGGCCTCAGTCTGTCTCTCTCCCTCCTGAATGTCCTTTCACTGCGCGACCTCGAAGGGCGGCGAATTCGATACGAAGAATCTCTGCGGGTCTACGGCACGAGTGGGAACCTGTGGCGAACGTGGGTTAGTGGGGCTCGAGCGGACCAGAATGCATGAGTTCCCCGACAGAATTTTGGGCACCGAAATCTACATGGATTTGGCGTTGGACCGCGGGGAGTCCTCAATGGAGGCGGACGCCGGGAATGCAATCTGGTGTCGAGAAGGTCCTGAAAGGAGGTGCCGAGAAAGGCCTCGAAAAGACTCCTGGACCTGCTGCGATCTCCGCCCTCGACCCGAGTCGCACACACGCATCCCCCAAGCCGGCGGCCCGGGACCCTGCCTGGAGCCGTGGGCTCGATCGCTGCCACCCCTCGACCCACCCGCCTCTGGCGATCACTGCCGGCGTCCCTTCCTCGGGCCGCGATTCATCGACACGGCTCGGCTCGGTTTCGCGGACTCCCGGCGATCGGGCGATCGCGGCGCCAGGAGTCGCAGGCGCCGGCCACACACGCACACACGCACTCACGGCACAGGCACAGACACGCACGCAGTCCGCGGACGCCGATCGGGCGCAGGATCGCTCGAGCGACGGGAGGCGGTCGCGTCGCGTCTGGTCGCCGGGTGAATCCCAAAGTTCAGACGCGGCCGATCCGGGGCCTCTGACCGCGAAGGACCCGACCGGGCTCGGGTGCGGTCGAGGAGGGCCGAGCAGGGGCTGGAGGCGGAGGCGGAGGCGGCGGACCCGGACCCGGAGTCGGAATCGGAAGCGAACTCGGTTTCGAAGTCGGTACCGCACTCGTAGCCGGAGTCGGAGTCGGAGGCGAGTCGTCGAGCGGACGATCGTGGCGCGACACTGCGAGGCGCGAGCGCTCCTGGTGCGCGGCCGAATTTCAGACCAGACCGTAGAACCTTCCAACAAGAACAAGAACGCGAACTCCCTGCCGGAGCGCCAGAGCACGCCGAGTCTTCCACTTCGACTTCGCCTGCGCGTTCGCTCGGCCGACTCCGTCATGTGCGCTCCTCACTCCACGCCCGCCCCTCGGCCCCCCCTGCTCGGCCGACGCCGCAGCCGCAGTCGCAGTCGTTCCCGAGTCGCCGCTGCTGCTGCTGCTGCTGCTGCGGCAGCGGCTGTTGTTGCTGCCTTCTATCTTTCTAATCTATTTACAATTCTGCAAAGAAAACACTCCACGTCCCTCCTGCTGCCGCTGCCGCTGCCGCTGCTCCGCTGGTCGGCGGACGCAACGGGAAGAGCGACAACAACCTCAGCAGAGCAGCAACAACAAGGGAATACTCTCCGGGATTTTTCCTGTTTTCCTTGTGTTTTCTATTCTTGTTCTTGCCTCGCTTTCCCTCGCGTTGTCTTCGTTTTTCATTTCGTTGCCGTATTGTAGCGGCAGCGGCAGCGGCAGCAACAACGACGGCAGCGACAACAGCAATTACTGGGCATGCAATGGATGTTGTTCTGGCTGTGGTTGCTGTTGCCGTTGCCGTTGCCGTTGTTGTTGTTGTTGTTGTTGTTGCTGCTGCAGTTGCTGTTGTGCTTTTCAATTTCTATCGCCGAGGACGAGGGCGCGAGGGAGGAGCGGCGGGGAACAGAAAAATATCACCAGCCTCAAGATCAAGACTCTCGCACACACACACGAGTCCACTCACACATGGCCGTTGTCGCTCCCGCTCGCTCTCGCTCTCGCTGGGCCTCGCCGCGCCTCTCGCGCCTCTCGCGCTTTCGCACGGACGCGCGCACGCCGAGGCGCAGCGAGAGGCAGAACCGTTAATGCGAGTGGGACGCCGAGCCCCCCCCCCCCTCTCTCTCTCATGCTCGCCCTTTCACTCTCCCTTCGCCGAGGGGAGAAGAAAGTGCAGCCGAGAACGAGAACGAGAAGGAGACGGCGGAGGCGGAGGCGGAGGCGAAGAAGGAGCGAACGAGGAAGAGTCACGGAAGAGCGCGAGCGAGGAGTTCGCAGAGATCGCA
Organism: Coelopa pilipes; assembly: GCA_947389925.1. NCBI lineage: Eukaryota > Metazoa > Arthropoda > Insecta > Diptera > Coelopidae > Coelopa > Coelopa pilipes. The sequence goes on from OX376699.1 coordinate 42,216,518, forward strand.
TTATCTCCTTCTCCTTCTTCTTCTTCTTGCACTCGGGCGCTTTGTGCATGCGACAACAACAACAACATCAACAACAACAACAACGTCGACAAGACAAGAAAATCTGCAACAACAAGCCTGCGGTGGCCACATAAAATGCAGCAACAACGACGAGGAAGTCGCTGACGATCACTTTCGCATGGCATGACGGAGGAGGCGGGGCGCGAGGGGCGGAGGAGAGAGACAGAGAGAGAGAGTTTGCGGAAAAGTGAAGATTCTTCGCCTCTCTCGCCCCCTCTTGTCCTCTCCTCGCTCTTCCATGGCCTCTCCGTCGCTTCGTGGAGCCCTCTCTGCTGGGCCGTGGTTTCCCAGCGAGAGAATCCCACAACCCGGAGGATGGGCCAAAGGCAGGCTGTGCAGCTGGGACTGGGTTACGGCGAAATGAGGGAAAATGAAAATACGGGTTCCAGGCCCGCCAGAAATACGGCGGTCTGAAGCCATCTGACGGAGGAATAGTTCATTACTATTGCACTCCCTAATGTGCAGTCACAGACCCCGACAGTTTTCAACCTTCGCAATGGTCCGGTGCCGCTGGTCTTGGCGGTGGCCGAAGCCCCGGGAACTGAACCGCCGACAAGTCCTTTTGGCACCTGTTCGAGGACTACCGGCGAAAACACCGCCATTCGCCAGACATTTCGTCCGACTTCAGGACCTGCGATTCGGCGCTTGGTCGCTCCAAAGTCCTTCTCATGGCTGCACACATCAGTGGTCCCTGGGAGAACTTCTTGAGTCGCCGCCTTTGTGGACTCCTTCGCGACTCCATCGTGATCCCCGAGGCCTCTGCTCGCCACGGGCCTGCGGGAGCCTTCGCTGCCCCCTGCACCGCCCGCCGGCCGGGCGAACGCCGCGAGTGAGCGTAATAAAGTAATCGGGAAGCGCTCGACCAGAGGCGGCGGAGGGTGGCGGGCGCGGGGTGCAGGGGGGGATCATTAAGTCGTTTATCACCTGCGATGCCTGATTGCAGTTTATTGCGAGCTCGTCCGCCGCACCAACAGCCGTCGCCGCCGTTGCCGTGGGCAATTATTAAGTTGTTGCCGCGATCGCAGCCCATGCTGCTCATGTTGCTCGAGTTGCTCGTGGTGCTGTTGGTCCTGTTGCTGCCGCGCGAGAGCCCGATGTTGTTGCTGACTGTTCCTGGTCGTTGCTGCGCTCGTCGTAGCCCGGGGAGGCGGGGCCCATTAGCGCTCATTGGCGGCCACTCAGTGGGCATCGCGCGCACCGCGGCCCGCTCGGCCTCCGCGTCCAGGCCCTGGGTCGAGGCTCCGGCCTGCTGCGAGGGGTCGACGACCCCTCGTCCCGTGTGTTGTGGGCCCAGTGCCAGCCACCCACTTCCTCGCTGCAATCTCGCGTCTCTCTCTCCCTCTCACGCTGCCCGCCTCTCTCCTGCCCCGCTATCACTCCGTTGTCTGTCTCTTCCTCGACTTCCTCGTTTGTGCGCCCGCTTTGGCGATGCTTGTCCGGCCCTTGTCCGCGATCCCCAGCCTGGGAGATAGTGGGAGGGGGTGGAGAAGAAGGAGAAGAGGAAGAGGGCGTGCTGCGATCGGCCCTCGGCCAGCAGTTGTTGAACCCGGCCCGAAATCGTTCGCCCCTCGACCTCCTCCACCGCTCGCGCCCCCGCCGACTGCGGCAACGACGACGACGTCGACGTCGACTCGATCCACTTTCCTCGCGGCGGCCTCTCATGGCCATGGTCGTAATTAAAGAAAAGCCACAACAACCATTGCAGCAAAACACATTCCGACAACAACACCTCGGCGGGAGGCGGCCAGGGGCGTGCGCGGAGCTCGATTAAAAACAGTTTTTCTCCTCTTCAGCAAATGAAGTCGGGCCAGGCAGCCGCGGTTGGTCGAGGGAGAGGACGCCGTGAGGAGGGCGAGGAGCGGCGGAAGAGGACATCAAGAATAAGAAGAAGAAGTCTCAGAGCGCGAGGAAGCCCAGGAAGAGAGGGAGAGAGGAGAGGAGGCAACCGAAGCCGAAGGCAACGGTGTTCGGAGACAATTTACCGTTCTGTTCACCGCTGACGAGTGAGGAAACGACTCGCTCTCTCTTCCTCCGTCCCTCTCACTCCCTCGCCGCCCTGCACTCTCCCTTTCACCCACTCGCGGGCCGTCCGATCCTCTCTGCCGAGAGAGCGCCCAGCGAAAGCCAGCGAGAGTGCGAGTGAGAGGAAAACGCGGAAAGTCGACGATCAGGCGAATGGCGAATGGCGAAGAAACGAGGCGAGCGAAGAAGGCGGCGGCGGCGGATCGGCGCAAGAGGAGCGAGCCGAGTGAAAGAAAGAAAAGCGCTCGCGAACCAAAGCAGGCCCCGAACAGATAAGAAAAAGGAAATTGAACCGGGGAGGGCGCGGAAGGCAAGCAAAGCAGAGCCGAGGCGGAAGGCGAAACTGTAAAATCGCAATACGAAGCGGAGGCAGGGGCGCGAGAGGAAGACACGAGCTGCCATGCCTCCAAATAGTGCGGCAGCAACAACAATCGCCGCCGCCGTCGGCCGAACCAGGAAGAGAATCGCCTCGTGCCCATCGACGAGGGCGCCGGGGGCCGAGGGAGGACGAATGCTTCGCGATGCGATCGGCGCGACCACAGCAACTGCTGCGGCAACAACGATAGCGGAGGCAACAACAACAACAACATCGGTGGCGATGGCGATGGCGATGGCAACGACAACAGCACATTCAACCACCAACAGTTCCACTGTCTACGACGGCAACAACAACGGCTACGGCAACGGCAACGGCGACGACGATGAGGAGCAGCAGCGATAACTTTCCACGCCGGTGCGGCCGGGCGAGGGCCAAGGGGGAGGAGGAGGGAGCGACAGAGGGGGCAGAGAGAGCCAGAGAGAGAGTGTCGAAAAGACGAATGGACGGACGGACGACAGCCAGTCGTTTGAGCGCGCAGTTAGCGAGTTTGTTGCAAGCGGCAGGGTTGCCGCTGCGTAGCTGGGCAGATGGGAAATTCCAGTGCGGAGAGAAGGAGAGCGAGAGCGAGAGGGAGGAAGGAGGCGAGCGAAGACAGGCAGGGGCGAGGCGGCGGTGGGTGGCGGTTGGTTGAAGTCAATCGTTCTCGGGCGAAGGAGCGAAAATCAGGGAACCCCGCTCAAGCCTTCCGCGCCCACTCCGGCAACACTGTGGTACTCTGTGGCAGCACTGGCGACGATAAGTTCCTGCCCGACGCCGCAGCCGCCGCCGCCTCTGCTCGCCGGAGTTCGTTGACTCGCGAATGTCATGAGCGACGCTCGAAATGCGGACATTTCGCGCTGCTGCCGCTCTCTCGCTCTCGCTCCCGCTCGGCTCCGTCTGCGTCTCTCCCTCGCCGCCTCGTGCTCGTTGGCGTCGCTGCTGCGAGCTCCGCATAGGTTGATAGTGGCAGGCAGATGGGAGCGAGTGGGACGGACGCGATGGCGCGAGAGGGGTTGGGATGGGAAGTAAACAAAGTCATGTTCTCGAGATAGCGAGCGTCTTCCCTCTCGCTCTGCTCCCCCCGCACTCCGATGCCCGTCGCCCGTCGCCCACTCGGCAGGGACGGGGTGTTGCCAACTATTTACGTCCGCGACTCTCTGCTGCAGCCCATCGTCGCGCAGTCGTCGCCGGAGCGCGGGACGTCCGTCGAGATGTCGCCCGAGCGATCGACGGAGTGCGGTCGAGCACAGCATGGAGTCGCGACGGGGGCGTAGACTCGCCTCCACCCAACCCGTGACGCCCTCCAAGCCCCAAATTTGGACGTCTGCGGCTCGACCTGGCCCTGGGCTTCAATCGGGTCCTTGGCTGAGCTTCCGCCACGTGTCGACAGCTGCCGGCTTGTCGTGGCTCCTGTCGTCAATCGGCCGTCAATCGGGCCTTCTCTTCTGCCCTTCTCCTCGTCCTCTGCCCGCTCTGCCCCGTCAACTACTGCCCGTCCCTCGCCCACGATCGCCAAACGAACTCCGCCCGTCTCGTCTCCGCCCGCGTCGCTCGCCACCCGTCACCCCGCTCTGTCTTCTGCTCATTTCCGCCCTCCTCCCGCTCCTGCGACATGCCTCAAATGCCCAACCAGCGAGGTGTCGCCTTCGCTCGAGCCAGCACCCGGTCCGCCCCGCCCCGCCCTCCTCGGGCCGCCCAAACCAAGTCGAGCCCCTCCGCCGGTCGCCCATGGAGGAGCGAACGACGCGAATGAGGACGACGACGACGACGACGACGTAATCTTCCGTTTTTATGTTAAACATTTTCATGTTGCGGATCCCTTTCGACTTTTATTTATAGCCGTGAACGAGGCCCGTTTCTTCCTCGCTTTATTGTTCGGGTTACTCTAGATATTTGTTGTTGTTCTTGGTCTGATTGCTTTTGCCATAGTCGGCATTGTTGACGTTGTTGGCGTTGTTGTTGTTGATGTCGTTGTCGTCCTAGACCGGGCCCACATTGACATGTGTGTATTGCAAATTGTGCCCATAAACTTAGAGGCATCAAGAGCAATAAAGGCAGCAACAACGGCCACGACAACAACTGCACAGGCACAATTGCAACAACAACATCAACGAGAACTCAATTGCTACAATAACAATCGAAGCAGCAACAACTACGACTACAAGAGCTGAAATAAAAAGAAACTGCCGAAGCTCCGAAAAGGAACGACAAGAGAGAGAACCGGGCGACAACGAGCAGTGGAGTGGGGTGGAAGAAGAGCAAGAGTCGGAGACGTGGATGAGAAGTGGAACGAAGAGGGACGAGGGGGAGAGAGAGACAAAGACAAGAAGAGCACAGATCATGACCCAGGAAAAGTCGTGAAATTTTATTGAGGTCGCTGACATTCAGCGCGAGCCGAGCGAAGGGAAGAAGCCGCGGTGCCCCAGGTAGAGGCGGAGGGTGGCGGAGGACCAGGCACCACAGGGCGATGACGACGACGGCGCTGATGAGGAGGTGGAAAGGCACGAGTTCCTGATTTGCACCTCGACGCGAAGACGGCGGCGGCAGCGACTCTGGACGGGTCTGGGGACGGGGCCCGAAGCCAGCTACCGGGCGCGATTGGCTCGTGCTTCTCCTGGGGACCTTTGGGAGGGGCTAAAATTAGTGGCCAAATACCATCGACCATCGACCATCGACCTCGGGAGGACCCAGGCGATTGGGCAGATTGTGTTCGTTGCCCAAACAGCGGGTCCAGGGAGGCCGGGCAAGGGCAAGGCGGAGAGGAAGAGAAGCTGCACTCACCCGATACGGCGTCGCTCGATCCGGACGAACTGGCCGACGTGTGGCCGTCGGGGCTCTGGGGCTCGCGCGGGCTGAAGGGCGTGGTGGGCGTGGGCGGCGTGAGGGCGGGCGGCGACGCGAGCCCCACCGGGTCCGCCCGGTCCGCCTTCGCGCCGCTCGAGGGTCCCGCGCCGGGTCCTCCGCCGGCCGCTACTACTGAGGACGGGCCGCAGGGGACGTCGTCCGTCTCATGTTTCAGGCGGAAGCAGAACGGGTGCGACGAGAGCGGGGAGTCGGCGGCGAGCGCATTCCTGGAAAGAGGGCGAGAGAGCGGGAGAGAGAGAGGGGTGATTAATGGAAGCTGTGTTTAATTATCTTATAATTGCTCGTTTAAGGGCCCGGTCCGGCTCCGGGTCCGGGTCCGGGCTAAGCGGACCCGGCAGCCTCAAATTATTGACCAGGGAGCGATTGTCGTGGCCACGTCGTAAATTACAGAGGGCGGGAGGGAGCGAGACGGAGCGTCTTCGCCCGGGGGCGAGCTGTGCTCGGGGCGCACATAATTCATGCAGTGCATCCGACGAGCGTCGACACCGACAGGGTTGCCAACGGCGGGCGACCGAGGCGCTCTGAACGGCTCGTTGCGCTCGTCAGTGGCCGCGCGGCGCACCGGGCCGGCCCGACCCGCTCCGAGGCGCACCGCGAGGCCGCCCGAGCCGCGTCGACCGGTCGCCAGATGGCGCTCGCCGTGGCGATTGTTCTGCGTATCGGCGGCTGGCATCGCCTTGACGGCCAGCGGAACGGGCGGGCCAGAACGAAACGAAACGGAACGGCCGGAATGCGCAGCGTGGGAGCAGCGGGTGCCATTGGCTGGAAACATTGGCACCGGCAGCGATTGACGTGGAGCAGCGCGGAATTTATGGAAAGCCATGGGGCGGCCTTCGACGGGCCGGGCCTCGAACGGAGCCCGCCGAGCCACAGAAGTCACTCCATCGTCATGGTCATCTTCCACATCGTCGTCGCCATCGCCATCGACATCGACTCGACATCGTCTTCAGTCCACGAGACCCAGGTGGGTTTTCTCGGAATCTCTGGTTCTCCTCCTCCTCGGGCGGCGGAGACGGATGTAGGAATCGATTTCCGGTCGCAGCAGTTCGTCATCGTTCGCTGCTTGCACTGCGTCTTATTCTTCTTCCCTCCCACTCCGACTGCCCCTGTTCTGCTCTTCGCCTGGCCTGGTCTGGCCCTGTTGTCCACCTCGCATTCCCCCGAGTCGCAGGGAAATGCTGTATTTTCCGACTCGCTCGACTCGACACACTCGAGGCGGCGCGGGGTCGAGGATCGAGGGAACGAGCGAGAAGGCGCAAAGGACGTCGTTATCTTCGATCTGTCCGTCCGTTCGTCCGTCCGTCTCTCTCTCTCTCCGTCTGCCTCTCCACCCGTCGCACGCCGCCCGCCGCCCAGGTCTTCGGCTTGAGCAAATATTTATAGAGTTACGTTGACGTTGACATCGACTCGAATCCTCGTGGGAATCGAGGGCTTCTCGGGCACCGGAAGTGGGGCGTCCTGGCGAATGCAGTGGCCGAAGAGAGGGCAGAGGGCAGAGGGGGAATGGGCAGGTGGGAAGGCGGGAAGAGGCGGAGGGAGCGCGGCCAGCGACAGCGGAGGCAGCACGTGCCCTGTCGATGGGATTCTTGTGGAGGACTCGAGTGCCCTGTAAGGACAACACGTCGGCATAAGGACACCTGCCTGCCTGCCCTGCCCACACCCCTCAGCCGTCTCAGGACCCGACGCCGCCTGCCGCGCAGCCCACGCGCGGGTTCTTGAAGAATCACAGAGAAGGATCTCAAAACACCCACAAGTGCAACAACAACAACGAAGCCTTACGAACGGAAACAAACACAAGCCCCAGACTATCCCTCTCTGTCGTCGTCGCCCCCACCCCCTCCTCGCCGCCCCTCCCTACACACTTCGTACCACCCTACCGCCCTCCCGCCCTTTCTCTTGTCCTGCATGCGAAGCAAAACTTTGCATAAAGTATTAAGCTGCCATGTGAAAGCAAGGAAGCGCTAGTGGCAGGTGGAGGGGCGAGCGAGGCGGCGACAGATGTGGACGGGAGAGGGCGGAAAGGAGAGGGCGGGTTTTCTAGAGCACGAACTGAAACGGTTCTGGGACGAGAGCAAAACGTTCGGAGCGAAAAACACGAATGGAATAAAGGAAAATATAAAAATTGCAGTTTCCTACAACTTTATTTGGGTCACTAGGCAGTTGCCGAGGGAGCGGGGCCGGATGAGAGCAGGGCCGAGAGAGAGAGAGAGGGAAGGAGAGGGAGGGCTGCCTGGCGAGTGCTCGACTGTGACGAAGTGCTTTCAATTGAGTTTAAATGGAGTTTAAACCGAAATTCCCTCCAAGCTTCCTGCGAACGTTTCGCAGGCAGGATTTCCAGGACATTTGGCGATGGGTTCCGCAGAGCGAGAGAGAGAGAGGGTGGCGGAGAGGGAGGGGGGAATAGTCCAGAGTTTATCAGAGCTCCGCATAACGAGAATCTCTAATGAGTTCGGACCGGACAAGCGAGGTGGAAGCAGTTCCTCGTGCATTTGTGGAATTCTCGGCTTCCGGCGCACCCCACACCGAGGGCGCCACGCCCACACTCGTGCCGCCCACGTGTGGCCGTTGTCGTTGTAGCAGCAGCTGCTGCCGATCCGCATGCCGGGCTCGTTGCCGAGGCGGCCGAGGAATGCGTCGGCTTCCGAGCAGCTGCTGCTCCGAGCCCCAGTCGCCACGCCAACGGATACACACGAGGGGGAGGCAGGCAGGGGACGTCGGCTCCCACCCGGTGACTCCTGCTCGGACGCCCGTGAATTCCTCGGACCGGGACCGGAGAATGGAAAACGAGGAGCTGGACCCGCACCCGCACCCGCACCCGGACCCACCTGTTCGTGTCGGCGACGGCGAGACTAGAGGACGTTGGAAACTCCATGTGTCGCCGGCCCTCGACGGGGCTGGCCGGGGTCGCAGGCGGCACTAAAACACATTTAAGCTGCGGCAACGGCGACGCGGACACGACGAACCCTTCTCTGCTGCTGCCGTTTTGGATGCTGCTGGGTCGCGACGGAGGGTCTCCGGGAACCGGTCGATGCCGCCGAAGGATCGATCGGTCGATGGATGGATCGATTGGTGGTCGTCGGTCGGTCGGCCGTTGTCTCGCGAACGAGCCGCTGGGTTGCCAACGAAACACGCCCTCTTGCCGGGGTCCACTCGCGACGGCGTGCGTGTGTGTGTGCGTGCGTCGAGCTTTTTCTGCTCCGGCCCGAGTGCAGCCGAAGGACGGGGACAAGAGGAAGAGGAAGAGCCGATGCGGTAAAGCCTGCTGCTGCAATTAAAGGCTTCCGCTGCACTTTAAACTCGTGCTTCTTTTTTCGCTGTTCTTATTGTCGTTGTAGTTGTTGTGCTTCTTGGGAAAATCTATATTGCTTCGGAGCATCCACGGCGGAGTCTCCTGGCCTCGATGCCATGGCTAAATTCACCGGGTGCACCGGGTCGGTCGGTCGGCGAGGGCTTCACGTGGGCACCCTGCGTGGGCGTCCATGGCCTGGGGCTCGCGACGCCCTCGGGCCGCGGATCACGGGTCGTCACTTCACTGGCTACTGGGAAATGGGTTCTACTGCGGGGCCCGGTTCTTCGTCCGATTCTCGCTGGTCGTTGGTCTTTGGTCGTTGGCCTTATCCGAAGGCAGGTCTGGAACTCGGAATCACGGCCCGTTCGCCATGCGGAAGTGTCGAAACTCGCACTGAACTGGTCTGAACTGGAATCGCGATGGCCCGCAGAACAATGGCTGGGCCAATAGACGAAAGCTGCAGCAGGGGCAGGGCAGGCACGAGCAGGGGCGAAGCAGACGCAGCAGCTGACGAGAGCACTGCAACGGCGAACAACAACAACAAAAACAACAAGGCAAGAACTGTGGCAACCGTGGCGACCCAACATGTGGAATCACGAGGACGGCAGCGCCAGCAAAATATAAACAGAGAGCACAGGACGAGCTCTCTCGAGTTCCTCCTTCCAGAGAGCCAGAGAGACAGATGGCGACCAAGGAAGAGGAAGAGTGAGCGAGAGAGAGCTTTGGTGTAGCGACTACTTTTTCTGCTGTGAGAGTCCTTTTCATACCTTTTCTCGGGAATGATGATTTGATCCGGGAATGATCTGAGCCCACGTGTCGGATGAGTGACTTACAATAATTTGCAATAATTTATTCTAATCCTCCGTTAATCCGTCGCATTTGTGTCATTTATGTTCCGGCTACCTTTCGCTAATGGTGAAATGGCGGCCTGTGGTGAAAATATTTCCCGCTCCCCGCCTGCCGCTCCCCAACACTGGTCGCCTCTAGTGCGGAGAGGAGGACAGTTCCCCTCAGAAACTGCAGAGGAAAAAGTGAAACTTCCTCTCTCCATCGCTCGCGTGCGGAGCGCGCAACTCGCTGGCGAATCTGGGTCATGGCCGTTGTGCTCATTGCAACGCGAGCCGCTCATCCCGGGCCCGGAAAGTTCCAATGCGCTTTAATCGCTTGCGAAAGCTCTGCCACGCGGCGTCGGAGCCGTGCTGAGTGGGCGAGAGCGAGATGGGGGCCTGGAACTGGCGAGCGTCGACTCTGGAAAACGCTCTGGAAGCAGAGCATGTGGGGGGCACGTGACCGGCAACCGAATCGTAGCGCTGTTTTGGATGCAGTCGGTGCTGGCTGCAGGTTGCAGCCAAAGGCCGAACCGCGACCTGCGCACTGGACGCCCGTCTCCGCCGGTGCAGGCAGCAGGCAGGGTGAGGAGTCGGTGGCAGCTTCGGCTGAATTATTTATTTGAATATGATTTAATACCGCAGGCAGGTCGAGTATCGTCGGAAAGCAATTCGCATAAATTCTCGGAAATGCTACTTATCTGGGAAGACATAATTCCAGAGGACCTCCTTCTATAATATTTCGACCTCGCTTGTGTTCCTGGCAATTCACCGAACCTTCACTTCCAGTTACAGAAGGCCTTCTTCAAGGCCACGTCGGAGATTTCGTTTTTTTAGATGCTTTTTCAAAACTGAAAAACTGAAAACTCTTGTCGCTGTTGTCGTTGTATTCGGCATTTATTACGTTTTTAGTTTGAAATCTCAGTTAGAGAAAATTTACAATTCTGCATTATATTATACGACGATTTCATAAAAAAAATATTGTAGCTGTATTCGTTTACAATTGCAGCTTTTTTCTATTAGTATACAAACATTATCTTAATAAATATTTAAATATTTATATAAAATCGAGCACCGCTTACATCGCTAAGTATTAAATTAAACAAAACATATAGACAGACACTGAAGGACACATTTACAATAGACACTGAATTATATCCTAAATTAATACAATTGTAAACTATGACTACTGTTACATCCAGAACGTATGTAAAAATTTGTTAATAATTTCATAGGCACTTGAGTTAACTGCATTGGAAGCGTCTCCGTAATAAAATCAATTCCGTTCGTAGGCACTGTGAAGGCTACTAAAAATCGTGCGAATTTGTTGGCAATATTTTTATGGATAGAGCTAGTATTTCGATTGGATTTAACGCTTCATCTTGTCCAAAATGGGCACAACCATGTCGAACTTGGGCCGTTTTCCTGGATCCTCGTTCATGCAAATGTTGATCAGTTTCGACATGTGGGGTGACGTGCCTGGCGGTATTTTCACACGCAGGCCCTCCAGGGCGATCTTCATGCCGCACTCCATGGGCGACCACTCCGTGAAGGGAATCTCACGCGTGGTCAGCTCCCAAATTAAAATTGCAAAGCTCCACATATCGCACGCTTCCCAATTCCGGTCAGCTGGCTTGCGCTGCAGCGCCTCTGGAGACATCCATGCTGGCTGGTAGATGCGACCCTTCTCTTGGAAGGAGAACTTGGCGTCTCCCATGTTGATGCGTGCTGTCAAATCTTCGTCGATCTAAGAACAAAACAACACATTGTAACTATTGGAAATGTATGAACTTGGGGACAGCACATACCATAACATGATGACTGTTCAGATGATATGTTGGAATAATGCGCTCCAACGAATGCAGATACGCCATGCCGCGTGCAATGTCCAGGGCAAAGCGCACAGCCTGAGAAGTGTCTACAACCACCCCTGTGGCGCCGTGCAACAGATTAAACAGGGAACCGCGTGGCATGTACTGGAAATAAACTTCTCAATTTCATTCAAAGCTTGTTAATTAACCAGCACTTACTTGGCTAATGATTATTAAATTCGGCGGCGAGTTGCAGGCGCCAATAATGGGCAAGATGTTAGGGTGTGAGAAAATGCGCAGTTTGGGAAACTCCTCGTTGAAATCGCGCGAAATTCGCGATGTGCACTGTCGCACGGCAAGAATCTAAAATGGATTGAGTTTTAAATTAAGAACGACATTCATCATAAACAACAATGTGCCCACCTTTGCAATGACATCGTTCTTCTGCCAGCGACCGCGCCATGTCTCGCCGGAAGGCGTCACCGATACCTTGCTATGCAAGTCGAGGTCGCCCATGTTGATGCCTTTGAAGCGCGATAGGGTGGCGTCGCGTGATCGCGTCTTCATGCCCAACCAACTCTGCTCCTTGAAGCTGATCGGCTTCATATCCTGGCCACTCTTCTCAGCCAAGTCATGGATGCGTTTGCCCAAACTGGGTTTGGCTTTGTTCAGCGGCGTGTCGCCGTCCTTATTGGCGATTGAAACGAGGCCGCCGTGGTTCACGAGGTCCTCGCAAATCATGTCGTAGCCCCAGAAGCTGGCATAGTGCAGCGGCGTGTTGCCGTGCTCATTGACGGCGTTCACGTCGGACCTCTCACGCAGCAGCTGCAGTGGGGAGAAACCAGATTCACTTGAGCAACGAAAGCGAAAATCTAATTTGCGATGGCGAAACCCACCAATTGCACAACATCCCGGTGACCGTGAGCCGCTGCCAGGTGCAGCGGAATATCGTCGCCCATGTTGGTCGCGTTAACGCGTGCGCCGCGTTGCAGCAGCATCTCGACCAGTTTCGTGTGGCCCTCCTTGGCGCACCAGTGAAGGGGACTGAAGCCGTGATCGTCGCTGCGAGAGGGGTGGATTGCGATTAGTTGGGAATTCGGTTGCGAAGCCAAGCGAGATTAAGATTTATTTGAATTTGCCGCCGTTCGTACAGAGCAGGTGCAGCGGCCGGAGCGTGTCGTAAACAAACTCCATTTGTTTGTTTACGCGACTTGTTGCACACACTGGCTCGTGCGCAGGCCGCTCGCACCGCCTCGCACCCACGGCTCCCCACTCATTCCTCGACGAGCTCTGATTCAACGCCCCAGCACAACACACCGTAGATTCTTTTATCTCGACCTGAATTGTGTTGCCGTTGTCGTCTCGCTCTATATTTAAAGAAGCTTCGGTAGTCTTTGGATTCATAAATAACCAATGACGTCATGCGGCGTTGTTCATCATCCGAATGGGCGCGGATGAGGCTCACACACTTTTTATACACACATTTGACATTGATATCGCGTATTTTACATAATTTCGGATGATTCAATGTTGCTATTACCCCTGGTTCATGTCGTGTTCCGTGTCCTCCAGCCACAACCGCACCTGAATCGAGTTGCCTTCGCGGCACCAGTGAAAAATATCCTCCATTGTCTGCTCACTTTCTGTCTTTACTCAAGAACTGCAATTGATTCGGAAAATTCAAAGTTTCTTCTTCAATTTGCGCACAATTTCTTATAATAAACACCTTAATATTTGCTGAAAATTTAAAATACCAACACAGCTTGTTTAAATGGAGTGAAATTTTTGAAAATGCGAGCAAGTTTTTTTCATTCTCTTAAATTGGGAAACGTCAAAGATTGTGGTGAATGAAGTCATCATTTGACAAGTAGTCCAGTCGTGGTGAACAAAATACAACAATGGTTGGTGTCTTTGTAAAATTTGAGTTATTTACAATCCATTGTGAATTTCCAAATATACACGAACTGTCAAAGTGTGTTTGGTTCTCTAGCCGATTTGTTTTTGGAGAACTCAGGAACAAAACGTGGTGATCGAGAAAGTGGAAATTTATTAATTTTCCACATTCAAACTGAAGTGAATTGCGAAAATTCGTGTAAGATCTCAAAATGAAGCTGAGCACCTATAATTTCCTCACGTCGAAGGCGATACGCGGCGTCAAAGTCGGCTACCCATTGAAACTGACGGTGAGTACTCCATCCCACACATTTAGGATTTCGAATGCCTCACAGTCGCTTCTTTTCAGATTACCAAGAAGGACGTAGTTGAAGCCGAGTTCAACCCGAACTTCATTGAACGCCTCCTGCCCAAGTTGGATTGGTCCACCGTGCATCTGGCGGCTCAAGTGGTAAGTGAATTCCGAATAGGATAATTTACTTTTCATTATCTAATATTTCCACATTTCCATACAGGCTGAAGCCGGTGATGACATTCCCGCTGAAATGCCTGCCAATGTGGCCGACAACGAGGAGCTGCTGCAGAAACTCCACCATGTGCTTCTGGAAATAGATGTCATCGAGGGTCAGTTGGAGTGTCCGGAAACGGGTCGAGTCTTTCCAATAACGGAGGGCATCCCCAACATGTTGCTAAACGAAGACGAAGTTTAAATCTCTATTAATTACCCTTAATTAGTATATCGTAGTTCTAAAGAATATAATTTAATTTTGAAACGTGGAATAACGAAGAATTCCATTGATGTTGATCAGAAACATTCAGGATGCAAGCATTTACTCTCGCTAAAAGTAAGCTTTATGTCTACATAAAATAAAAATACAATATAATCATATATACCCAAGAAAATGCACGGATATTTTTGTTTAAAAGATTATATTTCCGAAAATATTAATATATATTGGGAATGGCAAGTTCACTACAGGTATATTCGATTAAGTACAGTGCTTGAGTTAAACCAATAAAAACATGTAGAATGTGGAGATAAATGGTTGTAAACATTACAGACTTAAACATCTAATTCCGGAATAAATATTCGAGGAGGGAATCGTACTCAGTTTATTACACATAAATTCCAAATCAATTACAACTAAGTGGACGAGCAAAGACTTCACATGGATAAAATATTTGAAATGCACACATATGTATTAATATAAGAATGTAGACTATGGTCTACAATCTCATCGACTTTGGCACAAATACATCAACCAAAGAACATGATACATCAAATATAGAAATGACACCGACTCAAAAATCGCCCAAACTAGTTACACTTAATATTCGTGCTCTTGGCGCCTCCGGTGGCGAGTTGGGCGTAAATGCTGCCCTTTGCCAAACCGATCTTTGGACCCTTGCACAAGTCTGGATTGCGTCCGACTGCCATGTAGCTGCGTTCACTAAGTAGGGCTCCATTTGGACCAGAAGCCGCTTGCTTGTGACCGACGGAAATGTCGGGATTAGCGCCATTCCAGGTGACGTAGTCGGCACTAAGAGAAGATAATATTATTATTGAGACTGGACGGTTCAATGAAACATTTATGATCTTACAGTAACAAACTGTCGTCCGGTCCCTTGGCCAACTCCGTGTTGGGACCCATGGTTGCGATGCGTCCCAAGATTGATTTGAAATCCTGGTGCAGCAACATGTCCGGATCCTCCTCAGCAGAGTCACGTGACGAGTTCCTAACAATTATCAAGGCAATAGAATGTGAATTCAAAACAGAAAATATGCATGTCAATTGGTTATTAATGTTATATGTGATTGGAAGTAGAAGAAAGCATGCAAAACTAATATTACTCGAAATAGGAGAGGATAAAGAAAACGGAGGCATTCATTAGGATTACCAAAGAAAAGTGCGAGTTAAAGTGGTTGCAACAAGTGTTTGGAGCTCCAAATGTTGGGTCAACCTCTGTCATAAGAAGGACTAATAAGTGCTATGAAAAATTCAACATGTGCGTTCAAAAATTCGACTAGCTTTTAGACTACTCTAGAGCCGATCGCTGAGGGTTAGTAAACTATATCAAGATGAAGGTACAGAGATAGTAAAGCAACATCACACACACTCACAAACTATGGTTAGTACAATCTATATCTTGAAAACTTAAAATAGGAAACGAAAGAAACAAACGGCATACTTCAATGAATAGGTTTTGTCACGTGAGCGCGACAATTTCAGTTTGTCCAGGATGGAGTCCGATGTGTTGGTGGTCGAAGTTGTGGTGGAGGTGGTCTTGGTGGAGGCGGGGGTGCAGCCATGCTTTAGCAAGTATCCGCTGATGCCTGTTTCGTTCGTCTGGGAACGTTCGAGAATGCTCTTGGTGGTGATGGTTTGATATGACTGAGATGCGGAGGATGGCAATTGTGAAGGTGATGATGTCGATGATGGCGGAAATGATTTCGATGATGTGTTGGACGAAGATGTTTTTTCCAATTGCTTATCGGTGTTGTTGGTGTGTTCGTTGCTGTTTTGTGTTTGGCTGAAAATTTCGTTCAATTCATGATTCGAGTGCGAGAGGATGATTTGTGTTGTCGTGGTCGACGGTGTGGTGACATTGATGGAGGGTAGCGGACGTTGCTTTCCAGCTTTGGATGCCACATTCATGGAGTTCTTGTCGTCGCTTTGGGTTGGCTTCGGGTTGGAAGTCGTCGATTCGAGGACAACAGTAAGGATGCTGCCGGTGCGTTTTGATATACACATATACAGAAGGGAATGAAAGTAAACGATGTAGAGTATTAAATGGAAGAAAGTGGTTCGCTAAGAGTTCTCTTCGCGGATTCGCAGTTTCTCCCGTTTCGAGGAAGGACTCCAGAGCGGAGAAAACCAAAACCAAAAGATACTTAAACAAATGCAATCATATAGCCAATTACATCGAGTTCCGTGACTCCGGGAGGCTTCGTCCCGAGGCCATCGAACTCGCGGTGAAGAGACTTTCGTGCAAATCGTGTGCTCAAATTTGAAAAGCAATTGGAATTTGAAACAAAATGATCAAAAAACAAAAGAACTTTGAAACGAGCTTCGACGGTTCCACTCAAAATCAACTCTCGTTTTAATTAGTGCCGGAAACTCCAGCCGTCGCTACGGAACCTCGTTGAAAGTTCTGCATGGAGACGCAAAGTTTAGGTTTAAAATCAGAAAACCAAAGTTAGAGCAAATGTGGGATGAGCTTCGGAGGAACTAAACTTGGCATTGCTTTGGTGGATTGTCGAATTCGCTTGGAATACTCACTTGTCCGCCGCAGCAGCAGCCGCAGCTGCACTGCTCGAAGCACCGAGGCCGTCTGTGGTCGTGTCTCCGACCTGTTGCTGGTGCTCGTCGGCCTGGCCTCGGTGCGCCTCGTGGAGCTTCTTCTCGCGCGTCTCGTCCTCCTCGTGCACGATCTGCAGGATCTGCATGGCGCGGTCCTCCGAGTAGTTGACCGACTCCAGAGCCATCAGGATGATGCGCTCCGCGATCTGGCCGTACTTCTCCTTCAGCCGCAACTTCACTGCAACGGGACGAAGGCAATGGAGTACGATGTTGATTTTGACAAATACCACTTTCACTCACTGGCCTCCTTCTCCGCCTCGGTGTACTCCTTGGGCCGCAGCGGGATGTGCTTCTCGTCGTCGGGCCTCTTCGGGCGGCCCTCGGCGTCCAGGTCGGGCCGCTGCGAGACCTTCGGCGGCACGAAGTCGCGCTTGACGTAGCCCATGGCGATCAGCTTCTCGGAGGCCGTCTGCACGTTGTTGTCCGAGCTGGCCAGGATGTCGAGCAGCAGAGTCTCATCGGCTTTGGAGAAAATGGTTTTCATGTATCTGTGTCGTGGTCAAAATGAGATGCGGATTAATGGCGGGAACTAGACGGACGTCGGCTATTCGAGGGCCTCGAATAGGAAACATTCAGATCACAACACAAACATGGACACAAATTGGGGGATGCACGGTGATGGAACCAAGGAAATAATACGTATTCATGTGTGGAAGCAAAACTCAAACAAGGGGAGCAAAGTACAGAAACATAAACGAAATGAGGAGTGTTAAACAAGCTTAAGTCCGAGGATGATGAGCCGATGGGCTGGACCCAGCACGGTGATGACGTGGTCGGTTGCTGTTGGTAAAGAGGGCCCTTAAAAGGAACTAAAACAACGGAAGACTCGGAGGCGATTCGTCTGATCGTAAGAAGCGGGCGTGGGGAACAAACCAAACGGGGGAAAATCATAGAGAATATAAACACAATTTGGATGCCAATTCTACAAAGCAACTGAAGGAACTCAAGAGCTACGGACAGCGAGCATTTACAGCGAGGGCGGAGTTGTTCAGGAGCCTCGCCTTTAGGAGCTGCTGAAGAACTCCGCCCGGAATCTCTCTCTCTCTCTCTCTCTAGCAGAGACTTCATGCAGCGGACCTCAGTTTCATCTTCGGCGAGGAGTGCGGCTTGGGCGAGCTGCGGATCTGGTCTCCGAAGCGCGGCGATCCGTGGAACGGCACGTGTCCGTAGATGGCAGCAGCAGCAGTTGGTCCCACGCCCGGACATCCGCCCCTGGCCCCGGCGACGCCGACGCCGACGCCCGACCCCATGGCCGCGCTGTGGCCACTGTGCATGCTCATGACACTACCAAAGCGCCCGCCTGGCACCGGACTGGCGGTGCGCGAGGCGCTGCCGCCCCCGAGGGTGCGGCCGATGTCGAGGCGGCGCGCCGGTGGAGTCATGTGGAAGGCGGAGTTGCTGTGGAACAGGTGGCGCTGGGCGGGCGGCGTCACGAACGGGCCCGGCATGGTCACGGGGTGCTTCTCCACCTGCAGGGCGCTGATGACGACGGCCTCGCGGTTGTAGTAGCTGCAGTGGCCAGTCGGGCGACGGATTCACCGAAACAAGAGCAATTGTTGAAATCGAACATAAAGAGTGATTGTTGTCGATGTTGGTCATGGCGGTGATGGTGATGGTGGTGGTGATTGTGAAGCGCGTGGTGAGTGACGAATGTGTGCGTGGATTAGTGGTTGGATGATTGGTTGGTGAGTGAAGCGTTGTTAGTAGTGATGGTGGCGATGGCGGTGGCGGTGGCGGTGGTGGAAGCATGAGAGCGAAGAAGAGATGAGAAGACGTTTTCGGTAAGTTCGGTCGATCGCACTCCCGTGGGTGTGGCGGAGGAGGACGGCCCGGTCTCGGGCCGGACCGGACCGGACCGACGGACACTTACCGCTTGAGCAGCAGCCGGATGTGGTTCTCGCCGGCCGTGGGGAACATGTTCTGGATCTTGGCCACCACGGCGTCGGTGTCGATGGCGTTGGTGAACGAGGTCTCCTGGATGGTGGAGCGTCGCGACATGTTCCCCATGCGTGGCGTCTGCGGGGCCGAGGACTTGGCGAAGGGCAGCGGCGACATTTCCTGCGGGCAGAGGCGGGAGGGCTCGTTAGTGGGTGGCAGTGGCTGGGGGAGGATGTGGAGGTGGAGACTCACCAGGTGGCTCTTGGAGGACAGCAGCGGGCTGGAGGACAGGTTGTGGAGGCTCTGCTCGCCGCCGGGGCCCTGGAAGGCGCGCACGGCCGGGTAGTTGTTGCTCGGGTACACGTGGTAGGGCGAGCCGTGCTGCACTGGCTGATGAGCAGGTCGGAAGCGGATGCGGAAGCGGCGTGAAATAGAAAATGAGAAATGAGAGGAGCGTGGAATCGGGGGAGGGGGAGGGGAAGGGGAGCTACCTGCAGGGGGATGGACTCGGTGGAGCAGCGCTCGTTCTGCAGCTGCTTGTAGCGCATGCGAGGGTCCTCCAGCTGCATGGCTTTGGTGAAGTAATTGATGTAGTAGCTGCAATGAGTCGAAGAGGTGTGGGTGAGAGGGTCGAAGGACCTTGGCGCGTATTAATAAATGTCCTTGCCGGGCATGACGCGCGCCCGCTCAAGGACCTCCGGCCATGCGGTTGGCAGAAAGGCTTCAGGGTGCTGGGGGAGGGGGAGGCTGGCGCGCAAGTAAGGGTATTTAATTTCGTATTTCGAATCCCTTGCTCGACTCCCTGCGAAAGCGCACTGGACGGACGAGGGTCCTTCGTTTTTGTGGCCCTCGGTGGAATTTAGCCGAAGACCTCGGTAGTGGGAAGGGTGGAGTATGCAAATTACGCGTCTCCGCGGATTCCACATGCGACTGCACACGGACTCCCGCCCGGCCGCTCTGACAGCTCCTCGGCTGGAGTGGCTCTTCAGGCAACTCGTTTAATGGGGAGCGCGTGTGGCTGCTGGGACGACCACACGGCGACTCCTGGCTCACACATACTCACACACATGCAAAGCGCACTCGTCGTCTCCGTGAGAATGCAACAAGAGCTGGAGTTCTGGCCTCGAGCTCCAGGAACAGGGCACCCGACCTACTTCTCAAGGGCGCCCGGGGGCGACGCAATTCATTTCTGTCCCCTTTGAGTTTACTCGGATGCTGTGGCGCCCCCGCGAGCTCGACTGCAGCGGCCATTTTGAATTACGAGTGCGCACGAAAGTATGCAGTGGAATGTGGTTTGCACTTCCGCCTTTTCCGATTTCCTGCGTCCATTGATTTCCCACCCACCCCACGGCGCCTCCTGCCCCGGTACTCACCAGTTCCCAGTCGCCTGGTCGTACTTGCAGTCCCAGCCAGGCGGCAGCTTCACGTACGGCGCACTGGAGTCGCCCATGGTGGCGTCGGCCGCCCCGGCTTCACCTTTGACTTTTCCTCGGAACGGGCGATTGTTTATCCACCGTCTGAGTCCGGTCGTCTGTACCTCCACTCGATGTTACTCAACAACAGCCCCTCGTCGTCGACGGGGTGGCTCGGGGGTGACTTTGTGCGTTTTTTGCTCTGCCTCGAATGCCGCCAGAGCCAGCAGCGTTACGTCGTCAACCGGTTTCGAGAACTTCACAATCCGAGCTGTCGCGTTCAACTGAGCGCCGTCGACGGCAGAGCGAGCGTTCGAGCTTAATTCGAAGTCGGATCTTCGAAAGAGCGCCGGTTGGAGCGAGAAGGGTGTGGAGTGGGCAGCGTGGGAGACGGAATGCCAGTGGATAAGAGGCGAAAGTCGCGATGACAACAAAACGGAGTAGTCGTTCGTCGTGGGTTGGTGGAGGAGGACGGGCGAGGACGAGGACGAGGGTGGCTGCGAGCTTTCGAACACGTCCTCGGGGTGGGTGCGGGCTGTGGGCACTCGATTTGCGCACTTGAGCTCTCGAACTTCAGAGCTTTCCTCGCCTTCAGATGATCAATTGAAAATCTGGTTAAAACTTTTTCACTTTATTGTATGTTGCAATTTTAAAGCGTGTCTACTTTCAGTTCAATATTAATAAATATAGCTGACGCTACCGCTAAAACGATATGGATTCAGTAAATTATTTGTCTTCGACAGTTCCTACTTGTCTAACGCGAAAAACAGACAAATCTAAAAATTCAGGTTAAAGGCATCATCAATCTAGGTGAAAGCTCCGCAAGTCTGTGGGGGCAGAAGGTGCAAGTTAAATGCAGTCGATCGCACTGGAAGAGTAGGAGTCGCTGTCTAGAGGAAGGCCATCGGTTTCACGTTCAGTCGCTTCGATAGGGCCTCGCAGGTCTTCAGCTGGTTCTCCAGGTATTGGATGCCGCCGGCCTTGTCGACGGCCTGCATGTTGTGATCCTCCTTGTCGCCGGGCACCAGCACGGGCTTCGCCGGGTCGGTCTGGGGCAGAGACAGTTAATGAACAGATTCTACATAGTCGTTAATGGTTACTTTACCGGTTTGCAGTTCCTCAGGCGCGAGTTGAAGTCGCTCATGCGGCCCTCGAAGTCGGGCGCGAAGCAGTTCGGGTCCACGGCGATGAAGACCTGGCCCAGGTCTGCCGGGGTGTTGGCACCGGCGTGCGTCCACTTGCGCACCTTGGTCGAGTAGTTGGCGCCGGCCATCACGCCGGACAAGATGTCCACCATGGCGCCCAGGCCGTAGCCCTTGTAGCCAGAGGTGATCTCCTGGCCGCCGAGCGGCATGAGGCAGCCCGTGGCGAAGGCCAGCTCGGCGTCGTTGGTGCAGTTGCCCTCGGGGTCCTGGGCCCAGCCGTCCGGCAAGGGCTCGCCCTTGCGCCGCTGGATCTCGATCTTGCCCACGGCCACGCCCGTGGTGGCCATGTCCAGGAGGAACTTGTCGTCCTTGACCGGCGCGCCCATGGCCAGGGGGTTGGTGCCGAGAGCCGCCTCCTTGGCGCGCGTCGGCGCCATCAGCGGCGAGGTGTTCGTCATGGAGAAGCCGACGAGGCCCTCCTTCATGGCGCGCATCGAGTACCAACCGGCCATGCCGTAGTGGTTCGAGCCCTTGGCGCACACCCAGCCCACGCCCACCTGCTTGGCCTTCTGGATGGCCAGGTCCATGCAGTAGTTGCCGACCACGGCGCCCAGGCCGTTGCAGCCGTCAACCCAGGCGGTGGCCGGGGTCTCCTTCAGGATCTTGGGCACGGCGGCGCCGTCCGTCGAGTTGATGGATAGGTCGTTCAGGTACATCTCGAGCCGGTTCATGCCGTGGCTGAAGTGGCCGCGGTAGTCGGCGGCCACGAGGAGGTCCGCCATCGCGGCGGCGTGCGGCTCGGGCACCTTCACGGCCATGAAGCAGTCGATCATGAAGCGGCGGGACTCCTCGACCGCGACGAGCTTTGGCTGGCTGGCGGCAGACATGGTGCGAGCGGACGAAGTGGATCCTCCTGCGATAAAGAGAGGGACAAGAACTGATTAGAACTTTGCGGTGGCGAGCGCGGAACGAGCACGTTTCGCGAGCTGGCGCGTTGTTGGCGAACTGGCGAGCGATCGGAGCTCGCTCCTAAGACCGACCGGCCAATGACGACGATGACGACGACACATTCCCATTCCGCACACGATCGTCTAGCGATAGCGCTGGAGCTCTATTTGGTGGTGGAGCGGAGGCTCAGACGCGTGAGGGGAGAAGGTGTGCCGAATTAATATAGAACCAGCGCGAACATGGTCGAAGGCGGCAATTAAAAGCACTTCTATTCTGGCAATGGAAAATATCGGAGCTTTTGCGACTTCGAACCGGTCGATTGTTGTTGTGATTAGAAACCGAAAGTCGTTGGGAGAAATGGAAGTCCGCATTTGAATTCGGATAGAGCGACGATCGAAGATGGATAAACTGTCTGGGTATTTGACCATGGGTGACCTTGATCTTGGCAGCTCCGCCTCCCTCCGGGTTTGCTCAGCTGCCGTAGTGATAACGACAAAATTTCGGTAAACAAAATTATTATTTGTAGGCCCTCAAAACGAGATTGTAGAATAAAGCTCTTGTGGTTTTGTGTTTTTTTTTTTTTTTTTTCAACACGCGTTATAGACGATTTCGAAAAAGAACCAAAGAAAATCAAATAAACCTTGCACGCGCGGTTGATGGACAGAAATATTAGCGACAAATATTGAGTGATTAGGAAGAATCGCCATGCTTTGTATAATAATTTATGTTTAATTTCCTGGATTCTATGCGAAATTTCTATGCAATTCTTGTCAACACTTTGCACTAATTCAATTACTGAGGGTCACCCTGCGCGGTCAAAGTTCACAGAAGAACATACTCACCACACAGTGCTGCTCCATTCACAGCGAACTTCGCTGAACATATCCTATTGCAATGCGAGGCAACGGCAAAAGAAATGCATCGACCAGCATTCCGGTGTGTCAAAAGCCGCCTACAAATGCTGACAGAGTTGCAGTTCACTGCGTTGCGAAGCAAGGAGAACGAAGACATCACGATGCGAATTGTTGTTGTTTTTGCTGCTTTGCTCGGTTTTGTTTTGGTCCCGAGCTTTTATCAAGTTTCACTTTCAGTTGGAGAACACGCGTGTGTGTGTGTGTATGAAAATGGGAGGAGAAATTTTGTTCACGATGATAAAAACAGCTGTGGAGGAAGGTTTCACAAACGGTCCGACTTACAAGGCGAAGCAGATAAAGAAAATAAGAAACGGAATCACATCGATTAAATAACAGCCAAAAGTGTGATAAATGACGGCCTTGCGTCTAGTGCTCCGATTAAGAAACTTTTCCAAACCGCTGTCCAGTTTAGTAACTCTATTTCAAACTTATCCAGGCTCCAGAAATCCCCCAGTAGCAGCTAAAGTTTTCTGTGAGTTCGCGAATTCGTGACTATTATGAACTTATTTAGGATTATGATATGTTGCGTGTATTTTTCATTTGTCAATAGAAACGTTTTTTCAGCACGGCATTCGCGTGTGGCGCTTCGTCGTCCATCCGCACGCACGATAGTCTAATTATTTAGTGTTCGCCTGTGCAAAGTAAAAATAAATTTGCGAATATGTATTTTTTAATTTTCGCTTACGTTTTGTTCATCTCTTCGTCGTTTGCAAAGCGCTACACCAAGTGAAGTAACGATAAGCGTCGAGTGTTGGTTGTGAGGGAACGAACCCCAGGCCTATTCACAATTGTGTATTTCCTTGTTATGTTAAATAATTATGTGTAAAAAGCTTTTGATAAAAAAGTTTATCAGCTAAAGATGTAAACAAACTGAGAGTGCGGGGACCTAACAGAAAGAGTTAGGAAACCATACCGAATGAGGGTCGCTTAAGGAAGCAGGCACATGTATAAATAACTCCGACAAATGTACGTACAGCAACCTGCAGTCGGCTCTGGAAACAATGTTGTCTTACATGGTGCGTAATTCCACAATTGATTGATTCACTTTGTCTTTGAGACATCGTTTTAGCAATCAAAAAACATCACTAAAGTGGCCATGCCTCGCATTGGTTATATTGAAGATCTGTTAGACTGGAATCAAGTAAAGCAAATTATTGAGAACGTTTTCTCGGAAGCTAACAAGGAAATAGATATTCTCATTTGCCAATGTGAAGTTTTAGTAAGGAATTCAGAACAACGTATTTCTATATTTCCTCGTAGTCAACTAACGCAGAAATGTGTAATAACCGAAGTGAAAGGCACGATCTTTTCCGCTCCAACGGACTACTCATTGGCCCATTCTGTGGCGGCGGACATGCAAATGATTGTGGGCATTGGACTACTCTTTAAACACAAATTCGGTCACGTGGATGATCTCCTGGAACAGAATCAGCATACAGGTGGTGTCGCCGTTCTAAAGAGTGAAGAGAGATTTATTTATTATTTGGTGACAAAAGAAGACCATCAGAAGCGCGCAACATACGGGACTCTGCATGCTGCCATATTGTCTATGAGAGAACATATGGTAAAAATAGCTCTGATAGCAATGTTTACCAAATTCCACTCCTGAATTTTGTATTTAAGCGCAAGAACAACGTACGTAAGTTGGCTATTCCTCATATTGGCTGTGGGATCGACCAACTCAGCTGGCTTCAAGTCAGCGAACTATTCAGATTAGTATTTTTCAATGATGAGGTAGACATTATCGTCTACTACATTCCTCCATTTAGACCTCGTATTTCTGTGGCATTTCCGACCAGGCGACCGGTTATTACTTGGGATGTTGCCGACCCGGC
This sequence comes from Coelopa pilipes, assembly GCA_947389925.1. NCBI lineage: Eukaryota > Metazoa > Arthropoda > Insecta > Diptera > Coelopidae > Coelopa > Coelopa pilipes. Next base: position 42,241,137 of record OX376699.1, read on the forward strand.
GAAATGTCAAGTACTGCAGAATATTATGGATATGGTTGAGAAGAAATTGACGACTATGAAGACTGGCAATTTGAAGGATTTGGAGAAGCTTCAAAAGGATCTCAGTGTTGTTTTAAATGTTGACTCTGAAAAAAGTACAATATAGGGTTAATATTAAATTTACTGTTATTACATTTAAAATTGTATCCTTAAGTGCATTTATTTATATTTGCACCACCATGTTGTAACTACCTCTAATAAAACTAAAAATAAACCCTTTTAATCAGACGAACCGATTTATTTGTCTATGCTATTTCTTTTAATCTACCGCAAGTGAATATTTATGTATTTTTTTAATATATATGTTTATAATAATATATGTTTCTATTTCAGATATTAATCTGTTTCGCACAATGGCCACAGGTGGGAAATTCAAGCTTTCCGAAGTAGAAGGTGATCTCTTCACTGCACCAGAAACCCACTCTCTGGCGCATTGTGTTGGAGCAGATTTTGGAATGGGCGCAGGCATCGCTGTGAAATTCAAGCAGGTCTATGGAAGAGTCGATGACCTGTTGGCTCAAGGCGTTCAATCGGGTGGCGTGGCCGTTTTGAAGGACAACAATCGCTATATATATTACTTAGTGACGAAGCCGCAGAGCTGGGGTAACCCAACGTATGATAGCTTGCGTTCATCTCTAACTGCTATGAGGGATCATATGGTAAATTTTTAGAATTTTCAACCCACTTCGAAAATGTAAAAATTCTAAATGGCCTTTCAGCGTTCGCAGAAGGTTGATAAATTAGCCATACCTCGCATAGGATGTGGCATCGATGGCCTTGAGTGGGACAAAGTCACTGCGGAATTGAACAATGTTTTTGGTTCGGAAGATTTGGAAATCGTCGTATATAATTTCGTGCCGAAATAATTCTTCAAATTATGGTTTTTTTTAAATTTAGTTTTAGACTTTATTTGGTGAATAATTGTAAACCACAATCTCAATTGAATCTCCATTAAAAATCTCCTGCAATTGATCCTTGACTTTTGACCAGACCAATCCATCCAATCCACAGCCGATACGTGGAATGGCAAGCTTACTGATCGAGTGCTTTATCTAAAAACAGAATAAAATGGTCAATTGATTTTTTGTTCTATTTCAAGACACGAAATGCTCACCATATGATCGCGCATATGGCTGAGCGAGTTGTACATTGTTTGGTAGGTGGGCTTGCCCCAACTACTTTGCTTGGTAACCAAATAATAGATGAATCTCTCGCGGTCCTTCAGGACAGCAACTCCGCCTGGGGACACTTGCTGCTCCTTTAATTTGTGCACTTGGCCAAATTTGTCCCTATGTAGAAAAATAATATCTATAATTGTGGTAAGAACAGAGTTTACTATTGAAACCTGAACTTAATGGCAATTCCTTTGCCCATTTTCATGTCGGCAGCCACACAATGGGCCATGCAGTAGGAACTATCGACTGAGAACAAATCTCCAGTAATCTCTCTGATACTGCAGCTGGACATACTGTATAATAAAGCCTTTAATTGATTATGTATCCTTTCTTCAGTTCAGTCCTATTGTTCAAAACACGGAGAAAAAGCTTTAGCAGATGAACATTAAATTCGCGGTAGAGGTCTGACATTCACAAGAGTTGATGGACCACAATCATTACCAGCATATTATTGTGAATGGAACATGAATGGCCACTGAAATATTCTTGTACTTCTTTATGAAATTGTAAACGGGGAAAATCTGTTCCATTATTATCAATATGTAATTGAAAAATAAAAAAAAAAGGAAAAGAAACCCACTTGGTTCCATCCAGGATCGAACTGGAGACCTTCTGCGTGTAAAGCAGACGTGATAACCGCTACACTATGGAACCGCTTGTTTAAAGTTCTCCATAATACGCAATTCAACACGATATTCGGTTTCTAGAATCTAACTAGAATAATTTTGACATCAAACAGCTGATTTCTGTTTTTGTACTTTCGGTTCTTTTCTTCTCGCACGCAACGTAATAATTTGCGAAGTTGTTGTCCATGATTCTTATATTTTTTACTTAATTCTATCTTGCTGTGGGCCGTGTCGCGTCCATTTATCGAAATATATTAAATGAGTTTTCTATTAGACTTCCTGCGAGCTTTCATCCGCAATATGTTGCAATTATTGTCTTTCGGAAAAAAGACCATCACGAACACCCTCAGTATTTACGTAAAAACCAACACAGGGAAGACCCTGACCGTGAATCTAGAGCCGAAGTGGGATATTAAAAACGTTAAGGAGCTGGTGGCTCCTCAGCTTGGTCTGCAGCCAGACGAGGTGAAAATCATATTTGCCGGCAAGGAGTTGAGTGACACCACCACCATCGAGGTATCAAGTTTTGATAATACTTTATATTGTATCTCACAGAGAGCAAATTGTTCGACATTCATTTCAGGAATGCGATCTGGGTCAACAGAGTATTTTGCACGCAATACGAACGCGACCTCGTCAAGACTATGTGGAGCGCCGACGTTTGGAGTCCACGCTTATGGAAGAGGAAACTCCTGAGGAACCGTCGAAACCACTCTGTGAAACGCTGGTGGATCTTCAACTGCAGAGCGAGGAGCGTGTTAACATAATGGAAGAAGGTGATGCATGCTGTGATGATGAATGTATTCTATAGAAATTCTCAACCTTCTGTATTAATTTTAGATCGCGAACGCACGAAGGCTCACTTCTTCGTTCACTGCTCGCAATGCAACAAACTGTGCAAAGGTAAACTGCGAGTCCGTTGTTCGTTATGCAAAGGTGGGGCCTTCACGGTACATCGAGATCCGGAATGCTGGGATGATGTGCTGAAGGTTCGTCGTATTCGCGGTCACTGCGAGAGCTCTGAGATTGCGTGTGTGGATAACGAAATCGGCGATCCGCCCTTCGCGGAGTTCTATTTTAAATGCGCTGAACATGTTTCCGGAGGCGAAAAAGACTTTGCAGCTCCTTTGAATCTTATTAAGATCAACATTAAGGATGTTCCTTGTCTGGCGTGCACAGACGTTAGCGATACAGTTCTGGTTTTTACCTGCGAGTCAAAGCACGTCACATGTATTGAGTGCTTCCTGCAGTATTGCCGTTCGCGGCTCATGGAACGGCAGTTTATGCCTCATCCTGACATTGGTTATACCTTGCCTTGTCCTGCTGGGTGTGCCGATTCTTTCATCGAGGAGATTCACCATTTTAAACTGCTTACTCGCGATGAATATGACCGGTACCAGCGCTTCGCTACAGAGGAATATGTGCTGCAAGCTGGGGGAGTTCTCTGTCCCCAGCCTGGATGTGGAATGGGCTTGCTAGTTGAACCGGATTGCAAGAAGGTCACATGTCAGAATGGCTGTGGGGTAAGGTGAATTATTTTGGAGTTGTCTTGGTCTAAGACAGTTTCTTTCCTTCAGTATGTGTTTTGCCGAAATTGTCTTCAGGGATATCATTTAGGTGACTGCCTGCCAGAGAGCTCTAGCTCAAATGTAACGGGCTCGTGTGAATATGCTGTGGATCCAAATGTAAGTTTCGCAAAAATACGATTTCAACTATAATTCAATCAAGCATAACTTTTGTAGCGAGCTGCCGAGGCTCGTTGGGATGAAGCCAGCAGCGTCACAATAAAAGTTCTAACCAAACCATGTCCGAAGTGCCGAACGCCGACGGAACGAGATGGTATTCCTTGATTTCGTCCAAGTTACTACAATAATTTACTGTCCTATTTTCCTATAGGTGGCTGCATGCATATGGTGTGCACACGTTCCGGTTGTGGCTTCGAGTGGTGTTGGATCTGCCAGACGGAATGGACGCGAGACTGCATGGGAGCTCATTGGTTCGGTTAATCGTAAACTACTCAGAGGCCAATGAGTTTAAGGTGCAATTCTTTTACTTCAATTATCGCGATTATTTATCTCTGATACTCAGTTTGTCCAAGTTATATTTTATCGTGTATATTTTTGAAACTATAATGTCTGTAACTAGTCATAGAATTTTTATAACGACACTCTAGTGAATCATAGAAAAATCATGAAACATAACAAATGGATAAACTTTTCCTTCCCACAGTGTTCGGGACATCATTCCACTTCAAAGTAGTTTTATGGAGTCGCCACCGACAAAAAAGACTGCCCTCGCCACGTGTTTTGCAGACATGCGCCTTTTGAGTCGGTATCCTCTCTCTCTCTATTCATATTGTTCACTCTTCTCGCTGTCCTCTCTGTTTACACTTGCTCCCGACTTCCTTCTTCCCATCTGCGCTTGATTTACTTCCCGGCAAAAGCTCGGCCGCCAACAAAATCAATATTGCGCGACATGAAATTTCAGCCGAAGTGAATGAAATTCTCGGCATTTCCATGTGACAGGCTGGGATTAACGCCACCATTGGATGGGACGTGGCGTGCAAGCAGACACTGATACGTGTGATTTCGAAGCGTTGTCGACGCGTTGACAGCGTCAAGGGGCGGTCGCAAGGTTGGGGCTGCGAAGTGGCTGTGTGGATGGCCAGTTGCTCTCATCACGTCCCAGTGTGGAGGACATATATATGAACATGCCATCGATCGAACTTGCCGGGGATTCAACTGCGATATATGATCGATCGTGAGCCCGGGCACCGCGGCGAATGAGCAACATTTATGTCATGATCGGTTAGTTCTACTGACAATGGAAATGGAAACATATATCGTAATGGAATGGAGCAATAGAAACATATAATTGAAATAGTAATTGGTTTAACTTGCCAGCCAAGACATAGCACTCATTGGGCTCGGCGAGTCCCATTTATTGATGGTTTTCCACGCTCCCCATTCTTTCCAGTGCTAGTGCCTCTCCTTCGCCTGCACGTTCATCCCGCCCTCGTCGGCGAGCGCATTTTCGCTCTCTGTTTTTGTTTTGATTTTATTGTACGCTGCTCGTTCGTAATCAATTTTTATGAGTTTCTCTCGCGTCCTTCGCTTCGCATCGCGTTCTTCGCTCGACACGACTCGGCACTGTTACGAAAGGGGGAGCAAAACGAAAGCGATAACTTTCGCAACTCCTTCGGACGAGGAGACGCACCCCGAGCGCCAAGCGAGCGAGGAAGAGCGAACCGAGCCGAAGAGTTCCTGGGGAGCGCGAGAAAGCTTTCGAGGCGAGTCGCAGAGTCAAGGAGCCGAAAAAGTGCACGGCGGACAAATCGGGTCACACGGCTTCCCATGTGGCGCTCTCTGGCGGAAATTCCACTGCAAAAAAGCGGAATCTGGTGGAGGAACCAGCAACAACAACAACAACAACAACAACGACACCGACACCACCGACAACGGAACCAATGTATTTGGGTCTACGGTGGAAATGTGTACGCGGCGCCGTCGTCAGTCTTCGTCGCACTTCAGAACTCAGCGGTCATCGGTCGCCGGCCGCCGCCCGAAGGACGAGAACGAACTTCGCCTATTTTTGAACTTGGCGCCCGCGGTGCACCTCAAGCAGTCACTGCGAACGCATCGGGTTTTCCGGTGAAGTGAACATTTCCATCGACGAATGTCTACTCAATCGATTTTGAAAAGAACTGTGAGAAATTGTGGAAAATTGTGTGTGTTCGAGCCAATAAACTTAAAGTTGAAACATACGAAACACTCTAGATTTAATTTGATCTAGAGAGCGTGATCGCAGCCAGCAACTGATGTGAGTCGATCTTGTATTTGTTTAAATCAATCAATTGGAGATGCATATTTCGCTTGCTTAGGACTTATATATATATACGAATATAAATACGAATAATTTGATCATATCAGTTTTAGTTAGAAGGGTTTTCATGATGGTGATGATTTTTCTCGATCTCTTCTTGAAGTATGCCTGCGTAGTTCCTACTCTTCCATTTCTTCCCTGCTATTCATCGTTCTGTACTCCCGGAGGTCCTCTCCTTGTCTCTCCTGTCTGTCGCTGTCCACAGGTCGTGCGAGCGACAAGATCGGTCGCAGCGTCTACTCTGGATCCGCCCTCTTCGCCCGCCCCACCTCGTCGGCGGTGGGTGATCTCTGTTCGAAAGTGCTCGCTGGCCGATATTAAGGAATTTTATTTTGCATTTTTGCGCTCTCGCACTGGGTTTTTATTGATTTGTATGAAGTTGCGTGGTTCTTGTTGTTGCCTCAGGCGCTGCTCGGCGTGGGCTTCGCTGCTTCTTCTGTTGCTGCAGATGTCGCGCGCACGATGTCCCAGAACGGAACTGTGAAAAAAGGAACGACCGGAGGCGGAAGAGCGGCGTGGACAGAGGCAGCGGCCGCGGCCGCGGCCTCGGCAGAGGCGCGACACACACATACAGGGAGAGCGGCGGGAAACAGGACTCACACCCACACACAGGCACAAACATGGTCAAAGACACACAGCGTGCGCTCCGTCTGGCGGCGGGTTTCCCACTGGTTTCACGGCAGATTCCCTGTTAACGAACCGTTAAATAATCGTCGTGTCGTGCCTGAATATGCTTTGCGTTTGGTTTCGTTCGCCAGTGCGCGTCCTGCCGCCCACCCCCGACACCCCCTCGCTCTGTCGCCCGCCCTCCTAGGGGTTGGCTACGCGGGTTGCTGGCGAGATGAGTCGAGACGAGGCCTGGCTTGGGCCGCTCCGCATAGTCTCGGTCCGGTCCGGCCCGTCCGGTGGTGCGGCATGGCCCGATAGGGTCCGGAAGGCCGTCGGAGCCGAGGGAGCGCCACGGCTCTATGGCAACTACATCCCGGCCCTTCATCCCCTCTCCTCCCCTCCACTAACCCTCCCTCACCACCACCCACCCTTCAATCCTTTGCTCTTTCGCGAGAATCGCAGAGCGAATCCTCTCTCGTCACGATGAGCTTGGAGAGCTTTGATCGATGTCTCTCTCGGTCTCGGTATCGTTCGTCTGTTGCTCGCTCTCTACTGCTTCGGCCTCTCTCTCCCACCCTCTGTGGTCTGCCGTTACTCTCTCCCGCTCGCTCTCCGTCGCTATCAGTGCTCGGTCGGCTCTCTGTTTACGCCCGAAGCCCCGACGCCGCGCTCCCCCACCGCCGCTGACGGTCCCGCGCCGTCATCCTCGCAGTCAACGGCGTCCCCGTCGCCAGCGTCATCATGTTGGGAGATGCTGCCTGTGGTTGTCCTTTTGCATGGACTCACATCAGCGCTGCTCGGTTTTTCTCTCATCTGGCGCTGCTTCTGTGCGGGAGTTGGGCTCGCAGATAATGAACTCCCTCCACTGGAGGCGCTTCCTCGGGGACGAAGGGCGGCGCGGAGGGGTCGAGTACGTGTCAGGCTGCTGTCAGTCCGCCGAAGGAGGCCGGCAATGGTCAAAGGTGGCGAGGGAGCCGCCTGTGTGCGCCCCGGGCACGCGACGGAGCGGTTTAAAATCCAACTGGGTCCAACACTCGCCTCCCAATTGCGCAGCGACGAAGCGACGAAGCCCTTCCCGCCCGGCACCGACCCGAGAAATCAATGAATCAATCAATACGACGAGGGCACCAACCGTCAACCGTCAACCGTCAACCGCCACCCGCCACCTCCCACCGCCCACGTCACAAACCCTCGAAGTCGGCGGCAGAAGTTCGTGCAATGCACCGAGTTCCACTACTCGGAGGAGGGGCGGGGCTCGCTCAGATGGAGGCGACTCCGACGACGCCCCCACCCCCACCTCCGCCTCCGCGTCCTGGAACAAGTCGTCGCCACGTTCCCAAAAGCGCCGAGGCCAATCAATAATTCGCCGAAATTTCTCGCAACTGCCTGGTCTGCCTGCGAAGGTCGGTCGGCCCCGTCTCCTCGACGGGGGGCGGGTGCCAATCACTTCGAGGAATCCCTTGACTGCGACGCCAGGACGACGTGTGGTGCGAGCCCAGATTTCCTGCGAACCTCCGGGGCCCACCACGACAAATCGATTCCTGGATACGCCCTTCCGCCAGGCGATGCGGCGGTTCATTAGCGGCTCATTTGGGGCCGTCTCCTTGGCCCCGCCTTCTCGTCCTATCGACCTATCGCCCCCCAAGCCGGAGTGCAGACTGCAGCTTCGAGTCCACCCCTTCCGAGAGCCGAGGAAGCAGCGTCGTCGAATCCAGTTTCGATTCGGCAGGCTGCGGTGGAATCACAGAGGACGGACAGGCAGACACTGGGAGGGGGCGACGGATGGAGGCTGACCGACGTCTCGGGCAGGCCATTTGGCGGATTGTGCAGCCGGGCGTTGATGAATCTCCCGATGTTTACACGGCGCTCTCGTGTATACATGGGCGCTTATATGCAAATTAAATGCAAGTTCCGCCGACTCCAGCTCGCCGACATGTGCATGGGTGGACGAGTGTGTGTGAGTGAGTCGAACCTCGTCTTCCCGCCGCGACCCTCGAGAGAAGTTCTTTCGCAACTTTCGCAACTAATTCAATTATTCCCCTTGCGAACATCCTTCGAACATGGCTTCGGGCAAAGGGACCGCTCCAACAACAACGGCGACAGCAACAACTCGCCGAGTCTCACCCATTACATGCACAATCGAAGCCAATTGGCCAGTTACAGGCACCAGAGGAGACCCTGAAGAGACCCGCAGGAGGAGGCGCCGAAGTGCTCCGGCGAGAAGTCGAGCCGGCCCTCCACGGCCTGAAGTTCCGAAGTTCCCGAGTCGGAGCAGGCGAACTTTTCCCGAGCGTCGGGGCGGGGCGGCCGGAGTCGGCTCTGCCTGTCCAAGTCATGTTCAGGATGCTCCGGCAAAATATGTCGCCAACTGCGCTGAAAGTTCGTTCGAGCGAAGTTGAATTCTCGCTTCCTCCGGAGCCCCCGTCGACACTTAATTAAGGCCCGAGTCGATAGGGAAGCCCCATGCAGAGACCGGGCGGCCGGGTGACGGTGACGGTGACGGTGACCGACCCCAGGCCCTCCCCCTGACGGAGGGCCGCCATAGCGACCCGGGTATGGCCTGCAGTGCAGCAGACGTCGGAGTTTGCGGCATGTGTTCAGTGTATTAATAGTACACAGAGCACCCGGAAAGCCCGATAGCCTTCAGTTCGAACTTCCTTGCAGGCCCCTGTTCTGGCATTCCGTGAAATCAAATGCGACTTTCATAAATCCCCAGAGAATCCTCGTTCTCCTCTCCACGGCTCCCCAGGCCTTCGCTTCCTTCCGAAGGCTCGGGACGACCTTGCTCCACATTGAAATTAATAGGAATTCCTCTCGAGCCTTCGGAAATTCCTGGAGAAACCCAGCTTAATTCCCATTATGTCTCTCCATTTGCAGATTCCTGTCGCGCAGACCACTGCACAGGACCCGCAGGCACCGCCGAGGGAATCGCGTCGAAGGATCCGCGGTCCGGCTTCGGCAGGGCATGACGGGCGCCCGCCGGGTTCAGCGAAGACGAGGAGGTATGCAAATCGCTCGGCCGGCCGACGACTGGCGCAGGCGGCGGTAGGACGACACCGGGCCATCCACCCAAAGCCGACAGCCGACGACCGACGACCGACAACCGACGTCCGGCGTGCGACTGGGAGCCGGCGAGGGCGTTAAGTCGTAATCCATTCCAGGCAGAATGAGCAGTGGTCGTTGAGCACAAGCCATACAACCGAGAGCAGCCGAAGAGGCCAACGAGGTCGAAGGAGGAAAGAAATTCGCAGAAGGAGCCGGGAGGAGCCCCGAGGAGAAGGACATCTGGAAGGAGTCGGAGGAAGACGCTTCGAGTCCTGGTCGCAGGCCGACGACATCGACACAAGTGGCGTGTGAATTTCATTTTATTTCGCACAATTGAGTGACGGGAGGCAGCGCGAGGGACGTCGAACGCCGGCAGCCGGACACGGGACCAGGACACCAGACCCAGCACTCAGCGCACAGGACACAGGGCACCGGGCACGGAGCACTCGGGCAGCCGCGCCGGGGAGCGAGGAAGGACTCGGACAGCAAAGGATTTTCGCCTTCGGACGTTTTAAAAAATCAATATCGCCCAACAGCAGCAGCGGCGGAGGCAACAGCAAGGCCTGGACAGCGTCGCGGACATGGGTGTCAGGTCGTGGTCGTCGCCGAGGGTGTGGCCCCCACGAGGCGTCCACTGAGCGCAGGGAGGGGCCCAGCTCCACCTCGCCTCTCGCCTCTCGTCCCTCGTCACACGCCGGGAGCGAATTTACGGCTGCGAGGACGAATCGAGGGCGACGCCGCCGCCGCACATGCGAGCCCTCGTCCGGCCCCAGGGAACTTCCGAGCAATTTATGCAGCACACCCAGCCGGACGGACGCACGCACACATACACATACATACACACACAGCCACTCACCCCGTCGCCCTCCTCGAGGACGCCTTGGCGCGCTCGCTCCCCGAATCAATTCGCAGCTCAATAAGCGATTGCATTTGAGCGGCAGTAAATATCCGGATTACGGGTCCCGACCGCACGAGCCGCCCGGACAGGAGCATGGCGGACAGACATCTGGCCGCCCTGAGCTCGCTCACGCACGGGCGCGAGGCGGGCCCCTTCTTCGACGCCTCGGCGACAGCGAGCCCGACCACGATGCTCTACCACCAACAGCAGCAGCAACAACTGCAGCAGCAGCGGCTCCTCTACCACCAGCAGCAGCAGCACCGGTACCAAGCCGCCTACGGGGCCTCCGCGGCCTACGCGCCCCAGGCGCCCCTGCACGCAGCCGCAGGCTACGCGTCCTCCTGGGGTGGGCAGGAGACGGCGGCCTACCGGCAGCTGCCGATGGCTCAGCAGCAGCGAAGCCACGCCCACTACGACGGCACCTACCACGGGCGGCTGATCGGCGGCAGCGGCAGCGGAGGCGTGGGCGGGGCAGGCGGGATTCTCGGCAGCCGCTCGCGGTTCTCGCCCTACCACCAGCAGCAGCAGCAGCAGCAGTCGCTGCAGGGCATGTTCACGCCCGCCGGCCAGCAGCTGATCCCGACGAGCGTGCTCCACTATCCGCCGCGGAACGACGCCTACCGCACCATGCACCAGCAGCACCAACAGCAGCAACTGCAACATCACCAGCAGCAGCCGCAGCAGTCGTTCCAGCACCTCCAGCCGCCTCAGCAGCAATACAGCCAGAACATTTACGAGCAGCAGCAGCAGCCGCAGCCCCACCGCGATTTCCAGCAGGAGCAGCGCCAGCAACAGCAGCTGCTGCGGCACCACCAGCAGCACCGGGCGTACCTGCATAACTTGAACGGCGCACAAGCCGGCCACTCGTCCGGCGCCTACAACCCCTACAGCATCAGCCAGCACCATTACCAGCAATCGCAGTTGTCGCTGCTGGCGACCCAGCAGCAGCAGGAGCAGCAACATCACCACCACCAACAGCAACAGCAACATCAACAGCACCAGCAGGAGCCGCTTAATCGCTGCCAGACCCCGGGCGTCGGCGACATAAACCTGCCGACTCATCCGCCGCTCGCATCCGGCCAGCTGCAGCAGCAGCGTCTGCAGGATGAGCGCGGCGAGGGAGCAGCAGCGGCGGCCATGGCTCAGGACGTGGCATCGGGACATTTCGGAATGATGGCGGCTAGTAATGAAGACATCCTCGCCTGCGGCCGCGAGTACAGCAGCAACAACAACGGCAGCAGCAGCAATGGCAACCCCTGCGACGCCAACCCCGGCCTCAGCGGCGAGGAGCCAACGCTCGCCTACCACCACCGAGGGCACCAGCAGATCCAGCAGACCCTGCAGCAGCACCAGCACCAGCAACACCAGCAGCAGCAGCAACAACAACTGACCACGTCGCCGCCCCTGATGAGCGCCGGCGGCACCGACAGCGGCATCAGCGTCAGCAGCGGCTGCAGCACGCGGGGCGGGGGCCGCAGCGAGAGCACGCAGAGCACGCCGGTCTACAGCGGCGAGTACCCGCCGTCCGTGGGCTCGTCCTCGGGCCTCCCCTCCTACCACTACGCCGACGGCAAGGAGCTGGAGCTCGAGGGCGGCCCGGCGCGGGCGGCACCGGAGGAGGTAGGGGCCGAAGCCCTGTGCGAGGTGAGGCAGGAGCCCGCGGAGGAGGCTCCGGTAGGCGCAGCTGGAGGAGACGGCACTGATGGAGCAGTGGCTGCGGACGAGGACCGAGAAGAGCGAGGAGGCGGCCGAGTTCGAGGATCGGGAGGTAAGCAGAAGACTTTTAGCGGAAGTGATGAATTCGAGCGGCTCCATCGCTCGCCTAATTAAACGCGTCAGTTCAATTAGGCAAATTTTGCTCCCTCCTCCCCTTCCCCTTCCCCGACGACACACCCGCCTTAATTCGATTCGGATAAATTTGCACCTCGAATGGCGGCGAGGGAGGGCGGCGGTGGAGCGGGCAGGGGCGGTGGTTTGGGGTGTGTCGAGCTGGCTTTCGCTTTCAATGCCGAGATAAACAAATCACTTTCGGTGAATCCCACGCGGTCGCCCCAACTCCCGCCTCACCTCGATTCGTCGTCGAAGTTGGAGATGGCGATGGCGATGACGAACGGTAGCGGTGGCTTGGGTGGAAACGTCCAATCAATTATTAACCGCCCCGTCAAGTGGCATCAGGAATAGGAAGGAAGTAGGAGGGTTGCCTTGCGGTGAGGTAGAGGGTGGGGGGCAGGGAGGCGTCTCCTTGCTCGAGCCTCTCGCCAGGTGCAGGAGCTCCTTATCTCGCATATTAATATGCCGGCTTGTCTCCTGCTCGCCCCGCGCTGCCCTTGGCTACTCTGGCTTCATCCTTCTATTGAACCCGGCTCGACGAGCACGGACCGAGCGCCCTCGTCCCGGCCCCCGACCCCAGCCGTCCGGGCCATTCAGTGCCCTGGGGTCTTCCTTCGGCGGCTGACTTAATCCGGCGGAGTCGTGCGAGACACCCACAGGGAGAGGGCGAAGACAGGGGCAGAGATAGAGACTGGGAGGCGGACTGGGGATGGGAGGGGGCCGGCGGAGACCGTCTGCCGTCCGAGCGAGCAAGCGAACGAACGCCGAAGAATGTCTATGTAAACATAATGTAAATCCATGTAAATGAACCGCTGGCGTGAACCCGTGTCACTAAATACTGGGTGTTCGGCGGCGGCCACGCCAATACACAGCCACCGTGGGTGTGTGCGCGAGAGGGTGTATCAAAAATCAATACACGTAACGGCGAAAAACACCAGAGGTACAAAATATGAAAAATGGGGAAAAGGCGAAGCAAAAAATATTGCATTCTCTATATACTAATTAAAATACCCACCACACACACACACGCGCCTCACACGAACACGGGCCACCATGTACAGAGTGGCGCGAGGGTGTGGTGAGGTGAGGCCGGTTGAGGTGGGGTGGGGTTGTGGTGTAAAAGGCGCCATCGACGCAGGCACCGTCATCAACACCAATACACACGCATGTATTGCATTTTTCACTCATTACCATAAGGAATTGCATTTTACGGCAGGAGCGTGCCTGCGCCTGTGTCTGTGAGGGAGCGGGAGCGGGAGCGTGGGCGTGTGTCTGTGTGTGTGTGCATGTGTTACTTAAGACCGTGCAGTGCAAAAACAACATAATTGTGCGGTGCGACTCCGCCGCCTCCCATCGCGCGCCGCCGGAGAAGAGTTAATCAATATCTGAACGCGTCGTCGTCGCCGTCGCCGGGCCAGGAAAAAGTGACCAAATGCGGCGCAGGGCCCAGGACGAACCCCGCACAGACGAGATCGGCGGCGATGCGCCCCTCGGCCCCCTGTGCGCGGCATCGCAAACTCCTCGAATTACGCATATGCCACGCATTTTCTCACGTTCTCCCCCCGGAATTCACGAAACTCCGCATAATTCCACAACAAGTCCCCGGCACAACTGGCGACGTGCGTCGCTGGCGCTCTCCGAGATGTGCCTCGCTCACTCTCCGCCCGCGTGGCCCGTCGAGGGGTGAAATTTCATGCCACGCTCCACGAGGCTGCGGAGCTTTCTTATGAATCCCGAGAGAAACACTCGGACTCGACGCGGAATGAAAAGCAAACGAGTTCTCCCCAACCCCCGGCGCTCTCAGGCTCGTCATTGCGCTCTCTCACAATCTCTCAGGGCTCTCTGCGTGGCGCGAGCGGCTCGCTCTCAGCTCGGGGCACGGGCCGTGGGCCGTGGGGGCCCGATGTGAGTTGAATGTCTTAATAATTTGGAATAAATGTGCAATCAACAAGTTGCGCCTCGATTTGGGAACTTTCGCCCGTGGACCGACCCGACCCTACTGCGTGCGAGCGAGAGAGACAGGCGCGTCGAGTCAGAGAGGCATAGTCAGGCGACGGCTTTATTCGATTCCCTCCACTGAAGCCACTTCCTCCGTCGGCCTTCGGGATTCAATAAACCTTCGAGGAAACGAGTTATCGATTTCGAGATAAGGCGCCCTTTATGTATATCCAGGCCCAGTCTGTCCCCGATAAGAACTGGATGGCACGATATTCAATGCGAAGTCGCAAACTCCAGTAGTCGACCTTGCCAATCGGTTCTACTGTATTCACCTCCACTGCACTCCTCCAACTGCTTGCTTCGAGCCTTCTCTGAAGCAAATGTCAATAGTACTTCTGCCAAAAACATTTAGTTTCTCACGCCGTCTGCCTTCTTCAGTGCTGCTTTTAATGAATTCAATTCGAACCTTTCCAGAGCCGTCGCAGTCGGAGAACCAGCCCGAGGACACCGGAAATTTGGTCCCTTCGTCCGAGGAGCCGCCGCCGCCTTCCGCCGCCGAGGAGCCCCTCGACAGCCGGCACATGGACACGAACCTGTCTGCGGCGTCCGCGGCCCCTCCCACCAGCTGCCGGCAACCCGTGTCGCTGACGACGCCGCCGTCATCGACAGCGACTCCGACATCGACGCCGGCGCCATTGTCGCTGGCGTCGTCCACCATTTCCGCTTCCGGCTTGCCAACGGTGAGTTTCCAGCGTTCACTCCAAACCTAATTTACGGCGCCGGAACTGCCGCTGGCGACCATTTGTCAACCGCGGCCCAGGGGTTGCTGGTGGAGACGGGGGCGGGTGCAAGGGAACCGTCCGTTGGCCAGCAGGCCGTTTCGTCATAACTTAATTATTCATTATGGCCCTAATTGACTGCAATTGCAGTGGCTCCGGGCAGGGCAGCGGGACGACCAGGGCCGTCAGCAAATTCAGTTTATTTACCTTGTCCGAGTGCGCTTCGGCGGGCAGCGAGCCGGGCCTCGGCCGCAAATTGAATTTGTCTAACGCCACGATCGCCGTCCGTCGCCGCCGCCTTTTGCATTTGGTAATTTTGAATTTGCTACCTCTCAGTCCGGCCCTCCGCCCCCGTCCCGTCCCGTCCAGTCCAGTCCAGCGGGAGACCGTTGGGTGGCGCCAGGCCGTGCCGAGGCATCCGAACGTGGATCAATACCGGGCCTGCACTTCTCGGGCCACCCTCGCCGGACGGGCCCAGCCGACCGCTGCCGTCCTGCAGCCGGGCCAGCGCGCCACGAGGCCCCAGGCAATTCCAGGGCTTCCCGCCGAGCATCCGCAGCTGTCGCCATTGCCCGCGCCGCCAACCCTGAGCCCGACCCCGAGCCGAAGCCCAGCCCCACCGGACCCCAGCGAGGATGACCGCACCACTATCTGCCTTATCAGAGGCGGCGGTGACTTCTGTCGTCTTGGCAGTTGTTGTTGCGGACGCCGAAATTCGCGCACCACCGAAATATTGAACGTCAATTATACGCATGTGCCTGCCCGAAAATTAGGACAACAGCATGTACGGCGTGGCAGCAGGAGCGAGACCGCGGCCGAGACGCCGGCGGAAGGAAGAGGAGGGCGCGAGACGTCATCGGAGAAGGAGCGACGCGGCTCGCGAGAACCGCACACGAGACGGAGGGAGAGACGGAAAACATGACCACTCGGCACGAGCTCCCGGCGTCTGGCGGGAGTCGGGAGAAAAGGACTTGCAGGGAGCGAGTGGGAGCAGGAGGGCGGGCGAGGGTGGCCGACGGAGCTTTCGCAAGCCGAGAGAGCGAGGGAGAGAGTTGGCACGAGAGCGAGCCGGAGAGCGAAACTTGCAGAGGCCCGCAGAGCGAGCCGGCAACTGAGCCGAGGCAGAGAGCGAGAGAGAGATCGGGAGAGTCTCGGAACGCAGTGAGCAGGCGTGGTTGGGGGCTTCGTTAATAATTAGCTCCCTGCGGCGCGCTCGTGGGCGGCAGGGAGGAGCGCGGACGGCGCAAACGGGGCCGGGATAAGGACTGGTGCTCGGGTTGCGGTTCAACCCATTTTTTCCACATTTCGCTTCGCAGATCTCACGACGAACAGGGTGTCGACACGACCGGCCCGACCCGACTTGACTCAACGCGACGCGGCTCGACGACGCTTGCGATTTCCATATCGATTTTCGGCTCCAGCGACGGCTTGCGTCCGCCAGGGAGCACGGCAGTAGAAACAGGAGAAGCGGGGGGTGTGGGAATCTACGCTCTGGAGCTGTCAGTCAAACTTCACTTGGAGTTGCCATCTCGTGGCGTCGGCCCTTGGTGGAGGATGGCTGGAAGGTGGCGGTGGTGGTCCGGGGTCTGAGTTTGCAGAACTTTTCGGCAGCACGTGCATTTGGCAACACTTTGCAGGTTCGGGTTAATCGCATGCCCGCTGACCCCACCCTCCTCCCGCTCCTGCTCCTCCTACTCCATCACCATCGCCCGCTCGTCCTCCGGCTGCGTACCGTAAACATGCAAAAGTGCCAAAGTGCAGTTGGCTTTCATTTCGGATATTTGACAGGGTTTACGCGAGTCGAGGGTCGTGTGTGCAGAGATATGGAATGACGGCTGAGTGGCGTCGACGGCGGAGGTGGAGGTGGGGCGACGAGGAGACGGAAGCTTCTAATTTGAATCTGGGAACTTCGGGAGAAACTTGAAGAGGTTCAAGTGACTCGGAAGAAGATGGGTAATTAGAAGAAATGGGCTTGGTTCAGCAGGGACCTCCTCCATGATCTCCCCATCTCGTCCACGGACTCGCCCCATCCTCAGTCTCCTCGTTGAAGTCCTTCCCCAAGACCACGAGACGTGACTTCGGCCCGACCGGCCTGGAGTTCCCATAAATCAAAGCTGTTGCATCGTGTACAAATAAACAAATCGCCTAGAACAACGACAACATCCACAGTGGGGACAATAACCACAACAACAACAACAACCACTGTGAACAACTTCCACAAATCATCCTCCCATTATTCACCTTTTGTGCTCGGGAAGTCGCCTCGACCGTGACTTGTGATTCGAGTTGCTGAATTGAGCCATTTTGTAAACAATAACAATGCCAACAACAACACGAAGACCTAGAAGAAGCACAGTAGCAGCCAGAGCAAATAGATGGATGGGAACAGATGAAGTGGAAGCGGAGACAGGACGGAGAATAAATAACCAACGACGGCAGACGTCTGCCCAAAAATACAACCGAAAATATAAACGGCAGCTGCAACAAGCAGAGGATCCTTCGCAGCACCGACCCCGACCCCCACCCGCTGTTGGGGGGAGGCGGGAGGGGTTGCAAAGGACCTGACAATGTAAACACCTAGTCTATTATATTCGGCTTCCGCCAACAACAAAGGCCACATCGATATCGATAACGAGTATAAAAGAGTGGGCGGGTGGAGGTGATGGGCGGATGGATGGGTGTTCGTGGGGGCGAGGGTGGAAGGTCGTCATGTTGGTAAACACTTTTTGAACGCCTCGATGATGTCGGAAACTGTCGACGCCTCCTGTTGCAGGGCGCGCGTGTGGGAAACGGCAGTCGCAGGCAGCCACCTGGCGATTATTTGTTTGCCAATGTTCTGCGCGGGCCGGCGGCCACTTGAGCGAGCGGGATCTAATTTGTTTTTCTCGCCCTCTCCGCAGAATGCTTCCCCGACGCACCTGGAGCGTGGCGCGTCCCCCTTCCTGTCAGCATCAGCACCAGCAGCAGCAGCCCCAGCACCAGCGTCATTTGCTTCCCATGCCGCGCAGCCACCCCAGCAGCCGGAGGAGCCCGCGAGCCCCTCGACGACCAGTGCCAACCGCCCGAGCGCGGGCCCCTTGAACAGCAGTTGGTCTCCTTTCCCCAGCTCGCCCAACAGCTGGTCCCACCGGCAGAGCCCAGTGGCCCAGCGGCCCGACGCGGCCCTCGCGAAGGAACCCCCCTCGCCGCCCCCGGTCCCCGCCCCGCCGCACAATTCGCCCGTCGACTACCGGCCGGCAGCGGCGACCTCGATGGCGATGGCGGCGCCGACGAGTAAACGGAGTCGCGCCAAGGAGGCGGAGCCGGTGCCGGGCAAACGGGCGAAGCGGAAGCCCCAGGACCGCGAGGAGCCCCGCGACGCTGCCGAGGAGCGACGGGTGAGTCAGGGGGTGGGGAGGCGGGTTCGAGCTGGTCTACATCAACTTGTTCATCTGCAGGACGTGACGCCGTTGCCCGGGTTCCAGCAGGCATTCGGCTCCACCGAGATCGGGCGGTTCTCGGAGACGTTCCTGCTGACGCCGGCCCACAGCGCCGACCTCTACCCGAGCCCGGCGTACGAGGAGGCCTCGCCTACCGCGGACTACTTCGACGCGCCCCTGCCGGGCGACCCCGTGGACCAGTACCGGGGGCCGACCACGGCGATGGCCCACGCCTGGGCGCCATACGAGCCCTACCTGGACTACGCCAACCGGGCGACGGCGCAGTTCCACATGCGCCACCAGGGCGGCCACCACCGCAGCCACCATACGATGGGCGGCCACGGAGCCGCGGCCGGCCGCCACGCCGTGATGTCCGAGCGCTTCGGGCCGTCGCGGGCCAGCGTCGGCTACGGCGAGATCCGCTGCAACGGCTACTGAGAGGTCCGGGGCGGACGCGACAGCTGTCAGCAAGTTAATCTCATTATTACTAATAGCAACTTAATTATCTACCACGTATGGATATTGGCATAACTGAATGTAGGCTTTCGATCGATCGAGTACGAGGTGTGGGTGTGGGTGTGGAGCCAACCAAGCAACAACAAAAATTGTGTGCCTTTCGGACAAAATTATTAAATGTATTAAAGCTTATAAAAAAAGAAACTACCAAACGATTTCGGATCAAAATTATATTGTAGTTGTTGAAGGACCTTGGAGAGTGGAACCTCAGAGTGGAACCGCAATTAAACTCGGATAAATCGCCACACACACACGCAGCATTTTAGAGGATTTAATCGGTGTATTCGCGAGGGAGTAGGTTAGGAAACGAAAAATGAACTTTGAACGATTATCGGTGTTTTGACTTGAAATATGTAATTCTCAAAAATTTCACTCAACTAGTACGTAGGGAGAAATTCATAATTGTGCCAGTTTATTAATTGAAATTATAATATATATATATATTGTAGTTATATGACGAGTAGTAGCGAATTTAAATAGCGAAAATTTATAAACGTTTTAGAGGTTTTTAATCGCAAGTTATGAAAAGGAAACGAGGCTTAAGCGAGTGAATGGACTTTTTGCTTGAATTGATGTGACACGATGATGTGACGCATGGTCTTCGATGTTGAAATGCAAAAGATTATTATGAGTAACTTAATGGTAAACAACAACATTTCTAATTTCTTAAAATACTTTCCTGGTTTGTTTATGACTGATTTGTCCACATCGAACTGCAAGGCTCAAACCAATATCCTTAACGTCTTTTCCGTTCGAAAGCTTACTTTTAACACGTTCGCGTTCCCACAGTGTAAATAGCAAATCTCAGCTCTTACTTTTGGTTGTTTGGTTTTGTTAAATTAAGTGCCTTAATTTTTGAACCCCGTTTTACTGACTCCGTCGAGCAATGAAAAAGGAGAATTTTGTAAAATACTTATTTGAGGATTTTTGAAGTGTTTAACTTGCAATTTATGAACTAAAACTTATTGAACATTTTAGTAAAACCTAAATCACGCGATATCTAATTGTAAAAGTTGTACATGTTTGTAAATATAAGTATATATGTATATGTACACATTCAGGTTTCATGTATGGGCCCAATAACAATTACAACAACAATTTCAAACTTACAATTTAATTGCAACAAGATTTTGAATGCATTTGCGATCAAAACATTCCGCATTGACGTATTTTTCCGTTGAATTTAAAAATGTGGACACATAAAGATATACACAGAAAATAAAATTAATTATAAAAAGGATTATTCGTGTACTAATGGATTGAGTGCTGGCTGTCTTTCTCCTTCTCCTTCCTGACCATTTCGTTCAGGTCGGCGAAGAAATTGCGGCAGAGGGTCTTCAATTCCCGATTCAAGTACTCGGGAAACCGAACTGCAAAAGAGTGCTTTTTAGCGATGATAGTGAGATTTTCCCGCCCATAGCCTCACTGCTGAACTCGATGATGAGGTCCCCGAACTGGCGTGGCATCTTCGTGCTTGGGTTGGTGGACGGGGCCACCTTTTGCACTACGCACTTCGGCAACCCCTCGCCCGGCATCACCTTGGAAAACCCCGGATGGACGACGTCGGTGATGCATATCTTCAGCTTGCGCTTGTCCAGAGTCTCCACTATGAACCGGAACCCAGCGAGGGCTTGGCTCAGGTCGATCTCATACTGGTAGACGAGGTCGTGGTGGTTTCGGCGCGTGAACACCGGGTGCGGCTTGTCGGCCGTGATGAAGATGATGTCGCCGGCAATCTTGGTGGGGCAGCGATCGCCCTCCTCCTTGAAGCAAAAACGCGTTCCGGGCGTGGTTCCAGGCGGAATATTGAGCGTCAAGGTCTTCTTTCTAAGTTTCAAAAACACAGTATGAGTGCGCTCCCAAACGTCAGGCGAACCTCTTTTCAGTCCTTGTCTGCTGCGCGTCCACGAACTCTTGCCGCCAGACGTGCATCAGCTTCACCGAGCCGAAGCGGACTTCCTCCAGATCCAGGTTGATCACTTTCTCCACCGGCGAATCCTTCGTGCGGACTCCTATTCCGAACTCCCGGGTGTTGTACAGGACGGGCGGTTGGGTGACGGCGTCGATCACGTTCGCGTACGGCGAGTAGCTCCCGAAGACCTCGTGGTAGACTTTCAGGTGGTCGCCGTGGTACTGGTAGGGAGGGAAATAGCCGTTGGGCAGGAGGATCCCCTGCAGCAGACCCGTCTCCCCGTACCGATCATAGACGGCGCGGTGCAGGTCGTTGCCTACAATACCTCGATTACAAATCATTGCTGGATCTGAGGCGATCACTCACCCAGCACATCGTAGGCCATGTTGATGTATTCCCACTGGCGGTTCTGCGACATGGGCGACATGTGCGTTAGCACCGACTCCTGCGACAGAGGCACGAAATCGCGTTGATGCTTCGGATCGCGAAAAGGACACAAGCGGATGGCCAGTTTCCGGTAGGCAAGAGCGATTTCCTCCTTGGTGGCGCTGCGCGAAACATCTAGGACGGCGTAATAGTCCAGTTCAGAGCGTATCATTTTGAAATGTGGCGCTGGGTTAGAAATGTGAAATAAAATATTTATGAAGAGAAATACGTAACACAATTTTCAAATTGAAAAGACAAATCTGTTTATTCAACTTTGATTAAATCTTTTCTAACACTTAGCTTCAGGTATTGGAGACCTGGCAACTCTGTATCTATTTTTGTTTACTTCCTAATGCCAAGATACAGCCATCTCTGTTCTACACACGAATTTTGACTTCGGAATTGCTGAATTGCTGTCAAAATGAACATATCGTTTAGCTACAACAAAAACAAACAATATGGTAGTTTGAGGTGTCCGAACAAGTGAAAAGTTTCTAAATTGGATTTTAATTACAATTTTCATCTAAATTCGGCTGGATACCATATATTTTGCCGAATTTTTATAAAATGTGACATAAGGCCGTATTTCCCATTGTTTTCGAAAGAGTTTGGTTGGAAGAATCGTTGAAATTCGCTTGAAAACATCAGTCACAACTCATTGCACACGCAGAAAAAGACGAAGGCCGCAGCCAACTGCATAATTAAATTAGAGAGGAACGCCCTCGGTGAAAACTCCAAAATATCTCTTGCAAACTTGGAAAACACCTTCTCCAGTGAGTAAAGACCAGCATCATGCATCTGAGCGCCGACATTTCGAGCGCCCTGCAGCAGATTGAGGCTGTTAAGAAGGGCATAGAAGATTCGGATGACCCCAAGCTTCAGATGAACACTGCCGAGAGTTTGAAGACTATACTGGATATTCTGCAAGACCCGGTATTCCGAACCATTGTGCATGTCCAGGACTCGCTGTCAGAGTTGAACTCCCAATTGGTCCAACACCCCTCTATGTTGCCCAATGATTTCGATATCGATGTGGCGGGAAATCTGGTTCTCAGTGTGCATGGCGATATGGTGTACGACTTCGATGAACGCCTGTCTTCATCGCAGATTTCGCCACGTTCGCTCGGCAGCCCGGGTAGCGGGACGGCAACAGCGCTGGCCTATGTGACCGCAGGTAGTGGTAGTGCCGAGCACAGTCTCACTGAGGACTCGCATGGGAAGAAGTCGCGAGTGGGTGCGTCTTCTGCTGATGAGGAACTGGCTCGCCCGCAGTCGCAGAATTCCAAGCCGTCGTCCTCGGATCTTTTGGCCTGTGACTACGCCCAAATACAGGCGATAGAGTTAGTGAATGATGGCACAGGACTCGGTTTCGGAATCATCGGTGCACGCACGTCTGGTGTGATAGTAAAAACGATCCTATCCGGGGGAGTGGCCGATCGGGATGGGCGTCTGCGTAGTGGCGATCATATCCTTCAGATTGGTGATGTTAATTTGCACGATATGGTGTCAGAGCAGGTAGCCTCGGTGCTGCGCCAGTCGGGCACTCATGTTCGATTAGTCGTTGCTCGGCCAATTGAACACGCGCTGCCAAAGTATGAACTAGAGTCCGGCTGTGCGATCGTACCGTCTCGTGTGCTCGTGGACCCAATGGAACTGGAGCGTTACCTGATTTCTACAGGGTACCCCGAGATTTTTGGTGAAAGCTCCACCGCATCCACACCTCAAACTACAACGGAAGATGAGAGATTTGTATATCGAGGTACAGACATAACTTCGATTGACATGTCGAAACGACCACCAATGGCTACTCCAATAGACTTGGATGATTTGTTGGAATTGCCAGAAACGGAGAAACTCCAGGTGGAGCTCACCAAGGATGCCCATGGTCTAGGAATCACGATTGCCGGCTATGTGTGCGAGAAAGAAGAACTTTCAGGAATTTTCGTTAAGAGTGTCTCACCAGGATCTGCCGCTGATATGAGCGGTCGCATACGAGTCAACGATCGCATTATTGAGGTCGACGGTCAGAGTTTGCAGGGCTTCTCCAATCATCAGGCAGTCGAGTTGTTGAAGAAGTCCGGACAAGTTGTGAATCTTCGTTTGGAACGCTATTTACGAGGCCCCAAGTACGAGCAGTTGCAGCAAGCTATAGCTGCAAATGATAAAACCCCGTCCGTTCCATCGACCCCATCGCGTGCTGTTCACTTAAACCCACCGCCACCAGTGACACCCCAGCGAACTTCGTCTATTGCCACTGTTGCCAAGGTGATGCCCACATCAATGGGCCTAGATGAAGTGGGACACATGACCATGGACAACAGTCCCTTACTGCCAGCTCTCCCACCCCCAACACTTGTGTCGGAACGCGTCAAGGACGACGTCATTATCACTACGACGACAACGACATTGAGCACTTTCGGCTCCGGAAAGAAGTTGATTTCAGTCCGCGATTCCATCGATGGATCACCTAAGATTATACCAACTGACATACCATTGGCTTCAATGGTGAAACCTCTTGACAATGAAAGTGTAGTTATTGAGGTCAGTATAATATGTTTTAATTCTCCTCGAGTTTAATGTCAATATTTCATCAATTTCAGGAACCAATTCATGCTAAGAATTCGACACTGATTACTCGTCACAAGTACTATATCGAACCGGAGTTAACACATGATGTGGAACAGGAGATAATTCGCAAATGGAAGAAAGTCGTTGGATCCGATGTTGATGTCATCGTAGCGCAGATTAAGAAGTTCGCTGTCGGTGGACTTGGAATATCTTTAGAGGGTACTGTCGATGTTGAAGGTGGTCGTGAGGTGCGCCCTCATCATTATATACGTTCTATTTTGGCGGATGGTCCTGTCGGTGTGAACGGAGTTCTTCAATCTGGGGACGAACTGTTGGAAGTTAACGGTGAACGCCTTTTGGGCATGAATCATTTGGAAGTGGTTGCAATTCTCAAGGAATTGCCGCAAGATGTGCGCATGGTATGTGGTCGAGGAAAGACTGCTTTAATGTCATTTTCCGATGATACACTTAAGAAACTGAGCAGCAACTTCGAGAACCTGCTTCCGACCTCTGACCGTTTGGTTAAAGCCAAATCCGATGGCAGTTTGGCTACTGCAAGCTCCGGAAATGAAGAGTCATTCAGCAAACTGAAGTCTCGTTCGTTGGAGCCACTCACAGGTCTGGCTATGTGGTCGTCGGAGCCCCAAATAATCGAGTTGGTCAAGGGCGATCGGGGATTGGGTTTCTCTATTTTAGATTACCAGGATCCATTAGATCCGAATGACACTTTGATTGTTATACGATCATTGGTGCCGGGAGGGGTAGCACAGCTAGATGGACGCTTGATTCCCGGCGATCGTTTACTCTTTGTTAATTCGATCAATTTGGAGAATGCATCACTCGATCAGGCTGTTCAAGCACTGAAAGGGGCACCCAAAGGAGTGGTTCGCATAGGCGTTGCCAAACCTCTCCCGATGACGGACAACTCTATGAAATCGAATACTAGTGCAGTGGGCACATCAGAGATGAGTGATGACGCTTCATTAGGCGGTGGCGCTGGTGCTGCCCCTGACAATCTTTCCATGCACCTCAACTTGGCTTCTACTATTGGCGTTGAACCAGATTTAATACCTGATTGGAGGAAGTAGAGATGAATCGTCCATACCAATTATCAACTATCATTATTATCGGGAAATCATTGTTATAGTAATAATTTAGAAGTCAAGTCAATGTAGGCCACATTTCAAATTTAGTGTAATGTTTACAATTCCATGAGCTGTTGTGAAATCAAAGTTTATAACTCCTTCATTAATTTATCCGATTGCAATTCGGAACACATTCCAACTTTTATTTAGATATAAAATTTGATAATGTAATCCATTTTAAGTGTACTTAACTTTATATTATTTCTTCTATTTAAAGTTGTTTCAAATTTTGCAATAATGATTAATTATATAATATAATCAATGTTTAAGTTTATTACGTTTTTCAACAAACTATTTCTTTATTGAGTTATTCAATTCTTTATACTGTGTTAAAACTAGCAACAGGATACTTCTTTGAGCATCGTAAAACTGCGTCTTAATTATTCGTCGGAAATCTGTACAAGAAAATCAGACATTAGTCATATCATACATATATAGTATTATTTAACATACTCTCATTTCACTAAACTCGACTTTTATGCTAATCTTTAATCTCTTCGTCTGTTTGCTTATCTAATTCTATGCTATTGGAAACTTGACGTTATTGTACTCTATTTAACTTCTGCTCAATTTTCATGTGGGTCCTCCGGGATAGTACTCGATCACGAGCATAGGAAGCCAAATAACTGAGTAATCCTACCGCAAAGCAAATTACTTCGAATTTAATAAAGTTCCTCTGATCAATCAGAGCCACACGATCACAGCTCTTCGTCACAGTTTCTCCGCTCTTACATCGAAGTACCTCCTTGTAGTGAGTGTGGATGCAAACACCGAGGCTCTTGCTAACAATATCAAACTCGGTGCATGGATGACACTCTTGAATCACAGTGTACTTTTCGTGCTGCCAACAAGTCGAATTGTTTTCAATGATGAACTGTTGATTCCTGCTTCGACGAGTTGTATCGGTTCCAGCGAGACGGGACTCGATTATCAGGACCACAATGGTAACGACCACCAGTAGACCCAGCCCCAAGAACATGTGATGTTTTTGACAGGTTTCCAACATTGTGATGTGATCTAGTATTTTACAGGAACTTTAAAAACTTAAGTGTGAGTTTCGTGACTATATCGTAAAAAACGGAGATATTTTCGAATGAAAGTAAAATAAACAAAACTCTCTGTTTCGCTGTCAAACTCAGCTGTTACCTGAAGAGTGCTGCCAATTAAGTTTGACATCACTGACATAGTACTTTTCAAGTACTATTTTATAGTACTCTTCAAACAGCCAGCAACGCTAACTTAGCGCTGGTGTGTAACTGAAAATAAATAAAAAAGAAAAATTCCAGTCTTGATGACGATATCCTATTAATGATGTCACAATTACCTCTTGACAATGCTCAGCAAACAATAACATGAAGTGACTGTGATACGACTATGTTTATTATCAAAATTCTAAAATACTAAGGATCGCATACTTAAGAATTTGGAGCGTTTTTCTTGTTTTTGTTTTTGGTATTTACATTTGCAGAATATTTTAATTCTAACTCGTACTTTGCGATGCGCTCTTCTTTCTTAATTTGCTTTTGAATAATTTCTTTTTGGAATGCTATCTTCTCATCCTCCCTTCTATATTCCAACCAACGCATTTCATTTTCTATTTCAAATTTTTGCAATTCCCAATCGTGTCTTATTTTTTCCAATCGATTTTCTTTCTTTCCAAGTCTAGTTTTCTATTTAAGTATCTTTCAGCAATGGTGATGACCACCAGCAAGCCTAGACCCAGGATTATATTTCGTTTATTAACAGTTTCAAACATTGTGATATATTCAGAATGCATCTTCAGTTCTTAAACTATTCGGTGGATATTAAAAGATCTATAATTAATTTAAATAAAATTAAAAATAAAATTAACTGTTACCCAAAGCATCTACGCAATTTAGCAACGTTGCTGATAACTGCACTGAGGTGAAATGTCACAGGGCAACTCAGAAATATGAAAACACAATATGGTGGATCTTCGTCTTCAGTTTTTCTGCGTTTTCACTCGTTTATTTCGATTTATTATTTTGGGACACAAAAATGGGCCCCGTATCTTGTGTTGATCTTATTTTGCAAAGTCTCCTATTACTATTTTTTATAGTTTTTAAATTTCAGAATCGCTTGAAAAGTTTGCCTTCCGTGCAGCTGTCAAAATTTTTGACAGCCAGCAACGTTGCTATCTTTATGCTCTTACCCGAAGCACAGATACGACTCAATGATTGCTACCCATAATAAAGACATGGTATCACTGATAGTGCTTTTCAAACGCATCCAAATGGCGCGAAAATTTGACAATCAAATTTTTACAAAACTTTTTTTGCATACAGCGAATTCTTGTTTTATTATTTTTGTTTAGTTTTGTGATTTTGGTTAAATGAAATGGAAGACGTAGTTAAGTTGAAGAAGAAGATCACCACATCCTTCAAACTAAGTGGATTTTTGATACGTTCAGAAAACAGCAGCTTCCTCGCGGAGCAGTTAATGCCATTCCCCGAAGAGGAGCGGGAGAAATGGTTAACAGTTATCACGGAGAATATTCAGAATCAGAAACTGGACTCGGCGAATGTGGAGCGCAAAGCGATTGAGAAAGCCATCAATGAAATAAATCGCGTTGGTTTGGATGAAGGCGAATCGGTCTTCAGTGTCATTAATGCTTTCGAAGTGCCTCGATACAAGTACAACAACCAGAACAAGAAGTTCGAATTGGACCCCGAACCAAGGCGTATTCTCAGCAAGCCATCCATGAAGGCGGGGTATCTTCGTCAACGATATGCAATGTTGCTTCAGAAGACAGTGCGTCACGAATTGTTCTCGCCGGCAGTGATACAGGGGGGCGTGGCAGGGGAGGTTAAGAAATTCAAATTGCTCTATGCCGAGAATTTACTATCCACTTCGTCGGTAGACGAGGCTGTGGTATTGGGCCTCCTCACACAACTAAAGGAGGGAAAATTTTACATTGAGGACCCTACCGGGTGCGTCGAATTGGATCTATCCGCTACACGCTTTCATTCAGGATTCTTCTGCGAGGGATGTTTTGTACTGGCCGAAGGTTCCTACAACAACGGAATCCTGAAAGGTATAAAGCACTGTATAACTGAATAAATAATATATAATAATATATAATATATAACGAATTGCTTTTAGTTGACGGACTTGGTTTTCCACCAGCAGAACCAGCTTCTAGTAGTCGAGCCTTCTTTGGTACTCAAAATAGTTGGGGAGGTGAATCAACTAAGCTGCTGAAATACTCCACGCGCCTGCAGGAAATAGAACGTAGAAATACAGAAGCCACAATTGTCTTTCTATCGGATGTGCGCCTCGATGTGCCGATTGTTATGGAGAAGTTACGTCAGCTCTTTGTCGGTTACGATTCCTGTCCACCCGTGGCAATAGTACTGATGGGACCATTTTCCATATCAAATCGTAATCCCAATGGCCTTAAACAAAATTTCAACGCACTTGGCGCTCTAACACAAGGTTGTGAACAGTTGAAAAAAGAAACAGAACTTATATTGGTGCCATCTTGCGAGGATCCAACCGCACCGAATATATTGCCACGTGCTCCAATTCCTGATTCGTTAGTAGCTGGTCTACGCAAAATTTGGCCACGTACGTTGCTGGCGACCAACCCATGCCGTTTGCAATACTGCACACAACAGATCGCCGTCTGTCGTCTCGATCTAATGGCAAAGTTCTGTCGTAATACGCTTCATTTCCCTGATACCAAACACATTGATCAGCATTTTGCTAGAACTTTAATCTGCCAAGGTCACCTAACGCCTATTCACCCTATTGCCATGCCAGTGAATTGGGATTTCGATGCTGCTCTGTGGTTGTATCCGCTGCCAGATCTCATAGTAGTCGGTGATTCTTGTCAGTCCTTTTCAAATACGCAACACGGTTGTACAATTCTGAACACAGGATCATTTGTTAAGTCCAAGTTTGCCTTTAAGGTGTACATACCGTCGACGCGTACCATCGAGGATTCGGAAATACCTGATGAAAGCGAGATAGAATAAGGTTAATATCTTTTAAAACTGTATGTTTATATGTTTTATACCATGTTAGTGACAAAGGAAATAGTTTTAATTTAGTCATAAGAAACTATAATAAAAAATATTAATAACGAACTGCAGGAGAAGTTTTCCACATATTTGATGTCCACACCTAAGCAATTGGAATGGACAATTGACTCTCTTATTTCAATTCACTTCCTATTATAATCTATAAATTTTTACAATATATATATGTATATTTAAAGAGTAAAGAATTTACACTTTTTAATAATTTTATATTTCAATAATCATTGCTTATGGTATCTTTTTATATTTTAAGACTACGGAGTTAATTATTGGGTTGGCAGCATACATATCTCTTTTGGCTTGTAGTGTCTGCTGCGCAAAATTATGCAAAACGCGTATTCATGCCATCCAGAAAATGATATAAAGCTGGAGCATACTTTTTGGCTTTAAACACTACTGCGACTGCCACCAGCACACAATCACACAAACACACTCTTCTAACCAACGAAACAATATTTTCACAAATCGGCTTTGTGTCATGAAAAATAATGGCAGCTCCATAAAAAAACGAGAACCACTTTTGGTACAAGCGAACCTTCCAACGTGCTTAGAAAGTGTACAGAATGTGGTTTTGGATTTTTGTCCACACTCGCACTGGCACCAAAGCTTTTGCACGGTCTGATTCTTGGTTCGTCAGAATATGGCCGCATGGAACAGTAGCAGATTGTGTACAACGAGCAACGCGCTTAAATATGACTTTTTACAACGTTCCCACATGCTGTTCGCTTGGTGTGGAACACATGCTGTGCAGCCGCTGTCGACGACGGACGCCGGTGCCGATGATGAGCGTTCCATTTAATAGCGGTCTTAACGTTTTGTCAGCTCTTATCATGGGCACCACAGTCGTGCAGCTGGGCAAGAAGAGATTGTGGTCGGTGGAATTCTCAATTCCACTGACTGCTCTCTTGTTCTGGCTGATGATGATCAACAACAACTGAACGAGCCCGTTGGTGAGTGAAACCTAATTTATCTTATTAGAAAACTACCTTGGCAAAGTGAGCGGGAAAGCGGAATATATAGGGCATTATGTTGCCAGAATTCCAATTGAAAAGAATGACAGCGGAGATTTACCCCATTTATTTTAACCTTTTATTTATTTAAACGTGCATTTACCTGCGTCTTCTTTTTAGAAGAACTCTCAACTGTTTACTTCGTTTCCTGTCAATTATTCTCTTCTCCTCTTACATCTCACCTTTGATTTCGTTAGACACCAACTGTTTTGACCAAT
Source organism: Coelopa pilipes (assembly GCA_947389925.1). Classification (NCBI taxonomy): domain Eukaryota; kingdom Metazoa; phylum Arthropoda; class Insecta; order Diptera; family Coelopidae; genus Coelopa; species Coelopa pilipes. The sequence goes on from OX376699.1 coordinate 42,271,233, forward strand.
TTGAGCTTGAAATTACATTCCGCAAAGTATGTTCCCGCAATGGAACAGTTTTAAAAGTATTGATGAGATTTCAAATCGAGTTATAGAGATGTTATATATATTTCAGATATGATTTCTACACACACATATTTTGATAAATTGCTTTAAATATGCTCACTGGATGCTCCGATCAAAGGACGTGCCCTGCCTCGGTCATTAAGCCGCATTGCCTACTCTCCGAGTGCGTCCCGTCCGGTTTCGTATTTCGCAGCCCACCCCACGTGATCTGCAGGTCTTTTATACGATTGACCTCGGGACATCACTTGGTCTGTGTCCTCATTTTTTATATCCTCTTTGCGCACTGGGACTGGGGTGGTTGTTGATAACTTATTTTGGGATTCGATTTTTATCCCTTTGCACGGGGATGCGACTGCTCTGTCATGTTCGGGGTGGGAGTGTGGGAGTTTCCGGTGCCCGAAATCGTTTCTTAAACTATCATTATGTCACTTCGTTGTTGCTGTTGTTGCTTTTGGGCTCTGTTCGTTTGTTGCTGTTTGTGTCCTTCGGCGTTCTATTTATTTTCGTGCTGCCCATTAGGTCCTTTATTTTGGCCCAAATTGGCAAAAAGCACACTCTATTGATTTATGATTTATTGGCGTAAAATTGAAAGGAAAAAGTGTCAATTTCATAACAGTACAATCGCAGGCTTCCGAGAAAGAACTGGAGATTTCAATTCAATCGAGCAGCCGAAGTGGAGCAGCGAGGGCAGTGGAAAGAGCTTCGGAGTAGTGGTTGGATCAGACCATTGCCTAGGTGGATTTAAATTGCAGGTGTTTTTACAAGCCACCTATCGGCAAAATGCCTTTATTTCTTCCAGATTCCTATTAACTGAAAGTACATTTAAAAATTTGCCTTGAATATAAATCGAATTTTCTGCGTTCTTCTTGCTCGATGAAAGCAAGTTCCCGTCCTGGGGATGGTATTGAGTTAGCCAAGAGTTTCTTGGAACAGCTTCACACTTTCCGCTTGAATGACTTTGCCTCATTTTTTGACTGTGGTAGGGTAAAATTCAAAGGCAGCCAAATACAGAATTCACCATGGCATATAAAATATTTTTTTATTACTTTTGTTTCAACTCTAATCGTTTTACATTTGAATACGTTGACGGATATTTAAGAGTCGCGTTGGGGTGCGCTTTCCCAGATTTTATCGAATGCCATTTTTGTTTTTCTCGCTTATCGGTTTTTGTCCCTCTCTCTTCGTCTCGCTGAGCAGTGATGAAAATATTTATGAAATGCTGAAATGCGGTCCTCATGATAATTGTAAACATTTGCCAGGATTCCGAGGCGTTTGTTCGAAGGACGTCTTTTGTTCGACTATGTAATGAAGCAGAAGCAAGATTGTTGGATTCTGGCAATTTATTTTAATTGGCTTCCTCGCCGACAGTCGTCGTCAGCGCCATAAAAACACAGCTCTATGTCATCGGAGGAATCGTGGAAAGCGGTCGATGGCCGGAGAATCCTTATCATTTCTAGCTTCTCCTTGATGGTTTTATCGTCTGAAGGGGTCTCCGACGGCTTTGATGACTGAAATATTGTTTATTGTGTCCGCCAAAGTCATTTGAATTCCACAAACCATCAGTGGCTTAGAATATTATCCGGCCTCGCGGTTGGTTCTTTACGCCCTGTCCATTTCGTCCTCAGTCTTCGGAAGGAATCCTGCTCGTTATCTGTGTAACCAACCATTGAACTTCGAACAGCATCTCGTACGAGGAGATGTTGTGGGGAAGATTTTCCCGAAAGGAACGTGTCAGCCAGTCGAGAGCCTGCCGCTGCCTTCAGGGTGGTTTTAATTGATTTCGCTAAACGTCCCGACCGCTCTGCCAAGGTAATGAGCAGTAACCTAATGAATGCCACTTTGTTGCGGTGTCGTCGGCGCGCCGGAACCGGAAGTTGACATTTTATAATGGCCTCTTCCTTCAAGGATCCGAGCAATTCTTAATTTAGCGCAACGACTTTGTCGTTGCTGATAAGGAGATTATAGCATAAAGGACACCAGGGGACTGTTGTTGTTGTAGTAGTTGCCGGTGCTTCCATTGTTGGCGCCCAGGTAGAAGACCCTAGCTTTTGTTATTCAGGAACTGACACCGTTAATTTCTGTAATTGATCTTGATAAGGCGCAGTAAATGGAATTGAATGCGGAAATCATTCAAAGGCGGCGGTTCATCGTCATCATCATCATTAATGCGGCCGAGGGACAATTAATTTTCGCTTCCTTCGCGTACAAACGACGGTGTGCGCAAAATTAAAAATATAATGAAAATCTTCCCATTTCTTCGGCGGATTAGATCTCAGTTGCCTGCCTCACCTCAAAGGGCGCCGCCAGCCTTGGAACTCTTTGACCATATGGGCTGAAAACCCATAAACAAAGCCGCATCAGTGCAGCGACTATCTTTGCACTTCGAGTTAATGGGAATCGTCGAGGGTGGCCTGCGGCTTGCGAACAAAACCGCCGCCACACCTCCTCGCAGGCCTCGTAGTCACTTGGCATATGGTGCCTGAAATAAGCAATGCAATCAACGGGATTGGGCCAGCAAACCGCCGAGAATCCTCCCATCTCCTGCAATCACGCTCCACAAATATCCGCAGGACATCGGCAAGCAGTCACCGTGATTTCTGGTCTATATACATATTTTTAGTTATTGTGTGCTCTGCGGCCTTCCGGTTTTCCAATTTTATGCCTGCGCTGGCGCGTCCGTCCAGCGACGGGGTTGATCGCACTTCAAACCCTGGATTCCACGCTTCCGTCGACTGTCAGTCTGTCTGTCGTCCACTAACCCTTCGTTGCTTTGATCATTGATTGTGATATGATGTGTGGCTGATGCCATTCTGGCTCTTTGTTATCACTGTTGTGGTTGTTGCTGTTGTTGTGCTTCATCCGAAGTTTATTCCCCAATGACAAATTGCAATCAACACTCGGGCAACACCTTGCAGTCTGTCCACTGCGGCCATGTCCACTTCCTCTTCCTCTTCCGCCTTCCTCGGCCGTGCGAGCACAGTTTAATTTATTTCCTGTCCTCGGGCCAGGAAGCGGAACTCAATTACTTATGTTCCGACGAGGTATCGGTGGGCTCAATGGCTTTTCTTTCCTGATCCTGGTCCTGGTGTTTGACAAGCGTATTTCGCTGTTTGCTCAAGCAGCAAAGGGTCCGTGATTGATTGATTGGAACTAGTCGGTGTTTTGGATTAGGTGTCCGGAAGTCTGCGTGCCGTTGGGAGTGGTTTTCCACTTTGTCTGCGAAGTAATAAAACTCCGTTAGCCAATGATGTTCCCCACAATGTAGTGCCGCATGGCTTCATTGGCCTCCCGTAAAGGTCCACTTTAAAGCCCCGCAGTTGTAAAACCACGAGCTGAAACCCTGAAGTGTCTTCGTAGAGCTCGTGAAGTCAACATTGTTATCTTTACGTACTCGCCAACTGCTCATTGGCCGCGAGATCATTGTGAATGCGTAAAATATCAGTAAAAAGTAGGACAGTAAAAAGGAGTACTAAAACTCACACACATTCCCGCGGACTTATCAACTCGCCAAGTAGTCGTCGTCGCCAATAATCGTGTGCTCCCAGGGCGGGCCGGGGTAAGAGGCTTATGGCGACCGCAGGCGTCGGCGGGAGAGGAACGTGTGCCAGCAATTACCGAAGACTCGCGCGCGGTCCAGGACACGTTCCGATGTCCGGCCTCCGGTCTTCGTATGACGTGCAAATTGAAAACAAATGAACATAAGCTCATCAAATCGCCGCCAGCCCAATCCCCCTGAGAGTGGCCATGGGTGGTCCACGGCGATATCTCAAAATCTATAATCCCGTGAATGCGCTTTCGACACCCCTCCCCGAGCGACCATCGGCTGCTGAGGCCACAAATTATGATAATCAAGTGCTTGGCAAACACTTTGCGACAACAACTCTATTCGGTTCATTGCTGCCCCTCGTTCTGTCTTTGTCTTTTTGCGCTCAGTGGGTCCTGCATTGTACTGTAGCCTTCCTTCGTCTGTCCGTCCGTCCGTCCGTCCGCAGTTGTCTACGAACTCTCGGTGGCAGTCGGCGCGTGCCAGCCATTAATTTATTTGGCTCGTCAGTCCTTTATCTGCTCGGCGCTCGGCGCTCGTCGTGCGTTCGAGGGCCGGGGACCGGGGACGGAGCCAGCGAACACGTGACTTGGCTTTGGCAAATCAGTGTTTTTATTATTTACACCGAAGTCAGGAAGTTTCAATTGTATTCGTTTTGTCTTCCGTCGCGGGACTCATTGTTGTTGCACTCGGTTTGGTTGCTTTCGTCGGGGACGGTGTCACGTCGGAACAAAAGGACAAATTATTGCCGCACAGGATATCCTTGATGCGGCAAGTGGTTTCCTTTATCTGGTGACTTTTTCAATAGAAAACCGCAATAAATTCGCATTAATTGAATGATTATACCTTGGGGGGTTTGAATGCCGTTGGGAGGCATCACAAGTACTGCGATATTTTGTTTGTATTGACTGTCTTTTTAGGATTGGTATTTAATTGCTTTGATTTGAATTGAATTCATGCACATGATCGGGTTTGATAGTTTCGGAAGGGATCAGAATCCACTGTTCTGACCAAACTCTTTAATTCACGTGCAACTCCCGTCGACAACTTCCGTTTCCTATTCTTTACATTCAGCCAACGCGAAGCTCCTTCCCCATGTGCAATGCTATACTCATACATATGTATATTCATGTCGGTTATTCATTTGCAATACTCTGCGTTCGCAGCTATTGAAAATCGGATTTATTCACCACAACGGCAGACGAGCCCGAGGAAGAATATTTAATCAAATTTCGTTGAATTTTAATCGGATGATAAAATGGACAAGATTAAAAATGTCACTCGACCCACACACACAACGAGCCAAAGACAACAGCAAGCACTTGTTCACATTCCCTCCTTCTCTTTCGTCCACGCCACCCCCTCCCGGCCGCACCACTATTTCTCTCTGCTTCTCTCTCTGTCCTGGCACTTCCGCAACCGGCTGTCTCTAGCTCGTTGCCGCACTGTCCATGCGACGCTGGAACTTGTGTTGCGTGACACTTGGAAATCACGTTAACACCTCACGCGTCCACAACCGCGGAAAATTGAATTGAAGGATTTTCCGCAGATTATGTTTTTTTTTTAGCAATTATCATTATTCCTGTCTGTTTTTTCACTCGTTCCTGTCTGCTGTTGTATTTGTGGGCAGTGACAATAGAGCAAACACTTGCTCCTCGCTTCCAGTATCTTCCGTATCTTTCTCTCTGGCAGCGAAACTTCTTCCTGCTGAGATCGTTTTAATCCTTGGCCACAGGACCTTTGCTCTCTGACCTCCGACGCAACTCTTCAAACTCGAACGACCTATTCGCCTGGCCCAATTTGGCTCAAACCCAATGGTTTTCGGGTTTGTTGCGCAGAACCACTGGAGGCTCATAAATTTCGTAATTACATAAAGTCGAATTTATTCCCCACTTTGACCCCTTTCAGAGGGCTTTGTTTGCCTTCCCCCAATCTCTGGACCTGCCACATGCACGTAGATTCAGGTCCGTGCGAGTCCGCGTAGACGATTAGCATTGCGTTGCCCCACCACCCCTCGCCGGGTCTGCCTGGTATGGGGGCGCCCAGAGCCCCGTCGACAAATAGGCGAACCCAGGTAATCGCATTTCAGCACAAGCACTCCCTCCTCTACAACGCATGGGAAAATCTGGTCGCGCTCCCCCAGCCTCACCTCTCCACGGCGTCCTGGTGCCGGGAGATTCGGGCCGATCGGTGGCACCAAAGTGGCTGCTGTGGCGATAATATCCGTTGTCCCTGGTGGACGATTGTCCACGCCGGGGTCTCAAATCGGCTTATGTCCCGTGCCCGAAGTACGGCGGACGCCGGGCTCGCTAAGACTTCCGTTTCCGTTGCCCGGCAAATAATTGGGGACGTGGCGGCTTCCGGCGGATGGACGTTGGCCTGGCGGCATCCATTTCTAGTGCTGGGTGGTTGCCTCATCGTTAGGTCGATGGGAAAACAATTGTGTTCGCAAGCTCAAATGATTTATGCGATGTAAACGATTAATACGCAATTTGAAATTAATTTTATTTTGCCAGTGCAGGCGGGAATTTTATTCAGAATGAATGTTTGTCCGTCGCTAAGGAATTCGGGTGTGAACGTGTGAACGAGGAAATGCAATTGCCAAATATTCAGGATAGATTAAGAAAACATTGGATTCTCAATTTTGATATTAAAACTGTGGGCGTAATGGGATTGAGTTTAAAGAAAACATTTATTCATATTAATATGCACTAAATTAACATAATATGATTTTCAAATTCGAACTGTTTACAGTAGTTTCAAAAGGAATATATGTGAACTAGGTAATTTTTCTTGCGAAGAAATTTATGTTAATAATTTGTTTACACTTAATTAACATGAAATAGTTAAAATATATTTCCAATTCAACTCCAATAACGCCAGTAATTTCACGTGGAATCCCAAAGTCGGACGGAATTCGCACAAATTGCTCCGTGGACTGCTCACTTGACCGAGGTGGAGCCCAGTTCGAAATCCAGTTCGAATCGCGATTCGAACGCTCTCCACGCAGGTGCGGGAATTTCCAACAGCAGAGAGAGAGAGAGAGAGTGAGAGCGGCGAGCGAGCCAACGAGGGCGGAGTCGGAGTAAATAGCGAGAATTCGTCCACGGCCCTTCTCCAGCGCATCCCCCAATAGAAAAAGCAAAATGGAGTCTCCGACTGCTCTCAGACTGCGGCGCCTCCACAGAGCAGAGGGAGCAGAGCGACTGGGCCACTGGGGGAGTGGGCGGCGGAGGCTGAGGCGGGAAAGGGAAATTGATCGGGGGCGCGCATCCGCAACCGCCGCCCACTGGCCGCGGGACACACACATATGTCCTCGGCGTGTCTGAAGGGTGCTGGCGCTGTTGTTGGCTGGAATGTGCGACGAGCGACGTGGGCCACGCGAGACGAGACGTGCAACACCGAAAAGATGGCTCTGCCAGGGACGTCGGCGGCTGCAGTAGTTTTCGCGGCAACTTCGCAGGATCGCTCCGCACTGTTGCTGGCCTGTACATAGTGTTGTTGCTGTCGTGGCTGGCGCTAGAAGTCGGATCCGCTGGCTGTACATGCATGTATACGAGCTGGCGACACCGCGCGGGATGTCGTGGATTCCAGCGAACAGGCCAACAAAGAGTGAGGTCGCTGGCGAGGGGACGAGAGGGCGGCGGACGGCGGACGGCGGGCAGAGGGCGGACGGGCGCGGCGCGGCGCGATGCGATATCGCTTGCCAGCAACATACGTGTGTATTCGCAACAACATGTGTGATGTGTGGCAATCCGTATGGACGATCTCGGGCGCACATATGCAGCCACATACGATACGTAAATAAACAGACTGAATTTGTATATATTTTTTCCTCGACGCCGACGTCGCCGTCGTCGCCGTTGTTGTTGCTGATTTTTTGATTTTCGTTAATATTGCTCCTGCGGCCGACGTTGTTGCTTCGCGGGAATCGACCTTCACGCCCAGCCACTCCTGGGCCCTGGGCCGAGGTCCGAATTCCACGGTTCTGGAAGATTTTTCGTCGCAACTCGCAGGCTCTTTAAGAGTTGTTTGCCGTTATCGACGCCCGCTCTCGCCCGGCATTATCCTCTGGGCCAACATCATCCATTTCTGACCGGAAACAATGGGTGAATGGACACGTCACGACATTTACTTGACACCAACTTCACTACGTTTGACTTCCTGCTACATGATTTATGTCATGTTCCGTGATGATTGATGGCAGCCCTTCCGGGTGGAGGAGGCACCTTCCTCGGCGGTTTTCACTTTTGTGACTTTCGATTGATGCCGGAGAGTGTTTTTGGCCGCCGGCATTATTTGTTTCCGAGCAAATTTATGCACTTCCTTTGTTGGGATTTTCCTCTGCTTCCTGCGATGATGAATGGCCCTAGTTTGTCGAGATTTTTCCCTTTGCCAGTTCAGCCATTCCCAGTAGATGATGTTTTTCGATTAACATTTCGTTGACCAGCGCTATAACTTACAGTATACTTTTTCCCCCAGATTCGCCAACATCCCGGAAAAATCCATCCCATCTACAGACTTAGGGCGCTTCCTTCGAAGTCGTCTTCTCCGTCTCTAAGGCGGTGTGTCAAATCACTTTACAAACTCGAAGCACGTTCGAGTAATTAATTAAAGAAATTACAGGAACCCGCCAGAAATAAAGCGAAAACTTATCTGAAACGACTAACGAGGGCGTAAATTCTTCCGTCACCTCCCGTCGTCCTCTCACAACCGTAAAATTTAAGACAAATTTACGTGCTTTGCTCCGACACGGAAGGAGTTAATTTATCTCTGCGGTTGTAATTCATTTAAATGGAGCGTTCGAGTCGCCGAGAGTGGTTTGCATCTTTCATTCTCTGCTATTAGACTGAGCTTCCCCCTCCCTTGCCCTCGTAGTGACTGCTGATCTCTTGAGAAATAGATTAGATGAATACTTCTGTTACATGAATCATCAGTTTTTGGTATGAAAAGATTTAGTTTTTCTGACATTTTCTTAGGTCTTCATTTCATATTTTTCAAATTACACTCCGTTTTAAACCACAACTCCTCACAATGCATCTCAATACTTTCACATTCTGATAGATATTCAATTTTGTCTTATTTTCCTTATCAAATTTCATAACTTTTTTACTAAGCTACATCTTCCGAAATATTCCATGTTTGCACTATTTAGAATTGCTGACATTTCACATACGACTTTTTGCGAATGCGAATCGGCAGAAACTATGTTTATATATCACAGTCTCAGTTCACCTGCATGAATGATGAGTGCGGTTTCGTGAAAACCCTCTGCAAGGGTTTTGGAAGAGTCGCCTTCGACAATTTGACAATACCATATTCGCGAGGATACGAACAGCGAGGAATCCATTGACTTGTCGTCTCTGCCTCCAGAATCCTCCTGCACTTGGCAGCCACATGCAAAACTATCGGCGAAACCACGTCGTTGGCAAATTCGAATTGACACAGATTTATGGCAGACGAAGACACACAGCCGCCTGAAGCCAGGAGTCCGGAGAGTCCTTTTCCGTGGCCGTTCAGCCGGAAGCGGATTTGGTTACATGTCAACAAGAAAAAAACAACGAATGAGCAGGAGTTGCCTCGCCGGGGACTCCACCGCAGCCCTCGGTTCGAATGGCGGTAAAAAAGCGCGTCAGGGGCGTGAAAGGAAACCACGAAGGTGGAAACTGTCAGCGAAGTCAGGGAAACATTTTGCTGCTGACTGGACTGATTCCGTTGTTGCTGCTTCGTCAGTTGTTTTGTTTTTTCAATTCAATTTTGCGCCAAATTGCGGAAACGGAAATTGAATTACGTTTGGTCGCCAGCGGTGTTTCGCATTCGCCATTGTTTTCCAACGTCGTCGTCTTCGTCTGTTGCTGCTGCTGCTGTCGCCCACTTGTTTGACATAAATATTCCCACTGTCAAGCTCCATATTTACATGCATATGAAGTGTGTGTGGGTCGCTCCGTCTCCGTCTCTGCCTGTGTCCCTGCATCTCTGGAGAGAGCGTCTAGACCGGCTCTCGGTCTCCCTCGGCCGCCCCTCGCCGACGCCGCTGGCATATGTGCGGGTCCTTGTGGTTGTAGCGTCGTTTATCATCTTTTGGCGCAAATAAATATTCACACAGTTGAACAGTCAAGTCGGGGGAAACTCTCCTCGTCTCGCTCGCTCGCCCGCCCGCTCACTCGCCCGCTCACTCGTGTCGTGCGTTCGTATAAATCTCGACCAGGGTTTTGATGATGTATCACTCGCTAATCCAGTGCGTTCCCTGCGTCCTGCGGCCTGTCGCAGCATGAACCCCTTTTCGCTGTCGGCGGTGCTCCATTTTCGGACTCGGGTTTAATTTCGCTAAGTGGTCGTTCCTCATTTTAATGTTTCATAATTTCATAATGGATTTTTCGAAATGGAACTCGGAAATTCGCAGACTTCGGAATGCGTGACCCGTGGTCAGCGTGGGCGAGAAGGACCTTGTATGGGAAAGTGGAGCTGATTTGTGTCTCCTGGACGAGGTGACCTGAATGAACTATGGGTCGAATCAATACCTTACATTTTAGCCTCAGTCCTAAAGTGGCCCGGAAATTACGGCTGATACATTTGTCATTACATATATTTGCCAGGAATACATGTGGCCGTGAGTTTCCACCAAAGGCATGAATTATTTCCCCCTCGCCACTGTTTGCTAAATAGCATGGTGGCCACGCGAGTCAAATCGGCGTTTGTCCTAGTCCGGGGATAATTTACCAGATATATTTTCCGCCGTAAATGCGACATTATTGCACATTAGGTTAATTGCTTGGGATGCTTTTGCAGAATACTTACTTCATTTTTGTACAAACATTTAATCGGCAGCGCCTCCCACTCCCACTCCCGCACCCACAGGAGGTGGAGAAAAGTAGTTCGGCAATTATTTACGATGCTTTTCGAAAACAATTTCCAATCGGCAAACTTTCGTTTTACGACGAAAATTTGCAAATTTTCTTTTGGTTTTCTGTCTCGATAACAAACAGGTCCGCAAATAAATATTGACACTTGCGAAGTCGGTGTACGGCGTTGTTGCTTTCGCGCTCTGCTGCCACAGAGGCAAATGCCGCTCGGAGAGGTCCACCGAGTGCCGGCGCCATTTTGCATCGGGCACCGCTTCCGGGCTCGCTCGCGAGTATTGAAATCATAAAAAGTAATATTATGCAAATTTTTATTATTCGATTATGCAAATGCGCCACGCTTGACGACCCTTGGCATAAGGACACGCTAACTGCGAGTGGTGTCTTCGCCTTATCAGCCTTTGGTTTCTGGTTCGCACTTCCGCCGTCCGTTCTCGGCGCGGTCTCCTCGCGAAAAAGGTCGTTCCCTCCGCTCTCTGCGGCGAAAATATGCGTATATAAATGAATATTTACGATTGTTTTGGGCCGCCCGAGGCCCGCGGACGCTGTCGCCTGATGGTCCTGTGCCCGGATTCTCATATGTGCCTTAATGGCCATAGTTCTCCGGCCCATCTCCCTCTCTCTTTCTCTCTGTCTCCCTTGGCGAGGAGACGAGGCGCACGCATGACTTCTGTCGCGATTTAAATCTATTTTCGCCAAATATTGTCGGGATCATTTATGCTTCAGTTCCGAATACTTATTCCGTGGTTTTACGCCGCTTCCTCGTCAGCGAGTGGGGTCCTCGATGGGTTGGTCCTAGGCTTCGAGTGTTTCAGTCACAACTAATCAGTCTAAAGTGAATTTGGGAATAGTATTTAATGACAATATCGTATTCAAAACCACTTGATTCCATTCCGTATCGATCCGCGCCGAGTTTACAGACCTCCCGGCAAAGCAGCACTCCGTGCTAATTAGCCGTGGACCACGAACACCACGAGAAGAACTTTCCGAAAACTTGGTCCTCGTCGCGGTGGCCACGCGGCACCGGCAACCACGAAATTAACTACCTGTGAGCAAATTGAGTAAATTGTGTAAAACAGGAAACTTTTCACCAACCATTAGGCGGCAAATGTCAACTAACTTTCGAGTAAAAACTATTAATTATGCGCGACAAAGTTAGAACGGCAGAAAACCGCCGCTAAAAACCGCACAGGACAATAAAAGTTGCTGGCGAAAAAATTCCCACCTCCAGGGCTCCCAAACCCAAACTCCCGGCCTGCCGTGCCCTGGCGTAGCGTGGCGTGGCGTGGACAACAAACGCCTCTCCACTTTATAAATTAATCCTCGAGCAGCTTACAACGGCGATAAATTCCGAGTCGTCCTGCGGCCGGGGATGTGGCAACGCCGTGGCTGTGCCGAAAGTAATCCGCTTGTCTTCATTATTAGTCAACGGCCCTCCAGTCGTCGCAGTCGCAGTCGCAGGCGGTGTCCTGGCTCTACGGTCGGCCGCTGTCGCCGTCGTTGTCTACCTTGACTCCGACTTCCGGCTGGCGGTGGAAACAACATGCACGCCAAAATGGCCGAAAGTATGGCCGTGCCCGAGGCCGTCCGCCATGCTTGCGAGCTTCCGGCTGCAGTTGTAAACAACTCGGAACGAGCCCCGAAATGAATTGTTCGAGAGCGACGACGACGGCGAAACAACCACAATGCAAAGTGACTACTGTTCAGGAGATTTCATTATCCCAGCTCCGCAGCCCCACGGCTCCAAGCCAGCAACCACTCGCGCCCGGTCGTGGCTGGGAAAACCACGATGGCGGTAAAATAAACCAGAAACGCCTTCGTGCTGCCGACGTCGCCACGGCCTTTGTCTGTCGCTGCCGCAAAAACAATGGGGATTTCAGAAAGTCCCGAAATCAGAAAATCCTCGCTGACAGCCAGCGACGGACGAACGGACGGACGGACGGACCCGCAGGCTGGCAGACAGACAGACATTCCAGCAGACGGATGGGCGCAGACGGACGGCGCGACGCGACACGGGGCGGGCGGCCTCCACAGAGTCCTGGCGAGCCTGGCGGGCGGACCTCGTTTGCGGCTGAAATTAAAACGACAAAGTTCAAAGTTTAAGCGGGATGACAGTCAGTTTGCGGAACTGAAAGCTCCGAAATAGCTCTTTCTCTCTCTGTTGCTCTCTCCCTTCCCTCTTCAGCTCCCGCACATATTCGCAGTGAGGGACGTCCTTTCGTACCAGAGCGACATACGACGATACGGAGTCCGGGTCCTGGTCGGGGTCTGGGAGAGGATCAACAGACGGATCGTGGGGCGGCGGCTGGCTGGAGATGGGACCGAATAATGACTCCGGCACTTCCTGTCACCGCCACGGCTGACTTCGAGCCCGCCCCACGTCGCGTCACGGAAATTCCATGCATGTCGGGGGCTCCTTTATTGCTGCCTGTCCTCGGAAGGTCTGAAAGTCTTAAGAATCGTCTTGCTCTTCGCTTGCTTTTAATTCGTTATGATGAAATCCCTGTATGTTCTATATGAAGCACATTTCGAATTTGCATAAAAACATTGAATTCGAAATTATTTAGTGTGTGGTGAATAATGTTTGAAATGATTGGTGTTATGATTATATCTTCGGTGTTTATTATTTAGAAATTCCTTCGAGGAAGTATCAAAAACAATGTGTAATATTACAAATCGATGATTTTACTTTTTTCACACACCTTTTTCCTTTGTTTAATTCGCCCTTTGTCCATTCTCGAATTATTTTTGCGGACTTCATTTCTCTGTGGATTTTCTGCGGTTTGAGTTCATATTGAATTCTCCTGGAAATATGTTGCTGGGTCCTCCGAGTTGTTTACATTTTAAAACTGCGAACTCCTCTGCAACGGAACATACGATAAATTAGAATTTCCATTGTTCCATCTCGCTTTCGCATTCCCCTTTTTGCATTTTTCCACCTTCTCTGGCTCGCTTTTTCTCCATTGTTAGTTGCTGTTTGTCTAGTTTTCCGGAATGTCTGACAGAATTTATGCAGTATTTCCTTTGGAAATTCGCAACGAGGTGGAACGCCAATGGAAACATATTTGTGCCGGAAAATTTCTCTCAAAATTTAAAATATTTCAAACTAGATTTTCGACCTTTTCTCTGTCGACCGAACTGCACTTTTTCCGCTTTCCGCTCGCCTGCATTCCTATCAGAGGTCCATAAAAATTAAGCCGCGATCACTTCCTCTTCCAGTCGCCTCCTTCCGGGCCTCATTCCACGGCACATAAATCGCCCCGGAGTCATTTTCAATTGCCCGCTGATCCCGGTGCTTGACATTCCATTACCGTGGTGCAGGCGTTTAAGCTAATAAAATGAGTAATATTCACACGCCGAGGTACAAAAGCCAGCCCCCGTCCGCGCCCCCTCCCAAGTCGGGGAAATTGTATATCCACGTCCGGAAATGCAGCCGGGAGCAGGGCGCGTTTTTATCCCGACTTCTGGCCCCGGGCGATTCCGACCGTCCGTCCCGGCTCCCGCATTAAATTGCCTGCCGTAAAACAACACTTAACATTCTCGTTGATGGCCTTCGTCGCGCTGTGGTTACGTGCCAAACACTCCGGCCCCGTCCACGATGCCGCGGGATTCCTTCACCAGAACCACAGCCGCCACCTTCAGTTCGCCCCCGCCGCCGAGCCCCGCCTCCTGCCGGCACGAGCATTGGCTGGAATTGATGAAGTCATAAACCGGAAGCTCGCCACCCGCTTTCGTGCCGCTGCCTCCGATCTTGTTCTCCACAGTCGGCGGCAAAAGGAACAACGAACAAGTGGCAAACGACAACATAAGCGCCCGGGCCCTCCGAAACAACCCTTCATTTCACCCAACTTCCGCCGTCCACCACGCCCCCAGGCCCCCGAATGGGAGCTATTTGCATATTCTCCAGCACAATCACTCACTCAGTCGCTCAGTCGCTCAGTCGCTCAGTCGCTCGCCCGGTCGTCGTCGTTCGAGCGACTGTCATGCAGTCGCCGGCTCCAGACCACGGACTGCCGTCGTCCTCGGGCTCCGTTCCGCATCCACCTTCGTCCGTGGATCTACCCGTGGGAGCCGGAGGCTGGTTTTGTGCGCTTTCCATGTCGAACAATTTGTTTGCCATTATTACGGTGCTTGGGCTCGCGGTGGGGGGGCGGGTGCGGTTGCGTGGAGGGGTGGCTCGTTGTTGTTTGGGTAACCCCGCCGATGAGCTCCGGAGTAGCTGGAGGTGTTTATTATATGGCAGCTAATGCACGAGGATAAACGGTCGCCCCAGAGGGAGCAGCGAGCCAATTTATTACGGTCAGAGGGCTGGTGCTCGGGAGGAGTGGCCGGGCGAGGTGGGGCAAGAAAAACAATCAGGACAACGGTAATGACACGACGAGCAACAACAAGGAGATCAACAGAAAGGGAACAGGAAGATTTCTTGTAGACACGACGGAAATTGCGTTAAAAATGAAATGTGATTATTCTGGTTTCAAGGGGTTTTGCGGTTGGCAGTAGGATGGAAAGGGAACTGGCTGATGGGCTGATGGGTTTCGAGCCGGGATTGACAACTGGGAAAATATTCAATTCGATTGACGTTTTTTCTTCATTTTGAGTGTTTGTTATATATAATTATAGTGGCTCTATTTTAATTTACTTTAAGAGACCCGTTCAATTAAATTGATTTCAAAAATATACAGAATCATTTTGTCAAACTTTTAAAATTTGTTCTAGGGGATAGGGGATTTTTTCTTACTCAGTGTATGGATATGTTATTATATCCTATCTGAATTTAACCTTTACGCTTCCTACTCTATATCATTTTGTGGTAATCTGATAATGAATTATCGTATGCCCTAAATTTCTACAAATGCCCCTTCTTCAGTCCACCACCTCCGTCCGTCCGCCGCAGAATCCGTGTAATCCACAACAATGGAGATGTTCACACGAAAAATCTGTTCTCGGCACCATCCGAGTCTCCTTTTAATTACCACGGACTCGGCGGTCCGGCCCGGTCCGCGCCCGGATAGCATATCGAAATTAGATCGCGTGCAAAAATATGCTTCACCTTGTTAGCGCATTGAGGTCGAAAACGTATGCACCGTGTGGCGTCGACGTGTGCGTGTGCGGCCTTTGGTTCCGGTTCCGGCTCGAGTTAAAAATGATAAAACCATCCCTGGCCCTCAGAAAAACTGCTCTAATCAGTTGGGAAAAAGCGTCGCCGGGCCATTTGCCAAGAACCTCGTTCTCCTGTCACCCTTGAAGGACATGAGTTTCGGGGCCTTGGCACCGCATCCCGTTGACCCACCGGGTGCCTCCATTCAAACTGTGCGCCCACCTTGGCGGCCACGTCCACCGATCTGCGCTGAACATGCATCGAGTCGAGTCCCCGATGAAGCCGTCGCCCTGGATTCTTCCCATGGGAACTGCAACGACTTCTTCCGGCGCGTCGAATCCTTACTGAGCGCGACGAATCGCTCAGCACAATTCAAAATATATTCATCATCGTCGCGGGACCCAGGGGCAGTGCCGGCGTCTGTCCGTCCGTCCGTCAGGCAGTCAATCGCTGGCCCGCCGGGGTTGAACTCGGCTCCCCGCCAGCGAGATGATTGCTCACTCATACGCCGCGATGCGATACAAATGAGGCGCGACGAATGGCGCTGATTCGGCGTGGCCGAGTCCTGTTAGCGAATTCTCACAGGATCAGCCACTGGCGCTGACTGCGACTCCGTCTCTGCCGTCGACGGGACTCGGGCTCCTTGACATTTCAATTGATGTGAGAAGTTTATAGATTCCCCTTCCCGCCTCGTCCGCCTCGTCCTGAGATTGGGTGGTCTGTCCGTCTGTTGGGATGATCCCGGGCCATCAGTTTCAATTGTTCGTCGCGGAGCTGGGGCTGCAGCTCGAGCCGGAATATGTTTGTGCCCTGCTTGGAATATGCTCAATGGTTCCGTGACTCCGTCTCGTCTTTGTCAGAGATTCGTTCAGTGGTTTTCGTTGTATTCACTTTGTGTTTTGGGCCTCGGAGGAATCTCTCGAATTATTTCCGTCTTGTCAACGTTTTTGGTCACACTTAATTCTGCCACGTGGTATCCGTTCGATGGCCAGTGCCTTCGGCGCGGCCGTATTCGTGTTTAATGTCCTGTGGCGATGTGTTTCCAATTAATGGCGCATATTTATTGTAATCGCGATGATTTAAAGCCTTTGTCGGTCACGGCTATAAATTTAACCGATTTCATTTAACCGATGTTGCCTTTGAAACAGATCTCTATTTGACATTTCGGCTGTTCTGTACTACTACATGTATTTCAGACCAATGTTGGTTTATTTTTGGTGTTTGGATAGAAATTTAGATAATTCGGTATTTTGATTAATTTTAACAGTTGTCATTTTAACAGTGGTCGGAAGTAAGTTAACTTTGATTTGAAGTAGATCCGAGAATTGATATCTTTATCAAATGGAAATTCGACAACAATGTTTGAAGTTTCCAAACATTCCAAAAATTGTACGATATACGAAAATTGAAATTGTATTGAAATTTATACTTTTTAATTCTTCTCTTAATTGACTGATTTCACTGATGATTGTACCATATTCTGGTGTAGTACATATTAGCGTGTGATATCATTCTCCCAGCTTTTTTCGTGGATCCATTGATGAAAAGTATCTGAAATAATTTATATCCATTTCCACCCAATTCCTTCCCCTCAACATCGACTCCCGCCTGCATTGAAAAAGCTGTGTAGATTTTCTTTTAACATTTAAAATTTTATTGATACACTTTCAGTTTCCTTACAACTAGACGATAAATACTTTAAAAACCTATGACTTAATAAAGAGTGGCTGTTCTTCAAATGAAAGGCTGCTTAACGAAACCAGGTCCCCGGGTCCCTGGAAAGCTATCTACAGGGAGATCTCGCGACCTCCGTAACCATAATGGGTACAGTACTAAATCAAATAATTGCACTACGGGAACTACTACGGTAACTTAGGGTGAACTCAGCGTAAAATTAATATCACAATCGAACTGCGTGGAGGATCCGGCTACGGCTCCTCCCCGAAACTAACTAGCGCCCCCAAGAGCCCCGGTCCGGCCCTGGCCCTGGCCCCGCCGGGGCGCCTCCCCCGCCGTCCGCGTCCGCCTCCGAGTCCTAGAAGTATCCGAAGAAGTGCTTCGATCATTTGGAGGCGGCGGCGGCTCGCGCGTGGTGGCGACTGCTGGCGCCCCCGCCGCCACCGCCGACGTGGATGATGGGCTCGCTGGCGGCCGGCTGGGCGGGGGCGGGAGGCGTGGCCGCGTCGCTCTCCTTGTCCTGGTGGGCGGTCATGTGGCGCGTCAGGTGGTGCCGCTCGCGGAAGCTCTCGTTGCAGACGGGGCACTTGAGCTTCTCCTCGCGCTTGCGGCGGTTCGGGTCGCAGGCGACCTCGCTCTTGTGGTGCGAGCGCATGTGGTAGACGAGGTCGCTGGTCATGCGGAAGCTGATGTTGCACTTGGCGCAGACGTTCTGGGCGGTCAGCGTGAAGGTGGAGGCGAGCGTGGGCGGGATCAGGGTGCTGAGGATGGCGGCGGCGGCCGGGTTCTGCAGCGGCAGGCGCGGCATCTCGGGCGGCGCGATGGCGGCGAAGTGGTGCGCGGCACCCGGCGCGAACGGGAAGCCCGGGTAGCCGGGCAGGAACTCGGGCGCCCCGGGCGGCGGCGGAGCGGGCGTCGCGCCGCCACCCCCGCCGGCGCTGGACACGGGCACGGCCACCTGGGAGGGTGCGCCGAGGGGCGGCCGGTAGAAGAGCTGCTGCTTGATGCGCTGGTTCTGGGCGGCGGCGGCCTGCAGGGCCTGCACCTGGTTGACCGAGTGGAAGGCGCCGTTGAAGCTGTACTCGGGCCGGAAGCTCTGGTAGACGACGTTGGGGTGCAGCTGCTGGGGCTGGAGCGCCGTGGGGGTGCCGCAGCCGTTGCCGGTGCTGCCGTTCGAGAGGCTGCCGTTGCCGCTGTTGGTGCGCGGCGGCGGCGTCGCGACCGGCGGGCTCAGCGAGGGGCAGCTCAGCTGGTCGGGGCTGAGGGCCGGCGGCGGCTGCGGCTGCGGCCCGGGCGACTCGACGAGCCGCGCCTGCACGACCTTGGTGAAGGCGCTCTTGATGGGCGACAGCGAGAGCGCGTCCGCGTCGGGGATGACCACGCTGGGGTCGTCGTAGACGCGCGGCGAGCGGATCGTGATCTGCGGGTAGCGGCGCGCCTCCTGCAGCTGGAAGAACTCGGCCTGCTCGTGCAGCAGCTGCAGGTGCTGCTGGTGCTGCTGCTGCTGGTGGGCCACCTGGCGCGGCGACAGGTCCGTCGGCAGGTACTGCGGCCGCTCGAGGGCCTCCGAGAGGCGCGCCTGCTTCTCGGCCTGCTTCTGCTTGATGCGCTCGTCGGGCATCATCAGGAAGGCGACGTCGAAGGAGCGCTTTAGGCCCGTCTTCCCGACGCCGCCGGTCTGGGGGGACGTGGGCGTCTCGTTGTTGTTGTTGTTGTTGTTGTTTTGGAGCGCGCTGTTGTGGCTGGGACTCAGGGTCCGGGGCGGCGAGGTGGACACCTTGAGGTCCGCGCGCTGGGGCGACGCCATCGGCGGCAGCGCCTGCGGCTGCTGGTGGTGGAGGTGCTGGTGGTGCAGGAGGTGCTGCTGGAGCTGTGGCTGCTGGTGCGGGGGCGCCGAGTTATCCATGATCATGTTCATCGACAAGTTCTCACTGCACTCGACACTCAACTTCTGACCACTGGCTCAACTGTCTGCTTGGCTTAGTTCTGACCGGATCCGGCACTCACTGCGGTCACTTCGGTAAGGTTCACTCGGTGCACTGGCCTCGCTCGAACTGTTCGAAATCCAATAAGGTTCGCATCCGTGGCTGGCGAAGTCTAACTGCGAACTGCCGAGCGGCGGCAATCTGTTCGCCCTTAAGTAGGTTTCTCCGAGCCCAACCAGACCACATCGCCACCACCCTGGCCTTCCAGTTGGACTTTCTGCGCTCATATTGTTGCACTCAAGTTCGCGGCAGTCGCCCATCTGTGTCGATTCGCGCGAGAGCGGCGGCGGCGTCGGCGGCAACAACCACGCCGAGAAACTCACCCTTATGCTCGATGTGTGCGGGGCCTTATGTAAACCCACGGACCACGACCGTATTCTGGACCGGCCCGGCGCTCGCTCGTGTTTTTGCGAAATACTCCCCATCTGGTTTCGCAGTCACCAACATATTCTGCCCCAGACCCAGCGCGCTCTCGAGGGTGGGGGCGGCTTCGGGCTGCCCTCCGATTGGTTGAGCGGCCGTCGGCGCTCTCAGATGGGGGAGAGTCCGCTTATGTGCTGAGAGGCAGCAGCCATGGACAGTGAGGCAAGAAGACTTTGCATCGACTTCTACGGTCTCTTTTATTTTTTCAAGCAAACTAGCAGTTCATAAGATTATATTGCATGTAATCGCAGTAGAGAAAACTATATTTTTCTGCAGTGACGTTTCGTTAATGTAAACTCTTACATGTGGAACTACTAAACGAGCTGTCTTCGGCCTGGTCAAACCCTGATGAAGCAAACCTTTGTTTTAAAGTCCGTAGTTCCTTTTACGCAATGGGTGATATGACAACTGGGTGTCCCTTGGGCGATCTGTTCCATTTAAGACATGAATTCTCATATCGGTAATATATGATTGCACATGCAATTTCAGAAAGGGTCATTTTGCCTATCCTATTTATTCAATATTCTATAATGAATTTTTTCCATATTTAGGAGGTGGACCGAATTCACCCATTTATCTTGTATCTTATCAATTTTGCATATCCTCCAATGCAGTAGCTTCCAGAGACAGATGGACATCGATTGGCAGATTCACCGACCGACAGTCCAATCCATTCCACCGACTCAGCGTCCACAGAACGTAGAGTAGTATAGGACGTGTATGATGAATAGAACATAGTTAGTAGTACAGTTGGAATATATGTTAGAACAAATATTTTAATATACATAAGTCTCAATATAATCGCTCCATTCGATTTTATCAATATTTTTTGTATGTTCAGGTGATCTTGACGTGATCTATCAAATTTCTTGTCGCTATCAAATTTCTTACAAACGTTCTTCTTTTTATTCCAGACATCGAATTCCAGACGTGCATCTCCATCATTTGAATCCTCGCCATTCCCAGCAGCCATCGCTGGATTTGCGCCACTGTATCCCAGGTAAATAGCGACACCAAAGCAACCCTCTTTCGCTCCCGGAACATTTGGATGGCCCGCTCCCTCCGCGCTCCGGGGGCGGAGTCAGCCCGCAGTCGGCGAGCGAGAGAGTGAGCGAAGCCGGGTCTGTCCTTCGCGCTCTCCGGCTTTCCATTCGCTCTCGCTCGGCGTCTCGCTCGCGCAGAATAGCGCTCTCCCGGTCGCACCTTCGAACATCTTGCTGGACGTGCGTTCGTTTCGGGCAAGTGTTGGCGAACAGGTTGTGTTTGTCGATTTTTTCCACATTGTTTGGAAGGCTGCGCACAATTGTCATATTGCTCTTGCCGCATCCTGCGCCGTCCCCAGGCCCACCCGGCCCGGGCCGGACCTCCTCGACTCCTCCCCCTCCCCGTCCCCGTCCCCATGCCCGGATCCAATCCACGGGCCCCGCAGGCGACTCCGGCCTAAACTCGCCCTTCGATGCATCTGCCCTGTGTGGATGGGGTTGGCGTGGGAGTCGTCGTCGTTGTAGTTGTTGCACTATATACGAGTACATAAAAAGGATAACATGCTGTTTGTGTTGAACGGTAAAAGATTCTTCGCAAAGTGTTCTTCCACGAGTTGGTGTCCCGGATTTTAGTTTTGCTCCTGCTGCTGTTGGTCTCCCGCCCTCCTCCTCTGCGCCTCCGATCGGCGGCTCCGACTCGCTCCGTCCGCCGTCGTGTAGACAGGAGGGTTGTGGGGCCTGCTGGGGCTTCCGGTGGTCTCTGCGGAGAACTTCCGGCGGGCGCTCGGGGCTTCCGCCGCACTGGGCAGTTTCCGGTGCGTTCGCTCGTCGGCTCGGGGTCCGGGTCCGGGACGTCCTCCGGCTCGGGTGCTGCTGAAATTTATGTACAGGCTGCCGCCCCCGCCCGGGGCCCCGGACGGCTGCAGCGTGGTGTACATCAGGCACAGGATATGCTTCCTGCTTCCATGTTGTGCGAAATATGTGTGAATTTTATTATGTGGACGGTCTGTTTATGTGTCCAGCGCGTCCGACTGGCCGGGCCGGGCTCGTGTTCGCCTGGGTCTGCGAGTGCGAGTGTGTGTGGATTTTATTTTAATTATTTTTTCCCAGGGATCCTTCGTCCCTCGCCCGCCTGCCGCCGTCGCCTGGCGTCCGTCGTCCGTTGTCCGTCGTCCGTGGTCGCCGTCCGGCGCCAGTCTCGGCCCGTAATTATTGCATATTTTCAGGTGCTAATTGTTCGCATGCCTCGCATATGAATTTAATTTATTGTTTTGCTAGTTCGCCTTCGTTGCTCGTTTTGCATCGCCCGCCATTGTTGTTGGCTCCATCTCGCCGTGTAGTGTGGCAGTGCAAAAATTAATCGCATGACTGTGTCTGGGCCCGCGGTGCGTTTGCGGGGCTGATCGTGGGTGAAATGGCTTCATTCCACATTTGCAGTATTTGCAGCACATTGAAGGACTCTGATCCAATATCGTCTAAAAAATATTTCGGGTAGGAATTGATACAGTAGGGAGAGAGAGGGTGATAGAAATATTTTCAATCCCAGTGATGGGTTTTTCAAGTTACACAAAGTCCTTTTGGTAATTAAATGACCAAACACGATCTGACCACACTCAGTCGTTCTGCGGTCTGCACTGCCTCTTCTCGTCATCCTGCCGTTCGATTCTCACACTCTGTACCCAGGTTTCATTGGGCCGACCAATTGCCGAGAATCGGTCGCGTGTCGCAACTCAGCCAAAAGTGAAGCCACAACAACCTCGCCAAGCCCCCGACGCACACGTGCCTCATGCGTCGAGATGCGGGCGTAAATTCACACCCACACCCGTTGTTGGGGAAAACCAATAGAAATCCGAGCGAAAACACCGAGAATGCCGTTCGCCAATCACCCAGAAAATCGCCAGCGCAATCAGTCGGCGGAATCTGCTCACAACAACTTATCTACCCCAGGCATCAGGCCGAGGAACGGGAGGAAAAAAGGCCGGTCGAGCCCCTCGTTGACTCCTGGCGGCGGCCGAAGGGTTGGAAGGCCGCGTCAAACGCGGCGAACATGACGCGTGACAGCGTGATTTTTCCAATCAGACATCGACAGCAACAGCAACAACTACAGCGACAACGACAGCGATGTCGATCCTCTGTTGTCTGGAGCAAAAGGCGTGAAATTGCTTTGCGGTGATTAGAATTCAGAGAGGGCAGGCAGAGGGAGAGGGCGATGGAGAGAGTGGGAGGGCGCCAGGACAAAGGAGAGACAGTCGGTCCTTGGCTAATCAGGATCGGGCGCCGCCGCGCGGGACGCCGGGGTTTCGGGCCACGACGCCGCGCTTCAATTTCGCGCTTTCGCCGAGGTGGTCGTTGCCGTTGTTGCTGTTGGTGTTGCTGTTGTCATTGTTGCGACTCCCGTCAGTGTTGGTGCTGCGATAATCTTGAGACTTCGCCGGTTCTGGGGTGCGCCAGCAATTAGCTCCTGCAGCAGCCGGCGTATGCTCGAGCCGCCCTCGTCCTCGTCCATCCCCACGCCGTGGGCGGAAGTCGGAGCGCGACACTTGCCTTGTTTCGCCCGGAAGTTTTTCAATTGCGCGCGATTTCGTCGTGCGATACGAAGCCACGACACGCTCCGCCTGCAGCCCTCCCTCCGAGGCTTCTCCTCCTGGCCCTCGTCGTTGCTGCTGCTCTTAATTTCTTATCTGGCGGATCTGCAGCTTTTCCGCGTTTCGGTTCATTTTAATTTCCACTTCCGCGTCCGCTCCGGCGTCTTCTTTGTGGAGTTTTGAGTCGGAGCTGCTGTTTTTACCAGGTCGCCGTCTTTGCCTTTCCCGCCCCCCGCCGCCGTCACCTCCGCCGCTCAGTCGTGTGCGAGATTGCATCTCTCATGCATAAATTCCCCATAATTTTGCTCTCTTTATGGCAACAGCACCGACAACAACACTTGGAGCAACTGCTTCGCCTCCGAAATTAAATAATTAATGTTGAAACGTTGCCAACTACTGTGCTTCTGACTTAATTTCGACTGGGTGGCGCTCGCCCCGCCGGATGCGGAAATAAGCAAGGATGTGTTGCAGGTGTAATTATTGCATCTCATTTGTATAATTATCCTTCGCATGTGTGCGAAGGTGTGTGTGCATTGAGTGTGATTGTGTGTGCGGGAATAGTTTACGATGCCGTGTGGGAGTGCGGGAGTGTGTGTGTGTGAGTGGTAGAAATGTTGTTGTTGTCGTTGCTGCTGTTGTTCTTGCCTGACGCTGAAGGTGCGAAAACTCATTAAAATGCAAATGCGTCTCATATTGTGCTCCTGGAGATTCACACCTGCCAGGCCGGAGAGACAGCACCAGGAGCTGAGGGAGGAGGGGCCGAGGGTGACGGGCGTCCGTCTCCCGAGCATCACTTGGTCGCCGCCAAAGCTCAGTCGGGATCCTTGGGATCCTGCAATACGAGAGTTTATTCTTTTTATTTTTGAAGCTGGTCAAAACCACAATACATGTTCCTCTACTCTTGAACTCTCTCCCCTGGAAGGCCTCTGGAAACACTTGTCCACGATCACCTGTTACCGAGGACGACGGTGAGGCGGACGACGAGCACAATTCCTAAGTCCTAATTAGTTGTCCTTGCAAACACTCACGCGTGCTTTGACACAAATCCCATCTCGGCGACAACCACATTTCGCTATCGCCGCGCCACCCCGGACCCCGAGCCTCGACCGTGACAACGGCGGCCACCTCGTCAAGCCGTCAGCCCGGCGACCCGGCCCCGTGCCGCCACCCCTGTCGCCGACACAGTTGCGATGATCCGCTTACGCGGCGGAATCGCTCAACGAGCCCAACAACAAGCGGCCGGCGAAACCGTCCTCCGGCAACCGCAGACCGAACGCGTCGCCTCGGGCGCCTCGAAGTCCCCGATGCGCCGCGTCATCGAATCCGGGGCATCCAGATACAATGATTCTAATCCAGTTAAATGAATGACAGTCTAATTGGAGGATTTGAAGTGAAAATCCAGCCCGGCCCGAGGCCTCGAGCCGGCAGGGCAACTCAAGAGGGTCGGAGCGATAGAGAGAGTGGGAGAGGGAGAGCGCGAGAAAGGGAGAGCGGGGCTAACAAGTTCTTGCCATATGTTTCAAAAAAACCACATGTTATGCACGGTCTTTAAACAGCACCAGAATCGGTAGCGGTGAGCAAGAGCCGTCCGTCCGTCCGTCCGTCTGCCAAACTACCCCGGCTGACGGGTGGCCCTGGACCCAGTTCGAATTCGATTTTAATGCGCGAAGAGAGCCCGAGTGCGTGATTCTAACCCTCGCGAGGCTTGTTACGGAAGGTACGGAGTGCAGGCCAGGGCTGCCGGGTTAATGGGGATGCAAATGTGTCCGCAAATGCACCGCGCCGAGTGTTTATTGAGATGAGGGCGAACAGTTGTCAAGAGGGCTCGCAGGGGCCTCTTTGTTGTCGCTAAAAAAGACAAATCCCGAAATGAAATAAGGTTACATTTTGTGATGAATGCGTTTAACTATCTGAGCGACCAGAGCGATCTTCTCTCTTCGGAGCCCATGGAGGGTTCATAGTTGGCGTCTGCACAGTGGTCGAGGCCGATTTGCATTCAATGCGATGATTTAAAGTACTTTTGGTAAACTGTTTGACTTCAGGTTTACAAATATTCTTCTCAAGAGGGCCGTCGAGTGCTGAAGTCAGACAAGAGCGACGAAAATCTAGATATTTAGAAAACATAATATTTCTGTTTACTTAAACGGATGTGATATTCCCCTTGATATCTGATACCTTTGTGATGTGTTATGATATCCATTTAAAGGCTAAAAGCCATTCTCTTGTCTTCAGCTCTCACTCGCTCTACTTCAGGTCTCTAACGGCCTTCGCGCCAAGTCCGATCTTCTGACCGCTCCCATAGAAACCGTCGCCTGGCGAACTCACGACTCCCTCTGCCCTCTGCCTCTGCAATTATTGCCTCTGCCCACACCTCTGCCCCCCGCCGTGGCATTCCCCGTAAATTGCATTTCCACTAAATCAAATTGGAATTTCATGTGCTATGTGTTGTGTGCAGCAGGGTGGGAGGGAGCAGAGGGCGAGCGAGAGGAGGGCGATCTCGACTAACACAAAGGTTTAATTTCGCTGCCGGAACTCACCACGGTGCGAATTCGACTTGAAGCCGTGGCGAGGCCTCCGAGTTGGTTCTGATGCTTGCTTCAGTCGACATAATTTCTATGAAAACAGTGTTCGAGAGGATTTGAGGATTTGGCGGGTTGATCCGGGGCCCAGGCCACCACTAGTCCATATGTTCGATTCCGATAAATCTCGCCGGCACCGTGAGGCGGTTTTTTCCGAGCGATCCGCCCTCTATCGCCCGCAATATGCTTTCGTTGGTAGACGAACGCGGGCGGCGGCGCAGGGGGTTCGTTCATGTCTAATGAGCAGGTTGTCGGGGCCGTAAATTTAAATAATGCCCTGCGACAGGACGAACGACGGGAAAAAGTGAACAAATCGGCAAAAAGCGAAATTAGAGAAAAAGTCTGATAAATGAGAGCAAGACCAACCCCCAGTGGGCCGGGGTAGTCGTTGTTGTAGGTGTAGCCTATTCCGTTGTAGTGGCTGTTGTACTTTTTGTACTTTTGCCGTTGTGCATGCTGTGGACGTTGGTGTTGTGATTGCGGCCTAACGGTCTTGTTGGCGGCATCAGCAAAAACTGCCGACTCAATCGCCCGCCCGTCGCCGCTTCCGGTTGCGGGCTCCACCCGTCGCCCCACCGGACGCGCCCGGGTGTGTGCGATTCATCTGCAGCTCACGGCAATACATCGACTGTCAGCCGTGCAGGGCCGCCGACGATGCGTTGCTGCAAAATTCGACAGCCACAGCAGCAGCAGCAGCAGCAACAACAACAACGACACCGGCCGGACTGCATTTGAATTCGGTTTGAAACCGCTCCAGGGCGGGCGTGGCTTGTGCGAACCAGCGCGGGCGGGGCGAGCGGCGGCTTCTTATCTTAAACGCTTCCGCTTGAAGGAGTTTCAGACTTTCCGCCGGCGGGCAGCGGGCAGCGGGCGGGCGGACTGGGGCACCGGCCGACAGAGGGACAGACAGGCGGACGGGGGCGGTCGGAGAGCCCGACCCACCTCGCCGGGAGATTTATCGGCGTCGAATGTTTGCTGATCGCAGCCACCTTCCGGCGAGAGCGGTGCCGATTCCGCTTTTGGGTCCGCCATCCGGGCACGAACGCGAGACTGCGCTGAATTTCTGGGCATATGAATTTAATTGTGCATCCCTAACGCGCCGTCCTTGGCCGATGGCCGCGCCGCCCGTCCCTGCCGTCGGCTGGAGGCAAAAGCCACCATAATGTCGAGCATCTTCTCGCAGGGCCGGCTCCAGAGGTTCTTGTTGTTGTCATATTTAATATTCATACGCACTCGACGGCATCGCGAAGAGCGATGGAGCGACAGAGACGGGTAGAGGGAAGGGATGTGCAGCGTATGTTCAGTCAGAGCGAAACAATGAGACCGCGAAACAAACATTAGGCATTTAGCAAACCCGGCCGAGAACAACCCTCGGCCCTCGGACGACATCGGCGCAATCAATCGCGCTCTCCGCCTGCCCCTCTCTCTCACCCTCTCTCTCTCTCTCTCTGTCTGCCTGTCTTCGTTCCGTCACCCGACAGCACGCCGCGCGTTTTCGAGCCTCGTCGTGGGCTGCGAAAGCATTTTACGCACATATTGTCCGTTGTCTTGCCGGGCATATCGAATTTCTCCGATAAGCAAACGACGCGCACGCACACATCGCTACATCGCTACATGTCCTGGCCGTAACCGGGTTCGAGTGCTGTCAGAGGACCTGCCGTCACAGCCGGTGTCTTTCAGTCTTTGATTGTGTCGAGGTCCAGATCGAAACTAGAGCGGAAGGCACAGTGGGACGAACTTGTTGCTGCTTGCTAAAGGGATTATAAATAAACATTACTTTATACTCATCATTTCAAAGTTCTTACATGTCGAGTTCAGCACATGTTGACTTCGGGCAAAATGTTGAAAGAAACATTGTTTTATGATTTTTAAAACTAAAACTAAATAAGGTCCTATTTTTCTAAGGAAAAGTAAGCATTTTGAAGTGGTTATTCTCCATTCGAGTGTTCCGCGTTTGGCCCACTGTGCCAAGTGGTAGAATTGCATTATGCGCTTGCGACGGGCGCCGCTAACACGAATCAAATAGTGAAAACTACCCTTTAATTGAGTGATGCTCGACATGTAGTCGCCATCTGTGCACTTTCGCCGTCCCCTGCCGGCGCCGCCTCGCAGTCGTGCCCGCGACAACGACAACGACAACGGGTCCACGGCCCGGCCGCCTCTGCCCGCGCCGGGTCGGG
This sequence comes from Coelopa pilipes, assembly GCA_947389925.1. NCBI lineage: Eukaryota > Metazoa > Arthropoda > Insecta > Diptera > Coelopidae > Coelopa > Coelopa pilipes. Next base: position 42,299,204 of record OX376699.1, read on the forward strand.
TCGGGCCGGGACCCTTAAATGCACCAGCCCGCAACGCCCATTCAAAAGCGCTTAGTTTATGGTCCTGATGGCCGACGTCTGATGGCTCTGTCAACCCCGGACCAGCCGCGACCAGCCCGGTCGAGTGGTGCACCTTACGTTTTTCGACATTTACTGTCTGTCGGAGGGGGCACCACCGCCGTCGTGTCGATCTTTGTCCGCTCTTTAATTACGCGCCAACCGCAGAGAGCTCGCTCGCTCTCGCACCCCTCGCTGGCTCACGCTCTCCCAACGAGGGCTAGCGCGATCGCATCGGGTTCAAATTGGATTCGTCCTCATTGGAAAATGTCGACATATGCGGACAAAGTGCGGCTCGCGCATCCCTAGGGCTCCCGCGGGTTTGACTCTGATTAGGATGGGCCGGGCCTCGGGAGATGTGGACAGAGTGACAGACAGAGAGGGGGATATGTAGAGCGAGTGCGTGGATCCTTTGACAAGTGAGTCGTCCCATCTAATGTGGCATCAACATATGCTGGCGAAACCGCAGCCGAGCCGGCTCCGTCGACCGGTGCCCGATGTCCCGGTGGGACGATGGGACGATGGGACGAGGTCGTCGCAATGACACTTTGGTGGCTTCGCCGGGACGTCTCTCGCGGGACCAGTCTGATGGGCCTTGGCTGATTAGGGGCGCGGCGCCGGGTCCCTGCCGGAGTGGTCCTGGGCCCGGGCTTCCGGCGCTTGTCAATTGCAGACGAATGGATTCATTTTAGATTGCGATCTGCGATCTTTATTTTGCTCGTGGCCCGTTTTGGGAGAAGAACGTTTCTGTAATATGTTGAAATTCTGGAGTCGCATCTGATAAGGCTCGCCAGGGGTCCAGGCTGACCCCTGGCGAGGGCTCCTCCCGCAGCTCTGCTGCGTTTGTCTTATCAATCGCAATCAATTGAGGCCTGCTGATGAACGCGTCGGCAGTCGGGCTTTTCATTTGCCTGCCTCTGTTCCTCCTTCGTTCCTTTGACGCTTCGCTCTCCGGGCGAAATCAAGTGGATTTACATAAGTAAAGTTAATTCGCCGCCCGAAGATTTGAATTTCCCGCGAGATCCGACACTCGTTTCCTCCTCTATTCTCGGGCTCTCTTCCCACGATCTCTTTATCTTTCGCGCCCGACTCGCGTTCGTTTCTTCCTGTCGCAATCCAATTGCCGCGGCCTCCTATCGGTTCAATATTCGTATGCATAAATCGCGCATTTTGAATATTTCATCCGCGGCTCCCGCTTTGTTCCGCCCCATTATCATATGTAATCATTCGAACTCCTCCTCTCGAACTCCACGTCCTCGCCGCTCCTGCCTCCACAGCTCTGTCGCTCTTTGTTGTACGGCTCATCAATCGCAATCGACGCGAGGTGTGAATCGAACGCAGAGCTAATCATGCGGAATAAATTTACCTTGTTTGCTCGCTCGGCGCCAGCCCAGGTGCGGCGAAGGACCGGGACGGAGGGTGCGCGGAGCGGCCCGGGGACAGCCGACAAAGGACCTCCGCCAACTCCGTGAATTTCGGTACTGTAGGTAGTAGGGAAATGGAATTTGCATTATTCGTTGTCGAAAGACCTTTTATTGTGTTGAATATGGAAAGTAGCTGTAGAATGCCATAATTTTTCATAGAATTCTTCAATTAACTTAAATAAATAGTGGCTCTCTAATAAGAGCTTTTAATAATCGAATGTGTTTTAAAGTATTTCCTTAGTGAAGCCCTTGCCTCAAATGTCTCCTTATTGGCTGTGATTTAACGAAATGCAATTCGAATCATTTCAATATTATACAATCATTGTGGACATTTGTGATTTTGTAACTTACTTAAGGGAACAACAAATAAATCAAATAATACAATTTTAAAATAATCAGGAAGTCCAGAATTTTCGAACAAATTTCCAAAATTTGTGTTTCAGTTAATATCTCTCGAAATATTTCTTATTCTAGAAATATTTCTTCATTCCTCCATTTTCTTTTCCCGAATGTCACAGGACTTTGGTTATTATTATTATTATTCATGTCTGTGGAATCCGCGAGGATCAAAATGCACTTACTTGTGTTCCCAAATTGTAATTTGAAATAGCAATAATCGTGACTGGCATTGCCAAGGCTCTAAGAAACCTGTCGCTATTTCCACATCCCATTAATTGTGAATTACGGCCGCCTCACTGCGATCCCTACTCTCCATATATGGCCCATACTCGCAGCCACGACCCCTTCTCGAACCCTCGGAGCCGGTTCTGTTCCCCGAACGTTAATGACGAAAATCCATTACTCGGACGAGGAACGAACGAGTGCGCACATGATTATTGTGAGCAAATCGCTTATCTATTGCCTAATGCAAATGCCGAGCTGCCACATATCCATAAATCCTCAAGGACCCCAGTCCATGAGGAACCACGCATGGTGCGTGTGTTCATGGGAACCAGCGCGCGTTCCTCCGAGGACGGGACGAGAGTTAAATGCAAACATTTGCACAAGTGCGGCGGTGGACGCTGTTTGGTGCAACAGTATGTTGCAAATTTGTAGACATGACACCATCCACCGGGCCCGGGCCTCGCACCCTCCCTCGTCCGGGGGTGGCAGCCTGTGGCTGGTGGCACTGGTTGCCATATTTCCATTTGCGTTCGATTTCTAATATTCTTCGTTCCTTCGCCCACATCGCTCCATCGATGCCATCGGCTGGAATTGTCTCCGATTTTAATTCAATTTATTTTCGCTGAGACGCCGGGTGGGCTGGGCGTCGATCGACCAGGCAATCACTTTAAGCCGCCCGCCCCGCGCCCGGTTGGTGTGAGTTTTATTTACGAGCTGCGAGCGATTCTCGGGCTCGGCGTAGGCCCGTGATTCATGGGTGTCTTAGAAGTGTTGGTCGGAGCAGTCGGGGCCGGGGCCGAGGGCGATCCCGGATCCCAGGAGTTGGTGACTCATTTCGTGGTCGATTCGCCCCCTCCACTCCCGCTCTCCGCTCTCCCCTCTCCCGTCCTCACCCCACTCAATCGGGCCGAGAGCAAAACGAAACGAATCGTTTTTATTGAATCTTCGCAGATTTTCCCGCGAAAACTTTCACCGATTGGCTGAGTGTGAAGGAACTTTTCATCGCCTTTTCGCAATCGCCCGTTTTTTCACTTTGCACAAAAAACAAATGCCTCGCTCCCGAAAGAAGCCCCGATGGAACTTTCTGCCATCGGAAAAGTTTTTCACTCATAAATATTTCTCACACCCAGGAGGTTTTGCATGAAGAGACAACAACAACCCACTCCATCGACTGTGGTGGAGGAGGCAGAACGAGAACAGAACAACAACAATATCGATCGTCTCGAAAGTTCCTTTGCGCGGAGCGAAATAATGGAGTTTCTGCCTGAGAAACCAATTTGAAATTAAACGCTATTTAAAGCACTGCCGAAGGGACGGCGGGTGATGAGTCCAGCGACGATTTCGAGAAGGGCTGGAGGGTCTCGTGGAGAGAGACGTGCAGAAGGCGAGAGATGGGAAAGTCTGGGCAGGATTCCCAGGAACGATTGGTCGTGGACCCAACCGCAGGTCATCGGCTTAATCACTTCAAGGAGAGTTGCAGAACGAAAGGGAGCCTGGAAGGTGCGGGAAATAGAAGGACAGCGGTAAGAACAACACACGACGAGCCGGAGGAGGCAGAGGAGGTGGCTGGGAAAACTTTCCGCACACATAAGCTTTCGTTAATTAAATTCCATCATTAGGGATCGAGCGACCCGGCGAAGGCGCTGCGGATGAGTGAGAGAGGAAGAGAGGACACAGAAGAAGGCACCAGGACGAGTAATCCTGGACCCAAAGTTGTCGCTCTCGTCCTCCACATGTCGTTTGCCCGAAATGACCATCATCAACAACGTCGTCACGTCCCGCCGCCACCCCACGCAGCCCAGGAAGTGGGTGCGAGAGCGAGATGTTGTTGTTGTTGCTGTTGTGTGTGAGAACTAACAACGCAGGACATCTTGCCGAGTGTACGGCGTCTCATATGTCCTCCTCGATTGGCAGCAGTTGACACTCAGTTTAACGCTTCAGCACACTTTCAATTCAATTTTCCCCGATTTCCACCGACAGGGCACGATTGGGACGACCCGGGGGCGACGGACGACGGACGACGGGCGTCGGAGCGTGACGAGCTGGCCACGGAGCTGGAGCTGGGGCTGGGGCTGGGGTGGGTTGGACTTGAGAATGGACCCTGACCAGGCGTAAGACCATGGTTGGCGGCCACGATGCGGGGACGGCGCGATGCGGGCTGAATATTAATTTCCTTCCGCGCCGAAGGAGTCCATATAAATCGAAATAAATCTGCGGCACTCTCGAGTCCCGAAGGTCCTCGCAGAGTCGGCACGGGAGGCACAAAAAGAGCGCTTAGAACTACATTAATCACGGCGGAACAACTCTATCTGCGATCAGGATCATCGCCAGACACAACTGTCGTCCCGAGGTCGAAACCCTTTCCCTCCTGCCCTTCCGCCCACCTTCGGCCGAAGCATCCTCCTGCCGCGAGGACGGGGAAGGGTGCTGAAACAGCCAGCACTGATTTAATTAGAAACAAATGGCGTTGCGCGCCATCCAGAGCCACTCCGGCCGCCTCCCTTCACTCTCTGGTCCGCGCGATCTACGCATTGACTGGGCAGAAACACATTTTCTCTATTAGGAGGACGCGGAAGACGCAGTAGTGAAGCAACAACAACAAATCAGAGAAATATGCGCAAAAATCCACCGCCAGGACATCGCCGGGTCCACCGCGCTGATGGTCGGTCGCGGCGGTGACGCTGATGCTGATGCTGATGACAATAATCATAAAAACAAACGAAGCCTGACACAGAGGAGGGTTGGGAGTGTTGGAGGGAGGTTGTTGCGAAGCCGGCCGGCTTCATCCCCGTAATCCACTTGTTCCTCGGATTTAAATGGTGTTTGTTTGCGCTGGCTGTCGACCCGTGCTCGGTTATGTACGACTCCATAAATTGACCTCCTAATGGGAGTGGAGACAGACCGACCGAAGGACCTCGTCCTCTATCTAGCCAGCCAGACGGACGGACATTAGAGCGACAGCTACTTTCGCGCGGACATTATTTACGATATGTTATGGAGTGTTTGTTATGTGTGGAACAATATGATTTCTCTGAACGCTGCGCCGTGGTCGGAGTTTTTCCTCGACGACAGCTCTAATTAAATGGGTTCAGCCAGGAGGCCGGGGAACTTTGGGGCCCGTGGATCGGTCGCGTCGAGGGAAGCGTTTGTAATAATTGCTGCAAGCATTCTGGCACCAATAAGGAAGGCTGGAGGTGGAGAAAAACCTCCAACTTCCAATATGTTCGGCAACAGCGGACGGAGACCACTCTTAAGTTTCAAAAACTAAATCAAATTGTTTGTTAAACTTATTGAAATGGAATAATAATGACAAGAAGAAATAGAAACATATTGTATATTATTTAGAATTTTAAAATAAACCAAAATTGAATTTATTGTTTTTGTTGAAAAATGTGCTAAAATGAAAACTAACTTTTAAATGCATTGCAAAAAAAGTAGAATACAATTGAGACAACAAGTAACACAATAATTTATTATCAAAAGATTTATTGTTCAAATAAATTCTTACCTATATGTGAATAAGAAATGAAAATCGTTACAAATAATATATTAATGCGTAAATTTAGGAACATATCCAATACCTGAAAACAAAATATATAAATATAAAAATAACTAGTCTTTAGAAATCTGGATATAAAATAAGATCAGAAAGAAGTCCAAAGTAATCTTCATTCAGAAATTGTAAAAAATTAAATATTTTTATTAACGCAGTAAGCGACAAGTAAAATTAAATAATATTTATCAATATACTGAGAATTATTGTAATTTTTATTATTATCAAATAAATATGAAATTTGTTAAAATAATATTTACATTTTAAAAAGGTGTATATTTTAAAACTCATTGCTCGAAAAATTAAATTTATAACATAAAATTATAAACATATTTATTTATATATTCATGATATATATTATATTTGAAATATTTGTCAAGATAAAAGTAGTCCATAAAGAATATTAATTAAATATTTGGTCAGAGTCGTTTATAATTTTCAATTCTGAAACTCATTGCAATAATTGGCTTTTCCTCCAGAAGCCTCAGCCAGGGTAACGAGTTCATGTCCGTGGCCAATCAAAGGGTTGAATTAATTTATGCAAAGCCGTAAAACCCTTGACTCTGGCTCCACCTCCACCCGAGAGCCACCCTTAGCTGTGCGCTGGGCTCCCCCAACCTGAGGCCTCGAGACCCCAGTGCGGGGATTCTTCGCACCCGTAGGCTGTTAATTTGACTCTTTAAGCACATCCTTTTCCGGCCTTCTGTGCTGCTGGTGGAGGCAACGGTGGTGGGGAGTCGCGACGTGTCCTGCGGTTCTTTCGGGCCTCTGTGTGGACACGCCCACTAAGCTATTAAATCCCTGATATGCATATGGTTTCGGGCTAAATATGTTAATTTTTGAGTGATTTGTGTTTTCATTAATGGAATTTTGTTCTCTTTTTAAGGTTACTTCGACGAAATTTTATGTTCAGGCGAATGATTGCGGTGAGTGAATTTTCATAATTTATTTGTTATTTTATTTTATTTTTTAGATAATTCAAAACAACCACAGATTTTTCTATATTTTGGCTGGGTTCTCTAAAATGTTCCTTTTTTCCCTATACAATTTCATACGTTTTTCGAACGATTTCATCTTAGGTTTTCTTCACTACTTTACGCTAGTGGCCGATAGATGTCTCTTCGAATGAATAAAATAATTAACATCTACTTGAACCATTCGCGCAGTTGTATAAATTTTAGTTGATACACAAACCACTGCTAGAACTGTCGTTGGCGTAAAGCGTTGCCACATGTCTTTCAAACTTCTTGGTTTTTTCTTTCCATAAAATAGTTTTTTTTTGTTTATTTTTTATTATTTTTCTTGTGGGCAAAACGAAATCACATGTATTTGCATGCAATTGTTCTGTCTTCGTGGCGTCTTCTCCTATCGCTCGACTTGCGGAAGTTTCCGCACATGAAAATAAATTGTTTTTCCACCAACTTTCTTCTTGTCGTCTTCTGTGTCTTCTTCTTCTCTTTCATTCTGTTGACAATTTGACAAAAGACATTTTCCGAGTCAGTGAACCCGGCGTTGGCACAGAATTCCACATGCAAGAAACACCCACACTTGGCTAGCCAACAATAACAACAACAATACCGATAACAATGACATCAATTATAACAGGGAAAAAACAACAAGTATAAAAGCACTGTGGCAGCAGTCGTGGATGCAAAAATGGCAGCTTCCTGCGGAGCAGACGCCACGCCCCTTCCGCCTCCTGGGTATTTCAATTTCCTTCCTTCGGCCTCCTTCCTCTCGCCCTGTCTTCCCTCGCTCGCACAGGCAACTGTGACATCGCGTGTCCTGCATTCGGCGTTCGTGATGCATTCAATTCGCTGCTCGCTGACATCCTTGCGCCGAAGTCCGTCTCGTTTCGAGTCGTTCTTTTCCCTTTGCTCGCGCCACGCTCTCTTTCTCCACGCAACCCTTTCCCTGGGCGCGGCCGAGGTGACGGCTGCTTGGACGAGGGCCAGGAATGTTTATGGCGCCTTGATGAGGATGAGCACGGGTCGCAGGACTCGGAGGACTCGGAGGACTCGGAGGGCCCTTGGCAACGACTATTGGAGCGGACTTTAATTATCTCGAGTTGAATTTCGCTCACGGACCCCTGCGCCTTCCTCCGTGACTGGACCCTTTCTTACACCGTCCTCGCCGGACTCGGGAGGTCCCGGCCTGGCTGGACGTTTACAAATGGATCCCCGCGACTTGACCACGCGCCCATCCTCTTCCTCGCGCAGTTCAAAGTCCTTTTGAATGTCCGGCGGGAAATGCATTTGGCCGTCGGAGCTCATAAATTGTGTGCGCATTTTTATGGCGCTCGGCGCACGAGTGCGGGCAGGGGCGGCCGGAGGGCGTGCGCCTGGTGCAGCTGGCGGAAGGCTTTTTTATGAGGAGCGTTGGCCATTTTGTGGCGTCAAGTGTGTGGCTCCGGGGCGGGGCGGACAAAGCGGTCTTCAATGATTCCTAATGGATTATTATTGAGTACTCGATGGTTGATGTTATGCATTGCGATTGTAGCGGGTTTTAATTTTGTATTCGGTTTTTCCTCCATTCTTCTTGTTGTTTTAAATATTTTTGAATTTATTAATCTTTTACTACATTCTTATCTCAACTCCTAAGCACTTATGGTGCTTTTTCATTCACCAATTTCCATTTACCAAATTTCGCTGTCGTAGATTTCCGATTCCATTCGCCCGTACCTAGGCTCGTACCCCTGACTTTCCCGCATCACTTACCGTACTTCTTTCACCCCCGTCCCTGGCCCCTGGCCCTTCTTCCTCTGCTTTCGTCCTGGCTCCAGGGCTCCAAGGTGACCCTGTTCCCCGCACTCGGCTTAGGAGTTATCGCCTCGGAAACATATGCCGGCACCAGCCCAGTTCACTCCCTTTCGCTGGGAAATTAATCTACTTGCTTGGGAATTTATGATCTTTTAAATTTTATTGTTGACTTCAGGACCAAAGGATTCCACTCCCTATCGCGCTCTCGCTCTGTCGCACGGCAGTGGCGGTCGGGTCCAATCAGCCCCCACACCCCACCCCTCGGCCGCTCTCTGCCATAAAACTTTTCCGTTCGCCATTTCCGCGCACATCCTGGCGAGGCGGAGGAAGGAACAAAAAGCGATTCCGATGACGCGCCCGCAGACCGTTGGCGCCAGGGAATCACTAAAAGCCCTGCGCCCGCCGGCGCGGCTCGTCGTGGGCTTGGGGCAGGTTATGGCTGGCGGAGGAGGCCGCGGCGGCGGAGCGGGCGGGGACGGCGGGAGGACACGCGTCGCTCCAGCGTGATTACGCGTGGAGAAGGCGAAGGCTCTGCGTAGCCTGCTCCTGTTGTTGTTTCTCCGTGGTACCGTTGTTGATTTCAGTTGTTGTCGTCCTCGTTTCCCGTCAGTTATTTATCGATGGGATCCTGCGATGGGGCCGTCGTAAGCAATAAACTCGCTGACAAATCGCTGCGAAACAACTCCGGACCGGGAGTGGGAAATGAGATCGGAGCCAAAGGTAGAGAGGGCCGACAAAAGGAGTCAGGGAGGAAGTCGGAGAAGATTTCAGTGAATTTTCCGATGTGGAATTAAAGTGAAAAGCTCTTGCATTACGTGCGACAGAACTGGGCATCTTATGAAGAAACGCATAATTCTCGATTCTAGTTCTACATTATGGAATCACTTTATCTATATTTCTTCTGAGTGACTTATCTGTTGAAATCTTAATTGTAATAGGTAGAATTTGGGCTCCTACAAATTCTTTCATTACCTTTCCCTTGAGTTCCTTCTCAACTGCATTTGGTTTCAACTCCAGGGCCTCCGAGTGATTCGACAAAAATCTCTCCCACAACCTCTTCCGATTCGCTGCGATTCCGGCCTGACTTCCGCTCACTTCGGTGACCGCCGCGAATTCGTCACTGGCCCCCACTTCCACCGGGGCTTCACACCCTTGACCCCGCTGCACCCAACGCGGATTTCGCGAAAGTCGCGCTCGTCACCGACCAGGGCTCGAACCGGGGCGTCGAAGCGCGACGGCGCGGGCGTCCTGCGGCCGGAGGAAGGGGCAGCCGGTGATGCCAGGGTGCAATTAAGCCCTGCAGCGACCCACACGCGCAGGTGCGGGTGGCTGGAGCGGGCGGGGAGGCAGCGCGGGGAGCTCGTTCGTCAGGCTTCGGCGATCTTGTCGCTGACTCTTGTTGTTTTAACGCGTCACCGTCGCCGCTTTGCTTTGTTTCTCGAGTTGTTCCTGTGGCCGCTGGCTCGATTCGGTTCCCAGAATTCGGCCCACTTTCGCCTGTGTGGTCGGCCCCGCCCCTCCTCCTCCGCAGCCCTGCTGGGGCGCTAACAAGCGCGATCTGCCGGCTGCCGACCGCCAATCAGCGACCGCAGACCCGGCGGCTGATGATTCACTCGCTCCAAATTAGAGGCCGGCGGCCGGATCAGCCATGGTCCGCCTCTCCGTCCACCGGCCCTCGCTCTCTCTCTCTCTCTGTGTGCTCCGGCCCGCTCTGCCTCTGGTGGATCGGATGGCTGGCGGAGTCCCTTCTTTTGATTTGCTGCGATCGGACGAGGCTGCGGTTTCGTCACTTTCGGGGTCACCGACGACCGAACCAGGACGCGGCCAGCCGCGGTCCCCGCGATAATCCCCATCATCGTCGACACCGGCGCTCACAACAGCAACAGCAATAGCAACAGCAATAAAACGAGCCCCACAGCAGCCGGCGCAGGAACGAAGTCTCCACAAGACTCCACAAGACAGCAGGACCGAGAATTTCTCATCCAATTAAGTGCTGAGAGCCAGCGCCGCCAACGTGGTTCGCCGCCGATTAAGGACCCCGGCATCTCCGCCCCCTCCTGCCCCGGCGGCCGCCCCGCCCCGGCTAATCGCCGCGATCGAGGCGGTCCCCAATCAGCAGCCCCTCGACGCCACCCCTGATGGCCTTCTGCCGATGTCATCGTCGGACGTCGACGTCGGCGTCGGAGTCGGCGTCGAGGTCTCGTCGGGGGACGCCGGTCGGCCCAGCCCCGCCCCCGCCCCGCGCGCCGGTAAACGACGGGAATCGGCGCTGCCAATTTTTCTCAGACCGCAACTAATTTGAGGGCGCGCAGCCAAACGGACGGACGGACGGACGGACGGACGTGTGGTCGGTCCACCATCTGAGCGACATTTGGACGGATTCGTGCCTGCCTGGCTGCCGCCGACGTTGCTGTACTCTGATTATTGTTCTTGTTCCTGTTGGCGTTGTTGTTGTTGGTGTGGCTGGTGTTGTTGTTATGGCATTTCGCACTCTTTTATGATGCGCCAGCGCCCTCTCGCGCCGCCTCCTTTGTTATTATCGCAATCGCGGATTTCGTGAAGCGTGATGCGCGCATGCGAACCCATAAAACGAAGCCTTCTTTTATTTTGATTCCCGCCTCGTTCGCCTCGCCTCCCCTCCGCTCCCCTCCCTCTGCCTCTGCGTCTGCCACCTCTGCCATTCCCTTTGATGTCTGTCCCAGTGTCGGTCCGTCCGTGCGTCCGTCCGTCGGTCTGTCCTGTGCAGAAATAAGTTATTGAGCGAATGGACACGCTAGCCTGGTTAAGATGGTTTTATAACGACGACAGCGCCACATAAAATTAATACAATTTCGCGATCGACGTCGCCGCGCGGGGCGCGGACCGCGAGGGCAGCGGCGGGGTTCGCGAATTCTGCGGCAGACGTTCGTAAAAGAGGCGGCATTAAAATTTACACTTTGTTGTGGACGGGTCCGCGGCGTCGGTGACGCCTGATTCTCGTAATTAATTTATTTAGTTCTTCCTCCCGGCGTCACCTGCGGCCCTCACTTCAATTCCGATCGAATTAGTTGCAATCTTTGAAATGTGAGGCCGCGGTCTGATCCTGGCACGTTCCTCGATCCTTGCCCTCCGAGCAGTTATCCTAGGGAGCAGCCTCGACCACGTCCTCGACCCACCTCTCGTTCCCCTGGCTCAAATCCTCTTCGGCCCCTTCATTTCCCGCAGTCATCCTCGCTCCCTTGGCCCCCTTTGGCCCCACCCAGTCCCTCGCAGCGGCGGTATTCGCGAGGCGTCTTAACGATGTCATTCTCCGGGTGGGTCTCCCTCTCTCCCGCCGCGGATTCCGGCTTCATGTCTTCATTTCCCCGCATGAGACACGTTGACATCGCGGATCACACGCATACCACGGCCTCGAAGAATCCCACACATGCAGGTGACTGCGATCCGCTCCCAGACATGCTTCCTAACCACGTCATGCCAGGCCGGGCCGGGCCGGGCCCTGCCATGCCGTGCTGTGCCGTGCACTGGCCGCCATGCGATGCGATGCGATTCGATGCCTGTCGCGGCGTCCCTCGGCATCCCGAGGCATCTCATTCCAGTTTCATTTCGAGAGCTCGCCTGATGACTAAATTTTCGCTCGGTGGTCGGCCGTCGTTGTTTCGGTGGAGCCGCGGCCGGTCGAGTCGGAGTCGGAGTCGGAGCCGGAGTCGCTGCGGTGAACTAATTTCAGAAATTTTTCGAATGTTCCGCTCATTTGGCTCGCAACTTTGTGGAACGCACACGGACACGGGCCCGGCACGGTGCGGTGCGGGGTGTGGGGTGCGGGGTGCGGGCCGAACAATCGATGCAGGTGAATTTTTAATGAATTCCAATCAGGCAGGAGGAATCACGGTGTGCGGTCAGACACAATCGCAATCGCTGCCTCCTTCAGTGGCCCACGATCCCGCACGGTCGGGCCTGCCCTTGGCCAAGACCCCTGCGGCCCAGCCCCCGGGTCCAGCGGCGATCGTCTCCTCTGCCCATTGTCCCATCGACCCAACGTTCCTTTGTCTCGTCGTCCCAGGCTGCGCTCCCCACGCCGCCCTCCCAAACAATCGCAGTCGCAGCCATTTTAAATGTTTTCATAAAAATAAAAATGGAATTCCCAACACACAGCCCGGACCCGGACCCGGACACGGACACGGACAACCTGCGGAGCGACGGCGCGGCGGTGCGGGGTGGAAATTGTAGCAGGACTCGAGAGACAATTCGCAATTATGTACGACGATCACTGGACAAAAATGGTCGGGACCTCCTTCAAAGCCTCGCAAAATTAAGTGAAACGGCGCGGAGGCCAGGCCGCGTCCAGCATCAGGAGCTCCTTGGCCCCACCATCGGGACACAATAAGAGGAGCCGAGCCATACCAACAACAACAACAACGGCAGCAACAACAACATACTTTTAATTGGGTTAGTTAGGGGCATTCGCGAAATTCCGCAAGATCAAAGTTATCGCTCGAGGGCACGAAAGTCGAGACGAGAGATGATGATGATGATGATGAGTTCGTCTCCATCGGCGCGGTGCGGTCGCGCAGCCAGTTGGAAGACGGGTCTCGCGATTGCTCGGGAGAGGCGCGATCGCCTCTGTCGTTGCCCCGGAGAGCGGTTTACGCCGCATGCAAATGCTCCCGGGTGCAGCTCGGCTCGGAGGGGCTGCTTCGGACTCGTGAGACGAGGCGGGGAGCGCGGATTTCGGAGGACATCTGTTGGAGACCTGAAATGGGATTCCGGTTTTCTAATTTTCCTTATGTGTGGCACCGTTTGGGGGCTCCTTCAGTGGAATTGAAGAAGGGCCCCAGGGGCTCCAGATCTTCTGCAAATGAAGTCCTTAACAGATGATCGGCTCACTTCTGCGGCCTGAGACTGGCGCAGGGTTCCTCCAACGATAAGTCTTCTGCGGCTCATCCCGAGCCGTTCTCAGCATCCCGACCCACTTGCGGTCTCTTCCTGTTTTCTCCTTTGATTTATGCCACGTCGTTCCACCGCCCTTCCTCCTTTCTCTTTCGCCGCGTCCGGCCGCCGCTGCAAACGAGCCCGTCCCGTCGTTCCGCGGGTGTTGTTAACCAATATTTACAACTTAGCAAATCGCCGACAACAAATTAGCAGCACCATCATTGAATTCACTTACAACGCACGTAAAGCGACTCTCACGCCTCTCACTCGCCGCCGATCTCCGCCGATCACCTGTCTCGCTCGCCCAGACGCCTTCCGCCGCCCGCCATTGGACGCGCTCACTTGCGCCGTCGCGGAGTCAGAGGTTAAGCACGTGCTTTACTTTACTTTACTTCCACCATCCCCGCCGCCGGCCCTGGCGCGCCTCCTTTGCCGGCGCTCGGCCGGCTCTGTCGCGGCGTCCGGGCGACGGGTCCGGCCGCGTCGGGCCAGACGCGGGTCAATTGCAGCCGGGCCGCTGATTGCTTTCGTATTTTACGAGCTGCCGCGACGATCATGCGAAAGCTCCGTCCCTCGCCCTCGCTCTCTGTCCTTCTTTCTTCTGGCCGTCTGTCTTCTTCGTCCGCTCACTCTCCCCCGCTCCCCGCGGTCAATTACGCCGTCTCGCCACTCGCTCCCCTCGCCGCCCCCGCCACTTCTTAGGCTGCAACCGTGAAAACGAGGTGCTGAAAGCGAGCAACAGCGCCGACAGCGGCAACACATTGTTGTCGTTTTGTTGTGGAGCTGTGGAGATGTGGCTGTTGTTGTTGTTGTTGCCGCTGTCGCCGCGAGTTCACAGCGCGCTTAGGCGGGGCGAAGGGTCGACGGGGCAGGAGGGCGGAGTTTGGCTCCATGGCGCTTGGCTCAAACTGATTTCGCTGCTGCCGTCGGCCGCGGATGCTGCTGCTTCGGTAGGTGTTGCTGCTACTATCCGCGGTGTTATTGTTGTTGTTGCTGCTCGTCCGGCGCTGTTGTTGTCGCTCTGCATGACGATGCTCTGGCTTTGTTTGACGTCGTTGTTCACCGAGAAGTTTAATATTTTGTCTTCTCGAACTTGTTCTTGTTGCCCCTGTCATGTTGGCAATAGTGTTTGTTGTTTTTCTCAAATATTTTTATGAGAATTTGCGTCTTTTGAGGCGTAACGTTCGACGACCGGCGGACCAACGGATGGTCGACGGTCGACAGGCGGCTGGCGAACGGCGTCCGACAAGCGTCAACATCACACGCGCGCCTGCATCAACAACATCATCGCCACCATGAGGAGCAGCAGCAGCATCAACAACAACGACGCGCACATTACGGCCGACAACAACGGCAGCGCAACAACAAGAACGTCGTTGACCAACTCAACAGGCTGGTTATTTATGATTAATGTTCCTGCTTGCGCCGGCCTTTGCAAAATGGGTTTTCGGGACCCCTCCTGTGTCCCTTTTAACGCGCCGTCTCCTCCTGCGTCTCTCCCCCGTGGTTCTTCGGGCTGTCGCCTTGTTGTTGCTGCATCGATGGACCATTTGATGAACCAGCAGCAGCATCGCCCGCCATCAACATCAGCATCAGCATCGGCGGCAACAAGTTTGCATCTAAAACGAGACGTTTTTTAGGACCCATTCGTCATTTCGGCGGCCCTGCGCGCCTCGCCGTCCCCTGTGTCCACCGCTGTATTTCGACGTTTTTGAGAACCTTTTGGCGGCCCCTCGCGGAATCCGGGGCCAGTGAGAAGGGCGGACCGCGGCCGGGCAGTCGGACGTCGGATGGCCGGTAGTATTGACCTGAGAGCTTAAATTAAACGATTTGTTTTGGCCGAAAGTTGGTTGAAAGACGTGTGTTCGCCAGACGATTCCCCAGGCGCGCCGGAGGATCCCCGCGACTGGACTGAGACCTCGACTGGAGTGGCTCCGGTGTCTCAATTCGATTGAACAGTAATCTGCTGGAGATATTTCGAGGTATTTACTACCTTCCTCCGCCCGGAGGCCCTTGAGGTGCGCCTCCTCCAACCCCTTGGGGAATACGGCAGACATGGTCAAATCAACTCCTCAAATGGCTGCCTTTATGTCAACAACCAGTCGGTTGCGAACCTCCTCGTCCTCACCCCTTCCACTGTCCGTCCGTCCACCCTGCGTTGATCCCCCCTCCTTTCGGCCGAGGGAGACAATCGAGCAATCGGGCGACGGAAACTCCCAACACCGCCGAGCAAACGGCAACAACGAAAATAAGCAAGACGAAGACTGCGGAGACAACAACGTGGGCAACGAGGGCAACGACAACGGTGACAACAACAGAAATCAAAACAACAACAGCGGCGGCGGCGGCGGCGACTGATAAATATGCGCAAGCACGCCGCGCAATAAAGCCTAAAGTGCAACGCTTTGTTTCGCCCGAAAGGATCCTCGCGCGATCCCCCGGTCGTCGTGGTCGTTGTCGGCGTCTCGATCATGGCCACGGTCTCGATCTCGTCTACGCTGCGGCCACGTCCAGTCGTCTGGACGCCAACTTGAGACGAGGCCATAATTGTGGTCGCTCCTTCGATCGGTCTCGCTGCTGGTGGCCCGCACTGCCAAAGGGCATCCTAGATCGATGCGAAGGAGACTCTGAAGATTGACCGACAGAGCCAAGGAGGTTCAAGATCACGACCATGAAACTTGATTTAAATTTGAATGTAAAACTTGACCGTGATCGACGTGAACCTCAATCATATCGAATTCGACTCAGCTCCTGTACTTTCTACTAGCTGTTGTCGCCCTCGTCTAGCCTGGGGTTCTAAACTAGTTCTGCCACTGAACCTGATCGCTATTCGATGCCGATGCGGTGGCGAAACCTGCTCGCGACGACGCGCTGTCTGCCAGCACAATCGACAACAACATTATCGAAAGAACAACAACGTGGGCAGACAAACTCCTTGGCTCACCGAGTGTCTTCTGGTCAGGTCCGAGATGCGATGTGACAAGATTTTCCATGATCGACGGACGCCAAATCGAGCCACGTTTACTACGACCAACCTAGTACGAAGGATATTTATTTTTATACCGGCCTAAGTATTTTTATTCGAGCTGTGCTTGTGTTGCGACAGGTTCCTCTTCATCTTATTCTCCTTTTTGTTTTGCCTCCCTTCCTCGTAGCGTTTGTAGTAGCGACAAATATTTCCATCAGTACCTCGAGCCGGCACAGTAGCCTTCGGAAGGTAGACGGTTGGATTCCTCGTCCATCAGCATCGCACTAGCGTCCTTCCCTTGGCTCATGAGTCGGTTCGTCGACTCAAGGACGGTACCAGATCCGGAAAAGGGACAAAAACTCCCCGAGAAATCCCATAGTAGGCTCCTTACGCGTCTTCCTCCCCCCGCCCCCAACTCCGCCACAGAACCCCAGACTCCATTGGGTCAGAGACTCCTCTACTCGTCGTCATCACCAAGTGGCCTGCATCATGATGTTCTGAAATGATGAGTGGAAGAGGTCTGCTGGCAATTAATCGGTCGAGATGTCGTCGCGGACACTTGGTGCGATCGAGTCCATCGATGGAGCCCCGGGAGGCAGGAAAATTTCATCAGTAATGCGAAAAATTCCCTACTACTGTCGCTATCGGGAATCTGCCACCGACTCGGACCCTCCGGCAGTCGCGGGCACGGGTGGCGGGCGGTAGAGTCATAATAGACCAGTCCAGCCCAGACGAGACGCGACCAGACCAGACAAGAGCAGGACAGTGACGAAAGAAAACGTAAATACAACTTGCTCGGAGTCGACGATGGGCCGCAGACAGATAGGAGGACGGACGGACGGGAGCTGGGGGCGCAGAGACCGACGACGTCGACTCTAACGGCGACGCCGGTGAGGACGCCGACGATGAGGATCGTTTAATGACAAGATCCAGAAGATCAAGCAACTAACTACTTATTTACAAGCAACATTAATCGCATACCTCGCTAGCCTGCTCGCACCGAGCCACGCCGAGCGACCGGAGGGGCCGCGGCGACTGGGGCCTAGACCGACGATCGGCGACCAACGACCGGCACTGGTGGCTGGTGATGGTGATGGAAAACCTGCTGTTGCAGCTGTTGCTTCTGGTGTCGCTGGTGCTGCCAGCCTGTCTGAGCCGTTCGTGGACCCACTTGGCTCGAGCTGAGACGAGCCGAGTCGAGTCGAGTTGGGCTTAGTCTGGAAACTCATCAGTTGCTTATGGCGAGCGTCCAAGTGCAATAGATATCGGTATGGTTAAGAATGTTTCGTTCTTGTTCTTGATAGTGGTGCTGTTACCGTTCTTGGTTTCACTGTCCTTGTTGTTGTTAGTTTTGCTATGATTGTTGTTGATCTTGTGCTGCTTACGTCGGATAATGATAATGTTGCTGATAATGGTAGAATGCAGGCAATAAGAGAAAACTTGTTCGGAATGCGCACTAGTAGTGCGACTAAACCGAGGCACTGGTAGTAGTGGCAGTTGCAGTAGCAGTAGTGGTGGTAGTGGTAGTGGTAGTGGTGGTGGTAGTAGCGACGGAGGCAGTAGCAGTAACAGTGGTTGTAGTGGCTGTTGCAGTGGAGGCAGTAGCGAGTATTTCAATTAGGACAGTCACAGTGAACTGAGAATTAGTAGCTGTAGTAGTGGATTACCATTGGTAGCATTGGTTATAGTTCTACAAGGCATTAAAACAAGTACTGAACCAATACTGAAGGAATACAAGGGTGTCGTGTTTTACAATGAAACGCTGTTCCTGTGTATATGAAAACCTTCCAGAGGCTCCTGCGACTCTGTCCTCCAGGATCCTTGAACTTGGCACGTGCCTTGGTTCCCCCTCTCGAAATTAATTTAGTTAAACAACGACGTCTGCTGAAAGTTCTTATAAGACGACGACGCTCAGTCGGTCCGGGGCTCCTGCGACCTGAATCCTCGATCCTGGATCCTTTGTTGATTTGTGGCTGCGGCAAACACAACGACGTCGGTCGATCCGAGCGCAGGAGCAGATGTTGCCAGGTGTTTTTGGCGTGCGCCGGTCCCTCGGTTGACGCGATCCGCGATCCTCCGTTCTCCCTGAGTCGACCAAGCCGTGGACGGAGGGCCCGATCGCCAGCCGGAGCGGAGGGCCTGAGCGCAGGGCCTCGGAAGGAAAGGATCGTAGACGCGGCTGGGGCGAGGGCTCTGAGCGCGGGCCAAACGCATTAGCAACACGCGATGCGAGCCGATGCGGGGAGGGCAAAATAACACCTGTTCCGGCGCAATCAGGCGGCCCCCGGTAGCGGCGAGGAGCGGCCCCGACTCGACTGCCCTGGACCCGCATCGCCCGGCGTCCTCCGTCTGGTTTAGTGATAACAAATTCCTGGAAGTTTTAACAGGTTATTCGAGTGAGCGAGACGGACGGCCGCATGAGGGACGACTGCAACGAGAGCCCAACTGCGCCGAGCGCTAACCACAACGGCAACGACAACGACAACGAAAACGGCAACGACAACCGGGACGGTATCATTTTAATACGCATTCAGCGAATCGCACGCATGCGCAGTCGCTCTTTATCTGCTCCTCCATCTCCCTCGCTCGCGTCCGACGTGAACTCTCCGCTCCCGACTTCATGGTGGCATCCCTTGGGGATAGCGCCGACAACGACAACGACAACGACAACAACAGCAACAGCAACGACAATTGCAATTGCGTCCAGCGCGACATGTGGAGAGGAAGGAAGACACAACCAAAACGAGCGAAAGAGAAGAAAATCGTTCTTCTAAATTTTCAGGGTCCTTCGCCGTCCGAACGGACTCCCTCTACCTCCCTCCAGCTCCGTGTGTGTGCGAGCAGATGCGGACTAGAAAGTGAGGCGACGCCGGCGGTCGGACGCATCGGACCCACCGGTCGCACGGGGCCGCGGCGAAGGGGAGGCGGACCTCACAGGAGCTGGAAAAGAGACAAAAACCGCCTGAATACATTAAATGCTAATATGGCCCGAATCGACAACGGCCGCTGCCACCGCCACGGCCAAGGGAACCTCGTCGTCGTCGTCGTCGGTCGGATCGTTTGGCAAAAGGTTTCAACTTCATTTAAGCGCGATTGGACGACGTCGCCGCGGCCCACCAGATGACGGAGCCGACCAAACGGACTCGAACCGCACCGCACCGAACCGGACCGGACCGGAGCGCACTGGACGGTAGCCGGGAAGCAGAGCCGGAGGAGGCGGCGGAGCGAATGGGAACGAGCGACTCCTGTGGGAAACAAATATCGCGGACCTTAATTAAAAACCAATGAAGGAAATGCTTTCACTTTAGCTGGACCGGGGACGAGGAGGAGGTGGAGACGGGGTGAAGAAGACCCGGAGAGCGAGATGGGAACGAGATGGGGAAGACGATGATGACGATGAGGATGAGGCGAGGACGGAGACCAAGAGACGATGAAGACGAAACAATGGTAATAACTACATGTCGAAGGAGGAAATTTCCATTTTGACGAGGGGAAGGAATAAAACCCGATGTGGCCACCAGAATTGCGATGGAGCATGGAGAAGTCTTGTTCAGTACAAAGAGTTGTATGTAAATAAGCCAAATTTTCAGACGAACTCTGGATATATAAGGATTTAAACTGGGGGAGAAAGGTTCGGATCGCGTCGCGTCCTTCTGACGATTAGGACGAATCATGTGTCGTAACCAAGCAACAAACTGCGAATGGTGGTCCTCAAGGTGTGCCAGACGACGAGCTGCGGCATGAGTGAATGATTGAACGGATGAATGAGACCTTTCGGAACATCTGCCGCTGCCCGACCCCGCTCACCTCGTGGCACAGGCCAATGTTTGGCTCCAGGGCAACACGTCTCTTCCTTTATCTCTCTCCCTGCCACTCTTTTCTTCTTTTTGTGGACTTTCTTTCACATTTGGCATTGTTGTTGTGCCTTTAATCGTTCTTGTTGCTAATAATTTAATCCTATTTGACGGAGCTCTGCTGGCTTGGCTTCTTAATTTCGCCGTCTCCTGCCCTGCTCGCTTTCCTCACCTCCCTCTCGCACTCGCACTCGCAGCCCATTGTCCTCCGTTGATTTGATCCTCGGCTGCATTGTTCCCTTTGTGGTCCTTCCTTCTCCTCCCGGAAGGCCGACGGCCTTTGTGTGGACGACGTTAATTTGGTGCAAAGTCCCTAATTCCCTCGTGCGGCCTCGCGATGACGCCGAGCGGGACGGAGACGGGGACGGAACAATATATCCTTCGGCAGGGTTCTTCCTTCCGCCCGGCACTCGCTCCCCTTTGTCCAGCATCCGCCGGCGGCAGGACCCGCTCGCACCGTGAGCCAGCCACGGCGGTTGCCCACCCCAGGACCTCCGACTGCCTGGGCCCTGACCGGGCTCCGTCCCGGCGTCCGTCCCTCGGCCAACGCCGGCCTTGCCGCAGCTGAGCGGGAAGTCAGGGTGTCCGGGTCCTGCGATAATCCATTTAAGCGCTTATCTCGCGAACAAGCCGAATGACACGGCTCTCCACGCACGAGAGCAAATATTTTGATCGCCGAGACGTCGATCGCGGACGCGGTCGCGGTTGCGGCTCGGTCGCTCCAACGGATCCCGGCAGCCGTGGACCCGAGTAAAAAATCCGTCGTCCCCACGGTCTTCAATAATTTGCATTTCTCATCGAGGGCTCGTGAGCGGCAGTTCAAAGCGAGCGAGCGGGCCACAGAGAGACCAAAAATCGCAACAACAACGACAACCACAGCGACACCAACACCAGCACCAACACCGCCAACAACAACCCAGCCGATCGTCTCCAGCAGCAACTCAAAATTAATGACCCCCATTAGAAATAACATAGCGCAGGCCCCGGATCATCAATCTTGCGGCAAACGAGTCCAGCACCCCGCGACGAGGACTCGGCCGACCCCGGCCCCCGCCCCGACGAGCCCGAGCCCGAGTCCGGCGATCGCGATCGCGATCGCAGCCGAGAGAGAGACGCGCGAGGGGTCAACATATAGCACCGTCCATGCAAAGCACTTTGGTAGGCGCTGAAAAGGGTCCCGAGCCACCGAGGAGTCCCTCGCGACCCGCGCCCCCGCCCCGACGACTTTTATTGCATTCGGAATTTGTGTTTTTCTCGTTTTCGCGTTTTGTGTCCTCGACGAGGCGCGACGGAGACGCGGACTCGAAATTAAACCTGGCAAATCCTGCTCCCAAGGATCATCCCGTTGAGTTCCCCCCGCTCTCCTCCGTCCGTCCGTCCGTCCGTCCGCCCGTCCCCCTGGTGGCGGGATCGCCGAGTGTTTCGCGAAATGTTAAAAATGTTCAAAAAGTTCCGCACAATTGGAACATTTTTCGCATTCTGAACCCGGGGCGGGCGGCCAGGGAGGGCGCGAGGGTCCGTGGGCCACTATGCGTCGATCGGCAGAGAATTTATTGACACCTATAAATAATGAAATTACAAATGCAACAACAACAACAATGGCACGCCGCATACATCGCATCGTCTCCATCGTCGTCGTCGTCGTCGTCGTCGTCTGGCCAGAGGAGACCAGGACAGGGCATGATCACCACACGCCACAACAACAACAGCAGCAACAGCAGCAACAACAGCAACAACAACGACGACTACGACGACGACGACAACAGTAACAAGAGCAACAACAATAACTTCGGCAGGAACAAGAGCTGCAGCAGCGGTGGCAGCGGCGGCCGCTCCACCAACAGCAGCAGCCGCAACAAGTTCAAATGTTGAGACAGATCCGCGATCCCCGGAATCCTGTCGTTGTCCCAGTGCCGCGGACTCGGACTCGGCGTCGTCTCGGACACCGCAGACACCCCTCGAACCCGGCCCGCCTCGCCCCGACCGCTCCGACCGTTCCGACCGCCCCGACGCAGGCTCCTCGCGCTGCCATCGCGAATGTGTGAGAAAACAATTCGTTTTGCATCGTTTTTCGCTTACATCGGCCGAGTCCGAGGGGTCCGGGGGCGCGGGGCGACCGCTCGATCCACCGGCGATCGGTTTCTGTTCCCATGATGAAGCCCACGGTGAGCCCACATCGCCGACGACGACGACGGCGACGACGAGGAGCGTCATGATGACGATGCCGATGGTCATTGGCGATAATCCGCTGCCGCCGATCATGATGAAGCGATTCGGACTGGGGCTGGATCGCGATTGGGGCCGCGCCGAAGGGAACCGCTGAATTTACATACCTTCGGCCGGGCGCGGTGCGGCGGGCGGCGGGACCCCGCGGCCCCACCACGACCCGGCTCGGCTCGGCTCGGCTCAGCTGCAGCGGACCCAAAAGTGTTGCAGGATATATGGCGTCAAGATTATCGCGATAAGATCAATGGTGTGTCGCATCAATGCCCAATAAAATCGTTCGAATATGGAATTGCAATTGGAGACGCCGCAAACGCCGGCCCTCAGCCGCCGTCGTCGCCGTCGCCGCCGCTGTGGCCGTCGAGGCCGCTGCCACCAATGAAATTGAATTGGATCCGGGCCGGGCCGGGTCCGGACCTGCACCTGAGTGCGGCCTGGCCGAGGCGGCGAGTCGGTGGCGACGGCGGAGGGGCCGGGTCGGAATTGATGCACTCGCGCGGCGGATTCCATTTGCAGGCCGTCTTTATAAATTTCAACACTCGCGGAGGGACCTGCAGGGACCCCTCCGCCCTCCGCCCTCCGTTGTTCGCCTCTCCGCCGTTTCGCTCTTTGTCTCCTTTTTTCGGTTGCGTTTCTGAGAATTTAATCAGAATTCGAATGTTCGATTGTCGTTGGTGTTGGTGTTGCTGATGCTGTTGTTGCTCCCTCTGCTGTTGTGACGACTGTTATTGTTGTCGTTGCTGCTGTTGTAGTTGTTGTGGCTGTCGCCGATCTCTTTTGAGGCCCTTCCGATCGGCGACCGCGGCGAGACCGGCTAAAAGCGACACCGGTCCATAAACAAAGCAGCCCAATTATCATCGTCCGATGACGAAACTATCACTGGGAAGGCGGCGCGGCCCCGAGCAGCCCACGTCCCGCCACTCCCATGGATCCCCCGGAGACGTGGCCGGCACGCCGCATGTCGTGGCGGCCCTGCGACATGCGGCGGAGGGGTGCGCGGTCGTTCCTCGTCGTCGTTGTCCGTCGCGTCCACGAGCAAGCAAATAAATCATAATTCCTCCTAACGAGACATGCAACCGCCCGTGGCTTCCATTGACCCCGGCCCTTCGAGAGGCTCCGAGGCCGCCCTCCCTGCTGCCAGCAGACGCCACCCACGAGGAGCCCGAGGAATGGGGGGGGGGGTCTGCTTAGAAACGCAAATAAATAATTAAGAACTTTCAGCAAAAGTTGCACTCAAAGTCCCATCGCCTCGCTGGCCGCGCATGCGTGACTCGGCCCAGGAGTCGCGTCGAATTTTCTCACTTATCTGTCCATGGCCCGTCCGTCCGTCCGTCTGTCTCTGCTGTCTCTGCTGTCTCTGCTGGCATCTCTTACCCAGTCTGTCTGGCTGTCCGTCTGTCCCCTCGTGTGGTGGCTGCGTGTCTGCGCCTGCTCCTCATTTACAATTCAGATCTCGTTGTATTTTGCCCACTTCTTTGTGTGGCTCTATTTTGGGCTCAGGGGCTTATTAGTTGAATTCCTGTGTTGAAAATGATCCATTGTCTGCGAGTGGCAACAAAGTGCATCCCGTGGAATGGTCATCGGGCTGTCGGGCCCTCCTGAGCGTGTCTCGAGGCAATCACAGTTGTCAAGCCGAAGTAGAAAAGGGAGGGAAAATCGAGACAGACAATGTCTAATTAATGTGTTTTTGAATATTCAACTTTTATTTTTACAATCCGCCCTTGCACGTTCAGCCCAGGCCTTGTAGTTCTCGCTTCCTTCCGACTTGGCTCATTTCGTTTGAAAATTGCTACCTTTTGCATTGGTGAACAGACAGGACACTCAGCAGCTCCTCCGTGAGCAGTTCTAAGTGGCGAATACCCCAAATTACTCCAGCCTCCCACGTCCTCGCCGACCTCCACCTCCACCATCTTCCACCTCCACCTCCTTGCGAGCTCTCCTTCTCGCTCTGCCCCCTCCGGTGTTCGCTGCCGCTGCAAATCCCTTCAATTACTGTCACCGATAAGCCCCGGGCCACGACTCCGATGGGCCACCGCCGCACACATGGCTTCCACCTCCCTCCCTCCCTCGCCCTCTCTCTCTCTCTCTCTCTCTCTCTCTCGTTCTCTCTGTCGACGCTCCGCATCCCTCCGGAATCGCTGGCCATTGTCAATGTGTGTTTTCGGTATCGCGGTGCAACTGCTGCGTGGCATAAAATACACTCGGAGATATCTAAAATTGTTCACATAAATGTCCAACAAAGATGCTAATCGGGAAGGCATTTCGGTCCCCTCCCGCCGTCCGGGACTCACTCCGTGCCCCGAGACGCTGTGAGGTCCAGCCGGCCGCCCGCACCCTCGGCATACCTCCCGGCCGCCCTGGCTGTTGTTCGGCTCGTCTTCGACCACATTAGAGCCGCGGACCTGGAGGCCTCGCATCCCGCAGTCGTCGGTCCCAGTGCCTCGGACTCGGAGCCTGTGGCCCGGAGCCTGAGAGCATCGGAGTCTGCGCAGCTCTGCGTCGGACGCCCGGACGCTGGGACCCTCGGACTGCGGCGGCCTGATCACCTACTTAATTAATGAAGGTTCTTTTTTATCGCCTTGTCTCGTCCGTCGATATCCTTTGAAGTTAGTTTATGGCGTTTTGAGAACTCATTTATATTGCTTTTCTCTCCGCTCTCCGCTCGCCCTCTCTCGCTCTCGCTCTCACTCTCATGCTCCCACTCGCATTCCCTCCTCGCCCTGACTCTTCGGCTCCACACCGCTGTGAGGCCACACCTTTCGGCCGCATTATAATGAAAATGTTAGGCGATCGGCTCTGTGGCCCTGTCTGTCTGTCGGACTGCGTCTTTCTTTACGATTGTCTCGGCGAAGGGTTTCCGTACGTCTGGCTTGCTGTTGTTGTCGCTGTTATGGTCCTAAATGTCTAAATAAACCGCGGCGAGCGATGAATCACGTGGCTACGAGGGTGAGGACCCGAGGATCGATCGATTGATCGAATCGCTGACTGAGTGGGCGGGAGCCGTCGAGTGGATCGAGCCGGATGAAACCCAAACCCTCCGATGCCTTGGCGCGGAGGCCAAGGAGGCCCGAGGAGCCGCGCAGGTGGCTTCCTCGGGCGAGTCTTCGCAGGACGCGCGAGTGTGTGCGGGTCTGCAGCACGTGACACATCAGTCTGCGCTGCGAGCACCGGCCCCGACTCCCTTTCGCCGCTCGCATTCGCCGCCACGCACCTGCTGGCGAACTTGGAGTTCCGAGAAACCGAGCGAGGCTCGCGATTATCCTTTGATCGCGGCCGCCCCGTAATTCCCGCCGAGTAGCAAAGGGTCCTGGTCCTGGTCGTGGCACGTCCTGCCTGGCTCGGTCCGGTCCGGTCCTGTCCCAGGAGTCCGCGACAGGTGCCGCCAGCTCGGCCACTTCGCGGGTGGCGGCGACGGGGGCCGCCCGCGCAATGCGCCGTTACTCAGCCGGCCGGCCAGCGCCGGAGTCGCTATCGGCGACTCGGGTCCTGGTGGCCGCGTCCGCTGCTCTTCACTTTGACGTCCTTTGGCCGCGTAATTTGCAAATTGACCGGTCGGCCGGGCGATCGCCGCGGACCGATGCAGACATTTTAAATTAACTTCGCTCCCGGTCCGCCGCTCCCTTCGTTTCTGCCATTCCTTCCTTCCTTCCTTCGGTCCTGCCGTCCGTCCGCTTTTCGGCCGGGTTCAGCTCGGTTCGGCATCCCTCGTGGCCGGCTGCGGTCGTCGCGGCAGGACGAGCGGCGCGGCGGCAACAAACAAGCTTCTCGTTTATTTAAATTGCGAAAATATTGCATTCCAATTATCGATTCCCGGCTCATTTTTCGGCTCCCAGCCCGTACCCGGACCCACCCTCCGCCGTCCCGTCCCGTCCCGTCCCGACCTGGCTCGGTCGGCATCCTCATCAGCACCTCAACACGTTGCCATAAAATGACCCACGTTAATGGCTTCCCGAGCAGCGGCGGCGGCGGCGACGGCGATGGAAAGGTGGAAATGGAGGCACGTCGTCGTCGTGGTCGTCGCCGCGGCCGCTCCAGAGGGAGCCTGCGGGCCAATGGTCCTCGGGACGAGAGGTTCTCATACAAATAAATCATCGGCGTAAATTTGCAGACGCCTCAAGAATGCTTTTGTTTAATCACAACCCAGGAGCCTTCTTCTTCTGCAGCCTGGGTCTGTCTCTTGCACTGTCGCGTCGCCGTCGCAGTCGCCGCTGCCCCTGGACCTCGGGACCTCGCGGTGCCTCCAGGTCCAGCTCCAGCTCCAGCTCGGCGCGGCCTCCTCGGAGTCAGGAGGCTAAAAATAATCAATATTGGCATGACTGGGACCAGCGGCCGGGCAACGGCTGGCGTGCCCACGGCCCTTCGCGGCCCAGGCGTTGGCGTCGGCCCTTTTGATTGAATGCAACTTGCGGTTCCCAATCGCGCCCCTCCCCGGCCGTCGCCCGTCCGCTTGGTAGCGTAATCGATGATCAGCAGGCGTCAAAAGGGAGCTCAATACGTTGCGCATAATTTACGAGGCATAATTTTTATGTCCATGGAACGAAACGAGGTCGCCGGGCCCACGTTCCCGGCCGGCGGCTCCCAGGGGCCGGCCGTCGACTAAACCAATAGCCACGACGGCGTGGAGGCCGGGGGTCGGCTCCCTAATTGGATCGGATCGGATCGGATCTGAGTCGGAAACCCCGGCATCGTCGTCATCATCGCCGGGATCATGATCGTCATCGTTGCTCCGTCGGAGTCTCCGCATTATTCCCTTCCTTCGTCGCTCTTTCTTCCTCAGCGCCGCCGTCGACCGCGGGTCTTTCACGCACAAATCGTCCTCCTGGCATTTGCTCAACGTCCCTCGATTTCTCTTCTTCGACTACTTCTTCGCTTGGCCCTGGCTACTCATCTTCTTCCTCCACCCGTCCTTCCTCGTATCCTCCCTACATTTTCATTGGCCTCGCCTTCCTATGACTCATCCTCCATATCTTCATCGGCCGATGATCATCGCAACGCAATAAATGGACCGCAGGTCGGGTCCAACATATGGTCTTCGGCCTGCCGCTGAGGACGTCAGTGCGTGCGGTCCGCAGCAGCTTCCGTTTCTGCCGGAAGAGGGAAGGGCGCAAACAATCCAAGGCTTATCGATCATAATTGCCACATCACCGCCCCACGAGCCCGGGCCGACCCGGCCGCCCCGGGTCCTCGGCAGTTGAACGTGAGTTGTCTAAATCCCATTTCCTCATCACGCTCGCCCCGCCGCCACTTTCTCCCAGCGCCCTGCCTTCCCTCGTTCCTCGTTCCTCCTTCCTCGTTCCCTCTCCTGGCTCGGCATCCTGCCTTCACCGGTGCCCCGGCGACGGTCCTTTGACGAGCCGTCCGGCCGACGTCTTTATTTGTCATTGCGTCGCATTGCGCTCCCCTGCCTATCTCTGTCTCTTTGTCTCTCTTTCTCGTTTTCCTTCCGCGCGCTCGCTCCCGCTGCCCTCGCCTCCGACACGACCGGAAGGTGTTGCTCGGCTTCGCCGCCTGGCCGGCCTCGTCCTGTGCCCGGTGCACTCGGCCCGTCTGGGTCCTGGACCGTGCCGGATCGCGTCTGGTCTCGTCTGGTTCGCCACTCCCGCAGGTAACTCTTCCTGTCCTCGTTCCCTCCGCGCCCTGGCCCTCCTCTGTGTCTTCCTGTTTGCCCGTACGTCGGAACGTGCTCTTCGCCTTTCCACTCGGATCGCACGCACGGCCGCTCAGTCCGATTCCCTTCACGTCGACCGATCCGAACTTGCCAAATGTCACATTCTACCTATGCTCGTCCGTCCCTCTCTCTCGCTCGTGGCCCGGCCAGTCCGTCGAGCCACCCGCTCTCTCATTGTTTCGAAGTCAGCTGAGAGCCGTCGCGCTGTGGAGTCACCTCACCTTGCGTCCGTCCGTCCCTCCGGCTGTCTGCGCGTCCCTCGAGCCGTCTGCGCAGCGCACGGCGGTGTGTGTTGGTACCGTAGGCTGGTCCATTTAATGACCGGAACGGATCACTTCGACGCGGTGCGTCCGCGTCTTCCACTGGCACATCCGCCGTCCTCCTCCCTCGCCCTCGCGGATCCTGCCTCGGCGGCTTCCCTCCGTGGTCCGGCCGCCGATCGACTAGTCTCGTCATCGTTCTCGTCCTCGTCCTCGACCCTCCGCTGCCTCCTGCCTCCGTTGTTATCATTCACGCACAGTAGGTGAGCAATTTGTTTGCGTGTGCACTTAAAATCCTATTAGTCTCAATTATCCGCCGCTCAATTGCACTCGCCGCCCCTCTCTCTCCCGCTCCCGGAGCGTCCGCCTGGCTTTGATTTTCTCGAGAATCCCGTCTGCCGCGGTCTGCCTTCCGCCCGTGGGCGAGACAGAGTCAGAGACAGAGACCGAGCGGCGGCGGCGGCGGCGGCGATCGATTGTCTCCTGGCCAGACGTCTGCCCTCTCGGCTGACTCGCTCTTTGTCCCCTGCCTACGTCGTCCATTCTTCTCCTACAACTCAATTCATTCCGTGTTGTTTCCGTCCCCTTCTCTGCTGCTTCCCGCCTCGCTCGCTCCCACCCTCCGTCGACTCGACGACTCGACGACTTTTGAATGAACGTCGTCTGTGCGATCGCCCGCTGAGCCCTTGTCCTTTGACATTGATTCATTTTCCCGAGCGAACTGAGGACGCGAGGGGAGAGAGGAATGACATGCAGAGCGACCAACTGACGGACGGACGGGAAGAGTACGAGAACTAAGGTAAGACAAAGGGAAAGGATGCCGAGGAGAGGAGTCTCTTGGTTGCACGGTGGTCCCTAGATACGGGTTCTCAATCCACGTCGGCTGCACTTGTGTGATGTCGGCTCAGCTAGGTCTGTCTTTCTCCCTTACTCCCTTTATCCCTTTCTCCACGTATCTCTCTCTTCGTCTCTTTCATTTGTGTCCTTGAGTCCGTGGCCGCATTTGCTTGTTATATCATCGAAATTAAATAATCACCCGAGATGTGTAATTTAATCCGACAGCTGCTGAGACCGGCCGACCGCCGCATGGCCTGACGGACGGACGGACGGTGGGACGGACAGTCGGGCTGAGAACGGACGTCGATTTCGTAGAGAGCGGACCGGTTGCGACGCTCGTCCAAATGAGTGGAAATGTCGCCATTGCCCTCACTTTCTCGGCCCTTGCAGGTGGTCGAGACTGTCCTCCGTCTTGTCCCATTGTCGACAGACGAGCCCTCACGCAGTGGGTTCGTCGGCCTTCGAGAGAGAGTCCGCCATTCAAAGTCTCTGAGTTCGGCCAAACAAGTCGGGCTCAAATATAGAACAGAAATGTCGAAGAACTTGCGAGATTCGCGGCTTGGTGTTTCAATGATATCGAGTCTAACGTCGTTTTCTTCCAACCGGCAACGGAGCATCTCCTGAAGGACATCCATGCACATCCATCTTCCGGAAGTCGGGCCTTCTGCCAGAATTCGAATGCGTCTCGCTCGTTCCCACCTTCTGGTTCCCACTGTCTGTCCCACTGTCGGTTCCCATGTTTTACGATGTGTCTTCGTGCCTCCTCCCCTCCAGCTTGACGACCCCTGCCGCGACTCCTTTCGCTGCGCTGTGGCGGGAGTGAGACAGAGACGCTCGCTGAATTAATTCGCTTTTCCAGTTCGGACTTTGCCAAATAAATGCATGAGGCAAACTCGGTCCGCGAAGCGGAGGACGAAGACGACGATTTCAAGGAGGTTGGAGGGCGGGAAGAGCAGGGGCAGCAGGACGACAGGACGGTGGGCCGCGTCTCCGACTTGGACTGGGTTGCGCTGGCTCGACTCGGCTGAGCTGAGATCGGTTGGTCGTTCGCTGTTCCGACGGCGGGTCCATCAGTCGGGCTCTTGGTCGGCCGGTGCGTCGACGTTTGATCGGCCGGTCGGTTGGTTGGTGGCCGCTGCCCGGTGCCCGGTGCCCGATGGCGGCTGCCGGCTGGTTGTGGCCTCCGGTTGCTGCTGCCCGCACACATGTTGCCGGTCTCGGCTCGGTTTGGTTGCTGGGAACCTTTTAATGATGTCATTTTTATGGGCCTCTCTCTCTCCACCTCCCCCTCCCCCCACGCCGTCGCTGCTGTTGTTATTGTAGTTGTTGTTGCTGTTGCTGTTATTATCGGGGCTGTTGTTGTTGCTTCTCCTGCATTCGGCTCGCCTGCGGTTTGCGGACCATTTGGACCGGGTCTCCGCTGCTGCCCGCTACTCCTCCGTCCCTCCGCCCCCCGGCCGTGCCTGGGCTGCTGCTGCATCCACCTCGATGCATCTCCTCGTTTATAGGTTATGGGAAAATTTCCGTCGCAGCTGGTCGTCCCGCGCCGTCTCCTTCCCCCACCGGCCGTCGACCGTCGGCCGGCGACTTCCAACCCATTTCAGTGATTTTTTCGCTCCTCTCCTTTCTCTCCTTCTGCTCGGCGCTCACTTTCGGCCAGTCATCGATCCGCCTGCGCCGTCTGCCCTCCGCCCTCGGCGGCTGCCGATCGCCAGTCCGATCACACGCCTCCCAGGGGACTCCATTTGCTCGTCGGGAGCGGCTCGGCTTCGTCGTCGCAGTGGTTTTTGCCCCATCGAGACGCGATCGGGGGACGGCGATAATTCGGCGGTGTCCGTCGGCCGCCAGCTCCCGACAAGGAGATCCAGCAGGGCCGTGGGAGCGACCGAGGGGCAGGGACTCGTCGCGGGAGGCCGCCCAGCCCTCGAGCCACCCGCCCCCACCAACGTGCCCGCCAATGTTTGCCCACCGCAGGTCGTTTCGGTCCGGATGTGTGGCGAGGTGCGAAGGAGTCCACAATGGCTGTCGACCCGCGGCTCGTCGCTGTCCACCTCGAGCCTCACCTGCCCGCACCTGACCGCGGCCGTCCATCGCTCCGAGCGCCTGTCGCCCTGGGCCAAGACGCTGTTTGCTCTGAAGCCAGGCGCGGCGAGGTGCGACCAAGTGCGGCGCGAGAGACCGAGAGAGAGCGGGCGGGTGCCGGGCCGTTGCGTCGGTCTCGCAAGTCTGCATGTCATTACGTTAAATATTTGCGCACGCGTCTTGTGCACACACAGCCGTCGAGGGCGGGCGAGGGACGGAGCGGGCGGGATGTCGTGAGACCGCGCGGCGGAGGAGCCTGCGAGGGAGCACCTGAGTCAGTCCTCAAGGCGCACCGCGCCGCCGACTCCTGGCTGTCGGAGCCATAATTTGAATGTCGTTCGGCAAAACAGACTGCGCTCTGGTCTGGTCTGGGCTGGGCAGGGCTGGTGCGGCGGCGCAGAATCCAAACACAAACACAAATGGCGCTGCGCAGATAGACATAAGGACAAACAGGCAAACAGACAGCAGGGCAAACACACAGCTGAACGCTTTGTCTGCCACGTCCATGCTAACAACGCCAGGAGGCACCGGCGGGCCTTTGTGGCAACAGAAGCGGCGTCTCGACATCCTCGCCTCGGCGATAGACTAATCTCCTTCTCCTTCTCCCTCGTCATCCTGCTCTGCAGCATCCGCCCCACCTTCCTCCCCGCCTCCCCGCCTCGCCGTCCTCCACCTCCACTGCTCGGAGGACTCGTCGTCCATCCCATCTCCATCATCTCCGTGACGACCGTCCACGCGATCATCGCGGCCTCGTGATTATCCGTCTCCTCCTCGGTCGCCGCCTCCTGCTCCTCCTTCTCCTTCTCCCTCGCCTCCGCCTCCGCCTACTTCGCGGTCGTTTTCATTTTCACATAGCGCGCAGCATGGGACGTGGCCCAAGTAGCCGTGGGCCCGGCCTCGGACAGGTCCAGCCGGCGCCCCCGTCCTCCGCCTCGAAGCGGTAGCGCTCCGGGAGCCGACTCCTTGTCCACGGCGGAGGGCGGCGGAGGAGCCTGACGATTCACACTTGCGTCGGTCACGGACGCCTGGGCGCAGAGACGTGTGCGAACTCGCGGCCCTCAACTCGGTGCAGTCTTGTTTGAGCAGTTGGAATCGCTTCACTTCGCGGCGGGGAGGGCGGAGCGGTCCGTGCGGATCCGGTGCCCAGGCGCCTGAGAACATTATCGCCCAATTGAAGCGTCGGCGCGCACACACTCGCTGAGGGCGAGAGGCCGAGAGGCCGAGGGAGAAGCGGAGCGGGGAGGGCTGTGGCCGGGCTGAGTGGCGGACCGAGGTGCGGAACGTGCGTTCGATGGTCCGCTCAGATAATGAACGATGCCCGGAGGTGGTGGTGGTGGTGGTGGTTCTGGTGGCCCCAAGTGGCGGCTGACGAACAGGATGATGATAATGAATAAGAGGTCGGGGTAACGAGGACGGAGAGCTGGGGATGTGGGGGGCGATGGGATGCTGATGGCGAGAGGGCGACATAGACGAGAGCAAGTTGTGCAAAATTAGGACAGACGAAAGGAATATTAAATGACTCATAGTCCGGAGGGCAGGCAAGTGCAATGGATGACGTTGTTGTCTCCCTCGAAGGAAATATCGTTGCTGAATGTCCAGGCGATCAAACAAATCGAACGAATCGATCGAAGTCCTCCCAAGTGGGGTGATTGTATTGTGAGAGCAAACAATAGGAAAATAGAGCCAACCCTGCCCCCAATAGCACGCTTTACGGGTATCGCTAATCCGCTTACCTCCCCCCCTCTTCCACAAACAGTGGAAAGAAAGGACATGTCAAAATATTTTCTTTATTACTCAAATTAACCCCCTATCGATTGGACTCAAAGCGAACGAGAGAGGGAACAATTTCACACGCAATTGATCGCTGCGATCGGATCAACGAGGCCCAGGTCACAGATCGATCGATCGATTGATCGATCGAAGGGCGCCCGCTCGAAAAGGACAGCTGAAGGCTGGCGATCCGCGGGGATTCGCACAGCAATTAAATTCGGGTTTGAGGACCCTTCGCAGGGACCCTCTTGGAAAGGTAAACAAGCGGCCCGTTCTCAGCGCCCAGTGGTTGCTGATGGTTTGATTTCGCGAACAATCGATCGGTTTTCAATCAATCGGCGATCGCATTTCAAGAGGTCCTTCTGCAAAGATCCTTCCATACGTAACAGATCGCAATTCACTCGCTCTCTCTCTCTATCCCTCCACCCGGCACTGCGCCTGCCGGCAAATTCCCTAATTTTCGACCCCGCCCGGAAGAGTGAGAAATCGTTTATTACTCATTTCGAGTGTTAATTGGATTCGCTCCGGCCGCGAAGATTTGCGTCGTTTTATCGCCTTGTTTCGAGATACCTTGTCTGCGTCCGACATGCGTCTGCGCCCCCTAATTTAGCATTTATCCGCGTTTATCCGCTCAATCGCATTTAATTGCCGGCTCCGTTCGCTCGCTCGTCGCTACTTAAGATAACTCTCAGCCCGTTCGACCGTTCGACCGTCTCTCCGTCCGTCCGTCTGTCCATTCGTCTGCTCGTTCGATCGCGAGAGCACCTTGGCCGTCGACTGCTGCCGACGACCGGCCTCTGGATAGAGCAGAGTCCCAGACGGGTGGGGCCTTATCCGTCGATCGTGCTGGAGCAGGGCCGGCGCTGCCGACGAGGCGGCGTCGGTGGGCAGGACGATCGCCGGGCGGTCCGCAAGATCGCTGCAAGGATCTCATTGGATCACCAGTGATCTTTGACGGAATCGTCACGGGCTTGGCGGAAGATCGACCGAGGATCGAGTGGTCAGAGGGGTCGATTCAGGGGCATTTTGGGGCCGTTCGCATATCGAAACATTGCTTTTATACGAATTTTGTCACTCGTTATCTTGGCCGATTTATTTCGATTTACTTGATCGTTGACCCCGAGCGGATCGTGCGGATCGTGCGATGTTCGGACCTGCAGTATTTATGCTGGCTGGTAATAAACTCGGTGAGCAGGGTCGGTCCCTTGCCGTGGTTTGTTATTGACTCGATCCTCCTTCGCTGTTGTCGGGCCCCTTTCGGTCCTCCCGGTTTTCGATGTCGCTCTTGATGCTCCCGTTCGATCGCGGCCATTGATTTCATAATTAGGCGATGTCGTTAAATTTTATGGGACAGAAATTGCACGGCGGCTGCATCAGAGGCCGCAGATGGGACGGCGCGACTCGTCTCGTCTCGACTCGAGTTGTTTGTTTTAATTAAACTGAAGTGCGAGCTGACGCTGGTGTTGCTCCTCCCAACGCTGTAGTGCGCGGCGGGAAGGGGGCTGGGGGGAGGCGACAGCGTCCTCGCAGGGGTTGGCCCGAGGCGAAGCCGAGGTGAGTGGCTGCCAAGTGGGCTCTGGCTGTCGACGAACCGAGGGGACGCCAGAGCTGGAGGCGCTGAGGCGCTGAGTCTGCGAGAAGGGGGCGATGGAGAGCTGTTGACATTGTCACCAGAGAGGCTTCTATCGCTTCTATCGCCGCGGGTGACATAGAGCGAGTCGTGGGATGTCGGGCTCCTGCCCCGAGAGCCTCCGCCGGCGGGCGGCTTGAAAGGGTCCGACCGAGTGTTTGCCGGAGTCTAATGTTTCCCGAAATTCCTCACCTTTCGTCCTTCGGCCAGCGTCCTTCACCGCGCCGCGCTCGTGCGTCGCCATCCGTCGTCCTTCAGCGGTCGCCCAGGCCGGGATCGTGTTTCGAATGGCTCGAAGATTTGTGGTGCGAGCAATAAAGTCGTCACTTAATGCGAGATGACACATCCGACTACCTAAAACGCCACCGGACGCCGATAGGGTGGACGAAGGGGGGGCGAGAGGGAACGGTGAGACAGCACGGGTGAGAGAGGGAGAGACAGAGACAGAGAGAGGGACGACCCAGTTGGAGGCAGCAGCAGCGCCGCCGTCAACAGCCGACAAATATTGGCAATTAATAAAATTAGCAATCGTAGCGCTAAATCATCGCACGCCGTCGCGATCACGACACGACCAGCCAGCCAGCCAGTCGACAGAGGGAGGCCGGGACCGAGAGAGAGAGGGCGACGGCAGCGTCATCGGAGCCACCGACGACGACCCAAAGACAACCTGGCGGTCGAGCTTCTCGTAGGCGCCAAACGGAGCTTCTAAGCTCAAGGTCTCGCTACGGTCGATCGGCGGCGGCAGCGGCAGGCGCAACAACAACAGTTGTTGACTCCAGTACAATAACAACACGGCCTGAGCGACACATCTGTGTGGCCGGTCAGGGCGCACGAGACGGAGCCGCCGCAATGCGACGAGACGCGGGCGGTGAGCGCAAAAGCAGAAGCTCCAGCTCGTCGGGCCGGACGGAGAGCGAGAGATCCATGGCCGACAGACCCATAGAGAAGGGGACGAGGCGATGGGCGGGGGAGACGGGAAGCCCCAAGGAAAAGCAGAGCCGTGGACCGGCGACTGACCGCTGGATCCACGAACAGCCGGCAAATCGAAGGACAGGGCAAGAGCCGTGGAAAAGTGGACGGGTGGAAGGACGGAACCGGACCGCAACAGAGCAGAAGCAGAGGCAGAAGCGATGGGAGAAGGAGAGGGGAGAGGGGCAGGGGCTGCGAGACGCCGATCGAGCGCTAAACGATCGCCGATCGCGAGAGTTAGATAAAAGCCATTAGACGCGGATTCCTCCTCGTTCTCGGCTCGCAGTCTGTTAAGCGCCAGGTACCTTTGATGCGACGGCTTTGTTGCTGGTTAACCCGGTGTTGTTGTTGTTGTCCAGAAGCATAACCGCGGTCGATCGCCGCAGCCGTGGCCGTTTCCGAAATTCTGCCTGGCTGCGATTTCGTTGGTCTCTTGGGGCTTCCATCCATCCATGGGATGCTTTCGGAGAGCTGGGTCGCACTCACGAGAGAAATGTAGGATGGCCAAGGACAGACATTTGTCCGATGACAGATGGTCGTCAGCTTTCGTTTTCTTTGGGGTTTCTTCACTTTCTTTCCAGATTTCACTTTCTCCTCCCTGGTCCTCTTCTCCTAGTTCGCTTCACTTCTACTGGCAAGGCTCGGGTCTTCGACTATCTGATTATCTGTCTGTTCTGTCTGTCAACAGCCGCTTAGTTAGCTCCTGATCAGTATTTTATTTTGCGTAATCTTTGACCGAGTTCAAAGATGGGAATATATGTCTGGAGTACTTATTGATGAAAACTACTAGTCCTAGTTAGTTCTTCTTCGTAACCAAATGGTTAAATTTTTCACTTGTACGATCCCTCATACAGCCCGGGACATTCCAGTCCCAGTTAGGGCGGTCGTAATCGCAACGCCAGCCGCGCGCCCGATATTGAAATGTCCCCATGGTGTCGGCGAGCAGCCCCTCGGGCCCGCCCCTTCGCCTGGACGAGGCCCTCACCCGCTTAGTGTCAGTCGGCTGTTCCCGAGGTGTCTCGGTATGGTGTCCTGCATATTGTCGAT
Organism: Coelopa pilipes; assembly: GCA_947389925.1. Lineage (NCBI taxonomy): Eukaryota > Metazoa > Arthropoda > Insecta > Diptera > Coelopidae > Coelopa > Coelopa pilipes. The sequence goes on from OX376699.1 coordinate 42,335,840, forward strand.
CGCGCTCGACGGCCAGGAATGCAATTGTTCGCCCGACTACAAAGTTGAAAGTGAATCAGGAACAAACCGGGGAACAAAACCGGCAGCGAAGAGCGGCGCAACAACAACGAGCCACGGCAGCAGCAGCAGCAGCAACAATTCCGAAGGAGACCACAAAAAGACAATCGATTTTTATGCACATACTTAAGCCAGACTAAGGAGCTGCTCTTTTTATTATGCGCCACTGGTCGGTCCACAGGTCCGTCCCAGTCCGACGGAGGCGGAGGCACCACTCGTTGCCTTCATCTTCTGCCGCCGGCCGCCGTCCGCGGCCCAGCCCCACTCCGAGCCCGGGTCGAGCGCTGGCCAAAACAATTGAATCCGATTGAATGCACCGCAAAGGATCACATTCCAGACGTGTCGCCGGCGACAAAGGGTCCGTACGGGAGCAGTCGAAGCGCCGCTCTTAAAGACAATCAGCAACACCTTTTTGGTATATTACAAGTCGTTTATGGCCGAAAAGAATTCGCTCTCCTCGCGGCCGACGTGGCTAACGCGGGCATAACTCGCTCCGCCGAAATGACACAATGGAATTCAGACCGGGCCAGGCTGGGCCTTTTTGCAGACTCGTCCCCACCTCGTCCGAGGCCGCCTCCGTCCCCCCAGTGCCCTGGATTCGGCAGCCACTCGTCGGCAGCCCTCACCCCCGCCGCCTCCCGGGAGCGGACAATGGGAGGAGGCCGCAGCCCTTTTTTGGCCACTGCATTGGTCGGAGCTGCATTGTCGGCCCAGGGCCCGGGTTGTGGCCGAGTGATAACCTCTGGTTGACATCATATTTGGGCACTAAAAAGGCGCCGGCAGCCGGACGACGTGGCCGCTGTCGAGCCGAAGTGATGGAAGCCGAGGAATAGAGACAGTGCCGAGTGTTGGACAGGTTTCCGCTGGGAACGGCCCGGGGTCCCGAGGAGGCCACGCTTTCGAGCCGGGCCGCGGCCGCGACTGGGGCTGCGATCTGCGATCTGGGCCAGGGAGTGCGTCGATGATCAGGGGGGAAGCAGGAGCGGGGATACCGCAAGACGAAGGGCCGGCTCTGCGTCGCTGTGTGCGGGAGGAAGATCGATGGGATCGTCGGCGACAGACTGCTGAAAGGGAAGGGGAAGGGGCAGACGTCTGCAGGAGCCGCCAACGAGGTCACGGTGCAACACGAGACCTTCTCTGGCACCTCCGCCCTCCCCTCTGCTGCCCCGCCCTTCCCGCAGTTCGCGCCGCAGCGCACGGCGTCATTGGGTGGCCCGGATTCGGATTCGGGTCCGCCAAATGAATTCATTAACACCTAAAAGAGCGTCGCCTGGGTCGCATGGTCGCGTCGTGGCGAGGGACCGTGTGCGTGTGTGTGTGGAGCTCCAGGAATGCCGAGGGCCGCCGGGCCGACAGAGCGAGAAGGAGAGCGACCGGACCGAAACAGAGGAGGGAGGTGGACGGAAAGGCTAAAAAAGGAGCTTCCAAAACGAAGTAGAACCCGAAAAAGCCAGGCGCAGGCCGCTGAGGCGATGGAGAGGGAGGCTGGGGCGGAGACGACGACGACGACGGCGGCGAGGCGAAGACGTCGGGCGGCAGCAGCAGAAAAAGCCACTTTAAGCTGTAAGAGGATCCCTGTAAGTTTTGCCGCCTCTGAAGTAAGATTTCTATCTTTTCATGGGAGGTTTGCCCATTTCAAAATCAACAGACGTGAACGGCGGCGACGGAGGAGGGGCGAGTAGAAATTAAACGAAGCGCCCGGGCTGCGGCCCGGTCGGACGGGGCCCGTCTGGAGCGGCTGCGAGCGAGATTTGGCAGAAGACCGGAGTCGCGTCGCCTGCAGCCGAACGCAGAGCCAATTAATTTATTAAATTGAAGGATTTCGGTCAAGACGCAGGCGCAGCGCAGCGCAGACCCCGGGCCGGGCCGGGTCGGGGACCGGTGGTGGCCGGCAGACGGTCGCGTCGACGACGGACGGACTGACGGACGGACGGACAGCGCCGGACGCCTAAAAGCGATTTCGGCCGGCTGCGGACGGAAAGGGAGAGCGACTGTCGGCGCGTTAATGCCAGGGGCCCCTCGGCGGCCTCGTCGGCCTCGTCGTCGTGGCGTGGTCGCTCCCATCGGCCTGATGTATTGGGCCAACAGTTACTTAAGGATGTGACAAAGATCTTATTAAAAGATCCGGGGATCTGATAAGGAAATGATAAAATGGTAGACGCCGTTTCCAATATTATTGGAATTTCTTGCTTAATTTTTTATTTATTTATTGCGGCAGCGGCCGTCCTCGACGTTGTTGTTGGGCCGCGTCCCGGGACCCGAGCCGGCAGCAGGCAGCAGGGCCGGCAGGACTCGGCGGAGCGGAGTCGGCGCGCATCGAATCGGATTCGACGCGGTCGCCGCGGACACCTCACAAGTGGCTCCTCGGCGGCGGAGGGCAGCGAGCAGGGTGAAGGGGGAGGGAGGCTCGTGTTGGGCCCTGCCTCGCGGTGGCTCGACGCGATCGCCGGGATGTCCTGTGGACCGAGGCAGAGGCCCGGGCCCTGCGACCGCCGGACCGCGCGATGTCGCGTTTGTTTTAATTTATTTTCGTGTCCAGCTCTTGTTGGCCGCTCGACGGTGATGTTTTTGTCCTTTGTTCGTGTTGCCGTTGTTGTTGTTGTTGTTGTGGTCTCTGTTAGGTGCAAAGCGCCTGTCCCGAAAACAACAACAACAGCAACACAGGGCAATTTCGGCGCTTGGCTAAACATTTTTTATTTCCACGTCTCTCGGCCGCCTTCCTGGCCTGTGCCCGAACCTCCCCCCTCCCCCGTCCGTTGCATCCTCCATCCGCCTGAGTTCGCCCCGTCGGTGGACCGTTCTGTCCCGCTCTCACTCCCTCCCTCCCGCTGGCTCACTCGCTCGCTCGGTCGCTCCCTCTGCCGCCGGTGCTCGCGGTGCGACGACATTTTTATTGAGCCCTCGTTATGGGCTGAGAATTTATCTTATTTTGTTTTCTCACTTGGCGCTCGCGAGCGTCCCCCCTCCGCCGCCCCCGCCCTCGCCCTCTCCCTCGCCGCCGGCCCCGCATATTTTCTTAATTTATTTCGCGAATTGCAATATTTTTGCGGTCAACAAGTTTTGGCGGCGCTCGTTTGTCCGTCCGTCCGCCGTCCACCGTCCGTCGACCGGGATGGCGATGGCGATGGCGTCCGAGGCGGCTCTCGTCGCTTCACACGCTGTCCTGGCGGCCCGGCCGCCGGTAGTCGAGGGCAGACGGTGTCGCGCTTGGCGCCCCCCGCCGCCGCCGCATCCGCCGCCCCTGCGCTATCGATCGTTATCGCGATCCCATCTCGGCCGAGCCGCCGCCTGCCCGCGCGGCTGGCCCGGCCCGGTTCGTGGCGGTCCGCGGTTGCGGCCCTGGGCCTGCGCCGCGGCGCTGCGGTGGCTCCGCGTCTCGTGATCGATGGAATTCACTGGAGGCTGATAAGGCGGCCGCTAGGGTCGCCCGGATCGCTGGGACCGGCGGATCATCACGGGCCGGCCGGTGCCATTTCCGCGGCCCGGCATAAATTACGGCGCCGAGTGGACCGGCTGCAGTCGCCGCCGACGCCGCCGCCGCCGCCGCCGCCGGCCGAGGTGACTCGATCCACACCTCGCCACGGAAGCGCCGAGCCGGACCACCTAGGGTCTAGGTGTGGAATGCGCCCGCCGGCCCGTCCGGCCCTCGGCCGCGCTCTCGTGGCGGGGGTCCGCTAATTGAAACGTTTCGCGCAGGGACGGACGCCGGGCGACCGCAGAGGTCCCGCTCGGCGCGGGCGGCGGGGCGAGGGCGAGCGGGCGCCTTATCGGGCTCTGATAACGCGAATCATTAAAGCAATTAGAGAGCGACGTCATCCGCAGCTGCCCCTGGTCCTCCGACCGGCAGCTACCGTGGCTCTTGTTGTTGTTGTCGTTGTCGTTGTCGTTGTTGTTGCCCTCCTCCTCCAGAGCGGATGATTCATGGCCCCCTTTCGGATTATTTATAACATGGCGAGACGGTTTCTATTTTTGCGCTCGCAACTATTTGCATTGCTCGTGTCGTGCAGCCAGCCCAGGCCACTCCACCCCACCCGTCCCTCCGAGCGCATCCCGTCCAGCACCGCGGCTTCTCCAGCAGCGACGCCGGCGACATCGGGTGCTCCGCTGGGCGCCTGCGGCTCGTCGCGACCGCCCGAGATTCGCTGTCCGGACGCAGTCCGCAGTCCTTCTGCTTTGGGTTGAGCTGGGTTGGGCTCACAGTCGAGGACCGGCCGGGGGTCGGTCGGGGCCGGTTGCATTATATGGGTCGGACCAAATAATAGAACCAGTAACTTCTCTCTGTCAAATTATTCGGCAGAATCGAGCTGTGAAGGCAACCGCTGTTAAATTCCGTGCTTCCAATAAGTTCTTACGGCAACTTGTGGATGGGCGACGAGGGCACGAGAGAAAGACAGCAGGTGATTCACAGCGATCGCGAGCCCCGGCTACAACGAGAGAAATTAATCACTCAGACACACCGCCGGTGGACGTGAAGCCAACGTCGTCCGCGACACGATCACGTGCGGAAGTAGCCACTGGGTGAACTTTGGCGGCGGCCGGTGGAAATCGTTATCAGACGTAATCGCCAGCGCCCAGCGGTCGGTGGAGGCGACTGGTTACGACTCTATTGAGGGGTCCGCGGCCGGTCGGCGTCATCGGAAACTCATCCTCGGTCGCCGCCGACGCCCCTCGAGGCGCCAGCGGGGAGGCGACGGACGCGCCGCCGTGGGGCCCCAAACGCGGTCGGCTGAGGCAGGGTTCGTCATGCGCCGGCGTCTCTGCGACGCTGACTCCGAACGACAGTCGTATCGAGGCGAGATTTGTGGCTCTTCCGAGCGCCATCCAGCGAACTTAATCTTCGGAGAACCCCGGAATGAGGGGCCGGAACTCACGAGGCGGTACGGATCGGCTCGTACGCATGGAGATCGATTGGCACTGTGATGGTGGACAATTGGAACGGGGTTCAGGTTGAGCAACATTCGAAAGTTCACATCGCGTTCACATGGAATTCGGTCTGTGGCTCTATTGGCTGTAGTTGATTCGATCTTCGGTATAAACATTGGACGGAGTCCGGCCACATCAGTGGTCAGTGGCAACAGCCAAATCGCCAAGTGTCCTCTGGACAATGCGTAGAAGCGCCACAGAGAAAGGGGGACAGGGAGGGAGCCACTCGAAGACCATTGCCATCGAAGGAATTCAAGCCTGCTGAAGTGGCTTGAGTGTCCAGAGGCCGATCTTTGAGGCGTTTGTTTTGCTACGAGCTTTCCACGGCCCGCCCTGCCTCCCGCGTCTCCTCCTTCTGCAGCCGGTCCCCCGATTCCCATCTGAGGCGAGAGTGGCTTCGAAAAATTCCCATCGATTTTCGCCTTCCGCCTCTCGCCTCCCGGGCCCCGTTTCGAGCCTCCGCACACAGTGTAATCCAATCTTACGCTTCGTAATCGCTTCTCGATCAAAGGTGCGAAGCTGCTCCACTCATCGCCAACGGCCCGGCAGCGACAATCAAGTGCTGATGACAACAACAACAACAACAACAACAACAAGAACAGCGGCAGCCAAAACAATTGTCACAGCAGTCACAACAAAGCCAGCAGCAACCACAGCGACCACAGGAGAACGACAGCAACATCTCCATCGCGAACGGAGCCGGAGCCGGAGCCGGAGCCAGAGCCCGGGCAGCGATAATTGTAACAAAGCCAGGTTGACAAAAGTCACTTAAGCTCTCGATAAGCTCTCTTGAAAGAGTACCGTAAAAGGGCTCCGACCGCCGCCGGCCCCACGTAATCCAAGTACGTAATTGTCTTACGAGAGCGCGCCCCCACCCCACTGGACTCAGCTCGGCTCGGCTCGGCTCGGTTGTGGGAATGCCTTCAACTAATCCGGGCGAAGGAGGGGTCGGAACGACGACGAAAGTGCCCTCTTGCTGCTGTCGCTGTCCGGTCTTGGTTTCAACCGTGGCCACTCCGCCTTCCGCGGCAGCCTCTGAGGAGTCGTTACTCTGACTTAACGTCGACTGCTCGCTCGATGGTCGACGGTGCATGGGGCGAGGCATTAGGGGCAGTGTCGAGGGTACCGTCGAGCTTGGGCGGAGTTCAGGGGTCGGGAGCAACCCGGCCAATGAGGTCGCCGAGCCCTCCTCCGCCGTTGGTCGTCGCCAAGAATCCCGTCCGAATGCTCGGGATGGCTGATACATGACATGATACAATCGACCTATAATAGAACAGATGATCTGAGCCCGCTGCTGCTCGCGATCGCGGCCAGCCGTCGGCGCCCACGCGAACACTCCGTCGAGGTCCGAGAGAAATACGCCAAAGGCCAAAGTCGGGAACAACAATAAAGATGACGAGAATGGAACACCTTCGGCCGTGGCGGACGCACCGACTGGCGGTAATGGTAATGGCTCTGAGTGTTTTTGGCCATTTATGCTGCGACAACAGCCGGCTGTTAATCTGCGACTTCTGCGACTAAATTTGATTTTGATTGTTTGCCACAGCAACAGCAACAGTAACAACAACAGCAACGATCTCTCCTGCTATTCGCTGCTCACTCGCGCCGGCAGCGGCCCCGGCCCCGGCTGGGACCCAGAGCGCGGGCTGAGGGGTCGCCGACGTCGGCTTCGACCGTGTTTGCATTTCGGGGTCTTGGGAGCTCGGCTGTTGGTGCTGTGGTTGTCGCCGCAGAACAAGTGAAGGCTTTGTTGACAAGCGCGTTTCTAATTCGGGTACCGTCGGCTGCTGTCGTTGTTGTAGGCGGCGTTGTTGTTGCTGTACTCGTTGGTGTTGCTGCTGTAAGCGTCGTAGTGGCGACTGTTGTTGTCGCTGTTCTTGTTGTTGTTGTCGCCACCGCCGTCACACAATAAGGCAAATAAGCATGGGAAAATGTCGAATGTAACCTTTTTCCTCCTCTCCTTCTTCTTCTCCGCTCTGCCTCCCTCCGCCGCTCTCGCGCGCCGTGCGGCTGTACAGGGGAACCCGTTGTTGTTGTTGTTGCTGTGAGTTTTTGTCTTTGCCCGCCCGCCCCGCCACTTGACGTCTCTTTCGTCGGCGCTTCGCCGGCTCGGCGAGCGCAGCCCTCGACTGTCTTCGCAGCCTGGCCGGCCGCTGATCGATCGCGGGCTGCGCTCGCCGTCTTCGTGGTCTCCGCCGTCGTCCTGCGGTCACTGGAGCGTGGGGTCCTCGAGGCCGGGGTTGACGCCGCGGTCGCTGCCGCGGGTCGCCGCCGCCGCCGTCACCGTGGCCCGGCGAAGACAAATGCGCCACGCCTAGTTGGAGACCTGCCAAGGTGTGTAATTACAATCGGCCGACATTTGAATTCTCCGCTTCCTTCCGTCCGCCGTCCGGCGTCCTCTGCCAGGCCGCGCACCCTCCGCCTCCCCTGTCGGCCGTCCCGGTGAGAGAAACAAACATCGCTATAACATCAGATAAGCGGCTTCCAGGGGCGGCCACTTGTGCGGCGCGGCCAACAACAGGTTGTCTTCCTGCGCTCTTCCCCGCCCTCCTCCTCGCCGGCCTTCTCCCCTCGGCGCGTTCGAGCCGTCTCTACGGCGGTCGGCCGTCGTTGGCGGCATCGCGGCGACGTCGCGGGCTCAGTCGTCGTCACCCACGCGTGACGCCGGCCGGACCGCGGCACCCGGCCCGGAGTGGCGAGCCGAGCGTGGGGTGGGCTCGACCTGGACGCTGCCGCACAGTGGGGCGAGCAGCCTTCGGAGGGCCGTCCGACAGCTGGCCGGCGACTGGGGGACGCCGGAGCTCGCAGACGTTCCTGCCGAGTTCCTGCCGGGCAAACAGACGCGCTTATCGGCTGGGAACTTCCCGGCGGAAGTTGACACAGCTCGCGGGCTCTTCCGGGCGACGGCGGTCTTCGTGGAGCCCTGGAGTCTTCCCGGTGGGAAGGTTGTCTCCGCTCGCCGGCTCGCCTGCTTCCCGCGGCCTTTTCACCTGTCCCACGTCCGGCTCGGGTTTCCCACTCGCAGGCTTTGGTGTGCCTTTGGTATTCGTTAGGTGGGCCTTTGGGGTTGTTGAGAGTTCTCAACAGCATGTTTGGGGTGTTTGGCCACTGTACATCTTTCCTCTTATTTTCTGTGCATTTTCCTCCAACTGCAACTTTAGGAACAGTAAGAAAGTGATCATTAATTATTCGCTCATACACACGGCGGTGCAATATTTCCTTAGTAGGAACTTAATCCACTTCCTCCATGATACTTCGTTGCTCCAGTGTATGATTAAGTGTGCAGTTTATATTATTTCGGAAGTACACGATCGTGTTTGTGTTCTTACTCGGAAACTCTTTTCGCTGGAGTTCTTGAGGGCGACTTGGTCCCTGGTCCTCTGACATGGCATCGTTATTCATTTAAGGTCCGCTGGAGGCCATCGAGAGCTGCAACATTGAAAATAAATGTAGATTTATTTGTGACAACAAGTCGACCTGCCCGAATGCCGTTTGTGTCCTTCCGCCCCTTTCGCCCTCAACCCGCCTGGGCCCGTCTTCTCCCATTGCTGAACATTGGCGCCATTTTCACTGCTTTCACCGGCAGTTCCGACGCTCTCATTTCGCCGCGAGAACCTCGGCCGCTCCCCTGTCCCTCGCAACGCCCGCTCGCCCCCCGGTTCCTTCGCCGGCCGATTCCCGTCGCTCGTCGCTCGTCGCTCGCCCGGCTTCAACGGCGAATTCGGCGCCGAGGAACCCCAGAAGCAACGAAGTCAACCACAAAACAACGCCACCGAGCCAGCACCAACAACAACAGCAGCAACTGAGAGAACAACAACAGCGGCAGCAACAAGAGGGCGAATGAACGAACGAACCCCGCGCGAAGGAGGCGAAAAAAGTGCCCAATAATCGTAGATAATTAAAATTAAATTAGTGTGGATTGGTGTTGTTGTTGCCGGCGTTGTTGTTGTGGCCATCGCTGTCATTGTTGTTGGCGTCGGCGTTGGCGTTGGCGTTGGCGTTCGCAGTGTCAACAGCGTCAGTTGCGCCGCTTCCTTCCGCAGGGCTGCGACATTTCGGCTGCTGACCGCTGACCGCTGACCAGGGGAGACATTTGTTGCTGTTTATTTTACTTTGGCTTCCTCCTCGTCCCTCAAGTGCAGGGCTGTGTCGTGCTGGTGTGCGCGCGTGTGTGGCTGTGTGTGTGGGTCGATGCGCATGCGCGAGCGTTTGAAAAATTGTTGACGATGCGATGACGTTGCGCTTGGCAGCTGTTGTCAGCAAGTGTCGTCCCCCGACCCCGACTCCGACTGCGACTAATGATTGTTTTGTAATTCCCGCCGTTGTGGCTCAGCTCTCTTTCCGTTTTCTCGAATTCGGGGGTTCTCCGGAAAATTCCAGGTTTCCGTATTTTTCTCTCTTGTTCGAGGAACCCTCATTTTGAGGGCATTGCAATTCTGAAGTTCACCTCCTTCATGACCATTCGGTGTTGCTCAACACACGTCGCTGCCGCCGTCGCAGTCGCCGCGTGCGCAGCAACATTGTTGCGGCAACATTCGCATGACTGCACAAAATTATTGCAAATCGCTTTTTCATATATTTTATTATTTCGCTTAATGATCGTCGCGCTCTCAGCGGCCTCGTTGTTGTTGCCGCTCTCGCTGTCGTCCCCACGATGCCGTGTCGCGCCGTGTTGTTGTTGCTGCCGATTCACTCACTCACACTCGTTCGCCGCTCGCACTCTCGCCCGACCGATGAAGATGTAACCGACCGACGCCGTCGCCGCATTCGCGCCACCGGCTCGAAGCGAACTATAAACACAACACGCTCGAAGTTGCGGCCGCGCTCGCCGCTCGCTCTCGCACTCGCCGCGACCGCTTACGCACACACGTGCGAGCGAGCGGCAGGACCTCGGCTGCCGTGGCCGCAGCCGCCGCGGTCTGCGGAGGAGGCCGAGGCCAGGATTCGCTCTCGGCTCGGCTCGGCATCGTCGGCCCTCGCTCGGTCGGCGGTGGTCGTGAAAGCTCTCGCGGGTCGACAGGTTGCGACCGATCGCCGGGCGTCCGGACGGACGGCCGAACATGTTGGCGCTGCAGCAGCGGCGCTGAGCGGAGGCTCGAGTTCGATGGCGGCGAGGTTGGGTTCGACTCGGCTGGTTGGGTTCGACTCGGATGCGGTTCGGTTGGGCGCGAGAGGTTCCGGCGAATACACAGGCACACGAGACGGTGCGGCGGTGACGTAAAAGCAACAACAACAACGTCGGTGGCGGCACGACGGCAGCGGCAGCGGCTGCGGCAACAAAAACAAAGACGGAACGAAAAATGCGGCCGCAGCCGAACGAAATTGAAAATACGAACGACGACCGCTCGCTTAGTTCACAACCGTCAACCGTGGAGTTCGCATGTCGTTTCGGATCTCGCTTCGCACGGATACGTGAAGGTGGTGCAGCAGCAGCGCCAACGAACAGATAAAAGACACAGTTGCACCAGTAGATAAATCCCGAGAGAACTACAACAACAACGCCAATCGAGATAAACAAGAACTGATCCGATCCCTAATCACCGCAATACTCGGAGAATTTAATTCGACTCAACTCGTGTGAAGTGGGAAACAGAAGAAAAGTCTTCGAAATCCGCGGAAATTAAGAAATTGCCCTACAGAATTAGGAAAATAATTAACGGACATTGTTTGTCCAGAGCAAGGAACTGAGTGCTGTGGAAGATTGCGGAAACCCGTCGGCGTTTTTCCCAGTGCAGGAGACTCCCGCGAGCCCACTCGAGGCCGGAATCCCGTGAATTTCGCTCATACGCGGTCTCGCCGTCGTCGTCGCCGTAGACGCAGCCGCCGCCGCCGTCGTCGTTTTCGGCGGTTTCCCGTCGGCTCTTCCTCGTCATTCGCGCGATTCGCTCGTCGCCGTGATCGGCACCGGCCGTCCGACCGGAAGCCGAGGCAGACCCGAGTCTCGTCGAGACCCCGAGCCCACGACCCAGTCCAGGAGCTGCGACTTTGGAATTTGGCCAGTCTCGAGCCGAATCGATTGACGGAGGGTCGCAACCCCGCGCAGGGCCGCCTCAAGGACCTCGGCCAGCGCCAACCCCACCGACAGCGCCGTCGAACGGACTCGGGCGAAATTTATAATTACGCGGGCTAAATTTAGAAAACGTGTGTGTCTGGCAGCCACACAGCCACAGACTCGCCGTCTTCGCCCGCCGCCCGCCGCCCGTCGCCGTGAATCAGCGCCAGCAGCGGCCGCCGCTCTCCGTGGACGGTCTCGTGGCAGCCGAGCGTCGAGCGCCGCCCGACGCCCGCCGCCCCTCGCCCGGCAGCAGCAACAGGCACCGGCCCGACGCGGAAAATTCTCAAGAACAACGAGCGAAGCAGCTGCGAGGGGACGCAGCGGCCGAGCGCATCTCGTGCGGCCGTCGCCCGTCGGGAAAGCTGCATTTTCCTTTCGTTCGCGTCCCGCAGCCGCGTCGCCGCCGACGCTGACGTCCGAGAGCCTGTAACTCGTAAACTCTGAACCGATCCATCCGAGCCGAGCCGAGCCGAACCGAGCCAGCCGAGACGAGACGAGAACTCGCCGCGTCGCGTCGCGTCGTCTCGTCCGCGTCGATCGCGCCGTCCCGCTCGCTCCCGGCGAGGGCGACCGCGGTCGCTTGTGAAAATCGTATCTCGCGTCCGTCGGGGGAGCAGCAGCGAAGCAAAATCGTATCTGCGGCCAACTACAACGAGCTGAGCAGAGGCCGACGCAGAGGCCGAGGCAGAGCAGCGGCACTCGAATCACTCGAGAGTGACGAAATCATTAAAGACACAGAGCCCGGCAGCAGTGGAACAAAACAGAAAGCGACTGGAGAACTACGGAAACAAGAACAAGAACAACACGGAGCATCGCCGCAAGCACAGGCAGCGAAGAGCCGCCGGAGCCGAGCCAGGGCGGCGCAGACAAACCCAAGCGGAGCGCCTGGTGGAAAATGCACACACGGCTGCCCGCCAACAACAACAGCAACAACACCAACGCCACCACCACCAACGCCATTGTCGTCATCAGCAGCCGCTGAGAACTGCGAACTGAGCGAAACCCGCCGACTCGTTCTCGGGCGAGCGCCGGACGGAGGCCGGACCGGGCGATTTTCCGCCGACGCCGCCGCCGCCGCCGCGTATACGTAACGCGTCATCGTCACCGCCGTCGTCATCGGCAGACGCACGTCCCCCGTCAGCGCCCCGCCGAGTGCCCTCGTCGTCGTCGCTCGAAAATCGGGGCTTCCGACCCGACGCCGCCCAGGGCGGAGGGCGACGAGCGAATCGACGTCCGCAGGCTCCGGCCACAGACGGTCGGACGGACGGACGGACGGACGCAGCCACCCTAGAGGGGAGCGCGCGACAGAGAGAGGAGAGAGCGAGGAGTTCGTGGACTGCTGCGTGTCATCGGCGCGCGCCGGAGCGACAGCGACAGCGAGAGCGAGAGCGAGCGATCGAGTCGCGTCGCGCGGATTTACACACGAAGACGAAGACGAATCCGAATCCGAAACCGAGGAGCGCCGAAGACGACTGCGGCCGAGAGGCGAACGTGCACGAAAATAGAACAGCGAGAGCGCCGAGCGCGAGAGGGCGCACACACGCACACGCACACGCACACAGCCGCAGGCGACTCCCCACGCGAGCCGGAGGAGGAAATCGCAGCGAAGCCGCCGAGCAGTCGGAAAAGTGGAGGAAAAGCGATCGGCGGCGACAGCGAGCGACCGCGAGAGAGGGAGAGCGCGAAGAAGTTGTGGAATAGGACCAGTGAGTTCGACAGGAGCGTCTGGCGGATCGGCGAAGTGCACCCGAGAGCGCGAGCGCGAGCGCGAGTCGACCGGACCGTCGTGAACCCCAGGACTGTGCGGAGCCTGCCGATCGCGGATCGCGGATCGTCCGGAGTCGTCGTCGGAAGCGGCCGACGCACCGTGCGCCGCGCGCCGCGCGCGTCGCAGTCGAGTGTCCGGGATCGCCAGTGATTGGGCCGCGCCCCCGCGACGCAGCGTCTCGAATTCTGATTCATTTCGCGCGACGCCGCACAACAACAACAACAACAAACAACGCAGTCGAGAAGAAAAGTGTGCGAAAAGTGTGACGACGGCCCAAGTCTCGGCAATAGAGAGCGCTCTAGTTGGGCGACAGTTTGTGAATTTTATTAATTTGCGGCCGCGGTGTCTTCGGAACGAAAACCAGGCGGAATAAAGTGAAAATAAACAGGCATCCGTTCGCTCGGCGCGAAAGCAGAGAAAATGACTCATTCGAAATTCGCTGCCCCGACACGCAAAAAATCCTCCGCAGCCGCCGCCGCAGCCCCAGCAGCCCCAGCACCGCCAGCACCGTCGTCAGCAACACCCCCGTCAGCCGCAGCCGCCGCCGCCGCAGGAGCGCGCGCAGCCCCAGAGACAGCCGCCGAAGTGTTAGATTTTACGCTAGATTTGAGTGCGTCCGAGTGTGGAAAATAAATTCTGAAATAATTCGCAACAGTAAACGAGTGAAGTCAGTGAGAATCCGCGTTCGAGGAACCGCGACCCGAGTCGCAGAGAATTCAGAATTCAGTGCGTGAAACGAGAAAAGTTCGACAAGAGCGAGGTTCGCTAAGAGAGGAGTTCGCGCGACAGGTGGAGCCGAACAGAGACTTCGATCGCCGCGGGCGTGACAATGAAGGTCGCTCGTCGACCCATCGATCACCGGCCTCTCGAGCATCAGAACCCCCAGCGCGCCCTCGGCAGCAGCAGCAGCAGCAGCAGCAGCAGCCAGAAATCCTCCAGCGTCGACCCCCAGGACCCGCGACAGGGCTGCGGCAGCGCCTCGTGAGCACCTGCGCCCCGGCCCCAGCGAGCGGCCCGCGACAGCACCTGCGACAGCGACAGCGACAGCGACAGCGCCGGAAGTCGGCGCTTTTTCGGCTGTCGGTCGTCGGTCGTCGGCACGCGAGCGTTTTGTCGTTAGGGTTTGTGCCAAACTCTAGGGACGCCATGTATGCGCGAGTACTGCGCAAATGGAGTCCGAACACGAATCTCATGTCTTTCCTGTGGCCGGCCGCGGTCGTCCTCTTGCTACTGGTCGCCTGCGCCCCGCCCACGACGTCGACCCCCACACCAGCCTCCGCACCCGCCTCGGCCCCGTCTGCGTCAGCGCCAGCGCCAGCGCCACCGAGGCCAGCGACGACGACGAGCTCAGACTCCGCGCGAGCAACGGCAGGGGCCTCGGCCACGCGACAGGCCCCGGCGCCTCCTCCCGCGACGGCGGCCGCCCCGGCGCCCTCCACCCGGCCCCTGCCGCTCCCGCGCACCCGGTGGCGCGGCCTGGCCGGGGCAGCGGCGGCGGCGGGGCCGGTGCCCGGGCCTCCAGCCAGTGCTGGCGGCGGCGAAGAAAGCTTTTTCATCCCTGTCGCCGTCGGCGTCGGCCCGGCAGGTAGGGCAGGGCCCGGTGGCCCCAGCAGTAGTCGTAGCAGTAGTAGCAGCAGTAGGACCCGTAGCAGTAGCAGCAGTAGACTTATTAGCAGTAGTTGGCGGCGCGGCCCCGCCCCGGCCGACCGCCTGGCCTTCGCCTACTACCGGGCGCCCGCCGAGGAGGCGGCGGACGGAGACGATGGGGAGGAGCCGGAGGCGGAGGAGCTCGGCGCCGAGGAGCCCGAGCAGGAGGAGGAGGAGGAGGAGGAGGACGAGGAGTCCGAAGAGTCTGAGGAGCAGGTGGCGGACAGCCCAGTAGCAGCGGCCGCGCTCAGCCCCATTCGCGGCGCCGACAACGCGCGAATTATTCGTAACGATATCGATAACGATGACGACAGCAGTAACCCTAAGCCAGTTCCAAATGTTCCAAATAGTCAAATACTTAACTTACACACACCAGTCGACACCACCGACCGCCAGAGGCAGCAGCAGCGGCGGGGCCTGGGGGCGGCCGCCGCCAGCGTCCGCGGCCCGAAGGCGCGGCGGCACGTCCAGGAGTCGCGCCAGGAGTCGCCACGAGCCGCCGCCGCCGCCGCGGCGTCCTTCCACAGTCCGGTGCGGGAAACTGCGGCTGTGGGCGCCGGCGGCAACGCGACGCTGGCGCCCCTCCGCTTCGTCATCGAGTCCTTCGAGGTCCCGGCGACGCTGCCCCTCGCCGCGTTCACCGAGCAGCAGCGGCGCATGTTGCTGCAGCAGCAGCAGCTGCGGCGACTGCGCCTGCTACAGCAGCAGGCGGCGCGCAGCCGGCGCGACTCGCGGGCCTTCGGCGCCAGCGGCCCGCAGCTCTTCTACGGCGCCCAGCAGCAGCAGCAGCAGCCGTACCAGCGCCTGCAGCAGCCCCAGCCGCACGCGCCGACCTACGGCAGCGGCGTCCAGAAGCCGCACCACCACCACCAGCACCAGCACCAGCACCAGCGCAGTCAGCACCAGCAGCATCAGCAGCAGCACCAGCAGCGCAGGCGGCGGCGCTACTGCTCGGCGCGCGACCCCGCCCAGCTGGCCTTCGAGGCGCCCACCGTGTTCGAGGGCAAGATCGTCTCGATGACGCCCGACCGGCGCGCGAACTTCTCGGCCACGGTCGAGGTGAAGGAGGTCTTCAAGCAGCAGATCGGCTTCCGGCTGCAGAAGTACCTACGGCTCCAGTTCGCCTACCGCAACTCGAGCGGCGAGTGCGACATCTACCGGGAGCAGCTGCGGCCGCGCGGGCTCGTGCGCGGCGACGAGCTCGAGCAGGGCCGCGTCTACCTGCTGTTCGTCCAGCAGATCGACTTGGGCAACTTCACGATCCTCGGCCAGCCGATCCGGAAGACGCGGCGCGTCGTCGAGGCGGTCAAAAACGCAGTGAGCGAAAACTATGGTGAGTTGAAAGCTTCCGTTCTTGTATCGCACCGTATCGTATCGTAGGATTCCCTGTCGTTGCCCCACTGTGGGCTGCAAGTCGAGGTTTGTGAGTTGGCTCCAGCCCTCGCAGCCGCCGTCCTCTAATTGCTCCAATCCAAGTGTCCGCCGACTGCATTTCCATATTATTTGCCAATCGGTCGCTCGAGCGATTCCGATCCGACTCTCGGCCGCGATCGCGATAGCCCGACATGGGCCGAGCGGTGCCGCCGCCGACGTCCGGCCGGCGCCAATTAAATCGAAACTCAAAGGCGCCGGCGGCCATTTGTCGCCATTTGTGCTGCGCTCGGCCGGCGGTGACAGATCGGCAGGGGCCGCCCGCACCGCCCGCACCGCCCACATCGCCGGCGGCGCTCGCCAGGTTCGGCTTCAGCGAAGACCGCGATCGGGGCTGATCGCCGGAACCCGGAATCGGGCGGCTTCCCGATGGCTCCGTTCGGGTGGCCGGGGCGTGGCGCGACCACCAGTCAGGGCATCAGCTGATCGCCGGCGTCCAGGCGACGCGGGCAGCGAGGGCGGTGGACCAGGGGAGGAAGTCCCTAATGAGCAGGGCATTAAAACTGCTGCGGAGCAGGCTCGGGGCGGGCCCTGGACTGGAACGAGCGGCGGCAGCGACTCGCAAGCCTAACTCCGACATGGCCGTTGCTGCCGCCGTCGTCGTCGCCGTCGCCGCAGCCGTCGCTGCCTGCAATAATTACGTTTATTGCGGCCGCCACGGCGACTGCAGCCGACGCCAGCCGGCGGTCGACAGCGGTGGCCGCCGCCGGCAAAGGTCATCGCGACGGGCCGCAGACGTTGCATTGAAATGCAGGGAAATTAAAAATGCAACAATCGCGGCAACAACAACGACAATCAGTGCCGGGCACATCAACAACAACCACGACTCCGACAACAACAACGGCGGCAGCACGGCATGAGAGAAAGAGGAAACGACAAAAACAGCAGTCGGTACCTCGACCCAGCGCGGAGCAACGGCAACGGCAACAGCCGTCGGTGGCAGCCGCAGCGGCAATAAAACACGGCGAAGAAGAAGAGCACGAAATTATTGCGAATATGATTAAAAGAGATCAAATCCACGTCGCCCCACGCCGCCTGCCGCCTGCCGCCTGTGCTGGGGGTTCTGCGTGTTGCTGTGTGTGTGTGTGTGCATAGGTGTGCGCCTGTGTGGGTGTGTGGAATAAATTATTTCGGTCTGGTGGCTGTTAGCGGAGCGTGAAGTTGGCAAAAACCAAGGCAAAAAACACTCGCGTCGGAAGAGAGCCGAGGAGCCCTGAAAAACCACCGAGGACGGCGGAAGGGGCGATCGCTCGATCGTTGCAGTGCACGGCCCGTGTTCGCCACGACCATCTGTCCATCAGCCGATCTCCCTCTCCGTCCAGCCGTCCGTCCGCCCGTCGCTCCTTCCGCTCGGCCGTTTGTTTGTCACCTCGAGCTCCTCCGCCGATCCTTATCGCGCGTTATTTCGCCGCTGCTCAGCCGAACATGCCTTTTTCGACCCCCCGCCCCAGGGACAGTTGAGTGAATTTCAACTGAGGCCAGACAACCGGCCGAGGTAGAATCAGTTAAATGCATGAACTCAGTACGTGTGGAGCCCCATTAGATGTGGGAATTCCATTTGGTACAGAAGCGGCGTTAGCTCGCAGCAATGCCATGACGGCGATCGCTCTCGCCCGAGACGTTCCCATCGGAGCGACTCCTCCGGCGCCTTCGATTAATGGTTACGGACAATTCAAGATTAAGTTCGCACACCTACGTTCGACCCGGTGTCACTGGTCGCTGGTCAATTAGGGGCGGTGAGAGCGCGCACAAAGGCGGCCTCTCAGCGCGCCGCGCCAAGTGGGTCCACAGGGTCGGGCGGACGCAGGGAAACCACTGAGCAATAAGTGGATCACTGACAGAACAGCGTGTGTGTCGGCGGGGCCCGAGCCGCGCTTCACACACAGCCACGGCTTGTTAGAACCTCGGGGGGCGTTCGAGAAACCGCAGCCAGCAACGGCAACGGCAGCGGCGCGGACGGCGGCGGCGACAACAACATCAGCAGCCACGGCAACAACAATGGAGCATAATGAATTTTCAGATAATGTGAAAAATACTCTGCTGGCGACCTTGACTGTAAGTTTTCATTTACAGCAGGGCGGCAGCAACACCGGCCAGCGACAACAACACGATATCGGCATCGACAATATAAATCATACCGAATTGCGACTCGCCGGCGACACGGGCAACGGACAGACGGACCGACGGACGGTCGACGGACGGACGGCTCACCTCAAATCGCACATCGCTGATGCTCGGAGATATTCTTTATATCGGTCGTATCTGAAGTTATGTGTTACACAATGTCGCAGCCAGCCTCAGCAATATTGTCGGCAACATCGCAGCAGCAACGACGGAACAGTGACAACACTATGGGACCACTCGATCACCGGGCGACGACTGGTCGTCGTGATGTCGGCGACAACAACGCGGTGTTGTGTTGTTGCCGTTCCGGTTGTCGGGGTTGTTGGGCAAAATCGAGCCATGGGCGGACGCCCGGACGACGGACGACGAACGACCGGCGGAACATGTGGAAAAGTCGGACCGGAAAATTGCTTAAATGTGTTCGGCAGATTTCGACCGGACGTCAGCGACTCGCTCGATCGGCTCCGGGAGAAGTCATTAGAAACGAGGTCTCGCCGCCGCCCCACTGCTCGCATCAATCGGCTCCTTGACCACGGCCGGCCGTCAGTGGAGTCCCTGTCGCCCCTCCTCGGGCTCTGGACCCCTCTCTCTCTCACCCTCTCAGCCTTTTCCCCCCACCTCTCTCCGTTTTCCCATTTCACTAATTGGAGAACTCTGTGAAGTTCTCTGTGGTCTTCGTGTTTCTCTGCTCCGCCCGTGGCTCTCGACTCTCGACTCTCCCAGCAGCGCCTGCTCCCTCCCCTCGCTGGCGACTCTCCCTCTACCTCCCCTCGCCCTCGCCCCTCGCCGTGCTCGTCATCGTCTCATATTTTAATTACAAAACCTGCGCTTATTTAGGTCAACGCGCATCCACCTACGACGGGCGGGCGGCGGCTGCCGGCACGTAACACGTTCATCATTTTCATCAGCACCAGCACAAGCGATGACAACAACAACGGCAACGGCAACGGCAACGGCAACAACAACTACAACAACAACAACACCATCCAACATGCAGCATCGCACTCAAAATAGAACCGATCTGGCGGGGAGAAATCATTAAAGAAGATCGCGGAACGGAAACTTTTCCGACGGACCGGGCGCCCGAGCGCGCGACCGACGGGCGGACGGGCGGACGCACGGACAGATAGAGAGATGGCTAGATGGATGGCTGGCTGCGCGGCTGGCGGAGAGAACGAATATAATTAGCAGACGGGGAGCCCCGTGGGAGTTCCGAGGGTCGGAGGCAGCGACCGACCGGCCGACACGCACCTTCACACGTTCCCCCCTCGCGGCGGCGCGGTCCGGCCCGGTCGGGTCGGCTCGCCGTGACCCGGCCACCCCCGGCTCCGGCTCCGGCTCCGGCGGCCACGCTTGGTTCCGACGACTTCTCCTTGGGCTAATTATTTTAATAAGTGTCAAAGGGTAATTTTATTGCCGCGCTGGCCCCCGTCCGTCCGTCCGTCGTCCATGTCGCCTCCGCCGGCGCGACTTTCGGCGGCCCGGCGACGTCGCACTACGGTCTCTTTTATCGTTGCTCTGGCGTCGCAGAGATTGCTGCCGCTTCTGCTGCTGGGCTGGCGTTTTAATGGCGTCTCTTGTTTTAATTTTTTATTTTACGAGGTAATAATATTTTTGTGTGCGACATTTATAAACACGTTATAGGGTGTGAAAGAACATCACTCTTCTGGAACGAACCTTCGTCTCCTCGCGGCCGCCCGCTCGTCTGTCGTCCGCCGTCCGCCGTCTGTCGACCGGAGCGACGAGGCTGCCCAATAGACGGCTCCTGGTCGCCACGGGACCGATAAAGTGTTGGGCGGTTCGGCCTGCGAATTTCTGGTTTTGACTTTGATGTGATTCAATACTCCCGGTTCACCTTCGGCATTTGGCGCTTCTCCGAATGAGCTTCGACGACTCCACCTCGGACTCCGGGGGAGGCGGGTGAGGCGATTGGCCTGGAGCCTCCTGGCTCTCGCTCGGCTGCTGCTGCCAGTCAGAGGCCAGAAGCCACTTGTTCTCGCCTCCGACGCCATCACGTCATGCCCGCGACCCTGCGTCGGCCAGCGGGTCCACGTCGGGGCAGGGAGGGCGGCAGGGCCGGCAGTGCGGTCCACCAACAACTCAGCACAGCTCATTGCATCATTCAATCAAATCGGAGCTTTCAGCCGGGTCGTCCGTCGGCGTCGTCGATCGATTGACATCTCGGGGACCATTAATAATGCAATCAAATTGCTTAGACATATTACCCCAACAACAACAACAGCAACAGCAACAGCAGCAACAACAACCCGCAGTATACCATCATCGGCAACCTTTTACCACGCTCGTGCCCTCTCGCTCTCCGCTCCTGCGAAGGCAGCCACGAGCGTCGACGCTGCGAGTGTCGCGAGCGAGCGATGATTTCATAGACGGGCGAGCGTTGAAAAGTGTATCTGGGCTTGCGAAATGCAAACACACACACGCGCACACACACGCACACACTCCCACCCACCCGCACGGCAACACGGACGGCGTCTGGCGGGCGCGAGGTGGAGCGAATGTGTTCGAGTGTTTTACGTGCTCGTTTTTGCAAATTGAAAATGTAAGAAAATTAATTATTATATCACAGACGCAGGCAGGCCGGACGGCGGACTGACATCCAGCCGCCGGAGACAGCCGGCGGACAGATAGATCGCGGGACAGACGGCGTCCAGACCGGCGGCTCGTGGATGGAGGGCAGCCGGCTTCCGAGCGAGTCAATCACCCGATTTCATCTGCGAACTCATTTGCCCGGCCGCCGTCCGTCCACCCATCACGCTGGCTGTCCGTGCGCCCGTCCGTCGTTCTGTCGCTCCATCAGGCTGTCCGACCCCCGACCCCCGACCCCCGGACTCGCGCCGTTCTGCGCTTTCGTCGGCGCGCGAAGTGAAACATTTCGCTCCATGCAAAAAGTAGTAAACAAACGTTTTCATTGATTTATTTGATGGTCTCGTTCTCGCCGTTCTCGCCGTCCTCGCCGTTGTTGTTGTCGTTGTTATTGTTGTTGTTGTTTTTGCCGCCGCGTTTTACTTTGCTATCGACGCTGATGCTGCCGGCTCTTCCGCTCTTGCCGCCCCTGCGCTGGCATGAAGTGAAGCCACTCGGCACCTTCTCGTCGCCGGCTCGACCTCGCCCGGCCCCTGCGCCTGGGCCCTCGGCCCGGGCGGCGCCCTCCAGGATTCCCTGAAGCAGGGCGTCCCCCGCTGCCCCGACCCAGGCCGCGCGGTCCCCGGCCTGCCTGGAGCTCTGCGACTTCCACGCTTTCTACTCTCGGCGCAACGGTACCGAAATCTCTCCGCCTCCGCTCCCTCTCCCTCTCCCTCTCCTGCTCTCGCCGGGTCTCTTCGACGAATCCATCAAACGTTTTCTCCCACAACTTGCTACAAAAATATTTGTTCACTTCACCGAAAGGGGCCCGAAGAAGTCGGGCAGCAACAACCGTGGCCACGACGTTCCAAAAATCCCAAAAACAAAGCCGTGGAAGCACAGCTAATCGCGTATCTCCGAGCGAAAGAGTTCGACAGCGGGCCGGGACGCGGGAGGGGGAGCGGGAGCGAGAGCGAGAGCGAAGAAGGTCAAAATAAACGATATGTAACCAAAGTGTTTAAACGGTGTTAATGCTCTGATTATCGCGTCTTCGGCCGTCCCTCTCGGCCGCACCGACCACACAGCGGCCGTCCATCCATCTGTCCGGCCGTCCCTCCGGCCGTCCGTCCGTTCATCTATCGATTGCCGGCCGCTGGCGGTCGGCCGCGCGCTCAATTCAAGTGGCGCCTCCGCTTTATGGCCAATTATTCGAGCGCTTACACTCGGGCAGCCCGAGTCGGGCCCGTCTGCCTGTGAGCGTCGGTTCCCACTGCCGTGGAGCGGTCCAGCCATCTGTCTACCCGTATCGTCTCCACATCATCGCTTAGCTTGACTCTGAATCGGGGTTTTCATTCCCCCTCTGGCCCGTCCGCGGCGTGTTTCGGGCTCCCCAGTTGAGCAGTTGTTACCACCGTTGTTACCGCCGTGGTTGTTGCTGTTGCTGCTGTCGCGTCATTACTCATCCATCGGCCGGCGACGTGCTTTTCCGTGCTTCCCACACCGATCAGTCGCGCCTCGGGACCTTCGCCCGCACCGAGGGTCGCGCGCTTCAGGCGGCCGCCGGCTGCGTATTCGCCACATTCGGCGCTCGTGGCGTCCCCGAACGCCATCCATCGCCGATCCTCGCCCGCTCGCATCTGCCCTCCGTCGATCTGCTCCCATTCACCCAAACCCACTCTCTCGATCGGATGGAGTTCCTCGATGGAGGCCTCTATATGTGTGCATATCTGTTCCTCTGTGTCCGTGTCCCCATCTCTTTTCCCTGCTTGTTTCGCTCTCTTCCTCTCCCTCCCGTCCTCCCTCGCCTTCATTCCGCTATTGCGTCCAGTAACTCCTGACCTTTGGCACCCCGAGCGCTTCGAATTCCGCGCGATTCCCGGGAAAACTGCGCACTTTCTTCGTCCGCGAGGTTCCTTCTCGACCCCCCCCCCCCCACACACCCTCTCTCCCTGTCCCCATCGTCGCTCGATCGCTGTCTCATTGCTCCTCGATCGCGCCAACTGCCCACTGCAGGTCTTCGGCCTCTTCTCGCCGGCCGATCCGGTCCTCGTCGCGCATTCCCTCTTAATTGCGCATTAATTGCATCAAACATTAATAAACGCCCAGCCCAGCCCAGCCGGTCGTCCCCCGGTGACGCTGGCCCGGGGCCACTGGGAGTCGGCGTGGCTTCGTTGTTGCAGTCCATGCAGATCCTGCTGCTGCCGCCACTCTCGTTGCTACGCCGCCCCACTCGCAGCCCTCGGGTTTCGTCTTCGAAATATCTCGAATTCGTTCTGGCCTGAATGTTTTTGTTTCGTCACCTCGAGGAGGGAGCGGGCTGAACCAGCCGGGGGCGGCGTCCTACCTGTGGTCGCGCCTAATCGTGGGAAATTTCGCGCTCGCCTCCCACGACCTCGCTGTCTCCCTCCCTCGCCCTGTCCTGCGCTCGTCTAATCCCGCTGATCCCCGGCCATTGCTCGCCACATGTTCACTCGTCCTTCCGCCAGGTACGAGGGCGTGTGCGGAAGGGCTGCGGGCGCGGCGGCGGCCGGCAGCGGAAATCCCACGGTGCCGGTGCCGCGACTTTTATGGTCGTCCTGTCGGCGGTTTACGACCGCGCCGAGTGACTTCGGTCGGCGTGACGACGGAAATTCCACGGCGCAGTGCGACGGGATTCCCGCCAACCGGTCGCAACACGTGTGCGCGGCGGCAGGACCGTGGTGCAGGCGGCAGAGAGGGTGCACGACCCTGGCGGCGGTTGCGCGGGGTGGGAGTCGGCGGCGAGCTGGCGGAGCAACGCGTTGTGGCAACGCCTGGTGAGTCCGAGACCGGCGTCACTGGCGATCTGTGTCAGCCGCCTGGCGAATTCCGCCGTCGACCGCCCGCCTCTACGAATGCCGTCGAAAGGCACAGCTCGGCGGTGGCCACTGCGATCGCTAATCACGGGGCGAGGTGGCGACAGACCTCGGCCAGAAACAAACCCCATTTGAATACCTCGCAATTGGCGCGACTCGCGTTGGGGTTTCGTCTTTCGCTTTGCTCTTGCCTTTGCTGCGACATCGAGGCTGGCAGTTGCCGCGAAACAACAGCAACAACACCTCGTCGGAGCCACAGCGACTGCCGAGAGCCTCCCGCGAATGCCGCGCATGCGCCCCTCGAAGTCAGCTCGACGCGCCGCGCGGGCTCCCCGCGCGCACTCGGGTCCGCCGGCGCCCCGGACGGCTGCCGTCAAGAGCATGGGAACCACACCAGCACACGCAGGCTGACCGCACACAGAGCCACTGACGGACAGACCGCCAGACGGACGACGGAGGCCGGTGGCGCGCACTCGACGGCCGCGCGCCAGACGCACCCGGGTCCAGCGGCCGGTCGCGTGCAGACGCCGGGCTCTTCTCGTGCTCCCCTTCGTCCGTCCCCCCCATCAAGCATCCGCCTCGTCCTCGGCCGGCTCGTGGGCCGCGGCCATGTTGCTGCAACATGTTCGCCCTCCTTCTCTTCTCTCCCCGTCCTCTCTCTCGCTCCGTCTGCCTCGCCCAGCGCACGGCGTTCGTTGTCGCCGGGCTGCTGTTGTTGTTGTGTCTGTCGCTGTTGCTGGGCATCGCGCGAGTGTTGCCGCCGATTTGGGTGGCCGGCGAGCAACATTTTTATGTTAATTTTATGCGCATTCCTGCAACTCTGAAGCTCTGGGTCCCCGTCGGCCCTCGCGCGCTCCGGTTGTCGCCGGCGATCGTTTCAAAAATTTATTTATTTTAATTTTATAAATCAGCGCTCAGGAATTTTAAATACGCGTTTCGATCGCTCGCTCCCTGGCTGCGCGTCCTCGCACGGCCCCCTGCCACTCTTGCAGACGCAGGCCGAGCAGCGGCAGGAGCCGCGGGAGCGACGACAACAGCAGGAGCCGCCGCGTAATTCCAGCCCGGGGCCAGCGGCAGGCTCCAAATTGCTTCGAACCGGGAGCAGCCCCGTGATTGGCTCGTCCGTCCGGTCGACTGCCGTCTGTCGGTCGGTGCATCGATCGCTCGACCTGTCGGTGTCCGTTTGAAGGCTCGTCGCAGGCAAATTGAATGATTTGCGCCCGGCGCGATGTTCTCGGCCAGGCCGCAGCCGCAGCCGCGTCCCGGCAGCGACAGCGACAGCTTCCGACACCTGCAACGCCGCAACAGCCGGCCAACAGGTGGAGCTCTCTTCGTCCGACGGGGGACGGCGGGAGTTGATCGGCGATTTCGGCCGCGGGCTGCGCCGATGCGCTCGCATGACGGCGGCACAAGTATGTAATAATCGGGCGGTTGCCGGCCCCACCGGGAGGGGCCGGCGGGGCCCGAGGAATGCGCGGAATCCGCTCCAGCTCGGCGCGGCCCACATGCTGGGCCAGGGGCAACAATTGGCGGCGCGACGAGAGCGAGGCCGGGCACGAAATAAATTGGAAGAGCAGAACGAGCGTGCACGGCGAACGTGCAAATTGCCGGGGGGCGGGGGGTGGTTGTTCGAAGATTCGACGGCCGCACGTTGCAGCAACATCCGCCGTTGCCGATGTCGGCCGCACACGGGTCGCCAGTGGTCGCCAACATGCTGCGGCAACATTTCTCAGGCCAGACGTTAATGGCATTTACTGCAAATCACGACAACATTTTGCCGTCGGTCTGCGGCCCCGCTGTTGTTGTTGCCGCCAAACATCGCATTGTTTGCGTGTGCGTCGCGTCGCGTCCATGAGAAAAACCGCCGCACGGCAGTCGACTGCGCGCCGTCGCCCCAGACGCCGTCCTCCGTATCGGATGCTGGGGCCAGAGCAACAACCACGAGAATAGCACTGCAGACAGCAACCACGGCAACGACAACGACAACGGCAACGGCAACGGCAACAACAACCGCGGGCGCTCAAGTGCGCCAAAGCCCGTTTGCCACATGCAAACGAGCAGCAATTGCTGCGGCGCGCTTTTGTTGTCCCTGCCACTGACTCGTTGTTGCCGCGCCGCCGGCATCTGCGGCCCTGCTCTTGGCTGCTCGCTCCCTACCTCCGTCCGTCCGTCCGTCCGTCTGTCCGTCTGCCTGGCGGCAATTGCTGCCGTCGTCAGCGTCTCTGTTGCTGGCGCAGTTCTCGCTGCGTCTTGTGCGCTAACTCGACTCTATTTGGCGCTCTCTCCCTCCTTCCCGCTCGCTCTCGCGCTCCCGCGGCCTCCTCTCTCGCTCCTTCTCCCTCGCCCGCCGCCGTCGCCGCCGCCCGGCAATCAATACTCGCATTGATAAGGATCGTGTTTAGTTCCTTTTGTTTTCCACCGCCGCCCCCGCCGCGACTCCTCCGCGGCCTCCGTCCTCCGCCTGCTGGAGGCCGCGGCGGCGCAGGGACGAGTGTGAGTGCGGTGTGTGCGAGTGTGTGTGCGCGCCTCATGGCGACATGAATTATGGCCCGGGCACGAATGCGCCAGCGCAGATCTATGCGAATTTGGCAAACGATCGCGCCGCGGAACGAATCGGATCGAGTCGTGGAATTCCTTCTATTCGCGGACGGACGCCGTGCCTGACTCGGCGGCGGCGGCACCTGGACGCCGGGGCGGGCGGGGCCGCAGGACGCTCGTTCGTTCGCACGCTCGCAGCCGGCCGGTCGTTCCCGAGGCTGCGGCCGCTGCGCTCGGCGGCGACTCGGCCCCGGCCCCGGACCCGGCCCCTCGCCGCGCACGCTGCTCTATGCTAATTACGTCATGTGGCCGGCCGCGGGGCTGCGCATTGTGGGAACCGAAAACTGGAATTGAACTGTTTGCCTCGCGCCTGGCCCCTGCCCCGGTCCTCGCCGCGTCGCACGGGCCTCCACGGCTACTGCCTCGTGGTTAGTGTGGTTGGTGCTGCCGCGGCCGCTGATGTTTAGCAATGTCGCGCGGCGAACCTGGCTTTTTATTATTGTGGCTGGCAGCTCTGTGTGGCCAGCGACAACCACGCGCGCCCGGCGAACCCCACTGACCATGGAGTCCTTGTGGTGGTGGGCGCTGCTGCTGGTGGCGGGGTCTCGGCTGCTCCCCGGCGGAATGTGTGAAGTCGTTGCTCGGGGCTGGGCCTGTGATCGGCGGCGGCAACATCCAGCGGGGCGCTGAGTTGTTCCCATGGTGTCGAGGCCTTGGAGCGCCGTGAGCCGCCGTGTTGCTGCTGGCGCCCGGGCCGGAGCAACATGTTGCGGCACTGGAGGGCAGGCACTTTCTTCGGCGGCAGCAGCTGCTGGCTGGGGGCGGCGGTCGGGGCAGAGGCAATGATAATAACAACAGTAGTAATTGCTACTGCTGCTGCTGTTGTTGTTGTTGTTGTTGACATTTTGTTGCTAATTCCTTTGTTTTGCTCTGCTCATCGTGTCGTCGCAATTTTAAGGCGAAGACTGCGGCAAGAAAAGCAACAACAGAGGCACGCAACAAGCAAAACGTGTTGTTGTTTTTGCTGCTGCAAACTTGTCTGCAAACGACTGCACAGCTGTTCGCCATGGTGAGATTTTTCTCGTGAATTTTCATTTAAGCTCGCTGGCCGCTGTTGTTGCTGTCGCGGACCGATTGTTGTTGCTGCGATTGCTGTGGTCGCCGCTCCGTCGTTGCCTTGATTAGTTTTTCAGTTGCCGCTTTTGCAGCACGTTTTTAGTTGCTCCCGTTGTTGTTGCTGTCGGCTGTTTGTTGATTTTTTGTTTTGCCTTATTTTGCTTTGGGTTTTGCTTCTGTTCGTTGTTGCTGCCGCTCTTAGATTTCTCCGCATTTTCTCGCCACTCGCGTTTCGTTATCTGGGATTTGCGTCTCACCAACAACAACAGCAACAACAACGACAACAACGACAAGCGACAACAAACATCAATGACATAATGTAGATGCGCATTAGTGGCCGTTGCTGCCGCTGCTCCCCGTTGCCGCGATAAGCGCAGCCCTCGCCCCCTCGCTCCGTCCCCCTCCCTGGGCCTGCCCTGCCCGCCACCTGTCGTGTCGGCCACTCGCTCGCCAGATAAGGCTCAAGTTTATTTGCCGGAGATTAAGAGCGTCTTGCAGCAGTTTCTAGTTCTCGCAAGAGCCAGAGCGGCCCCAGCAGCAGCAGCGCAACAACAACACCACGCCAAGCCGCGGCGATTGAGGAAAACGTGCTGCACGGCGTATGCGCGACGGGCGCGCCAAATCGCGCATACGTCACGCGCTCGTCTTTCCGTCGCCGACGCCGTCTCCGCCACCCTTCGATCGCGCCCCTGTCATCCGTCGTTCTGCCTCGCCCTAAGGTGACCTTCCCGGGCCTCATCTTGAGTCTTTTCCGTGCGCGTTTCTTCACTCCGACTGCAACGTCTTCCCTTCTCCGCGATTCTCCGCTCCGCCTCCAGACGCCGGCCGTCCTTTGCAGGCAGTTCATTTATTTATTTTAGGTCTTGTTTTTCCAATTTTTTAAATTCGCCTGTTCTTTTGTTCTCCGCCTTCTGCCTGCTGCCTGCTGCCTTCCCTCGCTCGCGTCTTCCTCGATTGGCATTAATTGCGTTGTCTCCGTCCTCCCCTCATTCGCCTCTTCCCGCTGATCGCCGCGAGGGCTTTTTGCTCTGAAGAATCAATAAATCAGCTGCTGCCGGCGGAAATGTGCATCAGCAACAATGTTGCCGCCGCCATCGATTTATCGCTGCCCCGGGCGAGCAGCAACAGCAACAATAACAATAAACACGACAGCGCCCAGCCGGCCGGCGATGACGGCGTCGGCGTCGGCGACCGCGACCACGACGACCACGGGCCACACTTTGATACTTTTCCGCGCCTGAGTAAATAAACAGTGGACGGCGGTCCACGCCCCTCCCGCCACGCCCACTCGCTGCCGACGGCGAGGTAAACGCACCTGGGCCAGTCCGGGTGGGAGTGCGTGCCGACGGTCGTCCTGGCGTATTTGCGTCACTCGCGAATGTTTTCGCCCTGCGTTCAAAGGGAGGGCGGACCCCGCTCTCACCTCCTCCCCCTCCCCTGCCTCTCCGCGCGGTCCCAACAGGCACAACAGCAACAACACCGGCCGGATCCCCAATCGGCGACAGCCCCGAACCACAGTGGCTCCGTCCCCGATGCTCTGCTGTTCCTCCTCTTCGCCAGCGCCGCCCTCGTCTCGTCGGATGCGCCGTGTTCGCACCTTCCGACGCGCGTCCAGAGCCCGACGGCTCGTCTGGCGCACGCACACCACGGGCCGCCGGGTGCGCGCCTGTGTGTGTCCGTGTGCGGTCGTGCGCCGCACGCAGATGCCAAAAATAAGCGCGAGAAATCGGCACAAATTACAACAAAGAGAACTACACGAAGCTGCGACAACAACGACGGCGACGGCGATGTCGACGGCATCAGGACCATCAAATGACGCGCGCGCCAGTTCTGCAGTTGTTGTCGTTGTGAGTGTGTAGTTGTTGTCGTTGTTGGCGGCGATGCTGTTGTTGTTGTTGCCGGTGATCTTCCCCATCATGTTCGCCAGACACTTGAACTCGTCTTTACGGTGTTGACGGCGCTGTTCTTGTGGCCGTCGTCAGTTATTGTTGTTTTTGCGGTCCCGCATTGTTGCTGTTGTTGTTGTTGTTGTTATTGTTGTGGTTGTTGTTGCGCCTGCCTTAATGAGTGTCGTAGCGCCTGGTCGTTGTTGGAGTTGTTGCTGTTTTCGTGTTTTCCTCTACGCTTCCTCCGCGCCGTCCTCCGGCTCGTAGATTTTTCGGAGGAATCGCGGAATCTTCTTCTGCGAAGCGGACTGCGAAAGAAGGTCGTGCCGTCGGTCGGTCGGTCGGTCGGCAGTCGGTCGACAGCCGGGCCACACGGCGTATGAGCGACGACGCCTCCCGCTTCCCCACGGGTCTCCTCGCCGCCGCTGCCCTGGTCAAAGTCCGGCGCAGATCCGGAGACTTGTCAACAAAAACCCTGCAGTAGCAGCTGCGGCAGCGGCAGCAACAGCGAGGGCAGAAGGCAGGAGGAGCCGTGGTCGCCGTGGTCGGAGTCGGCTCGAATGGCTTTCTATTGACCATGTTTGGCCGGACGCGTCCAGTCCATAAAACAGAATCGCGTTCGACTGCGTCCGCGGCCATGGTTGTTGTTGTTGCCACATTGTTGTTTTCCGACATCAATTCGTTTCTTCCACGGGATTTGTTATCAAGTTGGTAAACAAAGGCGGTCATCGGCAACCAAGACGGCGATGCCGACGGCGACGGCGCGCGGGACCAACAGGTTTGGCGCAGGGGCCGGCAGCAGGCAACATGTTGCCGCCCTCGCTCGGCCGCGCGGCCCCGCGAATGGCCGCACGTTCGGCGCGCACTCGTGTTGCTGCAACATCGTCGGCCATCGTCGAGAATGGCCGCAATAACGCGCCGCTGCGGCGAAAATCTGAATTAATTGTTCGCCTTTGCGGCTCCTTAAACGACGCTCATTTGGCCGTCCGTCGGCCGCCCGGCTGTCCGGCAATGAAATAAAACCCAATTGCGTGCGATACCAATCGGCAGCAGCCGTCGTCCGGCCACGCTGCCAATCGCCGCCATAATTGCATCATTTCGCAGCCAACGCGGACGGTTCGGAATGCGATTTTCGCGAATCGCAGCCCGGCCTACGCGCCGGCCGCAACAACGCGGGTTCCGCGGCGGCAGAATTAATTGCCAATGACACAGAGGCAGAAATGCAAAGCACCGACTGCGGGCCGACGCATCGTTAGAGCTCGAATTGTCGTCGTCGTCGGCCGTGGCGGCGCGGCGGCGCGGCGTCCGCCACAATCGCCATTAGGCGGCCCCATCTTTGGGTAAATGGTGCAGCCCTGTTTGCATAATAATGAAGCCGAAGCCGCCGCCGCCGCAGCTGCCGCAACGATTGGGCCGAGGCGAGATCGCAGCCCCAGCCCCAGTCTCCAGCCGTAGGATCCGATTTGGTCTGAGTTGACGAAGCATTCCTGGCTCCAAGAAAGGCGGCGCGCACCCGGCACTGGCGACATCTCGCAGGCAGACCTCCTTCGCAACCACTTGATTTATTCGTTTGCGCGAATCGGCCGCGGGTTCCTGCGCTTCGGGCGGCCCCTGGGCGGAACTGCGCCCCCACTCGAGGCGGGGCGGGGCGGGGCTGAGAGCTTCCGCTGGGTTTCCCATCGCCCCACTTTGCCTTATCGCGGCACTTCACGTTTTCGCCATCGACTCCCCCGTTCTGGCAGCCGCCCTGCGCCGCGCCGGCGTCCACTTGCCGTCGGGTGGCGGGTGCTTCCTTACAATAGAGTTTCTCAACAGCTCGGCAATAATATTTCTTGGCACACATCCATCGTCTGAGTGAATTCGAAATCTTTATGGCTGTTCACTCTTGTCCTGCCCCGGCTCCGCGTTCCGCCCCCTTCGAAGCCGAAGAGGTCTCGGAAGCGGCGCTAGTTGGGCGTTGTTGTTGCCCCAGTCGTTGTCATTGCCCACATTACGGCCTGCAACACTCGAGATAAGCCCAAGTGTTGGCAACAGCAGCCGCAGCAGGCGAATGTTGCTGACGAAAGTAGATGGGAATTTTATTGTTCTCATCATGTGCCTTGCCCCGACTTTTTCGAAGGCATTTCGGAAATAGGGCTGGAAACCGATTCTGAGGGATTCTTCTGCTTTATTGCCGCAGTTCTTGTACTTTTCTGATATCGATGCAGCGAGCGCTACGCTTTATTGACGCTCTTGAGGGGATGGCGTTCCGCACTTGCCCAGAACTTCCAAGCGCCGTCGGAAGCCCTGCAAGTCGCCGGGCCACGGCGCCACCTGCAGCAGCTGGTCTCCATGTCGAGGGCAGCAGCCGCCGCCCTTGGCCCGGCGATTCCCACGTTGCTCTGCCAGAAGCCCGGCGACGGCAGCCCGGCGATCGGGCAGCAGGCGTCGGCAGTGGCGGCCCACCTCGACAACAAACTCAGGCGGAGGCAGCCGGCGCTGGGCGTGCGTCACAGCCGCGGCCACCAGCGACAACGGCGAGTGACTGATCGCCCTTCGCGCCGTTGATGCGTGTTGTTGATGGCACGGCATGGAAATAAGTCCGCAGGCAGCCACAACAGACCACGGCCGCTGGCCGACGGACGACGACGGGAGCTTTAATTGTTATGCGGTGCTCGTTCCGTTTTGGGACGTTTTTAATTGGAAAATAAAGCGGGCGCGTCCGTCCGGGCGCTTCGCAGGAGCTTTGAGGGCGCCGCCGGGCTTGGAGGCCCCGGCCGCGCTCCGTCCCCCAGCGCTGGCGTCGTGGCTGCCCGTTCCGCGAGCGAGAGTCCACGTTTCGACAATTAAATGCTGGATCGTCAGGCGCGGGCGCGGGCGCGGACGCGGCGCTCTGGTTCTCATTGCCGGCCTCTGGGTGTCGTCGTGTGGCTGTTGCTGCTGCCGCGGTGGGGGCGGGCGGCGGGTGGGGAGCCTCGGGCCGTCCGCGAGACACTCGCCGACAGCTTTAATTAACATTTTGGGCACAACTCCTCGGGCGCTCAGGTCTCTGCGTGTCGCCGCGACTCCGTTTTTTCCCGTGCTTTTCATAAACCCCTCGATCTTTTCCCGGCCCGACCCGCGCCGCCGGAGCGATCGTTTACAAGCGTGGGAAACGCCATTTGTGGCGACGCCGCCGCTCCCCGGCCGGGCGTAATTATTTTCAAATTAAGAAAACTCGAAACGAGACGTCCGAAGAGTAATGAAAAACACTCCGAGGCCGAGTAATTCGAAATAAGACAATGGAGCCGAGTTGAGGGAACAACGAGAGCGGCAACCTTTAGGGAGGTGAATTAGGAAGTACATGAGCCGATGGATATTACAGGGAAGCATTCGTGCTAACAACAGGCCCACTTACGAGACCTGCGGAGCCAGAAAAAACCGATGGATATTGAGGAAATTGTCTGTACTTAGCTCTAGGGCGAATAATGGAAAATACAACGAATAAGGAATTACACAAACCCCAACTCGACCGGCTCGGCCGAAAAAGACACCGGCGCACTCGCCCTAATTCACTCGCCCGGCACGGCGAAGTGCTTTGGGAACTTTCATCGTCCCAATAAACTTCAGACGCCCATCACTCCATCCCACCCTCCGCTCGGCACGCGCTCCCGCGCCGCGTCCCCGCTCCGGAGGCTTCTTTTGATCTCGGCTCCGTGGGATGCGCGCAGCCCTCGTCCCGCCTGCGCCGCGGTGAAAGGTCATAATTTGTGTTTCTGGTCTGTTCTGCTCCGCTCCGCTCCCCCGCCGGCCCTGGGCTGGGGCCGGGCAGGGCGTTGAGCGAGCGCCATTGCAGCGATGCCATATTAATCTCTCATCGACAATTACAATTAATTACACGCAGCCCCGGCGAGCGACGGGTGGCAGGGCGCGAGGCGGGAGGGACCAGGAGAGAGAGAGAGGGAGAGGGAGTCGCTCGCCGACAGCCAGACGTCGACGGTGGCTGGTTCCTCTCGCTTCGGCGCATTTCCCAAGATCGAGGGATGTCGACATCGAGTGGCTGCCGTCCGTCCGTCGGCCGCTCCGTGTCTGTCGGCCCGCCCTCGTCTCCAGTCACCTCCAGTCGTCTCCGGCCCCTTGACAGCCATCGATCGAGTAAACAACCCCGAGTCGCGTCCGTTTGCAGCGCCCGGTCGCGATCGCTCGCATCTCTCGGATCGCTCGACTCTCGCGCCAATCGAGCACGGACGAGAGCCGGAGAGCGGAAGCGGCGGGGAGGGTGGAGAGTGAGGGAGAGGGAGGGATGGCCGACTGCTTGGGATCCAATTAATAAGAATCGAGCGCTCTCGGCTGAGTGATTCTGCAATAGTTTTCGCAATATTTGGACGTGTTCGGAGTTGGGCGCGTGGAGGCTGTCGGCGCAGGCTGGGGTGCGATTGAGTTGCAGATCGCAGCCGGCCAGGGTGGTTTTTGAAGCCTCCGACAGCGTTCGCTTCACTAGTTTGAGGAGCCGCTGGTCCCTCCTTCCTCCTCGCCTTCCCCATCCCCCTCCGAATGTCGCAATTCGAACCAAACTCCGAGCCGAAAATAAAACGTTCATTCAGCAAAATATCTACTTTGCGTCGAAGGGTGACGCCAGAGGATGGGGGGGGGGGGGGGGGCTGGGGGTCCCTGCACGCCGACGACCGCCACGGCGAGGGAGGCGGACGGCAACAGCAAGAACAACATCGCGATGGCCGACGGGTCGAAGATCTCAATGTTTCACGTCGAACGAGTCTAAAATTTCGAACTTTTATGTTTGGCTGCTCGGCATTTCTTCCTATAGTTTCTCGTTCTTGTTGTTGTTGGCGTGCGTGCGTGCGTGCCCGGGGGTGTATCTGTATCCGTGGCTGTGTGTGTGTGTGTGTGTGTGTGTGCATTGGCTGACGACGGCGTTGACGAACACGCAAATGACGAAATATTTATATGAAATCCTTCATGTTTTCAAATTTATGTGCGATTTATTTTTGAAACAACAGCGCAGACAACCACAACAACAACGGCGATAGTTCACCATGGCAACGACAACAACAACGGGGGGGATGTCAGACAGAAAACAACAATAAACACGAGACAGACAGACAGAGACCAGCAACAACAACCAGCACGGCGATCGAATATGACAAACAGGCAGACAACTCGATGGCTCGGGCCGCAGACGCACAGACATCCAGACGGAGGGACGGACAGACGGACGGACGGACGGACCCAGAGGCAGTCGGGTCCAGCAGGCGGACGTCGAGCGGGGGAGGGCGCGGAAGACGTAGTGCAAAGGAGAGGGAGAGGGGAGGAGGGGGAGACGGAGCTCGTCCTCCGCGCCCTCGACGGCCCTCGATCGGTTGCTGCTGTTGCGATGCACCGCGCCGCCCCGCCCCGCCCACTCCATTCAGCCCCCAGCACTCAGACCCACTCTCGCCACTCCCCAGGCCCTTCGCGGCTTGATGGATCTGCTGCCCGCGGCCGGAGTTGTCGGAGTTTTGAAAATAATATTTCATTCGGGGCATCTTCCCGGCCGTCGTCTGGGCGAAGCGGCAGGCGAAGAGTGGGGCAGCGGCGGAGGTGGGGGGGGTTGAAATGGCGCCATGGGGGAACCACACGTGCCGCGCGCTGCGTAAGTGCGAGAGTCGCTGCCGCCCAGCACGGCATTGAGGGAGATCAAAGGTGAGTTACGCAAAAATAACAACACAACAACAACAAGAGGCACAGCAACGCCACATGATACTAATTCGAGTGTGTGAAACAACAACAGTAAAACAAACACCAGCAACTACAGCAGTTTCATCAAGTCTGGGCAGGGAAATGTGTTTTCCGATGTTAATTGCATCGCATGTCAATCAGGTCCGGGGCTGCTGGGGGGCGGGCGCGGCCGTTGGGGATTCTTCGGGGCCATCCCCGGAATGGGATCCCGTGGCCCACGCTCCCCGCCTTCTGCCAGAAGGACGAGTCCGAGCACTTCCGCCGCCGGACTTCCGCCGGATCGGTCGCCGCCTTCCGCGAACCCCCTGGACCGGGCCGCGATTCCCTGCCAGTGCTGTGGGCGGGTGCTGTGCAGCTCCCCAGAGACAACAACGGCCCCAAGAACCACAGCACAAGTGCAGGCATTCGCAGCAATCACAACAACTGCCGCCTCTTCGACGAGGCGTGGGTTCGGTTCTGTGGCTTTCGCTATTGAGGGGCCGGCGTGGTGTTGTTGGAAAATGATTTAATTATTATTTGTGGGTCGTAAAACGAGCCCCGCACGCCCCGTCCCTGCACCGAGTGCCCGGCGGTTCCAATGCCAGCCGCGCCCGCCCGCCCCGAACCCTGCTCGGCCGCGGTCCTCCGAAGACGGCCGCGGAAGCGTGTGGTGGACTCATTTTCGGCACGCCATCCTGCGCCGGGCGGGGCTGCGGTGGGCGGCAGCGGTGTTCGCGAGCACTGAGTTCTATTCGCCTTCTCGGTGCTGTTGCTGTGAAATCGTGTGATTCGTAAGAACGAATTTTCACGCCGGCTGCACGAACCCCAGGTGGATCTGGGCTCCCTCGCCTCGCCCCGCCCCTGCACCGCTCCCCCCCTACCTCGACGTACCTGTTGTTCGGCGGCGATTTCTTGGGAAGCCATGCGCGATTAAATCTGCAATAGCAATAAAATGTGGGCGGGGGCGGGGGCAGCAGTCGGCAGGCCCCACGTCGAATGGTCTTCGCGAACATGCGGGAAACGCGATCGGGATCCAAACAATGCGTCGCATGGGCAGCACCCGGGCGCGGCCCTCGACGAACGGACGGCGGGCCCACGCACGAGTCGCCGTTCGCTTCCGCGGAATGTCGGCGACAAATTATGGGGTCTCGGAAGCGAGATCAGCGCCTTCGCACTGCGAAATGCGAAATGGGCGGTCACCAGGGCGCCCGTTTCTGGGAAGAATCGCCGTCGCAGTTGGTGAAATCGGCGGCCGAAAATAGGCTTCCTGGAATGAGAAATTCGCTTGTTTACGCAGTGCACTCGCAACAAGAGCGCGGCGCCGTCGGCAACATGTTGCACGCTCTCCACCGTCCGCGATTCCGAAACTGACGGCCCTCGGGCGACCCACACCTGGCTCCCACGCCGTGCTTCAAGGTGATCGCGGCCGTCCGCTTCCGCGAGTGGCGCCTCTTCGCCTCTGCAGGAGCCGTGTCGCCAGCTAAGTAAGATGGGCCATCTCCGACCCCGGCCCCGGCCCCGCTCTATTGAGGCGGATCGCGAGTTCCGACGTTTATTTTCTTTCCTATCCGTGGCGAGTTGTTTAAATAGCGAATTTCGCCTGCTCTTGGAATTCATTGATTTTCCCAGAACTGGGGATTTTTATATTTTGGAATTTTGCGATCTCCGGTAATTTTCTCTGGCTGGCCTTATTTTTGGACACCCATTCCCGGAGAACCGTTCGCGTGTTTCTTTATGGGTTTTCAATTGCTTGCAGATCGACCTCCCGACCGACCGAAGGACGGGGGACCCGCGCCCCCGGCCCACCGACCGTCGTCCGTCCGTCGCCAGTGGTCGCTGCGATTTATTGGCCAAGCCACCCGGATCGCAATTTGTTAACACGGCTAATTCCGCGCCGGCATTCTGGCCACGGGTCGACTGGCCGGGGGAGGTGGTGCCGCGGCCGAGGGCCGGTCGCGATTTCCGTATCGCGGGCCCGATCGAACTCGTTCGGACGCCATTTGGAGCTCTTCGAGTGCCGGCCGGACCGGGCCGGGCCTCACCTTGCCGCGGGTTGGCAGCGGCAATGGCAGCGGCAATGGCAGCGGCAACGGCAGCGGCCACGGCGACTGCGACTGCGTTGCCAACGAGAGCTCGGCGATCGGCCGGCCGGACGGACGGCGAGACAATTAAAGCCTTCGAAGCACCTGCAAAAACGGATCAGAACAAAGGCACAGCTGTTGGCTGGCTGTTGTTCTTGTTGTTGTCGTTTTACTTGTTGTTGCCAATGCCATTGTTGCCGTTGCTGTGGACTCTAGCGGCATTTCTGCATTATCAAATCCGAATTCCTGACGACGGACGCGACGCGGCGATGCAAATGCGCCGAGCGCCACCCAGCGGCCGACTCGACTCGGGTCGAGTCGATGGAAGTCGCCGAATTGGGTGTGACGGACTCGGTCGAGACGGACACCGTGGCGGAGCCGGAGCCGGAGCCAGAGGGAGGTGGGGGCGCCGAGCGGGCTGAAGGTCGTGTGCAATTAGCCGCCAGTCGGCGCCGTCTCGGCAGCCCCGCGCCCGCTGGCGGCGCTCGGGCAGCGTAGGCCAGACGGCAGCAGGCAGGGCGTCGCCTCCGACCCGGCCGCCCCTTGAGCCGGATCAATGCGCAGCGGTGGGAAAATTGGGTATTTTCCAACCAGCCTCTCTGTAGTCGGGCATTGTTCGTGTTGTTGCTGTGCCGTGCCGTGGCGTGGCTGAGGCTGTGCTGTTATGTGAAAATCCATTCAGTTCGATTTGATTGGGGTTATTTTTAAATGCCCGTTTGAATTTTCATAAATTTTCACTTTCGATACTCGCCGGTATGTGCGAAAGTGCAGCGCAAACGAATTTACGGCCAAGGTTAGGCCAATTAAATGTTTATTTCGCCCCGCGTAGCGAGAGATGGCCGGAACACATCTGCGATCGACCATCTGGCCGTTCGGGCATTCCGGCCCATCCGCTGGCTGGCTGCTGACTGCTGGCTGGGTGGCAACGAGCGAACGGCGGTCTTTTCGGCCGGCAGGGTCGCCCAGACGCCCGGCTCTCCGTCCTCGGCAACCGGGGGCGGGCGATCGGTGACCAGAACTGCTGGCGCAGACCCGGAGCCAGGGAGGCGCTCGGGGTGAAAACCGTCCGAATAGCTCTTCTTTGCCCTTGAAAAACTTCACGAGCCTGAATGACGAGCCCATGCGCCCTCGCTTTAGCCGCGCTTTTCCGTGTCCGCCTGTCGAAGGTCGTCCCATGAGAACCGCCGGGCGGCGTTGGGTGCGTTCGCAGCATCGGCCTCAGGCGTCGAGCCCAGTCATCGCACGAACACACCTCACCCTGATCCACAAAAGACGGGGCTCTCGTCACCCGCGCCCGCTCCCCGTCCTCGTCCCCACGGCTCGCGCCCTCGCCTTGGCTGGCGAAATTTTCGGCGACACACTCATCGCCCGAGCATCCCAAAATACCCCGAGTGCGCTCGACTGCCAACAGCGGCTGAAAGCGGTTGCTGCTGCTGCCTTTGTGCTCGGCCTGCGTTTCGTGCTGCTGCCCCCGAACCGATCCGGCTGCTGTCGCCGGCTCGTTAGCCCTGAATGGCTCCGTTCCTCCCACCGCGGTGGGCTCGGTCGCGCCGCGTCAATGGCTTTCCGATCGAGTAACCACCTATTGATCGGGAACGCGCCGCTGATTAGGGGAGCCGCAGCTCGTTACGGGCTCGTTCGCCATTGTGGCGGCGCGCGGCAGGCGTCGGAACGAGGCGGTCATTTTCGGCCTCGCCGCGATTCAGTGGCGGCGAGGTCTCGACTGGGTCGCGTCCCGCCCTCGTCGCCCAGGAGACCAGGCGCGGTCTCGTAATTAATTCCCGTCTTGTCGGATCAGCTGACCCATTTCCCACCTGCCGACCCTCGCCAGGCTGTCCCGACCGACCGCGGCCGGTGCGTCCTGCCATGAAAGGCCCGATGTCGCGCTTATCGCGGCCGCATCGGCCACGGCCACGGCGACGACGACGACGTGCGCAACGCAGTTCTCACGCCGGTGCTGCGTCGACAGAAGTCCAAAAGACTCCCGGCACCTTCGCCCCAGATCCGCGCCGGCGACTCCTGGGGCCCGGCAGCGGCAGAGGCAGCAACGCGATCATCGCCATTAGCCGCAGCTTCCAGGAGCGGTGATCAACATCATCATTGTCGTAGCAGGAGCATCGGCGTCGTCCCAGCAACTTTATTTCCGCAACATCCGCGGAATCGTCGTCGTGATCGTCGGCGGCCGGTGGAAAAGCCGGTGGACTGCAGGAGCCGTGCGAGGACACAATGGGAGGAGGAACCGCGGCGAGCGGGAGGCGAGAACAAAACAACGTGACGGCGCTGCAACGCGCATTCCGCTGGGTCGACTCGGCTCGGCTCGATTGGGTCCTCTGTCGCCGGCACCTACACTCGCGGCGTGCTCTCGGCGCACGTCGACATAAATCTTTCCCAGCGGCCGGCAGCCACAACGAGAATAGTTTCGGCCGCAGTCGCCGCCGAAACCATCAAAACGCCAAACATGACCAAATCCGCGTGTAGCAACAAGTCATCATCGCATGCGGCTCGGCCGTCGGCCGCTGCCGCCGTCTCTGCCTCTGCCACTGCCACTGCCGCCATCGACGTCGACGTCGACGCCGACTTCGGCTACTGCTGGCAGTGCCTGTTGTTGTCGTTTTGTGGCTGTGGGGCTGCCCCAAATGGAGTCAAAGTTTGTCCAAAGTGAGCCACAACAACACACAGCAACAGCAACAGCAACAACAACAACAACGACGACGACCGCGACAACCCACCGACCAACAGCCAGCGAGGCAACAACTGCCGAGACAACATCAACGGCATCGAACAAAGAAGTGGTTGTTGTTGGTGGTGTTGTTTTGTTTTGCTGCGGCCTCAGTCCGAAGTGGAACTGTGGGAATTTTATGATTGGTGACGGTGTCACATAATTGGTTCGGTTCAGCTCGGTCGGTTTGGCTGGCTGGAGGTTCGCCTGGCCGAGGCTGGAGGTTCGCCTGGCCGAGGCTGGATTGCGGAAGCCGCATCTGGAGCGGGCGAATGCGTAGAGCTCGGAGAGAAAATTTGGGAAATCGAGCTCATTCGATAAGGATCAACGACTGTAGTCGTGAAAGGGACTCCGAGGATCAGGTCGGTTCTTAATTACGAATCAAACACATTGGAACAACTTCGGCAGTGCATTCTATTCGAGGGAAAGAAAATTGTGTCGTACAAATTTAATTCCAAACACCCATCCGAAACTCTCCTCAAAGCCGTTGCCATCGCTAACGATGGGAAGATGGAGGACCCTGGCAGTCTCCACGCGACGAAGTAAACCATGGAACAAGTAATTTCTATGGAGATTTTATTCATCATCTCTGAGTCTAATCCCCGACCGACTCGAGCGTGACGGCGAGTCCCACTAGCCTCATTCCGGGTGGAAATGGAGCTCCTAATGCGGCGAGCCCCGAGATGGACTCCAGAAACCCATATTCGTCCATCAAACCGCCAAGAGATCCTGTCCAGCACGCGGCCGTCCACCGTCGCCGCCTTGAGGGAATAATCACGGTCACAACAACAACGAATGGTGACAACAACCATAGGAGCCCACTCAGCACACGCACTGGGCAAGACACACAGACGACTCCTGAGCGGAGCCGAGTCGACAACGATGACGACCACGACCAACGACGACGACGACGATGGAGATGGCGATGGAGTTGGAGTTGAAGATGATCCTGAATGCAGATAATGTGGGACAACACAATTTAACGAGGCGCTGCAGCCACGCCAGCAACAACAACCCGACTTAGCACGGCTTAGTCATAGGATTAAGACGACGGCGACGAGGACGATGAGAAAGAGCGTCAGGGAGGAGTGGGGATGGAGCAGCCAGGCAGATGGATCGACGGACGGCCGAAGACGCCTTCTGGACAGACAGACTGACAGATAGTACGACGAGAGGCCGCCGAGGCGGCGCTGGCAGGACGGGAGACAACGAGTTGCCCGGGCTCGTTAAGCCCGACAAGAAGTTGGCCGATAAACAATGCGATATCGAGTGCGCGGGTGTTTATTTAAAAAGGCGACCCGCCTTCTGTCCCCTCGGCCCCGGGGTCCCCGGCACGGCGACAGCCTTGGAGGAGGTTGCGACAATGAGTCAGGCGGCGAGACAGAGACGGAGACGGAGCCAGAGCTTTATCTGATTGGGTGGGAATCGGCATCGGCATCGGCATGCACGTACAGACGGACGGACGGACGGCGGAGGGAGGGACAGATGTACCTATGTGCGGCGTCATCGTCGACGGCAACAACAGCAAGACAACAGCAGCGACATCATCATCAAAGCCATTGTCGTCGACCCCAGCGCAGACGCGAGAACTGAGTGTCCTTCGATCAATTTAAAAAGAATTAAGATCATCAGCCGGGCGGCGGCTGGGGCCAACGACTATGACTTAATTACCGGCAATGACACGGCTCAGGTCGCGCTGGGCGGCGGCTCCCCAGCCGCATCCCGGCGATGGGCGGAAATTTACTCGAAAGCGGAGCGCCGCCGGGCATGTCCGAGCCAGGAGCCGGGCAGAGCCTACAGAGGGGGACCGGGCGCAGGGCGACCTCCGCAGCCCTCCTGGAATGGGAGCAGCGTCGCGGACGCGGCTGGGCGCGGCAGCGAAAGTGAAACTCATTACCACCGCGCAGATCGACCGACCGACCGACCGACCGTCGTCCGTCCGCCTCCTCGCGCATTCCAACAGCTGTTCGTGTCCGTCCCCTGCGTCGCCGCGCCAGGAGGGGAGGCGCCTGGAGCGTCCACGGCCGCCGCGGCAGTGGGAACTGCAGAAGCGGCGGCGCAGCGAGAAAAAGCCCAATGAGCACTGGGGAGATTTGAATCAAAGTGCGCCGTGGTCACTTGTGGGCCCCGCCGTCCCTGGCCAGCCCCCTCCCATCGCCCCTCGCCCCTCGCCCGCCCGTCGCTCGCAGCCGTGCCCGAGCCTCCTGGCCCGAACGTGATGCTGGTGCCACAAGTTCTCACGATATTTTCGCCTCTCCGCGACCCGTCCGTCCGCCCGTCGCTCTGTAGGTCTATCTGTCTGTCTGTCTGTCTCTCAGGCTGTCCGCCTGGCTGTCTGTCCGGCCGGCCGACGGTGGCCGGCCTGTCGTTTGTGTGTGGCGGCGACTCGATTCCTGTTGCTTGCGTGGATTTTCGTCGTCATCGTCGTCGTTTCTCGTTGTTGTTGTTGTTCTTGTTGTTGTTGGCGATCTGCTCCGCCTTGTTCTTGCTGCTGGAGTTATTGGGTTTCTTGTTGTTGCTTCTGGAGGTCGTTTTTTATCGTTGCTGATGCATGCCCAAGCTGCGCTTGAAATCGGGACATTTTCATGCCTGCCGCCTGGATTATCTCTCTCTCTTCTCTCTCTCTCCCTCTCTCTCTCCCGGTCACCTCCTCCACTGCCTCTCTTGGCTCTCTCTCGCTCTCTCTTACCACGACCGGGCGTCCCTCGCGTCTTGAGTCACGTTTTTGTTGTTGTTGTCCGCTGATGATGACGATGATGATGATGATGATGACGATGACGCTGATCGCCGAATGCGGACTCTGATCTGAGTCGGGCTCCTTGTTGTTGTTATTATTATTGACGTTGTTGTTGTTGCTGTTGTTGTTGTGTGATAATGTTTATTTTTATCAGTCAATAGGTTTATTTGTCGATGTTTTTGTTGCCGTTGCCGTTGCCGTTCGTATTTCGGTCTCTGCTGCGACTTTTCTGTCTCTGTTTTGTCTAGAAGTGCTGACTTCTCTTTCTTCTGCTTCCTTTCATGGCATCGTCTGTTGTTGTTTTTGCAGCTCTGTTATTGTTGAAGCCTCGTTGTTGCCTTTGCCTCTTGCTGCTGTTTATTGTTGCTGGGATGCTGGGGCTCCTTCCAGTGGCCAGGACGGATTTCGAAACTTTTTCCCCACACAAATGTGTTCGTTTCGTTTTTCTCCGGTCGCATCTCTGTCTCTCTGTCGCTCTCGCTATCTCCCCGCTCGGCTCCGGAACGGAATCCCTCCATGTTCGTCACATCTTTCTTCCTGCAGTCCGGCCCTCGCCCCACGAGCCCCGCGAACTTCTCCGCTAATTCCTTTACGACCTGCTCTATTTGCCTCCGCGATTGCTTCACTGCGTCGCCCTGATCCCCGGCTACCGTCCGCAGCCGCCCACGCCCCCGGCGATGCGAATTTTCTCACGTTATCGTAGTTCACCCGTCGCCCCGTCGCTCCATCGCCCCATCCCCCTTCTCCCTCGGCCTCCACCAGTCTGTCGCTTTATCGCTTAGTCTCAGACAGCGAGCGAGGGAGCGAGAGGGCGATGTAATAACGTCACTGATAAGATCGGGGTCCGCGGATGACGAATTTCGTCACTGCTGCAGACGCAGACGGCGACGCCGAAGCCGACGCAGCCGCAGCCGCGCGCAGCCCGTGATTTACGATGTTTGCCGCACGAAGAGCACGATCAACTAACAGTGAATGTGAGAGGCGACAGGAGGCGGCTTCGCGGAAAATACGCAGGAACCTTCAACCCGCGGGATGTCGGCGGCTGCCTCGGCGGCGACATAAATACATCACCGACTCGACTCGCTGCACGTCCGTCCGTCCGCGTGACGGCTGTCGGTCTGTCTGTCTGTCTGGCTGGCTCGCTGAAGGCAATCCAAATATAATAAAATTCCCATCATGCGCCAGAATCCACATTCCGACTCCTTTTAATATAAAACATTTGGGAATTGTTCATTATTTTGCTTGCTGTTCCCGCTGGATGATGCTGTGTAAACACCGGCGGCCTCATGTGAAAATCCTCCCCCGCCCCCTTCCCCGCTCAGATGTTTGTCTGTCGGAAGGTGAGTCCATGGGGGCGTGTGAAAGAAAACAACGTCGACGTCGACGACGACGACGACTCGCCGCGACTCGCCTCGTCTCGACTCGACCGGGCTCGGGTCGACTCGGCCGGGGGCGAAACGGGAGGCAAACAAATGTTGTTCTAAGAAGAGTTGCAGTAAACAAACGATCAAACAACGACAACAACAACAACAACCACGGCACCAGCAGCAGCACACGAGAAGAACAACAATAACAAAGTCAAGAGCAAAGACGACGGCCACAGCGACGGCGACGACGGCGACGCACTGAAGGTGAACCGCACAAGAAGTTGCGTCGGAGGATTGGACGAAGAGGAGGAGGGGGAGGAGGGACAGGGGAAGATGAACGGGCAGCGGGACGAGGGGCCTGCCGTGTTTACTTAGAGCGAACCTCGGGGACGGGTTGGTGCGAGGGCGGTGCGAGGGCGAGAGCGTGCGGTGCAGGTGACAGAAGCGACGACTTCCGGCGGGCGATCGGAGCGCTTCCGTTTGAGCCGGGAGCGAGTGGTGGCGGGTTGGTGCTGGCGTTTTCAATGTCACTCAAACAATAACAACAACAACGTCATCGCTTGTTGGGGACGTGAGCGTCAGCGCCGACGCGGCAACAATTGCTGCAATCAACAAATTCCTAAGCAAATAAAACACTGATGCACAAACAAACACCACAGCAACAGCAACAACAACAACAGCAAGCAGATCACCAACATCAAACACAGCAACAACGGCAGCAAATCCTACCGCCAGCAGCAGCCGAGCCCCGGCAGACCGAGAGGGGAGCGACTTGAAACGCATTCGCGATGACGGAGAGGGAGAGAGAGGGCCTGCGAGCGAGCGAGCGAGAGGGCAGACCGAGAGAGAGCCCGCTGCGACGCCTTCTACGGCCAACGCGGACGTGCTCCACAAAGCCGAGCCGTCGCCGTCGTCGTCGCCGTGTCTCCCGGGCGGCTCAAGCCACACT
Organism: Coelopa pilipes; assembly: GCA_947389925.1. Lineage (NCBI taxonomy): Eukaryota > Metazoa > Arthropoda > Insecta > Diptera > Coelopidae > Coelopa > Coelopa pilipes. Next base: position 42,380,328 of record OX376699.1, read on the forward strand.
CGCTCTCGCTCCCCGTCCCCGTCGCACGTCCGGTTTATCGCGACTTTTTGTGGCCCGCGATTTTCTCACAGCGATAAGCGGCGAACGAACGACGGACGGACGGACGGACGGACGGACGGACGGACGACGCACGACGGACAGAGGGACGAACGTGTTCAGCAGATAAGTTTGCTATTTTAACAACTTGTCATAACCAGGCGGGCCGTGAGCAGGGCGCGCGGGGGAGGGGGAGAGACGGAGACTTCGTGTCGCGGCCGAAGTCGCCGCACGAGGTCGATCGGGCAGGGCGGGGCGGTGTCGGCCGCCCGCGGCTGAGTGACGGGAGCGGTGACAGCAGGACCTGACGAAGCGGCGAAGTGCTGACATCTCCGTCCTCCGTCGGCCCCTCCCGGCCCTCGCGAGCGCCGGCGACAACTCGAGGCAGCCCGCCCGACCTGAAGGCTGCTGGATGGGTGGATGGGTGGGTGGACGGATGGATGGATGTTGAGTGATATCGGGCTGCTGTGATATGATATGTTGATGCTGCTGCCGTTGTTGTTGTCGTGCCTCTGTGTTGGTGATAACATTTGGTCGCGATAAAAATATTTGGCCGTCGCTCCGCAAATATTTTGCTATTTTCGGCTGTTTTCGCTATCGGCAAACAGAGTTTGTCGGTTGGAGTTTGTTTGCCTTGACTTGGGCTGCTCTTGATTTCCACGCCGGCGAGAGTTGGCAGCCCTGGCCGTCGTCTTCTGCCTCCTCTCGAGCGATTCGGGGTCGGCGTGGCGCGTGTTTCCTCCGGCTCGGCGTGCGTTCCTAAGTCCCCATTAATTGCCGCGACACTTACAAGCACCTTGCACCGCCCGGCTCGCCCGCCCTCCCCCTGGCCCTGGTCGGCTCCTCGGAGTCGGCGTGCGATTTCTCGAAATAGATCGTGACATGCGGCGGTTGGGAATGTTCAACAAGATCAGCTGCAACATTAATCATAATCATGCGAATGCGGCAGCGGAAACAAAGCAAACCCAACTGCATTAGCAGCCACAACAACAACAGCAGCAGCAGCAGCAACACCGCGTCGAAGACAGCTTCGGGAGCCCGATGCACGAGCGGAACAACAAATTATGGTCTGGCACAGCGGCGGGACGGACAGGACGGCGAGGAAAAATAATGAATTCCCCTCGGCGAGCGAGCAGAAGAGGAAGCATTTAGGGACGGATTTTCGTCTGATTCGTCTGCGGGCAACGTGGCCACGCCCGACGAGTACCCGGTAGCCGCGGGAGGGGAGGGTGAGGGGGAGGGGCAGGGGAGTAACCACAATGCAACAATGAAAACTAATCACTCGGTTCACCTGCGACCGTTCCTCGCCAGCCTCTGCCCAAGTGCAAGGTTTCGTCAGCAGTTGGCAGCGACGAGTGACGAGCGACCAACAATGGCGAGCGTGGAAAATTATACACCGTGAACAGCAGCAGCAGCAGCAGCAGCAGCAACGACAACAGCAACCATCTCGTCGGCACCGCATTCAGGGCACCGACGGACAGCTGAAACCAGAAGCGACCGCGCGAGTCCGCTTCGTTGGATTGCAATAATGGAGCTTTGTTTGAATGGCCAGCAGCATGCAATGGCGCATCTGGTGGTTGTTGCTGCTGTATTTGCTTCCATCGTTGTTTGCTGGCTCGTTTCAGGTGCATCCATCGATGGAACCGTGTCCCGAAACCGATTACTTTGAGCGTGAGCGTCTGGCAAACGTCGCAACCGCACGCAGATACTGCGTTGGCTTCTCTGGCGGCAACAACAACAGCCCCCACAACATGTTGTCGGCTGCTGTGTTTGTTTTCTCGCCATGGAGCCGCAGTCGGTCTGGCGGCGTGTTTTCCCAACGCCGCCTGTTGTCCTTGCGCCGACGGCTCGACATTTGCCGGCACGTGTTGCCAGACTCCGCCTGTCGTCGCGTCGCCTTCAGAACTGTTGCCAGCCCCCTCTGTCATGGTCGTCGCCGTCGTCGTCGTCGTCGTCGTCGTTGTTGTTGTTGGCGCTTCTGCCTCTGTTGCCACAGTTGCTGCCACAACAAACAACGTGCTTGGTTGTGTTCCTTTCGCCGGTTGCAGCCCTGACCACCCGTCCTAGCGCCAGCAGTGTTTGTTGTTGTCGTCCCCATCGCTGTCAACACGCACATCAAATGTCAATAGCCACGTCTTGTTGTTGTTGCGGCTGGTGCTGCGAATCATGCGGCGATCTTCGTGAGCAAGAATTTTTCCTCAAAATTGCGTGATTCAAAAAACTATTTTCGCTCTGCCCGAACAGGTGAGCGCGCAATAGGGAGTGTGTGCGTCGTGTGTGTATGTGCATGAGAGTGTGTGTGAGTTTGGCGACATTTTTAAACGACCTCAAAAGCTGCTCGTGCTGCTGTCGGCGTCGGGCAGAGCAGCTGGGATCGAAATTCGACTCGACGTTCTCGAGACCGATGGCGAGACGAGGTCCTCGTCTGCGGCGACGGGCGACTCGGAGCTGAAGGGCGCGGGTTCGGGCAACGGCCGCCAGGTGTCGACCGCGTGATCTGGTCTTGTTCTACTTCCCGAGGCCCTCGTTATCGGCGCCCCCCTCCGCCACCAGCCGGCCTCGTGTCACCGCCTCATGACATCACGCGCGAACTTTGCCCGCATCGCTCCGGCGTCCCCCCGTCCCCGCCTCGTTGCCAACCTCCGTCCGTCCGCTGGCCGAAATTGCCGATGATTAACGACGATAACGATGTGCACATTGCAAGATTAATCGATTCACCCCGAAACTACTCGCGGCTCCTCCTCGCGGGACAAGTGTTGAATTCTGTGCGAACTTTCTTTTCGCGGGAGAAATACACTTTTTGCGACCAAGATTTCGTCTGTTCTCGTAGCAGCTAGAGGAAAAAAACATGATTAATTGTGTTGTGTGTTTGGTTTTTGTTCGCCATCAGGTTTTTTGTCGAAAATAATTATATTTTCTTAAATTTCCAACTGCGCTCAACGTGTGCGAAAATGAAAAATCCCGAAATACAAAAGAAAAACACGAAGAGCAGAAACTAAATAAAGAGGAGCAGAGAGCGAGAAAAAATCTGCTTTAATGGCGTCACTTGGCAAACTTTTCACAAACAACTTGTTGTGAATTTAATCACTTTTCTGCTACTCTCATTGCTCTCGCTGCTCCTCGGTTCAGTTTACTTTAGTTTGGCTTTTATTGTTTTTGGCTAAATCGCTAACGCTCCGAGGCTGAAAGGCAGGAAGAAACGCTTTTGTATTTTTGATTCTTGACGTTTTCTCACAGGCCCCTGTGCCCGGCTCCAAAGCGACTTCTGTTCCTCCAGACAATTACTTCACCGTGTTTTCTGTTTGTTCTGCGAACAAGTGACCGAGCCGCGATCGCGTCTGTTGTTGTTGTTGCTGTTGCTGTTGCTGTTGTCGTTGTCGTTGCCGTAGTTGTTGTCACCGTAATTGTTGTAATTATTTTGCGGTAGCAAAAAGGTGTCATTGCGCTTGTTAACAAATTAATTCATTAGCGTGGCTCGCAGTCGTTAAAGTCGCGACTCCTTCCCCTCTCCATCCCTCCCTCCCCTGCTCCATCCCTTGTCCGTCCATCCGCCCGCCTGCCCCCACCCTCAGTCTTCCTACCTCTGGCGGAGTAATCGTTTTGTTTTAATAACAAAAATTATGTTTATCATGAGGTATCTCTGGGTTGTTGTTGCTGCAATTGTCCTTGTTGACGATTGTCGTTGGCGATCGTTGCTGTTGTTGTTGTCAACACGCAAGCCAGAAATTAAATGGTTTGATTGTCATTGCTGGTTCGGTTCGGTTGCGCAGGGCGGCGACTGGGTGGGGTTTGTAATGAGACGGGTTGGGGTCGAGTGGAGCGAACTGGAAGCTGGGGACTGGGGACTGGAACTGCTTCAGCGACACGGACGGCCGTCGAGTGGCTTTATCGACCTGAGCAGAGATTTTACTTCGCCATTTCCCCCAATCGCCCCATCGACGCCCACGTTCGATGCCCGTCTCCCCCAAGCCAATAGTCAGACCTTTTAACGCCTCCCCTGCACCGTGGAGCCGCCGTCACTCGGGAAATGGATCCATTTTCTCTTCTACTCTTAGCCATAGGCGGCCCATCCAACGCGAGGGCGCGAGAGACACCTTCGGCTCACCTTCGCTCGACGCCTGACAAGCGACGCGAGTGTCGGGCCATCAGATCGGCATCGGCATTGATGGGGGCCGGCGCAGAAGCCAGTGGGAGGGAAAGGGAGAGAGCGAGCGTGAGGGCGGCGATTGTCAACATTTATGACCTCATTTTTGAAAATTCGGGTGCGAATGAGCGCCGCGCACGGAAATAAACGAGATGACAAAAAGTCTGACATTCGATTCCGTCGCGAGGCGGCGGCGAGGAAGAGCTGGGGGAGGGCGGGCGGAGACGGAAGTGGAGGGCTTTATTTCGGGACCCAGCTGGCGAGGGCGGCGATAATTAGGAACTGCATTACCGGCGCTTGGCTGTCAGCGCGGACGAGTCGGGTGCCGAACGGACCGACGGCGGCGGACTCGGCTCGCAGAGCCGGCGATGACAAACGACCGGCACCACCCGGCGGGCTGCGGTCCTCGGGGGATCCTCGGGGCCCTCGCGCGACCCGGGCCTGCACGGCCGGCGGCTCTGGCGACAGCTCGATCCGTCCCTCGGCGACGCTTAATGTCCGCCTCACGTCATTAAGAACGCAATTCCGAGCGCGGTGCATGACGGGGATCGCATTTTATGCGTTGGCTCTGCCGCCGGCTCGTCGTTTAATCTCCGCCGTAATTTCAAAGACAGATGGCGCTACGCATTCGCCACTTAACAACATGGAGGCGGCGGCGGTGGCGAATTCGCGGGGCCCGACGCGTCGCCGGCGGGTCGAGGGTGGTCGTGGCCGCGGCAGGGGCAGGGGCGGCGGCGTTAGGGGCCGGCGCAGAGCGACTTCCGCTTGCGAGCGCGAGCATTATCATAATTAAATTTGCAAGAGTGACGAAGAGCGAGCGACCGACCTCCGCCTGCGCCTTCGCCTTCGCCTCCCCCGCCGCGACGACCACCGTCGCACTCTCTTCCACCCGCCCGCGATCTGAGCGTGTCCGTCCGTCCGTCTATCTGGTTCGGCCGCGGTGCTGTCGCCGCACATGATGTATTGAATAAATCATTGAAGCGACACGCAAGAGTGAAGCGCGACGGAGACGATTTTGAGCGACATTTTCTGGCGCATCGCGACGACCGACCGACGGCGGACGGGTGGACGGGTGGTCGCCGGACGGATGGCCGGGAGGGCGGACTTTTCCGGAAAACTGGCGCGCCAAGAAGACGAAAACTGCGGCGGCGACGGCGACGCGACTGCGGAGACGACGAGTACGAAATGAAAGAAACTAAAATTGCGAAAAATATTATGAAACCGTCAAAGTGTCGTCGCCGTCGCTGTCTCCCTTCTTCTTCTTCTTCTTGTTCTTCTTTTTCTTCTGGTTCTTCTTCTGGTTGGCGATGGCAGTGATGGTGTTGTTGTTGTTGTGTTGACAGCGCCCGAGTTTATTGACATTGCGAAAATCCGTCTGCCGGAAGGGAGGAACTCGAACCGTGGCCACGGCGCTGCTCAATCGTCCACCGTCGAATGGGAGGGTGTTCCCTCTCACTCGCACGCCTGTCGCGCGCCCTCGCTCGCACGAATACTCGGCGGACTCATTCTGTGCGGGAGACACTTGAACCCACTTCCGGCGGGCCGCAGCTCACCTCACGCATTACTCCATCAGCGCCCAGGGACTTAGGGGCGAGTCGCGGTTCTTCGCCCAATTGTTCTCTCTTTATCACTCTCCATGCGCTCTCTCGCTCTCCCTTGGATTCCCTCTTCCTTCGGCTCGCCGCGCGCCCCCACTTGGGGCGCCTCATAAAAACGTCAAGCGGAATGACGCCTTCTGACACGCGATTCGGCGGATGCAGCAACAACCACATAGCAGGAACAGCCACAACAACAACAGCATTAATAATAATATCTGAAACAACTACAACAGCGACAACAACAACAACATCATCGAGAGCACCGAATGAGGTCCTAAATTCGCGAATCATTACCTCGTGCTTTTATTGTTGTCGACGGCTTGCGGCGATCGTGAGAAAGAGGCGGCAGTGGTTTTGTGTTGTTGCTGTAGTTGTTACTGCAGTTGTTGTTGTTGCTTTTGTTGTGTCGATAACTCGATGAAGTTGCCAATAATTATCGTTGTTTACGACACGATAATGTTGTTAAGTTGTTTATTAATACTTCTTCATGTTTGGAATAAAATTTCGGCCAATCGGCGAGATGTGAATATTAATGGAGTCGGCGGATCGATATTGCAGTCCAGGCCCAGCTGAAGGCTTCAAATATATCATAGGCGGTTATAAGAATGTGAGTGGACAATTTTATAGAATTGAATTGCTTTATGGACAGCGAGTCGCTCAACAGCAGCTTCGCCGAATGGTTTCCAGTGTGGTTGAACCGCTTTATCGACCCGCACCTTGATCGCTGCTGCTTCCCAGTTGGCGTCGCCGTCGGTGCGGTCGTCCCCCTCCCCTCGCTATCTCCATCTCTCTCCGCCGGCGACTCCCCTCCAGCTGCTTCTAAACAAGGCATTTCACACACTTGGCCATGTCTTTCTTTCTCTCACTGCTGTCTGCCTTGGTTGCGTCGCCGTCGTCTTCATCTGCCTCGGCCTCTTGCGCGGTCGCTGCCGATTCCGTGAAAATGTAGAAAATGGAACATAATTTCATGCTTCGCGGATCACGCCTTCGAGCCTGAAGCGCTGTCGTCTACGGTGCGGCATCGCTCGGCTCGAAATGAAGTTTCGTGTGATTTTCATGATTCTTAATTTTCTCGAATGATTGTTGTGTTTGCGGTGGTAGTAGTTGTTGCTGCTGTTCCTGTTGTTGTTGCCACAGCCACGAAGCGATTCAATCAAATCGCTAAATTGTCACTCGTTGTCGATAAATCAGTGATTTCGCGAAGAGAAAAATCGCCACGAGAATTGCGAAAATTCGAAAAAAGCGGACGGTTCTGAATTTATTTTTTCTTAATTTTCGCGCATAAATTTCATGGCAGACGGCAATAAATTTAGCGCAGGAAAACTCGTCGGGAGGGGCGGGCGTCACGGCGGGGGGCGACGGCGAAATTAATTTTTCGCCATTTTTTATTGCATCCATGTCATCTGCGGCGATGAGCAACGACGGACGGACGGACGGACGGCGGATGATGGTTCGGGGAGCAGACGCCTTGCCAACGAAACCGTTGACGAACTGCAAATCGAAACCGAATTTAAATAAAACAAGATCAACTGCACCTCGCGTCCACCGCGACGGCGGCATACGGACGGACAGACGGACGGACGGATAGATAAATAGATGAATAGCAGACGACAGCGAGGAAAATCTGTCTCCACGACATCAAAGCTAAAAAAAGAAAATAATAGAGCGAGGGAAAAGTGTAAAAACACTGGGGAGAAAATCAGGAAAAGCAGAAAATAAGCCAATGGCGAAAATCATTGTGAATGAGAATCGAGAAGAAAACATGATTCATTTTTAATGCTCGCTCCGAGCGCTCTGCCGGCATGTGTTTTGCATAAAAGACAACTAGTGGAATACGTTATGAGATCTTCCATGATATCGACCACGGCCGGACGGACGGACGGACGATTGGTCGTGCCTTGGCCGCGGCGACAACAAATTATTTACGTGGCCATTTAATTAGATTTCCAATTCTATTCCCGCACTGTTGTCTTATCGTCTCGGCTCCCCGATCGCGAGCCATTGTTGGTTGCAATTGATCTTTGAATTAAAAATAGTGGGAGTCTCGTGATGGCGGTCCGCGGCTATTTGTAGTTCGACATCGCTACTTGTTGGCGCGCTGTTAATGCTTCTCAGATCGCTTCGTGTCGTCGTCGGCGGTGAGTCAGCGGCCAATTGTGCGGAAAAATTCGAAAATGTTCCCCAGTCCACTCGCGACGTGTCGCGTATATGGGTCAAGAGACCGGGATCAGCTGGCGGGAAGAACATCCGGGCGGGATTGATCGCCTGGTTGGCCCTCTAAGCATCAGCGCTAAATTCATGAATCGAATGGGCGACCGAAGCGTGGCTCACTATTATTGTTGTGTTAACCCATAATATTCCTCGCTAAAGTTAGATAACAACTTGCTCTTGGTCGCCCCACCTGCCTCTCGCTCCGCCCCTGCCGCCACTCGTTGCTTCGCACGCAGCCTCAGACACAGTGGAAACACAATAAATTGCCAGTGGATCGCGATCATGAGGTTCGAAGCATTGTTTATTGCTCTGAAAACTTTTCTGAAAGCGAGCCAAAACTTCAGCAGACAAGGAGGCCCTCAGAGGCCGAAGGAGACGGAGCGATGGTCGAAAATAGCCCTCGCACAGTTGCATAAAACCAATTAATTTCATTGCGATTATTTTCGATTTACGCGACTTCTGGCGATCGCCTCAATGGCTGATCGAGGGGCGCAAACAAAACAAAACAAAACAAAAGAACTGCATGCATAAAAATAAAAACACCGATTTGATTTATCGCAGCTCGCCGTCCAAATGTTGACACACGGCCGATCTTTTCATCCCGTGGCATTAAAGGCTCTTCGCCTGTGATCGTGGACGAGCATAAATTCAGAAATTTGATCAAATCAGAGGCGATGAATCGGGGGCTGGGCCATTGCAACGTCGTCCCTTAGAGTTATTTTTTATTTTGTATTCTAGACAGTGTTTTTCGATGATTTCTATTTGACTTCCGTTTTGGACCTCTCGCTTCTTTACAGCACAGCTCGCATCGATACGTTCCATCACAGCCAGCAACCGCACGGTGGAGAACGGGAAGGAGCTTCGAATCGTTTGCAAGGTGCAAGGCAGGCCTCCACCGAAAGTGACGTGGTTCAAGGACCACAAGTCGATCAACCGCAATCGCAAGCTGTACCAAATCGTACCATTCAAGTGAGTTCGCCCGGGATCGGCCCTTATTCGACCCCTGATCTACCGTTTGCTTCCTTGCAGAAAGAGGTCCGAGCTGATCATCAGGTCCTTCAACAGCTCCGACGCCGGCCGCTACGAGTGCCGGGCGAAGAACAAGGTTAACCGCAATCTGGAGCGCCGCGCCATCGTGATCAAGGCCTACCCAGGTGAGTCGCCCACACCCCTCCCCTTCCCCTCCCCATTCCCATTCGATCCGACCCCGTGGCCGCTCGCCAAGGCGTCACGCTCCAATAAATCCCATATTTACGGCCCAGTCTTGAGAATCAATTAAGCAACAAACTGTATAAATAAAAGTATTAATTAAAGCTCGAAGTTCACAAATTCCCCTCGATGCCGCGGACACATTTCCCCGACATCGATGCTCCCCTAATGCGTTGTCGCTGTGGTTTAAATAACCACATTTTATTACGACATAAATTCCACACCGGCCGATCGCAGCCATGTAGCGCCGTGCACGTCTATCTCCGTCCGCGGGCCCGAACTGGGTCACCGCCTCCCGTCCTCTCCGCTGCTCCAGCACCCATATGGAGCCCCCCTGGTCTCCTGGTCCGACTCATCCGGATCACCGCTGGACATTGGTCGGGGATGCTCCTGTCCTTCTGCGAGGAGCTCCAGACCTGGCCGACGACTTCCTTTTCGCCTTCCACTCACAGTTCGCCTTTGTCTTTGCAGTTCCTCGTTACGAGACCCACTTAACGGGCGGAACTGGACACAACTGCCCTCCGGACGCGGCCGAGTTCTGCTTCAACGGCGGCACCTGCAAGCTCTTCGTCGAGATCGGCTCCTACTCGTGCATGTAAGTATCCACGTCGATCCCGACGCCGCCCTCGATCGGGGTGAAAACTGGTGGTGTGGTGGGCCGGAGGTGGGCGCGGGGCCGCTTGGGGCTGTCGGGTGCTCGATTTGAGTGAGCTGGAAATTAATTGACTGCTCGACTGCAGCAAGTGTAAACAAGGCGCGCGTCAAGTGAGTCCGCGCCGCCGCCATATTGATATATATTTATTTGCTTACAAAAAGATTTCCAAAGGCGAGGGCGGGCCGGGTCGGTTACGGGGACGGGGACGGGGCGGCTTCTGTCGTGTGGAGCCAAGTGAAAACAATGAATTTTCGTAATTTTCGGGTGTCTCCGCGGGTGCAGCGGCTGGGCTCGGCCGGGCTGGGTGGGGTCGGTAACAAATGGCGGCGCTGAAAGACGCTGCTCGGCTGGCGCGCGCTGCGGTGCTGGTCGAGAACAAGATCAGGACGAGTCCGGCCCGCCAGGGGCTGGGGAGACGAAAATCCGAGACGCACAAGAGATGCGAATAAAATTTGTGGGGGAAGAGCGGGAAAAATAAAAATCAACTCAAATCGAGAGGGAGGAGGAAACGAATCCAGCGCAATTAAGTCCGTGGAAGAGCGAAGGAAGGGAGGCGACGCCGACGAGGAAGGAGAAATTAAATTAATGAAACTGCGCGGCCCCGGCGTCAACCATCAACCTTTTATTGTTGAAATGATTTTATAAACAACCTCTTAAATTTGTCAACAAGCCGCCCCTCCGTCGCGCCTCATTTCACACATCTGCCGTGGGCCTCGGCTCCGTCGTCAGTCCGTCCCTCCGTCCGTCCGTCCGTCCGTCCATCCCTCCATATCTGTATTTGTGTTCGTAACACGCATCGCGCTCCCCCAGCCCTGGCCGTGCCCTCCTCCGCTGGCCACGACGTCCCCGCAGACGCCGGCGACCACATGTTGCGCCGCCGCGACGAGGGCTGCGCATGCGCCGCCGTCGGCCGCTTGAGACGCCGCCGGGCCCTCGCCGTTATCGGAGGCAGCGACAGCGACGAGGACGGCGGCGGCACCTTCGGGAACCACTTGAGTTCTCGATAGTCGTCGATCGCGATCCGTCGTCGCTGTAAACAAAACACCCTCGGGTCGGGTCGCGCCGAGCCGACTGCAGCATCCCCGAGAGATAAACATCCAGGGGGCGACGAGTCGAGCGCGATCGGATGTTCCCAGTGTCGGGTTTCAAGCGCCGATAACGCTCGCCTCTAATGGCGCGGCCCGGTCTGCGAGAAAATCCCGACACCAGACGAGTGAAGCCTTCTTTAACGCCATCTGTGTTTCTGTCTCTTTCCAGCTGCCCGGAGGGTTTCATTGGCGAGCGCTGCGACCGGAAGGAGGTCAACAACATGCCCCCTAGTACGTACAGCAATGAACAAGAATGTGGCGAGAAGAAGTTTTTAGGAAGTTATTATTGCTAAAATAGGCTATTCTATAGCATCGATTGTTTTGTTGTCTTTGTCACGACCCACCCATGCACACACACACACACACACACACACACATGCCCTCGAAAATCCTTTCCTACTGCTCCCCACACCCCTTCCCCACACAACTGAACACTGAAGCCAAAAATGAGATAAACACAGTCAGCTCTGCGATGAAATTAACCAAATATAGAATTAAAGCGAAGCGATACCGATTACCACAGTACAAATGCAGTATACAACAAATACCAACTACCAACAACCCACTACAACTACAACAGCAACAACAGCAAACGAAACAAAAGAACAACAAATCAGACGAAAGGGCTTGAAAGCTTTTAGAACCCGAAAGAACCCCGGAGGCTGCCACGCCCACAGCCCTCGGGCGGCCGACGACGATAGGTAGTAGTAGAACAAGAAGAAGCATAACTAGACATTCCATTGACACGCGACGACGTACAAGAAGACGAAGAAGAAGAAGAAGAAGAACACGACGCACTCTTAACGTTGAAATGAAAAGTAAATTTCAAAACAAGAAAATCTCGCATAGTTTTTACAATCTTTGTATTTAGCGAAACGCATTCGTTAGTTGTTAATTAAATAAGAACATAAAAGGATAAAATATGAAGGAAATATATAAAACAAAGGTGCTATAGAAAGTTTATTTTGTTCATAATAATTATTCCGATTAAGCTATTTATTTATTGAATATTTATTTATCGTGCCGAACCTCTTATTAAGCCCCCTCTATTCACTCCTAATCGTACATTGAAGGCTACTTTAATATCATTATCCTCCAATATCACAAAAGAAACCAAGAACAAATGAAAATCAAGTAAAAATAAAATAAATGCAAACCATCCAGCAAAATAAAGAGGCTCTCTCTCTCGCTCATATCTTCGCTCGTTCGGTACTCTTCACACACCCACACACGCATACTAAGTAAATAATTGATTTCATAAAGAAGGATCTTCCTCGGTCACTCACTCACACACAACCTCTCTCTCTAATACAACAACAAATCTCGTTTATTGCTGAGATTGTTCTCGTTGCATAAGATTATAATTTATTTTATTTTTAGTTGACGAACGATCTTTATTTATTGTATTTTTAAAGCCAAGTATATAAAAACACGTATATTTAAGTCAATGAAAACCATACACCCAACTCCAAACAAGGACAAACCCACGAGAAGTTTGAACCAAACAGAAGATGGTGTTGCTTGCAACAGGAGGCCATGGAAAACGCTCTCGACCAACCGGGCTCGTGTCCGACTCGGTTCCCACCGACACCGACTTCCGCTCGGCTTTCGCAGCGCCGAGCTCGCGAGTCGCCAAGGACGGCAGCGGCAAGGTCGCAGAGCGTTTTCCGTGGTTCTCCTGGTACCGGTTTCAGGTTTCAAATTTCTACCCCTCTTTTGTATCATTAAATGGTTGTATTTCTGCGCAAACACTCGCTGTTCTGTCTCCTCTGCCTACACCCTCCCGCTCTGTACCCCTCTGATACAACAGTTTGGTAATTTTGTAGTTTACAAATAATAATAGTAACCATTAATAGATGCATTTGTAACAATAATTGTAACCATAATTACTCTTTCACCTGTTGGTTATTTTTTTTTTTCGTTCCCGTTCTACAAAAATTAACACTTTGGCTGTAGATTGTTGTTGTTAGTTTACTCTGGTGATTGTTTCAACATCTCATTTAAAATTGCAAACTCTATTAACAAGCAAAACAGACAAAAAGTAATCGCTAAACGCCACGCCCTGTAGTCGTTCACCAAGATGGGCTGCTCAGTATTGTTAACTATCTTTCTGTTGTTTGATTCTATTTGATTCTAGAGAACCAAGAATTAATCTTAATCACATTTTTAATTTGATCTCTTCACAGATTTTTTGTTGCAATCTACGGCCAAATATATTCCTTTATTAATAGTATAGAAAGTCACAGAACAAATGCAAAGCAATCGCTTAAACTTACCTCAATTTTATGGAATCTCGTTGCACATGATTTTATGGTTTACGATTATAGACTATTTTTATTTGTAAACTCAAAACGAAAACGAAAACAAAAACAAACCGCCACCGGGCAGCAACCTAAACCCAAACGAAAGGCGGCCGGGAGCCGGGTACCGGTTACTCGTCCGCCTTGCACGACAGTATTTCACAAATATTACCGCTAAACGATTATTATCCTTAGTTATTTTGTTCTTCTCGTTATGAAGTTTATTTAATTTTAACTATTTTATTTGTAACAAAATGTAAATAAAATTTGAAATGTAAATGTAAAATATAAAGGAAAGAACGAATGAAAGAAAAACACAAACAACTAAACTCAAAATCGCCTCACAATATATATAGAAATGTCCAGATCGATGTAAGCCTTAGACCTAAGACCTTGAGACGAAGACGCAGTTGGTAGAGAAGTCGCTTCGATCCGATCTAGCCTAAGTTTCCAATGAAAACGAATCAAAAATCACGAACTCCAAGAGAAATTTGCATACATTGATTATAATGAAATGGAACAATTTTAGCTCTAGCGATGTCAGAATAAATACTTGTAGATGAAGATAATAAAGTAGGAGAAGTTAACAAAGGAAAACAATTCATACCAAAAATATATCTAAAGCAAACTCGATTAATAATAATTTGTAAATTTTGTCACTAAGACCAACAAGAACAACAACAACACTTTGTGGAACCCATATTTAACTTGAGCTTGAACTCGATCCTAGTTTTAACCTAATTTGAGAAAAACAAAAACACAAAAATATTATTTATTAACACGCTTAGTACTTAGTTTATTCATAAATTATACTTGATTACTCTATTCTAATCTCTATTCTAAATTAAATAATTAATTTAATTTAATAGAAATAAGTTAAATGCAATTAATATTATGTTGTTTTTATGTTTGTATATTTTTCAAAATTTGGTTTTTAAAATTAATTATTCAAATTTAGTTCCCTAAGTTTTGTTTATAATTCATGAAAAATTAAAAGAAGAAAATAACTTTGTAATCCTAAGTTTAACTTATAATTTACCTAAATCTTAAAATATTGAATACACATCACCAACAACAAACAACCAGAACAACAAATAAAAACTTAAAAATATAAAAAAATAAATAAAATAAAATTATATATTTGAGACACAAAAATAAATGAAAACATTTCTTTTTATTTGCCGCCACATTCCATTGATTTCTTTCCGATTTAGTTTTCATTTTTCGCCTCACTTGTTTTCTAAGTTTCAAATCCGAGGTAAGCCTGGTTTTTCTCATTTAATCATGATTTGTTGTTTGTAATCGATTTGTCTCTTCTGCACTTTGTGTTAGTAAAAGTTGTACTCTACTTAATTTATAATCTTAACTCTTATCGAACTGTCTTAATGTCTTAACTGTTTGTTGTTTAACAGTATTTTTATGATTTTAACAAATTTTTATTAAACCAACTTAATTCGCAAATTGTCAGTAATCAGAAATAAAATATTGCAAGAAAGAAAGTAATTGTAATCATGTCTGAGCAGAAACTCAACACCTTTGTAATTTTATATATGTTGTGAGACGTCTTTGTTGTGTATAAAAAAGTTAAAATTTATTAAATCAAAGTACTAATTTCCCTTAGTATATATTTTATTTCCTGATTTACTTATTTGTAGTACCTGTTTTAACTGCTTTAACTACAGCTTCATAACACTTGATGCAAAATCTAATACTGCATTTCTCGAAGACGAACAGAATTTCGGAAATATTTATAGATAGATGAAAGAAAACGAATTTAACTTATTTTTGAACATAGGTTATCAAAATCACTTTCAACGAAATGTAAATATAACTAATCAACTTTTAAAAAGATTAAAACAATGAATTTGTTTGTTTTATAGATGTTTTAGCCCCATTCTACTAAATGCCCTTCCTTTTTATTTTTTTTTTTTTTTTTTGGTTTCATAAACAACAAATCAAATAATTTACGCTTTTCTCACGTGAATGGAAATTTAATCTCTTTTGTTGCTTAAGTTCTCTTTACTAAATTTACAGATCCAACCTACAAAACCGGGTACATCGCAGACGACCCCGGCGCCTACGACCCAGATCTTGACCCCGGTCCATTGGACAGAGAACACATCAGCCAGTCTTACACGTCGTCCGAGGATGCGGACGACGACGACGCCGACGATGACGATGACGACAGTGGCGAGGAGGACGAGACGAAGGCGTCGAGGGTGGGCTTCTAGTGGTGCCCGAAGAAGCTGAAAACTTTTGGAATTCCATTACGATTAGTGTTAGAATCGAACATAAAGACAAGAGCGAATAAATTTGCCAAAATATAGCAGGATTACAGCAGAGATATTATATGTGAAAATACTCATTAGACTAAGCGCCAAATGCCAAAGATGTAAATTACAACTAAGATGAAAATAAATCGCAAGTGCTTTCAAACGAGTCCACCAGACGTGTGTTGACTCGAAAGAGTTTCTACTAGACTATATTTATGCCTCCTAATACTATTATTTAAAAAAAAATGTTATCCTTAGTTTTCTTTAAGTTTAGTTGGGTTATAAGTTAATATTTAGATTTTTATATTTGATGTACTGCTTAACTGCCTTCAGCTAACGAATAATAACGTATACAGAATACTTGTTACAATAAATAAATAAATAATATTAATTCCAAATGTTAAAAATCTCTTACTATATTTTTGATCAATCTGCTTTATATTAAAAACGAAAAACGTAGTGTTGATTTCACTTCAAATGGAGTAGATAATATTATTTTGAATGTTCTCAAATGCAACACTGTTCTGCTAATTGCTATATTCACAAAGACAGTCAGTTGTCAAATAGGCGTAATGTGGCGTGTGGTTCTCCTAACAACCACTGGAGGCGCTGCTGTATCGTAGCTGACAGTTGTCATCAGAGCGGGACTGATTCATATGTGCTAGAAGGAGATCACGAATACTAACGGTCGCCAGAATTTATTTCACTTTCCGTATCGGCAGTAAAAATTTGAGTCTTCATTATAATATTTGTTTCTTAATTTTAAAAGTTTTAAAAAAGCAGTTTATCAAAAAAGAAATATAAGAAAATGGCGTGTGAACAAGCAACTAAGAACTGCATCACTTTGAAGGGTTCTGCGCAAATTATCGTAGAATATCTGAGTGAGTCTCAAGAAATAATATTACCGGGCGCCAAAATCTCAATTTAAATCTGTCATTTTTTTTCTAGAATATGGCATCAACTCGATACTATTCCAGCGAGGCATCTATCCTCCGGAGACATTCGAAAATACCCAGCAGTACGGCCTGACAATACTTATGTCCAAGGACAAGAAAATAGAGGAGTTCCTGCAAAACGTGCTACAACAAACGGAAGGTGAAGTGTGTGTTTTTATATGTTTTCCATCTAAATTTTTTTCTTTACAGATTGGTTGGCCAAGAATATGATAAACAAGATTTCTATGGTCATCACCAATGCTCACACAAAGGAGGTGCTTGAGTGCTGGGACTTCAAGATGCAGGCTGAGTTGGGTACAGGTGACACCAGCGACCCTACCAAGCTGACTTCCAACAAGGAACTGAATCGCATTCAAAATGAAATACGCGATGTGATGCGGCAGATATCGGCCACTGTCAGTTATCTGCCGCTGCTGGACTGCATCTGCACTTTCGATGTCATGATACATACACTTCAGAACTGTGATGTCCCCGAGAGCTGGGACGAAACCGGCGCCGTGTTCATTCAAAACGCTCAGGCGGTTCAGCTACGTTCATTCTCGACAGGACTACATAAAGTGGACACAGTGGTGAACTACAAGATGACATCGTAAGAGTTCGTCGTGAAAGATTATGCAAATGCTGATTCTTGCAGTTGTACGCTTAATTTATTTTGATATCCATCTGATTTTTCACCTATAAAATGTGTCCACTGTGTCGCTCTGAAATAGTTTAACATTACATGTTGTTTTTATTGAAAATAATTTTGCCAGAATTGTGGCGTGTATTATATCTAAAAATTTTAAATATAGAATATAAGCTAATGACGTAATTCCAAGAAATACCAATTGCAAAATTTGATAATTTTAAAAATAAAGAACTGATTTTAATAAGTGTTTCATTTTAATGGCATGTTGGAGGTAAATCACCCCATACATTTTTGAAAGCATGAGATAGAGAGCGATACAAAAATTTGGATTTTATTTTTTGCATGGGATATTTTCTCATGCGTCAAATTTTTTAGTAGTTTCGCGATTTTTACCTTATTTAACTTATATGTTTTTGAGCGCAAAAAATGAATCTTCAGAAAAATAGTTATTTAGCATAACATATTTGCGATATATCATGAGAGTAATTTCTACAACCAGAACATTTTTGTCCCATATTATGAATTCAAAAAATGGTGAATTGTTTTTATCGCATAAGAGAACATTTTCTATCACATGCGATTTTATGTATTCTACATATTTTATCGCAACGAATAAAGAATAAATAATTATAACAAATACATAATTTTTAGTTACAATTTTTATTTTGATTTATCAAGTTACGTATTAAAATATATATGAAATAATTTTCATTAATTGCAGAAGCGTTAGTTGACTTCTAGTTTTTAATCGAGTTTGTATACAAATAATTCGCATAGGTTTAATCAATATTTTGTAAAGAAATTATTCTAGTAAAGCGTGTAAACGAATTTGATGATAATTTCACATAGTTTTTCAAGCGAAGGTCCTCAAGTATTGTGTAAAAAATATATACGCCTCATCATGCATTCGATATAGAATGCCAATCAATATAAGTACAATGAACGATTTGCGAATCAAGATTCCAACTTAAAATTAAGAAAACTTCACCAAACGTTCGAACAATACAAACAATTGTTGCGTGCGCTCGTGTTTGAAATGTGTGTGTGGGAGCTTGAAATGAAAATCAAATTCGAACTGAAGCGGGATTGGTTCAAGCATCAAGGAACTAATCTAAATGCATTTTTTCAAATGTAATCTAAAAAGGCAGAAAGAAAATACATTAAATTTGTGAGTAAACAATTCTACCTAGACATAAACTAACAAACATCTAAATTAAAATACAACTGCCGTTAAGTCAGAGTATATAGTTAGAATACTTAGTTATGGAAGATTAATTTTACATCTGATATCTCGATGCACAGAGCACAAGGGTCAAAACTCAGACACACACACAATTCATAGTAGCCTTAAGTCGGTTTGCTTTAAACGTTGTCAAGTTTTCATAGTTTTCACAATTAGTATAACTTGAATGTGGTATGATTTTGGTAGCTTAGTCTGT
The DNA here is from genome assembly GCA_947389925.1 of Coelopa pilipes. Lineage (NCBI taxonomy): Eukaryota > Metazoa > Arthropoda > Insecta > Diptera > Coelopidae > Coelopa > Coelopa pilipes. The sequence goes on from OX376699.1 coordinate 42,398,865, forward strand.
ACCAAAGTATTTCTGGCCAAAGTGATTGGGCGCCACCGGATGCAGCTCTGAGGTGAGGATCTTCAACTTGGGGAAAGCGCTGACAACCGTTTTGGCCGCAATGGGAGTACAGAAGAGATTGGAGAGTATGATGCAGTTTTCGGGCACACCGTGCTCTTTCAGGACATTCACGGCCTAAAAAAATTTATTAAACACCATTATATGCCAATATGCAAAAACACTCACTTGCAAGACAGTGTTGCCCGTCGACATGATCGGATACATCAGCAGTACCTGACGACGGGCGATGTCGTCAGGGAACCGTGCGTAGACCACTCGGGCCACGTGTGTTTCCGCATCCGACTCCACCAGGATCTTACCGATGCGTATCGAGCGACAGCAGTCGCGCAGACCCTGCTCCATGGCTTCTCCCGAGCGAATGATAGAGACCCCGCAATTGCCAGAACGATACTTGAGGCCTTCGTAGATGGCGCCGGTCGGTGTCTCGACAGAGCAATCGGAGTATGGCAACTGATTGAGCGACTCCTCAATGACCAGCCGAATGAGACGATCCGCGTAGAACTTGAAGTCGCTACGTGTGGTGTTTCTGGAGAAGAAAATCTGATGAGGTAACGCACTTGCCCACTCATGCCAGAAAATGTTACTTGTCTCTGATAATGGTGAGCAGCTCCGACACCTGTGGGTTGCACTCCAGAATCTTGAGGTTGGGTCCGTACTCGCTGAGCAGGTCCTCGGGCTCAGTGGGGCTACTGGTCAACGATACTGCGGGCACCTGTGAGACGCTGTCTGAGTCTGCCTCGCCGTTAATGACGGTGCTTGTGTGGCTGCTGGCAGCCGTGTTGGGGGAACCAGTGCACATCGTGTCCGCAATTTTGACTGTTTTCGTGAAACGAGGAGAGTTAATTGGAAACGAGTTCTCACAGTCACAACGTTTATCAGCGGCGGAGTTCAGCACTTGTTTCGCAGTCTATTCGTCTCTTAAATGCAACTGATTGCACGTCAAGTCTTTTTCTTTTGGTTTCCTAATTAAAAATAATTAAAATCAGATCTAATCGGCGAACTTTGTGTGCGTCGCAGTAACGAAAATGTCAAAAAATGTGTGATCCGAGCGAACAGCTGTGTCTGACAGCTCTCGGATTGACAGCACACAAGCATACAGTGGTGGCTAGGAATAGCAATACTACTAGATATTCATTCTTATATACCTACTGAAAAGTACCCATTTGAAAAGTTATATGAATGAATATTGTCTATTCTAATATTATCAATTCTATTCGTCTAAACTTCTCACCAAAATATTTTTTGTAATTAAAAAACACACGAAATCATTGAGTTTAAATGTTTATTTTTTCACTGCTGGTGTTTATTCATATATTTTATATCATTAGAATCGGTATTAAATTTTGTGTATGAAATGATATTAAAATGATAATAATTTTATTTTTGTATTTTTCATTATTCTTCTCAAGATACCACTTGATAGTGACAAGTTTTTAAGGCCTTGTTGCATGAAATACACACGTTTTCTCCCAGTTGCCAACTTAATCATTACTCGAGTAATTGCTTACGGTTATTCTTCCACTTATACAAATAAACATTCGTAAAAAACGTCGCTTAAAGTATTCGTTAATTATTAGATTTTCGGCTAAACTTAATTAAATATAAAACAAGATACACATGGTTTTATACAAAACTCTGTTAACTGTACAATGAAAATTTAAATAAACTATTGCATTTCTTTCGGTTGTCCTCGTCACACACAGCCATCTATGGACGTGTGTGTGAGCAGTGTGCGGGCATGGTCAAACCCCATTGAGATTTGTCCTCTGTATTTAATCATAGCAAGTAAATTTCTATGTGTGTGAGTGGCTGCGTGGGTTTTACAATATTTTACATAAACAGTGTGTGGGAAAGTATTCAAATTAACGTAAAATACAAGGGTTTAAACAACTAAATGCTTCCATTATAAATAAAACATTTTGGCACTTTTAAAAGAAATAAAGAAGTCGAAGAAATAAAACAATTAGCGATTTACCCATTCGATCGCAGAGAAGCTTTCCTCTGCTCTTATCTAAAAATGCATTTCCATAATTCGGTTCATTTTAAATTTGTTTTTAATTCATCGAATTTTTTTCTACTTCTCTAAGGTCCTAAAATTATATGCAAAATAATAATTTTTCCTTCATTATTCCCCCCAGGATTCTGATATTGTTGTCGTCGTGTTACTAAATTACTATCGATTACTTCTGGCAGTCCTAGTAAATGCCATTGAGGAGCACTTGCTTCTTGTGTATTGTTTTACTGAGTTATTTGTTTATTTTTGGAGAATGCTACTTGGAGAGAACGATGTTCCAAAATAAGCTCGATTTCGTAGACCAGGGCTCGACTCTGCGGGAGGTTCCTAACTGGGCTGCAGACGACAGCCTACGGACCAGCGGGTATATGGGGATTGGATTGGAGAGGGGTTCCACAGGTCACCAGGGCCAAGCCCTGGCTGGTATACAAATGTGTTCGAAGTGCGTCAGCTCAGCTGCCAAAGAATCTCGCGCCCTACACCATGCCGTAGTCGGTGCACACCGGCGTGACCTGGTTGTTCTGCGGCTTCTCCTGCGACGAGGCACTCGCTGCCGCGGCCGCTGCCATGTTGAGCTCCACCAGGGTGTCGATGCTGTTCAGGCTGACGCCCTGCAGGATCTTCTGTGCCGCCAGCGAGGTGAAGTTGAACGAGAGGTCGGTCAGGCTGGGGAAGTTGTAGAGCTCCTCGGGCACGACGCCGCCCGCTGGCGAGGCGCCGTCCTTCGAGAGGCTGAAGCGGCGGTCGAGGGACGGCTTGTCCACGGCCTTGTCGACGCCCAGCCCGCCCGAGCAGGTGTTGTTGTCCTTGAGGGCCAGGTTGGGCTCGCTGCCGACGGCGATCAGGGTCTTCTGCAGCAGGTGGGCCAGGTTGTCGGCTCCGTTGATGGCCGGGTTCGAGTTCAGCAGGTTGCCCACGGACTCGTAGCGCAGGTTCTTCAGGTCGCAGTGGGAGTTGTTCATCAGCTTGGTCTGCGACTGCGCCGAGTTCTTCTCGTAGAAGCGCAGGTTTCCCACGGAGCCGGCGATCTCGAAGTCCTGCTTCGCGGCCAGGGCGGCCGCCATGGCCAGGGTCTTCTCGCCGCTGGGCGAGTTCGGGTTCGAGGCCTCGTTGTTCTTGAGCACGTTGTTCTTGTAGACAATGTTGCTGGAGCCGTTCTGCGGCAGCTGCAGGCACAGCTTGCGGCTGTTGTTCATGGTCGCGTCGTTGTTGATGTTCTTGGTGAACTTAGTCGTCTCCAACACCTCGTTGGAGCCCAGCGTGTCCAGGTGGTGGTCGGGCGAGGTCTCGCTGATGAACGAGATCGAGTCGCAGGTCTCCGAGTTGGCGTCGTTCTCGCTGATCGAGCTCTCCTTGTACAGGTGCGCCGCCGACTGCTGCTGGCATTGGTGGTGACTTTGAGACTGCTGCTGCTGGTGTTGGTGGGCCTGGTGCGACGCCTGCTGCTGCTGCTGATGCTGGGACGCCCTGTGCCCCGGGGCGGCGCTCGTCTGGCGCGAGAGCGTCTTCTTGATGACCTCGCCCTTCTCGTTGGTCGTCGTCTCGTTGTTGATGATGAACACGTTCGAGTTCTCCATGATCTTGCCGTTCTCCAGCGTGATCACGCTGCGCACCGGCGAGTTCTGGACGTAGATCTTCGTGCTGGGGATCTGGCTCTGGCTGCCGTTCGAGGTGGTCACCTGCAGCGTGATCGAGTTGTTCGAGTTCGACGCGGGCACCTGGTGGCCGCTCCCGCCACCGCCAGCACCCGAGGAGCACCGGCTCGGCGTCTGCTGGTTCGTGATCTCCTCGAGGATGCGCGACGGCGTCGACGCGCGCTGCCTCTGCGACTGCTCAGCCGCGCGCGCCCGCATCGCCTGGTGGCGGGGCGTCCCGCGCGGCGACCCGTTCAGCACGAGGATGGAGCGCGCCGGCGAGGGCTGCACGACCGCCGTGCTCGTCGAGCACTGGGAGTCTAGACTAGAATGGCCGCTGGTCTTGCTGAAGGACACCTTGCCGCTGTCGATGCTCGAGGGGCCCGATGTGCCCGAGTTGAACAGCGAGGACGAGGCCTTGCCCGACTCGAGGCTCGAGGGGCCGCTCTGCACGCTGCGGTAGGTGCTCTTGTTGTCCGCGGCGTACCCGTTCGCCAGGCTGAGCGCGTGCTTCGGCGGCCCGGCCGTCGACATCGGCTTCAGGGCCCCCGACCGCGACGGCGACTCCCCGAAAATGTGCTTTCCGATGACCGACCTCGGCTGCGGCGGCATCGTCGTCGTCGTCGACGTCGATGTGGGCGCCGTCTTCTGGGAGCCCGGCGGGCCGGTCAGGCGCGACAGGGTGGCCGAGGAGTGGTTGCCGCGGGACGAGGGGGCGCCGCCGCCGCCACCGCTGCCGGCCGTGGCGGGGATCGATTGGGTGGAGCGCGGCAGGGAGCTGCTGCAGTAGACGGGCGAGCGGCGCCGGACGGGCGAGCAGTCGCGCGACGAGATGACGAACGTCGACTCGCTGGACATGTGGCGGCGGTGGCGGCGCGGCAGCGTCGACGAGCGCTGGCTCAGCTCGGATCCGTCGTAGAAGGTCGAGTTGGAGAGCGTGTGCGCCACGGGCAGGTCCTGCAAGGGCGAGATCGAGAGTGAGAGTGTGGTGACGGCGCATATTGCGTGCTACTCACGTGGTCGGCCGTCTGCGTGCCGACGCTGTGCAGGTGCACGGCCCGCGAGTTGAACCACTCGGCGGGCGGGAACTGCGCGGAGTAGGTCTCGATTTGGCGCTGCTTGGCGCGGCCGCTGCGGCGAAACAGGCGCGAGAGCAAAGATCCTTTTTCTGCAACGAGGACAAAACAAGAACGAGGGTTAGGGGCCTCGCACCGCGTTGTCGGACCGGTGCCCGGCTGGACGTCGGCGACTCACTGGGTGATGACGAATCCGTGCTTTGGTACTCCGAGCTGCTGCTGTCCGTGGTCAGGGTCTGGGCGTAGGTCTTCGAGAGGCTGCGCGTCGAGGCGCAGCGCTGCAGCCGCTTCGAGGAGCCGAACAGGCGCAGGCTGTGCCGCCGCTCCAGGCTGCGCGGCGTGGGGAACGAGGCGCTGCGGCGCTTCGAGGCGCGCGGGTACAGAATCTTGTCGTTCGGGTTGCCTGCGCGAGAGAGAGGGAGAGAGAAGGGGCGAGTGAGCGAGAGTGAGCGACAGGCGGTGTGTGCGACCCACCTCCGCAGATGACGTCGGCGAGGTTCGTCTGGATGCACTGGTGCGTGAGGTCGCCGTCGCGCTCCGTCGAGATCTCGCCGTAGAGCGAGTGCACGGCCTCGGCGTTCGTCATCAGCATCGTGCGCGTCTCGTGCGGCAGCTCCTCGGCCTCCTCGAACTCCTGGTAGGTCGTGCGCTGGAGGCGCGGGCGCGACCGGCTGCGTCGGCGTCTGCAAGAAACACGCACAAGGGGACAATGGGAGTTCGCTCTCGCTCTTGGGCCGCCCGGCGCCGCACTTACTCTGGCGTGAAGATGAAGTAGCCCTTGGCGGTCTGGTAGATCTTCTGCTCCTGCATTAGCTGGGCGAGGGTGTCGTAGATGACCTCGGTCGCGGGCGGTGTCATGTGCGGGAAGCGCAGCCCCAGCTTGGTGCGGATGTTCTCGATGGTGGCCGAGTGGCCCTCAGCGGTCAGGTCCATGATCACGTCGCAGAGCGCCTCGGGCAGGGGCGTGAATTGTCCTTGGACGGTCGGCGTCACGATGCAGTCATCGATGTCGCCTGCAAAGATAAATGGGCACGGTGAGATGGCTGTCGGTCTGCGGAGCTCGACTTATGGCTAATTGAGTTTGCGCAGCCATTCGGCCGCCGTCTTTGGCCACACGCTGTGGTGCAGCTGTCAGTGTAATCACTTTCGTTTTCGGCGCGGATTCCTCGGAATTCGCGCTGCTCGGACGCGGACCGCGCCAGAAACGTCGACTGTAATTGAGCGCCGACGTTGACGGCCGGCCGCCGGCCGCGAGACGGCGACAGCTCGGCCGTCAACATGGCGCGGCAACTGGCCGCAACCAGGCAAGAGTATGTAAAGCACTTCGCACAGATGGCCACGCCGTCGCTGCCATTCATGCCATTCATGGAAGGACGACTACGCGAGCTCGTTGGACGGTTGCGAACTCGAAGGCCTTGCGAAAGTGAACCGCATGCCGGTCGCGTGACAAAATGACCGCTAGTCCTGCCTCATGGCCACGGGACAACCGAGTGCGAATTCTAGTGGAACGAGGGAAAGGGGCGAGAAGCTGAGGAGAGCAAGAGGAAGCACACTACAGCTTCGAAGCTTCGCGCTTCGGATGCTGCATTCTCGCTTTCCGAGTGGATCCAGCGGCAGACTGACATCTCTCGGACAGCCGAGCTGAGATTTCCCCAAGCCAAGACGACTCGTTCAACGCCCCTCGTCCCCCGCACTCCCACCCACTGTCGCCTGTCCCGGCCAGACGGAAACGGAAGTGAGGCATCCATGCGACGTCTCACAGCTGTCGTCGTGCGGCGAGAGACCGAAACGTGATTGGAACTGCTTTCCGTGCACGAGGGAAACTTCGCCTGCACATGGCAGACGGAACAACGGGAGAATGGGGACAGATAGAGTGAAGAGAATTGGGGGGGGGGGGGGTAGAACGGGTAGTGAAGACAGCTCCGAGAGGTGAAAGAGAGGGGAGGACGTTTCCGAAGAGATACTTGATTAGAGTGAAGTCGAGGGCTTCGCGTCTCGTCGCAGCCTCGACTGCGATGCAGCCGATGGATTAATATGATGAATTGAATGCTATTTAAAGGTGAAGGCTTCCAAACGCAGTCGCCTCTGACGCCTCGCCGACCCCCGCCGACCGATCGGAAGGTAAGTGCGGCCCATTGAGCTTTATGGAAGCTCATTTGGAGGCCACTTAAAACTTTCTCTCGCTGCCCTCAGTGTGAAATCCTTTCCAGCCCCGCTCCCTGCCCTCCACCCTCTCCTTTGACCCTCCCTCCGTCAACCCCCGCCGTCGCCCGGGTAATTTCAATAATCTTCGCATCCTCCTCGCGTTGTTGCTGTCGCTCGAGCGACGTTGTGTTGCTGTTGTCTCGATGACTGCTGCTGCTGTTGTTGTTTTTGTGTTGCCGCCGCACTGCCGCACTGCCGCCTTCGGCACTAATGGCCACCATCCATAACGCGCCATTACTCGCGGAAGTCTGGGCCCGTGCGATCAGTCGAGCCGTCCGGTACCCTTCTATTAATTTCACTCCGAGACCTTCGAGGGGCATTTTATTATTTCGCCACTTCACTTCAAGTTCAGATGCAAATTAACTCCTGCGAAGTCGTTGGCGGCGGCGGCAGCACCAACAACGGCCACTGACTGGCAGGGGGCGGCCCAGCCATTGGCAGGACGGACTTCGCGGGATGAAAAATGCGACTCAGGCGATCATTAGAGGCTGGTGGAAGCTATCGAGAGGCTCCTCGTGGGGACCGTGGCCAAGGGCGAGGACGGAGAGTGAGCTAGAGAGAGGGCAGAGGCAGATGGCGTGCAAGAGTCGGCAGTTGGGAATCAATAAACGGAGGTGGCTCCATGCGGAGCCGTTTGACAGATGACCCGTGGAAAGGGGGAGGTTAAAAAATGGCTTGCACTGCCTGACCCTCACCCTCGCCCTCACCTCCAGCGGCATCCCTACCACACTCCCTGTCTAGTTTACTCCAGCGCTCCTCTGCGGTGCCCTCCGTCCGCGAAGACGGACTGGGGCCAAACACTTGTCTGGCCGAGCGTCTCCCGGCTGTGGGCGCAATTGTGTCAAAGCAGGCGACCGCGGGGCCCGAGGGTCGTCGCCGCGAGGCCTAATTGAAAGACCGACTGCAAACACGCGTCGTCCTACGCCACGGACGCCGGGCCTCAGTCCTCGGTCCGCAGACCACGGTCACGTCCCAGCGATCAGCGTCGACGCGGGGTCGGTTGAGGAAGGCGATTGTCAATGGGCCGCGGACACCAGTTGGCCATGTCGTTGCACGGCTTTTGACACTGGGCCGTGGCGGGGGGCACGACGCAGACGACGGCAACGAAACGCCGCGGACAGTGTTGCCCACTCGGCGAACTGCGACCTCGCGTACAAAGTGTTTCGTGTTGCGATTTATGTGTTGCCGACGTGCATTTTTATTTCGTGCCCGCCCCCTTCGACGTTGTTGTTGCCGTTGTTGTCCAGTCAAATTTTGGCTAAGCATCAGTCATGCCCGAGCATGTGAGCGGAGAGTGTGTGCGTGTGCACAGGTGTGTGTGTGCGCAATTAGTGAAAATTGATAGCTTTCCTTAAACTTCAATTTTGTGGGAAATCGTGCTGAGAGTTCCCTTGTCTTCTTCCCAGCGATGATGGAATGCAAGTGGACTGCGAGGAGTCTTCGTGGTCTTGTGCTTTGTACATGCCAGTTTTCGATGTTCGATGTTTCGACTGTCGAGGACCCGACTTTCGCTGTTAACCCCGACCCGATCATCGATGGAGTCGAATTAAACGCCCGGGTTGGATTCTCCCAAGAGCAGGGTGGTCAGAAGGAGGCCTGCCAAAGACCGCGTTCTTTCAGAGCGACTGACGGAGGTTGTTTCGAAAATAAGTAGAATTGGAAGGGCCGATTGGTATGAGGCGAATTCGGTGGAACCCGAATACTTTCTTCCAATCGTCCTAACTTCCTTCAGCCCCCAAACCCTTCTTCTCGAGATTCTTAATTTTGTCCCTTCTCCTAATTAATCAATTTTAAGTTTAAACCGAACAAGAGGAATTTATCAGTGCTTTTTGGATTTCACTTCCCGCAAACTGGTTCTTGCCATCGGAAGTTGCGATCGCGTCGTCTTTGTCTAGGAGTCAGAGAGCAGTCTTCCCTTTCCCCCCTTGGGAAAAAGCTCCGCAGCAGATTTCCGCGGTTCGCCTCCCGCCGAACGACCTTCCAGCGAACTCACACAAGCCTTAGCATTTCCCGATGAAAGAAAGTGAGTGAAATTGTCGAGGGGTGAAGAGGCAGAGAGAGAGAGAGAGAGAAAGAGAGATCGTGAGAGGGCCGATCGAAACTTAATATTTACATAATGACTTCCGCGACATATAATTAAACGCCCGCCCCTGAAACACCTCGGCCACCTCGTTCGCATTTCCGCGAAGCTTAACCTCAGAAGTCAAAGTGAAACGCCATCATCTGCAATTTGTTCGCCTCCACCTCCACCTCCACCGCCGCCTCCTGCGCCGTGCAGTGCGAATGGAGCGGGGAGGGCGCTGCGGTCGGCGGTCCACGGTCGGCGATCAGTTGCTTCCCGGGCTCGTCGAGGGTCCGCGGATCGCTCATTAATTCAAATGCACCCGGCTGTTGTTATTCCCGCAATCGTTATTGTTGTTATGGCAGAAACGTGTTTGCAATTTTTGATTATTGATTGATCAGTGCGCTTGAACCTCTGTCGGACAGCCGTCTGTCCGTCCGACTGTCCGTCCCTCGGTGGTTCGTTCGACGGCCGCTCGGTCGTTTCCGCACACCTACAACCATTTAACACGCTCGATCGTTATTAGCGCCATCTGGTGCGCTCATGTTTCATCCTCCCCGTGGCCCCCACCCTCTCTGCCCCAGCGGCCCTCGGGTAACCCGCCTCCCCTCGTGAACGATGGCCAACGCGACGCTGGCCGTGTCATGTTCGGAGCGCATTCGAGGCGGTCGTTTAGGAAACACAGACAGCCTTCCCTCTGCCAGTGCACAGCACCCGACCCCTGGCCCTGCTCGGCCCTGCCCGTGGAGGCGCGTTTGGGGCTCCACCGATTGGCGTTTTATGGCCCGATGGAGGATCGAGCGGGCACCGGTGGTCGGCGGCCGAACGGCGGTTGGACGGCGGTGCCAGGCCCGGTCCGTCTCCTCCCGCCTTGTCTCGTTTTGTCTTGCGTTGTGCTGTCTTGGCGTTGTACAGTTAACTTTATGACGTGTGTCTAATTGTGGGCAATAAAATGGCGATAAATCCGTCCGATCGACGAACGCCTCCATGTCCAGGCCCACCGATCCGGCGGACGATCGATTGTTTGATCTGATTGTTTGGCCCCGGGCCCACCATCCGTCTGTCTGTCGGTCTGTGCGTCAGTCCGTCCTGCGGTCCGTCTGTCCGACTGCCCGTCTTTGAGGATGCCGCCGGCGGTCCAGCCGACGTCGACGCAGACCAATTGCCCGGCTCACCATGCGCAGGTGACCTTTCATCACTTTCCTGGGCCTCGTTCTGCGGGCCGTTCCATCGCCGTCGTCCGCGGCCCCATCCCGTTCCCATGTTCCTAATTCCGCCAGACCCTCATTTGGTGACCTTTGGCCAACCCCACGGCGCCGCGCTGCTGCTCATGTCTTCCTCGGCGATTTCGCTTGGCTGTCGGACCCTCGTCCACCCGCCTTTGTGGCGGCAAAGTCGGCGTAATTTATGGCCTCCTCTCGATATAGGTTGGTCGTGGGCAGTCATGAAACCGAAAGTTGCAATCGAGCCTGCGCCTGGGAACGCGGGGTTGCCCGGGTGGGGGTCGGGATTGCGCAGGGAGTCAAACGATGTGAGCTTTTGATGAGGAATTTGTTTTGGCATCGATCAACCGGGCGATAGGCCTGGCCATAAGGAAAATCGGCAGGAAGTCGGTTGGTCGACTACACCTGCCGCGGACGAGAATCTTTGGAGAAGTTGAGGAGCTTTCCAGGGATGTAAAAGTCCCGATAAGGGATCTAAAAAGCCCAGGAAGCCATGAGCATCGCTAAGAGGCGACTTGAGAAATTCACGACTAAATCGGAGGTCTTCATGGCGTCTGAGGGAGGGAAGGAGGTGCCACTAACGACCCATGGCGACAGAGCCGAAGCCCTTCCGACGTGGCACTGAACGCTCCCACACATTTTTTCCGTCTAAACGCTCGGGCTCTGCCAGCGCGAGAGGTCGTTGGCCCGATGTGGCCGGAAAATGCGACTCATGCTATGCCAAATTGGCGGTAACTCGGACAGCGAAAGATACAAAGAACGACGTAGGGCGCTAACTAGATCAAGAGGGGGCGACAGAGAGAGAGAGAGAGAGGAGTCTCCCGTAATAAGGCCGCGGATCATGGGCCCTTCGAGTCATCGTCGTAGTTGTCGTCGTCATCGGTGCCGAGGTGCGCAGGCGCGCAGGCGCGGACCGATATCGACAGAACCATCTTAAACCCACAGCCATTTAAATCCATTTAGCGCCCAACGAGCGACCCCAGCAGGGTGTGGGGGCGGGCGGGGCGCTCATTACGGAGCCGCGAACATGAGACCCCATTGGGCCGAAAAGCGCCAGCTCATTTCGCCGCGACTCGGCGACGACTCCGAACTACCCAGCGCCCCAGTGCCCCGGACCCCGCCATTGACTTCGCCACTGGCTCCAGCATCGGCGCCTGACCCGCCAGCCCGTCCACCCGTGGCTCCACCAACACCATCACCAACACCATTGGCCCCGTCGCTATCAGAGCTCATGCCATCGTGTCGTGATCCACAATAATAATAAATTAATAGTTCATAAATGGTAATGATAAGCCCGCGGGACACATGGAACCACAGCAACAACCGCCAGTAACAACATCTGCGGTGCGGCAACAACGTGGCGGTGTTACACCAATAACAACAACACTTCAGCTACAACAACTCCAACAGCTACAGTGTAACATATGATCTCGAACGCCCCAACATTAGCATCTACCGCGAAACCAATGCAGCAACAACAATAGCACCGAGGGGGAAACCACAACAACAAACACACGGACAGCAGCGACTGCCAGAGCAACAGCAACAGCAACGGCAACATGAGCCCCAACAACCAGCAACAATAACCAACAGCCACGATCGCAAATTGGCGCACCGAAAATTGGCACCGAGGAAACCGGAGACCAATCGATGTGGCTGAACATTTCCTAAGGGTTTTTCAATTTCCATTTGGTTTCCTATTTTTCCGCTCGTTGATTTTCGGCTCTCGACGTCGATGCTCTGTTTCGGCCTTTGCTGTTGTTGCCGTCACCTCGCCCCAACCCACAGCCCCACCGGAGAGCTGTTGGTTGATCTCGCATCAGCTTGAACTTTGTTATAATTTTGCAACGCTCCACGGCTGGTTGTTTTAGTTGTTGTTAGTGTGGTTGCGATGGTCGGCGTCATTGTTGCAGTTGCTGTGATTGTGCCCGTTGTTTTGCTATTGTCACTGCGGCCGCAAACGTTCTTGCAGTCGGTAATCTGCAATAAACAACTCACGTGTCGCGCCCACTGGGCTGGGGCTGCAGCCAGAAGGATACCCAATGGACGTCCTGGAAACCTCTGACTCGCGCCTCGAATTCTCACTAGACCCGCGTTGAGCGGTCGAACTCGGACTGCGAGGCAGGGTGGCTGGCGGAGTACGGCGAGCGCTGCACGCGGAAGACACCTCGGCCTTTCGAGAAGTGCAATCGGCACATGAAGACTGCAAGCCTGTGCAGTGTGTGTCTGGGAAAATTCTCCACCGGGCCGCCTACGGATTTTCGAAATCGTCTCACGCGCAGCCAAACGGACTCCTGCACCCGGAAGACCTTCGCAGCCTCTGCAAACACCTGTCGAGCTCTCGCCTCGGTCGATAGCCATCAGCCTCGCCGTGACGCGCTGGCATGATTTCGTAAATCACTTTGCAATTTCAGAAACAAACCAAAGCCCAGGCCGAAGCGTTTCCACCTCCTCCAGCGCGTAGAGGAAGCTCCGTGCGTTGCTTTTCCTCTTCCGTCCCGGCAGTCGGCCTTCCTGATCGGCACGGTCTGCCCCTGGTCGCCCTCTTTCCTTGCCAAGCGGAGAGAGGGAGCGAGATGGGCAGAGAGTGAGGGGAGGGAGGGAGATTTCCTCCGATTGTCGCTGCGAGTCATGTCGGCGCAGGCGACGCGCTGAAGCGATGCGAGAAAATCTCAGGCGTTCGCAGCCGAGGTTGGGTTTGCAACGAGCCCCGCCGACGACCCTGGGCGAGGGGCAGCGAGAGGGGTTGTTGAGGAAAGCGCAGGGAAATCGCTGGAGCCGCAGATGCCCGCAGGCCGCCGTCACCTCGGATCGGGCTGCACTCGTCGGCCAGTTTCGGACCGGGCGCGGGCGGAAGCGGCCGAGGAAGACGAAGCAACAACAACCGAACGCAGGCAGAAGTGCGGCAGAAATTGAAAATAAAAGGTGTGCGCCGGTGTGGTTGTTGCAAACGACAACAACACCGAGCGCCTGTTCGCACCGTCATTGCGCAGCAAGTCATTACCGCCGGTTGTTGTTGCCGCGCAGAACCAACCGAGTGGGTCGGGGCCGGTGGTGGCGCTGGTTCGACACGAGGGCCTCTCCATCGCCGGCTTTGTCTCCGTCTCCTTCTCCTCCTCCGTCTCCGGCTCCGTCGGAAAAGCACTCCGGGCTCTTGACCTTAACCTCACTTTGGCCGCGCACTCGAGCGAGGCCGCGCTCGTCCCGCTCCGCGAGCGCCTCCCACGATTTTCGTTCGCCCCGTTTGTTGTTGCTCTTGTTATTCGAGTTGTTGTTGTTGTGGTGTCCGCTTCCCCCGTTCATCGCGACGTCGAGCTTGAAAATTATGAATTGCGCCTTTCAATTCAGCGGATGCCTCTCTTCGCCTTCGTCTCCCTGTCGCTCTCCTTCAACGGCTTTGAGGAAATCTCCCAGTTGAGTGGATCCTCTTCGGCGGCCTCCGCTCAAAGTCCAACCTCAGGTAACGAAGACGCACATTTATTTATCTCAACGTAGAATCGAATCCCTCGAGTGGTTTCGGAGTGCGATTCTTGAGAATCTCCAATGAGACAGTTCCAGGTCTGAAAAGGGACCTCTCGCCAAGGAGGAAGTCGAAGTAACTTCAGTCATAACGGGGTGCCCGAACATGTTACGAATACGCCTCGCGGCCCCCACCAGTGCTGCTTGGGACCACCGCATCTGTCTATCCGTCTGGTCCTTCGCTCTCCAGTTCGTCCGCTGCCTCGTCCGTCCGCCCGTGGGCCCCAAATGATTCGCACCTGCAGCTGAAGCCGCCGGCGGGACGCACGGACGGCCATCGACGCCTGGCCGCGAGTGACAGCGACCGAAGAACGGCAGCCACCGTTGTTGATGTTGATGTTGCTGTTGCTGTTGCCGTGTGGCGGCTGCCGCTGGTCGCGAGAGCGCCTTAAGCAGGCTTAATGAGAGCAGTTGCAGGCGATTGAATAACACACGTCGTGTCGGACATGACTTAACGATGACAACGACGGCGGTGGTGGCGACGTCGCCGCCGACTGCGACGAAGGGGCAGAGCCAGGGACGGAGCTCCGAGAGGAAGTCGAGGGAGTCCGCAAAGCGGAGCGGGAGCGGGTTCGGGATCGGAAATGTATGTAAATTGAGAGCAACATCAAAAATCTCGGTGATGCAACATTTATAAATTGCAGCAGCGTGCAAGGGGCAACAACAGTAACGCAGCAACACGGGCAGCAACAACAACGACAGCATAACAAGCAGAGCAGCAGACAGAAATCGCAACATGACTTCACTTTACCGAATTTAATCAGGAAAATTTCAGTTTTGAATTTTGCCGCCAACACCATCGGCAGCAGCAACGGCCACGCCAACAACAATTGAGGCAACAACGAAAACAACAACCACAACTGGGATCAACGACGACATGACGAACTGAACTCGAGTGAAGTGAAAGTGTTTCTGTTACTGGTGCTCCTGTTGTTGTTGTTGCTGTTGTTGCCGAGCAACGCATGATGTTGTCCGTCTGTCGGTCTGTCCGTTTGTCTGTCGGAGTGCGTTGTTGTTGCTGTTGTTTATTTGCGTTGCTGTGAGTGTTTCGGCGATTATTGCTGCGGTTGTTGTTGCCGCTGCTGCTTCAGCCAATGCTGGACACATGTCCTTGTTCAATCAAATCAAATTAAATCGGTCTGCAAATCAACAGCAACAGAGCATTGGATGTAAATAACAACACGAACAACAACAACAACAAGACCTACACAAGACCAGCGATCGGCTGACGATCACTCAAAACGCCTCGAAAGACTGGAAGCCAAATTTAAAATTCGAGCTCGACAGGAAAAGGATTTCGTCTCGTCGCCTCCGAAGGAAATGCATGCGATCGAGTGCTGTTCAGAGGAAGCGGAAGTGCCGAAGATACACCGGCAACAACGACGACGACAATATGAAAAAATGATAATGAAATGAAAATGATTAAAATTGTGCTTTCGTGTTTTCGGATATCATTTCCAGTGCTCAAATTTATGAACTGTTCGACTAATGGGATTCATACGAATTCGAATTCCACGATGGATTCATAATTCATTCCATGTCGAATCCGTGAGCTTCGGAATTCTCGAGCCAGCGCTGACCAGAGGATGTGGAGTTTCTCTTGCCCTGATGATAAGAGAAAATTCTATAACTGGATCACGAGCAGAACTTGTCATTGCTTCGGCCCAAGTCTCGCTGCTCGATCTGTTGCAGCATCGGCAGTTGACAACAGCTGCTTCGAGGATGGCGACTATTAAAACGACAGCAATCGCAATAGCAACAAGAACGACGACAAGTTCCACAGCGACAATATAAACAACAACAAGGACAGCGACAACAACGACAATACTGACAACAAAAACACGGCGTATGCATGTTGCTCGAGTCGCAAACTTCTTAATTTGCAGCTCGAATCTCTGGCAAATTGCGCCGAACATGCAACAGCAGGGACAAAAACAATAACGACCAACAACAATGTTGGACATGTTGGAGTAGAACAACAACAGCCATGTGTCGCAGGCGAAGTCGAAGTCGACAACAACACAGTGGCAGCGGCTGTGGTCAGGAAAAATCACCCGAACTCGCTATTGAGACGAGGTTGCGCGAGTCGCCCCGACCGCTCCAGTGTTCGCCTCTCCTTCTCCGTTGCCCTCCCTCCGTCCGCCTGCGACGATTCACGGCGTCGGCAGCGCCTCCAGCCGGGACGGGGCCGACCGCGGCGGGGACTCGGCGCGGGCTCCCAGCAGACAATCGACTTCGGGGAATAGGCGTTCATTTGTCTGGCCGTCGGAGCCCACAGTCGACGGTCCGTCCGCTCTTATGTTCATCTATCGGGACAACTGTCTGTCCGCTGTCCGTCCGGCCGGCCGCTTGTTTGTCAGTCCCAGCAACGGTGGTTGTTGTTGCGACAAATAATGAAGTGACAAACGTTAAAAATGGCCGATCGAACGACCGAACAACCGGCCGTCTGTCCATCTCCTCGCCGTCCGAGCGCGAGCCGTGCGACTGTCGCAAGTCTGGCGACGATTGAACGGAAAATAAATCGATTGAAAGCGCTAATTGAAAGAAAGTCCGAACGACCGACCGACTGGGGGCGAGCGAGAGAGCGAGAGGGGAGTGCACGAGTGTGGGAAGAGCGGGAAGGAAACAAGACAACATTTGTTTGCCTAATTGGATAATATTTCGTGTTAATTATTTGGCTCACTTCTCACCTCTCTCTCCCGCCCCCAACTCCTCGCACTCGATCGTTCTGGGGCTTCGAGAGCAGACTTCGTGGCTCTCGGGTCCCATCGCCGGTCGCAGTGATTATCCGGAACGAGTGCCGGTTATCCGGTATTTGCCACGTGAGAAATTTGCCGCGACTCCTCGCATAGAAGCTCATAAAAGAATAACACAATTTTATCCGCAATGGGGAATTCGTCAATATATGACGAAATCCCCAAGTTGACTTCAAAACTTTATTATCAGATCATATTTCCACGCTTTGCCCTAATGGATCGAATGTAGAATCCCGAAAAATACGTCTATAAAATAATAGAAAAGCATTCTCCGTACATTTGTTTCAATTATCTTCGTATAAAACAACTTAAAGTTTATCTGAAAGTGGCTACGTTTAGTAAATGGTTTTCCCCCTTATCCGAGCAATTAAGGATAATCGTAAAATCAATAAATAAAATTACGACCGATCGAGTGAACATAAAGCGATCTTAATAACACCAAAGGGGAAAAAGTAACGACCGCAGCGACGAGCTGTGGCCATGAAAGTCGACTGCGATCGAGTGGCCGCCGCCGACCGGTGACGAGCAGGACGAGGAGTAGGGCGGCGGCAGCGAACGCCATATGCCGGACGATCCTCGGCGAGGTGCCACCGCGAGTCTGGCCACGAGACCTCCGTCGACGGGAATCAATTTTAATGTTCTCGTAAAGGCACATCGACACCCACGGTGTGCGCCTGCCGCGCCGCAGCAACAACAATGACAGTAACCACAATGACGGCAGCAACACCGGCAACAACATGATGGGGACCAACTGCACACGGCACCTCATGCAAAATTTGCACGGAATCCGGACCGCGCCGGCCGGCAGCAGGAGCAGGAAGGAGTCCATAAAGTCTGCTCCGGGTGCCAGGGTGGCAGGGGGCGCGCGGTAAACAAACAGAGCCACGGCAATTGAATTCGTTGATTGAATCAAGCACCGCCTCACACCCTCTGGATCCACCGATCGATGCAGCTCTGGCATCATTAAATATTTTATTATTTCCATATTTTTATCGCACTGCGGTGTCGGGTTCTTCCAGTGGGCATTGGTGCCCACTGGTTGTTGTTGTTGGAATCAGCGCATGCGCGCGATTTTCTCGTCCCTGGCGGCCCCGTCCACCCCCGCCACGTCCGCCGCCGTGGTCAACAAAGTGTGCGATCGCTCACAATCGATATCGGCATCGTGTTGGAGCCGCCGCAGTTGTTGCTGCGGTTGCCGTTGCCGTTGTTTCATAATTTGTTGCAATTGTTACCGGGGTGACGCGGCTGTTGTTACCGCCGTTTGTTGGTGCCGCGCCGTTGTGAGAAATATTAACAAATGAAAATTTGGCCATTAGCAATATTTTCGATCGCCGACGCGTTCGCAGCCCGCTGTTATCCTTGTGTTCGTCGGCCAACAACAGCAACAGCCCCGGCAACAACAATGTGTTTATGACCAATTACAACTGGCGCTTTTTATTAGTCTCGGCATCGTGAATTCTCGTTGTTGGTGGCGCGGCTGTGGTGTTTATGGGAGCTGGGTAGACGTTGTTGGCGCTGGGTGTTCGATGCTCCAGCTGGTTGTTGCTGTTTTCGACTGTTGATGTTATGGCCGACGGCCGGTGTTGATGCTGATGTTGTTGTCGATGTTGATGGTCGCTGCAACAAGATGTTGTTGCCGCGCTTAACACAATATTTTCCACTTCTTTATCGTTCGAGGAAGCGTCGACGAATCTCCATACGACGTCGATAGCCGCAAATTAAAGAGATTCCGCCGCTCGGCGACGCCTCCTCGACGTCGTCGGCTCCGATGAACGGAAATGTTGTTGGATTTCCCCATCTGAACACGCAACAAGGCAAATCCTTCACTTTACACATTTTGGCCTTCCACGTTCGTTAAATAAAAATATTGGAATTCGACACATTCCTTTTGCTAGTCATCTTATCTTATGTCGTCAGCCTTGTCAACTTTTGCCACCTTGTCCCTATTTGATGCCTTCGTGCATACCATGAAATTTCGCACAAATCCACCATTTCCACCATTCTCCCTTTCTATTCTGACCTGTCACTTTTAATTTTCTCCTCAACTCAACCTCGTCGTTCCCTTTCATTCACTACTTCTCCTTATTCCATTCCACCTCAATCGGTCCATCGGTCCTTCTTCCGGTCTTCCCTTTTCTCACGCATTATTTTATTTTTGTGTCTTTGTTCTGATTGCTTTTAGTTGCAATGGCTGCTGATGATGACGCTGGGAACGGTCGCAGCTGTGGTTGTCCACCACGGCCACTAAGTTTATGCAGCACGTGACCAATAAACATTCATGGCAAATGCCAGCAACAGTAACACCGATGACGACCACGGCAATGGCAACGGCAGCAATGAGGAGTAAAACGACAACAACCGACACAAAGGCTGCAACAGCGACAGCAGAAGAGGTGGTAACGACACCGACAACCAACAACAACAACGATCATTATTTCGCCAAAAATCCTCACGACGCGAAATTTTATTGGAGAAGAATTACAACTCGAAGAGTGGGAGGGAGAGGTAGAGGCAAGCAGGAGAGAGAGAGAGAGAGAGATAGAGAGAGAGAGAGAGAGAGAGAGAGAGAGACAGCAATGAATTTGCATAACTTTTAGAGGCACGATTTCAGGACGTCAACAACTCAAGCAACAACAACCACGGAGACGGCGAAAACAAAGCAGCAATAGCAACAATTGCAGCAACAACTGCAAGCTGGGGATACTAACCGGAAATCTGAGATCGCAAAGCTTCAAGCCGACATCTCGAGAGCCGTGGAAAATTCGCGTTGACGCGGGGAGAGAGGGGGTGGTGCCGATAGAGCCATACAACGGGTGAGAGAGGGACTGAGGGGCTCAATTAATTGAGTTCAGAGGTCGACTGGCGAGCGAACCCCTCCACTTCCGCTTCCCGCCGTTTCTCCACTGGAGCCTCCTCGGGCGGACGTGCGTGCGGTCGCCCTCTGCAGGTCGTGCGGCCCCGACCGCTCGATCCTTTTCCGGAGCCACCGCTGACCACGTGGCCGGCGGCGAAGACGGCGAGGACGCATGGAGTCGGCTCGACTCTTTCGGCAGACGTCGGCCAACCGCGGACGAAATGTCTCCGACACGATTCCACACATTTCCGCCGGCCCCGGTCGTGGCCGCGCCATCTGCCGTCGTGCCGCCCTCGAGGCCCCCACCTTCGAGTCCCGCTGAGCGCCGTCTTCCAGCCGCCGACCCGGCGCCGGTTGCCCAACCGCCGTCCTCGTCGCTTCCGAGTGGGCCGCCTGGCGCCTGCCTTTGATTGGGCCACGACGCTCGGCCGCGGTCTGCTGGGCCGGGACTCGGAGGGCCTCGAGTTGGGCAACCGGCCGACGCGACGCCTCGTTGCAACAAAGTTGCCGGCAGAAGCGCGGAAGATGGCAACAACAACAGCAACAACAGCCAGCGCTATGCTAATTACAACGGTAGATCCATGCGTTGTGATGCGACGACGACGACGACGGCGACGCCGAATGGGGAAGGGGCGGAAGGGGTCCCCGGCGAGGGGTGGGGGGGCCTATTTTTAAGTGCGTCGCGCATCGCCGCAGTTGCGCAAAGTTTCGCCGTGATTTATAGGAATTCGTGGGGATCTTCAGGGAGCCATCGAGGCCCAGAAGCGGGGACGGTGGAAATTTATGCGAATGTTTTGAAACGTTTAGATATTATTTACGGCAGCGGAAACGGACGGCGGCTGGTGTCCGCGGCATCGTGTTGAGAACCCGGTGATTTATGGCGCCGGGGGGGTGGGGCCGGGCCGGCGTGATCGATCAGCGACTACTTAGCGGTTGCCCCACGCCTTCCCCACTTTCCCATCGCGGCTTTCGTCATCACGCGACTCTCTGGTCCATCGGCTAATCATGAATCGACCGCCGCCCACGTAGTCGTTCTAAATGGATCGGACAATTGCTTCCTAAGTGACGCCGACTGACGACCCACAGATCGGAGCACCCGGTTCTCCACGGCTCAGCCAGGGCGGCACGTGACATCGACAGCAGAGGAGGACGGAGGATGCGAGAGTCCTTCGCGATCGAAATGGGGAGTGGCAGGGAAGCAGAGCCGAACTCGGAACCGGGCCCGGGGCCCGGGGCCCGGAGCCCGTTGCCCGAATCGCTGCCGAGTCCAGATCGCGGTCGAACCCAGGGCTGGGCGGAGACGCGGGCGAGCGGGACGACGAGAACGAGAGCGAGAGTGAAAGAGTGCAAACGACGAATGCGAACGCGAGACTGCAGACAATCAATCAGTAACGATTTTTCGCTCAATTAGACATCATCATCTGCGGCGGTTCGTGCGCTCACGTGACCAAAACCAAAACCAAAACCACAACAACATCAGTGAAAAACGAAAACCCACACCGGCAACAACCACTCGACAGTAACAAATGGCCGACCGGGAGCGCAACGAGCGTAACTGTTGACAAATTGGGAACGAATGCAAAACCGTCGGAAGGGAGGCGGAGGCGGGCGGGTGCGAGGAAGTGACGGATGGGCCGGCGCGGCTTCTGAAGATGGTGCAGACGATGGCGATGACGTCTGCGACAGTGGAGCCGGAGATCGAACCGAGGATGAACAAAGAAACTGCACAGAAAGGCGCAGGCAATTTCATCACGATGCTCCGTGGTTGATGGCGCTTTTCACATTACATCCGAGGGATCCGCGGTCTGGGGCCGTCGAAATCGGAGCTGGAGTGAGAGTGGGCAGGGTCAGAGTCAGAGCTAGAAGAAGTGCGATCTTTGTACGCATTCACTATCTAAACCCATTGTTAAATATCTCGGTAACTCGAGTGAATTGCGTCTCCGCAGCGAAGTCCCCAGGTAACCGGTATTCGGTCACCTGACGACCCATTAACTCGATTCGAGCCAGAGGAGCGGAAATCGCATCCTCGATCGATCGCAGCGTCGCCTTGATGCCGATGTACACGCTCGGCCACAGGAGCGACCCGAGCAACCGGCTCGGCATTGCAATTGCTAATCAGATGGACCGAGGGGCGGGCGCGGGCCGGGCAGGGGCGGGCGAATGTGTGTTTTAACAATTTCATTTCGAGCGGAAACGTAGAAAGTATGAACGGACCAACGGACGAACGACTGGCCGAGCGAACGATTGAACGATTGAGCGAACGGGCGAACGAGCGAATGAATCGCATGCAATCGCCGCGATAACGAGATGAAAACAAAAGTAACGAGTGGTAACGACCAGCGACCACTACAAACAACCTCTACAAATAAGTGGACGGCGGCAACAACAACGACAACGGCAACGGCTGCAGCGATGGCAGCCACATCGCAATGCCATGCGATAATGATGGCAACAAAAGGAAACGAGGACCCGCAATCGCACTCATCATCACGCGCAGGGAGGGGCGAGAGCGAGGGCGAGAGCGAGAGCGAGAGAGACGATAATCAGTTCAATAAAACGAATCTAAGTGGAACTCATAATCGGACAAACAGCAGATCAAACCGATCGGCGATCAGCGGATCGGGTTAAGTTAATGAGCTTAACTAAGCGAGCAGATCGACGAGATCGTCCGAGGACAGCAGACGGATGGACGATGGACGGCGGGCGGCGGACGGACGGCCGGCCGCCAAGACAAACGGACAACGAGCAGGCAATCAGCGGACACAGACGAATGGACGGCTGGATGGCTGGACGGATGGATGGATGCTGGACATGGACGGCGCACAGTAGCGGCCGCGCGCAAATATTTGCGAAATGGATTCCGCAGAAGAGGCGACGGACGCGATGGGATCGCACGATCCTCGCGGCGATCGAGGAAAATTGCAAATGAGCGGAGGAAAATGGAAATGGAAACAGACATGGGACGAGAGAAAAGTCGGCGATCGCGACTCCGACTCGGCTCGAGGACCGCTCTGGAGAGATCGCGAGATCAGCGCTGGCTGCTGGAAATATTAATAAGCTCCATGTGAGCAGCTCATTAGCGGCGGCAGTCGGCGGCCGAGTTGCCGGATCGATGCAGCGCGGACCCGGCCGTCACGAACTGGAGCAATTGATTCGCGGATCGTGTGCGATCGGGCGGGCCGCGGACCGACGGGTCAGCGGGTCGCGCGGCAGCCGCGGCGGGCGAGGGGCTCCTGGACGGCAGGACCCTCGACCCGGCTTCCACGGGATCGTGTCGATCTGCATGCGGCTAATTATAAGCCGACCGAATGGCGGGGCAGCGCGTCGGCCACGTCGTCGCGCGATCGATTTGTCGTCACGGAAGTCGGCGGCAACCGAGGCGATCATGCTCTGACCCGGGGCAAAACGAGCTCGCCGGCGTGGAGCGGGAAACGTGGTGCACGATTTCTCTGTTGCCGATTCTGATGTCGCCGACTGCGTGGACATATTTGGAGACAGTCGAACGCCAGCCAGCAGCCAGCCGCCACCAGCATCGGCGCCCGTCGAAGGGCCGGCCAAACAAGGAGAGCGCAGTCGTCGATCGTCGCGACCTGGGAAAGTGTTGGCGGCGACAAATTCGAGCAACGGCAGCCACAACTGCGGAGCGATCTCGCGATGCGACCTTTGACTGGGAATTTGTAGCAGCGTCGGTACCAGCCGTTGTTGGAGAAGTCGTTGCTGCGGCTGGTCTGCGGCGGGAGTTCGCGCTCCCAAGCGGTTCGCATTGTTTTTGGGGAGTGGGAGTCGTCGTTCTCGCCCCTGCGACTGGCTCGAACGAGGTCTAATTCGATCCGAATGATATTTATTTCGCCTCGCCGTTAGGTCGCCGCACACGCATCCGGCCCTCGCCGGCACCGCCGCTGCCGACGGGAGCCCCAAGCCCAGCGAGGTGAACGATCGGGCCGTCGCTCCCTCCTTCCGCCTCGCCGACTCAGTCCCAAATGCTCTGGCCTATCTTCCGGCCAGATCGCGGGTCCCGGCTGTCTCCGCGGCCACCTCCGCGCTCCGCCCTCGAACCACGGCTCGCTGGCTGCGAACAGAACCAGAGACGCGTCTTCAGGCCTCCCCTCGCCCTCGCCCTCCCCCCGCTCCTCCTCCAACCTCTCGGGAGGTGCGCTGGGTGCCGTCGCTCCCGGCCACGCCGGCCGTCGTTCGCACCATTGTTCGGCTGGCGGATGGCGTCGGTGAAGGCGAGTGAATGACTTTGATTTTCTCCCGCCTCCGCTCCGGCCACCGCCGGCGCGCCTCGGGAACGCGTCACATGTCCGAGGGACTGGCGTGGCCAGAGGCGCCGTCAGCGGCCACAGCAACAACTCCGACACCGACGGCAGGAGAGCAGCGAAGCCGGCAGCGAAAGCCGTGTTCATGGACCTCGGTGCCGGCGCTGGGTCGGAGGCAGGCGGTGGTGAACGCCCTGGATGCGCTCGGGGGCGCGGGCCGTGGAGGGATCCGGATGAGCGGCAGGAGGATTAGAGAATGGGAGACGGGCAGAGAGACGGAGAAAGACTGCTGTTGGCAAGGCGATCTTGAGATGATCTGGCAATGGCCGTGGCACTTGAATAAAGATCGAATTCGAGCGTATTTCGGACCATTCAGACTTGATATTTTTTGTCATTACTGTAATACATCACTATTCAGCCAACTAACTGCAACAGAAAGTCATTGAGCCAAGTTAAAGAGCGGGTTTCCTAAAAGAGGAAAAAATCACCCGGTACGGCAGACGGAGCCAGTGCTGAGGAGAACTACAATGACAGCAATTGCAGTGTAATATTGCAGTGTAATAACAAAAATAAATAAAAAAGAAAAACAATCAATACTACAATCTGGATATATGGAAAGTAATCAAATCACAGAAATACCAATAAGAGTACCAAAGTCAACCACACACTTTACGTTTTCAGGCTTTTGGGAGACAATGACAATGGCAGTGACAACAAACATAAGAATAACAATAGCCACAACACAAACAGCAACAACACTGTAACCCACGTGGAAAACAAATGCGAACATGTCAGAAATGTGTTTTCGCATTATTCGGCGTTGTTGGTGGTTGCTGCTGTTATGGTTATTAGATTTTGTTTATGTTGTAAACGTGTTGTTGTGCAATTGTTTGGGCGCTGTTGTTGGTGGTGTTGTTGTGGTCATGCGTTGTTGGTGGCTGTTGTCAAAATATCCAAATATCCTCGTGTGTGGGCCGGCAGCTGCGATTTGACATTTTGATAAGGCGACGCGGACAACAACAACAACCACAGCGACACCACAACCACATGGCAATTTGGCAATATTAGAAGCGACCGAAGCGACCGAGGCAACCGAGGCAACAACAACGGAGCGGCCGCCGCAACAAAAATGGCGAATGAGAGAAAAACAACTTTCTTCCAGACACGACAGGCAACGCGCGAAGTCGCTGGCCGTCGTCCCTGTCGCTGGCGGCCGAAAGAGAGCCACGGAACAACAACGTCCACCGCAACAACTGCAGCAGCGTCGGCAACACCGCCAACCTCGAAACATCAGCAGCAACCGCAAAAAGGCCGAGGCTCAACCGGTGTCCGCGTTAATGTTTCGAGCAGCCCGCGGTTGTTGTTGTATCCTAATCGAATGGCGAAACACAACAACAAAAGGCTACCAAAAACGGCGTCATTGTCTTTGAGCGTCCAACAATTACAATTTGTTGCCATTGATATTGTTGTTGTTGTTGTTGTTGTTTTTACTGTGCCCCTGATATTGGAGTTGGTTGGTCGTTCGTTGTTGGTACAATTCTTGTTCGAGTTGTTGTTGGTGTGTTCGCTGGGTGGAGAGGAGATCGGCAAATTTCTTCGTGTTCGACACCGGCCACTCGCGAAAAGGTGGCACCACTTTTTGCCTCCCACAGGCGCCGGCAAACGTGCACCGACCCGACCGCTTGTGGTCGCACAGACAGAAGGATGGCCAGGAACGGCAATTGCTGCCAACTGCGAATGAGAAATTCGATCTTCGAATTATCGAACTCAGACCTGCCTTTATCGAGTTCATTAAGTTTCGATCAGAATTCGGCATGAGTTTCGGATTCGGTAAATTTCGCGATCTCTCGAGATCTCCATGAGCGATTTCCGTTGGTGTGTCCGGTCATCGCAGAGTTTGCACGTCCTGACTCGGCGATCCATCTTCGTCCATTTCGAATCGGGCAGGCGAGTCCGAAGTCGGAATTCCCCGCCTGCCATCAGAAGGCAATTTGTTTAAATTTCAGTCTTTCCTCCCCCTCCTCCTCCTCCGGCTCCCCCTGGGCTGACACAGACGTCGTCGCTTCCGATCGATCCTTCGCCGATCGGCCGGGGCCGAAGCCGGGGCCCATGAAACCACTCGTTGTCGCTGAGTTACGGCCGCCTGGCGCAGCAACAACGACGACAAGGGCAGCGCCACGCGGGCCGATCGCGAGCGAAGGTGGTCCGAAATGTCTCCATCCGCGACGCGAAATGACTTTTCATTTCTCCCCAGAGGCAGGCGACGGCGGCTGCCGCAGCTGCTCGGGCAAATTCGCTGCGTCCGCGGCGAATTCGTGGCCCGCTCGGCGCGGCTGTCAATGGTTGTCGCTGGTGAGTTGTGGCAGTCGTTGGTGCCGTCGTCATTGTCGTGGTTGCCGGGCCGTGCAAATTAAGTGGAAGCTCATTGGACGCGATGGCGCACGAAGGCGTCGCCCGAATTTATTTGACAGCCCGAGAAATTTGCACTCCAATCGCGGCAACAACAACACCACACACTCTCGCCGCTGCGACTCGCCGCGATCCGCCGTCGCAGTCGCAGTCGCGGTTGTCGATGGTTCAGTGGTTCGCTGCAATTTATCGTCGATTTACGATCGCCAGCGACCGGCGGACAAACCCCATAAACGCGCCCCATGTGCGGCCATTTGGAGAGAGAAAACCGCCGATTACGCATTTTGCGACATTTATTTCTCGCGCTACACCCAATAATTTACACGACCCTCTCACGAGTCTTATCTCTGAGCGGATCAAAACACTTTGCTACTACACAAGACACACTGTAAGGAGACCAACATAATTCAGCACCCGATCCCGTCGCGTTGACATCACTGATTGCTCTTCTGTCGCTGCAGCGGCGCCGAGGAGGCTTCGGTTGGCGCCGCAGAGCTGTGGGAAGGGAGGGGGAGAGGCGGTGATTAGTAGGAGTTGGCGGGGGAGGGGAAGGAGGGCAGCCCGGACCACCCTCTGGGGCCCAGCGTCGAAGCGGGCGGGGAACCTTCGAGGGCAATGAAAATAAACACAAATTAAATTACGCGAAATTACTTCATTGTCAGCGAGAGGAGGGAAATTGCGATCGCCGTCGCCGTCGCCGTTGCCGTCGCCGTCGCCCCACTTGCGACCGTTCAGTCAGGCATTCGTTTTCGCCCGACGATAATTCCGCGCGCCGATTGATCGGAAACATCTGAGAAATGCAGCCAACTTCACTCCAGTCAGTTCACTTCACTTCAGTTCAGCTCATGTCCGCCGACGACCGTCGATCCTCGATCGCCATCGCCGATCGATAAAACCACAAATTGCAATTTTTCAATTTGCTTGCAATTAATTTTGTTGCTGCCAAGGCATTGCTGCCGCTGTTGTTGTTGTTGTTATTGTTGTTGTTGTGACTGGCTGCTGCTGCTGATGATGGAGCAAATCAAATACGGAAGTTGATATAAATTATCTCGGCACTTGTCTCGCTCCCGCGCCCTCCTCCGCTCCGCCGCCGTCTCCCTCGCGCAGACGACACGACGAAAAAGGGAGTTCGAGCGACCGATGCGCGATCGGCGATCGGCAGGCGGCCGCAGCACCATCTGCCGCACATCGCGGCGATTAATAAAACGCCATTAAATAAATTATCCCGAAAAGGAGAGCCGAGCGGGAGGGCGACAGAGGGAGCGGGAGGCAGAAGGAAGCTCTCCGCGGCAACCTTCGGAGCGAGCATCGATTAAGCGATAATCACGGCTTTCATTTGGTTCTCCTTGCCAGGCTGCCACAGGACCAACAACAACAACATCAACAGCGACGACGAAAATAAGCACAACTAAGACGGCTGGGGTCCAACGACCACCAACGGAGCTGCCAGACAATCGACGGCGCACTCGGCCGATTCGCCACGATGCGAAATCGACGACGACGGCGAGGACCACGGACGACGCGGGCGAGAATCGCCGATCGTCGCCGCTCGGTCGTGCGATCGATCGCTGGCGCGTCCACCCACCTGCTGCCGACCCCTGCCGGGGCTGGAGCGAGCCGGAGTCGCCGCCGAAATCTGGAGCTCCGCGGCTGCGAAAATCAATTTCAACGCGATCGATCGGCGCGATCGAGTTAATTTGCAGAAGGCGAAGGGGCCGGCGGCGAGGCGCTGGGCGGGTCAGGGAGGACCGGGGCCGGTGGAAAACCGCATAACTCATGCTCGGAGCTGCCGCGTCCATTTATCAAGAGCTGCTAAAGGAGTCGACCCAGGAGTCGGCTGGTAGCGAACGGTCGCTGGACGAGAGAAGGAGCCGTGAGGGGGCAGGAGGGAGGGGAAGGCGGGAGTGAGCGGGTGTCCGGTTGAATGACAGTTTACGAGTCCAGCCGGAGTCAGAGGCCGCCCCGGGCCGCAGTCAACGGCGGGCAGCGATCGGGAGGCGCGACCGTGAATCGAATCCGTCGACGGGCCTCGTGGCGGATCGCCGGGGTCTCCGCGAGGCACCTGGGAGCCGTCGGGAGTCGCGCGGCCTTCGTCGAGGTGGCAGCGTAATGGACTGATAAATTGCCCGGGAGAGTGGGCGAGGGGAAGAGCGAGAGGCGGCGATGAAGGAAGAGAAAATAAAGCTCTTTAATGGTGACAAATGCGATGCACTCGATGAGCACGCTGAAGCAGCAACGAGCGAGGGCTGATCGACGGGCGGGCGCACGGACCGACGGATGGACGGAGTGACGAATGGTCCTGACGGTACTCAACGGCAGTCGATCCAGGCACTCGATCAAGGTGGGCTTACACACGACGGAGAGAAATCAACACGGATTCACCTTTCGGCCTGCTGCGGCCTCCTCGGCAGGCCTTCGTCACTCGCGGATGCAGGTGGCGTTCACGGTCCTGGTGCGGTTCGGGCTGGGGCTGGACGCGATCCTGCGCGCCGGCCGCCCCGCGCTCCTCGGGGACCCCGCTGCGAAGGTGATGTTCGCGGGCCGCCCGCCCTGCGGGGATCTGCCGCAGTCGAAGGTGGCGCCGCCGGCCGACCGAGTGGGGCTGCAGTCGAAGGTGGCGTCGGCAGATCGTGCCGGGCTGCGGTCGAAGGTGGCGCCGGCAGAGCGGGTGGGGCTGCAGTTGAAGGTGGCGTCGGCAGGTCGGGCGGGGCTGCGGGTGAAGGTGGCGCCGGCAGAGCGGGTGGGGCTGCGGGTGAAGGTGGCGCCGGCAGAGCGAGTGAAGGTGGCGTCACCGGCGGAGCGCGTGGGGCCGCAGTTGAAGGTGGCGCCCCCGGCGCCGGAGCGGCCTCGCACGGCGTACGTCTGGTTGCCGCCCGCCGCACTCGCGCCCGGGCCGGGGCGCGGCACGAAGTAGGTGCGGGAGGAGGCGCGCACCACGCCCGAGCTCTCGTCGAAGTCCTCGTAGGTGATGCTCTTGGTGTTCTCGTGCACGCCTTCCACCGAGTAGGACAGGTTGTAGTCGGTGTAGTTGCGGAAGGTCGCCGGCTCCCCGGTGCGCGGGTTGCGGCGCGGCGTCGAGGCCATCGCCGGCTTCGGCTGGAACGAGACCGACTGCGAGTTCGCCGCCGACTGGTTGAAGGTCTGCCCGAAGCCGCCGGCGCCCGAGCGGCCCGACTGGCCCGACTGGCTGAAGGTCTGGCCGAAGCCTCCGTCCGCGCACGCTCCTTGGCGGCTCGGAGCCGTCTCTGCGCCGGGCTCTGCGCACGCAGCCCCGGCGCCGCTCGGCAGGTGGGGTCCGCCGAAGGTCTCGCCGCACTCGCAGCCCGCGAAGGAGCCTCCGAAGACCGCGGCGGCCTCGTCGTGGGTCTGGTCGCAGGGGGCTGGCGGAGGCCGCACGTCGGACGGGCCGTCCGGACAAATGCCCGGGCCGACGCCCGCGTCGCCGGCGGCGTAGCTGCGGAAGGTGCCGCTGAGGTCCGCGCCCGACTGGGCCGAGCAGCCGCCGTCCTGTAGCCGGGGGCCGCGCGGCGTCTGCGATCGGTCGAAGGTAAGCATCGGCTGGTGCGGCGTGAAGTTGCGGAAGGTCGGCAGCTCGCCCGTGACCGGGTCGCGCTGGGGCGTCGAGGCCATGGCCGCGTTCGGCTGGAACGTCGTGCCCTGGCCGCTCTCCTCGGCCGGGCGGTAGCGGCCCGGCTCGCCGCGCCCGTAGATCCGCTCGATCTCGAGGGCCGCCGCCGCCATGATCTCCCAGATCGAACGTTGGTCGACGCCGCCGCTCAGGCGCTGCTCCTGCTGCTCTTTCAGCAGCTGGTACTTCAGCTCCGTGAGGCGCTCCCAGCGCCGGTAGCGAGACTCGCGCGCCTCGTCGTCCTGGTCCCAGCGGGTGGCGGCCACCAGGTGCTCCTCCAGCTCCTCCTCGGAGAGCGCGAACAGCTCGGAGGGCGTGAGGCGCAGCTTGCGCGACCAGAAGAGTATCTCCTTCTTGGTCAGCTCGGACAGGTCGTCGTCGTGCAGCGGGTTCGACTTCCGCCCGGTGCCGCCAGCGGTGGGCGTGGCTCGGCCCCTCATGGGACCCATCGCAGCAGGTCGGGAGGTGGAGAGGTCGGCGTCGACGTTGGGGTTGTGGTTGGCGTTGCTGGTTCCTTCACTGGGGATTTGGACGGCGCTTCCAAAGATATTCGCGGCCGATTTTTTTGGATTTTTACAAATAATTTACGAGAATTTCGACACAAACGACGAATAGTAGACAAATATAATATATAGACAAGAATTTTTTTTTTACTTTTGCGTTTTGTACTTTTTCGAACGACAGTTGTGGCAAACGTTGCCCTTCGTCCCGCCAGGGCTGGCCTGATTGAAGTGCGCCCCAGGGGCTGCTGATTGAGTTGTTGGCCCGGGGCTCGGGCGAGTGGTCCAGATGGTCGCTATATTGTTGTAGTTGCTGCTGCTGTTACTGCTGTTGTTCGCGCCTGCATCGCGGCGAAGTTCATGACGACTGGAGACGGGCTTCCGCTCCGCAGAACCGGCCGCAAAACCAACATCGACGACAGCAACAGCGGTGCCCACGACGGCCACACCATCACCGGCAGCAGCATCGCCAACTCAGGCAGCGAACAATACAGCGCAGAGCAGCAACAGCCGCAATTACACCGATGCCGATGGAAGCGTCCGCGTCGCTTGTCGAACAAATTGCCAATTACCGTTGTCGGTTGTCGGCAACCCGCAGCCGACTCGGCGCGACTCGGTTCGATCCAATCCGATCCGATACGATCCTATTCGACGACCGGCCGACCGGCCGTCAGGGACGCGGACGACACGCTGCCGGCGACCGCGGGTCGCGGATCCACCGAGACGAGACCGGACGCGGCTCCAGGTCCGCGGGTCGGAGCAATTATAAGTAAACAGAAATTAAGCCCGCTTTGTGGTCGAGTAAAAGTCTGGCAGCGTCGGCCGTCGGCACCGGGGACGACAGGGGCCGGGGACGAAGACGAGGACGAGGCTCGGCGGGAATTAAGTTGTTCCATTGGCGGTTATCGAGGACATCGGCGGAAAGTCGGCAGACGGCAGGCTCGGGGTCAGCGAAGGGCCGCAGGTCAGCTGGGTGTGGAGAGAGCGAAAGGCGAAACGAAAGAGGAGAGGAGAGGAGAGGACGATGTGATGTAGTGGGCGAGGTTGCCAGAGCAAAGAGAGATGGATGCGGTCTTGAAACTTAAAGGTCAAAATATTCGTCAGCTTCTTCTGCATGGCCTTCCGTAAGCGATCCATCAACGCAACCGTCTCTAATGCCTTTAAGGAATCCGCCCACCCCACCTCCAGCCACCTCCCCCTGTCCCCGGTCATGTCCACGTCGATGTCCATGTCCGCGTCCATGTCCGCTCGCTATTGTCTGTCTCTCTGGTCGCTTGACAAATATGCAAATTTGATTCTCCTCGCCGATCGTCGATAAGGCATCGTAAGTGGACGCTGTCGTGGAGTCGGCTACAGGGTGTTGTTGTTGTTGTTGTTGTCGCAACTACGTTGTCGTCCGACTCGCCTCTCGGTGGCGTGCAACATGTTGCTGGCGCTGGAGCGATTGTCAATGCATCATGTTTGTCAACGTTGCTCGTCGACGATCGCCGACGACGGCGACGACGGCGACAGCGACAGCGACGAC
This sequence comes from Coelopa pilipes, assembly GCA_947389925.1. Lineage (NCBI taxonomy): Eukaryota > Metazoa > Arthropoda > Insecta > Diptera > Coelopidae > Coelopa > Coelopa pilipes. The sequence continues at coordinate 42,430,589 of OX376699.1, forward strand.
GACGACGACAACGATGATTGATCTCTCGCTTCGTTTATGACGCTTGTTTATGACGTTGTAAATGTTGTTGTATTCGATGGTGTTGTCTTTGGTGGCGGTCTCGTTGTTGTTGGCGGCAGTGCTGCTGCTGCTGGTTGTTGCTGTTGATTGTTTTGGCTTTTGTCCGCCGCTCGTTAGATCGTTAAATTTTGGCGATGCCCACCGTGGATAAGCGGCTGTCGCGTTGCCAACGACGTGGTGGAAGAGTGGAAATCATGAAAAATATTTTATTACCGATCAATCGCTGTCGATGGAACCGAGGAACCATGGAACCAATAAAGAGCATATTAATTTAATTTTACCATTCTATCGCTCGCACCCATGCATGGCTCTGACGCAAGTCACGCCAGGCAGGGGCCCCGGCGCCTCCCTGAGGCGGAATCGTCTCCTCAGTTCGAACCCAAATTGAATTAATTAGTCCGGGCATGTGAATTCGATTGTCTTCAATTGGGCGACGACGCCTTTCACTTGCGAGGCTCGGATAACGTGCGTTTCAATTGTGATACGGCGGGCGGCGGGGGGCGACCGTCATTCGGAACTTGATTGAGGGGTCTCGAAACCAATTGAAACGAATGGGTCCCGGGCCTACTGGAGTGCTGTGAAACTTCCCGTCCACAGGCAGCATCAAATTGAGCCCAGTCCGTGGCATTCGCCGCCTCCCTCCCCGACTCCGCGCCGGCCCCTCCGCGATCCTTCGTCCACGACTACGCGTGCTTAGCCACGGAGAGCCATAGACAACGATTAACTGTCAGAAGGCCACGGCCGACGAGCGCACACGGTCGCCGCCTCCTCTCTTCCCGCCCGACCCGCCACAATTAAACGGCTTTAACTACCGCGAGCGCAATTGATTTTCGCTGTCGAGGCTGGGGACCTCGGCCTTCCTTGGCCACGGCTCCCATCCTGGAAGCCCACTGGGGGCCTCCGCTGCTCGTCCTCTGAACGGGCCGCCTGCTGCGCGACCCTCCTCCGCCTCCCTGGGAGGACGGCGCCGGGTCCATTCTTTGCACCTTTCGCGGCGCCGCGGACGCATCGAATGCATTCATTCGAGTCGCTGCATTTCAATTCGATTCAATTCGACTGCGCGCGGACGCGGACGCGAGGCGAGCAACATAAAAGCCGCATTTATCGCGGCACGCATAAATCACGGTCGTGGCTAATAATGGTTATCGTGGCCTGGTCGTGCCCGATCCGACGGTCCGACGGTCCGACGGTCCGCCGGTCCGGCGACTCGAGGGCGCGCGGGGCGCGCAAATAAAGTGTTTGCACATGCGCGAAAGCGATTTATCAGGCGCTCGCGTACTTTCGCCCCAGCGACAGCAACAACAGCAGCAGCGGCAGCGGCAGCGGGCGGCGGCCGGACATGGAAAGCGCCTTAAGCGTGGCAACACCAGTCGCGTATCGACCGTTGGCAACACTTTCGGAGCTATCGACGGCGGAGGATTCTCGATAAATCTCCGGCGTCGGCCGATTAACGGCGAGCGCAAACAAATTAGACAAATGTTCGGGCGGCGGTGGGCGGCCGGGACTCGGGGCGGAAGTTCGGCCGACCAGGCAGGACGGCTGAAGACAGCGGCACTCGGTCCCAGCACGGGCAGGGCCGGATGGTTGTGGGGAGAGGGTGCAGTTGTACTCACCGACCGAACTGATGACATACGTCGCCGGCGGCTTGAGGACGCTGCGGGCGTAGGCGCCGCGCAGCACCTCGAGGGCGCAGGGCTCCGCGGTGACCAGCAGCATCCCGGGGGCCACGTGGCCCGCGTACTTGAGGGCCCGGGTGGCCGCCGTCAGGGGCGCGTTCCACCAGCACTGGGCGTTGGCGGCCAGGAAGTTCTGCAAGTAGAGAGAGCGGGGTTTAGTCAAGAAGGCGATCGAATTGAATGAGACTTCGAAATAGAAGCGGTCCCAGCCAGAGACAGCTCCAAAGAGTGGGGGAGAGAGGGAGGGAGGAGAGGAGCGGGGCTCCAGTGCGCGGAATGTGGACAGCAATGTTTATGGGTCCGCGCCCGTGGCCACCCTTTGAAAAATTGCGAATGGACAGCGGCCGTCATGAGTTACGGCGCTCGCATCTGGCAGCTCCTCGCGGTGGCCACGCGGCTCCCGCGAACGCCCGCAGCGGCCAAATTGCCACATTATTCAGCGCAGGCCTCGCAACTCAACAATGTTGCCACCTGACTTTTCCCCACCGACCTCGTGCTCTCCTTCGCCCACTCCACGGCGCGCCGCCGCTGTCGCTCTGTCGCTGCGAGGCCGAGAGATTGGGATGCAAGTGCCAGATCGGGATTGGAATCGCCGTGTTTGTTCGGCAGTTGCCGCGATTTGGGGCATCGTCAGGTGGCAGCACCTGCCGCGGCGGCTTCTGCGAAGCGACGTCGCCGAATCTGCATAACATCGACTGTGGACGAGAGGGGCGGGGCGGGGCGGGTCGCGGCGATAAATCAGGAGGTGGCGGCCGCACATAAAACTCGGCGCGCTTTGTTGTTGCCCCGCTGCCGCTGCCGGTGCCGCTGGAGCCCCTGCGTTGTTGTTGCTCCACTTGTTCGGACATCGGCGGTTGGGCCGCCGTTGTTGTTGCCGTGACACGTAACGAGACTGGATTTAAAAGCGCTTCCTTGCGGTCGCCGTCCGTGCCGCGGACGCATCGGCGGCGTCTTCATAAACCCGCAACTTTACGGCCGGCAGCAGCAACATTGGCAGCAACATTTGCAGCACCAGCACCGCCACCGCCACCGCCACCAACAACAACACGCACCACGGCGCGAGCTCGAAACTCGTTTCCCTGTCGTCGGCAGACCTCGGGACGCTGCGCTAATTGCCCGGGAATCCGTCCGGCCGACCACAACATGTGGCCAGATTATCACGACGCCAGTTCCCAGGCCGCTCGCAATTAGCAAACGACGTTCAGCGGTCGGCAGCGGTGGGGGTGGCAGGCCAGGGAGAGGTCGGCGGGAAGCTCCCAAGGGTCCGCGGGACCTCGTTTCGAACACTCGAATTTCGCGAGAAATCCCACGATCCGCCGCGCCTCGGAGGCTGCTCGCGTAAACAGAACGAGATCCAATCTGGCGGCCGGGCCGGCGAGAGCCTGTCGGCCGATCGATGGACGGAGGACAGCCGGGCGGACGGACGGACGGACAGTCGGAGCGGATGGATGGACTGCCGGCCGACTGCAGAACCAGGTCCTGCACCCTGGGGGTGTGTGGCGCCGCCCGGCTGTTCCGGCCGCTCCGCTGCAGTTCAAATTCGTTACCTTCTCGCCGCCGACGCCGCTGACCCGCTGAACTTTCGTCCTCGCCCTGCGGCAGCCGGCGTCCGACGAGCCACCGGATGCGAGGGCAATAAAATTCACTCGATGGCGGGCGGGCGCGGAGCGAGGGCGAGGGCGAGCGAGACGAAAGCCGCCCGGGAGCGAAACACGAAACCCATTCCGCAGGAGGAGGGCAGTGGGAATAAGTTCGAGAGAAGTCGTGCCAAGGTGGAGGACAGTTGGATGCGGGCGATTGCGGGAGTGGGTCGGGAAATGTGTCCGAGAATCGGTGTCGGAGAGGACGAAAACCCCTCGAGGCGAAATTTTCTTCTCACTGGGTCCACGAAGGCGCCCGGTGGCCGGAGAAGTCGCGACGACGTCTCAAGAGTGAGCTCGGCCAGCTGTGGGCCGGTCCGTCTGTCTGTCCGTCCCTTGTCGGATCCCGAGTCGTTCGAGAGTTCTGCGAAATCTCGGCTATTTATCGAATCAATCGTATTAACGCCGGCCGGCGCGACTCCGCCCTCGTCCGACCGCACGTCCGCCGCGCACCACGCACTCGAGCCCTCGCCTCTTGAGGGAGGCCCTGGCGCCCTCCGTCCCTTTCTTGCACCGTCCCTGCCTGCCGCCGCACTCAGCCTCAGCCTCGTGGCAGGCAATCGCGAGCGAACCGCGGAGGCTGCAGCATCGCCAGGCAGCGAAGCAAAGGAGGAGCAGCAGCGACGTGAAGGCGGCGGATCAACGTGACTTATGCATTTAGGAATTTTAATGGGATGCGCCGGAGCCCCGCGAGCCCGAGTCGGCCCGAGTTCGAGCGCCGCCGGGCCGTTTTTGAACTGATTCGCGCATCCATCATCGCGGCGAACGTGGGAAGCTGCGCCGATCGCGCCCGCCGCCGCCCGCGTTGCCCCCTGCGACCAGCGTGCCGTTCGCAGTCCGAAGTCCACGGGCGCCCGACTCCGCCGATCGCTCCCGCCGCCGCAAATCATGTCGTCCGGGCGAGTGACAGTGGCGCCACCTCGCGGCAGGCCCTCGCCGGCTCCCAGAAGGATGAGTGAGTGATTCGCGGTCGTCGTCGTCGATGGCAGGCCGCAGTCGATGGCGCCCCTGCCAGCTGTCACGGCGCCGGCTGGTGCTCGTTTGGCGTCTCAATCGCCGATCGCGCGATCCCCGCGCGCCCCGCGCTACGCCCTGGCGAGTCCTCTTGGGCGCTGCTTTGCGTCGCGGAGGGCGCCGGTGGGTGGCGTCACGTTTGGCCGCTGGCGGGCGGGGGGCGAGCGATTCGCGCATTCCGCGGTCGTTTCGGACGCTCGTCCGCGGCCGCCTGGCTGTTGGTGGTCATCGCTGAGGTTCCCCTCGGCCCCCTCGGCCTCCTCTCGGCGTTGGGACGCAGCCAGCGCCGCTCTGGCAGTGCGTGCCGATCGCCGCAGTTCTTGTCAAGTGTGCCCGGACGAAGGTTCGAATTCAACGGCGCCGCGACCGCACGCGTGGGCGCGAATGCGGAAACGTCGGACCCGAGATTTATGCGGCTCGCCGGCGGGGCGGGCGGGTCGGCCCAGGTGACGACACCTTCGGCCTGCGAGGCGCGAACACGAGGAAGTCGTAAAAGTGTCGCCGCGGCTTAGGGAGAATTTATCACGCGGCACGAGGGATCCCCGGGCGACGTGCTGATGGGATTAAGGGGAAATTCTCCTTGTCCACTCCCTCCCTCTCTCTCTCTTCCCCTGGCGCCCTCTCCTTCAGAATTCTTCATCCGCCCGAAGAGCTATTTTAAGAGCTCTTTTGCGATTGCACGCGCTTGCTGTGGGGAGTTTCGTCCCTGGCGATCGGTGGCCCCGGGCAACTCCTCCAAGGATCCCCCAGGGCCTGCATGTGGTGCCGCTGGACATCGGGGGCAGGGTGGCCAGAAGGTGGAGAGGGACATGGAAGAGGTTGATCTGGGAAGGAAGTCGCAGGAAGGACAATTGGGAAAGGCACGACACGAGAACGCTTTAGGGAAGGCAATTCGAAAAGACGCTCTCGAGGGACGAGGGGCGCCACTAAGTAGTCGACGGAGGGACGGGGCAGGGCGGCCCAGACGGAAGCCTTCCGTGGAGCAGGACGTGGGCAGGACTTCGCTCGTCGCCGGGAGCTCTGGCAGCGGGCCAAGAACGTGTTCGCGGCGGCGACGACGGCGGCTAAGCCGGGTGAGCGAGAGAGAAGGGGAGAGAGCAGGGGCGGCGGAGGCGGTTGTGAGGGAGAGGGAGGACGGCGTGTGGGGCGGAATGGAGGAGGAGTCAGTCGTAGCCTCGGGAAACTTTTCCCGCAGTCATCATAAACAGATTAAAGCCAGTTGCCTGTCTGAGCGGCGTCCTGTCCCTGTCCCTGTCTCTCTCTCTCGTCCCTCCCGCACTCATTTGAATTCAAAGCGAATTCGCAATGTTGAAAGTTTCCGCTTTTAATTGAAATGCGAGCGCACAGTTGGACGAGCGCGGCTGCAGCCCTGGAAAGGAATCGAGGCAAGCTTCCTTTAAAGCCCCCTGCCCCGCCAGGCCCCAGCCACCGAAGCCGCCTCCCTAAGCGGTTGTGGCTTTTCATCGCTTTTCACCTTGGCTCGGCTCGGTTTTCGCTGGAACCGTTTCCCTTCGCGACTCTAATGAACTCTGAGAAATGTCACATCATGTCGCCCGACTGTCAAATATGGCGCGGTTTCACAAACGCCGAGGCACGGACGAGCGAGGCAGAGGCAGGTGGGGAGGGGAGGCAGAGGGACGAACCTACGGACGGACGGACGCACGGGCGGACGGACGGACGGACGGTATTTTGCAGCCACCAGCCACCAAAGTGTTTCGCCAAATTCGGATGTGATTAAGGAGATGAAGGAAACAGCAACAAACATAAAGCAACAACGACAAAGGCAACCCTGCAGACAGCAATAAAAACAACAACGCCGCTGACAATGACAACAACAGGAACAGCAACACAGGCGACAACGGCAACCACGGCCACTCTGGCATCAGCTGTTTATTTATTTGAGAAAATCGCCACATGAGAGTTCCGAAAGCGGCGCAGGGCAGGACGAAGGCAGCAACAACATGTAAAACAACCACAACAACGGCGACGACGACGATGTCTGGCAGCGAGGAGCGAACGAAAATGGCGGCCGCGATGTCGTCGTCGTCGTCGCCGTCGCCGTCGCTCTAATGAAACGCGGCGACAGCGCGAAACAAGCGAATACCGAAGCCGTGTTTTGACATTTGGCGCTGGCGGGTGGCAGCTGAGCAGACGCCCAGGACAACAACAACAACGACAACAGCACCGTTGACACCAACAACGACAACTCCGGAGAAAGAAGCAAATGTTTATCGCATTCGCTGGCCACGTTTTTCAACGCTTCCCAGCAACAACAAAACTAACAATAACAAGGCGATGCCAGAAATTGCACGGACTCCCACCAAACGGCAACAACGGCAGGACAGCAGAGGACAACAACGGCAGCACCGACGACAGGTCGCCCAGCAGCAGGAGCCACATTTGTGTTTAGCCGCGCAAGCGTCTGCGCCAAGAGGTGGCCAACGTCGTCGTCGTCGTCGTCGTCCGCCCTCTGACAGCCGACATGGCAGTTGTACTAATTGTCCATTTTGTTACCTTCTCCCTCTTCGGGCGAGCCACGAGGGCGGGTCGCGTCGACGCCAGGACCCGGATCTGGAGGACCCGGACCTGGCGACCCCTGAACCCCACATGCGGATCAACGGGATCAGGAGACCAGGGGGTGAGAGCTTCAGTCGGGAGAGCTGCACGGGGGCGTGAGTCGCCTCGGGGGGGGAACCGCGAACGGTCTCAACTTTCGGGGGTCGTGGGAGCTCATTAACGGAGCTCGCACGGCGTCGTCCGCGCCGCCGAGTCGGTGCCAAAGATCAATGGGGAACACATCAATAAATCAAAAGCCCATTGAACTCATTAACGGCCTGCAGGGAGCGGGCGCCTGTCGGGGCGGTGGGTCCGTGCCGTCCGGTGGAGCCCACGACGGAGCCACAGAGGAGGTGGTTCGAAAAGAGAAAATTCGCGCACAATAAATTTCATTAAAGAAGCATTCACTGCGGCGAATTCGCCGCGCGCGAGACGGTGGGAGCGGGCACGACAGAGGGGCCGCGGGGTCGGGGGTAGGGGTGGAATAAGTGAGCTGTGATGGGGTTTAATAATCCTTGACCCCCACGTAATGAGCGACGCTTGTGCGACGAGGACGGAGGCGGACGAGCGGACGCGGGAGGCCGACGGGCGACAGGTGGGCAGTCGAAGCGTTTATGGGCGGCGTGGAACCGTTGCTGGGGCCGCGATTCGGGCTTCCGGCGGCCCAGCGAAGACGGCAGCGGCGTCCTAATTACGCGGACCTCGGTTTCCCCGGTTTTATTGCAGTAACTGTAGCGGCTGAGTGACAGCGATTGCAACTAGAACCACGGCCAAAGCAACAGCAACAACTCCGACTTCGACTTCACCAAGATGGTGATGAGCACCTTGATGAAAGTCGCCGGCACCGAGTGTTAAGAGCTCTGCCTCGTAAAGCCGTCGGCTTTATGTGTCCGCGAGTTACTCAAGAACATCACGGGATGTGGTGAGTCGACTCCCAGCAACGCGCTCCGCAACCCCACGCAATACCACAGCAGAATGCCGATTACACCATGGACCAGTGGACTTCGGACTCGGCTACCCAAGGAGAAGACCCAAGCGGGTTACGACCGCGATGACGGCGACGACAGAATCTCGCGCCCCTCGAGGTACTCCAGTGCTACTGCCTGGTTCTCCCACAGCCGGTTGGGCCGCTGCCTGCGAGGGCCGAGCCGAGTCGGCGATTACTCGGTGCAACATGCGCAAAGCATTCGTTGCCGCATCCGCTCGTTTCCGCTCGAGGTGCATCTCGATCGTCTCTCGCGGCCGGCATCCACGGAGACCCATCTACCGTGGCGCTGAGTCATGGCCCTCATTTGCACAACTCGCGGCTTTCGGCTGTCTGGGTTGCCCAACCGCCTGGCTGTCACTCTCGTGTTCCATTCTTCGATCTGAGGTCTTGCTCTGTGGATTCTACCGGCAGTCGTTGCGCGTTCCCTCCCATGGCTGTTACTCTGCTTGCGGAGTTGTTGTTGCCGGAGTCGTTACAATTGCTGAGTGTGTTGACTGCCGCCTTGCTGTTGCCGTCTTGTAACAATTAAGCAGCGCTCGGGCACGCTCCGGTGCCTTGGCGCGCTCAATTGTTGCTACCTGTACCCTGCTAGGGGTCAACCACCCAGGCTCCACATGACGCACCCCCCACACCGCGCCGACACCGATCGCGCTCCCAGGCCCGAGCGCTCGTCTCAATTAATTGTGGCCACATGGCCGGAGGCGGGGGAGCGGCCGTGGGGCGTGAAACCCGGCAAGCCCCGGGCAAAGGTTCTGCCTCAGGGCGTATTGAAGGGCGCAGATGTCTCGACAATACTCGGCGAAGTCGCTTCTCCGGACTTGGTTACAATAAAAGACACAAATTCACACAGCGGCCCGCCTCAAATTTATTCACCTATTCGCGCATTTGAATATCTCCCAATTCGTCTTCATTGAAGTCTCGCATCTCGCAGTTCCCCATTCATCGAAATGCGGATTCCATTCTTCATGGGGCGACCGACCGGTTGGCGGGCGGCGGTAAGGGCGGGGCAGCGGAAGAGATCAACGGAGTCGGTGGACCGTTGGCGATTGGGTTCGCGACAACTGCGATTAGCATTTCGACAGCAGCGGAGGGTCTTCGACCGTTGCCTTGACACCTGGGGAGTGCCGCGGCCTCGGTGCCAGCGAGGGGATGACATCATCGAACCGTTATGAAGATCACGGCAGCAACAGCCCGGACCAGCAACGGCTCCGAGCCGGGCACATGGAAGACGTCTGTACTCCACTCGGACGCAGCGGGCTTCAATTCATTGGCGGAGATCAGCAGAAGGCGATGTTTTTGCACTGAATCACTGGATGCAGTTGCCGTCAGTTGTCGCTCGGAGCTCTGAGGAGTTGCTCAAGGAGTTGCAGAAGAGAATCGCTTCGATTCGATCCGATTCGGCGAGAGCCTGTCGATGCACTTGAGGCCCTCGAGCTCGCGAGAAGCACAATATTTTCCCAGACACGAGAGGAGGAATCTTGACACCTCCGAGACGGCGAGAGTGGGGACCGGATTCCACTCTGACGTCTAGGAGGGAGCCACGTTGGGAAGGAGGAGGAAACGAGGAAGACGACGCAGACCTCGGGCGCATCCCGGGTGTTTATGGAAACTGTCAACAGAGCATGAATCGCTGCCAGGACGGAGACGACCGTGGCTGCTGGGCTTCGGTCGAGGCTGAGGAATTGGCAGAGAGCATAGGACTTCCCCATATGAACGGCAGGCGGAGACCACAATAAAGACTTGCACATGCCTTCAATAACAATGCAGTGCTGTCAACTCAAAAACAAAAACCGAAATAAGACCCGTCGAGGAAAAGGGGGAAATCGAAAATGAGAAGGAGCGAGTGAGGAAAAATCCAATTTCCTTCGAATGCTGCCAACAATCGGTGGCACGCAGACAATTGCTCTGGCGACGCCTCGGGCAGGCCCTGGAATGCAATATCGCAGCCACACCGAAACGCAGGCAGACCCGGACCCGGACCCGGAGGGCTCCGATCCAAGGCGTGGCATGGCCGAGCACCGAGGACTGGGGATTTGCACTTAAATTGAAGCCGAGCCTCAGCATGTGAGCGAGAGCCGGGGTGGCGGAGTCCCCGAGCAAGGGCTAAAGGCAGTCGCCGCCCCTCGTAAGTGGCTCATTCGGAGACGCCACGCTCCATTTCAGGCCGTCGCCATTCCGATTTGCCACGGCTGCAGAAGGTCTCGCCCACAGCCCTCTGCATCCATCGCACCCAGCCCGCCCCCTCCTACCGAAGTGCGGATTTGAACGACTTCAAGAAGCCGCCCTCTTTTTCTCTCGCCCAAGTAGACCGTCACCGGCCGATCATCTCTCCAGCCGGACACGCGCAATGCAGGCCCGCGCCCCCAGGCCTCGCTGGCTTTTCCCACCCATCGATTCTTTCCTCTCGCTAAGGCGAAAACTCCCTCGCCCGCAGCGACCGTCGGTGGAAGGAGGTGCTTAAGTGGTTTATATGGGCCGTCGAGAGGGCAGGCAGGGGGGTGCGGTGGCGATGTCGCATGCACATCGCGAGTTCCAAATGCGGCAGCGATACAAATTGCAGTGATCGGGGCGAGGGAGGGCAAATCCCACTCAAGGGACGGGGCGTCTCATAGCGACAAGGGAAAGGGAAAAAGTTTGCTCCCAACCGGGGTCCGGTGAAATCGTGGTGTTTATGCTCATGTCATGGAATACATTTCCAGTTGATGAGATACCGAATTAATATTCATGTGCTTCGCCATGTGACCTGTCCATAGGGGCCTCATGGCTCGGTTCCTCCAGCATGTCTTTTGCCTCCGCTCAGACCCGAGGACCCTGACTTATCGCCACTGACGCCACGGCCACGGCGCAGTCCTCGATGAAGCCACACTAGGGCCGGGCCGCCACAACCTGACAATGACCGCAAAATTCGCAGCACCACTGCATTAGCTGGGGGCATTAATTTCTCTCGAGTGTCGAATAAACAGCGCAAATGGCCTCGTAATGCAGTGCAGTCGGGTTCCGTTTCCGGAGTTGCCTCACGACCCCGACCACGGAGAGGACGACCGGGATCCCGCGCGGCCACACCAGCCAGGCACGGGCCGTTAATCAGGGCGATGCAAATGGGAGTGGAAAGACCGCGGGAGACGGTTGAGGGGGTCCAGCCCCAAGGGTACGCTGAATTGATGCAAGCCCCATGGTCGCCGGAACGTTTTTCATTGAAATTCCAGGGCGCCGCCGATGGTGAGGGGCGTTTGGCAGCGACAGCGAAAACAGCGGACAACGACGGCACACACGCGGCATCCCGGACACAAAAACCATCCAGAGAGACTCCGACCCCGACAGCCAGCATCGGGGACAACAGTTCGAAAAAGGCTCTCGCAACGGCAGCCCAATTATGGAGCGCCGTCCGACGGCCCGCCCGACCCGACGGAGGCCGTGTTTTCGAGGAAAACAGGGCGCAAAATGTTTATGGCAAAATGCAATTTCCCTACGCTTCGCTGACTCTTGGCAGCCGACCCGCCCCGCCAGCGACGAGTCCTTCAGCGACATGTCCTGCCCCGGCCGTGTTCTGCACGCTGCCCTGCAACTGGTAACACAATTCCTATGCGATCTGCCAACATATGTTGCCAGGCCGGACCCCTTCAGCCCCGACAGCCACGCAGTCCGATGGACTTCATGCGAAGGCCTGGCCGAGGTCGGACAGGGCCGGGGCAGCGGCGCCGTGGGCTCGAAATTATTGCGTCGCATGTTGCCAAATGTTTGGCCTTTATGGCGTCCCCTCCTGCTCTTTGAATCCCTCGAATTCCTTTGATTCGATCATAAATCGTGACAAGAACTGTGTCAGTTGGAAGATATTTGAAAACTTCGCACTTGAAGACGTCAGGAAGGGGCTGCGAAAGCAAGACACAATCGAGTGTTTGCCTTGCAATCGATAGGGCGAGCGAACTGTAATCTCTATCTTTATGGGATCGCAAAATTATAGCGTGGAGTTGAATGCTAAAACGTACATGAGTCAGTTCTGGTTGGACTCTGATTAACCCAGACCTCTAATGTAAGAAAGTAGACCGAAGAGATACGCGAGAGATATTATATATTACATCAATATTTAGTGCACACTTCTACTGATAGCACCTGATACAATAGAGAGTTACTTAATACCACTCTCGAAAAAAAACCAAAGGGAATTGTTACCTAGCAGTACCAAATCAATATATTCAGCCACATTTCCCGATGTACTGAGTATGGAGTTGAGTTGAATGAATTCGATGCAGTTCTATTTACTAGACTTAGTTCTCTTTGTCTCCCTCTCAATTGTTGAATTTCTAACTGGTAGACATTGACGGTACTGTAAAAACTACAGTAGATTCCATTACGACCATGAAAATTCCATCGAAACATCCACTGAAACTAAAACGACACCCGGCTACAGAAGGAGAAAACGCAAATGAATCGAGACAAAAAAAGAATCAACCAACGCGAATTCAATTGAGCGCCGTCGACAATCGATTCCATAAAAATTCAATTTCCGTTTGTCAACTCTTGCACTTGTCCGCCGACGAACCCCCTCTTCCCCACCCTGATTCGATCCCACCATCCTCGCGTCAACTCCACGCGGTGGAGGCGACGGCGACATTTTGTCAACGACGAACGAAGGCAGGCGACGGGAAGCGCCGCCGTTTGCGAATCGGCGACGAAAACAACGGGAGGCAAAATAGCTGAAAATACAACGATCACTGCAACAACATCCAATAATAAAGCTAATTAAAGCGTCCCATCGCCGCCTTCTCTGGGCCTTTGAGCCGGCGTTGTTGACGTTGCGCAAAGCCGCCAAGAACTGACGGACAGACAGCAGTCGCAGGTTGAGACAACCGCGGGGGGGCGACAGACTTGCGGGGGACGGGAGCGAAGGGCGGGCAGACATAAGGGCCGCCTGACAGACGGCTCTGGGGTCGTCGCCAGCACGAGGCGTAACGTTGGAGACGCTCGTCAAACAACCTCAGCGATGCGGTTGTCGTTGGTATCGATGCGGGGGCGTCGAAGTCAAAAATAATTGAAATTTCATGTGGGCCCCACCTGGCGCGGCCCGTCGCACGATGCGCCGTCCGTCCGTGGCTGACGGGCCGCGCAGTCTTGCAAACAGGGCTCGTTTCCAGCCCGCTTGACGTCTCGCTCAGTGTCAAGAGGTAGGCGCAGACAGGTCTTGATGGGTTAATAGGCCGTCGGGACGGATGGCGGTCTGGGGGCGGGGAGTCAGGAGTCGGTGCTTGCGTGACTGGTGGCGAACGGATCGTTCGAAAGGACTCGTCGGTGTCAGAGCTAATTGGGAAGGAGCGAAGACCCGAGTGCAAAGATTGCGGAGATCCAGAAGAGTTTTCGTTCTGTCTTCACACTGAATTCGTTCACTTTTTAAATCAATTTCTATATGACATGTTAATTTGTAGTTAATCACCATAAACTGTCTGAATGTTTTCTTAAAATTTTTTTGTTTGTACAAAATTCACTTCATGATGATACTTCATTAAAAACCTTATCTGGAATTTGCAAATATTTCATCTAACAGCATATCGAAATTAATTTTTAAAGGCTAGGATTTACAAGGCACGGTCCAGGACCACCTCGGTCTGGTCAGTGAACTCCTCGAGCCATCGGCTCACTCGGCACATCAGGATCTGCCATGTCCATCGAGAGGACAGAGCTGGGATTAAATTGAGCACGTGACTAAATAAACAACAATGTTTCAGTTACAAGTAAATATTGGACAGAACCTTTTTGGAAAATAACTAAAACCGAAAACTCGCAATATATGTCGACGAAATAACTCAGAAAAGAAAGTACCAATAGTAGGAAGGGAAGGAATAGAAATAAAAGAGACAATTAAAAATAAAACGAAAAATAATAGAAGAGAAGGAATTCGAAAAACAAGGGACGACGAAACCTCGGCAACAAAACCGCAGACATTCACACGAACCTCATTTGGAAATGGAATCCGTCGAGGGCAACGACGAACTTTCCTTCCGACGTCCGGGCCAGAGCGGACCAGACCGGACCAGACCGGCCAGACCAGGCCAGACCAGACCAGACAATTATTGACACATGACATGCGATTTTGATTTTCGGACAATCGCCGGACAAGTACACAGATTCCGAGCATTGTCCAGGGAGCGTGGACGAGGGACCGGCGAGTGTCCGGGCCTCGCGAAACTTTTGTTAATGCGATTGCAATCGAGACGGGCTTCGTCCGATGTGCTGGTGGAGGTGATGGTGAGTCGACCGTGGAGTCGACGGAGGAGTCGACGGTGGATTCGACGGCGGAGGAGGTGGAGTGGGAGGTGTTTGTGGGTGGGACTCGGGAGTGGCCGAGACAAAGACATCAATCTTCGTTGTTTGCCTGGCCAACGACTCGCCTTACTTTCATTTCGCCTCTCTTCGGGACGGCGTCTGAGCGACTTCGAAGCCACCTGCGGGCGCGTCGAAGGTTCCCAGAATTAAAACCTAACGCGTTGGCAACGCAGGAACCACAATTACTGGAAATTCGCCACACTCATCGCATTATCGCCACTTGCTCACCCCGCTCGGGCCGTTGGTCGGACTCGCGTCATTTCACCAGACGAGCATGAACACAAACAACGGCGTGGAGGGTGGGGAGCAGGGGATGTCGGACTAATATGACGGCAGGTCGGTAAACAACCGTCGAGGGCACCAGAGGGAGTCAGGAACGTCGCTGGGCCGGGGAGTCGTCAGAAGCGCATCGACTAATGCCATCGACAAAGGCTCGAAATAGCCTTTGCCTTTGGTCCCAACACATCCTGGGCGGCCGGCACCGGCCATCGTCCGCCGAGGACCTCCCTCGTCCTCCTCTCGTCTCTGCCCGCTCCCTCTCAGGATCTAATTTCATTTGTACGCACGCAGCCGACACTCGCGCACATCAAACGACCAAATGACCGCCGTCCGCTGCAACCCCGGGCCGTCGACCCACCCTCGCCTGGAGAGGTCGAACTGACGCCTCGATAATGCCCGGTCCTGCCTCCATCCCCGTCCTCGTCCCGTCCATCGTTCATTAGAGTTTCCGCGCTCCATCAGATTTTCGAGATTTTATTTTATTTTATTTCATTTTAGTTGCATTTCCTTTCCCAGTGCTTCCTCTCCGTTCTACTTTATTATGGCTGCTGCTGTCGTTGTCGCTCCGCTGCTGACAGTTGCGAAATCCCTTCACGTGTCTCCGCCCGTCCGCCCGTCCGACCCTCTGTCTTTCTGTCTGTTCGTCCGTCTGTCTCTCGCCATGCGTTGTGGGTTTTTCTCGCTCGTCAGATGTGTCTTAGTTGTTGATACGTTTGTCAACGATGTGATGACGATTCTTCTATTCGGTTGTTTGTCTGCTGCTGTTGTTCTAGGGCCTGTTGTTGTTTTTGTGTCCGTTGTTGTTGTGACAGTTGTTCGGATCAGGAACAAAGCTGGGGTGATGAACTCAATGACTCACAGGAGGGTGTGGGCGGCCTCTGAGCAGAAGATTCCACCGCCGGGAGTTTCCCTGACGAGCTCTGTTATAGGAGACCATCTTCAGGACCTTGAAATCTGACTTAAAGATTCGATTTAAATTTAATCCAAACCGCCTTCGTCCCCACGTCCCCCCATCTCGTTCTGTTGCCCACAATTGTTTTCTGACCCTTGCCGCGCTTCTACCCATCGGGCTGGGTTCTCGCCCCTGCCCCGCGAGTGATTAACGACTTTTGCTCGCTCGAATGTGCGATTCCATCCACCGATCCTCCAGATAAGCGCCAGCGCCATCCTCGTTGTTGTTTCGCAGTCCAGTGAAACGGATATAAATTGCAAACGCACCCTTTCGGGGTTCGAAGTTGCCCACGGTTGCCACGATCGCCCGAAGTTTGCGGGGCCCAACCCCTTCCTTTTTCGATGTTTTGTTTCTGTTTTTCGGTCGGTTGAACAAAATAAGCTGCTCGGGGAGGGAGGCTGGGAGACTGGGGATGTAGAGAGCGGCGGAAACGAAGAACACGGAACGGAAACTGGCGGCCAGAGTGGACTGCGGAAAGGCGAATGAAGTGAAGGAAATTGAATTGGGGAAGAATAGTTGTGGCTAAGTATTTTTTATACCTATGTAGTATAAAATAAGTATTATTAAAGCCAAACGACTCATTTTATTTGAACAAATTTCCAGCATTTAAAAGCTGAAGTATTTAACAAGTATTAGATAAGCAAGGTTTAACTTGAACAACATCACATGGAGCAATGAGTGAATGGTTTCACCAAATTAAAAACCACAAAGAGCCACCGAGAAACCCCTGCTGCTCCTTCTGAAACCCTACCGCAGCGGACGTCGGCCGAAAACAAACAGCGAAAATAATTCAGATTCATCGAGATTCGCCAAAGTCGAATCGGGAGAAGTGGAACGAGCGGGGCTCCGGAAAAGGCGCGAATTAGTCGGTATTTGGTGCAATTAAACCTCGTTCAGCTCCCAAACACAAAACCCATTATTCTATGGAAAGAGCAACAACACGCATTGGGCGGCGCTCGTGCCGCGGACGCGCGGTGGGCCGGCGGCGACTGGGCCACGGCGGCAGGTGGTGCCGACCGCGGCTGTGGGCCAAGAGCGCGCTCGGGAACGTCGTGTCAAACGACAACGACAGCAACAGCAACAGCAACAGCACCACCAACATAAAATGTCCATTAAAAGCTCGCCTTGTCGTCAATTAACAACTACTTTGGCAAATATTTAATTTTCGCAAAAGCGGAGCCAGAACGCGAGAGGGCGCGGGGTTTGGGGCGCGGCGTCGGCTACATTCGGATGTCAATTTAATTGGAAAACAAAAGGCAGCGGGCAGCGGCAGCGGCAGCGAACAATCGAACGATCGAACACACATGCGAACAGCCTTGACTTTTCATTCCATTTTCCCCCGGAGTCGAGCCAAGTTTTCGAAAATCGATTCGAGCGCGCTGAAAAATCAAAGTCAACCCATGTGCGTTCTCAAGTGAATCGCGTCGGCTGCCGCAGTGAGGGGGGCTCAAACCAGTTGGCGTTGCGAGGTTCTACGAGCGCGATCGCACGCCGCCGGCCGTCAGACGAGCGCGGCTTTCGTCATCGTCTGCGAGGCGGGTTCCCCGCCGTCTCCGCCTCCATCGCCGCCCGGCCCCACTTGCGCTCAACAGGTTCCGAGTTTCGCGAAGAGACCAACAACGACCACAACAATAATAGTAATAATGAAGTTTGCTTTAAAAATAACCACTCTCGGGCCGGGCCGGTCCGGTCTTCACCAGCTCCCCCTCTCCCGGTCCGCAGTCCGTCCTCCGTCGACGTCCGTACATCTGTCTGTATCGCGGGCTGTCCGCGGCTCGGGAGGCGGCCAGAATCGGTTTCTGGTTTCGTGAGGAAATCGAGCGTCTGCTCGAATCCTCCCCGGCTGGGCGGGCGCGGGGTGCGGATGAAAGAGCAAATTATTAAACTCGCCATGATGAGCTCGGGGTGGCGGCGCCGCGATAACCTTTGGCTCGGTGTCGTCGCTCCGGCGCTGTGTGAGAACAAATTGACTTCGGAGCCGAGTCGAGTCGCTTCGAGTGAAGTTCGAATTGAATGGGCATTGGCAGCGGGTCCGTCGGCAGGACGGCTGCAGGAGAGGGGACGAGGAGCAGGCGGAGGGGGCGGGGGCGGGCGATGGGAGGCATCTGCACTCCACGACCGCTGGAGCCCAGTCACCTTCGCCTGTCGTCGATAAATCATCGCAGGGAACTCGTCGCCCCGTCCCAATCGCTTTCCATTCACAGCCGGAGCCCATTGTCCCGACCTCGTACGCTCCGTGCGTCTCTCTCTCTCTCTCTCTCTCTTACTCTCCCTCGACTCTCTTCGACCACATGTGCCTCCTCTTCTCACAGTTCATTAACTCCTCCTCTCGATGGCAATGAAGTTCTGCAGATTTAATTAAAATGTCCTGGAAGTCCCCACGCTCTCTGACGCCCGTGCCTCTGTCTCTGTCTCTCTGCCCATCACTATCCCCCACTCCGTGGCTCTCCATCCCTTCCATTCCCGTCCATTGTTCTTGACACTCAGCTGGCAATGGCCGCTGCTCTCGATGCATTGATTTTTAATCTTCGTCCTTTCACACTCACTCATCTCCTGACCACGTCCGCCCACCCTACAGCCTTCACTCTCTGCCACCATCTCTCCCTCCGTCCTGGCCTCTCTCTGCCCCTACCTCGGCTCCCCGTCCCTTCGAGCTTTTGGATGCCAAAGTTTTAAGTGAATTTCTCTGCGAATTTAAAGCGAATGCCTTTGGAATTTTCGCTGCAGTCAGCCGAGCGAGAGGCTCCGATGCCTAATAAGCGCCATTTTGCGGGGTCCGGGAGGGCAGGAGGGCGCGGCAGGTGGGCGGAGGGCGGTGCGGGCGGTGGTTTCGCATACGTGTTTCCAGCCACGTCTGCATGTGGCGGACGGCCGGACGGAATTTATGTCCCTGTTATTGTGATGATATTGCCCTTGCTGCTGCTGTTGTGATAATGTGTTGTTGCCTCCCCGATGTTGTTGGCGTGTTGTGCTGCTGCAGCGCCGACGTTGGTGTTGTTGTCGTCATGGCCGCGGCTCCTGCGTGCTGTCCTGGCTGTTTTCGCCAGCGAGACATGGATTCTCATAAATTTCCATACCGGGCCCGAACTCAGGCGAGACAGTCCGGGGAGAGAGGGGCAAATGCTGAGGGGACAGGAGCCGCCGTGGCGATGGATTAAATGCTGACCATTAAATTTTATGATTTATGGACGGGATTTATGAATGCGGAACGACATTCAAGGAGGCAGCATAACATTGCAATCTGAGCTGATGAAGAGGTGGATCTCCTGGATCAGGTGCACGACGGTCGGGTCGCTGGGAGGACGATGATGACGCTGATGTTGTGGTGATGGCGGCAGCCGTGCGACATGTGGGCAAAAGGCATTCAAATTCAATTAGGCTAAGACTATCAGGGAGAATCGCAGGTAATTGGTTTCGAAATGTCTGAGAATGCATTCCGTAGACGTTTCTCAGAGTGCGGTTTCCTAAATCCGGAGGATGAAGTCTGGATACGCAGGTAGAAATTCGGCTAAAGTGAACGAACCCTCGTTCCCGAATCAACGTCCATCGGCGAGACCACATGACAAAATCCCACGAGTCCACGACGGCAACCAGAGGTCCTCCTCCTTAGTTCGCCACCTGATTGATGGAGGGGTCCTCCGAAGCTCTCGAAGATAAACCGTGGGGCCGGCCGTTGGAGCGATCGCCAACTGATTTGCGATCGCGCCAACAGCGAATGGCGTGCAGCATTTCAATGCAGTGCGAGCGCAGCCGATTCCACTCAATTAAGAATTCAGCTCTCATTCAAAGGCGTTGCTGTTGCTGACGCTGTTTCGCTGGGAGGGCGATGCATTTGAGTGTGAAGAACAATTGTTCGGGAGTTGTTGGGAGGCAGAGGCAGCGGCCGCGACACCATGCGACCAGGTTGCGACGACAAGTGTGCGAACGACGAGGTGGGAACCACAGAACAACGAGAGGACAAATTGTAACCCGAATCGAGCTGAGAAAAACGCAGAAATTGGAGAGGCATTTTTGCTTGTTCCAAATGAGAAGGGCAGCCAGATTGAGCAACCAAAATGGAAGCCGCGGTTGCGGGAAGCCGATGTCGTCGACCTCCTCTCCTTGTTTTTAAGGAGCCATTCCCGATTTGCGACCCCCCCCCACTCCACGCGGGTTTCAATTAATTCCTATTTGCTTTGCCCTCGAAATGACGCCATTCGCTGGACAAACACCGAACAGCGACAAATGAACGGACGACGGGCGGCGGACAACGGGCGAACCGAACACGTACGACCGTCAATGGGACCGGACGGACGACGAACGGTGGACGGCCATAAAAAGCCACAAACACAATTAAATAAATCATGCGTTCAATTAATCGGACTCGTGTCGGACGCACAATCATTCACACTTCATTGGGCCGCCAATTGGGAGGTGCGGACCGAGCCGCCCTCGTCTCCGCCTCGAGCGCCCGCTGCGGACTTAATTCAATTACGGACGCGTCAAGCGGACGCGGTTCGTCAGCCGGGGACGACGACGACGACGACGACGACGACGGCGACGTCCGACGGGCCAGAGGCGGGCGGTGTCGGGCGGAGGGGATGCAGGTGCAGCGTCGCCGCCCCGTCGTCGTCGCAGCCTGCGCCGCTCCCCAAATGTTATTGTGGAGGTTTACTGACATTTGAGCCCGGCCAGGGGAGAGGGCGGTGATTTCGCACATTATCGCCGCGGAGTCACCTGTGAGAAGACGCAGACGATGCACCGTGGCGAAGTCGAGGGCGGGGCGAGGGCGAAGGCACGGAGTCGCGCGTCTTCACAGCCGTGAACCTTTGCCACTGCCTCCGACCCGCTCCGCTTCGGCCCACTCCGCGAGAGGTCGACTCGCTTCCGAGTGTCGCGGTCGCGGTCGTGGTCGCGAGCCGAGGGGCGGTCGCCGACACAGCCGTGGCCTGCAGCCGCACCTTGGGCCGAACGGTGGCCGTCACTTGGCCAAGCGATGGCCGATGACCGATGACTGGGTTGACGTCGCCGCTCGAACCATAATTAGACGATGGTCAGCGATGCGAGAGGCAGAGGCAGAGGCGGGGACGAGGGCCGAGGAGAGGCTCACGCCGATTAGGCGAAGACCCGGGGCGATTCGCCAAATGAAGCTGTTTGGCCGGAGCAAACAAAGCGTCCGAAGCACGAGCGAGTGAAGAGCTTTGGATCCGCGCTCGAGGGTCCCGTCGAGGGCCCGAAATGGCGCACTTGAACTTGGCACCGCACCACGCGGTCGTTGGTAGCCGCGGTTGTTGTAGCGCTGACTGTTGTTGTTGGCCCGTGGCTGCCGCTTTTTCCGCACTCGGGGCCGAGGTTCGAAAACTCGAAGTTACGCAAAGGCCGCAGCGTTTATCGGCGCCCGAGGTCGGCGTCGTGTCCTGGTCCTGTCTGGAGGGGAGGCGAGGGCCGGCTTTGATAAATCGCCCGGTTGTTTACAAATTCGGCAGTGAACCCGACCTACCGCACTTTTATGGCCCTGTCTCGGGGGAGTCGCAGCCGCCCCATTCGGTTCTTATCTGTTTCCGGCGCGCTTCTTCCGCTCCCTCCCCGTCCCTCGCAGTTCGCGGCGGAAACTGCAGTGGCGCGTGCAGGGCCGTGGGGAGGGTCGGCGTCGCGGCGGAGACGAGGGAGAGGAGGGAGAAGTGCAGCTCGTTGCAATAACTCCTCAAAGTCATCAATAACGAGCGGGCGGACGAGGGCGCGGTGAAGCAGCGCGAGGAGGCGCCACTGTGGGGTCGTCCCGTTGTCAGGGCGGAGGGGGGCCAGGGCAGCCAGGGGAGGCGACGTCTAGTCTTTGCGACGCCCCTGATGGCATAAATCGCCGCAGTGCCGGCGAGCCGTCAAAACGCTTCCCCAACGATGCAGCGATCAGATGTCGGCGAGGGCGAGGGCGAGGTGGGTGGTTGGCGGCCGGGGCCCTGGACTCACCTGGAAAATCATGTAGCCGGAGTCGTACATCCAGAAGTCCTCGGGCGTGTGGCCGGGCTTGCTCAGCTGGATGGCCAGGCAGTGCTGCAGGATGAGCCGGCAGCGCTGCGGGCCGCCGGGCGACTTGGTGCCCATGGCGGGGTTGTTGTTGGCGTTAATCCTTGGGCTCGAAATTTCACTCTCGGGCGCGGGCGCGGGCCGGCCGCAGGTTTCAGCAACGACGTCGACGGGGCCTTCAGCGAGTTCCGAGGGCGGGGGTGGGGCGTGTGCAAATCATTCAATGTTTTCCATGGGGGAAACAAGGACGTAAATTCAAACCACAATTCGCACTCCTCTGCGGGAAATCAATTCTTCGATGAGTCGGTTGGCCGCACTGGCACGACGCGGGAGTTACGAGGACGCTGGCACCACCGACGAAAGACCAATTTCGAAATGATTTCAGATCAATTTCAAACTATTGCTCCTGGCAAATACGAATGCCAGATCACAATCAATCGGGAATTTTTCTCGGTGCACCTTCGTAACTCGCGCGACGCACGCATGCGCTCCCAAGAAGCCGACGAAGCGCCGACGACGACGACGACGACTTACGAACTCAATGGAGAAACAAATACACTCGGGACCGACCGACCGACCGACCGAGGGAGCGAACGAAGCGAAGGCGAAGCGAAGACAAACACGGAGACGCAGACGACACGACGAGTCGTCGACGAGAGACGAACGCGAACTGGCGGCCGTTAATTGCGAGCGGCTTTTGGCGAACCCCACGTCGGGGCCGAGACCGCAGCCGCGACCGCGACCGCGACGGCGGCGACGGAGACGGAGCTGAAGACCGAGTCGGCGGCTGTCGCAGCCGATGTCATGTTCGTGATCCGCAGAGCGCCGAAATCTGTAACGAGAAAGAGAGAGAGCGAGTGATTAGCATGGCAGTCGTCGGGCAGAGAGAGGAAAACGAGTTGGGGGAGAGCGAGAGAACTTCGGAGTCGCCGCGAGCGGAGGGGGATCTCGCTGGACTTCTGGCATTTCTGGGGAAATTTCGAGGGAATTTTCTCACCGAGAACACGAAGTCGGGGGCCCGACGAGAACCTTTGTCGAGAACCCCCGACGCCCTGACGCCCCGACGACGGCTTCATTTGGGCCCTGAAACAAGTCCGAATGTTTTCCCAAATTAAGACCAAATTTCGAATTCCGCTTTTTCTCACAACGCCCAGGCCCAGGGCGCTTGCTCCACATTTGATCCATCGCCACCGCCGCCTGGAGATGGCCGACGACGTGGGCCGTCGGATCTCGAGCCGGCGACTCGGGCTGCTTTGGCCGAAATCACCGGAAGCCCTCGATTTTAATGGCCCTCTGCGGATATTAAAAACGTTGCTGTTTTTGTTTCTATTCGGCCGCAGCGTCGGCCACAAATTGTTTTAAATGGGGCGGGGCGCGACGGCAGGGGGCGGGTGGGTCCATGGGTATCGCGAAGATGGCCCACACATCGGGATTAGGTAACCGGCGCTCGTCGGTCGTCGCTCGCCGGTCGCCGGTCGCGGTTGCAAACACTTAATTGCAGCGCCCGTCGAACGGAAGCCCTAATTGTTCGACAGCCGTGGATTTCGCCAACGGCCATCGATGCACCGCCGCAACCGGCCGGACCCACTGTGCGAATTGGGGCCGCTTTCTTCGAGTCACACGAAAATTGCAACGGAAGCTGTTACGGCGACGGGAGCCGGGCACATCGGGGCCGGAGTCGCTTCGCCACAACTGCCCGCCCTGGATGGAGCGACCACAGGCCGCCCGCCCGCCTGTCATCCGAAGATCGCGGCGGTGGACGCCCGGATCAGCGCCCTCGGAGGAGTCTTCCTGGAGTTGCCTCCCTGCCGCCGGGGCCGCGCCAGTATTGCGAAATGGTGGTTCCCTCGGTCTTCATCGATTCAGGCGTCCAATCATCATTTCCATCAGCGGCCAACAAGAACTCGTCCCCCAGCGTCTGCGGGCCTGGCAAGGTATGCGTGGTATTTCGGCCCGGCGGACAGGCGGACAGACAGACAGCCAGGCGACAGCGGAGGGAGCGCGATCGCGGAGAACTCGTTGACATCACCTTTCGGGCTGACTCTCGTGGCCACTGCTGCGCATGATCTCATCGGCCCCGTGCTTTGCTCCCCTGTTCCCCTCTCTGTCTCATGCTGATCGCCGATCGCCGATCGCTGGTCGGTGGTCGCGTTGTTGACCAACTTCTCGTACCTGATTCGATTCTCTTGGCCGTCGCTGGGTCGCTCCAGGGCCCGGTACCTGCGCTCCGTCGGAGGCCGATCGCGACTCGACCCCCACCGTCCCCCCGCCTCCTCCTCGCTCCGAGGAATGTGCGTGAATCGCAAAAGCACAAGCGGTGCCAAAGCCACGAGAGAAGATGATGAAATGCCTGGGCCAAGGTGGAAGAAAGGCTTTAATTAAGACCCTCGACGAGCGCGGAGGTCGAGCGGCGATTGGGGCTCCGCCATTGATTGCAAAACCAATAGAATCAATTATCGTCGTTCTTTGTTCTACCGAATTGCGTTTTGACCCGAGTTCGAGGCCTTAATCTGAAGCCCAAACCTGTCTGTCTGTAGGCTAAATAATTGTCGTGTTGGTTATAAAGAATCTCTACCGAATGTGTTGGCAACATTCGCTTGTGCTATTCTTAAGTTGTGA
This sequence comes from Coelopa pilipes, assembly GCA_947389925.1. Classification (NCBI taxonomy): domain Eukaryota; kingdom Metazoa; phylum Arthropoda; class Insecta; order Diptera; family Coelopidae; genus Coelopa; species Coelopa pilipes. Next base: position 42,454,694 of record OX376699.1, read on the forward strand.
CGGTATTTCGTGGAATTCGTATCATTTCTAGGGTGCAGAGAATTCATCATCGGACTCAGACGTTTGAATTCACGGTACAGAATCAAGCACATGGGCCTCGATGGGTTTTCACCGCCCGACGGCCTGCCGATGGGGACCTCGATGGCTCCCACCGAGCCCACCCTTTCCGGCGGGGCTCCCTGAAGGACGACCTTCCCCCAAGGGCAATGTGGCCGGTTCAGATGTGAGGAGAATCGATGGGATTTCGAAACGCAGTTGCCAGCGCATTACTCAAGTTGGCAACGTCGTTGGCCGCAACGCAAACAGCAGCAGACGTCAGCAACAGCAAGTGCATCAGCGGCATCCACATCCACATCAGCGCCAGCGGCAGCGGAAGGCGGTGGGGGAGGAGGGGGCAAAGCCACTCCAAGAAAAGCCGTCGCCACAGAAGTTGGCTCGAAACTGGCGGCCGCTGATACGGCTTAATTAAGACATGAGGCCATGGAGGGACCCAGGAGGAAGGAGCGAGCGAGGCGGTCGGAGCCACTAAGACGGCGCATTTTATTGACAACTAAATCAGACAGAAAATGGCAGCGGGCGGAGGAGGAAGACTGGGAAACCCGTTCGGATCCAGCGAACGGGTTCATAATCGCGAAGGAACGAAAAGAAAACTCAAGTATTTAGGAAGGCATCACAAGCGCACGGCAGTAAAAAGTGCAGGAGGAAAACGGTTCGAAACCTCACTGAACACAGGACGCCGATGACCTCCGTTTCCGGCTTATCGAGGCGTCCTCGGCGCCCTCGGGACGCGCCGGTCTGGGACTTGGCTCGGGTGCAGACTCCGAGGCGCCGCCCCGCGCGCTTCAGGCCAGCCAGCGCTGGGAATCCCGAGGCATGGCCGCGTCAGTGACGGGGCGAATCGCGCCGATCCGTTTACGGCCCATTAGCGGACCCTCGCCCGGACCCACCCTCGTTAAGGCCTTTACGAGTCGCCGGCCCCGGGCCCGGTCGCAGGTGTCCGCGGTTTCCCCCAATCCCGGCCCGCTCGGGTCTCCTGCGGGGCCAGGCGCGTTTGCTTCGACGCGGATTCGCTTCGCTCGTGCTTCACTTTTAATTTCCGTGCATTTTGCGATGCGTTTCGGCGCCCTCGCCGCGAAGTGCTTTAATGAGCTGCCGCCGTCCATCCGTCGCCCGTCCGCGGGCATCATCGCGTCCTGCCAGCCGCGGCGCGACGTCTTGGAGAGCGACGCGGCGCCGGCGGTGGGGAAAACCAACAGTCACTCGCCCCATTGTGGTTGGAGCGGGGAGGGAGGAGCGAGTCCAAGGACAGTGGGGCGAACCGCGCCACGGTGCGCTCGCTCGAATCGGGTTCGGGCCACGCAGCGCGCCGCGGTTCGTCGCCTTCGCCGCTTTCCTCGGGTTCGGCGCGATTCGGCAGCGCTGACTGACGACGCGCCGTCTTCGCTCCAACCTCCGACGACGCCAATGTCGCCCGCTCGTCTTCGCTCTCGTCTTCTCGCTCGTCTCGGGGCATTTTAATGAGCTTCAGCCGCCCGCGCCCACTGTGGCTGCCCGGCATTTCTTCTCCCACATCTCCGGACAATGATGTATTGCTCCTATTTCGCCGTTGTTGCGAAATTCGTGTTGTTGCTGAAATGTTGTTGCTGCAGAAATCGCTGTTTGTTAGAGATGTTGTTGCCGTGGCCGTTTCCATTGTTTTCATTTTGACTGCTGTCGACATCATCTAGACCAACGAGCGGTTATTGATAGACAGTCGGCGGAGCCGGACGGACAGCGCGGGGGACAGGCAGGCAGGCGGATGAGGACTCCGGATAGACAGACAGACGGACGGACGGACGGACCGTGTTGCATTTTTAAGTTTTTCTGCTCATTAAGGCGACCGATCGCGGCGAGCCGAACCGAACTCCTCGGCGAGAGGTCTGCCCGGGATGATGTATCGCCCGGTCGTGAATATATGATTGGAGCCCGAGCCGGCCCGGTCCGGGGTTCCGCCAGGCGGAGACGCGGTTTCGTGGGTCAACGACTCCATGGGAAGAAAGGTACCAATTAGTGCGGGCATCGACGAGAGGTCTGTCTGCGGACCCCTCGAGGAGAGCTGGCCGAGGAGGTACGCAATGGGCCACTAAAAGGCATTTAATAATATTCACGCACATGATCTACTACTTCCGACCTTTCGTCTGCGCCTTTGCTGACTTTTCTCTCCGAGACTCCAGAAAGTCGGGCTAGATTTCATATGGTTTAGTAAGTGTAGCTTGGGCTGAAACTGAGGGCACTTGACTCCAGGTCCTTCCTGGGCCGATCCCCCAGTGCCGGAGGAAGCGCTCGCCGCCTCTGGTGATGTAGAAATTCCTGTGGAAATTCATATCGATCGCTCAGGCGCTCCACATTTGCAACGTTGCTGCTGTGAAATATGACGGCAGATTTTTCACACAATAATGAGTTCGCCCGGCTCGGACGGGCGCCAGGTGGGCGGTGGGACGAGCGAACAGTGAAACCCTTCAGGGGTTCGCTTCAATTGGAGGAGCGGTTCCAGCCGCGACCAGCGCATTCTCCGGCAACAAGAGCTCCTTCAGATGATCTGAGAATTGGCCAAGACCCGATTGCGATTGCCAGCCCCACCCGGTTGCCCGGTCGACGCCGCTCCTTCGCGCCGGAAACGCAACTTCACGCCTCGGCCCGGGGAGTCGCCATCATAACAATCGAAATTTGCTAATTAGTTATTGCGCCGGTGACACAGGCAACAACGGCAACACTCTGTCAATGAGCAGCAGCAACGGCAAGAGCAACAGCGACAGCAACAACAACGCAAATAAGAAAGCAATGGCAACAAATCACGGCAACGATCGGCAACACTTGCTGCCGAGGCGCACGGGGCAACAGCAAGTGCCGCGATCGTTAATGCAGCGGATCAGCAACAGCAACAACAAGCGGCAACTAAACGAAAAGCGTCTGAAGCCAGAGCACCGGCACCCAGCTCAACTGCCGAGATTAAGGAGTGGCATTTTGGCAGATTATTGTTGTTGCCGACAGTGCAATTGAGTTGCTGACATTGTTGTTGCGCCAGATGGTGTTGTTGCTGCCGCGGCCGCCTCTCGGGGCGCCACTCGGCCAGACGCCGGCATTTCAGCCCCGCCAGTCGCCGAACGCCAACGATTTATACGAGTTAATTAGTCTTAATCGAGCATTAGATGCGAAAATTTGAAAATTGCACAACAACTGCAACCACTATTAAAAGCGCCAACGCCTCCTGCGGCCAAGTGCGATCCGTTCCCACAAGTCGAACGCGGGATCGGGGCATTTAATGGCCTTTTGGCCGAGGCGGGGGGTGGCGGAGCGAGGGCGCGAAATCCGCCCGCCGGTTACCCTTTGGCCTCTCGCTGCACAACCCCCAGCCTCGGCGACCATGGCACCTTCGATAGGGGGCTCGATTCAGCCTGATCGAAGGACGTCCCGTCGTCGTCTTCGTCTTCGTATTTGCCGTGCAGACCCCGCTCGGCGCGCCATCCACACCACAATTACCCGCGATGGGCGACAACGTCCGCCCGGCTGTCACAGCCAAACGCTCGGCGACGTCGCACGCGAACCGTCAGCTGAGTCGGCAGAAATGCCAGGCAATTAAACGTCGACGACGGCGCGTCTCGCGCTGCCCCACGGACAGCAGAGGCCGGACACGGACGGACGCTCGGCCGATGCTGGGCCACACCGACCGTCGGCGGTCAACGCGATGATCTTCAACTTCTCCCATCTGCCAGCGGAGCAAGGCGCCAATCAGTGCTGCAGCAACAATCGCAGTCACGGCAACAATCTAATAAAAAGTAACGACCGCAGAGGCGTCACCGGCCAGCAAAAGCTCGCCAGCAGCAAGAGAGCTCGCCGCAACAACGACAAGATCAGGCAACAACCTCGGCGCGAACATGGCGAAAATTCGAATATGACGCGGCATCATTTTGACGCGTGGCCGCCGTCACAGCTCCGACGGATAGACAGACAGACAGCAGGACGGACGGACGGCGCATACCTCGGCGTCCTCGCGATTGTCTGCGATTGGAAGGTACAGGCCTTGCTTCTTCTTCCTCGCCCGGTCTTAACGTGCTCAAGGGGAGGCCATGCGAAGTATTTGAAAAATCGGAAATATTTCCATCTTCGTGTCCATTTACTTCCATTTTCATTTTCATTTAGACTTCGGTTACCATGTTCATCAAACATTTCAGGCCGCGTTTCCCCGGCATTGCGGCCATTTCGAGGGAAGTTGAGCAGGGTTGGGGAGCGGTGGAGGGGAGGGGAGGGAGTCACTTGTTATAGATTCGCCACAATTATCCCTGTTTAACCAGCAAGAAATTCCTGAGCTCTCGCTTCGGCGGAGTGAACGGAGTCTGCGAGCTTCCAGGTGCACCCGTCGCATCGTCGACTCTCGACTGACGGATGGATGGCTGGTGGAAAAGACAGAGGCAGGGCTTCATGCGAGGGAAATCCGGAACTTACGGGAGGGACATTGAACGAAAAGGAGGCAGGGAGGAATCCGAGGAATCCCTAAACGGAGCTCGGTCGCCTTTCGTAGCATTTCGTAGCCTTTGCTGCTACGTCTTTGGCGGAAACTCGCCTCAAGAATCGTCGCTCAGCGGTCGCTCCTGCGGTTCAGCGGCATCTCCGCGTCGTCCCTCCGTCTCGTGCGGTTCTCGTGGGCGGGCGCCTCCCCAGCCGCCGCCCGACAGTGACTGACGGCCCGCATCAGCGCAGAATCACGCGCCCGAGACTCGACGGCGGCGTCTGCCGGGAGTCCGGATTTTTCCGCCACAATCAGAGCTCGGACAGACGAAACTCCAGCAAAGGGCGGGGAGGAGCCGAAGAGGGGACGGTGGAGGAGGAGGAGGAGGAGGAGGAGGAGCCGCGGGACGAGGTGGCCGGGAAGCAACGACTTGACGAGCGTGTTTAACGTATTACGACCGTGTCGTTGCGACCCTGGGAGCCCGTGTGCGGTGGCCCGAGGCAGACGGCTGCGTGTGTGTGAGTGTGAGTGTGTGTGTGTGGGTGCTGCTCATTCGCCGGCGACAATTGTTGGGAAATGCTTCGGAAAATCCTCCATGCCTTATTTTACTTCGCGTCACTCGCTTTATCTCGTCGCTGCAGTTGTCTGCATTTCAATTGTCGTGGCGGCAGTGGGAATTTCCTTTATTGAATTCACGGAGCAGCAGCAACAACGACAGCGCCATTGACGACATGCTCAGAGAGCGAGGGACGCAGCGCAGCAACGACAATGGACGGACGACGACGACATTGCATGCTGCTGCCGACCGACATGTTGCATGCATTAAAAACGCAGCGAGACGAGAAATTGTAATAAAAGTGTTTTGGGCGCAAAAGGAATTTCGCAGTTGCTGCTGTTGCTGCTGCTGCTGTTAATGCAAAATAAAGCATTTCTTGCATTTTCGGGAAGTTGTTATCATTATTGTTGCGCCAGGGGCTCTCGGTGTTGTTGTTGTTGCTGCTGTCTATCTGCTTACATCTGACAATGTTTTGTCTGCCGCTGTGTCGCTCGTGTCTGTTCCTTGTCTCGTTTGTCAAAGCTTTGACAGCGGTGTCATGTCGGTGCTGTTGCCGCAGTTGTTGTCGTTGTTGTTGTTATTGCGGTGGCCATCGGCAACACCAACGGGCCGCCGGCGTCGCTCGGCCGCCAGCGATATCTCCTGTGATAATTCCGCAAGTTTAGGAAGTGAAAATTTGCATAGAAAAAAGGAAATTTGCGCAATAGTTGCAATTGTTGCTGTTGTTGTTGTTGTTGTTGTTGGCATACCGCCGCATTATGACAATCGAGTGATGCAACATTTTCGGCAGCGTCCCAAGTGCTGGGAGTCGAACAGCGGAGGCAGACCAGAAGACTGGGCAAACGAGACTGGACAAATTTTGGCTGTCCTTCGGTGTCGTCCAGCCGAGCAGCAGACGTGTCGATGAAGCTGCGCGGCGAGAGCGGGAGGACGAGAGAGGGGGCGGAAAATTTCGCCAAATTCCAAACGGTTGTAATTTCAATCGTACGAAAATCAATTGCTGCGACGAAGGCACGCGGCGACCTCTGGCGGCCGACGCACGTACTCGGCGGCGCGGCGACTGTATGAAAATGTCACGAGCAACACTGCAAGGCGATTAAGTCGTAGAGATCGCAATCTCGGCCGTATCTTCTGCATTTAATAAAGCGTCCGCAGCCGCCGCCGCTGACTCTCGCCAATTTGTGCGACAAACGCTGCCAATAATCGTAAACCCCGTCGGCCGGTGGTTCGGAGAAACCGAAGCCGAAGCCGCAGTCGCAATCGAATCCGCGATCTCGGAAAACGCGCGGCTTTCGAAAGCGGCCTCCTGTGAGTTCGGTGAGTTCGGTGAGTCCGAGCACGGCCCGGTCGGAAGAACCAGCCCTGGCGGAAAGTGGTTCGCGCAGAAATGCACATGGGCCAGCGGTCGATGGATACGTTTTATTGCAGCCAAAAATCAGAGCCATCGGTACTAAAAGCGAAACACGCAAGAATTCGGGCAAAGGCCTGCGACCTGGGGTTCATGTGGGAGGCAGTCGGAGCAGGGAAAGTGTTTTGCTGGCAGCAATGTTCTGAGGATTGCGATAAGTGGCTCCGCAAAATGAGATGAATCTCATTTCGGTGCAGACTTCGTTGCCCATCTGCGGAGCGTGGAGCTGGAAACACGTCCGTCTCTCTGATCTGCCTAAGCCCCATTTCCCAACTGCACCCGGTTTCCGTCGTCTCTGGCAAGTGTCCCGGCTCGTGTTCGATGGAGTTCGGTTCATTTACAGCATTTCCAGCAAGCCATGACGCAAGCACATCATAAATATTCAAAATATCTCGAACAGAAACGCGAGACACGGAGGGAGCGGGGAGCGCGAGCCTTTTCGCAATTGTTCGAGTCGAAATTCTTGGGATGTAAATCACTTGGCCGCCGGTCCGCCGTCTGCCCTGCGCCGGCCGACTGGTCCGACTTGGACGGGTCGTCACGGACGAGGGACCTCAAACAATGTCCGACGAGCGCTGTGATCGGCCAAATGGAGTGGTCGAAACGGCCGACACACACTCTCAAACACACACACACACACCGCCAAGCACGGAGGGTGGCGCCTCGCTCGTCTGACCGGGGTCGGTGCCTGTGCCAACCTGGCTTGGTTGTGGTGTGCACTGCGACGTGCTGCGGATCGCCGAGAACGTGCGGCCGCCGCTGCGATGCCTTCATTAGCCGGGGTCCAGCCGGTCGCGGTGGCGGTGGCGGCCCGCGTTGACGGAGTCTCACGGAGTGAACTCGGGCCGATCAGCAAAGTACGGCCGTTGGACCCTGGGCCGCGTGGGCCGATGTGGGCCGGCGGCAGCCGAGAACGTAATCGGCCGCTTCCTGCGGGCGGATCGCGCCGGCGGACCTGCGTGGGGCCGGCCACCAACCTTGGGGCCGTGTCAACGGCGAGGCTTAGCCTGCGCCGAGACGTGGGTCCCAGTCGCAGTCTGAGCCTCGGCGTAGGTCAGTCCCGGCCCTATCTCGAATGCCATCGGTGCTTGGCTCTCAACAAATCAGCAGCCAGTGCCACCAACAACAACATCTCGCCACCGTCGCGACAACCACAACATGGCAGTGGGCTCAGCCTGTCGGAAATATTCACATGAAACATGATCTGCCACATAATGGAAGAGACAAAAAATCCGCAGATAATTAAATGGAAACAGCGGCAGCCACAGCACTGAAAACGTGTCTCCCACACTTTCGAAGTGCAATTAAACACAACAACAGCAACACATAATCCGCCCAACAACATCTGCAGTTGATGTGAAGACAATGGAGCGAGACCAAAAATAAATCTATTAACAAAAACCTCCGCGAAGTGGCCTAAGTCGAGGCTTCAGTTCGATTGGGTTTGATTCACTGCGATTCGAAGTCCATAAAAATAGCATTTAGTCATCGGCAACTTCGCGACGGAAGTCAAGTTTGGGCTCGTTTCCATGCACTGAAAGTAATTTCGGACCAAGTTCGAATTTACCGCACTTCCAAGAGATACTCGAAGTAGGCGGAAAAGGCTTGTTTTGAATTCGACTGAAAGAAGCAGCCACTAAATTGGAATCTGGAGTAATCCATCATGAAAATGGCTGTGGCCTCCATAGGAAAATTTGACTATGTTTTGTCATATGCTAAACAACGAATCTGTGGATCAGAGGTCCCAACCAATAAGGCATTCCGTCAATAGCTAATGATGTCATAAAACCCGCAATATCCCCGTATCAATCGGTTTTATGATCCCCAATTTGTTGAACCCGATCGAAACTATTAAATGAAATTCATGAACTCGGATGAAGGCATCAGAACCTGTGACAAATGGTCGTAAACTCAATTGTGAAGCCCGTAATCCCTTGACCAATGGTCGTCAGGCCCCACTTTCCCACCATAATAAACCCATCAATCCACACGACTTTCCGTTGCCTTCTTCCAAATGGTCTTCGGACGTGGGTTTCACATGGATGCAGGAGCAGACCGGCTCGTCCAGTGGGTTTATTTCGATTTCTCATACACATTGTCATGCGAGTACGAAAATCTCTCACAAATGATTAAAAATTGCCGAACTAACTGCAGTAGCAAAAGTGAGCCCCCAACGCCAGCGAACTTTGTGAAAATGTGGAATCCACAATGTCATTGCTGCTGGCGATGATGATGTGGGGATGATGATGTGGCCGATGACGACTTTGACGTTGATTGTGTTCATGTTGGTGATGATGATGTCGACATGACGGTCACACCGTTGTTGTTGCCGTTCTTTTGTCGCACTGCGCATGCACAGTGCGGGCAAATGAGATATCAGTCGTAATGGAATCGCCATCATCATCGGCTCGGCATCGCCATCGTCGTCGGCGTGATCACCGCCGCATTTGTTGTTGTTATTGCTGTTGTCGTTGTAGCTGCAGATATTGCTGCTGGTGCTGTTGGTGAAAGTAAACGTTGCCGCGATTTGAATGCCAAAATTCGCGATAACCTTCAAAACAGACCGAACAAGTCAAGAGTGAGTAACTTTATATCCGAGACAATGAGCGCCGAGATGGACACAGTTTCGACTGCTCGACGCGATGTCTATCTGCCGATGTCCGTCCCTCCGAGTCTGCCCTCTCGCCCCCCAGCCCCAGCCCCAGCCCCAGCTCTAGCTGTGGACCCGTCTCTGGGTCTCGGCCTGGGTCTGGGTCTGGGTCTGGCTCCGAGTCTGGGTGGTTTCTCGAGGCGACAAGGAGCGTCGCTCGGATTTCGCTGGGACTTCATTCGTTGGCGTTATTTACGTGGCTTTAATTGGACTCGCGTTGAATCGCAATGAGTTGGGTCGAAAGCGCGACCGAGCACGGGCAGGGGCGGGGGCGCCGCGAAGGAGGGGCCCGGCCGACGAAGGTTGGGTCACCAGCGATTAAGGTCGTGCTTCAGGTTGCCGCGAGAAACAGCGTCGCTTGGGCAGACAATGGAGTCATGCAAGGCAGCTGAATCGATCGCAGAGGAGTTAAATGAAACCACAACGAAATCTCCCTGCGGCCAGATGGATTCGCGTCCACAAGTCCGAGAGGGCCTGATGGTGGAAGGCACTCCAGGAACGGAACTCTATTGGTGCGATATTAACAAGGATCAATTATTGCAAGAGGAAATGAAAGAGAAAATGAAGCCACGGCCACCTCCGCCCCCTCGTCGGAGCCTCCCTCGTCCACCTCCGCCGCCCGGGCGCACGTGAGACCTACACGGACTGTCCACGGCTCATGCCCGGACACCGCGCTCCGCTCCCATGGCTCGCTTTCCACGGTGGAGTCGGCCGACTCCACTCAGCTCAGCCACGCCGACATGTTGCAGCGAAATCCTCGGCTGCTCCCCAAAACCCCGAGAGTAAATCATTTCGCCGAACGAGGGCGACGGACGCCGAAGACGGCGTCGTAAAACACGTTGAAAGACGTGCTGCCACAACAACAACGATCGGTGATGACAATCTGGACAAACATTAACAAATAGGTCACCAGCAGCAACAGCAACGACCACCGCAACAACAGCGAGAGCAGCACCGAAACAAAGGAGCAGATGAACCTCGGCAGGAGGGGGGTGGGGAGGACAATAGAAAGGGGGAGGGATCTGGGGCAAAGGCGGACACGGGGCGACTGCGGCGAAAACGTCGGGGAAACGTGAAACAAACGAAGCCACAGCCAACCACTGACAACAACAGCCGCGGTCCTCGACTCCTTCGGCCGGCGCGCGACCAGGGGCGAGGGTCAACAGCGGGCGCGGGTGCTGGGAAGAGTCGGGAGGTCGGGCGACGGTTTCGAGGAAGCCCGCGGCTGGCAGCGCCGCATGCAAAGTCATGAAAACTCCAAAATTCCAGCGTGCCAGCGAGGGAGCGGGGCGGCAGGAGGCCGATAGCGAGGGGCGGACGCTGCGGCCAAGAAGATGGCTTAAATAACTCGCAGCCAACATGATTTATTTTTGCGCTCCGTGAAGGCAGCCCGGTTCGCGGCTCTGGTCGTTGTTGGTACGGTTGCTGTTGCTGTTGCTGTCACCATCGCACGAGGCCGTCCCGCGCGGTCGGCAGCTCCAAGTCGGGCGACGCGGCCAGAGACCGACATTTGCCAGGAGCAACCCAAGCAACGCGAAACCAGCATCATGGACCGAAAGTAGGGAAGCGCGCGGCGGAAAAATGAAAACAAGAGTTCGGCACGTTTGCAGAAATTCGCTTTTTTAATAATTCCCCCTCGGTCCTTCAGAAAGAAATCAAAAGTCACACCGGTGACATTTTCCTCTCGCTGCAGCTCCTCGTCGCCCTCGCCCTCGCCGTCGCCTCCCCACCGGCAGTGGGAAAATGTGGCCACATCGGTGACCTCTTTTCGCCCACCGTCGCTGTGCCGCTGCAGTCGTGGCGGCCGGAGGAATCTCCAAAGTTCAGGCCGCGTTTCGTCCGCCGGACAGAGGAGAAATACAGTTGATTCGACGTGCCCTCGACGAGTGCTCTAATGAGTTCGAAAGGAGCAAATGAGGACGGATTTCGACTCCATTTCGCAGCGCCGACCGCAGCTCCAGGGATGGGAGGGAATCCACAGAGATGCTGCTCGTGCGCGGCCCGCCTCCCGGAGTCGCCCGCGGCAACCAGGGCAGCCTCCACACACGATCTGATCCCAATCGATTAGAGACAGCTCGATCTCCCACTCCCCACTCGCCACCCCCTCTCCCCCTCCATCCGTATCGCAATTGATATGCAAATGGGCGGCAGGCGAGAGAGAGTCGGGCCGAATTTACGGCCGGGCCGACAGTAGCAGGCAACAACAATAACTAGACAACACAACAACCGAACGACGGAGGGATGCGGGAAGGGGCTGGCGATGGGTGGGGAGGGGATGAGTGCGGGAGACGGAGGAGATGCGAAGATCAAAGCGGGGATGCAGCAGGACGAGAACGAGTGGGGCGGCCACGGCCGGCCGCCGAACAGGATCCGATGGACGAATGATATGCATGAAGGCCGCGACGCCGACTGCCGAGCTCCGCAATCGGGGAGTGGCAGAGGCGCAGAGGGAGAGCGAGGTAGACAGCATAGGAGTAACGGTGGCAGCGGCTCTACAACAACGGCAGCAGCATCGACACCAACAAGTAGCAGATGCTGCCGATGCACAGTGGCATCCGCTGGTGGAAAGTCGCCGTCATGCGAGCTGTCAATTTGGCGCTGAATCGGCCGCGTTTCTCGAGGCGCGACTCATGAGGCCACGACTGCGACATTGTTGTTGCCGGCGCGACTCCGCCGCCGCCACGAGCGCATTAGGCCTTCAAATCGCAGGGGCCGGGCGGGGGCCGGGCGGGAGCCGTTGGAGAAAACGGGTCAGGTGGAGCAAACGACCTACGGTGGAGTCAGTGGAAGTTGTCCCAGGGAGATGGAGGAGGCAGACCTATTTCAGGTCGCCAGGGCGAAGGAAAGCTGAATGAAGTCTGAGGATATTTAGAAACAATTTACGAATTACAGCTGCGAACCTCCGACTCGATCACCTTAGCGCTAATCTACTCTACAAGGAATTCGAAAACACTCGCTGCGCCCGACTTGAGCACATTTTGCTGAAGGAAGTACGCAAGCTCAAAACCACTTCACAGCCATTGGAACTTGTGGCATCTCGTGGGAACCACCATTATTTTCCCATTTATTGCCAGTGAAACTATTAAAAACTCCGATGGAAATTCAGAAAATATTCAATTTTCCTGCATCGCGGCCAATCGTTTTCCCACTCGACGCAGCCGCGCACGCGTCGGGAGAGCAAATCAGGGTGAGCACACATGCGCACTCACGCACACAGGCAACGCGCACCGCGGCCATCTGAGCGGGCCATTAATCATTTCTTCGCGTCGTCAAGCGCGAGGAGCTGCGTGCGGCGGCAGCAGCGCCAGCGGCAACATTACGAGTTGTCAACAGCAGCAGTGGCAACAACAACACGAACACGCGTTTTACACCTCGCGGCCGCGAGGCGACAACGCTTGACAGACGTCGCCGGTGACCGTCGCAGTGTGTCAGCGGGCGTCGGTGTGCGTGGGAGCGTGGAAAGCTCTCTGCGTGTGCGTGTGCGTGTGTGGGAAAATGTCGGCGAAATGTTTCCACCTTGCGTCGATTCGGGAGTCGAGGACGTTCGTTAAACGATGCCTGTGTGCCGATGTCGCCTGTCGCCTGTCGATCGATGTCGCAGGCGATCGGGCGACAGCTGGGGCCGCGAGGGTGCGGCGGCTCCTGCGACGCAGAGTGAAATCCGTCGCGGGAGTCAAGTGGCGCCGCGACCACCGAGGCCCCACTCGGGCGGCGGAAGGATCGGGGCGGCCCCGCACCTCGTCACGTCAACTGCCGCAGTCCACGTAACAATTGCAGGGCGGGCGGGGTCGGCGATCGACGATCGGCGGACAACCCACCGTTTAAGCGGGTCCGCCCAGACACACGCCGAGCCCTCTTCCGAGCCGGGCGGCCGCCGAAAATCGTGGTAAATTCGCGGCCGCGCGGGCATGGCAGCAATTTTGTGCTCCACTTGTATGCAAACGCGATTAATTGTTATCAACGAATTATCCGCAGTCCAGCCGGTCGCTGCTGGCCTGCCGCGAGTGGCGACGTTTTGGGGCTCAGACAAAGTTGCAGAATCGGCGGCCGGGGCTCCGGCAAGGCGCAGATGGACAGCCAGCGCACGGTGGCCGGCGGACCGACAGCCGGCTGGCTGGACGGACGGACGGACGGGCGGCGGGTCTGCGATCCGTGGCCGCCTTTCGGGCCGCAACTCGGTCGGCTTGGCTGTCAGTCCAGCCTCCGTCCGTCCGTCCGTCCCCTGTAACGTGTGCGAAACGTTGTTGCTGTTTATGACTGTGGCAGTGCGGCGTTGCCCATTGTTGTTGGCGTGGTTGCTGGCAGGGGCTGCTGTGGCCGCCGGGTGGTTGCGGTGTTGTTGTTGTTGCAGCTTTGCTACCATTAATAAGTTGTTCAATCGAGCATAACATTAACGTTTATTATCGTGGCTAATTTAGTCGTTGTTTCCATTCTTGTTGTTGTCAATGTCTCTCACGAAGCCCGTTGCTGTTGCTGTTTCTCTTGTTGTTGTTGTTGTTGTTCTCGCTGTGATGTGTTGGTAATGAAAACATTTTAATTCACTCCTGAAAATGATTGTAATTGATTTTTATGTGTTCGCCGAGCCAAGTGCTGGAACGTGATACTCTTTGTGCTTGTGATTGCTTGATTGCTGCAATTATTGTCTCGGCAGCAGTTGTTGTTGTTGTTGTTGTTGTTGTGACATCAGCCTACCCCACGCCAGACACGGTCGCAACCACGGGCCAGCAAGTGCTGTTCTTGCAATCCAGAAGCCCTCGCAAGGCCTCGCCGACATGAACAACAAGTGTTTAAAAAACGCTCAAAGTAATTACGTTCGTACCTTCTTAGGATAAACTCACAAAACAGGGATATAACAGAAATATTTTCAAAATTTGAAATTTAACTGGCTTAAGCAAGATCAACGAAATCTCCAAATGCATTCGAGAGGAATGCGGCAGAGTGTTTACTGAATTTGGTTCAGTGAATGTGCTCAAGAACTCGCAATTAAAGGCGTGCAACTGCTTAGCACACCCTGCTCTATGTTTCTTCGATTCCCCGTGGAAGTCCTCTCCGCGCCTCCCGGCCTCCCGCGGAATCCCTGCTCGAGCCATCTTCGCCAGCCGCAGATTCGCAGCGCTTGCCCGGGCGATAACGGTGAAGCTAATGCATGACATGCGGCGACAGTAGACACTAACTTTAGTGTCGGCATTACGCAGACAGACGTGCATTAGCGGCGGCTCGGTGAGGCGGTGGCGCGGTGGGGGCGGCGGTGATGGGAATTCGTTAAGATGCCGTAAACGACAAAAATCATGTAAATTAACGTAAATTGCAGAACGACTGGTGGAACAGCAACAGCAACAACGACCGCGGCATTAACCACAGCAATGATGGCAGTGGAGTCGTACGGGCACTAGTGAGGCCCGATACAACAACAGCACCAGCCTCTACGAGCGGAGACACAGCAGTGGAGACAAAGGAAACGTGCTGCATTCAAATGCAAATCGCAATCGCATGTCAAGACGCTCGTTGCCGGGCGGCGCGGCGCGGCTCGGCTCGGCTCGGCTCGTTTCAACCTGGTTAGCAGGGCGGAAGAGGCGGGCTCGCAGGGGGCGGCGCAGCACGGCCAGTAGTCGGCGATGTGAGAACCGCGCGCGTGAGCCGAGAACCCTTGCCTCGGCCAGCAGCGACCCGGTCGGAGTCAGAGGTCGGCCGCTGCGATAAGACTCGCTCCTGGGAACGAGAACAGTCGCTGCCGGCGTGTGAGCCCAGCTCGGCACGGGTCCCGCCGTCCGTGCCTCCGTCGTCATGGGGTGTTTCTGGGCACAGCTTCCCGAAAGCCTGGGGCCGCTCCTCGGGCGCGGACTTCGCTGCAGGAGGGAGAGAAAATGATCCTCCCCCCCCATCTGGGGAGCCCGGCCCCTCGGGGTTCCTTCGTCGGCCAAAAACACTCTGTTATCACCTCGCCCCGGGCCACAATTATTTCGGCTCATTGCGGGGCGATCAGTCGGTCTGTACGTTCGGCCATATGTCCGTCCTTCCGTCTGTCTCTCCGTCCGTCCGTCCGGGCCGGTGCAATTATGCCGGAGACAAGCGTGTTATTACGTTAACTGCTCTTTTTCCCTCAAAACAATTGAAGCTGCGAAATACGTTTCCACAGGCAAGTCCGACGTGTAAAAAGAAAAATCGCAGAGAGGGAAAACCAATGAATGAGGTGAAAAGAGGGAAAGACAAAGAAACCCCAGAAAGTCGGAGCCGCACAGCATGAAGTGGAATCGCGAATGGAATAAAATTTGCATTCGCGATGAGGTGAACTGAAATAATTGCGA
This sequence comes from Coelopa pilipes, assembly GCA_947389925.1. NCBI lineage: Eukaryota > Metazoa > Arthropoda > Insecta > Diptera > Coelopidae > Coelopa > Coelopa pilipes. Next base: position 42,470,099 of record OX376699.1, read on the forward strand.
ACTTCCGTTGCAACTGAATGCCAGCGGAGCGAAAGAGAAGCCGGTCGATCTGCAGGGGATAGAGAACGAACGCGAGAGAAAGAGATGGAGATGGACATAGAGACGGGGAGCAATGCGAGAGACGCCATCGTTTCCGGCTGCGGCGGCCGCGGTTGAAAAGGACTCCGCAGGACGGAGAGCACGAAGGTCGAGCGGCTTCTGGACCCAGATTGCGGAGCGGCGAAGCCCACACGAATCGCTCGAGAGTCCCTGAAGCCCCGAAAGGCGGACTCGATGCCCTTCCGGTCGTCGAAGAAGATTCCATCCCTTCTCCTGCCTCCACTCCTGACTGCTGGACTTATCTCCGGACGGCTTCCGAGAAACCTCGCGGAGGCCCCCCAAATCTGCGGAGCCTGGGGACAGAAATCGGCTCCTTTCGGAAGTGACGGCGAGTCTCCGCCGCGGCCGCAGTCGCCAGCTGCTAGGCGACGACCTGTTGGCCGGCGCGGCGCGGCGCGGCGTTGCCACATCTTGTTAAACGGCGCCAGCGTGATGCATTTTTAATTGCACGCCGCGACAACGAAAGCAAAAGCACAGCACGGCAGCGACAACACGCGGAATGGAAAATCGCGGCATTGAAAACAGGAAAAAACCGCGTTCGTGCGGTGCCGGTGCCGGTGCCGATGCTGGGCTCGTGTGTGGGCAGCACTTCTTCGTGGCTCGGTTGTCGGCGCTGGCTCTGGAGTCGCTGCCGGTGCCGGGGACGTTGCCAGCGGCTGCGGTGAAGAAGAAGTGAATTTCAGATCGTGCGGCTGCCGCAGGAAGGTCGTTCGTTGACACGGAACCGAACGAGAGACGGACGGCGGACGGCTGGAAGGTGATGGCGGAGGGGAGGCGCGCGGGGTCGCCCGAATTCTGTGGCCCGTTACCAGATGGTGTCGACGGCGCTGCGCAGCGGTCGGCACCAAGCGATCTGGCGGAAACCTCCTGTAGATCGCAATCGCCTCCGAAGCTGGAGGCCGGAACGCGAGCTTAATTAATTAAGCCCCGAACACGCGTGCGTCGAAATCGCGTCCCCGATCCCGAGAATTCCATTCGCCTCAACGCGGTTTCGCTATCTGTCGACGGATCTGCGAACCGGCCGGCACAAGTGTTGAATTCCACGAAAAATTGCAGCGAAAATTTAGTTCGCAAAGCACTCAATCGCAAATAAATTGGACGCAAATTGAAATGAACCAATCGCGGAGTGACTCAAATTAAATAAATATCCATATCACTGCAAATAGAGAAGCCGAATGAAATAAACGCGGGACCTGGCAGAGGCAAAAGGCATAAAACAAAATGTGGAATGAAATAAAATTAAAATGCATCTGATAAAAGTGCACACAACACCAGCGGGCGGACAGACGGCCGTCGGCGGCCGTCGGCGGACGGACAGAATCGAGTTCGGTGAAAATGAAATGGAAATTCATGGGACTGGAGTCGCCGTGGCAACGGCTTGCGGTGGCTGACAATGGGTTGCGGGCCGAGCAGCAGCGGCACCAGCTGTTGTTGTCGTTGTACTTTTACCCAGCGACACGCCGGCGACAGCGACGGACCTGCGAACGGCCTTATGGGTCGAGTGCAACTGCAATTGCAGACAACATTTAATTCGTTCTTGCGGCGCGGCGATAAAGTGCTGCATGCGGCGGATGCTGGAGACGGCAACAGGTAGCCGGACGGACGGACAGACGGACGGGCGGACGACACCCAGACAGAGGGAGCCGAGGTCGCCCGGCAGCTGGTCGCGTTTAAGGCTCCGTAAGCAGCAGCGAGGAGTCGCGCCTGGACGGGGCCACCCACTGGGGGCGACGGACGTGGGAGTCCTCGTGAAGAGCCTGCGCCTCCGAGTCGAGGCGACGCACTGGAATCGCAGCAATGTCGAGCAATTGAATGGGGAGGGGCCAGGGGGCTTCCGACGGCTCGCCGGGCAATCTTCGCGCGAGAGGCGGCCGACCCGGGCAGCGGCTGCGGCTCCAGCGCGATCGAGGGAGCTGCGATTGTCAACATTTTGATTTGTGGTTGCGCGGTTTCGTCGGCCCGTCGGAGGACGTTGTTGTGGTTGTTGGCATTGTCCACGTTGTTGCCAGCAATTGTTGTTGTAAATCATGTCAATTAAGAGTGAACACGAACCGTTTGAAGTCGGGACCCAAACTGGAGGAGCAAAACGAAAATGGCCTAAACGCAGACGTCAGTCAGGTCGCATTGTTTATGATTTTATGACTCCTCGACAGCAAGAGCAACTTCGACGACAACCGCGGCGGCCTGCAATCGAGCGATCGATTGCTCCCGGTGAATCAGCGGAGGCGGGGGCGGGGGCGTCGGAGGTGGAAACGACGCCGACGGAAGTGGCTGCGAGGCCAGGACGAAAACGGCAGCTCCGAGCCCCGCTCGAGTCCCTCCGGACCGTCGGCCTGTCCCGAATTCCGGACGCACCGAACGGAGCAAATTTGGCGTGTTCCCGTTCGTCGTTTGGGAAAGTTCCGTGGGAAATGTGGGCCAAGAGGGGCCGCGAGAACCGCCAGCAGGGGGTGGGCGGGGAGGTGCGGTAGATGAAAATAATTTAATGATTCCCCAGTTCGTCTCGTCTCGTGTGAGTTTCCTTCTCTCCTTTTGCGCTTGCTTTCTGTTCTTTCAGCTTTTAAGGCTTACTCGACGTGAACTTTGCGTGTACCGAATCGAATGACAGCAGAGAAACAACAACAACGAGGCGCAGACATCGCCAACATTATCTGGAAAATTGGTCTTCGCTGTCTCTCGCCGCCGCCGCCGCCGCCGCCTCCACCCGCTCCTCGCACCCAGTTCCCGTGTCTTTCCGGTGACTGAGCTCGAATGTCAAGGCGTGGGCGGAGGCAGTGGGGGGAAGGAGGGGAGGGAGCAACATAGTCTACTTCTCACTATAATTAGAATTCGGTCCCTTCGACCGGCGCCCTCCGCCCGACGCCGGTGCTGTGAAGGTGTTGCTCTCGTGTTGAACGCGAAATTCTACTCTATTTGATTGTCCCTCGTTACAGTTGTTATTTATGTATTTATCGTGGCCGCTGAGTCCCGTCGTTGTTTCTGGGTTCTGACGGCCGCCCCCGTCCCCGTCCCGTGTCGTGTTCATTGATGAGATGTAGTTCTGAGGTCGTCGCCGGCACGTGAGCCGCGATCTGCAGGGAGCAGGCCGACGGACAGATCGTTATACAGACAGATCGGAGTCGGACAGACGAATAGACGTCGTCGTGATAAACGGACCGCTCCACATGTGGGTGCCGGGGAATCTGGGTTGAGCAGCGGGCTGGAGTCGGGCCAGCGGTCAGATTTCCGATGGCCCAGATTCTTGGCCGAGCCCCCGAGCCCTGCACGCGCGGGCCGGTGAGTTGCCGGTTTCTACCTGTAGGTCGTGGCGGCTGGGCTGGCCAGGAGGGACGTTCGAAAGTGGAACTAATTCGGCGGGAGCCTCGGCTTCGCGGGTCCGAGTGAAGTCCATCGCTTCGAGTCCGGCTGAGCTGCCCAGCCGCGAATCTCCCTCGATCCGCGAATGGTTGGCCCGCATTTCGGCCGCCGAGACCCTCGGGCCATCGGGTGCCGCGATGTCAAGCGATCGACACAATCCGCGAGGGAGTGAGAGAGAGAGAGAGCGAGGTGGACGGACGATCAATCAAGCTTCGGATGTCGAATCAAGTGTTCATTAAGCCGCGCAGCTCGGACTCGGACTCGGACTCGGAGGGGAAAACAATGTCAATCCCCGGCGAAGACAACGATTTCGCCGTGACGCAAGTGCGGCGGTTCCGCCGTCGACCTCACTCGCGGCGGCCAATCGAGTGTTCGCACAGGTCTGAGATCAGGTCTAAAAATAAATTCGCATTTCGATCGCATCTGAACATTAGCAGCGACGAGAGTTGGCGTGGGGTCAGAGGTGAAGGGCCAGGCGATGGCGAGATTAAAAACTGATCTTGAAGCGATGCTGGTCGACCGAGTCGGGGACTTCAGCGGGTCTGCGCGCTCAGGCGAAGTGCTAGCGAGGCGGACTCCAGTAGGTCCAGGAGTGATAATCGAACCGCGTGACGGTCGAAATGGGGGCACGAGTGGGTTCATTGCGTGAATTACGACCGCCGATGGAGGTCGACAGGGCTGCGGCTCCTACCAGGCGTTTTACTCACGGCTTCCAACTCGATTCAAGTGCATCCAGGTCAATCGAGACTCACCTGAAATGGGAGGAAGACAGCAAATGTTAGCAAATCATTGCGAATTCCAACGAACAATGGGCGCGAGGCCTTCCGCCACTCCGCGGTCCGTCGCGAGACAATGCGAGTGCAAAGCCGTGAATCGACCGCGACCTTGGCCACTGACTCGTGGGAGAGGGAGGGGCGAAACCCAGGCATGCAAATTCGACGCTCACTGCTCCAGCAAGCGTGACTGCGGAACCTTTCGCGAAACCGACTCGACGCCCAGCGGAGTCCGCCGAATGTCAGGGGTGGGGGCGGCGCGAGCGTGGCCATTTGTTCCGAAATACCGGGAGTGAATTGACGAGTTGCTGTTTCGTGCCCACTTCATTTCCGCAAACCCAAAATAAACGCCCTCCCGGCCCCCGCCCTGCCGGTGTCAGAGTGAGCCAGTTCAGCCAGCACTCAGTTCTCGATCGACATGTGTTTTGTCTTGTTTTGGCAATCGATTCGAAATCGTCGACGGCCGCTCGACGGCAGCCGTCATCCCTGACAGCTCCCATTGTTATCCTGCCCGATCCATTAATCGTCTGGCTGTCAGCTACTTGGCTCCGCCAAAGCCGAACTCCTTCGTTGGAGCTCAACCCCGACATTAACAGCTGACAACTTCAATCGAACGTCGATTTCTACGTTTCTGGAAAATGACCTCCTGGACAGCCGCGCCAGTGCATCGAGCAACCGGAAGGATAACCAGATCGTTACACTCGATTCGATTACCGAGTTCGTGATTGCCTTCTACCAGGCCGAAGTCAAGAGTTCGGCTGGTTTCACACACCAACGGACGGTCGGACGGACGGACGGACGGAGGCCTCGAGGCAATGTCGGGGTTGATGACGCCATTTGCTCGCGCCGACCCCTACGCCCGAGTATCGCCGACAAAACTGTGCGAACGACATTTAAATTAGTCATCGCCGTCGCCGGCGTGCTGCGAAACAAAACTAATTAACTTTTATTTGTTTAAGCTGTAGTTGGAGTTGAAGTTGAGCGTTTTTGTGCCGTTCGCGTTCTTGTTATTATTTTCTATTTCGTAATTGCCGGACTTCGTTCTGAGCACCGTGAGAGCGGATCTCACTTTGCCATTGTTCGCTGGTGTTTGTTGCCTGTGATGTGTTTGTAACTTGTAGGCTACGGCAAAGCCCAGTTAAAATTATCGCAATGACACTGGAGCGATCAGCGAGTGCGAGCTTTAATTGCTGGGTTCGCGGTGAATTGAAAAAGCGGATCGCAATGGGGTGGGCCAAGGCAGGAGATCGCAGTACATTGGGCGATAAATTGGTGTTCAAGAGGCTGAGCATGAAGTTCGACCTTTGATATGGTCGAAATGTTCTGCAAATGACATGATGAAAACAAAAACCAGCAGGATTGAATTAAATAACGTCACAATAGTGATCAAGACAATCTCCTCTGACGATCATCTCAACGATCATTCGGCGTGCTCGACCAGTATTTCGAAGTGGCCTGAGCAGGTTCTGCATCCATTCTACCTCTAGGAGATTTCGTAAATTAAGACCGCCATGCCCAGATCCCCACGGAGTGGGCCGGATTGCGACTGAGACAAAAATGTAGTAAAACTCAGTGTGCTGCTAGTAAAATTAATCACATTAATGAACAGTCGCGGGGAGATTCGAACGAGAACACGACTCGAACTCGAACATGAGCATGCGTGATTAATTATACTTTCGTGGAACTGTAAAGTGCGCCAGTTCAGGTTTACGATCGGGGTTTCCTGCAGCGCCGACTGGGGATCGACTTGGGGACAGCAGACACGTCGCCGTCGCCACCGCCATCGACATCGCCGACGGTGTCACTCTGGGGACACGCGTCACGTTGGGATGCCGCGGGCAGGCACGGGAGAAGGAATTTGTGCTGCCGGCTGTCCGCGACAGATGGGGAGCCGGCCAGCCGGACGTGTGGACAGACGCCTGCCCTTGGCTCTCCCGCCTTTCGTGGGCGCTCGTAAACCCCGAGTGGCGACAAAGTAATAAAATCCACTTTATGGCAACGATTCTTGATATCGCTCCTTAAGGGACCGCAGCGAGACCTCACTTCCCACTATTGCCGTTGTCGCCGCCTCGCCCGCTGGTCGATTTGTTGAGCAGTTCATTCTGGCCGCACGAGAGGACGCAAATGAAAGGCATGGAGTTCACAATTTCTCAGTGGGTTTTTATGCGTCGATATTAAGTCTTGACGCTTCCCTCGCCCATTTCGGTCTCTGCACGGAGGTGGCCGAGTGCTTTGTTCGGCGGACACACCTGTGGACGCCCGTCGAGCGACCGAACTGCAAAGCTTTCCCCGATTCCGCTCGGGATTTTATTGGGCTCCGGATTGCCTCAAATGGGAGGTCTTTCCGAATGTGAACGGGAGGATTTCCTGGGCTGGTGTCTTTCACAACAGACACGACGTGCAGAACCCCTCCGCCCTCGAGCGTCCCCGGTCTGGCCATCTACCACTTCCGAGAGCCCCGAATGTCGGCTCCGTCGCACTCACGGAACCACGAGCTCTTCCTCGATTCCTCGATCCTCGACTCCGTTTTCTGCGTGTACTGGGCACACGTTCCTGCCTCTGTTTTCCGAGTCGAAGCGATGCGTTCCACTCATGTAATCGGCGGCACCTGCCGCGCTGTTGTGCTCGCCGCGATTTATATAGATAGCTATTGATGGAGTTGGCGTCGTTGCTGCTGCTAACGGAGTCATTGTCTCGGCTGTAGTTGGTGCTGGGCTGTTGGAGGTTTCGCTCTTTTCGTTTCTATAATCGTTATAATTATTAGCAATTATACAACACGCGTTAATATGTAACCTGCGCCGATCCGGACAACCACGCAGCCCCCGACCATCTATCCACACTGATGGATAGACATACTACTGCAGTTGGTCTCTGGAAATCGTCACGCTTCGGGTTCTTCGCAGTTTTTCGTTTTCCCTCTTCACGCCAGCCGGCAGCCGACTGTTGTTGTTGCCGCTGCCTGGTATATCATAATCAGTTAATTTGATAGACTAGGCTTTATGTAATTGTGGGTTAATTGGAAACTTTCCGTCTCGAAGTCGCTCAGTGTGTCGGCGTCGCCGAATGGAGTCAAGTTTAGAAAGCCGCGAAGTGGGTCTGCTGGAGCAGGAACGGCATGGAGTCGTCGGCGGTGCAGCCGGGCAGGCGGCTGCGGGACGGTGGGAGGAAACCGGGCTCGGGTCCTCTTAAAGCAATGAAAAGATTCTGGCAAAAGTGCACCATGTCATTGGCTGAACTCGAACCGAATTCGAGGGAATTCCGCAGAAAGTTCAGGGATCTCCAGTGGTCCGAGCCACGATATCTGCCAGAAAAACGCCGACTCTGCAAATGTTCGAACTTTCTCAATGTTGACAAATGACCAGAAATGCCGACAACAGCCACAGCCACATCAACAATAACAAAAACACAACAACTGTGGCAACGCACATTTGCAAATCAAATTCCCATGAGCTCAGGCTCGCGGAGGAGAGATCAATGCCAGCTTGGCCCACAATGACATCAACAGCCACATCAAGCGCAACAACAACGCACGTCAGCCCAAAAAACTGCACTCGAACAAGCCCAGGGATGGAGGGAGCCGACGGAGGGACGGCCGAGGGCCACAGGGTAGGGGCCGATCGACCTTAACTTTCATTTTCCACTCGCGTTACGAAAGGCGTTTCAATTGCCATGCGCCGGGCCATCGAATTGACATAAATCACAAATGTCGAGCACTTGAGGAAAACTCGGCAATAAATGTCGAATATGTTAATCGTTAATAAATTCTTTCAAATTTACGACATGCGACCGGGCAACAACAAAACTGTATATGAGTGAGGCCTGAAAAGGCCCGAATTAAAAACTCATACGAAAGACGTCGCACTGAAAGGCCTGGAAAGACATCGCATGGCGTTCGACTGTCAATTGTTGGAAATCGCTTCAAAGCACTGAAAGAAAACTCCAACAACAACACCCGGCAGCTACGGCCATCACGGCTCGGACGCACTCGGGCTCGGTTACAAATTCGATCGATTCGAATCGAGCCAGGGTCTGAATCGGAATCGGAATGGGAATCGGAGTCGGAATCGACGTTCGATGATCGGATTAATTTTTCCTTGTTGTTATTGTTCCCATTGATGCCGTTGTTGCTGTGGTCGATGTAGTCATCGGTGCCTCGTTACCATTGTTGTTGTCAATACAGTTGTTGATGTTGTTTGTGCTCCGTGGCTTGACTGCGCTCTGCTGAACGAATGCTTTCGAAAGTGAAATGATTCTGGCTCGAACCCAGTCGGGATCGATTTTTTCGCGATCACTCACTCTGCGGTCTTGCTCTCTCTCTCTCCCTCTCACTCTCTCCACCCGTCCACCTCACTCGCTCCCCCTGCACATTGCATAACAATCAATGCTCTTCTTCATCGCCGCCCCCTTCCCCCTTCGTCCCCTCTTCAGCACTCACTCTCCATCATCGGCGGTGCAGCCGTAGCAGATCCATTTCTTCGACTTCGACCGAAATCACCTCAAGTGTTGTTGCTGGCTGTTGTTGGATCTGCTGCACCTCGCCGTGGCTGCGGTGGTGGTGGTGGTTGTTGTTGTTGCGGCGGCTCTAGGTGTGGGCTTTGCTGCAATTCACGTCTCTTGAAGAGACCCCGTCACAACCTCCGTCACAACCTCCCGTGCGGCCGAAGGAAACTCTTCGGCCCGCCATCCGGCGACGGCTGGGTCGGTGGATGCGACCGAGATCCATTTACGTAATGCTGGGAATCGAAAGTCGCCGCGTTTGTTTCAAATTTGCGTTTGCCTTGGGTGTTTTGTTTGGTTTGGTTTTATTTGATGCATTTTAATTACTTTGGCACTCGAGATCCGAGGCCCGAGTGCCCATCGAGGTGGACGCGTGAAGGGCTTTCGATCATTGCATAATGGGATGTTGCATCAATCAGGGGCCAACTGGATCAGGCTGAGAGCGACTGGAAATTGGGTTGTCGGGGGATCTTCGAAAGACTCGGACATTTCAACGCCCACCCCTGCCGTCCAAAGAACCCGGAGCGATCCACAATTGATACTGGAAAATTTCGAAATTATGCTTTGAAAACCACATGCTGTCGATCAAATCTTTACGATCTTGTGGAGTTCTTGTTAGGCCCGCCGCGGTCGCCGTACTTCGGCGGCTGCTATAATTGGATCCTCGCTATTCTTAGATAGGAAGACGCTTTTGGAGCGATTGTTGGAGTCTCCGACCGCCCTCGACTCGGTGGATAAACATTTCTCCTGTCTGGTCCTAAAATAAACCTCATGACAAAATATGAGGACTGTCCAAGAGGCAATATGAAGAACGTAAACAGACGGCCGTCGGCGGTAAACAAATGTGCAGACAGACGAAGTAGAGGCGAAGTGCGGGCGGACGACTGGACGGTCGGGATGTCGGTTTTAATTAGCTTCTTATGACCAATTAATTACGCAGTGCCGGCATGCGGAGCTCATGAGCAGGACCCGAAATCGCGAGCGTTGACAAGACGTGCCTTGATGGCCTCGAGGCGCTCAGGGGGAAACAATTCCATTGGCGCTGAGGGCCTCGGTGTTTCCGAAACATAAGAATTGAAAAATTGCCAAACTGAATGATGAAAACAGCGAACCTTGTATGAAAGGACTCAGACTCATCCCAGAAGGTCCAGGCACAAGTCGAGTGCAATGCGTCGGCCAAGTACTGGAGTCGTCTCACCCAAAGGCCTACTCGTGGAACACGATGGCTGTCAATGGCGGCCGATCTGTCCATCTGTCTTCCTTCCTCATCAATGGAGCCCACAATTAATTGACTGTCCGCGGCGAATGCATGTAAATTAAAATTGGGCAGGCGCGGAGAGAGCGGGGGGAAGACAAAGGCCAGACACCACGTCTGACCATCCATTATAGGAAACGATCACGGGATGCCCATGGGACACCGCAATGAGATCGGCAATTAGTTAATGGCCTGGCCGAAAGCCCCACTCGACTCGGCTCCGAGCCCGAGTGAGGGAAGGGACGCGAGATAGACGGGGAGAGGAGAGAGGGAGAAAGACAAGATGTGCGAGACATGCGTAAAGCACAGCTCGGGGCTCGGGGCTCGGATTCGTTCATCCCATCTGGATAAATGGGAGAGAAAGTTGGCCAAAGAACGGCGGCAGGGAAGAACAACAAAACCCATCTCGTTAATAACAACAACCAGAAGACCAACACCAATAGACGAAGCAACAGCAACGAGTGCCAACAGATCAAAGAAAGCCACGATCGCTCGTCGGCTCCCCGAGAGTGGAGGAAATAAATCCCGCGGAGTTCGATTAATGCGAGATTCTACGGACGGTTCGAGCGGGGCCTCGACTGATTAAACACAAGTTAGCATTAACCCACAAACTGCGCGGCGGCCACATCCGGCCGAGGGACGGGGCGGGGGCGGCGGCCGCAGATGCTAATGGGAGTAAACAAACATGTCACGGGCGTCTCTGCTGTTTAGCGAGCAAACAGTGGCCATGGGCTTAAAAGGTTTTCCTTCGCCGCGTCGCGTTGGCTGTCGTGGTCTCCGTCGGAGCGCGAAATTTCCCTCCACCGGGCTTCGCGCGTCAACCGGCCCTGAGCCATAACACAGGAAGATTTCCCTGTGTCCGGCGGTGGTGCCGCAGGAGTCCGAGGAACGCTTCCATTGTCCCTGAGCCGCGACCGCACCTGAGGACGCCTCCGACCACTCGAGGCGCTCGCCCACTGTCCGGTGTTCGGTTCCCATGCGTTGTTGGACGCGAGGCCACGACGTTCATTTAAATTGTTTCGCTGCATTTGTCTCCTTTTGCGAAGCGACTCTGCCCGCTTCGGGGGAAAACAAAACACACGACGGCCGATCAAGCCTTTCTATGCGCATTTAATTAGTGCAAATATGGCGAAGATGCACGAGGAGCCTGCGATCTTCGTTTTTCGCCGCACTGCTCGGCGCTCGACGCAACTTTCATTTAATTCCATTCGTTTAATTGCGTGCGCGCAGAGGCGACCGCATCGATCGCGTCTCCTTTCATATCCAGGCGGACGGCGGTCGGTCGCTCGCGCACTCGATCAGTCGAACAGTCGAACAGTCGGAAGACCGCGACAGCCGCCGCAAGTGAATGACGTTGCCTTGACTCGGCCGAGACCTCGTGTTGCCTGTGGATCAATCCAGGGTTATTTCAGACTGCTATAAAATGATTATGACTGAAATTATTGCGCGAAAATGATTTCGACGAGGCTGTGGAGAGAATGAATTGATGGAAATGTTTATTTTCGGAAGCTCAAACACCTGTCAAGCGATTGACGAAAACTCAGCCGACACGAACCCCAATTTCGGAGTCAGCTCCATCGGCCAATCACTCAATCAATCAATCGCCGAGCGCGAAAACCCCACAGTTCGCGAGGCTCAGATTAGACTTTCCATGGGTCTGGCTAATGACGATCTTCAGGGCACTCGCGAATGCCGCGGTGCCCGGTAATAGCCCTCCATTACCGGTCAATCAAACCATTAGGGGCCCGAAGATCGATTTAATCGCCTCGAAGAACACTGAAAATGACCCATCAACATCGCCATGGGCCGCCGGCGATGCCTTCCATCGGCCGAGGACGTCGGCGACAAACCGGGGAAATTCCCCAACAATAAAAGCCATCACCACGACCATACTGACATGCGACAGCCGCCCAGGGTCATCGCAGGGAAAATTAGTGATGGCGCGGCGAAAGGCTTCCGAATTTAATGAACTCTCGTTACACACTTCGGAGCGACTTCTGGTCTGCCGTCTGGTGGTCGTCAGTTCGGAGATTCTTCCCTCGGTCTTCTGTACTCTGTCGTCAGTCGTCTGTCGGCGAGGGGCGGAGTGTGGAACGACGGATTTCCATGTCGTTAGTCGGCTGCACACAATTAAGACCTGACCCAGTTCCCAGTTCCCAGCCCCGATGCCCCAGCCCCGACTTCCATGCGGGAAGCCGTTGTCGATTGTTCTCTTCCTCTGTCCGTGAGTTCTGGTGGCGAAACCTTCGATCCGGTCTTGCTCTTGGTCTTGCCGTACTTCTAGTAATTAGATTTAAAGCGCCGGCATTTTAAAGTCGGCATCGCATCTGGTGAATGATGGGCTTCAGGCGAGTCTCCGTCGAGTTCGGATGCATGCTTCATCGGGCCTCGACCACGAGTGCGAGACGTGATCTTTTCAATTAGCCCAATCTCCGCCCGGCGATTTGTCTGGCCCACCATTTCGGCTCGACGGCTCTGGCTTCATGAAACCTCGCCGGCCGCCCCGTTATGGGAGCCGGCCTATGACAGCGGCCGTCGTGGATCTTTCTCATTAATAATTAATGCAGTTCGTTGCAGAGTTAATTGCGATTTGCAGTAGTAACCAACGGCGACCGACCGACGAAGGCCGGCAGGCACAACCTGTCGATTATTTGCACAGTGCAAGACCGCCGGAGACCAGGGGCGCCCGTCCCTCGGCCCCGGTCCGCCGCGGGCCGTGACACATCGGTGATTTCGCCGCCGGTGACATGATTCATTGTGCACGTGATCGATGGGCTCCGGGCGCATCACTCGGGGAGAGGGAGCGAGGGTGAGAGAGGGAGGGCGCCCGCTCCATCGGCAGGAATTTCTCAATGGATTCCCAACTCATAAATTAAACGCCTTCGGGCCGGCGCAAGAATGTCATTAATTCGGAGAATTTCTCGAAGTCCCGCCGGCAGAGACGTCGCGATTTGCCTTGCAGAGGTGTCGTGATTTTCGTAAGGAGCCGGTGCATTTCACGGCATCGCGGAGCCGCTGCTCGGAGCCGGTGTGAGCGAAAGGAATCCGAAGGCAGCTTATTTGTTACTGGATCGCAGAGTGGAAAATGCATATCGTGCAGCTCTTTCCGCACCGAGGTGCGATTCAGCGCCATAAAACCAACCTCAAGGGGGGGCGGAGAGTGTCAGGAGGGGAGGTAGACAAGTGCAAAAATAAATATGGACAGAGAGAGAGAGCGAGAGAGAGAGGAGCGAAATAAACGCAAGAAGGTTGTTGGCAGATGAATTATGAAGGCCTGATTGAGAGATGGGGCTGAAATTTGCATATGAGGCGATGGAAAGCAGAAAGCAATACAGCGGGCGATTGAAAGGAAAACCAGAAATGCCGAGAGCGACGCGGCCGAGGGAAGGAGAGGGGCTGAGGAAGGGGGCGGACGACAGGTTCGCACACAAATGTCAGAGTTGAGGGGACGGACTTCGACGAACCTTCGATAGTGCTGACTTCAGAGTCCGACCTGAAAATGGAACAGCGGCAGGAGAGACGAGGAGGAGTGGAAAAGAAAGAGAGGGCAGGTGCCAATCGAGGTGTGTTGCCCCAGGCACCCTGTACCCTTGACGGCCGGCCGTCCGTGCTTCGGGGAAAACACTCTCGCTCGCTCTTTCTGGTTTATGCTAAATATTCGTGGAAGCCCGGCGACACCAGCACAACAACAACAACGACAATTGCGAACAATTGCCGTGCGACTGCGACGCCATCGGCGAGGACGGGGAGCTGCGGCGGCCTCTGCACGTTTCTGCAATGGAGCGTCTTCGCTTCCGGACTGCGCGGCGCCCGCCGCGGCTCCAGACGGATTTGGGAATTTGTCGTAATCTGGTCGCGCTGGTGACATAATTTCCAGTAAGAAGAGCCGAGAGAGAGGGAGCGGGAGGCGAACGAGATGCGGAGAAAAACTCGGTGGCCAGGAGGAACTCGGGCAGAGGAGGATCTGGCGAGAGAAGCGGAGACAACGCGCTTCGAGAAAGGTGTTTTGTCTCTGAAACTGATATTTTTCACATCTCACGGAAATTCCCCGGGATTTACATACTGAATCTCCCGGAATCTCGATTGCCACGCAACCACCGATCGACACTTCTCACTCTTCGCCCGTCGCCGGCCACTGAGCCAATTAGAACCGCAGCGACCGGGGAGCCGCGGCCGCCGCGACGTCGATGACAACAATGGGACCCGATCCGTCACCATCAATTAGAGGGAAAGTAAATCCGCCGGTTGATCCCGACCTGATCCCGCGCGCACACGGGCCCACGGCACACGCACGCACGTGACCCAGAATCCCGAGTCCGAGTCTCCGCCGGCGACGCCCGTGGATTTGCCGCATCGATTTCAACTCCAAACACGGCCAAGCCGCGGGGCGGGGGTGGCGAGGGAGGAGGGTGATGGAAAGGAAACCGAGCCCAACGAAAGTGAAACAAATTGGAGCCGCGGCGGCCGGGGCGATCGCGACGACTCAATTGATCGAGAGCGGCGACAGTCGGGGAGCGACGGGGGAATCAAACGCGCTGGCCCACACACAGGCGGGCGGTTGACGAGCCCGGAGCCGCCAGCAGCAATAAAAATAAGAACGACATTACCTGCTGCAGCGGCGACGGCAACAACAACGTCGCTGCCGTCGCACAGCGATGCGGCGAAACTCGGACACGCGGCTGTCACTGATAAATCTCGAGCTTCCGATGCGCCGGCACGTTCGCCGTGCGGATGGGTGGAGCGCGGCGGAACCTGTCGCCGCGAACGTGGGCCCGAATGCAACGAAAGCGAAAACGACGCCGGACAAAAGCAAGAGCGAGAGCAAACCCGGAGCCAAACCAAAGCGATTCACTTTCTCGCGCTCGTCGTGGTGACGGATGCAAAAGACGTCGACGACGGCCCAGCCATCGAAGGCTCGCAGCCGGTGGCGACGTCGTCAACATCGCCATCGCCATCGACGGCTCGATTTTGGTCGCCGAAGTAGAACGCCGACAATCCGCCACGGCCGAGTGCTGGAGGTGCGGGTGTTGGCGGCGACGTCCAATTAGATGCAAATCGCAGAGATCGCCGCGGCGTTGTGGCTGCCAAACACCCGTCGCCCGCCCGGCCCGGCCCGGCCGCGGCCACCCACGACGGCGCTCGCCGACGGCAACCGGTCGCAGTCGCAGTGGCCGGCGCACTTGTTGCTCCACCGCCGCCATCCCCAGCAGCCGCCTGCGCCCGGGTCCTAAATCGATCGCAGGCGAAATCTGAATTTATGCCTTTTTGATTGAGGATCGACTGGCGGACGGACGGACGACGGACCGCGGACAGATCGGCGACTCGATTCGGTGGCGACTGGCGGGTCGCCCCCACAGCGGCAGATCGCGCCATCGCTGCCGCCGACAACGACAACGACCACGACGACGACGACGGCGGCGCAGCTGGGGCCGTCCGCTCGCCGCCGTCTGGCGCGTTTGTCAAAGAGCTTGATTTATGCGGGACCGGGCGTTCATTAGACACCGGGCGAGGGGTCGTGCTGGCGGCTCGGCTCCTTCGCGAAAGGCCAGCCGGCGGTCGGGCGCGCATATTTCTCCTCCATGCGGAAAATAATGCTTTATTGTCTGTGACGAAACGGCGAACGATCGGCGGCGCAGGCATTCGCGCGGGAGCCGGGGACCAGCGCGGCGTCCGCACCCTGCCAAGGTGGCGTCGACGCAGGGACCGGACGACCTTTCGGCAATCGGCGGCGCGATCTTCTGCTGGTCCCGGGTCCCGGTCGCGGCCGCGCCGGGCTGGGCCGAGCGCATTCGGTCCGATCCGAGCCGAGCCGATGCCTTTGGTCCACTCGTCCGTCCTGGCCGACTCCTCCTTGGCGGCCGCAGACACGGCTGCGAAATATCAGCCGCTTCTCACGAGCGCGGTTTCCCCAGTCATTGTTGTTGTGTTGCTTGTGCTGCTGCTCTTGCTATTTGTTTCACGCTCGTCGGCGCGCATGCGTCGCCCTCGCCCTCGCCCTCGTCCAAACCCGCGACGACCGAGCGATCGCAATTTATGGGCGGAGGACGACGACGCGAACTCGGGCGAAGCGCGATGACGACCGCGACCGAGTCTTGCACGGGGTTGTGAAATCCTGCCCGGCGGAAGGAGCGGGGTTCGTCGGCCGGCCGCCCCTCGGTCGGGGAATGCAAATCAATCGGAACCGTTGGCCGGGTCTTGATTGGGCCTAATGAGAATTTAAGTAACGGAAACCGTTTGATGAGTGGCTGCTGCCTCGCGGATGTGGCCGCTCGCCAAGACGCTGTTGTTGTCGTTGGTGCAGTTGTTGTTCGTGGTCTCGCCAACCACCCACCGCCAGCTGCGTCGATTCTAAATTGAAAGCCCTTTCGACGGCGAAAAACAACGCGATTTCAGAACGTCGACAGGGCAGACGAAGCAAAACAACGACGACTAATTCACTGAACGAATTGTGTCAAGTTTTGCGTTTGCGAAACCGCAAGAACAGAAATAGAGGCAAAAGCAGCGACCACAAAACGTCGAATTCGTGATTGAAATGGCAAATCGCAGCATGAATGGAGCAAATGAAATGACTCGGCCAAGGAGCGACTGGAAACGACAACGACGTCGTTGTCGTTGTCGATGTCGATGACGACCACGACGTCGGCTCCGGAAACCAGTGTCCGACAGAGACATTGCAACAACATCATTACCAGCGCCAACAACACAGGGCAACGACAGAACAACAATTGACTGGAATACATAAAAATGGCTGTAAAATTAGATTCGATTTTTTCGGATCGACATAAATTTAAATTCGGATCGGGCTTAGTGAATGAACGCGCTGTTGGCACTGGCGGTGGCCCATGAGAAGCTGACATTTGCCGAATGCGGCCCCAAGGACGGGACAACGAGGCAGTTGGAAGGATGAAAAGTGAACCCCCAGTTTGTGTGTTGAGAATAAATGTGATCTGTAGCAAGAGGGGATCTACACCGACCATACATCGATTTGTAGTTTCCAAAATACTTGACACCACTTAGGGAAGAGCCGAGTTCTGGTGTGAAAAGAATGAAATGCAACCTGCCTTACTAAAGTGTTTTACAAAACCCTTCTGCAGGTGTCACTCGATGCCCTGGAAGCACAAAAAGCACCAGACACCCCTGGCCCAACGCTTCCCATGCACCTCCTACGACTGCCCAACAGCCCCAGTCGCACGACTCCAGTTACGCGAACCAACAACAGCCACTGCCTACGAGATGTGGCCACTGCAGCGGGGTGTAATCGGAGACACGCAGGCACGCCGAGCCGAGAAGCCCGGAGCCCAATGAGGAACTGCAGAAGGCGCTCGAGAGGAAACCTCGATTGCTGTCATGGACTGTGGAGAACATGGCACATATCTGGAGGTATGTACAGTGTGAAATTGGATAATCTGCATGGGATGGTGCTAGAGCCGAGGACCAGCCACCAATCATGCCAATTCATTCCTTGACCTCTCAAGGCTCCTCAGCGCTGTTGGCGGAAGGAGGAATGAAATCGGACCTGCGATGGCGACTTTGTCTTTCGTCCACCTCCGAGTCCTTGAGATAAGCCATCGGACCAACGCCATGAACACCATGACCGAGGACTTGGCGTGCCGTCACGAAGGTGGGCAGGGGCTGGGAGTTGGGGCCAAGAAGAACCAGCGTCGTGTTCTCCGAATGTGTGCAGTCGATGGAATTGTTTCCACTTTACAGCGGATGCAACTTTATGAGAAATTACCTCGTATTTTAATACCCATTGCAGCTCGAAGCCACGGCAATATTTCTTTCCATTGTATCGGTACCGGTTATGGTTCCGGAATGTCACAAAGTGAAAAGTTCGCAATTATGCATGGAGTTATTTGCACACGAATCCTACTCCGATTCACGGCGCGTTCCCTGCAGGCCCTGCTGGTCGCGTGATGGCGCCAAATCCAAACAGAATTAAACCAACGACAAGGCACGCGATCGCCGAATAAATTGAGGAGGGCGGGGGCGAGGACCGTTCAAAAGGGAAGAGCCAGCAGAGGGCTGGGAGGGCAGGACGCGGTTTGGCTACCGAGCTGGCAGCGATAAAAGCTTCGGGAAAATCCTTTGTTGATTTATTCCAAGCCCAGGCAGGGAGCAGTGGGGTGGGGGGAGGGAACACAAAAGCAACACGCGAGCACTCTTAGAAATTGCGCCAAAAATAAAGTTCGCAGCAGGACAAAGGGAGCGACAGAACGTGCAGGGGCGGGCGGGCCGAAGATCCGGGAAGAAGTTGCAAAGTATTTTGACGCCATTCTTATTTCAATTTACGTCGCGTGCACTGGCGCATTGTTGTTGGTGTTGTCGCTGCGCTTGTTGTTGTTGTGAAATGGGTCTGTTTGTTTTACGAGTGGCGCGGCTCGAGCTCCGCGCCCGTCTAGACGCGCTCCCGTGGTCAGTGGGTTTTTCGCACCAGGCGAGGGCCGGGCGGACGGCACGGGTCACGGCAGGACGGAGTCCGAGCGACCGAAGGACCGACCGTCCGAGCGTCCCGAGGACTTGGCGGACGGCGCTGTGGATGAAAAATGAAAGCAATTTTCGTAATTGGAAAATTACGCCTTTGTTGACCGTGAACTTGGTGTGTGGAGCACTCGCGACGTGCCAGTGTTAGAAGACCACTTGAGACCACATTGCAAACGAGGGAATGGGAATTCACACAGAAATTCAAGGAAACGATTCTGGGTAAAAGCCTTCAATTTAAGGTTAAAACAGAAGGAGATTCTTGAATCAATTCTCGAATGAACAACGATGGCATTTACTTTCGATCACCTTCATCTTCTTCGAACCATTGAACCCTCTAAACCAAAGACCTCTCGTGCCCGAAGTTATTTTTATAGCTGAGAGATCGTCTAATGCTTCTGCGGCGACAACAACCGCCATTGACACAAACAACAATAGTTTCAAGCACACCAACCATGATTAAACCAACACCGGCAGTAATTATAGCGAAAATAACATCATCCACGTAGTGATTTTGCAGAATTTTAAGAGCATGCAAATGCGTCAGGGTTGTTCGAGCACAAGTTTTCAAACGATCGACAAATTGCGTTGCGTGATTGGCGAAAACGATTTCCGATTTGTGAACAGCAAAACACCGCCAACAACAACAACGCGAAACCACTCCACCACTCCACTCCTATGCCAAGATCACCGAAGCGATGGCCGATGGAGGCGAAACTAGAGGAATGAGAGCCGGGCCTTGAGAGGCTTCAGGAAGTCCCGATGAGAAGTTCTTTATTTGCCCAACGGAAGAACAATCACTGACACAACCTGCTCGTCTCAGCCCGCCTAGGACTTCTTGGAGGCCTCCTTCTGCTCGCAGCTCCCGTTGACGGTCAGCTCCAGCATCGGGGCCGCGTTGGCCCAGAGCCGCATGTGGGCGCTGTACTTGGTCTCCGGCGTGTAGGGCGGGAAGCTGTCCGGGTCCAGCACGAAGTTCGAGACGCTCACCGCTACGCCCTGCAAGAGCAATCGGATTAGCCGCTGCGGGAAGCGTGGGTGGGTGTCGGGCGAGACCTGGGCCATCGGGCACCTGGCGGGCAAGCGGGCGAACTTCATCAGCTGCTTGCGCAGGATGCGGACGACGGTGAAGCCGAGCTTGTCCTCGAGGAACTGGCAGCCGTCGATGCGGGAGCCGTTGAAGACGACGAAGTCCTGCTGCCGCGGCCGCAGCAGCACGATGGCCAGGTCGAACTGGACCCTGGCGACGGCCTGGGCGAACTCGAAGTTGAAGAAGATGGCCTTTTGGCGCTGGCGGTAGCCCCGGCGCAGCGAGCAGTTCACGTGCGCCACGACCTCGGACCGCCGCGCGCAGCTGATGCCGCTGAAGGGCAGCGAGAAGGAGCGCTGTCGGGTGAGAACGGGAGTCGGGTTAATCGCAACAACAACAACAACAAGTCGAGCCTATTCACCCAGCTCTGGGCGCCGGCCAGCGCCAGCAGCAGGACCAGCAGCGCCAGGATCGCGCGGTGAAAGCGGGCCATCGTCGCGTCGCCGCTTCGGAGCCGAATTCTACTCTGGCCCTAACGACGCCCACGCGCT
This sequence comes from Coelopa pilipes, assembly GCA_947389925.1. Taxonomy (NCBI): domain Eukaryota; kingdom Metazoa; phylum Arthropoda; class Insecta; order Diptera; family Coelopidae; genus Coelopa; species Coelopa pilipes. The sequence goes on from OX376699.1 coordinate 42,490,142, forward strand.
CGGTTTTGTCGAAATCAGGCGACGGCTGGCGGTTAATTGGAACGCGGCGCGATTGGTAATGAATTTCTGCCATTTAGATCGATCGCCTCGATCGCGAGGAAATTGAAAACAAATGGGTTTCGCTCAGTGAGCAGCACCAGCTGGTGGTGCCGTCACCCGGCGAAGGACGACGAGGTGGGGGTTCGGCAAGGTTTCTCCACCCACGGGCCCTTGGGGGTCTCCTCCGGGCGAGTCATCGACCTTGTCTGCGACTGAATTGGGAGGATTTGACGGCTTGCGTGTCCACTGGGCGTTGACGCTGCTTGGAAATGCTTCGCCGTAAGTAATTCAATTAATAATTACGCCGGCTGGGGGCGGATTTGGCGAGACAAAGACATTGTTGCGGGATGAGTCGCCAGCAGCAGCGACGACAACAACAGCAGCGACGGCGATGACTACAACTAGTTTCTCAGCCGCTGCGCCGAGGGATCGAATGCATTTCGAAGATTTATTCGCGCCCGTAAAAAACATGCGTTTGACATGCAAACTTTCGAAATACGAACGGATCGAGCAGCCGTCGGGCAGGAGACAAAGAAGTTCAACGACTGCGCGCGAACCGCGTGACCCCGGTTACGGTTTCGGCCAATTTAATGTCTTCATTTAATTTCCTCCTCCTCCTCCCTCTCCCGCTGGCTCCACCCGGAGCTGCGGGAAGGCGGCGTCCGCCCAAGCGCCGTTCCAAATAGGCCACAGCCCGAAATTGGTCGGGGTTAAAGACTCGATCTTCCTCCGCTCAAGAGGCGGCTCCCACTACTGTTCTCTCCACTCGCTCGAATTACGTTGGGAAATTGAGCAAGCCGGAGTGGAGCGAAGTCGATTTCCCACCACGCCACTCTGTTATGATTCGGAACAGCAGCAACAAAATAATAACAACAGTAACGAATAATAACAACAATCGGGCGCAATCAGCAGACGATCTACGGAAATTAGGTTTAAGTGGAAAATGTTTAGTGTTCGAAGGGGAGACTCGTACATCTGGGCAAGGAGGTTAAGTGCTTACGGTTCTACCAACTACTTAAGAGGCCTCCAGTTCTAGACGAGGGCCCGGAGCGAGTGATCGAGGGGTCACCAAGACAAGGGGTCGTCGGCCAGTGCACCGAAGCGTGGACACGGCGGCAGCGGAGCAGCCCAGAGTGTGGCCAGGTAGCGGAGAACGACGGAGAACGAAATTCAATATTGCGAAAATAAAAGCCTCTTAGCTGATCGTTCCCTCGCCACGATCGCCGTCTCTGCTGTGAAGCCGTTTGTCGAGCCCCGGTCGCATCTGTCGGGTCAAGGCGGGAACGACGGAGGGGGGGAGAAGTGCGGATGAGTGCGGAAAATCGCTGACAACGAGTGTCGAGTGTCGATTGTCGACAAGGATGAATCGCCGCTGAATGCAGGCCGAGCAACTTTCGATTTCGACTGCGACTGCGATGGCGCTGCGATGTCGATTTGCATTTGCCAGCGATAGATTAATCATTTCTCATTTCACTCGAATCACTTGCGACGACAACTGCGCTCCATTCATCATGAAATTGAAATGAAACCTCCGATGGACGACCGAGTGGGGTGGAAGCGAGCCAGGACAGAGGGTGACAAAGGGGAAGGAGGGACAATCTCGAGCGAGACGGTGAAAAACTTCTTTCCGCTGCGTGTTTTTGAGCTCGCTTGTTTTCCCTCTCCTCTTTCGGAGCCACTGCTCTGCACGCAGGCGCACTGGACGACGGCTTCCGCTCTGGACGACAAACGCTCTACACGACAGGCGGAGGCGAGTGGAGCCGAGGTCCGGAGTCCCACTCGGCCCCGCCCCTTCCCCTCGCGGACCATCTGGGAATGCTTCCGCTCTCCCTTCCCTCGAGCGCCGTCGATTGATCGCGCCGCCTGGAGTCGCAGCCCACAGCATGCGACCCCCGACCCGGCGACCGCCACCCGCGCCCCAGCCGCCCCACCTGACTGTCGCGTCGGAAGAAATCGGCGAAATTCCTAATTAAAATACTTCTCCGCTTCTCGGACGCCGACACGGGATTTGCATACGCCGCGCGGCGTTTAATTAGCTGTCGCCTGGCGTTTCGGCCGCGAGGGGTGCCGCGGGGCAGAGGGGGAGGGGACGGAGTACGCGCTTTCGGCCCCGTAGAAAGCGTGGAGTTTTTCGATCGTTGCGGAATTAAAAAGTGAAATGAGTTAATTTTGCACTTCCTTCGCCGTCGACGATTTCTTCGGCCAGTCGTCGGGTGGAAAACGCAAACAAACATGGAAAGAAAAATCGGAAATAAAATCGAAGAAAATCGACTCTCGTGGGATTATGTAATGCCGTGTGCGGACGGACGGACGGGCGGAGGGGGAGCGTGCGGAGCATGGGAAGTTGGAAGTCGGCCTGGGAGCCGCCGGTGCAGGGGCTGCACTGCCTCGGGTCGACGGGGCCTCTTCAGAAGCAGGAGCAGAAGTCCCCTGCCCTGGCTGAGAATCGGACCCACGGACCCCCCACCGCCGCCCCGGCGCCCTCGCCGACGACGGCATTTATCTGGCCGCCACTTGAAGTCGTCGTAAATCAATTAGAAGCATGGAGTGGAATGCGTTCAAACGCATGTCGTCAGGCCGTCCGTCCGGCCGGCCGTGCTTCGCACTGTCTGGCGCTGCCCTCAATCGGAGGCCGCACTCAATTATGTAATGTGCATAATTTCAAATTAAGAACAGCAACCGTTGGAGCAACGACGTCGGCAGAACAAGAACAAGACCAAAGTGGCTCGACTTATTTCCGGGTACGAGGCGGTCACAAGAGAGGCAGAACGTGACGAGGGCAGGAAGTGCAAGGAGGCAACCGCAGTCGCCAGCTCCTGGAATGCGGAGCACGCACTGGCGAGGTGGGCCCTCGCGGTCCCACCGGCGGCCCAGTGGACCGGGAAGAGGTTTCGAGTCGCGCCGACGAGTGGTGACAGGCTGACAGATTACATCTTGTGCGACAGCCGAACATCGTCCGCGCTCTGTCCCCACCGTCCCCACCTCACCTGGCCTCGCCCCGGCTCGTCGCTTCGCAATCGCCCTCGAGCCGCCGTCGACAACATCGTCATATTTTGCATTGCAAATCGATAAATCAACAACTTGTTTGCATGGCGGAGCCCAAACGAGATTTGGGCATGAAAATCTGTCCGCGTCTCCAGTTGTCACTGAATCGCTTGTCGTCGCAATTGCACTATCACCGATTTCTAGCATTGCATGGAAGGCATTGGCTCACTTGTCACGTCTGCAGCCGTCTGTCGATGCATCTGCCGATCTGTCCGTCCAGTACCCATGTCATTAGTATGCAAATCCAATCGCCGCCGCTTCGTTGTCTCTCGCCGGGTCGAGCGCGGCCTCAGCTGCACCGACGCTTCCTCCTGGCTCCATATGAGATGACTCCATCTTCGTCCTTTGGCCATGTGCACCTATGTCTGATCGTCCGACTGATGCATAATTGCATATCGATCAACGGCCATGTACAGCCGAGCAAAGTCGGACGACGAGCAATGTCTGGAATTGAAGCAAGGAGTCTGGAACAAACACTTCCGTGTCCGTTGTCCGCGAGGCCCAGAAGAAATCCTCCGCCCAGATTCAGCCCTGTCCGGTTTTATCGACCTTCCTTCCCTCTGAAACCGTCTGTCCGACCATTGCGACTCACTTGAAGAAGCTGAAACTTTCTATAAATAAACTGCTGACTATTCCCTGTTCCCATTCAGTCCTCTGATTACCTCCATCTTCCTCCGCCCTTTTCTCTGTCAATCTTCCCCTAGTCAGTCCTCTATTTCCTCCTCAATTTCGTTGCAGTTTTTCTCCAACGTTCAATTTTATTAGATTTTCCCTCTATTTCCGGTTTCCGGTCGGATTTAAGTTCGGAACTACATAAAGCCAACAACAACACCGCCATCCATGCAGTAGTCCATGTGCACACCTCGGTCTCCGCCCCTCCTGCTCTGCTTCCCACGCCGAGGCTGTTGCTGGTGCTATTGCCATTGCTATTGCTATTGACCCGATTTCGCACGCGACGCCCAACGATGCTAGCGCTTTTCACTTTTGGCTGTGTTTTCTCTTTCACCCCCACTCCGCTGCAGGGTGGGGCGATGGAGGCGGTCGGGCTTCTAAGGGGCGGCGAGTGGCGGGCGGCATGGCTGGGTGGCTCCAATGCAGTCGGGAGCTTAAGCCAGCTTAAGCCAGTGAGGCTCGAATAAGCGCGGCATTAGGCGTCTCTATCGGAAGGAACGAACTTCTGTGCTCCGCTCGGTGCAGTTCCGGGGAATTGCGGCGCTTTTACAAGCAGCCGATGGAAGAGTCGGGAGACGGGGAGTTGAGTCCATAAGAGGAGGAGAGAGATCACTTTCTATGATATCGATGACTGCAACTCCAAATACTGCTCACTAAACACCCACACGCGCCAGGTGAAACCGAGGCCAAAGCCGCGAAAGAAGCGAGGTTAATTAAATTTGCTGCTCGTGCGAGTTCTGGCCAACGATCGAAACCAGTTGGCGGCGAGAGATCAAAGCCGGCGGAGAGGAGTGCGGTGAAGTGGACAGGAAATGGGGGCGGGAGCAAGCGGAGAGCAGAGGCGCAGATACGAAGCCCACTTGACTTTGGCGATTTCGGGTGTTGCTACCGCTGTCTTTGGGATTCTGCGGGCCGAGACTGCTGTTGGCCGAATTTAAAGAGGCTGCGGGGATTTCGCAATTCATGGCTCGTAATTATGTCGTCTCTGTCCATCCCCCTCCTCATCTCCTCCCGCCCTGTTGCGGGAGAAAACCCCACACATGCTGCTACTGAGAGATCGGTGAAGCAGAAAGAGTGGAGATGAAGAAAGCTGGCCGTAGCAGAGAACTCGCCATGGAGTCTGGCGGAGCTCGGAAATTGTGGAACCCATTGCGTCGGAATGTCGGGCAAAAACCGGGAGTTAGCCGGCCCTTTTTTCGCGACAACTGCGACCACAACAAGAAGTACAATCACAAAAGCCACAAGCACCACGAGCGTTTTATGCAACTCATGACATAATGATTGAAGGCAGTCAACATCGGATTCACCTGCAGGTTCACCGCCGAGGCCGCCTTCGTAAGATAATCGCTCGGGACGCTGTTGTTGTTGTCGATTAGGGCGCTTTACTGTAGTTGTTGCTAAAATGGCCATCGCCCGTGGACGGTTCCCGTTGTAGATGGAGTGAAAACCGCTGTGACCGAGGGACGAACAAAAACCAGCATCTGGACGAATCGGGCTGGTTTTGCTCAATTTCCGCAAAAACGCGATTGACACGATGCTAATTACAGTAGCAACGGCAGCGGCAGCGGCATCAGCAGCAGCACCAGCAGCACCAGGAACCGCCGTCCGCCAGAGACAATAAAAAGTGCGCAAATACGCGTGTCGATGTGGTGCGCATGCGCAGCCGGACAAGTTAATGATTTCGGGATCTCCGTCGTGGGTCCCTCTGCTCCGAGTGCCTGCCTCCAACGGGCCGGGTGGCGTTTTCGGAGATTAATAAGGCGAGTAGCGGAGCCTCAGATCGATCGTTGTTGACAGCGAAAAACAAACAAACGGACGGCCGATCGATCGATCGATCGTGCAGACAAATGGACAGACGGACGGAGACGTACCGTTGAGCCAGACAAACGGGCCGGAGGAGGACGAAATCGAAAGCTGTGCATGCAAATCGAGGCGGCCGAAGGAAGTCGGAGCGGCGCCCGGCAGCTGGGTTGGATTTTGCAGGAAACCGCAACACTGTTGACTGCGAACTGTTCGCAAATGATTTATTGATCCTCTGGCGCACATCGGCTCCACAGAAATGCAATCAGTGTTCCATTAAAATCAATTACAATCGAATGCACTCGTCAGGGGCTCAAATTGCACGACCCCCCCCCCCCCCCCCCACGGGCTTGGCCATCGCGAGGCGACGGGAAGAAAGAAAGACGGATGGGTCTGCGACTCACCTTTTCCTCCTACAGCTGGCGCAGTCGTCCGGAGTCTGCAAGAAAGTGAAAAAGAATCATTGCCAAAGACTGTAATCACTTGTTTTGAGTTGAGTTGAGTTGAGTTGAGTTGAGTTGGGAAGAGACTCGACTGAAAAACATTTCGAAAATATCTGCGAAAAGCCCAACGACGTCCGGCTGACAGTCATAAATGGGGGTCGCGGGCCCCGACCCCCGGCTCACGCACCCGAGGAGCCTCCATCTGTCGTGGCTCGCGCCTGTGGTGCGCCCTCGCCGCTTTTCCCACATCGACTTTGCGGCTGTCTGTGCGACTGCGGTCCGTCCGTCCGGCTGTTTGTCTACCTGTCGCTGGTAATTGCTGCAATAGGTGTCATGTCATCTGTAATTCATTTGGCAAAGCACACGACACACACACACTCCCCAAGAATTTTGCAACCACTGCCTTTTTGTCTCTCCTCCCCCACCACCGGCGCCCTCCCGGCCGTCCTCGCCAAGGTGGTAACAAGATCCGCGCACTTTTTTCATTCCCTGTTGTCTCCCCAGCCGTCTGTCCGAGATCAACAATGACGCTCGCATGCACACGAGTGTGTTTACAGCACTGTGTGTTTGTGTTAGTGTCGTGTGTATTAAGTAATTCATTGTCGTTGCATTTGAATCGTTTTCTTCGTGGTTTCGGTGTGAAATTTGAAACACCTGCAGAATGTGCTACACACCAGCAACAACGACGCCAGCAACTTCCACGACAGCAACAACATCCGCCAGTGTTGAGAATACGTAGTAGACGGAGGTTCCTTATCTGATCTGGGTTAACTGAGAAAATGCTTGCGAAATACTTATGAGAAGTCGACAACAGACACGACAGGGACAACGCGAAGTAGCCAACAAGCTGTTGACTGAAAGGGATCGAATGTGGGGAAAAGAGTGATGACTTTGATATAAAATGGGGCAGGCTGGGTGACAACTGGGTAAGTCAGTAGTGAATCACATTCTGCAGACAATGTAATCACGGAAGTGTTCCGCACTCCGACCTAGCCAAATTTTCCACCAATCAGACCAGCAGTGGACATGCGGCCGCCTCTCTCGCAATCCACCTAATGCCAATCGACTCGGCACATGCAATCATAATGGAGATTGCATGAGGCCACCCGCGGAGACCTCTTGGCGTCCCCTACTGTCTATTGTGGACCACATAACGCGATCGTCATAATGGTATTTATTAGGCTTCATCGCACTTCGTCAGAGTAAAGTCCAAATTTTATGGGACGGCACTTCTTCATCCTCAGCTTCTGTTTACGCAGGCAAGCCCGGCCTGACCTAGGCTAATGGTCACTCCTCACGACAATCGTCTCGGCTTTCGCGGCTCCCCATCGCCTCCCTGCCGATTTCCGCTACCAGTTTTCCACAACCCGGGCTCTGTCGCACCGCTCTCCATGCACGATATGCTTGACAAGCGGGTGCAGGAGCTGAAACGTGTGGCCGCCGCCACTGCGCCGACCCATAACGACGATTTACGGCGTCCAAATGGAGCAGTGGATCGGAGCCACACATCCTGCAGCCCTGCCCCCACCGTCGGGGGGCCGGAGCACGAGAGCCGTAAATCTCGAGCGATTGTCGCTCGATTTGCCGCCGCAATAAAGCGCTTCACGGTATCGTGCTCCGGCAACCTTCGCCAGGGGCGGCCGTGGGGGGAGCGGGCGGCGGACCCAGTGTCAATGTCGTCGGCGGCCACGCGGGCCGCCCGGTGGCGGTCGCTTTAATGACATAGAATCGGCGGACGCGCGGGCTCGACACGCTCCACCATTGGGGTCAGCCCGTCGTAATTGCGCGTGCGCGTAAGCGGCGACGGCGACGGTTCGATGTCTGTGCCGGAGTGAGAACGGGAGCACGAGTGCGAGTAAGTCTGTGGAGCCCGGCGCAAGTCGGCCCTGGGCAATCGTTTGTTCGGAACCGTACGAGCGACGGAAGCGTGGAAGATAAAACACTTCGGGCCAGGAAAGCCCCACACGCAGCTACCGGCGGGCCGCGGAGACCCGGCATCACCTCGCACAACACTCGCGGTCCGCTGTCACGTCACGTGCTCGCGCAGGCCGGCAACGAAAGTGCGTGAAGAACTGGAGGTTCGTCATTCCGCGCCGCTGAAAATGGAATCAGGAAATAAGGTTTTGCTTCCTTTCCTTGTTCTTGTTCCAGTCGCTCGGCGTCGCCTTCTTCGAGTGCGAGAGCGAGGGGTCGCAATTGCGCTGGTCGGTCTAGCGGTGGACGCGAACTGGTTTCAACTCCTCTGGAGCCCCCACCGCCCTGGCCCGCCGATGGGAGTGTGAATGCCATTCCGATTGCATGTGTGTGTGCTGGAGTTCGCGGTCCAGACGAGCTCGGAGACTTCGCCCGAGGCAGCGGCAGCATCGACCACTGCTGCCGGGTCTGAGAACGTGCCTAGGAACCTGCACCAGCGCCATCGGCGGCAGTCGATCGCATTCAGAGTGCATTCAACCAGCAGCATGCGTGCTCGCACCTTCCCTCACCCTCCCTGCTCCGTGCTCCCCCACTCTGGACCTGCCGCCGACCGATGGCGCACTCGGACTCTCCGCGACGAGAGACAGAGAAGCGGATGCGAATGGGCGGTGGTCAAGAGCAGTCTTGAACCGAATCGAAGGGCACTTGGAGTTGCTCCGAGGGAGACGGAGCGGGAGACGAGGCGGAGAGAGAGAGGGAGGGTAATTAGTCCGATTCGTTACCCGCGTAGGTTTCGGCTGCTGGGCGAGCGAACTCAATAAAACCGCTCCACTCATTCGCGTCCTTGTCTTCGCCGACAAAACCCACAACGAACCCGTATCACTTGCACTCGATCTAATCCGACAGAACCCCAGACCACAGAACGGCAGAACGACAGCCTGGCGGACAGACGGCCGGCCCGCAATTACTCAAATCAGTCATTGTTCCCGCCACTCTAACGCCGTCGAGCATTCTCGTGGCCCGCCGAGGAGCGGCCAGGGAGCGGGAGGGGAATCGACGGGTTCCCAGCGGTTGCGAAACCCATGGAGCAATTACGAGCCCCCGAACGGCGCGCGAGGTTCGGCAACAACTCGAGTGCGGTCCGCATCCGGCGAAGGGAAGAGTTGGCGGTTGCCAAGACATCAAATTCGTCGCCGAGGCTTGACATTTCCCGGCGGCGGCGGCGGCGGCGGCGGGTTGTGGGCTGCGGGAAGCGGCCTGCGGACTGGGCCGGGTGGGGGCCACAACCCGTCAACGGCATTCTTGGCCAAGTGATTTACGTGCGGACCGCAGGCCGCGTCTGAGGTGCGTGGGCTGCTGCCGGTCGCCTGCAAGTGCTGCCAGGTTGCAGGAGCAGAATTGTCGCCGAGTTCGCGTCGTTGTTGTTGTTGCTGCTGCTGTTGCTTTTGCATTCCGCGGCGCTCTCAGTTGGCCAACGGCGCAACCGGAGCTGCCGGCCCTCGGAATGCGACGAGTTTTCGTCGTTGTCTCCATCGCCGGCCGTTGTTTTCCATCTGCCTCCGTTTTGTTGTTGTTGTTGGTGTTTGGTTCCATTTTGTTGGTGTTGGTGTTGTTTTTGTTGTTGTTATCTTAGCCACCATCTGCACTTTGGCAAACAATCACAGAAATGTGGCAACTCTAGTGGCGACGGCAAACAATGCGTTTCCAGTGGGTTTTGAAAAATCAACTGCAGCCACCAATTGTCGTTGCTGCTCCGGCGGCAGTTGTTCAGTTGCTGTTGTTGTAGCTGCATTTGGAGTTGTTGTTGGTGGTGTTGTTGTAGTCGGAATGTCGTAGTCGGAGTAGTGGTTGCGATTTTTAATTGTGATTCGAAATCAAGTGTCGCAGCCGGACGAGGAACTTGTTGCGGTTTTGCGTGACGATTTAATTGCACGTGACGTCGGAATTTCTTTAATCAACTTTATGATTTATGCCGCGGAAGCCTCCGCCTTCGACAGCCGCGAACGAGGCTGGCAAGAGTTATGGGTCTCCAGCTGGTGGGAGGCAGCCGCAGCCGCAGCCGCCGCGTCATGAGCCTAACGACGGCTGGCAGCATCACGTGCAGCACCGCTCGCCGATAGAGAAGGCCCGAATTCGATTCGCCTTCGAGGAGAAACGAAATTGTCTTCGCGAGAATCGAATGCTCACCTACATTCTCGGGACCCCAGACCGATAAATCAGTCCCGCAAATAGGTCGAGGTGTTCAGTTGTTCGCACGCCACTGGAGCCGCCCGACTCCTGCGCCACGCTCACCAATTCCTAGTAAAACACTTCCCACACCAAGGAGAGGCTGCCATTGCTAATTACTGGAGCATGTCTGCGGCCCGTAGACGTTCGCGCGAATCCCTTCCACCACATTCTCACCGTAATTACGGCCTCCGTCGCCCCGCATTCCTTTCCAGGTCATCCGCTGGAGCTTCGCCGCGGAGGGCGCCGAAGTTCCGCGAAATTCGCCCAGAATTTCCTCACGAAACACTTTCGCTTTCAGTCCAATTTGCAAATTACTTGCACTTTTCCCTCTCCCTCCCGGCTGCATCCGAACCCCATTCTTGCCGCCGAGCAACAGCCACAGCACGCTACACTTCATCGCCGTCAACAGCGTTTTCGCCACTGTTTTTCCCCGGCCGCCGCTTCTGCTGCTGCAACCTTTGGGTCGGTGTCTGTGTCTGTGTCTGGCCATCATTGTTTTATTGTTTTTATTTTCCCTCGATGATTTGATGCATGGCTTCAGGAAAACGTTTAAAAAATCATCTCCCAGAGTTAATCACGGCCTTCGCTGCAACCAGTGGCTCTTCTTCTGCTGCTGCTGCTGCGGCTGCCAATGTCGACGGTGTTGTGCCGCTGCCGCTGCTGCGAGGCGTCTTTTAACTCACCCTGAACTAATGTTTCGCACATAGAAAAGCACGCCGTCCCGAACTATGATGTGAACCGACTTTCACTTTATAATTTTTCCCCAGATTCGATCTTTTTCGCTTCACCTCGCCTCGGCTCAGCTCACCTCACCCCAGCTCGTCCCACCAGCCGGCCGACCATCCGCCCGCCTGCCCTCTGCGCCCCCGCCGCTGGGTTCATAAATTAGGACCGCGTCTGTTGGTTGTAATTTATTTGTTTATTGTTTGATAACGAAACAGACGAAGCAGGAGGTGGGCACTGAGAGCAGGAGGCAGAAGGCGATCGAGGAAGGTGCACGAGAAGATGGCCGGAGCGACCGAAGGTGGATGCAACAGTCGACGGTGGTTCCGGACGATGGGAAGGCGGCCCCGAACCTCGCCCGGCTGCCCGCGAACAGCACTTGTTGTTGTCTGTCGTGCTCCAAATTGCAGCCGCCGCCGCCGCCGCCGCCGCCGCCGTCGAGTGTTGCAAATGTTGTACGTGTTGCTGGCACCGACGTTGATCGCTGTTGCCGCTCCTATTGTTACTGTAGCTGCCAGTGCGGCTGATGCTGGTGGGGGAAGGGGGCGGCCGAGTTAAAAGTGAAATTTGCCAAATTGGCTACTTTGCGGAGACATTGATTGACGGACGACATCTCAAGGTACGCTCTTCCGGAACGGCCACTCACACACACACACACTCGAGCACACTTCCTCAGACAGCTGACGACAACACATCGACGAAGCCACGTCGCAGGAGAGTCCGGAGGGCCCTGGTCTGAGGACGTCTTCGAGCCAGCCGACGACCTGCGGATCATCAATCATCGCGCCGGTCGATCAACCTCAACGGCGGCGGGGTGGGGGCCAATTAAGTCACCACTTGAGCCCGATGTCATCGAGACTGATCGGCGTCCCGAGGGCCCGAGGCGGCAAGTGATGGCGGCCAGTGATGCAATCGTCACCCCTGAACGTCGAAATTTTCATAACAATATTGGGTTTTCATCGCAGTCCCTGCGGTTGCTGTTGTGGCTGTCGTTTGCCTGCAGCGCCAGGTTAACCCTGTGGTCGTCAGCGGCCGCAGAAGTCAACCGGAGTGACTTATTTGCCAGCTTCGGCTTTCGGCTTCTGCTTTCCACGTCTTCCGCTCCTCCGCGTCTGCTGATCGTTTCTCTTCCGTCATCCGATTCGCCGTCGATCCTCACGCTGGGCCGATCGCGCTCTCTCTGCGTCTCTCTGTGTCTCTCGTTCGCCTCTGTGGCTCCTCGCGCGAGCCTCCATGTCTTCATTTCTCGCATGGCGGTTCCTTGTCATTGTCCCCCGAGAGTTATGACTTCCAAGCGGCAGCAGCCAACTTGGCAGCCACTTATCTGAGTGTACGTCGTCTGTCTGGCCTTCCGTCTGGATGCGGCGGACGAGCTCTGCTGGGAGTCGCTCCGCGCCTGCCTCCTCCGGCTGCTGGGTCGGCCGACCAAGTTGTGACAATCTCGAAATTTATGTCAAATACTCACGTACACACATGTGTATGAAAAATGTGAAGAAAACAACATGTTTTCGCATTGGCTCGCTGTGCTTTCGGGCCACTTCCTGGTATCGGCCCATGGCGTGCCGCTGAGGCGGGGAGGGGGGCAGGTCAGTGGCAACAATAGTGGTCACGGAACATTTCTGGTAAAGTTCTCTGGCCGGCTTCCGAGGAACTGGGTGTGTGGGTCAGTCATGGAGCCATTCGTTGAGTTCATGGAAACGTTCACTAAACACGACATCCTCCCGCTGTAGCCACGTCCTTGGGCCTAGTCGTTCCCCCCAGTAAATGACCCGCATCGTCGTCGTTGATCCCACCATTGACATGACGCTATCTGTCTTTCCTCTTGCCACCCTTTCCATTCCTCCACCCGAGCCCTCGGCGCGTCCATCGGCCCAACCGCCTGCCTGTCTGGCCTGCGCTGGACCGCCTCGCTCTGATCTAGTTTCGAGCGCATGCGGTGCGTAGGTCGGACTTCTTAATGTCCCGAGGCCAGACTATCGGGCTTGTCGCTTGATTGACGAACACGTTGTCGACTCCAGCCGCAGCTCCGGTCGCAGCCTCGGTCGCCCACTCCCCGCGCCCGATTCCTAGCCGTGGCCCACTCCTTGGTCGTTGCGCTCTGGCCGTTGTGTGCGGGAAAACGAACTCGGTTTAAATGATATTCAATATTGCCCACTTCGACACGCTCCAAAAAGACTATCGGACCACGGTGGACCGAGGCGTGGACGCCGAAGGTTCGCCGAGATTTTCGCACGATCCGATCCTATACGATCCGATTCGATCCCAGACGATGCGATCGTGTCCAACGGGGTCCGGAGGCCCGGCGAGAACGGCTCTAACGGTGAGGAGGAAGTTGCGCAATCGCCAGAGCAATAAATTCTTGGCTCTCATGACAAGTTGGACTCGATGAGAGTGTGAATGAGTGCGCCCGCGATCGTGGCTGTGAGTGTGGCTGTGGACAGTGTAACTGCAGTGTGAGCGTGTGCGAGGGAAGGCGAGACTGGTGTGAAAACGCGGTGATTGGAATCAGCGTCGACTCGACGTGGTGGGGAGTCGTTGAAGTCGTTGAGTTGTCGAAGCTGGGTGTGATTTGGACACGAGCCCACCCCGGACTCCGCCGAGGGTGGATCGCGCGCAGCCCCGCTCCGCCTGGGTCCCCCAATTACTGGGAACGCCCAGCGTGATTCAAGAGGTTCTCGTTGGACGGCCCACCGTTCGCAATCTGAACTAACCTACTTCGTCGTGCACGCCACGAGAACCGCCGCGGCCGAAATGAGTCGGAAACATTGAGAAAATGGGAGCAAAACAAACCGAAAACGCGAATTAGTGACGAACGCGAGAACGAGACGCGACGGCTGCGAACGCAACTGAAGAGCGAATAAATCAAGAGAGGCTGAACGTAATACGACGTTGCCTAGTACGGACCTATTAACTTAAAAACCAACATTAGCGGCCGGCTGCTGCGTTTGCATAATTTACCTACTTTCGAGCTCGGCTCGTTGGTCGTCAGTCGTCGGTGCCGCCGCTGCCGCTGCTACCGACGTTGTTTTCGTTGGAATCGTTGTTGTTTCCTCGGTGCTGCTCAGCAACCTTTTCATGCCGACCGCAGCAGAGGCGAAGACATCGCTACGACAAAACAACAACAGCAGGGCATTGCGGCGAGGGAGGCAACGACAACGACAACGACAGCTACAACACCGGTAAGAAAATATCTCGTAAATTTCGCAATTCTAGGTCAACAAAATAAGTTGTTAGAGTACGAAATTTTCAATAAGTTTTATGAAATCCACTCAACCTGAACCGCGTCTCGGGGTGGGAAATCGAGCCCGAGTCGAAAACTTCAAGACACGAAACACGAGACGATGTCAATGGGCTTGTTTACAAGTTCTTCGAACAACATAGTCGTTAATGTAATTGTTGTAAGCCCGGCCTAAGCCACAGCCAGCAGTTGGACTAGAACCAACAAGTGGTTGGCAGGCAAACAGCCGAGCTCTTGCGAAACCCGTGAACGGCCGACGTGGAGCTCTCGGAAAATTCTCCCGGAATCGATATTGCGTCGGGTCGCGGATCGTTAAGCGCGGCCACTCGAGAAGACCTTCAGACGTTCGCGCTGGTTAATTTTGACCGCCGTCTGGGCGAACCTTTAATGGCCCTTTGGGCAGGTCGCCTGACCCTTGCTTGAATTCCGCGGGTTACGTCGACGCACGGTGAAGAGGTCGGAGACCGATTCTGGCTACCACAACCTGGTTCGGGGAACGGCCGGAGAGGGGAGCACGCGATGACGCTCTGTTTAGCTATCGCAGACGGTTAATGCGGGGTTTCGCAGTGGCCGGCCATGATTCCGCGGGTTGTGCGCACGGTAATTAGGAAATTGCCACGGGACGACAAAGAGGTGACGGCGATTTATCGACGGACGGAGCAGGCAGCAGACAGCGCGGCGGCGGAGGGGTGGCAACGATAAGTAATTGCATGAGTTGCAGTTCGCATTGTGATCTCGGCACCGCGGCGGTTACACAAGCGGCGACCAACCCACAGCGCTTCGCGGCCAGACCAAAATATTATTAACCCAGTTCAGACAACCGCAAAATGGTTGACCGCATTTAATTAAGTCGGGGTTTCTTTCCGCTCCCTTCCGTCCCGACCCGCTCCGTCCGTCCGTCCGTCCGTCCGCTCGCCGCCGATTTTGCGCCGGTTCGATAAAAAAATTGCAATTACTCGGAGCGACGCGGCCACGGAGGCTGACGGAGTGCTGTAACGGCCACCGAAAGGCAGAGCGAGCGGGCGGCGTCAACGGGGCTCCGAATCAGTCCGGGATGCGGGGATGCGCGAGGACGTCGGACGGGGATGGGCTGGGCTGGACTGGGCTGGGCTGGGATCGGCCGGATCATCGACGATGCCGCTCGCTCTGCTCTGGCTCGGGCTCGGACTCGGCTCTGCGAGCGTCCCCATAGGGAGAGCGGGCCGCAGCAGGGGAAACCGGTCATGAAAGTTACCTTCGACAAGGTGATCAAGGTTGTCCACGTCCCGAATTAAACCTGTTCGCGCGCTCGTCCATCCGTTCGCAACACACACGCTCTGCCTGCTCTGCTCTGCTCCTCCCATCCCCCCGTCCCCCCGAGGAGGAAACTTTCTTTCGCCGGACGCCGTCGGCCGAGGCCCAGCCGCGCGCGAAATTCTGATTTCCCAAAATCAATGGAACCGCCGTCGGCTGGCAATTAAACGGAGCCAAACTGTTTTCGAAAACCCCGCGACAATTGAGTGGTTGCCACCGTAATGCTATTGTTACTGTTGGCGACAACAACAATAGCAACACCAGCAGCAGCGGCAACGGCAGCGGCAGCCACGGCTGTAATTGTCGCCAACGACGACCGTCGGCGACAATGGCTGCGAGCACTGAGTCGTCTTCAACGCCAGCCAGCAACCAGTTTCTGTCGATTGTCCAAAGAGACGCCAGCGAGAAAAATCCACTGCGATAAATACCTGAAGAAGACGACCACAACAACGACAACGACGTCGACGCCGACGCCGACGGCGAAGGCAAAAAGACTTTTACTTTATTTGCAATTAAACGTCATCGAACTTTTGTTGCGGCAACAAAGAGCGCACAGCAGCACATCTGCGGGGAGAAAAATCGCACTTTCGTGGACCCATCGAGGTATTCGTTATGGGAAAATGAGTCGGGCCCCGCGGGACGGTCGAGAAACTCGTCCGCGGAGACCACGCCGATTTCTATCAATCACCGAATGGCCGAGCGGGGGGCGCGGCGAGGGCCCTAAACAAGTGAGGTAATTGGACAGAGGCGCCGGGGGCCGGGGGCCGGCCCGCGTGGTATTGAACTCGTTTTAATGGCATTCTCTCGCCAGGAACTCGGTCATTGTTTCGGTTTCGCAACGCCCGAACGAAGGCAATAAACACGTGAAGTATCGCCGCGTACCACGACACCCGGGAGTGTCGCAGAGTCGCCGTTCCTCGCATGGCGTAGCGGTCGGCGGTTTGTGTCCAACGCCATTGCCTGAGTAGGCGCGACGTGGTTGATGCTGTCGGCCGTCGGGCTCCGACCATGCACCGATGCGTGGATGACACCGTTTCCTCGGCCCTGGCAGAGGGGGCTGGGGGGATATTGTGCGTGGCAGTAATTAATTAGCGAGAGGTGTCGATCCGCCGGGGAGGAAGACGAGGGGCGGAATTCGCGAAGATTGCACAACGCCTGCGGCCGGATTAAGGCGGATAGGGCGACCTACGGGGCCGCCGAGGGCGGGAGTCGGTGTGAGCCGAGGTGACGGCAGCCTAATTAAACGAGAGGGAAATTTCGCCGTTGCGTTGTCGCAAAGATGACGAACAATGGGCGAGGAGCGAAAGTCGGGGAAAACAAAGCGGAACCACTCGATACATTTCTGCCCCACGTCTGCTGATACACTTAACAGGCAGACAGGCAGGCAGGCAGGCAGGCAGCGTGAGATCCGACGGGTCCCCTCCATCGGGGCACATGGCGCATGGTTAGGAGGGACTGCGATTGGCTCTCGTGTTCCGCAGAGCGAAATCCGGCACCTGCTGTCGGCGAAATCTCCATTTTAATTCAATTACGAGGCTGCAGATACTTTGTGTATCCCACAGAGGCCGGGAGACGGGGAAAGTCGAGTGTGTTAGTGTGGGTGCGTGGGTGGGTGGAGTGTGGCCCGGCCGCGGGCACGACTCGGGCCTCCGCATGTGTGGCGCTCGGTCCACCGGCCGTCGTTGGGGTCGTAACGAATTAAGTGAAAAATTCCAGACACTCGTGGAGGGCGGCGAGACAAAGGGTTGCCACTCGGCAACTAACTCCGCTTCCGTGTGGAATGGAGTCGAGGCCGACCCGTGCCCAACGTGTGCGGGAAATTCGGCTCCCGAGCATCGAGAGTTGGGGCGAGAGACTCGGCGAGAATCTCGGGTGGAAACCGACGCCGTGAGCGGACTGGATGGAAGTCGCCGCCCGTCAGTTTCGGGCCTCGGACCAGCAGCAGCAGCTGCGCCTGCATGTGGCGGTGGGGGCCGCAACAAAAGCCAGGCGAAAACAACGAAAATAACGATCGGCAGCAGCAGCAGCAACGAAGAATTTGCGGACACGAATTGCATAAATTATGCTGCTTGCAAATGGCGTTTAATTTGATAATTATCGATATTTGCGAGGAAAATGGACGGCTACACGATCTGCGATCAGCGATCGGCGATCGACGATAAACGATAAAATGTGCGAGAGACGGAATGCATTGATAACGACCAATTAAGTTCAATTAAATCAAATTGTGCAAAAATTAAGACCAGCAACAAAAACAGCAACAGCAACAGCAACAGAAACCACAACAATGACGACGACAATAGCAACCAACGAGGCCGCAATAGCATCCACCAGGACACAAAAACAACGCCAGCCACCAAGCCAACAACACGACGACGACGACGACGGTTTCGAGATCGGGAGCGAGAAGCAGTTGCAGCAAATAGAGGCGAGCCGAAGCGTGTCGCGGCTCCCGAGACACTGGCGAGGCGAGGCGGGGCAGGGCAGGGCGGCGGGCCGAGCGCCAGCGCCAGGATTAAATGGGTCTCTGGCGTTACGTGACGACTGCCACACGGCAGAACGTGTGGGAAAACGCGGGAGCCCGGCCGGAGCGGGCCGATCACGTCCATCGGATGCGGGACTCTCCGCAGCATTAGCGAGGAAACCAGACATAGAGAGAGAGAGAGGGAGAGCGGTGTGACGACCCCACCTCAAATTGGCCACTTCCGAGCTGGTTTCTGCGGCGCTTCCGCTGCTCGTCGCGAGGTGGAAATTCTTGCCGCGGCCACCGGCTCGAGAACCGTCCACGCGAGGCGGCGAGTGCGGGTCCCTCTCGGTTGCGAGCCCGCGATGCGGAGCCGCGCCGCTAGACGTGGTCGTAGTTACTTTTCCCATTTCCCTAATTGGCTGGACGTCATCGTCGCTGACAATGAAACGATGCTCGTGCCGTGTCTGCCAGACACACAGATGCTGCGTGTGATGGCCGTCGCCAAGAGACTCCGACTCCGACTCCGAGTCGGACTCGGACTCGGACTCGGGCTCAGCTGCCGCCGGCGTACGCACGGGTCCCCAGCACTTGTAACACTTACCTAGATTTTCCCACTTCTCGCTGGCTGCCGCTTCAGCTTCAGCTTCAGCTCGGCGTCGGCTTCCTCGTGGCCATCTAAGTACGCGCCGAACCGGGGATTGGGAGAAAACAGCCGTAGCTGAACTCGAGGGAAAAACGGCCGAGCCGACGCACGCGAGCCAGCGCTTTGTTTTCCGTTCGAGAAATCTTAACGAGTTTCTTATTAAAAGAAATCCGCAGCAGGCCAGTTGACAATTCTTTCCACTTCCCCGAATCGATTTTGGGGCTTCATTAAAAGCGTTTAGATAAACTTTGGCTCTGGCTCCGGCTGCGGCCGTGCATGAGTTCGCAGTTTCGAGCCCAGAAGACTCCGGGGCCGACTGCCAGAAGACAGTCACGCGTCTGTGCCGCGGGGAATCGGGTGCGCAGCTCGCAGGCCAGCCTCAACTCCCTGTCGCTGGGCTGTCGTTGCAACGACAAGTGTTTTCATTCTCTGCCCGATCCGGCAGCGGGCGGGAGTCATGGCGAGGGGCGAGGGGGTCGAGCTCCCCGCACGCTCAGTGTGTCTGTCGTGCTCCTCCTGCCGCACTCAGAACACGTCGATACTTTCGGATACTTTTGGGAAAAACAAACAAGCGACGAAACAAGTTCGAGTTTTCGACCCCCGACTCCCCGGTCGCTCCCTGCGTTCGGGCCACTCGCACTCGCTTTCGTGGACCGAGCTCCACGCGTACCTGGCGGACGGCGACTCGTACTCGGTGCGTGTGCCTCGAGTGCGTCTCCCCGTCAGTGGCTGTGGCTGTGGCCGCGGCTGTGTGCGTTTGTGCGAAGAGAGTGCGTTCGTCCGCCGATTTGGTCAGCGGCTCGCCGGTCGCCCGACCACTCTTGTTGCTTTGTTTCACTTTCCTCCGTCGTTCCATTCTCGAGCGCAGCCGCGGCCCCAGCGCCCCGCCGGCCGAGAACCTCCCCTCTGGGCCGCGGTCGAAAAGAAAGCGACGTTCGCAAACCGGCCCGATCGAGCGCGCGGTCCAGGCGGAAAAATTGCATTTTAATGGGCGGCTCTGGGCCGAGTCCCAGAGAGCGGGACGCACGGATCGCGGCATTCGCTGGCTCCACTTTTGCCCTGATCGCGGCATCCACAGCAGTCGCATCAATAACAACAACAAGAGCGACTCCGACGACGATGTTGTTTAGGACGACGAAACCGATAACTGGGTGCACTGGAAGCAATAAGGTAAATCGCGGGACGTCTGTCCTGCTCCTGGATCAGTCCATGGCAGCAGTCGCCGGTCGTATCTGGCGGAGGCGGCGCGACCACTTTTCCTTTTAGGGAAAACTTTTGCACGAGCGACAAGTTGCAGACGCATCGTGACGAACGAGCGCCACCGGAGGACCGCGACGACAGCGCAGGACGACGAAGACGGTGAAGTCGCGCAGGGTCGAGATTCGCCGGTGATGGGGGGGACCAGAGAGGGACGGGTGTGAGTGGTCCAGCAATTTCGAGCCAACGGTTGAAAAGACAATGCTCTTCAAACTCCGTTGAAGCCCGGAAGAAGCCCTTCCTTAGTCCCCCGAGGCTGAGGAATAATAGAACAACAATAGAGCGCGATGCCGGAATCAGGGTGGATTTCGGCAGCGGACAGGGCGAGAAGATGGAGAGGAGAGCGGAGAGTGGAGAGATCAGAGGAAAACGGCCAAAGCAACAAACGAGGGACGCGGTGCCAGACCCTCAGGGACGACGAAAGCCACTTGGGGTAGGTTTCGGGCGTTTTCCTAAGCCCACCTTGACAAGTGGCATTTGGCGGAATTAAATCAAAACATAATGCCTTGCAAATTACGGAAAATGTGTTCAACTTACCGTCAGTCCTCGGAAGTCTCCGCGATTTCTTTGCGAAATAATCCAACTGTGAGAGGAGTTTGTTCTTGTTTTTGTGCGGCGAAGAATTTTCAATTTTCTCCGTGTCGATTTTGCATATATTCTGGCCGATTTTCCGATCGTAGAAATCGTCGTATATACGGCCCGTTTATTTCTCGGTGTGTAGAATTATCACAAAAAAGTATGACTTTGTCAACACGACCGCACTTCACAATAACCTCAAATATTTTCGCATTTGCGGCAAACTGAATTTTTCGCAAAGAACTCTTGTTTTGCAACAAGCACCGGGAACAAACACAACATTTCCGAGACACACATGTTCAGGAAGGCATTCTCGAAGACAAAATAACAATAAAAAAAAAATAACAATGGAGGAAATTCGCAAACACGTCTCTGCTGTTTTACTCTTCTTCTTTTTCCGCTTCCGTCGTCACACTGTCTTCCGCACGCACGTCCGAGAGCGACAAGCGACGAAATCCAACTGAATGCAAACCGCGCCGCTTCCAATTGGACTGCAATGCGAGCGGCCGACCGAGGACCGACCGCCCGAGCGGGCCCACGAGCGGCGCGTACCGAGCCGAGTCGCTGTTGTTGTTCTGCGGCTAGTGCACTGCGGCGGCGGCGTTGTTGTTGCTTGGATGCCCATCCACTGCAGCAACTGGCGACGTCGACTGTCGACGGCGCCCGAGCGAGAGAGCGACACGAATCGTCTGTTCTCGTGCTCATTTTCCAGGCATTCGCTCTCGTGCTCTCAGTGTTGTGATTGCAGCATGTGCTCGCTGGCTGTTGTCGGCGGTGGTGGTGCAGCAGCACCAGACGTTGTTTTTGAAATTTCAGCTGTTTTTTGCAACGGGAAGGGGTTGGAAGTGTTGTTGGTGCTGCTCTTGGAAACCGTGAAAACCCACTGGAAGTGCTGGCTTTGATTTTTGCCGGCTTGCAGTGTGTTCGTATGTGTGTGTACATATGTGTGGAGACAGCTGTTTGCCGCGGGCGGACCTCGTGGAAGCCCCCTCCCCCCAGCAAGTCTCGCGCTGGAAGCCGTGACTTCGGGCGATGGAGAGTTGAGTGTTATTGTTATTGTTAATTGTGAGCCCTCTCTTCTCTTCGCAGAGCAGTGGTGGACAGAAAAAGGCAAATTGCTGAGTCTCCAATCCATTAGAGCTATGGAAGAAGTACTGCAGAGGGAAGAGAGAGAGCCGGAGCTCGTCTTCTTAAGGATGCGTAAATGGAAGATCATTGCGACGACGTTGTTGTCATAATTTTTACTTGTTTTCTCTCGTTTTTCAGAAACCATTAAACGAAGCGCCGACCGAAGGATTCTCGGCCCCGCGGCGAGAACGAAAACCCGTCTCTCTCCATCTCGTTCCCGCGGGGTCAGGTTTGTTGTTGTCCGGCGATCGCAGACGCCGAGGTTCGCGAGACTAAAAATAAGTCTCCAACGAGCTCTGAACTCGGACTCGTCGCTGATCCCGCCGTTGAGAGGCTGCGAATTCCTGCAGCACTGGCGAATGGCTGTTTTTGCTTTTGTTTTTGTTTCGTTTTCAATGGCTTTACTTTTTACTTTTGTCTTCCCGTTCGTGGCCGAAGGTGTTGGCGTCACTGTCGGCAGCATTTGCCGGATCGCTTCCAGTTCTCGCCGTTCTCTCCCCGTTCTCCCCGGTCGCTCCCTCTCGCATGCTCGCTTATCCGCCATCTTCCTTGCCGCCTGTCCTCTGACCACCTCCCGTTCCAGCAACTGTTGCCACGGCTAATTAGAACCTCAGAGTGTTGGACAACGTCTCGGCCGCGGCTGGTGTGCTGTTGTTGCCGCGATGTTCTTATTGTGTTGTTGTTGCCCCGGCCGCTCGTCAGGTTGCTGTGTGGCTTGTTGATTACGCTGTTCTCGGCTTCCTGCCCCAATGTAGCTCTTGTAGAGTTATCTAATTGTTGCTGCTGTACCCCTCCATCGCTGTTGATGTTGGTGTTGGTGTTGTTGTTGTGCTTTGCGGCGCTCCTCCTGACTTAATCTTTGCCATCGTCGGTGCTGAGTTCAAGATCCGGCGTGTGAGAGTTGTTGTTGTTGCAGTTGTTGCTACCAGCCTACCGCGGTTGTTGCTGGCACGAATTATAATTAGGTTGTCACTTTTGTCAGCCAGCGTCGGGCAGGAAGCGAACGCCGTGGTTAATGAGGGGCGACGGAGGGGGCCAGAGAGAGCGGGGGGAGGCTGAGAAGCCACGTTCGCCTCCGGGACGAGCCGAGAGCGAGAAGAAGAGGAGCTTCTAGGACTGGCAGGCGCCGATGAAAGTGTTTTCCACCGGATTCGCCCCTTGACGGGCCTCTGGACCCCGATCGGCCGCAAGTCCACGCCCAGCTCCTTCGCATCCTGCCCGCTCCCCCCCAGCCCAGCTCTGCTGGAGGCTTTGTCCGCTTTGCATTCTTAGTCGACCCCGCCCTCGCCGACTCCCGCCTTGTCCTGCGTCCGCCGTCGGGCGTCTCGTGTCGTGCGGCTCCCTCGGCGGAACCAGTTATTAATCAAAGCCAAACTTGATTCGGAACTCGTTTCGGTTTCGATTCTGCTCCTTGCGCTCCCGCTCCCGGTCCCGCTCTCACGACTCCTCCACCCGGCTCGCTCCGCTTGGGCTCCGTTCGCTCTTCCTGTTCTCGTCTGTCCCTTTCGGCCTCTGCTCCTGCCGACGTGGCCAGAATGCGGCCGAGGATCCTCGACTTCATGAGCGTGTTGTGGTTCCTGCAAATCGCAAGTTATCGTTCCAGTTGACTTTTTTTCATTGCCAATCAAGATCCAATTTCCAACACAAAATCTCTCAGAAAAATTCAATTATTCATAAATTTCCTTCCAGATCCTCGTTCCAACACAACAACCAAAAACAAAAAGCATCCTGGAGCCGGTTCTCCTGGAACGATCTCGCTCTCTTTGTTCTGACTCTCTCTCGCTCTCCTGCTCGAGCTTCCAGTGCTCACGGGAAGTCTTCGGTGCTTCCTCTACTTCTCGAATTCCACTCCTGCTCCCAACGTCATTTTCTTAACTGTAAAAGGCTGTTGTTGTTCTTGTGCTTGCGATTCTCTTCCTCTTCCCGGAGCCGCCTGAGTTTTCCGGAAAAACTCGCGTCATGACTCAACCGCCGTCAGCTGCTGCGCTCGCATGTTGCGCAAAGCGACGGCGACTGGCGCAGAGGCGCAGAGGCGGCGGCCGCGACGCCGAGGGAGCTGAGAATCCACGAGCGATCGCCGAGTGGTTGCGGTGGACCGTGGAAGGAAGAAGACAAATGTCTGCGATGGAAGCCGACGATTTCTGGGAATTTGCCTCGTACTCCTGGAGAAGAGCTCTTTGGAATTTCGCGATAACTTGAAATGAATGTCATTAACATTATTTTATTACAAATTACACAATGGAATAAAAGGAAAAAATGCATTTTTAAGAAACTTGGAATTAAAATATATAAAAAATACGAAATCTTCATTTGAATTCTCTTCTTCCCGCCCTCTGTCCAGTCCAGACCATCCGCACCCCGCCCACCGTTCAATTAAATCGTTTGCGGACTCGCGGGCCGCCCGTCGACGAAGTTCATAAAAATGCAAGGAGCGATTTCTCTCCCTCGCCAGCCCCGCCCCCAGCGCCCACCTGCCGCCGTGGTCCACCAGTGCGACAACAAGCGGAGCTGCCGTCGAGCTTTCGTCCGCCTGCAAATGAAGATCTTATCAGCGACGCCAACAACAACACGGTCGTCGACAGTTGAGTCGGCAGCGACGTCGGCGGCGGCGACGGCGGCGGCGACGGCGCGCATCGGAAACGCGCCGATTGAATTTCTGCGATCTGCGTAAGCGTCGCCCGCCCCCTCGGCCGAGGCCGCGACTCCGCCCGTGGAGAAATTTCGCAACAACAACGAGGACAGAACCACATCCACAACAATAACAGCAAGTAGTTACGGCGCGTTTTGAGCAAACAAATGCTAAACGGAGAAAAATCGCCAATAAAAATCTGCGAGACGTCATCTATTCCCGCTTGTTGTTGTTGTGGTTGTTGTTGTTGTAGTTGTTGCTGGCCTGCTTCCCGCCGGCCGTCGCCATGTTGTGTGTGGCGATGTGGCTCCGCTGCTCTTCTTGTTGTTGGTGTTGCTGGGGTTGTTGTTGTTGTAATGTGATCTTGGCCACAAAAGACTTCGATATATTTTCCGCAACAACAATGCTGGTGTGACTGTGGCTGTGGCTGTGGTTGTTCTTGTTGTTGTTGAAGCTACGTGATTTGTTTGCGAGCCCAGAGCGACCGAAGATCGATCGGCAGCAACAACAACGCAACCACGACAACAACAACGACGACAAAGAAGAGGCGAAAATTGCGATTCACGCATGCGCAGCGCCAGCCGAACCGTCATCGAAGCCGTCGCCCGTCCCTCGCCCGCCCCCGATCTGTCCGTCCGCCCGTCCGTCCGTCCGTCGCCCGCAGCCAGAAGCCGGCCTGCCCTGATCTCGCGAACATGACTTAAATTTGCGCATTTTCGAGATTGTTGTTGTCGTCGTCGTTGTGGTTGCTGTTGTTGTAGTTGATTCAGTTGTTATTGCTTATTGCCCCGCTGCTGTTGTTGTTGGTGGTGGTGTTGTTGCTGCGATTGTTGATGTTTTCCTACTGTGGTTGCTGTTGTTGTTGTTGTTATATTTATTTCTTTCCTGCCTGCTGCTGTTGTTGCTGTTGCCGATCCCGTCGTTGACGTTGACGTTGTCGTTGTTGTTGTCAGTTTAGAGTTGCAAATGAAAAATGTCGACCGCCGTGCATTTTGGCCACGCTAATCGGCCACTGGCTGTTGTTGTTGCAACTGCTCGATCGTTCCATGGGTCTTTTTACTGCAGTTGCCGCCGTTGCAGCCGTTGATGTTGTTGTTGTTGGCGGTGGCTTGGTTTTCATTGCCGCCGCGGTCGCGCTCCGGGTTCGAGTGCGTCCCGGATCAAGTGAGAGAAATCCTAGAATCAGCGGCAGTCGGCGCTTTCCCGCTTTTCTGCTCTATTGCTTGCCGCAGATCCTCGTGCGGCCCGGATGCTGAGGACCCTCGTTCAGCGGACCGACTCCATCTCCATCCCAGCGCCCACGCGTCGCCACCTCGCCCCTCCCCCCGCCGTCCCGCCCTCGCCCATTCATCAGCGGCTCGAGACTCTTCCAGGAATCGCGTGGCGTCGACTTCGCGCTTCACGGTCGCCGCGGCACCGCCGAAAGCCAGGCCTAGCCGAGACGAGTCGAGCCGCAACACCTCCCGCTCCTCGCCTGCCGCCCTCTCCACGCCTGCCGCCGACTCGCAGAACTCTTCTCGATCCGGGTCCAACGAGTCCGGTCGATCGGCGCTGGTCCTGGCCGCGCACCGCCCGCGGCTCGGCCACGATCACGGCGGCATCGCGAGACACAGACGGAGGCCCGGCCGGCCAGCCAGGAACGGACTGATTGCGCGGACAGACGGACAGACAGTCGGACAGCCGGGCCATCGGACGGACGCGAGTCGGGCGCACGGCTGGACGGCGCATGCGCGGCCGCGGCCCGTGGCTGCAGCGTCGAACTCCGTCGATTCCTGCGCGGGCCCCGTCGCCCCTCAGTCGCCCTCGTCCCGCTCGTCCGCAATCGATTTGCGTCGGACTCAACAAGGATCGCGATGGGGATTGAGTGGATTGATCTTGCGTGCTTGTTCTTGTCTCCGGCTCCGGTTGTGGCTGTGCTGTGTTGTTGCAGTCGCTGATGTTGTTGTTGTTCTTGTATCGCCGGAGGGCCCTTCGTCGAGGCCTCGTCGCGGTCACACGTAATTCGAACGGCGCGCGAGTCGCCCCTCAGACGCCGTCGCAGCGTCGGGGCGGCCGAGGGCCCGCGCCGGAGTCGCAGGAGTCGGCCGAGTTGTTGTGTGGTCCCGCACGGCCGCCGTCGCAGGCCGCTGGTCCAGGACGCGGCCTCCACTGGATCGGCGCGACGGGCTCCTCTGGACCCGGACCGGACGCCGGCGACGTGGACTCCGGACCTTGGCTCTGGAGTTCGCCAGTGGTGCAGGGCGTCGCGATTTTGGAGAGACTGAAATGGGGGCGAAAATGGTTGGAAAATCACCGCTGTACATTAGAGTTTATTTAATAAGTTCCTTGATTTAACTTCAATATACCCTCAAATGAAGGTTAACGATTTGTATTGCCCTTCCCATGATTTCTTGCAAAGAGACGAACATATCGAAATAATCTAATTCAGGTCCAGAAAATATCTTCAAAATATAGCAATTGCCGTAAATCCTATGAGTTGAAGATAAGTTGGGCAACTCTTTATATTTTGCGTGAGCTGAATTGCAAGCGAATGTCGCCAAATATTGATCATCAAGAATTCCTGAAATCTGCCTCAGACGCCCCGCAAAGACCTCGAGTACCAGCAAACACAGAGATGCGGAGAACAAACGGGCTTCGGGGCCCACGAGCTTCAGAAGTCCACAGGTCTCTGCCGAACCCCTCCTCGGACGCAAATGCTTTCAACCTCCTCCGGTCCATTCGCTGCCTGGTCGCCCCCGGAGCCCAAAGGATCGCAACCTGTTCCGCGAGAAGAAACGAAACTAGCAAAAACTGCGGGAATGTCAAAACAACGCAAAGCGCCAAAAAGAGAACCCAAAACAGCGAACCAGACACAAAAATGCGACAACGGAGAGAGGCGACCGAGAACCTCTCAGACCAGGAGCTTTTGGAACAAAACCCCCACCACCAGCAACGGAGAGAACCGCAGAAGAGCGAGAGGGAGAGGGGCGAGGGAGGAAAGGGACGATGGTTGAAAAATGTTGCCCCACAGTCGGGAGCCACACGCGGCGAACCGGAGGAGCCGAGGACGGGGGCGGGACTCGGGTGGCGGGCTACGGGTGCGGTCCAGGCGACGGGGCGGAAGGGACGGCATGGGCTCGAGCTGGAGTGGAGCGGAGTGAGGGGGTGGGGGGTCGACGTTGCAGGACTGAAGCCGGTCGCTGGCGTCGGCGCGAGTCGGAACTGGTTGCGCATGCGCAGCTTTGTTGGGCCCTGCTTGCGAGGTTCTCACGCCGGCGGAGTCAATGGAGCAGCCACGCACACACACGCACTCACACTCATGCACACGCACTCACACTCATGCACACGTACTCACACGACCTGCGACCTGTGGGAGGTGCTAGAAAGAGAAAACTAGTGCCCGGTCCCCTTCACCGGGCAACGAACCGCTCGGACGTCAGAACAAATTTCAGAATTCGATTTCAGTAGAAATTAATAAACCAAAAAAATCGTCCCACCTAAAATTCAGTAAAATGTTTTCCAAAATTCATCGTATTTTCTCGACCATCTCTTCCTTCTCTTCGCGTCCTGCCATCGGCCGGCCCTCGGTCCTGACATCGCGAGTGGATTCGGCCCGCCCGCTCGCCTCTTTGCCCGTCGCCGGCCTCCACGAGCTCCTGCTCCAGTCGCCCCCACTGCAGCGCCTCGGCGCGCGCCGACTGTCGCTGTCGGCGCCGCAGTGCGCCTGGAAGGAGCGTAGCCGTCAGTACGAGGAGCGACGCAAGGTCATCCCGAAGCTCGTCTACCTGCACAACCCGTGGAAGTTCCTGGTGACCAAGCTGAACCTGCTCAAGCTGCAGCTGCTCTGGGACCGGGAGTTCGCCGAGAAGGAGTTCATTCGCGGATCGAAGCAGGTATGGCGAGGCGATGGCGGGGTCTTTTCTTCCGATCCCTCCCGGACAGAAACGATTTTCGTCCGTGCCAGACTAAATTTCGGATGTTCAATTTGTACCTTCCCTGATTTTAAAACAAGTATACTTCCGCCACCATGCCATTTAGCAGAGGTACGAACCCAATACCACACTAGCCTAAAAGCACGCAATAGTATTTTGCTAACATTGCATTTAGTGTTCAAGTCACGATGACGCTTCATGCATGTCGCGGGTTCATGTATTCACTAATGTAACTGTAGCTCCCGCTACGAGTCACAATCCACCCAATTTCAAAGCAACCGACATACCTTCTCCATCCACATACGATCGCAATCGACACGCCAACGCATTCCACATGCAATGGCATTCCACCACCTTAATTTGATTTAGTTCACTTGAGTTATTGACTTGAGCTTGTCTCTCCATCTCCATTCAGGCTGCGATCTTGATCACGGACTTCATCCGCACGCAGAACGCCAGCCGCATCGGGCAGTTCACCACGCCCATCGGGTTCCAACAGATCACCCGCGACATGCTGCTCTCCCGCAACGACGAGCGCCTCAAGCTGGTCCAGTTCGAGACGGAGCACCTGCGGCGCGCCATCCCCATGAAGGTCTCCACGCGCAGCAAATTCGGTAGGGCCCCATCTCCCCATTACCCCATCTCGCCCTCCCTCCCACTCTGCCTAACGCCGTCACCCTCTCGCCCCTCCTCGCCGCCAGGCCGCAGGTTCTGCTTCATCGACATGCTGTTCGTCGGGCTGCGCAACACGAAGGACTTCGACTCGGCCGAGGAGATCGTCCAGGTCAACGAGATCCTGCGCAAGCTGGACTCCGACCTGCAGAACCCGCCCGAGGTGAGCCAGGTGCCGCACCGCATCGTCTTCGCCGAGATCTTCATGCGCTTCCGCAAGGACTACTCGGAGCCCAGCCACGGCCTGGAGGCGGTCGACCAGGACTGGTCGGTGTCCTTCTACAAGATCCTCAGCTTCGACGTCCTCAACTACGATCCGAAGTGATTTATTCCAAATTGTCTGTGTGAAACGTCCAAAAACAAAGCAAAACAAAAAAATGGAATCCACCGCTTGCTCTTCTTGTTCCGCCTCCCGCCTAGGGCTGCGGTTTCTTGGGCTTCTTCCCCAGGTGGGTGCACGGCGGCTCCACGGGCAGGACGCTGTCCACGTGGATGGCCTCGAGCAGCTCGTCGACGCGGTCCGTCTTGCTCAGCGAGCGGATGTAGTTGCAGTACTTCTCGTTCTCGGCGGTCAGGCGGCGCTTCTCGGCCAGCAGCAGCATGTTCTGCATCTCGACCATGGCCTGGCGGCGCCAGAAGTTCCGCAGCAGCTTGCTCTGCTCGGCCAGTTCCTGCAACGAGTCTGCGGTCAGTCGGGGCTCGGCTGGGACAACCCGCGAGCGAACCTCTTCCGTCAGGTCCAGGTGCTTGGCCATGTCCAGGGTCTGCAGCTTGAAGTGGGCCTTCTCGAACTCGCTGTCCTCCGGCTCCGGCTCCTGCTCCGGGTCGTCGTCGTCCGCCTTCCCGTCCTCGAGGCCCAGCAGGTCGCTCCAGGACACGACCTTCTCCTTCTCGGTCTGCAGCTTGCGGCAGCTGGCGGCCAGCGAGAGCAGCAGCTCGCCGTACTTCTCCATGCGCTTGTACTTCTGCGGGGGCGAGGGCGGGCAAATGAGAATTTCTCTCGGAGATCGGAGAGCGCGTCTCACCCACCTCGAGGACCTTGTAGGTGTTGCTGGTCAGCACGCGCAGCTTCTCGAAGGTGTTCTCGCGGTCCAGCCGCATCTCGAGCTCGATGCCCTTGCGCACCTGGACGAAGTAGGCCTGCTCCAGCCGCAGGTCGTTCACGCGCCGCTGCGTCTCCATCTCCAAGTGGAGCAGGTCGCGCTGCAGGTCGCCGTAGATGCGGGTGCTGCGGAACTCGATGTCGTTCAGCTTCTGGGACTCGACCACGAAGTTGCGCTGCCGCTCCATCAGCATTCCGATGCGCTCGTACTTGTGCGGGTCGAGCGAGGCGCTGCGCAGGGAGGCGACGAACGTCTGGAGCTGCCGGTGCAGGGTCTTCATCTCGGCGATGGTGGCGTCGCGCGTCCGGTACCGCTTCTCGATCTCGGCGTTCACGCGGTCGTCCTGGGTCTCGAGGAAGATCTGGTGGTCGGTGAGCAGCTGCCGCTCCACCACTAGGTTGGTGGCGTGCATCACGTTCTCGCAGTTCAGCTGGTGGCGCTCGGCCAGCTGCTTCTGGCCGTTCAGCTCCTCCTGGAAGTCCTGGATCACCTCCGAGGCCTGCGCCTCGTACAGCAGCCGCGTGCACTCCATCAGCGCCGTGAAGCAGTCTGCGGACAGAGGTCGGACTCAGCGAGGGGATGCGAGGATGCGAGGCTCCGACGCCGGCTCACCCGTGATGTACTCCATGGTCTGCACGTGGCGCGCGTAGCCGCGCTTGTGCATCTCCATCGTGCTCTCCATGTCCTTCAGGCAGAGCAGGATCTGCTCGTCCTTCTGCTGCATCAGCCGCGTCGACTTCACCGCCCAGTACTATGGAGGAGAGTGGGGGAAAATGGGGGAATGCGAGTGTCAAAGGAGGGATCGCACGCACCTCCAGCTGCTCGCGCAGCTCCACGATCTTGATCTCCTTGCACATGTCCTCCCACTCGGCCACGCCCCTCGCCGCCGACTTCTTCGACAGCTCCAGCTCGCGCCGCAGGTGGGTCTGCGGACCAGACCATTAGTCACCACCCACTGCGCCAACCCCGCCCGCCGCTCACCCGCGTCTCGAGCTTCTTGAACTCCTGCTGGGCCTTGAGTCGGCGCGCCCTGCGTTCTGCCTTCGTCGGCTTCTTCTTCTTCTTGGGCTTCTCGGGAGGCGCCTCCGGCTCCATTCCCTGCAGGTAGTTCGGGCCGACGATGGTCACGCGCGGTCCCGCCTGGTCCGCCATGGTGGTTGAGGTCTACGAGGGCAGAAGTATCTGTAGAATTGGGAAATTTATTCGGGTTCGAGGCGACTGACAACGATTTGACTTTGGGGAAACTGAGAGAAAGATCGAAGGCGATTGTGTTCATCGCTGGAGATACTGGGAACAGTTTTCCCACAACGCTTCCCACCCGACTGAACGAGGGCGGGTTTCCGCCGCCCTCGCCACAAATGTGATGCTTTATTGCTGTTTGAACTTGATCGCATCCACCTCAGCCACCCTCCAGAAGGTGGGGCGGCCTCCCGTCCCGCCACCCACTACGACCGCCACCGCCCACGCGACCAGTGTCACATGTTCCGCCGAAATGAGGTGCAATCGGCCGGAGATTGCGAGCCATAAATTAGTGAAGGTGGGAATGCGAGCTGGAATGCCAGCTGGAGGGAAGGAGTCCGAGAGGTCTACGGCAAGGAAGCAATTAACCGGCGAACAGCTCCGTCGCCCCTTATCGAGGGCATCGGAATCGGCGTTGGTATCTTTACTGTCGGCCACGCTCTCTCCCTCCCACTCACTCGCCCGGTCGCTCTTCCTCCCGCCGTGAGCCGCCACTCGCGGCCCAGAGTGCGAGGCGCCATAAACAAGCCATTGGCATGAGACTGCGCAGAGACGGCGTGCGTACGTGTGGTTGCGCGTTATCTGGACTGGAGTAATAAACCGGACTAATCAGCGCTCTCGTCGCCGTCTCGATCGCCGGGATTTCAGGCTGTTACCGTTGTTTTCTCGGCCCCCGACGGGCGCCGATCGCTCCGGAGGGCCTCGGCCAAGGCGTCACTCCGCGGCGGTCGTCAGTCACTCTCGAAGACTCCGCGCCGAAAGCTGTGCCGTGCCCGGGCTCCCGACGTCCCCATCCGATCCGATCCGATTCGATCCGACCCACCTCGCGCTCCGCTGCAGTCGAATCCGCGCCAGGCCGCGAGCTGAGATCGAGTTTGGAAGAACTTGATATTTTGCACCTTCGATAGAAGGCGCGTTTGCTCCGAGAGGGGCCGGGGGTTTGTTTTCGTCGTGGTTTTGTTGCTGTCGTTGTTGTTTTTGTTGTAGTTGTGCGGTTCGCGAAAACCACCTGAGCTTCGAAACGGCCAGAGCTTTCGCGTGGTCCTCAGTGCGCGCAGTGAGTTCGTTCGAGATCGTCGTCAGCGCGAAGCAGAGTGCGAAGCAGAATTCGGAGTCGGGCTTGTGTCAAAACTTACGAAAACACATCCGTGTAATTCCAAAAAGCGCAGAAAAAGGTGATTTTTTGCTACTTTGTTTAATTTTGGAACCTGTGGCTGAGCCGGGGACAAGAAACACGGCCCAAATAACAACTGGTTTCCTCGTCTCTTGGACACTCGCCCGCAACTCGGATACTAAATATCTTTGTTTTACATTCTCTTTGTTCGTTCGTTTAATTGCATTGCTTTGTAGTGTTGCTGTGGGCTTCGGGCTTAATTTATTATTCTTCGATTTACCCCTGCCTTCAATGAAGCTGACTCCAACTGGTTTCGCAAGTGAATTTGGGCTTGGTCCGTGTTCTCTTCGTGAGCCGAGCCACTGCCTGGAGTCTTAGACCCACTCTTCGTCCCCTGAATCGCATTCCACCCACTCCCCATCGACTCGATTTTCTCAACTCATCGATATCCTGATCGCGCTACTGGTAGGTCGAAGACTCTCCACTCTTTGATCTCTCTTGCGCACGCTGGATTTCTGGGCAATTCCCCAAACAACTACGAAACCGAGCGACGCGACCTGTACTGAAATAGTTTCAGAGTTATCTGCACATTGCCTTTAACTTCAGCCGATAACTCTGCTTCTCTTGCCTCCGGCGATATGATCTGCCCTTGGTTATTCCAATGAGCCAAGACATCGGTTCGGTGTGGAAACAGCAAACGGCCTTCCTCCCTCCCTCTGCACCACCTTCTTCTCAGCACACGTGCTCAAGTGATCCTCTTGATTTGTTTTGCAGAGCAAATCGCTATCTATAGCTATCATAAAGAGTTCAACGTCATTATCATTATCATTGTTATTAGTATAATTCCTCAAATATTTGCTTTCAAATTTCGTGCGATTTGCTCGATCGCGGAACACGATCGTCGCGTTTCTTCTACTTGTTTTGTTTTTCCAACTAAATTTAACTGTCACATTTTTCTCATTTCACTCACGAGCTTTCTTAATTCCTCTCCTAGCGAGTTGCCGTAGGTTGTTGCGTTATTTCTCTGGCTTGTTGATATATTTATTTGCCATTGCAGTTTCTATAGCAGTATCCACACATGACGCTCCTCTGCTCGCCAAACATTTTCGTTGTTAATGAATTCAAGCCCGTGTTTTCTCAAAACACACGCCGCGCAATGTAACAAGTTGAGATTTCATAGGCGAACTGTAGCGGCGACATTCACGACGATTTCTCCGGGTGATATCAGAAAAAATCACAGGAAATGATGGGGGGAAAACTACTGAAAGAACGGACCCGAAAAGATTAGCAATCCCGAGACCTTTGGATCCACCGGGACCTACTGCGTAGCCAAATTCCAGTACCAAATTCCAATTCCACTTGGGAAAGTACGCCACCAGACGGAAGTCTGTTCAATTAGAATTCGTACACAATGATCGAATTCGATTAAACTTTAATTTTGCGATTTAGTGTACTTAGCCACGACCGTAATTTATTGCTTCCACCATAAACCATATGGAACACATACGATCGACGACGATAAAAAGGGAGCACAAGATTTAAAGCGAGATTACAGGAGAACCGTGGAATTTTTGAGAATTCGCAGACGATCATAAATGTGGCCACTCGTGCCCGCCTCGGACGTCATAATTGAAGTGCAATTAGTGACCTCTTCAGGCGGCCACGAGGCCACCGAGTGCTCGGGCGCGACATTTTGCCTAATAGGCTATCAAGCAATTTGCTGTCCCCAAGCGCGCTGTGGTCTGACAATGGCCCGGCGACAATGGCGAGATTCTCTGCCTCTGGTGGGGGTGGGGTGTGTGCGTGTGCGACTCTGGGGCTGCACTGGGCCGAGTACTCCGAGTCCCGACTCGTCGGTCCAGCGGTGTCAACCTCCACGAGGCCTACGTCGCCAAGGACGTAGGCGTCGACTTAATTAAAAACCTCGCGATAAATTATTCATCCACTGACTCTGGACTGGAGAAAACTCGAAACATACCGGTTCGGGTTTTTCGCCACCACTGTAACCACCTGGGCCCAGACTCAGACGCGTGCGAAGTTTCTCCGACAAAACCAACAACTTTCCATTCGATGTTCGTGCAGCAGCCCAGCAGCAGCAACAGGGGCGCCGATAACAACGCGATCCAATACATCAAACAACATCGACATTCTTACAATCGCCGTAGGCTAACTACCGGAAAATTAGCAACAACAAAAATATTTACAGAAATAACTACTTCTGTAAAAGCTGTCCAAACAAATTGTAAGCGAAATTATATGGCATTACTTCATTGCTCTCGACAACGATAACAACCACATACAGCAATGCCAACAACAGCAACGGTAACATCATCGACAACACCATCAACGATATTAGGAGAAATATCATGCCGGCTG
Source organism: Coelopa pilipes (assembly GCA_947389925.1). Classification (NCBI taxonomy): domain Eukaryota; kingdom Metazoa; phylum Arthropoda; class Insecta; order Diptera; family Coelopidae; genus Coelopa; species Coelopa pilipes. The sequence goes on from OX376699.1 coordinate 42,524,653, forward strand.
ATTGGGCTCTAGAAGTAATAAGGAATCGACACGCGGTGTCATTTAATTCAGGCGAGAGATTAGCTAATCGCATCGTCAGATATACAAACGACGTGTGCAGAACACGCCATTGACGAGGCGTCGTAAAGATAATGGGCCTGAAATATATCTCTCCCTCTCCACGGCCGCAGAGGCCGAGGGCCACGAAGACCGGCTAAGATCACGTGATGTCCACGATGAGCGCAACTCGGATAATCATGAATGCGACGCGTCCGTGGAATCTGCGAAGAATCTCAAAGTCGAAAGAGAATCACAGAGATCTGAATTGTTGAACCACGCTGCCTGTCGCCTGCCTGCGAACAACTTCATTCGACAAGTCGATCACCTAATTGTCTGAGCACATAAATAAACATCGAGCAGCGAGGTGTTCGCAAATAAATTGAATAAACATGAAAATATTTGCTGAGCGCGACAGACTGTGTGTGTATTTACGACAACCACTGTTATGGTACTGCCATAATGCAACGGCAATAGCCGAACCCAATTTGATTTATCTTTTGATTGGTTGCGAATTTCTTTTCTAGTCCAACAAAAGCAATGAACCGATCCTCTTTCCCTGCTTCCAGGCAATGGTCTAGTGCTTCCCGACTGCTGCGAGGACTCAACTGCATTCACCTGCCACACTCTTGAATAGCCGACAGAACCACCGCCCGCCCCGACGACCCCGACATCTGCAGAGACACCACCATGGAGGACCAGAGCAACGGCAAGCAGAACGGCCACCAGTTGGAGATGAGCACCCACGACCCGTAAGTCGATGTCGCCTGGGTTGGGGGTCGAAAATGAAAGGCATCCAATGCCCCAGAAGGATCCACGCTTGGTCCCTCAGTTGGTTTCGTGGGTCTCGCGTTGGTGTGGGTAATCACGGTCCCCCTTATCGACCGCCCTCTCCGCGCTGCGTCCGTCCGAAAGTCCCGCCGATCGATCATCGCCAGCCGCACCGCCCAGCGGTGGCGCAAGCTACTAATTTCAATGTCCGTCCCGCCATCTGTCCGCTCGCACTATCAATCGGCGGCTGGGTCCACGGGCGATTAGGGTGCCGTGGTCAGTGCGCCGAGTTCCGTGTCTGGCTTGCACAAACGCTCGCCGACACCGGCCAGTGCGGGATGGAAAAAAACTAGAAGAGAAACCACGGTCGAAACCCGTCAAACCAGTGGCGCGTGGCTCGCCCTGCTGCCCCCCGTTGCCGTCGCTGTCGCCGCTGGCCCGCACCCAGTTAGCATCAGCTGTGGCGTCGTTCGATAACCCAGCGAAAGCGAAAGTGCGCCCGCCACCTCGGGGGCTGCAGCTGGTGAGCGGCGACCTTGGCGCCGACACAGCGACTGTTTGTTCGGTCCGCTCTCTCGCAATACCAATCTGTCTCTCTCATTTGCCTTTCTCTCTCTCTCTCTGCGTCTGGTTCTCCCACAGCAACGAGATCGCCGAAGCCGAGCCCCTCACCTGGCGGTTCTGGCGGAAGCGCCGCTACGTCGTGGTGCTGCTCGCCTTCCTGGGCTTCTTCAACGTCTACTCGCTGCGCGTGAACCTCAGCGTGGCGATCGTCGCGATGACGGAGAACCGGACCGTGCTCGACGAGCAGGGCAACGTCGTGTCCTGGGAGCAGGACTTCCCCTGGGACTCGAAGCAGCGCGGCCTCATCCTGAGCTCCTTCTTCTACGGCTACATCACGACCCAGTTCATCGGCGGCTTCATCGGCTCCAAGATCGGCGGCAATATCGTACGGCACCCACCTCCTCCCCCTGCCCCCTTCGTCGCTCACCTATGGTCTGCTCTTGTCTTCTCTTCTCGCAGGTGTTCGGGCTGGGCATCGGCACCACGGCGATCCTGACGCTCTTCACGCCGCTGGCCGCCAAGCACAGCCTCGAGATGCTGCTGGCGGTGCGCATCATCGAGGGCGTCTTCGAGGGCGTCACCTTCCCCTGCATTCACGCGGTGTGGTCGCGCTGGTCGCCGCCCATGGAGCGCTCGCGCATGGCCTCGATCGCCTTCGCGGGCAACTACGCCGGCACCGTGATCGCGATGCCCTCCTCGGGGCTCCTGGCCTCGGCCTACGGCTGGGAGAGCGTCTTCTACGTGTTCGGCGTGATCGGCTGCATCTGGTTCATCCTCTGGATGGTGTTCGTGCGCGCCGGCCCCGAGAAGGACCGCTTCTGCTCGAAGGACGAGTGCGAGTACATCCAGCGCAAGATCGGCTTCGTCGGGCAGCAGCACGTAAAGCACCCCTGGAAGGCGATCTTCACCTCGACGGCCGTCTACGCGATCATCGCCTCGCACTTCTCCGAGAACTGGGGCTTCTACACGCTGCTCACCCAGCTGCCCACCTTCCTCAAAGGTCAGCCGGCAACACCCACCACCTCCCTCCGCCCCTCACGATCTCACGTCCGCACTCTCGCCCACTTTCAGACACGCTCAACTTCGACCTCGACAAGACGGGCTTCCTGTCGGCCGTGCCCTACCTCGCCATGGGCATCCTGCTGGGCGTCTCCGGCTACCTCGCCGACTGGCTGCAGATCAAGGGCTACCTGACCACCACCCAGGTGCGGCGCTACTTCAACTGCGGCGCCTTCCTGGCCCAGACCGTGTTCATGATGCTCACCGCCTACCTCCTGGACCCCACCTGGAGCGTCGTCTGCATCACCGTCGCCGTGGGCCTGGGCGCCTTCGCCTGGTCCGGCTTCGCGTGAGTACCGCCCTCTCTGTTGTTGTCGTTGTCGTTGCAGTGACCGAGCTCTCTCCCCAGGGTCAACCACCTGGACATCGCCCCGCAGCACGCCAGCGTGCTGATGGGCATCGGCAACACGATCGCCACGATCCCTGGCATCGTGAGCCCCCTGCTCACCGGCTACCTGGTGGTGGACCAGACCAGCGAGGAGTGGCAGACGGTGTTCTTCATCTCGGCCGGCATCTACCTCGTGGGCTGCGTCATCTACTGGTTCTGGGCCTCCGGCGAGCTGCAGGACTGGGCGAAGACCCCCGAGCAGCTGGCGGCGGAGGCGGCGCAGCGGCAGCAGATGCTGGCGATGACAGCGCCCGGAGCTGCCGGGGCCCTTGCCAAGGAGGCCTACGTCAACGACGCGGTGGAGCTGAAGGAGTGAGGCGCGAACTGTTAAGCGTAGGTTAGTTGTATATGGCTGCGAAGATCGTGATCGCGATCGGCGTCCTCGAGGTATTCCTCGCTTTCGTGTTTATCATTCCATGTGCTTGCGTTTGTAAATAAGGGTCATTTAGTTACTTTGAGTTTAAGTTGAAAGAGATAATAAAAGTATGCCTAAAAGCAGGCAGTGGTTTCCGCCGAAAGTTCTTTCATTCGTGTGAATTCACCATTTTTAGAATCGAATCCCCTTCCCGATCCGCATCGTTTTGGCACCCACTTCCCCCTCGCTTTCCTTCGATCCGTGTTCGACACCTCGACAATCATCAATTTCCAACGACCCCCTCCGGCCCACTGCCCGCGGCTCCCGCACACCTCGGGGTGCCAGAGGCCAATACACTCGGCTGTTATGAGATGCCCGAAAATTACAAAATCCGCATTCCTTGGCACCGCGCCCGCACCCAACTCTCATCGCAATTAATTTCGGAATTCCTCAGATTGACGCCGAATCTTGTAAATCGTCTGTGTGCTTATGTTTCTGTCCGATTTGTTGTTGTTATTGTTGTTAATGGCCGGTGTTGTTGGAATTATCGAGGTGCTTAAATTGTAGGAAGCGGATTCTTGATCGTTGACTTGAGGAATTTCTTGAAGTGCTTCTGACGGTGATGCGAGGAGTTGTTGTTGCCAGGGGCGCAAAAGGGGGCGGGATGCGTGAATGGTATTCGCAACGAAGCCGAGTGCACAAAAGGGGGATTTCCCTAGATGGTTTCGGGGAGCACAGAATTGAAAGAAAAACATGGGTGAAATGAATCTAATCAGAGGAATTAACTGCCAATAAATGAATGAATGGGGCAAAATATAGGTGAATAAATGGAAATAAAGGTACAGATGGGCGCGGCATGATTAAGTTGATTAACTGTGCAACGATTTAATTGTATTAAAATCAAAACTGTTGCACATCAAGTGCCGTGACAACCACTTTAGTGCACGAGATAAAAGCGCCGTCGACCAGGTGTGGTCTCTAAATTTAGTTCGGAGTTCCGCCAACTCGACAGGTCCGCAAATAGCCGAACAATTACAACAACAACAATCGCAATTGTTTGGCACTCGAGATGCAGTGGGTCTTCGCGCCAGTCGATTAACTCGTAATCGATTCGGATCCAATTCAATCGGACCGCGGCTATTTTTACGCTCGACACAATTCTCTAGACGGCTCAAGGTTCCCTGATCGCGTCCTGCCTCAAGAGCCACTCGCCCGAGTTGCCTCATATGGCTCGATCTGACTCATTGTCGTGGAATGCCGAGGGTTGCGGCAACATGTCGTGGTGCGGCTGGCAACAATGGAATCAATCGGAGGCGCTCGCGCGTCGATCGAGTGGCCCATTTACCCTCACCCCGCTTCCCTCGATTCGGCTCGATTCGGGGACCCGCGAGATCTGAGTAAACAAATCGACCGCTGCGACGAATCGGCGCGAATCAGGGAAATGCCTATGCCCAAGAGCTGAATAACGCCGGGCGACGGCTGATCGACGACCGCCGCAAGGTACGTGCGACGCCTCGGTCCTATTTTTGGACGCATTCCAGCGTGGCTGGCGACACGTCGGCGGCGCTCGACTGTCGTCAACCACGGACTCGCCGTGGCTGCCACTCCGCGCCAGGAATTTTCCGACCCAGTTTCGAGCGCTCTCCTGCGTGTGCTCCATTTGAAGACCTGGCAATGACGTCGCAGGCAGAGCGGAAGTCAATTTCGAATACTCGCGATGCCGTCGCCGTCGCCTGACACTTGGCGCGTATCGCGTTGCCATCGCCGCGCCATCGCCGCGCCATCGCCATCGAGCATCGCCGAGTGCGATTTTCTGCCGATCGAACCTGAAACCGACGGCCTCGTCGACTCAGCCGCAAGCCCAACCAGAGCAACAGCAACAACAGCACTCATACGGCAGATGCAACAAAGCACGCATCTGTTGGCAGTTTTCTGTGGCAATAAATTTGCGCGCAGTGGAGCCCGACGCTCTCAGGCGCCAAGTATGCATGAAGACGACGGCTGAAGCAACAACGTCTCGAACAACAACAATAAAATAAATTCATTGACCAAATTCATTGTTGCACGCATCGTTGGCCGGCAATTGTGCGTCGCGTGGGCGGGGGACGAAAAAGGAAAAACGAGGAGGAGAAACGGATGCCGTCGACGGGGGAAGTGAGGACAGGCTTGTCAAGAGGAGCCGCCGACGAGATGAACGACGGGACGAATGAGTGATGGAGTTGTGGAGAGATGGGCAGGGCGCCATCGGACCGGTGGAATGCGTGGGTTGGAAGTAGTGCGATCGTACTTATGGTGGTTCACTGCACCACTCAAGCCATAACTATAAAAATAAAATGTCTCTTCAAGTGATTCGAACTCGATTGGGGAATCAACGGGCGGCAGTTTGGCTAAAAGCGCTAGACTACGGCACTATGTATTTAAAAGCGTCGTGCATTTAAAAACGGCAAATTCCTTAAATTCCCGAAATGAATTCAAATTTGATTCACCTGTGCACCGGGACGTATGAGTGACTGCAGCCATCGTCTTCATCCCCCCTTCACCGGGCGCTCGGAAATTCACGAAGCCCACGCTGTGCACCGCAGGAATTTCGCGGCCCGAGCGCGATAACTCGTAAACCTGCTTAGCGGGCCATTGGAAGTGCGCGTTGGCGACGAAATTCGCGATTCGCCGCGGCTCGCGTCCTCTCGGCGTCCCAGGAATTTCCACCACTCCGCCAGCGCGACACCTTCGTGAGTCACACGGCCGTCTCCGCGCGCTTTCGCCGGGCCGCCGGAGTTCACCACGCCTCGACGTCGAACTCACCTCAGCGGCGCCCGCCGTCGTCATCGTCGTCGTGGACTTCCATTCTTTCTCGCTTCAGTCCGGTGCCTGCAGCCGAATCAGAAGCAAGTCGGAGGCAACAGCTCGTCCGGAGCAAACCGATCCCTCGTCCACGAGAATTCCCATTCGATCGTTCGGCTCGGTCAAGCGAGGTGCGCGGCACGAAGGCGCGAATTTATTTGTCTCAATTTTAGTTGTCTATTTTCATTTTCACTCATAAACAATTCAGCGACGAGGAATTCGTGCGCTGGAATCTGTGGAATTTTTATACGTGGCGAGTTCAACGTTTCCGAAAATAAAACACCGCGAGTATTTCGCGAATCCGTGTCTCACGAGAGAAAGAAGCACGACAGTGGTATAAAAAGTTTTCGCCAAGAACGCAATCCCAGAGTCAGTGAAGATGCAGGTCTTGGTGGCGGATCAAAGGGAGACCGTGGAGAAGGCGAAGAACGTCGAGGACATCAAGGACATCCTGAAGGCGGCCGAGGGCGCGCTAGAGGCACCCGAGGTGGGGGAGACGCAGCTGGTCGAAGGCACCGAAAGGTGAGTCAGGGCACCAAGGGCATGGTTTGGCTTACAAGAAGTTTCGCGAGCCATTTCCTCCTTTTCATGAGTCTCTGAACTACCTTTAAGAAAATTCTAAACTAAAAACATTTTCTACATTGCTTTACCCCAAACCTTTTGAACCGCAAATCACAGCTAACAAATGAAACGAACCAACCCACCGTTGCAAACGAATCCGTTCCGAACTGCGCGACATGCAATCCATACAAGAACGACGGCAGCTCTAAAAAACATCAAATGGAAACAACGCAAAACCCAATGACATAATTTGGCCTTGACAGACATAACAACAACTGCTACAACAAGAGCAATAAAGGCAAACAAAAACAGTGGAAATGCTTACAGAGAGCAATTAAGTGCGAGTGGAGAGAGGGTAATTGCAACTTGCGACACAGCGGTGGCTGGCAAACCATTCGGCTGGGCCGTTTGGAGGAGGGGAAGGCGACGGTAGACCTTTGCTGACCCCTGAAAGCGCTTCTCTGAGTGGTTTGAGGCACGAAAAATTCTCATTTGTTAATGGAAATCGATTTGGCGAGAACTAACAAAGTCCACAAAGCGACAGGGCTTGAAACCAGTTTACCTCGGAGTTTCCTTACATGGGCCCACTGGCACACCCTGTTCTGCTTCCTTGGCTGGTGGGGCGGAAGAAGGAGGAGGAGAGGTGTGAGGGGCACTGGAGTGGGCGTGCGTCTCTGGGCCCCCCTGTGTCACGCAGGAGGAGTCCGAGAGCCCACGCCCATCGATTCGGCATACGGCGCGGCACACGTTCGCTGTTTTCTTAGCCCACTTCGCGGAGGCACATCAGATGCTCGTTTGCGAGCCCAGGAAGCTGCGCCGTCGGCGGGAGCTCGTCTGAAGTCGGACGCGGTGTTTGCTTTGGCCGATCGCAATTCGTGCATCGGACACCGCGCTCCGGAGGGAGAGGTTGTCCATCATCGCCCGGGGGTGGATCGGAGTGAGGGAGATTCGCGACGGCGACAGTCGATCGCCTGCCATTCGCCCCGCAGCCCAACCGTAACACAATCTACTGTCGATTGTGTCCCACGGCTCTCCGGCGGATCACTGCCTCGGCCCCCACCTTGCGGCTTCCTCGTCTCGTGAGCTCTCATCGGCTTTCATTCAAAAATTCCACCACGACGTGCGACCGCCGTTCGCTGCTTCGTTTGTGACTCAATTTGCGAAATATGCAATATTTTAAAAATAATCCTTTTATTTTTATGTTCATATTGTTGATAGATGCCGAGTTGTTGTTGCTGCAATGGTCATCGTTTTAGTGGTTGTTGTGAAGATCCTCCGATAAACAGCTCGAAGTTCGCAAACAATCCGAGTATTTTTTCTTCGATTTTATGAGTTTCTTATGATTTTCTGTCACATCGAACTCGGTGGCGGCTGGCAGGGAGACTTGGGGAAACTTGGCCCGTGGCCAAGTTTAATCATCACTTTCACTAGACCAACAAAAGCAATGGCAACAATGGCAGTGTCATAGTAGAAATCGCGAAAACTATTTCGCTCTTTAATGAGCGGTTTGATGTCTTTTAAATGTCTCCAATCTGGCGGAACCTACTACAACAACGGCGCGTAGAATTGTGATTTGGTGTTTTGAAGCTAGAGGAACCGGAATCTCACTCGAACTGTGGCCACTCAGAGACGGTGCTACAAGGAACAGATGCCTCAGCCGGATGTCCTTCCTCGCTTCACTTCCGCCCGTGGCGCAGCGTCTGCCCTCCTCTGTCTCGCTTACAATTTAATAACTGTTCACGCCGAGATGTCGGCATTTTTGAGCTGCTGCCAAATCGCCGGGATCCGACCAAAATCGACGCTATTCTAATGAATCTTCTCACCTTTTCGGGACTCGCCATTGTTGTTTTAGTTTTGTTTGCTCATTTATCGTTGCTTTAATTGATGTCTGAACAGCGATAATATTTCCGACACGAAGGTCATCCAACGACCGACCGGCAGACAGACAGACAGACAGGAAGAAAGAAAGCTCTTGAAAACATCGGCGGGATGTTTTTCTTTGTCTGCGCAACATATTTTTATAATTTTTCTCAAAAATTCATTTGTCAGAAAAACATGATTTTCATGCCCAGCCACTAATTAGTTCTAATGCTCATGTTGTATTCTTTGCGGAAGAAGAGAAAGAAATGGTTTTCCATTCGACTCAACTCCTGTCCTTCGTCATCCGGCGTTTCGTGTGTCACAGTCAAGGCCGAGAGATATTTGTTGCAGTGATGGCTAAGGTGGTGGTGATGTGACGCGACACTTAGAAATGACAGAGACATTATGATCCTGTGAATAGAGGGCAGAACTTCAAACTGTCAAAAGTTATTATATGCTTCACTTAGACTGATAAAATATAAAATATCACATAGAATGACCTCTGATCGGCAACATAAAAATTTTTGGTATAAAAATTGAACAATTTCAATTTAAGATACATAAACAATTATTAATAGTGGACATGATCGCTTTAGACTTCGGAAGGATCTTTAACTATAAAAATCACGGAAGATATTTTTTTTTATTTTTGGTTTTAAAATTAAATTGAACGACATTTAATTGAATGAGTTTAATTTTGAATTGTGATTGATAGTAATGCTCTGAGCTCCACGTAAATATATGAAAAACTGTATTCAGACCCGATTGTGAGCATAATTGAATTGATTAACTTTGAAATCTTCGCGCCTCTTTTACTGCTCCAATATCTTATGATCGCTGCTGACGGAAATAAAGCTTCAATGGATCTTTTGAGGGATTTTCCTGGTAGTTCCGAACCACGTGAAAACACACGGTTTTGGGGCTTGAAAAATATTTTGAAACATTCGTTCAGCTTCGGTGGGAAAACAACGTAACCGAAACAACAACAACTCCAACTATTAATAGAGCACAAAGTGAGGGAAAACAAATTTGCGAACACGAAAATATTTCACCTGCGAACTGAAAATAAACCGAACCTATCTATCTGATGAAGAGTGTGAGAGTTGAAGGAGGGTGAGGGGCGAGCGAACAGTTCTTGTGACGTCACCGAGCAGCCAAAACAAAACTAGAACAACGGCGCGGAGCAGAAACACGCAAACGAAAGCCTCATTCAAGAAGCCGCACCTCGTGGGCGGACGAGGCGAAAGCGAGCGGGACGCCAGGGAATTTCGCAGATATGAAAACAAGTGTATTTGTGGTCACAACAACAACGCCAGCACCTACAACTTGAGGCCAGCACCAACTTATAATTGCTGACGTCAGTTCGTTAACCCGCCGATGACGAAACATCGCACGGCAGCGCGGGTGCTGGGCGGGGGCGAGAGTAGAGTTTGTTTTGTTCCAAAACCGCCTCCACGCTGACCACGCCGACCGCACTAACCAGGGGTGGGGGCCGGGGCGGCGACGACGTCACGGCTGCGTTCTCATTGGCAATGAACTGCGTGAACCGGCCAGCCGATGGGAGAAAAGGCATCGCGGGGCCGCGGACACCTGGAGCCGCCCGTTGCCCGTCGCCCGTCCGCCGTCGTCGATTTGCTGCTGCGCATTTTCGCGGCAATTTTGTGTAGCAAACATTTCAATTCAGAGAATTGGAATTTATCGCGCTCCGTTTCGGGCGTTCTTCGAGTGGCTTTTAAGAGGGGTTCTTTATTTGTCTTCGGGCGCCTCTCGCCTCGACTGGTCACCGAAATGTATGCATTTTTAACCATGGCCAATTTACGACGCACTTCATTAGCGCGAGAACGAGTGACAAATTCCCCACTTTTTAATAGAAATTATGTGCGAATAAATTTAAATTCCTCCTCGTTCGTTCTTCTTTCAGCGACGGCACCGACGACAGCAACGGCAACAACAAAAACAACAACAGCAACAATGGGCAGTCCACCCCGTCGCACACGCCCTTCCCGGGCATCTCGCGGCTGCTGCCCAACCTGTACCTCTGCGGGGCCGGCGCGGCGATGCCCGCGGCCCTCGACCAGCTGGGCGTGGGCTTCGTCATCAACGCGGCCCCCGAGCTGCCGGACACGCCCCTCTCGAGCGCCACCAAGCCGCTGTACCTGCGCGTCCCCGCCCTCGACCGGCCCGACGTCGACCTGGCCGCCCACTTCGACGAGGTGGCCGACATGATCGAGGAGGTCCTGCAGCACGGCGGCTCGGCGCTGGTGCACTGCGTGGCCGGCGTCAGTCGCTCGGCGTCGCTGTGCCTCGCCTACCTGGTGCGGCACGCCGGGATGAGTCTGCGCGAGGCCTTCCTGCACGTGAAGGCGGTGCGGCCGCAGATCCGGCCCAACTCGGGCTTCTTCGAGCAGCTGCGGCGCTACGAGCAGCGGCTGCGCGGCTCCTGCTCCGTCCAGCTGGTCTACCTCGAGTCGCTCGGCAAGGAGGTGCCCGACGTGTACGCGCCCGAGTACCGCGCCATGGAGGAGTTCTACCAGCGGCACCGCCACGCCCTCAAGCGGCGCTGAATCCGGGCTCGCCAGTTGATCGGGTGAACCCGGGGCTGACTCGCCGTAGGGCGACTGGATGGGCGGGTCTAGGGTGAATGGGGGGAGCTGAATGCCCGCGTCATGGTGCTGAGTGATTTGACTGGATCTCTTGGAAATTGTATTAGCCTGTAAGTGTTTTAGGTGATGTGCGTGAGTGTGGAGTGGCTTCGATAGTTTCTAGCGTCGAAATCTGCAGAATAAGTACCCAGTATTTTTTATTTTTGAGTGTTTAGCCTTGTATATTATTTAACGCACTTTGAAGTTATAATTTGATATTAGTTTTTTCTATTTGATTTTAAAAAATATTATGAATCTAAGTGATGTATGAAATAAGAAATTAAATTTTAATTTAATAAAATTTTAGTTATGTTTTTGAAATTTTGATATATATCAATTTATACATTTTATTTTGAAGATGGTAAAAAGTTAATAAACTTACTTGATTAGTCCAATTCACATGGCTAAAAATGGCTAATTATAGACCTTATGAAATTTGATTATTTAGCGTAGACAAGAACCAATAACATTTGCTGTTATATTTGGATTAGTACGTATCGAAATCACATGTTCAACCGGAGAATTTTGAATACAGTACAACCAAGAACTTAACGGTACTGAGTAGGATACAAACGTTGCATGTTTTCAGGCTCAAAGAGAATCACTGAGTTCACTGTCGAATCAATAAAACGTTTACGGTATTTTTCATTCCATTGAAAAATATTGAGTATTTTCGAAAACAGATGTCGTTGTATTATGGAATTTTATGTATGTGAAAATGTAATAATTTCCATGGGAAAAAATCGAAATCAGTGGGTACCTTCTTGAACTCGCCCTTCCGTTCAGAAGCTTTCGACAGCTTTCGACACGCCGCACCCAAAACCTGTCGCCCCCGGACAGGTTCAAGTTCGCCTTGACAGCAGAAGCATATGTATTACAACAAAAACTACATCAAAACTAGAAAAAAGCGACAACATGCCAACAACAACGACCAAAAACACTCTCGATTAAGCGAAATCCGCCTGCGAAAATAAATCAATTTTCGTTATGCTAATCCAGGCTCGCTGCTGCGAATGGGGATGGGGACGGAGAGGGTGGGGACTAGTGTGGTGGAGGGGGAGCGGGAGGCGCGATCGAAACCGAGACCGAGCCGAGTGCTGGCAGCGGTCGCTTCACGACGAGGGCCAACGACCGACGGTCGCCGATTAGAGCTTTGTTGGTTTTTTCACTCTTGATGGACGCTTCGCTGCGCCGCCGTCTGCGCGGGGAGGTGGGGGCGGGAGGGCAGGGGAGTGGCCGGCCTCCAGCAGCGCCTCGTTGCTGGCGGGTTCTAATGGAGGCTTCTCCGCGGCTTTTGGCTGCTGGCAGCCATTAGGGTGCTCGCTGTTAATTGTCGGAGTTGCCGGCGTAGTCGAAGGTGTTGATGTTGTTGTGGTAGTTATTTTCCGAATTGTTCTGTTGTTGTAGTCATTTGGTGAGCTCGCTGTGGGATCGGCGTATTTGTTTTCGCCATCGCGCTCGCCCAATTCAGCGCCTTTCACGCGTTACGCACCACTCCGGGCTGGCATTGAAGCCGGCCGTTGACCGAGCCGCCCGGCCCCTCGACCCTACCCCCATCTCCCCACCTTCCAGCACTCGGGAGCTTTCGGGAAGCCCGAGCGGCGCCGGCCCGCAACAAATCGAAGGCCTCTGGGCCGCGAGCGCTGGCCGAGCATCGAAAGCGACAGCCGAGAGCGACGTCCGACGCCGCCCCCGCCCTCCAACAATCGATCGATCGGTCGGGCGGGCGGGGAGACGACCGTCGAGTGGAGGAAGTCGCTCGTCTTCGTCCACATCTACATCGGCCCCGTCCCTCCGCTCTCACTGTCGTTGCGGCCCGGCGCCGGAAGCAGCCGCGCTCCTCCTCCTTCTCGCCTCTGCCTCCGCCTCAGCCGCTGCTGTTGGGGACAAAACGTCGGCAGTTCGCACGCCGCTCGTACAAACAAACTCGTAAAGCGATGTTTAACATTTCGCCGCCCTCGTCCGCGTCTCGTTCGCTCCCCTTCGAATTAATTCACGCGAGGCGATGTTGTTTTTGCGATTGTTTTTATTAAACGCGCATCGAAAGTCATTCGCGGCGAGCCGGGGGCGCGGTCTCTGCCCAGTTATGCAACTGAGGCGGGTCAACGACGGCTGGGTTTATTTTCGGCCTCCGCGCAGGCGGCGCGTTTATTTCGGGCTGCCGTCTGTTTGCAGCCCCCGAGCCAGTCGGATGTACTGCGACGGCCTGTTGGGGGCGGCCCCAGGGCGGCGGGAGCCTCTCGGAGCTGCGGAACCTGAGGAAGTTGCGAACCTCGGGCGTCCTCCAACGCCGGGGAGCAGCGCGAACGACGACCCCGCCGAGCTGGGGTCCAACCTCAAGGAGTGGTCGAGCTCCATAGAATCGTTGCAGCCGCCCACCGCTCGGACGACCCCTTCATTCGAACCAGAGCCCCCGGGAGAGGGGCCGGTCGCGCTGCTGGCCGAGACTGGGTCGCTGACCCGAGAACCTTGCCCAACATTCGACGCGCAGACGCAGACGCAGGCGCAGCCGACGATCGATGACGCCGATCAGCTGATCCGGCCAGACGCCGAGGGACGCATGGGGGCTGCAGAAGCGCCGGAATCGTCAACCGACGGCCGACAAGCGTCGATGCGAGATCAACGAACTCCGCGGCGACTCCACCAGCAGCAGTAGCAGCAGCAGCCGAGCGGAAAGGGAAAGAGCTGAGAGAGCGGCGAAGGCGCTTCACTGTCATTTTCAAAGAATGCGGGGCGACCGGGCCGGGAGGCGAGGCGGGGAGTTGCCGAAAATAAACGAAAGAACAGTTACGGCGGCGCGGCCGAGGGGCGCGCGTGCAACGACCTCGGCGACGGCCCTCCAGAGACGCTCCCGAAATAACAGCTGACGGCCGCGATCGTTGACCCGGCCGAGACCGGAGGCCCAGAGAGGCTGCGCCGCGGACGGAGCCGAGACAGTCGGAGAGTGGCCGAGAGAGCAGAGAGAGGGAGAGGAGGTCGCTGCCGCCTTGCCGTGCATCCGGCGCTTCTCCAGAACCCATCCGGGCCGGGCTGGCAGTTCATTGACTTTCCCCAAAGGCCCTCGCCCTCGCCTGCCCGCGCTCCCGGCCGCCCGGGTCTCGGGCTGTCGGGCTCTCGGGAGCGCCTGCGTGCTCTCTTTCGCTCGCGCACGTTTCACTTTTACCGGCCGGCCGTCGACGGCTGCGCTCGGCCGGGGTCAGTGCCCGAATTTGACAGCCCTCTGACAGCTGGCGCTGAGAGCCGTCGCCGCCGCTCTCGCCAGCTCTCTGACAACGCTCTCGGCCCGAAATGCGTGCTCCGAGTCTCTTCCGCCCGCTCTTGGCCGCCGCTCCGCTCTGCTCCAGCTACGCCTCTCCGTCGCCGTCGCTGTCCCGGTCGCTCGCTCGCCGTCTCTCTCCCGCAGCTCTCTCACTGTTATATCACAAGCGGCTGCGCGCCTCGGGCCCGAAGACGTCGGTGTCGCCGACCGTCGCCGGCTGATTCGACGACACATTCGAAAGTTCTTCCCTCGATTTCCTTAATGAATTCGCTCCCAGCCCCCGGCCCTCGGCCCGCGAGCGCCCGTCCCCTCGCCAGCCGGGCTCCACCGGGTTCGCTCTGGACTCCGGGGACGGCCACGGCCACGGCGACGGCGGCGACAGAGTGCGTTGACACAAAAACCGTCCGTTCAACTTTCTTTTCGGGAGTTCGGCTGTTCTGGTTCTTCTTCGGCTGCTCGACTGCTCGGCCGTTCTGCTGCTGTTGTTGGCTGCGACTCAGCTCGACTCGGGTTGGAACAGATTCGCTTCCACGGCGGGCGCCGGAGGGCGTCAGCAGGGCCTCCTTTCGAGCGATCAGCTGATGGCGGCTCCAGCGGGGACGTTGGCGGACCAGAGGCTTCTCTTCGAGGACTCGCTTCACGGGCGCTTCCTCAGTTGAGCAACCACAGATTTGGCATCAGAAGTTCACAAATGATTAAAGGTTGCACTTCATTCGACGCAGCCCAATCAGACTCGACAATTGTTTGGTTCTGATGGGTCGACGGACGTCACAGACGAAGATCCAGGGGCCTCGTGACCCGCAGTCTCTCTTCCGCCTCTCCGCCTCCGCCCTCAGGCCCGCTGCCCGGTGGATCCGCCGTCGTCGTCGCTTCGCCGCCGCCTCAGCCGTTGAACTTGATTTTGTTTTCAATGTGGAAACTGCGGCCTGCGGACGATGCATCGATCGCGCATTTAGCGCGATGAGAAATTTCTAAATCGCAGCCGATTTCATGTTGCCATCGTCGTTGCTGCTGTTGCTGCTGTTGTTGGTGTTGCCTTGGCGGCCGCGCGCTGTGCGTTTTCCGCGCCGACAGCGAGTCCTACTTTTGGCGCGCATCTGCCGCGAGTGAGTTTTCCACTTTTTCTTTTCGCGGCACTTGCTGTTCGTGTTGTTGTTGGTGGCGCTGTTGCTGTTGCTGCCGCTCGGACCCAGCCGCACATGGAGCCGTGGACCGCTGTCGAAGGCGAGAACGAACCGCGCGCGGGCCCGATTCGGACTCAGATTCGGATTTCATTTCATTTCGATCCGATTCGACGCGATCGACTCGCGGCGATCTAAATTTCCGAACTTTCTTCTTCATCGACGACTGCGACTGCAACTGTTGCTGCCGCTGCCGCTGCCGCAGCTGCAGCGAGAGTTCATTCACTAGCGCCGATATGAAAGTTATTTCCAAGCTGTGACACAGATGGCGCTGCCGCGTTTTTGTTGCATGCAACGGCGGCCGCGTTGTTGCTGTTGTTGTTGTTGTTGTGTTGTGTTGTGTTGTGTTGCCTACCGATGGAGCTCGGCGGCGAATCGTGTTTAGAAAATGTTTTCATTTCATTTTCTAAATTCTTACCCGATGCTGGCGCGGTTTTTCTTTCTATGCGCGTCTTGATTTCTATGCAGTTGTTGCTCCCATTGTTGTTGTTGCACTTGTTGCTGTTGCGGCTGCTGGCGTGGCCGTCGGCTGCCGGCTGTCGGCCGCCGGCCGTCGTTGCCTGCGTTGCTTGTTGCCATAGTCGCGGCGCTGCCTAATGAAAGTTTTTAACTTTCCTCCATGTTGCAATTAATTTTCGTCCCCTCTCGCCTTGGGAGCGGCTCGCGGAGCCCCGCTCCTTCCCGGGCCCCTCCTCGGGACTCTTCGAGTGCAGTGCGAAAACGGGAGCGACGGCGGCGCGGCGTCGGGGGCGGGTCGGGAGTCCGCTGAAAGTTGGCCGGGTTTCGTTTCTCCAGTTGGCCGACCGCGTTTGGGACGCGGCGGCCAGGAGAAAACCCGGGTCCGTCGGGCGATGGGGGAGGGCGGCGTCTGCTGTGTTTAGAGAAGGGCTCTGCGGCAGCCACGGAGCCAGTTCAAACGGAGCCAGTTCAACCTCAGACGCCTTGGTCGCTCGGTGGTTTCTCAAGGTGAATGGACGAAGAACCCAAAACAGCCAAAATTTGGTACAATTATAAACCATTACTATAACAACTGCAGTGACTTAAAGCATGTGTTTTCCATTTTTCCACAAACTGTCAAAACCACTCTCGGAAAATGAAACCATCGCTGAATCGGATTTTCTTCTGAACAGCTCCAGGAATCCGGCCCATTCCTGCCTTCATCCGCCCCCACTCACTCGATCGCTTCGGCACTTCCGAGTTCCCCTCCTTCCCCCCTCCGTCCTTCCTTCCGACCCTCCTCCGCGCCCCTCCGCAGACGCTGCCCAGCCCGGTCGACGCGCAGCGCATGCGCGGCCGTCGCAAGAGCGGCTCGAGAGAGGGCGAGCGGGAGAGAGGCGAGAAGCAGATAGAGCGAGAGAGAGAGAGAGGGAGAGCGAGAGAGAGAGTGGGGGAGCACCGTGCGCGGTGGTGTATGTGTGTGAGTGTTGACGGCTTTTCTATTACTTAACTGAGCCGTCGAATGTAGGCCAATGACCGGCGCACGGGGCAGCAGCGAAAGACTTCGAGTGCGAGTTCGACCGTGGCTGCGGCTGCGCGGCCCAGGCGACGACGCCGACTGCGACTGCGATTGCGACTGCGCGAAAACTTGATTTATTCGGGAGAGGGCATGAGAGGGCGCGCAGGAGGAACATCGAGAGAGGGCGCGAGGAGGCGGACGAAGGCCAAGGGACGCTAGAACCAACAGCAGGACATCCTCGGGGCATCGCGAACTCTTCTCGGAGCCGTTCGCCGACCACCGACCGCCGGGTTCGTTGGTGCCGACCGCAGCAGCTGCAGCGGCCACAACAACGCCGAGCACTGGCAGCCCACTTCGGCCACTCGGCCGTCGAGAGATACACACCGACGGCTGCAGAGCCAGGCAGAGAGCCAGGCCGAGAGAGAGAGAGCGAGCGCGAGAACTGGCGGCCGATGGAAGAGCGAGAAATAAGAAAAGAGCTGCGACGGAGCGCAACCGTGCAACAAACAGCGAGAGCGAGCGGGGCAAAAGTTTATTGACCTCGCGAGTAAAAGTAGTTTAGCAGAGAGCGAGCGGAAAGAAAGAGAGCGGCGGCGGCGCACGGCGCACGGCGAGCGGACGGAGCGAGGGCGAAGACGGAACGGCGGCCGAGTAAGTTGGCCGGGACGGACGCGCAGGGGCCACGGAGATGCCCAGGCGCCTTGGCGTCCAGACGAGGGCGCTGAATGCCTTCGTTTGCGAACTTAATTACAATTCATGGGATTCATGTTCCAGTGTTTTGATGAAAGCTGTGCTTGATGGAAATCGAATTTAATTGAAGGCGTCGAGACAATTGTTGCGAAAAATCTCGAACGAGTTGCCCGAGCACTCGATGCACCAACACAAGCGGCCTGCATCCCTCGGCGCTCAGCGACTGCGAGTCGAGAGAGCGAGCGAGAGCAGCGCATGCACGTCCTCTCGCGCTCTCGCCCGTGCAATCGGCTCTCCCGAACGCGGAAGCGCCGTGCATTTTCGCCAGCAGCACGCGGCGAGCTTTCGCGGCCTCTCGCCGGAGCTTTCGCGGCCGACTGCACTGCGCTGCACCGAGCGCCGCCTGCCTTGCTTGGGGAACAGGAAGGAACTTGATCTTCACTCGAGGCGACGCCGACGCCGACGCCGACACAGACGCGGGAGCTTTGGAGGCGAGCGCGGAAAGTTCAAGTTGAATGTCGTCGTTGGCGCTGCGTCGTCGTCGTCGTGGTTGTGTGGTTTGTTGTGGTTGTTGTTCGCGTTCCACTCGCGTCATTCGCTGCGCTTGCGAGCGGCGAGAGAGCGGGAGCGCGATTCGCACACTGGACAAGCCCCGAAGAGCGGCGCGCTTGGCGAGAGGGAGAGCGACCGAGCGGTTTACTGTTAGTCGGCGGTGCATCGGCGTCGCGCGTCGCCCGTCGGTGTGTGCGAGCGAGCGCCTGGCTGTGTGTGTGCGCGGCGGGTCCGCGTTCGATGCACTGCGAGTCTCGCGCCCGACGGACGCAGTTTCGCAGCTGGCGATCGGCGGAAGCCGTTTTCGAAAACTGCAATCGATCTGTGGTTGTTTGTGTTGTTCGGCACTTGTTTGCGATTTTGCTTCTAATTAATGAAGTTCTCTTTCGCTTTCCTGCTGCTTTGTTTTCGTTGCTGATTGAAGCGTTTGCGTTCACACCTTTCGTTTGGTTTCGGCTCCCATGAGCACATGGCGATGCCCGTTTCCGCATCGGGGTCCTTGGACGTGGGTCGTCAGTTCGACCGCTCTGAGGCGTGTGTCTGGGAAATCGTGCATGACAATCATTAATAAATTCATGAAAATTCCCAGTGCGATTGCGGCGGGCACACGTCCGTGGGTCCGGAATCGGCGCAATTTTCCATTTTCGAATTTGTCGTCCGACCCCGTCGCCCCCACTGCGCCTATTCGCAGATCTTGCCTCTGGCCGATGACACATTTCCGACCCCTTCCGCGTTCTCAGTCAAAATCAGTTCGATGACGACGCAGAAAAGAAAATAAAATAAAACAAATTGAGTGAACACTGTCTTCTGCTTTCTTCTGGAATTTTACAAATAAAAAGTATTGCACTCGTATTCAAGATGCTTCGTTTCCAACATTTGCAAATGGGCGGTTGTAACATCAAGGTTTCGCCAAAAGAGGCTCGCGAACGTGGAAAATCCGCCTCCTCCGGTCTCCTCTGCCGATCTCGGGCCGCCCTCGCTCCACCCACTCCCGCCCGCTCGCACGGCTCTCGGGATCGGGTCGGATCGGATGCCGCTCGGCGCTGCCACCTCGGGCGACCGGAGCCCCGGAGTCGCGGCTGCTGCGCGAAGAGAGAAGCGCAGGAAAACGCAACAACAGCGGCGACGGCGAGAGACCAACAACAACAACAACAACCGCGGCAAAATTGCACCCATTGACCCAATTTCCGTCTGTTCACCCCGGAAATTACGTTGCGCATGCGCAGAGCGGCCGCGCTAACGAGGAACACGGCGAAACCGCGAACGAGAGAGAGCGAGAGAGGATGAGATCAGGAGGGGCGGGGGAGAGTGGAGAGAAAGAGTGGCCGCGGCTGGCCGAGACCTGGGGGACCGCAGGAAGCGCCCGGCCAGCGCCTCCCGAACCCCGAACCTCGAACACCGGCCCTCGCCGTCCCACCGGGTCCCGTCGCCGACCGACCCCGGTCCGCCACAAGGCCCTGTCCCGTTAGGCCGCCCCGTCGCTCCAGAAGCCCCTCGGTCCAGGGGCCGGGTCCGGCGCCGACGCCCGGGAAGCGGTTCCCACTCACGCTGCGCTGCGCCGCGCTTCGGTTGCGATCCCGGCGAGCCCCGCGCCCGCTCTGACAGAAACGTTCGCTTTGCCGCCGCCCCTCGGCCTCCTCCGCAGTCGGATTCGCCTCGCCTCGCTTCGCCCTCCGCGCGCCCCTGGGGCTCGGGGCCAGAGAATGGCTTCTAACGGCTCCAGCGCCCCTCGCGCCCTCCCCGCGGGCCGAGCACGCGCATGCAACATAACGGTGCCGAGCTCAAAACACAAGTATTTGCTGCAGTTGCAGTTGCTGCTGCTGCCGCCTTCGGTCTTGGCGCGACGGCGGGAGAGACGAGGAAGAAAATGAAAATCCGCGCAGAGCCGGAGAAACTCGCCGAATGCATTTCCACTCACACACGCGCCCGAGAGCTGCCTGTGTTGGTGCGCAGGCGCTCTGCCGTCTGCTCGCCGTCCGTCCGTCCGCGCTGCACTCGGCGGGCGCCGACCGTCGCTAGAAACGCTTGAAAAGTGGGTGAATGCACAGCTACGTCGAGGGTTGCCACCTCGGTGCGTTCCCGAGACTGCGCGGTAGGGCCGAGGAGCCGGGTTTTGGGACTTCGCAAGGGAGGCACTTTCGGGAAACCTCTCGAATCGTTGCCCTGGGCGCATGTGCGATGCGCAGCTACATCCAGCCGTGCATTTTCCCCGCAGTGAATGGAGTGCACGAAAACTTCCGGTCGACTGCATGCCCGCAGCCCCCACCCGGGATTTCGGTCCGCGGCTCCGCAGCCCACGGCTCGGCTTCTAGCATGACATAATGGCGCCCGCCGCTGGTGGAAACGCATAAATCGAATCGAGGCGAGGCGAGGATCGGATTCGTAGCAACGGCGGACGGCGGACGTTTCGACACTTTCCGCAGGTCTGGCAGCACGCGATGCGCCTCGGCCCACTCGGCCCGGCTCGTTTCCAGTGCGGTCTCCGCGCAAAGTTGCAGCTTCGAAAACCTTGGCAATGGCCATGGTTCGCCAGCGACGACGGCGGCTGGAAAGTAAGTCAGCCTCACACAGGCGCGGCTGCAGCTGCACCGACGTGGTCAGCAGTCGCGCTGCTCGACGCACTCACTCACACAGCCACAGCCACCCGAGAGCGATCGCCCTCTCTTGGCCAACTCCAGGCGACGGCGCACCGTTGCCTTCGCGTGTTGTTGTTGCTGCTGCTGCTACTGCTGCTGCCGTTGTCGTTGCATAACTTTCATTTGAACGCACGCTGCAGCCGCGGCTCCAGGGTTCATTCGCCTTTTGCTCTCCATTCGCGCGCCCGCTCTCTCTCCCTCTCTTTCGCTCGCTCGCTCTTACCGCCGGCTCCAACCAGTTTCGGCCCGCTCGCGCTCTCTTCGTACCCGAGACCTGAGCCCCGAGACCCGATCCCCGACTTCGGCTCGGCCGCGCGCTGCGGGCCGCGAAGCATCGTCGCTCGGCTCTTCTCCGGCGCAGCGGGAGCACAGAGGGGGTGGGGAGGTTGGGAGCGCGGCTGGGAATTAGACGAGGGAACAACAACATTTGGTGCATTGTTAAAGGTCAGGTTTTGTTTAGGCCCGGAATTTGGAGCACCCAGCGAGCGGCGGTCGGCCGCAGCTTCTCAGGCTCGGACACTTTTGCACTCTCGGCTCGTGCGATTCGTGACGGCGATTTTGCGATTTGCGAACTTCGTGAGTTGCACTCGGTTCGGGCTTTGAACCACACACTTTTTGCAACGGGTCCGAGCAATTTTATGAATTATTTCGGAACGTTTGAGTCTCTCCATCCCCCTTCCTTGATTGCCGAGGATCGGCAGAAAAGCCTTCGAGTTCGTGGTCGAAAGGCGTTTGCCACGGGTCGTTTTAGGTCCAAACTAATCCGTTATAAGGACACATTTTGATCTTCGGGCCTTCCCGGTTTCAGTAAAGCTTTCCTCAACCATGTAGTCATATTCATTAATTATTGCCTCATGGTTCCAGGTTCCCTTCTGCCCCTCGTCGATGTCACTGCGCTGCCCCTCCGCCGCCGGCCATGGTGCGGGGTCCCTCGCGCTGTTACGTCAAGCGACAAATAATCCAAATACAAAACTCGTTACCGAACCGACGCAATGGCAAAGCGAGGCAACAACAGCGCTGCTCCTGCGCCCCGACCAGCAGCAACCACCACATGATCAGCGACCGGCGACAGTTTGCAGCAGCAGCCGAATCAACCCAACCTCCTCTCCATCGGCGACGGCGACGAACGTGTTTTTTGTGTTGTCGTCGTCGGCTGGGGGCGGGCGGTTGACGAGGCGGCGAAGAAGTGGACGAGAAACGATCGTAAAACCCCGGCTCGCTCCGGTGTTCACTCGGTCGCCGGAGTTCGTTGGCACACATTTGCCACTTGCTGCGACGACGGTCGGCGGTGGAGGCGGCGACGGAGGACGGGAGTCGGGACGACTCGTGCATTGCGGCCGCCTCTGCCTCCGAGGCCGCTGAAGGTGAGCAACGAAGCCGATCCTGCTGCCAACGTCGAGGCGCGCGACGACGTCAACAACATCAACAGCAACCAAGTGGCGTTGTGGCGAGGATCCTTTTAATTAGTCAAGGAAGCACCAATCGCCGATCTTCGCAGGGAGTTTGCTTGGTCTCAGCCGGGTCCGCGCCAACAGAACTCGAATCGAGGATTCCTCACGACCGAGGGAGGACAGTGGTTAGGCTAAAGGACGACATTCGACATCGCAACATGTTCAGACTGACCTCGTTCACGTGACGTCAAAGCCGGGACTCAGTCGGCTTCCGTGGATCGAACATGGGCTGTTTCGCCCTCCTAGGGCAGGGAGGGGCCGAGGACGCCCAACCACACATCGCCACATCCTCCACCGCCATCCGCGATTCCCGGGCCCAGAGTTCGCTACACTTTTACCTACTTCCGAGCAGCAGAACCGACCGACCGACCGACCGACCGCCGCCCGCTGACCGCCCGTCCTGAGCAGCGCGATTTCCTCGCAATTACGATCGCTGCAATTTCCCCGAGGAAACGTTCCCGGCGATCGAGGCGAAAGGTGAGGTCGCTCGGACCCTGCGGACTCTGGGCTCTGGCACTGCTGCCTTGCGTCGTCGTTTTCGTCGTCGTGGCTGCGACCAAATTGGCGTTCGGAACCGTTGCTCGGTCCACGGCCCGTCCACGGCCGAGGCTCACCTACATAAGTTCGTGGCGTCGGCGTCGGCGTCGGGCTCGGAAGTGCGCGGTCGGTCCTGGACCAGCGAGAGAACAGTTATGCTCCGGCAACAACAACAACGCGGCCGTGAAGAGCCACGAGGAAGGAAGAGTCGAACCGGGCGCGGAGAGGGAGGAGGGCGATTTCCGCGGAGCGCGCTGGCAGCACGAACTGCAAGTTACGGTACTTTTGCGCGGCGACCGAGCAGCGGCGTGGCAGCGACAACAATCTAAACTTCTAAAAAATGGAAGCTGCAGCGCACAATCCGCGGCGGCGCGGAGACGGCGGGCCGAGCGGCGCTCGTTCGCCTTTCTCTGCAATTTTCCAGGAAAAAATAACGAGAAAATGCTCCATTGACAGCCGAGTGGAGCGACTGGTTCGCTCGGCAGGGTTGCCAGCCGCCGCCGAGCGCGGAACGCCGCCATTGCTCCACCGCGCAGACGGCTCGAACCCGTCCGGCGGCAACCCTGCGGCCGCGCTGCTGCTGCTGCACATTTTTCAAATGTAAGCTACTCGCGGTCGTTGGCCCGGCGGTCGCAGCCGCTGCATTTCTTCGTCTGCCTTTCTTCGCTCGTTCCTTCAACCGCCCCCCTTTCGCGAAGCCCGACTGGTTGGCGCGGCCGCCCCTCTGCGCCGCCGCCCCGGTCCTCGCCGTCGGTTGCATTTTCTAAGGTGAGCCGAGGCTGTTGGTCTGATTTTCGCATTCGCCGCCAACTCGACGGCGGCCATCGGCTCTCGGCGAGAGGAATTCGCCGTTGCTGCTGCGCTCGTTGCTGTTGCTGTTGCTGTGGCCGTGGCTGCAGTTGCTGGAGGCAACCGCTTTACATACGAACCGCATTCGCCGCAGCGCCGCCGACAAATCGCAGCCGATCCGCACACGTTTCCTCCGTCCACGTCGAACAACTTCATCGCGCTGACGGCGACCCGCCCCGCCCCTCCCTCGCCGGGCTGCGGGCCGACCTTTTTGGGCCCTAATTAATGTCCCGCAATTTGTTTGCGCAGTGGTCGCGATGCTGGCGTCTCGTGCGGATGCGTCCTGTGCCCTGCTGTTGTTGTTGTTGTTGTTGCTGACGTCGTCCTCCGAAATGCAAGGCGAAGCAAAACAAATGGACGGCTGAAATGAACCGTTACTTGGCGGACCCCAAACGGCCGAGGCGACCCGCTGCTCGCTCCACGACCGTTCGCATTTCGCGCACTCGCCTCGGCCTGGGCCCGGGCCCCGGTGCGAAAAGGCGTTGCCTCGATTCCACAAGCCGATCTGCTGCCCGATTCGCGAGAAGTCGAGCCGCAAAATCGAATCGGTCGACGGAAGGTGGAGCCGTGCCGATTTCGTGAGCAAAGTTGAGTGAACTCTGGGTCGGGAGGGAAACTCGGGCTCTGGGGGCCGGGCCGGGGCCGGATCGTGGCAGGAATGGCGTGGCAGCCCACACCAGCCACGACGCCGACCGCCGAACGCCGCCCACCAGCGCAATTCTAACTCCGCGCCGCCCCGCGGACCCCGCGGCCCGCAGTCGTGGTCGCCCGGCCATGGCGACTGCGAAGAAAATGCATTTTCGTGCCCAAGAAAGCGGTTCTGTCGCCTCGGCCTCCCGCCCCTCGTCGGGCCGACACTGCGGCGGAGCGGAGAAAGAGTCGCGAGCGAGAGCGCGATGCACCGCGCAAACGAAAGACTCAAGCGAGCAACGCGCGAGCCAGCGACGAGTGGCCGACGACGAGTGGCTCCGTTGCCGCTCTTCGGCCATGGTCGACGATCTCGGCTCTCGGTTCTCGGTTCTTGGCTCTCTCGCTCTCTGCGCGACTCTCTGGTCGTGCGGCCGCGTCGCTCAGTTCAACGAACCTCGCGCGCAAATCTAGGCTAAACATTCGCTCTGAGTTGCAATGAAAACGAAAAGTACCGCAAGTTTACCGCTATTCAAACCCGGGCTCAGACGTCAGCCGATCGATCGACGGTCGTTCGCGCGCCGCTGATGTGTGTGCGCGCGTGTGCGGCTGTGTGAGTGGCGAGTTGTTCAACGACCGATGGATGGATCGGTTCTGCGTCCGATGGTTCGCAACCGATCGATCGGCCGCGGAGCGGGCCCGATGGCCCGGGGAGGGAGCGGAGCCATGGAAATTCCTTCTTCCCATTCCTCGTCAATTCGCCTAATTTTCCTCAGCCAAGACTTCTTTACACACTTCCACACACTGCGCGCGCCTCGTTGCAATGGAAGTGATGTCGATGATGTGCGGCGACTTTTGACCCCGCCTGTCGGAAATCTCCGGATAGGACTGCCGAGCATGTTCTGTTGTCGCCCTGCATCTCTCATGCTCTTCTCGCTCTCTCCGCCGGCCCGACTTCTCTGGCGGTTGGAGTCGCTGGCCGGGTTTTTGACCTCGCCTGCTGGCGGCTGGCGCTTGAACTTCAAACCGACGTTCGCCACGGACGCCGTACCCGAAATTCTGCGAACTCGATGAAGTCCGCTCTATTCTCTGAATCGCTGTAAAGTCTCCTAGCTGCGGAGTTGAAGAACCTCCGACGGCCAGCAAAAGTTCTCGAAAGCGGCAGCGGCGGCGACGACCACGGCAGAGAACGGGCTCCGACGGAACCGCGAGGAGAGGCGGAGAAGCGGAGGAGCAACACCAACAACGACAACGACAACGGCAACAACAGCAACAGCGCAGCAGCACCGACACGGCGAGCACAACAAATTGGTGAAAGTTGCGCGGATTTCTTGCTGTTTACGTTCTTATTCGCAGCCCGCGTTCTTCCCGTTGACAAACAATGGGACGCTCTGTAGCTTCTGCGAGGGCTTTGAACCCGCTCCAGCCCAGCCCCAGCCCCAGCCCCGTCCCTGCCCTGCCAGCCTCTCCGCACCCTACGCCCGGCCGGGCTCGGGCTCGGGCTCAGTCGTTTCGACAGCGCGTTTGGCTGGGCTCGGCCCGGTTCGACTCGACACAGCTCTAATTGAAGGTGAAAATCGAAGCAAAGCCGATTGCGATCGCCTTCGACAGGCGACGTCGGGCAATGGAACGGGCGGGGAGCCGGCCGCGGAATGTCGTCAATGAAAGCGACGAAATTGCACTGGTGGGGGCGAGGACGGGAAGGGCGGCGAGGTGCCGATGGTGATGGATCGATGGAGAATTGTCAGCGACTTTATTGATCGGCAAATAATTGATTGAGGCGATCAAGTGCTTTGAAAACACATCACTTTGGGGGTTTCTTTGCCATTCTGCTGATTTCCTGATCAATTTTGAATCGGTGAACTTGAGAAGAGCCCTGGACTTCATTCACAGCGTTGCTACTTTGAACAGTAAGTTTTTTATTGTTATCATTCTTTTGTTGATTTGCAATATTGTATTGTGACCAGTTTCCTCTCATAATTAACGTGTTACGACATACAGTCGAAGGGAATGGGATTTTTTGCAAGGTAATTTGTACGGGCTGAAGCGGTGAATGGAAATCATGGTCAAGAACTACAGTAAATTGAATTTCTCTAAGTGGCAAAGTAAACATAGTTGATGAAAGATCGATGCACAGCGGTGCGAGGCTCATTTGGCGAGGCATTTGGTGGATGTCGATGGATATGGAGATCTTCATTCATAACAATCAAGTTCCGACGACGTCGATCCGTCGTCGTTAGCACCATTAGGACGAACCTTCATCGTTCCACAAACATTTCTCCTCACCTAGCACGGGTTCTCGGAATCGAACTCGTCGGTTTTATGCGTGGCCAATTATGATATCGGCAGCATGTTTGTTTGCGAATAACTTTCCCGTACTTTTCCCCGGAACCGCGGACACGTCATCGAGAGCGACGGCGCACTCGGCTGCACCGACGCCACCGACGCCACCGACGCCGTCACCGGCGCCTCCACCAGGCGAAGGCGACGCACACGATGAGTAATTCTGGAACCTTCCGCCGGACCGCGGTCGATGCGGATCTGCTGGGTTCGCCCCAACAACAACAGCAGCGACTACAACAGCGCCAGCAACCTCTGGCCGTCCGGCCCCAGCAGCCGATTCAGAGCCAGAGCGAAGCGATGTCGTCGCTGTCGCTCGAGTCGCTCGCAAGTCGGAGTCGGAGTCGGGCAGCGCGAACCCGAAGCCGAAGGTTCAACGATGTCTTGACCCATTTCCGAGGATCGTGCGTCGAACGTGCGGCCGCGGTGCGAGCGGCGGCCGCTGGGCAGCGGGGGGCGGGGGTGGCAGTGAATTGAAGAAACAAACAAACCGAGTCACGATCGACCAGCGACCAGGAGCGGATCGCGCGACCGACGCTGGAGCACAGGGGGGCCGGAGGGCAGAGGGTCGGAGGGGGAGTGCGTGAGCGACTCGTGCGGCCGACGCCGCGACGAATGACTAAATCGGCACTAATTAGTATGCGTCCGACAGAGTTCGGGACCGGGGAGCGACGTGGCCGCAGGTCGGCGGCGGGTGGCGCCCGTGGAGGCGGAGAGTCTGCTCGTTGTGCGATCGACTCCTCACTTTGACGGATTCCCGATCGCGCCGACGGTTTCTGGACCAAGTCTCCGCGGTTCATCGACCGAGGCTCGCGAAGCCATGGCGCAAAGCCCGGCGCCGAAGTCGATGCGACTGCGGCTGCGATGGAGCGGCCGAAAGTCGGCCATAAATCGAATGCAGCCAGGGTTCAATGCACGGCGTTGAACTCGCGCCGAGAACCGACCGCGGCCCGCGACGGCTCCCGCGGCCGAGGAGCCGGCCCAGAACGTTGGCTCGCCGTGGAGCGGCTGCTGCTGCGGCGACGACTTTCGTTGCATTTCCTTGAATTTATGACCAGTTTTGCAACAAAGAGAAAGGCTTTCTCTGCCAAGCCGCGTCGAGTCGAGTCGAGTCGCGTGGAGTCGATCCGGCGGCTCGGGCAGGCTGGCGTGAGATTCTCGATCGGCCCCAGCGCACGACGGGCACGTCGACGGGCCCGGGGCGGGGCGAGGTGCAGAAATTCGAAACCGTTAAAGAAAGAAAGGCTCTCGACGCGGAATCCGACGGGATCCGCGGCCCGGGATTATATAAGCCGAGGGGCCGCGCTGGGGCGCAGGAGGGGAGCGGGCACTGAACGGGCAGTGGGCGGCGACGGGCGGGCAGGGGCCGGAACAAGAGCACCGACAACAACGGGCGGGGGACGCGCGAGCAGCAGCAACAGCGCCGTCCGCGCGGATCAGCGACAACAAAAGCCACAAATTACAACAGCAATTACAGCAACACTCGCCGCAAGGCAACCTCAACGCTTTCCACAGCAATAGCAACAACAACAACAACTGCACTGACAACACCGCACTAACGAGCCGTCGCCTCGGCAACAGCAAGAGCAACAACAACGCGGTCCCGAAAAAAGGTAACGCGTTACGCATGCCTGGATGCGAACAATCGTCGGAAACCCGGCCGGTCCACAAGAGCTCCCGGCGCGGGGAGCCCGACCCCGTCAGTGGGGCCCGACGGCCGCGACCCGGACTCGCTGCGCCGTCGCCGTCGCCGTCATCGCTCGCCCGGCGTCGCTCTTACACAAACGTTGACCTTTGCCGGAGTGAACTCGCGGTCGCGTCGCGTCACGGCTCGATTTCGGTTATGTTTGCGGTCATCGCCCTCTGCGACTCGCGCTGCCGCAGTCGACGCGGCCCCTCGCCAGGGATTCTGGTCGTCTCCCCAGCGACGGTGTTGATCGCGGCGACGGCGGTTGCCGAACATGTCGACAGTGCTCGGTGTCGGCGTCGTCGGCGTTGTCGGCGTTGTCGCTGTCGCTGGCGCCCTCGTCCATCACCATCACCATCAACATCGCGATCACGCCGGTGAGGCCGCGATGATGAACTTGTCGACGCCGCTGCGAGACGAGCGCGGTTTCGTTCGGTGCGTCGCGGGATTTGTTCTTGTTGGGAGTGTTGTTGTGGTTGTTGTTGTTGTCTAGTGAGTGTGGTTCGTATTGTTGTTGTGTTCTATGCGACCGCCGAAAAGTTGTTGCTGTGAGAGGTGACTGAACCCGAGTTCGTTGTTCCTCTAGGTGATGATCTTCGGAGTCACAATAGCGACTCCACCACCAACAACAACCACAACACCGACCACAACAAAGCCAAACGACCAGCGGAGTTCGAAGACCTCGTGCGTCTCGGAGTCAGCTGCAATTAATTTCACTTGCCATTGGCTGCTGGGCCCGGCGCTGGAGCCGCGATGGAGTCGACGCGAGAAGACTTGAGAGGAAATGGAAACGATCGAAGAGTTCCGATACAGGGAACTTCGAGAATCTGTCGAACGCAGGAGCCGGAAGTGGAAACCCAGGCGAAGAAGAAGGGGCTGAGGGCCTGGAGAAGCAAAGAGGTTTCCCTGCTGGCGAAGAGCAGCACCAGGGGTTTTACGGCTTTTCGAGATCTTGAAATTCCACTCCCATTTGCATCAGAAAGAACGCTAACTCCGATGGCTCTTTTCGAACGCCGACAAGGTCTCGGGCGAGTGACAAGGACTTGTCAAAGTCCGCGGCCCCAATAGCCATGCCTCAGAATCCGCTATTGATCGCCGTGAAAGGCACACTGACCGTTGACGCAATCGCCGGCTGTCGCTCGACCATTGAACCTATCGAGAGTCGAGTGTGTTTCATAACTCGGCTGGTTCGGCGCGGCGCGGCGCGGCTTGCATTCCATTCGAATAAAACACTCTTTCTTTCTTCATTCTGTCCGCGAAGTGCAAACAGCCGGGCCGAGCAGGAAAGACGCTTCTCTCGGCTTGCGCACGAATTATTTTCGTAGCGGAATTCATCGAAAACAAGCCAGTGTTGTCCGAAAATAAGCAGCTCGCAGACAGACGCCCAGCGGACTCACTCACTCTCGCACTCGCACTCACACGCGCACGCACGCCAGAAATCACTTTTGATTTTTCTTCTTTTTCGACCGTCTTCAAAAAACAACGCGACGAAACTCTCTTTCACCGCTTCCCTCTCTTCGGAAGGGAGCCGGCGCGGCGGAAAACAAAATCAAAATCAAAATCCAACTCGTGAGGAAGCAACACATCGTCAGGGTCAATAAACTTCTTGGCCACATTGCGTTCTGACCAGCAGCCGAGTCGACCGAGAGCGAGCGAGACAGGGAGCGAGGAAAGACAGTGGGGAGGCAGGCCGGGGAGAGGGCAGAGGACAGAGGACAGAGGAGAAAGACGAAAGACGAAAGAAGTAGAAGTGGAAACCACGAAATTCGGCGTTCAATGACCTGGAGTTGCGTTGTTTCTGCTGTTGTTGTTGCTGCTGTTGCTGTTGCTGTTGCTGCTGCTCTTGCTCTGCTGCGGGCTCATTTTGGGCAGTACCGAGAAATGCGTCGACGACGCCTCACCAACACAGGCGCACGCGGCGAGTGTGTGGCAAGCCGGAGCCGTGGAAGTGCAGCGGGTTCGTGGCTGGAGTCTTTCGTTCCGACCGGGTTTCGGTGCGTGGCCGACGCCGAGCGACGCCCTTCGCCGCCGGCTGCGAGCGAGTGACACGCGGCGTTCGTGGAGCCCGGCCGACGTCCGTCCTCCGCTAAGCGGGCATTAAAAACCGAAAGTGATGCTCGAGCGGTGGTTGAACCCGGGCCGGAGCTTTCGGCGGCCGATTCAATGAAACGTCTCCGGTGGCCCGGGCGGGCGGCGAGGGCCCACGACCGTCTTCCGAGAACCCGCCGCCCTTGCTCTAATTGCTTCGTCCGAAGGCCGTAAACGGTGAAATTAGTCCGGAGCTGCCGGACTTTTCCGCCGCCTTTGTGTGCGCGCCGGCGTCCTTCGGCCGAGCTGGATCAGGAGAGGTCGTAAAATCCTTTCGCCCTCGGCCGGCGGTCGTCGGACGTCGGTCGGCGGCGAAAGGGTTGAGCGCGAGTCCTTTCCCTGACCTTGCGCGGGCCAGCGGGCCAAAGGGTTTCGGTTTATGGCCCGGTCCTGTGTGCGGAGAGAGAGCGTTTATGGCCCGGTGGCCTTGCTTTAATTTCCTTTCTCTGGCGAGCGACGCTGACAAAGGGACAATTGGGTTTTCGAGGTAATCGCTTTGGCATCCGTTGTCGCTGCTGTTTGCGCCTTTGTCCGTCGCCCCTGCCTCGGTTTTTATTGCCGCCGGTCCTGCGGAGGCCGCATTTGCATATGCGGCCGCCGGTACCTGCGAGTGCCGGACGCCGCGCTAAGCCTTTGCCAGGAGCCTTCGCCGGGACGACTTAAAACGTCAGCAAATCCTGTTTATTTTCCTGCTCCGGCTCCGGCTCCGAGTCCGCTCTCGTCGCGGCTCATCCCGGCTCAATCGCAGACAAAACACGGCGACTTCCCGAGTGCCTCGCCCGACGAGCGGCCGCCGCCTGGAAGTCCCGGCCATTAGCGGCCGATTCCCCTGAAAACCTCGCCGGCCGCTTCCGCTCGGCACGACTTTCGACTCCCCGAGCGGATCCGGCCGGATCACGGCGTTGGGAGCGGATCCGCGCAGAAACAACTTTGCAGGGAGCAGCAGCGGACGGAACGAGGGACGGGGCGACTCGAGCACTTCCTGCGTCATGCGTCCTGCGTCCTGCCGAGCAACATATGCCGCTCGCACTTGTCCGCGCCACCCGTTCGTCGATCCCCGGACCGCGTGAGCCGTGTGAGAACCGACTCCGGGCGCGCAGACGACCCTCGTCGCCCCCTCCAGGGAAACTTATCAATTTTCCTTTTCCTTTCTCCAAAAAACAGTTATTACGTCGTAAAAAACGCTCGCTCCCTCCCTCGTCGGCGGTTCCCACAGGATGCGAGGCCCTCAATTAGGCGAGCGAGAGTGTGAAGAATCCTTTCGGCGTCGGGGATGCGTCGTGGCGTGGAGCGGGGAAAGTGGGATAGGAAAAGAACAGTTGTGCGGCGTAGCGGGATGGGGAGGGGAAACCGTGCTGTCCAGGCGATGTCAGGCGAGGGGAAACTACACCGAGGGGAAGACGTGAATATGGAGCCGGCATAGAACGAAGGGCAGAACAATAGGCCAGCAGAAAATCGAGAGAAAACCAAAATTAATCAATGGTGAAGAACAGATTTGAAACACTTTGGCGATACTAGACTAGATGAAGGCAAGGTTGGAAATTGATATTCAAACTGGGAAACCTCCCTTCAAGCGGCATCACTTCCTGCCCTCCGCCCTCCGCCATTCGCCGATCGAGGATCGAGGATCGGCTGCACGGCGCATCCTTTCACCTGACATCATCATTAGGCGAACGGCTGTCGTCTCACGGCGCGGCAACAACAACGGCCGGCCTCAAGCGGCCTACCTGTCGCTCGCCGTCGGTGCCTGCGGCGCTGCCGCCTCGGGCGCAACCCCGACGAGCGCTGCCGAGTCAGAGGCAATTTAATCCTCTTCCGTTGTCAATCAGTCACTCGCTCTCTCAATCGCTCAATCGGCGCTCTCCGCGGCTCACGGACGATGAGCCGAGTGTTTTCTCAAGAGGATCGGATCGGACCGGTGGCAGCGAGAACAACAACCCACGCAGCACCGGAGGACGGCGAGGGGGAGAGAAAGGATTACGGTAAAACTCGAGGATTCCGCCGCTGCGTCCTCGGCGCAACCCGCCCGACCGTGCCGAGCGCGTCCTGCGCAGGCGAAGACGCTGGGCAAGGTGGACCGGAGGAGGAGGTGGCGGGAGGACGTGCAGGAGGAGAAAAGGCTTCCTCGTATTTCGGGCTCCGTGACGAGGCTTTGTTTTGCTCCGTGTCAATCCTTTGCTTCGCTCAAAGGGATTCGTCACGGCGCAAGGATGCGGCTCGCAGGCTGCCGTTGTGTTTGTTGGGACGTGTTGTTTGGACCCGTTGTTGTGGAGGCTGCCGTGCGAGGTTTTGTACCCGATTCCTTTGAATTTGAATATCGTTCGTCACTTTGATCCGCAGCAGCAGCAGCGGCGGCAGCGGAAACTCGACCTTTCCCGCCGTCCCTTCGGCGCGAAGGGTTGCGCATATGTTGCGTCATAACGGGACAGCGACAGATTTTCATAATTTCTTTGAGGTCTTGAATTCGAATTCCGGGATTTCACGTTATGTCTGTTTACTGGTGTTTACTGGTGGGGCCTCGCGGAAGCCGACAACATCTGAGGTCCTCTGACGGCCCGAACGGTTTCCAATTGCACCGCAGCTGCCCGCGGCGCAGATGTCGTGGAAGCTGCTGTCGCTGGGTCGCTGGGCTGCAGCGACCGCTCTCGGCCTAACTGTGAACAGCAGTTGCGGAAGGCGCCAATTGCGTCGCACAGCCGGTGGTTGTCAATCAGTTCTCGACCGAAGCCGACCCACTTGGAGACGACCAGCATATGTGGCTCTGACCTTCTGGCGACGACGAATCGCGCGGCTGAAGTCTGCGGTCCTTCGCCTCTGCAGCTCGTCTCCAGAGTCTTTTGTTTGAGGCCCTTCTCGGCCCATCGCAGGACCGCCTCTCCTCGCCACCCTCTCGCCGCCGCGACCCATTGCAGTCGAATGGCCAGTGACGAGGCCAAACTTGCCGCCACTCCCTCCACTCCATTGACTCTCGTCGAACGCTGTCCGTAAACGCGCACTTCCCGGAACGACGTCAACGCCGACGCTTTCGCCACGCCGTCCGGCGGATTTGCGAATCTGCGCAGAGTCGCAAAGTCGAAGGCGGAGCCAGGTACGAGTCCTTGCCGGTGGCCGGAGGGCGGTGGCCGAGCCAAGGGACTCGGCAGTCCAGGTTCACGACGTCGCTGTTGTTTTCATTTTTTCTCCGCTGTGCGTGGTTTTTTGTCGCCAGGGCCGCTCTCGCCGCGTCCCTCCTCGACCCTCTTTGTTGCTCGCAGCGGTGTCATAAAATTTTGATTTATTGTGGGTTTCCTTGGAAATTGCGCCGGGTCCTGCGGATCGTCCTGGTGACGCAATTTTCCGAGCGCGTCGTGTTGCGCAACGGCCGTCGTCGCTGCTCGTGCTGCGCAGTCGAAGGTTCCCGCTCGGCTGATCTATTCGGAACATCGCCTCCGGGATGTGGTTCAAGGACGCCTGCGACTTTCCATTTTTTACGACGCGCTCTTTCGGGAAATCTCACTTTTTACGCGCTGTCCTTCCTTTAGGACGGTCATCATTAGCGCAGACCTCAAGGCTGCCGGCGTGGACGCAATGACGAGGCCGGCGTGTGCGGGGCGTCGTCTTCGGGTCTGCGGGTCTCCTGCGTCGCAGGCGTTCGCCGAGAATTGCGCAAGTTCTTCCTTCCCGGAATCCGGATGGGCCCGCGGCCGTGAGAGGACGCGGCAGACGCAGCTTCCTCTGACCCATTTCCAAGTCCTTTCTTCTAACTTTTCTCCCCGACACGAGTCCCATTGACCCACTTTCCTCTGGCTACGAGCGATCCAGAAGCTTCTTCTGTTTCCCGCGACGGCCTCCGGCACAAAGGGCTCCGAAGGCCGACCTCGATGCACATCCGCTCCTCGAAGTGGAGCAGCTCCGCCGTCCCTTAGCGCCCTGCTGCCCCACATCCACTTCCTGAGGACCCGCCCCTGCCCTTCCACGCGGCCCGCCGACAATCGGTGCCAATCACTCCGCCGAACATGCGGAAAACGAGCAGCGCGAACGGGACGAAGGAGGGAAACCTTTTCGCAGCCCGGGCGAACGCATCCTCCCACCCCGGCGGAGGCCTTTGTCGTGCGATCCGCGATCGAGTTTCACCGGGGCGATGCGTCAAAAGGATGCGCCGGTTTCCATCGTAAAAAACGGCCGCTGCGGAGGGATTTTCTCGCGGATTTCCACCACCGCCACGGGAACAACTGCGGCGCAGCAGCCACAGCGTGAAGGGAGCAGCGAAGCATGTGCGAGGAGCTCGCCTCACAACGCCGGATGCCCGCGATCGACCACAAAGGAGGATAACGGTTGAACCCGGTGCTGTCGCCGTCGCCGTCGGCGTCGTCCTCGCCCTCGTCAGGTGGCTTCGTTTTCGGGGAGCGCGTGAAAATCCCGCGCGACCCGGCCGACGCTTCACAGTTACGGTCGAGGCCCTGCGCGCAATTACTTTAATGATGGGAACATGTTGCGTTGCGATCGCCCGCGTGTTTTGAGGATGCGACAGGATGTCGCGCGGAGACGGCTTGACGAGGGACCGTGGCGTAACGGCAGAGTGTGGAGAGTGTTTTCTGAGCGCGGCGGAAAGTGGATTTGCGGCGGCGGCCAGGGACACGGGGGAGGGAGGCGCCCCGACAACTTTCCTGGGCCGCGTTCGCTGCCTGAGTCTTTTGTTCGGCAGTTCGAGCCCGAGTCTCGAGTCTTTTGTTCGCTCCACCCCGCCGCCCCTCGCTCGTCCACCACTTCGCCTCCGGGGCGCACGTCGAGCCACGAACCTTGAATGAAGCCCATTTGCGAGCGCCGAGTTCCCGAGCGGTTGCCGCGAATTTCGCAGAACCCCCTCCACCTCGGAGCCACACACGAGCTCTCTGGCGGACGACGTGGAAATCTAACAGTAGAACGAAGCTCCAGCCACAACAACGGCAACACACTCGAACCGCCGGAGCCACCGCAGAACGTCGAAAGAAATGGCAGAAATTACAGTTTGAACTTTTGTTCGCATTTTTCGAGCAGTGGCGCGGGGCCGGGCGCGAGTGCAGCGGAAAACGGAGTGCGAGGGCGCGGGACGCAGCTGGTGCAGCGCGGGGCGGCGGGAGCTCAAGCAGCGACCAGTGCTCGGGCCGGCGTCTCCAGAGCCACGGCCACGACGGCCACGACGGCCACGACGACGACGACGACGACCGCACCGACAGCAGCAGCGGCAAGAACAGCACACGAGCGAGAACACAAAATTCACTCTCTTTTCCTCCGAGTCGGTTGTTGTTGCCGTTGCCGTGGCCGCTGTTGGTGCCGCTGCATTGAAATGAAAAATGTGTGTTAAGCCAATGACCGATAGA
Source organism: Coelopa pilipes (assembly GCA_947389925.1). Taxonomy (NCBI): domain Eukaryota; kingdom Metazoa; phylum Arthropoda; class Insecta; order Diptera; family Coelopidae; genus Coelopa; species Coelopa pilipes. Next base: position 42,560,422 of record OX376699.1, read on the forward strand.
GGCGGCCGCGTCCGCAGAGAACTTGGGCAAAGCAAATGCGAAAAACCACGCAAAGCCAACAACAAAACGGCTACGACGCCGACGACGACGACGACGACGACGACGACGACGACGACGACGACGAAGACGACGACGCACGCACACAACAGTTAGTCGGGCTAACTGTGTTGCTCTTGCGCCGTTTGCGTGGATGCAAAGCAGCTCGGAGCGATCGCAGAGCAACAACAACCACAGCGAGAGCCTCGGCGAGAACGTGAGCAAAAAGTGCGTTCCATATCGGAGCCGCGGCCGACGGAGCTTTTCATTTCTCTCCCCGCTCCCCCTCCGCCGTTGCGACCCTCGCCTGATCTCGCCTCGTTTGTTTTGGTTTTGCTTTTGCTTTTGCTTTTCACTCTGCTTTTGTTTCTCGGGGTTTGCACGGCTCACCGAAAGGTACGGAATTCTTGGAAAACGCTGTTTGCAAATTTATTTCGGTCATTGATTTGTTGCAGTGGTCGTTGGGGCCGTGCTCGGGGGCGGCGGCTGGCCGTGGGGGTGGGCGCGAGGCCCAATGGTTACGGCATTGGGGGCTGGGCAGGCGAGTGGGCGGCCACCGGGCGGACCCAGGACATCAGCCGAGGCAACTGCCGGGCTGCCTCGGGCGTTCCGGCGGTTCTGCTTGCGATTGCAGCGGATTCGCAGCACTTCGATTTCAGGTTCGTGTCCGAAGTCTTCTGTTCCCACCGACGTGCTCCCTGTGCACGGCGGCGCTGCAGCCGCTGCAGCGCGACTCGCAGAACCCGCTCCGCAGAGCTGCGCAGAGTTCGTTGCTCCTAACCTAATTTTTCAATCAAACAATCAGCAACACCAACAACACTGGCAACGGGCACGGCAACATTCGCAGCCCCGGACGACGGGACTCGGGGCTCGGGGCGGGGGCCGAGAACAGCAGAGACAAATCCGTCTCTTAAGACAGCGGCAACGGCAGCGGCAGCAGCAACAACAGCACCGCAAGTGGCTGCCGGTGGGCGACGACTCCCGGCGGACGGAGCAGCGGAGCGGAGGCGGAGGCGGAAATTGCGAACACCGGAGAGAGCGGGAGACAGGGGGAGAAAGCGGGGGCCGTGGATGTGGAGTGGATGGCGAGGAATTGAAAAGCGAAAGAGTGCGACGGAGCACGGGACATGGATCGCCGCCGTGGATCGAGCCGCTCGGGCCGCCGAATCGGCAGCTGGCGACGGGCTACGGGCGACGGGCGAACGAGGAGAGGAATCGCGGATGGATTTTCATTTGAGAAACGCGGAATTATATCATCGCCGAAGCGATCTTCGGCCGATTTGCATTCGATTAACAGCGCCGGTCGACTCTCGAGGCGGGTGTCAATGAACCGAGCCCGGACCGCGACGTGGGCCAAATCCACGCGAAGACCTGTTCCGAGTCGGCGAGGGGTTCGACGAGGGGCGCGGAGTTGGGGTTTCACGCCAGCAGCGGGTCGAGGAGATTTATTCGACCAATATTCACTCCGCGAGATCATTCGACGGCTTAACGGCCAATGAAGTCCACTGGGTTGGCGCGGATGCGGTCGGGTGTCGTCACCGCCTGCTTTGCGTGATTTGGAGGGACAGCGCGGGGCCGGGTGTTCGACTGCAAGCGAGGTGGCAGAGGGTCTGAATCGACGGCGGACTTGCGAGAGGGACCACCCGGGATTATGCGATTGTTTTGTCGTGAGGTGTCGCGGCCTTCTTGGACGACATTCTCGCCAGCGCTGTTGTCGACACCTTGTTGTTGATGCTGCTGCTGCTCTCTTCGTCGTCCGATAAGCGATTCCTAACGGTTTCCAGCTCCACCACATGAGCCGCTGTCGCCTCGCCTGTCGCCCCACTGGAGCGGGTCTCGTGAGCCGCCACCGGCCGCAAAGCCATTGCCAACGCCGAGAGCAGCAACAACAGCGGCGACAACAACAATCAATTGCGAAAATAACGTCGAGCTGCGAATTCTCCGTCGGTCCCCCGGCGCCTCCGGTCGCCTCGCGAACTCCCGCCTGCCATTGGACAGAAAATGAGACGAATTGATGGTGCTGTTGTTGGTGTCGTCGTTGTTGTTGTTGTTGTTGTTCGGCTGTTGGGACTGCTGTTTGCTGTTTCGCAGTTGTTGATGTTGTAGGTGTTGTTGTTGTTGTTGTAGCAATGATTATGCGGCCGCGCTTCGAGTTTGAGCTGAGTTTTATTTGCGGTTTCTTGAGCAATGCCAAGGCAACAACAAAGCCAGCAGTCGTCACAACGCCAGCATCAGCGACAGCAGCAACAACAACAACACGAACATCGACGACGACGACGACGACAACAACAACCACAGTGGCTGTTGTTGTTGCAAAAAAGGTTACTCGCGGCTGTTGAACTAGTTACCTAGTGCCGAGCGGCGACCGTCGAGCGAGTGAGCGGGAGAGAAAGAGCGAGTGAGACAGCGGCTGCGAGCCGTTCGTCGATACAGCGGCGGCGACAACGGGCCCAACAACAACGACGGTAGCAACATTGGCAGTGGCGATGGCGACAACAACAACGTGTAGCGAATGTAGACGACGTCGAGGACGGCGATGGGGACGGCGAACGAGAGAGCGAGCAAGATGCCAATGAAGAAGAAGAGGGGGAAAGAGAGAAAGGAGAAGCAACAACAACAAGAAACTGCCAACAACAACGCGTGGTTGCCGCATCGGAGGGCGACGACGACCCCTGGCGACGCAAACGCGGTTCGCTTTTCGCATCAATCATTGGAAATCGCAGTGATAAAAGCAGCCGATGTAGTTGTTGTTGTAGTTGTTGTTTTTGGTATTCGAGGAAATCGCGAAAATCTCGCAGGAACCAAAAGTCGATTATTTTCGGTATTTACGGAGTTTTTATCGGCCGTGATCGCGCGGATCGAGGCTGCCGCCTGCCGAATGTAGGTGAACGAGAGCCAGAGACAAACAAACAAAGCGGCAACATGTGGACGGCACCAACAACAACGACGACAACAGCAACAACACCGCGGCTGAAGTTTCAAGCATAATTACCACGCACACCAGCCGCCCGAACACTTGCGCCCGACGCCGGTCCGACGCATCGCCAGGGGCCAAACTTGGCCAAAATAACTTTCCACTGGCCATGAGCGGCGCTCGGCCGCGTGGTGGGGGCGGGGCGGCCCGGGGTTGGGCGAGGGGCGCGCGATCGACAGCTAAGAACAAAATCAATTGTTCTGCGCACACCAGCGCGCCAACATCGACAATGCCGAAAGACAACCGCGGCGCGACCGGCGGCAGCAGGTTCGCGGCCCCAGTCTTTCGTTTCTCCGCGTCACTCGGCGCGAAGGCGGAGGACGGGAACAGATGGAGATGGGGACGGGTGCTTGAAATTTCTATTTGCCGAACTCTTTAAGCCGGGCTCATTACAATTAGATGATTGAATAGCGCCATTGTGGCCATTGCTGCGGCTACGGCCGCGGCTGTTGCTGTTGAGCCGTGGATGATGCTTAAGTCGGTGCCGGCCATTGTTCGAGCCGGCTACTGTCGCCCCACCGATTGTTGGCCTCTTTGCCGATGGCTGGCACTTTGCGCCGGCTGCGCCCGCCCGCCGCGTCGGTGCGCGCCGCTAATTTCGCGCAATCGGCGGCTGTTCGATGAACCCTCGGGTGGAGTCGCGGAGTCGCAGCAGAAATTCTTACTTCGCACGAAGAGAAATCTGAGCTTCTTGGGCGGTTGTTTCCAGGTCTTGTCTCCCTCTGCGATTCTTTGCAACTCCGCGGCCTCGGCGCTGTCCGCACTCCGCAGAACTCGATGGAAACGGGTTCAGGCGACAATTGCAAATGCAGAGCGTGGACGCTCGATCGCGGGCGGGACGAGGGAGCAGGGAGAAGGGAGCCGAATCGATTTCCCCATCCACTTCACACGAATCGAACGACTGGGGTCCGTCCAGCGCTCCTCCGCCTCCCAGGGCACTCCCGGCCGACCTCTGGCCGCCGGAACCAGGTCAGAAATTCAGAGTCATTTCATTTGCACATTTTCACAGGCCGCGAATAAAAACGAGAACGCGCGAGCCCGGACCGTCCGCATATGTGTGATTAGAACCCGAGCAGAGGAGCGGACGAATTCCCATGCAGCGCGCACCGGGCGCAATTTCCGAGATCGCGCCGTCGCGATAAGGGGGTCGTCGTCTGGAGGCTGGTCGTGGTCGTCGTGGCCGCTGCCGACAGATGTTGGTCACTTTGCCTTGCAATGGCCCGGTTCTCGCGACCGTCCCGCCGCGTGCTCCCTTGCACTGCTCTTCGCGGGGTCGGCCCTCCCAGCCCCCGCCGCGGACGGGTCTGGGGCCGAGGCACTAATTGAAATTCTGCACGAGTCGCCCCGCACCGGGTCGGGACCGGGCCCGGGCCCGGGCCGGCGTCCTCGGCTGGCCGACGCAGTTGTTATTTGCCCGATAATTGGCCGGCGACCCACTAACTCGGCGCGGTCGTGAAAGGATCGCTTGTGCGGCGCGGCTCCCCTGAAGCCCTCGGAGGCCCCGCCGCCCCTTCGCGGCAGATCGCCCAACTTCACCCCGGGAATTCCGAAGTTCCGAAATTCCTCGAGCTCCAAAAATAACCCGAGTCGCAGCGCCGCGCCTCGCGACGCCGCCTAAGCGCGGTTAACCTTGAACCGACGGCGCGCGGCGACCCCAAACAAGGAGATGATCTAAGAGCAACCATTACAACAGCAGCAGCCACAAGAAGAAGGCGAAGAAGAAGAAGAGCAGCAAGACGAGCAGAACAAAGCGAGGCCAACCCAAGTGGCTGAAAGCCAACAAAGCCGAGTCGGGGCGAGAGCAACGAGAATTAATTGCTTCGCGAGGGCCACAAAGGCAGGATTAAAACGCCTAAGCCCGGGGGGCGGCTGGATGGCGGCGGGAAAAGTGAAAAGCACGGGGACGGGCGAGCGGTCGAGAGGGAGGGAGGGGGAGCGGGGGAGAGGGATTAAAGTTCATTAGACTCTGGGCCATTAGAAGCACATCAATAACTATCATTTTCTATGCCCGTGTCCGCAGCCTCCACCACAACGGCAGCCCCCACCACCGCCGTCGCCCAACAACAACGGCAGCCTCACAACAATCAAAGCCTCGAAGAAGAGCCGGCCAAAGAACAACGGCCAGAACGCCACAATGACGAGAAGTGGTCAGAACCAAAAATAGCGGCCATGAAAAATGATGCCCTAAACGCATGGAATCATTAGAGCAACAACAGCAACCACGGCGGCGGCCACGCTCTGCGGCCCGACGATCGCAGCAGGCGGGGTGGGCGCGATCGGGGCCGGAGGAGGCGCTGGCGACGCGGTGAGTTCGGCAGCAAAAACGTTCAATCAACCGGGGTCAATAAAATCCCTCGCATTTGGGAGCGCAGCCACGGCCATACAAGCACAACATCCGCAATGACAACAACAGCAACAACAACGCCGGCAGAACACGGGCGAGCGAGTCCAAGACGCAAATCGCGATCCATCGCCGCCGCCATCGCCGGGCAGGCGCTGGTCCGCGGCCAGGTGCGCGGGGAGTCGCGCGAGCCAACGAACTTCTTAATTTCGTTTTTTCACCAGAATGACTTCAACAACAACAGCCAGAAGAACGCCAACAGTGGAAGAAGAGAAATCAAAAATCTAAAAAAACGAAAAATTCTAAACGTGGCCCAAACCGTGGACGGCTCCGGGGGAATAGAACGAGGCTGGGAGGGGGGAAGCAACGAAAAAAGTAAAAACGTTCTGACGATGGCCGCGGGCCTGGGTTCCGAGACGGCCAACAGCCACAACAACAACCCCATATCCACATCGACAGCGTAACGATGAATTGTCAGCGGCGCTGCACGAAGATGGCCGGGCAGAAGAGTTCTGGGCGAAAACAACAGGAACCACCACACCGACACCGCCACCGACACCGAGGCAAGCAACAATAGGCAAGCTCGGCTCATTTAAACACGCCAGCAACGACGAACAATAATTGCGCCGAGCACCATTTGGAGCCAAGAACCAGCGGAGGAACCACGAAAAGGTTCCAGAGTCGAAAAACATTTTTCTTCTCGTGGACCCCGGGCCAACCCGACTCGACCCGGCCCCGCCAGGCGTCGACTCAACTGCTGGCCATTGAACTACGCAACGAAAACGAACTTACAAACAACATCGGGAGCAACAACAGAACGGAAGAACCAAAACGAAGGCAACAGTCGTGCCTACGAGCGAGCCACAAGTAAACAAATAAAGCAGCAGCAGCAGCAACACAACAACAAATGGGCCCCAACACTCCATCCGCGCCATCCGCAACACAAAGAGAGGTTCTTTCGGGCCCGAAACCAAGAAGTCAACGAACCCGGCCGAATAAAAGCGTCTTTAAGACATTAAATAAAAATGAAATGTTTTTCACTTCCACTCGGCTGCCTCTCTTTCCCTCTCTCTCTCGCTCTCTCTCTGTAGCTGACGTCCCCCCTTGCGCTCGTCCTCTCGCTCTCGCCGCAGAGCTCGGTGGTTCGGAGAAAATAAGAGTTTGAACCCGATGTGGAGCGGGCGTGCCGGGGACGTGTTAATTTGTTAACCGATCGATGAGTAATTCCGCCGAAATTTTGCAAATCCGTTCGTGCAAAATGTGTTAAATAATTATTTGGCCGATCGTCGCTTGTTGTTGTCGTCGTGCCACGCACACGCTCGCGAGAAGGCCCATTGTTGTTGTTCTTGTGGTGGCTTCTGGGGAAAACCCTGGGATCTGTTTACAACTTTTACTTTGTCGATGGCCAGCAGCGCGAAGAGGGGAAGGAGGGGTGGGGAGAGCAGAGGAGATGTCGATTTATATTAAGAACATTTAAAAATAGAAAACCTTAAAAGACTGGAGTGGCTGGAGCTCCTGTCGGTGGAGCGGGTTTGTTTCCTGAGTCCTTCGTCTGTCGGCAGTAGAAAAGGGAGGGAGGCGCGGTTCTCAGGCCTAACGAAACGGACATTTATTTTTATATATTCAATTCAAACATTCAACGAAAGTGTTCAACGATAATCCTTCACACGTTCAGGTGCGATCTGCAGGTGCCCTGACGAATCCCTGGCCTTGTATTTGGGTCGAAATTTGGCGTTGGTTGAAGGACTCCAGGACTGCGATGGGAGCGGGTTCGCGTCTCAAGTTTTTTGTTTCGGCCGCCGCCACGGGCGACTTCTCGAAGCCAATTGAGCGGCTGGGGCGATTCGGAGAGAACGTCGGCCGAACTGCTCCGGCTTCGCGCTTCTAACGGAATCGCCCGGCCCTCGTCTGCCGCCTCGGCCCCCGCAACTGCCCGGCTGCGTTCGGCAGACTTATATAATTAATTGCCGCTAATCACTCGCAGCGCGCTTCGCAGGGAGACGCGGATCCGCTCCACGCCGGCGCGCCAGCACCTTTCGCCCGCTCGCTCTCTCTGCAGCTGATCGGAGCGAACCGGGGCTCGCAGCGCCTGTCGAGTGCCGGGAGAAGGCAGTGGGCCGGGAGGGGAGGGTGACAACAGAGCAACAAAGCCAGCAACAGCGACAGCAGCAACATCAATTACAATAACACACAATAACAATTACAGCGAAATAAATCAACAGCAGGCGGGTCGTCGTCGATCAGGCGACTCAAGCGGAGCGAAGCTCGTTCGCTCGGATTCCGTCCGTCGGTCCGCCTGTCTGTTTGTCTGTCTGTTTGTCGTTCGCAGAGATGGGCTGCAGGTAGGTGAGCGATGCGAGCTGAGCGCAAATCATGGCTATTCTAGGCTTTGCAACAACAACACGCCGGCGGCAGCAACAACAACGCCGACTGGCATTGCCATCTCACGATCACTGTCAAGATCAGCGGCGCGGCGATGGCCAATCACAAAATTCTGCTCCTGTGCGCAGAGCGGCGACCGCGACCGCGACCGCGACGCCGACGTCGGTGTCGGCGACACTCGTGAGAACAATTTTACGCTCTCGCGCTCAGTTGCACAAGGAGCCGTCGGCTAGAACTCGCCGTGCTTGTTGTTGCCGCGCTGGCGGCCGAGGGCAGGGCGAGGCGGGGAGAGAGAGCCGGGCCGGGAGAGGAGAGCAGCGAACAAGTGAGAGGCGCGCGCTGTCTGAGCGGATGGACGGGCGGACGGCGGCGGAGAAACGTTCTAACGCCGCGCAGCGAAGAGAGCGCGACGAGCGAGAGGCCCGGCTGCGCGTGTGTGCGCGGCGGCGGATGAGCTGGTGTGCGTGTTAAGCCGCCGCGGTCCACACGGACACCGACGACTGTTGCCAACTGTTGCCGCGGCGCTCAGAAGAATTCTTGGGCTCTCTCGCTCGCTCGTCGCTGTCGCCGTCGCCGTTGCCACCACCGCCGCTCGCTCTCGGCGCGGCCGCGGCCGCGGCGAAGAGACAGCGATCATCTGCCAGGAAGAAGAGACTCGCGGCGCTACCTGTGGACGCTCCGGCCTTTCTCCGGCCCGAAAGAACACCTGAGCGAGTGTGCGCGGCGGCGCGTGTGTGAGTGAGAATGTGTGCTGGCTGGGTGTGTGTGCGTGCAGCGCTCGAGAAGTCGGACTTGGCGGTGAAGTCGGGCTCATCCGTGAATCAGTTTTCCGCAAGCAACAACACGATCTAGACACGGAACCGCAGAGCAGAAGAATCGAGGCAACCACGGCTAGAACATTCGAACCGAGCACAGATTCTATTGCCAAGTCGATACCAAGTGGATACCGAAGAAGAACAAGACCGAGCCGTCGAGTTGCGAGAACAGAACATGAGGTGTAGAACGGCTTGATCTGAACCCAGAGCAGGCGCGTGTGTCGTGCGCGCAGGAAACGTCGAACCTAAAAGACTGCATTTAACTTAGTAATAGTTGTCGTTTAAGCCCAGTTAAGCCTAGCGAGTAGAGAATACGAATTGTGTGAAGTCCGAGTGTGAACGCGAAGCGAGTCAGTTCCGAGTGCATGAGTCAAAGGTCGAGACCCTGTCAAGATCAGGAGCAAATCGAAATCAGTGACAGCGATTCAAGTCGTATCAAATCAAATAAACCGCGCCGATTGAGATCGGAGATCGCAAAAACTGTGCACGCGCTTGAGTAGAATCGGAGTGGAACGAGTGGCACCCGAGTCGCGACACCGGATACGCCCAAGGATTACAAACCACCACCCACCGCCCATCGCCAGCGTCCCTGTCGCCATGTTTGGATTAGCCGCCAATGGATTACAATAGCCCTGAGGACCGACGAGCCCCAAGGTAAGCGAGCCAGCGAGTCCCCAATCCCGAGGTTGAGGCGCAGTTTCTGGGAACCCGCCCTCTGCGCGCCCGCGAAAGCTCAGAAAGCTCCGGCGAGCCGTCTTCGCACCTCGCCAGTCGAGCTCATCCGACCACCTGCGGCGGGCCGGGGGCGCTCGGGGTGCGAAGCTCGCCCACTGCGGGGAGCTCGTGTAATTTACACTCGGGGCGGCCGCATCTGGCACCGACGACAGTCGCTCGTCTTTCGGCGGACGCGCCGGCGAGCGGGGCACGAAAGACTTAGGCGACGAACGCGCGGCGGGCGCGTGGGGCGTGTGGGGCGTCTTCGGAAGTGGAATAAATCATCGCTCGATCGCTCACAGTCGGACTCGGGCGCGGAGTTGGGCGCAGCTGCCGACCCGAGTACTGTCATCGCGTGGCCCTCGTGCAGCGGCAGCAGCGACTCCGAGCCCCAGCAACGACGGCTGAGCGTAAGCGACGACCACGGGGACCGGGGACGTGGGAGGACTGGGGCTGTTCGCATCTTATGTAAGTCGGCCGGTGTCTGGTGCCGACTGTTGCGCAACCCGGCCACGCTCGGGCCCAGCTGGGGAACCTCGAAAGCTCCAACTCGCAGAATCTCCCATTTCTCCGCAGAGCAGCAGAGGGCGATTAGTCGAGATCGGTCGATCGATCGATCGTGTAATTGACTATTTTTAAACCCATTCGGGCATCGCTGACGACTCTGCCTGAATGTCTTCATTAGGTCCGACCGCCATGAGACAATCCCGGCAGAAACCCCAGCACTCGTCCTCGCTCCCGCCCGACCGCGGCGGAATAATTGCCGAGCTGCCGGGCGATGATTTATCGTCTGCCAGCGCTATTTGAAGCCTCCCCTGCCCGTGCGGTAACAGTGGCTGGCGCAATAACAACAGTGCGGTAACAACATCGCGAACACAACAATAGCTCAGCCACCGCAGCTCCACCGCCGCCACCAACAACAGCAGCAGCCGGCGACTTTCCAAAAAAGACCAAACAATCGCCGGTCAGCTTGAAAAAGCTCGGGCGCTCGAACGTAATGTATTCACACGCCATGGGCTGGGGCTGCGGCTGGGGCGGAGGGGCGCGAACAGGTTTCGCCGGCGCAAAAACGCTAGAATCACCATTGAAGAACCTTGACTTTGACTTTAATTGACTCCTGCCCGAGTCGGGCGCTGCAGCCGAGCGTGTCGATCGCTCGATCGATCGAATATAAACAAAGTTTACTCATTGAGCGCTAGACTCGTTTGCACAGCAGCCCGACGCTAACAAGCCAACGAAAATATGGACAACCAAAACGACTGAAACGACAACTACGACAACAGCAACAGCTACGACGGCGAGACCGACGACACAATCGTCATGTTCGCAACAACAACGTGCGGCGACTTGAATCGCTTTTCGCAATTGCTTTTTAATTGAATCGGGTGCAGCCGCGGCCTCACTTCGGTTTCATTATCAAGGTTACATTATGTAAATCCGGCAACTCCTCGAATTCACTCCAGCATCCCGGTGCCGCCGGCGCCGTCGTCGTTGGTCGGCATCGGCGACGGCGACGGCACCCGGCGTCCGATGTGAATACGAGATTAGCTGGATTTGTTGACAATTCGTAGTCGAATAAAGAGTTCAGTGACTCCGGTGGGGCCGAATGGGGCCGCACTAGGGGCTCATTTGCATCTGCGCAGTTCCTCCGCGGGTTCGGACCGGGGCGGCCCAGGGACCGGTGATCCAGTGATCGGCCAGACGTCGCGGCGTGGGGCTCGCGGCGCTGGTCCATGGCGACACCGGCTGACGTCACTCGCGGCAGGCACCTGGGCGGGAGCGAGAGGCTGAAGCATGGCCCGGGTTTACTTCGAAGGCCCGAGAGACCCGAGAGTCGCCAGTGCATTCCTCCGGAAGGCAATCTGGACGCCTGTTAACTTTTTCCTCTGACAATTACTTCAATTAAGCTGCGCCTCCTTCCTTCGTCGGCTCCTTCACGACACGAACGGCCTCAAATAAAAACCCGCTCCACACACACCGCAGCCGCAGTCGGGGATTCAAATAACATTCTAAATTTAGCTGCCGTCCACTCACACTCCGCCGAGATGGGGCATCTCCAGGGGCCGGCGTGGGGAGGAAGAGCCTTGAAATGAAAATGAAAATAATCGCCGTCCTGACGCCGACCGTCAGCGCTTTCCTCGCCCAGACAATGGACGGTGGCCGGCGATCCTCTCTATTAAATTTTCTATTTCATGCACCGAGGCCATAAAACGCTGGACATGGCCATAAAGCCGGCCATTAAAGCGACCGGACGACGGCGCGACGGAGGAGCGCTGGCTCTTTTTATCGTCGCAGTCGGTGTCCGCCGGTGTCCGCTGACTCGCAGAGGCCGTTGGCAACAGCCAGCTTCTGGAGAGCTCGTGCTCTGGACTTCCTTCGGACAGCGACGTCGTCATGCGCGGCATTTCGACGAACTCGAGCCGGGTTCACAGCCGGGTCGGACACTCAAAGTTCACCTCGACGCAAACGGGCCCGAGTTAGGAAGACGAATCTAATTCTCCCGATTTGTGGTCCACGGTCCCGGCGTCGTCCGCGTTGTGCGGCGCTGAGAACGAAAGACTGAGGCGACAAACCCGCGCCGCCCTGCCTTCGGAGCGCGTGAATCGCAGAAGGGCCGCAATTTATTAAATGTAAATTGCACGTTTAGCCGCCATGGCATCAGCCAGGCATCATCTCGGCCCAACGAAAACAAAAGCGGCCCCTGCTCCGACTACGGCACGGCAATGGCACAACTGAACACCGATGCCCTGCTGCTGTTGTTGTCGGGGTTTGTTTTTGCTGCGACGCCGTCCAGCCGCATCCTTGCCAATGCCAGCCACAACGTGCTCGGGAGCGCGCGCCATGCGAACGCCCTTCTGCGTTCGTTCATTCACTTTTCGACCGAGTGCATTTACCTTGCGACAAGTTCCCGCCGAGCCCTCGCCAGCCCCTGTCCCAGTCCCTGCCCCTGCCTCTGTCTCCGAGTCTGCGGCGTGCCTGCGCTGCAGCCGGCCCCAGTTGGTACAGTGTTTTCCAAGTTTTCATTTTCGTTTGAATCCGCTGCCGCTCCTGCCGCTCGTCTCCCCGGAGCCGGCGCAGGAGCATCTCGGAGCCTAAACAAAAACAATGCCGCGGCGAAGAGGCCGTGGCGGGAGGCGCAGTCCGCGCGGTCCGGAGCCCGAGCTTCCGGCTGTTCTTTGCGCGCCACTGGCCGCGGGCGCGAGACGGAGGCGGGAGCGGCTCAGCCTGCCTGGCCTGGACTGCGGATCGTGATCGGGACCCGGTTCGGATGCACATGTGCAGCGTGGTCGGAGGGCCGCGCGACGACGACAACAACAGCAACAGCAACGACAGTGAAGCGCAGCAAAGCACGCGAGTTTCCTCGGCCTCCACAAGGCTGGAAAATGAAACCAGTTCACTTGCGCCGGGCCCGGCCGGCCATGGTTCGCTCACCGCGGCGACTGCGACCACGGCCTGATCGGAGCAGAGCGAGGCGAAGTCATCTGCAATAGAATCGCATCAGTGCGGCGAGGCGAGGCGAGGCGAGAACGGGTCGGGCCCTCGGCGCGAGCGGGCGGGCGGGAACCACTTGCCGTGAAAAGGGCGTTCAACTGCGCAGGCCGGTCGACGGCTCCGACTCCGACTCCGGGTCGGCGTGGTTGCCATTGTAGTCGTCGTCGTCGCCGTCGCCGTGGTCTTCGTCTTCGTCATCGTCGTCGTGATCGCAGGCGCTGCTGGGCTGCGGGCATGACTCGGATCTTCCACTATTAGAGCGTTTCTAAGGCAGAAAGAAATAAAATTCACTCTTACTCTTGCCGCGCGGTCAACGGCCGACAAACACAGACTCGCCACACTCGCTCACACTCGAGCGACGACCGTCGTCCGCACACATGCGCCGACTCAGGCGTTGTCCGTTCGCTTCGAGCCCTTTTCTGGCACGGCGGCCACTGGGCAGTGCGTGAGCGAGCGGCGTGCGCGAGTGTGAGTGTGAGTGCGAGTGCGAGTTGGTGGTTCGTCTGGCGACTGCCGTGCGGCGACAATGGCCACGATGATGGGTCTCGCCATCGAGCGACGGGGCTCGAAATAATTTCGTAATTAATAAATCGTCGAGAGTGGGGAGCGGGGGGCGGGGACCCAATCGACGGGGCTGGGGGAGGGCGCGTGGCCAGGTTGCCAGGTGGCCTTCGAAGAGCTTTTTTGGCGGACCTCGAGGATGGCGCAAGCGGATCTTGCGTAAGACCGAAGAGCTCGGAGGCAAAAACCTCATTCGCATAAAACAGCAATTAGCGAAGACTTCGGCGCAGGGACGCGATGATTGGTGGGCCGATCATCACTCAAGAACGCAGACAGACAGACGGCCAATGGACGGGGGATTAACGCCTGAAATCGTCGGAAGAAGTCCGAAGAGTTGCGCAAGAATTGATTGAAGATCGCTGGGCAAAAAGTTGTTTACTTCAAATGCTTTCAAATGGCTTGGAAGAAACAAAAAGCGCCGAGGAAAAAACCCTCGCGGGGCTTCTTCTTCTGCTTCCACGGCGGCTTCGGCTTCTGGGCGTGTGTGTGGCTGGGTGCATCGAAAGACTCAAGGCACGAACTCGATGGCGGGGCTCTGGAGCGGACGAACGAAAGACTGCGGCAACGAACTCGTCATCCATTTCCTCCGGCCGCGGAGTCGCATCCACACACCCTGCTCTTCTTCTTCTAATTATCATGTCAGAGCCCGCGGCCTCCCCGCCTCCCCAGAGGCGCGCGGACACTCGGAAATTTATCGGCGCGTCGCGACGCAGACACGGAAAACTCCCAAAATGTACCGCTATCGTTTCGTTTTCCTCTTGGTCGTGCCGTGCAACGCGACACGCAGCCGACCCGACAGCGGCAGCGGCGCAAGAGCCGAACACGGGGAGACAGAACAAGAAGAAGACGAAGAGCAGCCAGCGCTCGAAGGCGGCCCGCACTTGACACGAAGCCGGTCAACGACCTCGCCGCCGCTCGCTCACGCCGGGCCCCCGTTGGTGCCGTCCCTACCTCGCCTCGCCCTCGGCATTGTTCGCCCTGCCCCGATGGCCGTGAATTCGAGCTGCGACCGATCTCCGTATCGCAGCCCGATCTGATTGGCATCCGATTTCAGTGTGTTCTGGTCCTCCACTCGCCCCCTCCCCCGGCGAAACCCGACGAGCCCATTTGCGGGCCCGGCGTCGTCGGGGCGACCTGCTCGAGTTGCTCGTGTTTGCATAACGCGACTCTCCGACGGGTGCGCAGACACTTGACGGGTTCGCCACCTGTTTGCGGAGCCGGGATCGCGCGCGGGTCTCTAACGGCGCGTTGGGCTGCTCTGCGAGGGCGTGAGTCTTGAAATGTGTGTTCCTGCCTTCGCTGTTCAGCTGACATGCAGTAATTCAAAATATAGAACCGAAAAAGCGTTCGAACATATGACGAAGTCTCTCGGCATTTGATTCCGAGAAACCACCGCGTTCTTCCGACCACTCAACTTCCGCCAAATTTCTCACGCAACAATAACAGCGACAGCGTGTTCGAGACAACGACGAGCAAATAAAGGAAATCAATTAAAAACCAACAAACGTCGAAGCGCATCCAGCGCGGCAACGCATTGAAGTCGCTGCTGTCGACCTCCGCTTGATGGCCCCGGTCGCACTTGTCCGAGCCCCTACCGGCCCGCCTGCCCGCCGCGAGCCGAACTCAGGGCTCAGAAGACGGCCGGGCCGACCTCGGGGAGCGAAGAGAAAGACCGAAGAAAGAAGGAGGAAGACCTCGCGACAACGACCACGGTGACGACTGCGCCAGCTCCGGCGACGACCACGACCACGATGACGATGACGAGGAAGAAGCGCAGAGGGCGAGAGGGAGAGGAGAGAAGCAAAACAAGTTCGCCAGTTCAATGACCGACCTACTCAAGCGCCGTGAGAGCCGAAGAGCACGCACGAAGAGCACGGCGAAGAGAACCTCAGCGAGCGAGAGCCGGCCACGGCGCACGTCGAGAGCCCGCGAGTGCGTCCGAGAGCAGCAGAGAGCGGAGCGAGAGCCCGTGTGGGGCGAGCAGCCTCTGCAGCGGCGCCGTGGCGGAGTCGAGGCGAGTCGCGCGGCTGAATGTCATGGACATCGCCGTAGCCGTGGACTCTTTGTGCAGTGACTGTGACTCGAGCGAAGCCAGCGCCGAGAGAGCGACCAGCTCTGAGAGGACGAGCGCTCGGAGCCCCAACGGGCCGAGAGAGAGAGAGAGAGAGAGATGGGGAGAGCGCAAGCTGCGCTCATGGCCTAAATAAAGTTCAATGTTGCGGCCGCGGATCCGCTGAGTTTTCTAGAATGACGTCGGACGACGGTCGAACTGCGGAGTCGGGAAAACTCCGAGTCGCGGCGGGCGATTGAGGAAACGCGGGGTGCGAGGAAAATTTCGAACCGACCGGGAGGGGGGCGAACTGTTGCTGCACGACGCCGAGCCCTCGTACTCGCCGTCCCCCAGAGCCTGCGGCGCATGCGTAATGAGCCCCTCGCCTGGCCGCGGAGCCCTCCGAGGCACCGTCCGGCCCTCGACGGCGGCATGTCCGCCTAACGGTCCGCGCGACAAGAGCCGCATACTTCGTCGCCGCAGTCGCCCGATGCAGGCGGATGCGCCGAGAACTGCAGCGCCCTGACAGAGGTGGGCGGCGCGTCGAGGGGCGGGAGGCGGACGGTCATTAAAATGTGTCGCCGGTCGCGCGCTCGGCCGTTGGCATCAAATTGTGTCACACACGCTGATGTCATGGAGTCGAGGAAGCGGCCGCGACCGCGACCACGGCGGGTTCTGGAAGCGTCGGCGGACGACGTGGACGTGGTCGATCTGCAGTCGCCTCAGGTCCGGCCGCGGATTCCTCCATGAAGACTTGTGTGCGGAGCCAGGGCCTCCTCCTCGACTCCATTGTCTTCAACCGTTGCGACATTTCACAAAATACCGTACTTTATGAACACGCCAGGAAGACCGTCGAGTTCACGACAGTGAAAGAGGAATCGTCTGCCCCCTCGGATCCAACTTCCCACGCTTTTCCAAACATACTTTCAAGAGGGAGTCCAGCCGACTGCAGAACGAAATACCCAAATTGGCCGACGTTTAAAAGGAGCGACTTGAGTCGGTTCCTGCCTTTGAGGAGGGTGATTTATTTCGAGAACTTTTCCCTTTCGAACCCAACTTCGCACAGGACAATGCCACGAGCCGTGAATGGAACGCGCGCTGTTCAGAATGGACTCGGCGCACGGCTTTGTCTGCACGTCGTCTGCATCGGCAGACGGCAGCCAGACGGACAGACGGGCAGACGGGCAGACGGGCCTGAGCAGCCCCGGGAGGGCCTCCCTCGTTCTGCATCGCTCGCCCCAACCCCGTCGCCGCCGCCGTGCGCAGGAACCGAGTGCCTGCAGCCCCTCACTTTCGATCCCTCGACGCGCGTCCCCAGCGCCACCCCGGGTCGTCGTCGCAGGGCCGCCTCGACGCCTGCGTCGGCTCTGCAGCCGCCAGGCAGTTCATTCACACCCAAGGCCGTTCATTGCGTCCGCCAACAACAAGTTGCACATGAATCGCAGACGGAACCGTGCGCAGGATGTGTGGCTTCGGCGCGACGTGCACGCGGCGCGGGTGTGTGTGCGGAAAATACGCAGACGGTTCAGGGTTTCGAAGAGATATTTCCGCGTTTCGACGACGTTGTGTGACGAATGTTTTCGCAAGTCGTCCTCGAACCGTCGCCAACCGAGATTCGTTCAAATTAATAGCAACTAAATGAAAACCAGACACTTCACGCCTAGAAGCGCCTGCGAAACGGGTGGAATGGGCGAAAACGAAAGTCCGGCGCCGCGACCCGAGGTCTTTGACCGCCCGTGGGCGTCAGCACCAGCGCCGTCCTCGCCGAAGTGCAGTCCGTCGTCGCCGGCGTCAGCGACGGCCCTGGCCTCCGCCCTCCGCGTCCCTCCACTGCCTCACCACTAGGCGCCACTTTTCCCCAGACTCCAGCCCGGCGCTCCCCCGCCCCTCGGCGCGAGCCTTTGCCAAAAATACTACGACTGCGACGAGCATCGACCCGCGGCCCACCCCCAAGCCGCCTGCCCGGCCCCTACCCTCGACCCACACGCTCAGCTCGGCTGGGCTCGGCTCGGGCAGGGGCGGCCGAATAATTAATGTGTGCAATGGAAAAAAGTGTTGTCGACTTTGCGGCGTTTGGGCAAATTTGCGAACAAGCCGACCGCGGGCTGCGGCAGGCCGGCGAGGGCTGGCCGCGGTTGCATGGCTCGCTGCGTTCCTGCAGCGTCCTCTGCCGACGACCACAACAACACGCCAGCAGCAAGAACAAAACAACCGCGGCGACGGCAGACAACGGCGGCAGAAGCAGCAGACGGACTGCGCAGGTCACCCAGACAGACACACGGACGGCCGGCCGAGGGCCGCGGGACGCGCGGCGCTTTGCAGACTGCAGCCAGGCCGCGCCGGTGGGTTGGTGGTTGCGCCGTCCTGCCTGGCTGGCTGGCTGGCTGGTGTCTGTCCGTCGCCTGTCTGCCGTCTGCGGCTTCCACCCCGAGTTGGCAGCACGCAGCGCCGCTGCTCGGCCGCAGACGAACTCGAAGCGGAGCGAAATTTCAGTCCTATCCCGGGATGTTAGCGCGTAAGGCAGGTCATGTCTGCCTCCGAAGACTGAAATAATCCACCAGCCCAACTGCCACATCTCCATCACCGCAACAACAAATAGAATAGTATATACACCGATCCGCCGATCGGGAGTCGTCGCCGCAACCCGTAGCCTAAGCGCAGCCTAGTGTTAAGTGTAAAATAGCCGTGTACATCGTAGTCGTAACCGTAATCGCATAATCGTCGTTCGCTTTCGTTGCCCCCGTCGTCGTCGGTTCGTCGTTTCGTCGTTGTCGATGCAGACGAATCGCACCCACAAATACCACGCAATGTGTTCATCCAGCAGCAGCAGGAGGTCGGCCCGAAAATATTCGCAGTATTTTCGCGATATCTTTGCAACTGTGAACTTCTTCAAGTCGCGCCTAAAGCCCAGGCACAAGCCCAAGCTCGAACCCCAACTCGTCGCCCTCGCCATCGAGCCCAAGTTCGAGTCGGAGCCCCGGCCCCGGCCCCCGCGCACAGACCAGAAGCCCCAAGCTGCAGCCCTGCCCTGGGGCGCCTAGTATGTAAGTGTCTAGCACGTAGACTCAGACGGCGTCGCCAATCGGTGTCGACGCCGCCAGCGATCGGCCGCCCGCGATAGCGATCGCGATCGCGACCGGAACCAACGTGAGAATCAAGGCTGAACCCGTAGAATTAGTAGAACTCATCATCATCATCATCATCATCATCAGCGCAAGAACCAACCGTACGAGCATCGCTCCGAGTGCAGAGAGAGGGTGTTGAATCCTAGACCGGAGGAGAGCATGCGGAGGTGAGGGAGCGACGAGGTAAGGCTTCTACCACTCCCACACCCCCAGGGCGAGGGCCACCAGAGGCCGCTCAACGGCTGCCCACAGATCCCGGGCCGTCCTCGACACCCACTCGCCCACCCTCCTCGGTGCATCGGGTTCGAGCGAACGAATTTCCATTTCGATTTCCCCGATCCACCAAAGCCCAGCGACGACGGCGGCGACGGCGACTCCCTCCGCCAACAACAAGAGTTTCGGCGGCTCCCGGTGCAGTCGCCAGCCGTCCTTTGCCTGGTCGCCACCGCCCAGCGCCTCCCCATCGTCGCCGCTGGGCTCGTCCTGGTCGCTTTCTCGTCGTCGCGAGGTTCAACGACCTGCCGGCGAAGCCACAACAACAGCGCCGCAACAACAACGCGGCTATGACGACGGCGAGAACCACGACCACGACCACGACAACAACACCGACACCGACAACGACGACGACGACGACGAAAGCAATTGCAGAAACAACGGCAACAAGGACAATGACGACGACAACAACGTGTCGAGACCGACGGACCCGCCAGCCAGACACAAGGAGTGCGCTGCACGCTCCAGGCGCCCAGTCAAGCCAACTGCACATGAGGCAGGACAGGATCGCCCTGCCCTGTCCTGTCCTGCCGGCGCAGGACTCGCGCGACGGGGAAAAAAGTTAAAAGTGAAATTTTCACGAGTCTGCAGAGAGCGTTGCCCCCGACGCGGCCGACGTCGACGGCGGCGGCGACGCGAGTCCGCTGCCGGCGACGCAGACAGAATGACTGTCGCTTTTGCAGACGCAGCCGGTGACGCAGCCGGCGGGCGAAGGGGCGGCGACGCGACGCAGGCGGAGTCAAGACCAAACCCAAGTGACTGAACTCTGGAACGAGCCCCACACACCCACACCGCCGCACTCGACTCCGACTCCGACTCCGCCACCGACCCGACCCGACCCAGCTGAGCCCGCGCCGGCAGGACCTTGGGGGCGGCGAAAGCGACGTTGGCGGCGTGGCGAAGGCGACGACGGCGCAGGGCCGTGTTTCGCTTTCCATATTGGGTGTGTATCCGTCGCCCCGTGTGTGCGGGAGCGAGAGAGAGAGTGTGAGAGCGCGGGAGTGCGAAGGCGACGGCCGCACGCGAGCGGCAGGCACGACGCGGGTTCAACGACCCGGACCCGGACCCGGACCGGGCGAGCGGCCCGGGGTGGCCGTGGCCGTGCTCCATTGGTTTCCAGCCGCCGAGGCCTCCGTCTGGCTGCGTCGCGGCGGCGGCGCCCGAAAGTATGCTGTGGCTGCGGCTACGGCGAATCCCTTTTAATCGCATTTCATTCATTAAACCTCTCTCGCTCGCGCTCCTGCTCCTGCTCCTGCTCGGCGCCCCAACAACAAGCACTGCTAATGGGCGCGACGAGTCCGCCTCTCGTCGCCGCCCCCCTCCTGGCCCCGCCCAGCTCCGCACGAGACGGCGAACAATCGATGGCCGCCGCGCAAGGGTCGTTCGCCCCGTCTGCCGCCGGGCTTGTCGGCGCCTTGTCGTCGTCGCCGCCGTCGTCGCCTGCCAGGGAGGCGCAGGTCGTGGAGCGTGTCGTAGGTCGTGGTTTGTTTTGGATGCCGAGGACGAGGTGGCCGTTGTTGTGGTTGCCGAGTGGTTGTTCTTGGGCTGGCTGTGGTTGTTGCTGTTGTTGCAGTTGGCTCCGGGAATTTTCGTGGCGTTGGCTCCGATCGATTTTCTCGAAGTTGGCTGCCGTCCTAATTGTCGTTGTTGTCGTTGTCTAGCACGAGGGCCTCCGACCAGACGCCGTTCATTGACTCAGGTCGCTGACGGCGAAGCCGCGCAGGACCCGGACAAACGGGGCCCACAGCGGGGGCCCGGATGTGCCTCTGGAGCCGTCGATTCTGCCCCGATTCTGCGACTTCCCCTAATGCAATAATTGCAAAATTGTCCACAAAATTTGATGAATTCCATTGGCATGGGGCCTCGCCTGGGCTTCTGGGAACCCTACGAGGGCCCTCGACAGACCTCAGTGAAGAGCTGCGGCCGATAACTTATCGCGTTTACGTTCGCAGCGCCCCGCGTGCCCGGGCCCAGGCCGGCCCGCAGAGACCCCGGGGTGCAAAACTTTCACTGCGCAATTGGAGACCCGCGACCCAGGCGCTGGGCCGCGATAAGCCGGCGAGGGCTGATAAGGCACGGCAGTGGCAGGGCCGGAGCCCTTCGCCTGACCTTCACGCCTCGAACGGTCTCGGGGCGGAGGTGCTCGACACGCCTCCCCCCCCGTCCCGGGCGGGCGGCGCCAACCACGACTTGAGAGAAGGCGGCTGGGGGTGGGCAGGACTTTCACTTTTGCCGACGCCCGTCGAGACTGGTCGCCCCAACCCCTGCCGTCGCCGGCACATGTGGGGAGGTCCCAGGCGACGGCGACGGCGACGCATAATTAACCCTAGGCGACCGACGACCCGACCGGCGACGGCCGCCGGTCTGTCGAGGAAGGCGGACAGACCCGCAGGCAGACAGAGAGACCGAGGGACTGACGGCGAGTTCGCAGCACGGCACTTGTTTACTTTTCGCCACACCCTGGGCCCGGCGGCCCGGTCTCTACCTCTTTTTCTGTTTTGCCCCCGGTCCCCTCCTCGCTGCCTCCGGCCCCCTCAATATTTGCATCAGTTGCAAGCGAAAGTAACGCATTCAGCGCACGGAGAGCTTGCGCTGGGAGCTTCGGCTTCGGCTGGCTCGTTAGGGGATGCTGCTGGCGAGCTTTGCTGGCTCTCTCTCTCTCTCTCGCTCTCTATCAGTCGCTCTGTCGCCCCGCGCCCGTCGCCGCCCCACGCAGCCCTGCTCATGCGCCGGACGGCCGAAAACCGTTCAAGGTTAAAGTGCAACGAAACCCGAGCGCTGCACTTTCCAGCGCCGGTCGGAGGCGCGCGGGCGGCGCTGCAATTGCGGCTGAAGCCTCGGGGCGGGCGAGGGCCAGGCGGCAGGGGGTGCGGCGAGGGCCTCGACGCGGATTCGTCGCGACGATGATGAATCGCGAATTAATAATATGGATCAAGAATCGAGGCGCAGTCGGAGACGGCATTTGTTTTTTGTTTAATTGACGCGAAAATTTCACTTGCTACACACACACACACACACACAAACTAGTGCTCGCACACGGCCCCACACCCACACACACACACACACTGCACTCAAGGCCAGGCGCTGAACCGACCGCAGCGGCCCCGCCCCGCCCTCGCCGACTCGGCCCGCCCACCGCGTTCCAGCAGCTGGAACTAAAATTAACGAGGGCTCCGGCGATTTTTTGCTACTGCAGAGCGGGGAGTTCGTGTGTCGAGCTGATGTTGTTGTAATGACTTGTTGTTACTACATTTGCTATTGTGTTGTAGTCGTTGTTGTTGTCGATGTTGTTGTTTTTGCATTATTACTGAGGTATTTGGCTGTTGTTGGTCGTCGTCGATTTCAAACAAGCGAATTCGGTGACGAGCTTCGCCTTCTTGTTTTCGACGTGTTCTTGGTGTTCTGACTGCTGTTGTTGTTCGTGCGGGGTTTGTTTTGCTGTTTGTAAAAATGAATGCGATCTGTATGTAAATAAAAAACGCGAATGTGGGAAAAAACCGCTTCGAAAACCGAAAGTGTTTAAAAAGCGAAAATAATCGGGTCTAGCCAGGCGAGGGAGTTTTTATTCATCCGCTCGCGCGTCACCGGGCCCGCGCCAGGGCCAAGGACGCGGTCGTGGGGCCGGCAACGCGGAAGGGTGGGGGGGGGATGTTGGGCGTCATGTTGCCGGGACTTCGGACACATGTGGCGGGAGCCGCCGAATCGTGTTGTCGAGCGACGTGGGCCGAGGTGCGGCTGATTTTGGCTTGTGCTTGAAAACCTTTCCGAATTCGCATTCGCGAAAATGCATCGAAGTTAAAGGGAAACAGGAAAGGAAATTCAGACGTTTCACGCGGTGTCGCGGCAAATGCTTCGCATTTGGGTTTCGTTGCTCGATTGTCGTGGCCCGCGGTGTCCTTGAATCCCTCTCTGCGAACGCCGGCCAGGTCTCGCGAAACGCTCGGCGTCGCTTCCTCGACTTTTGTCTGCCGGGCAGGGAAAAGTCGAGGAAGTCGCTTGAGAAAATAAAAGTTTCACCCGAGCGACGACGCCGACGCCGCCCGCGAGGCGACGCAGCAGCCGCGATGCGAGTCGGACGCGGATGAGGAAGAGAAATGTGTACATAGGAACGAAGCTTTGCAGTTGAGCACATAGAGAGAGAGAGAGAGGGGGAGAGGGAGGGAGAAGGGACGATGCTCATGGTGCACACGAAGAGTGTGGGAGGGGGCGAAGGGTGGGGGAGTCGCCACAACAACAGCGCGAGAGCCGCATGTGAGACGAGAACAAAATGGCAGCCAACAACAACAGCAATGACAAATCAGACATCAACGCGACAGATGCACCGAAATACGAGGGCCTGCATCTAGATACATTTCATCTGCCAGCCGCCAGATACGTTCGACAACCACGACGCCGACGACGACGACGCCATGAGTTGCTGCGACGATGGGGCGATGAAATTGATAATGAGCTGCGAAGGTCGCGGCGTGAAGCGGAAAACATTCCGAACGACACTCGGGCGCGGGGCTCGGGCGAGGTGGGGGCGACTGAGGCGACTGAGGTGACACGAGGGCGGCGAGGGCGGTGCACGAGGACCAGGTCGGGGGCTGCCTCTCGTCGCTCATTCGCACCCTTCGACGGCGATGCTGCGGGTCTGCAAGGAGTTGCGGAGCCGCGACTCAGTAGGTGGTGCTGCAGTTGTTGCTGTCTCCGTGGCCCGCGCGGTCGCTCTCTCCAACCAAATCCACTCCAATGAAAAGCATTAAAAATTCACCGTCAACGCG
Source organism: Coelopa pilipes (assembly GCA_947389925.1). Lineage (NCBI taxonomy): Eukaryota > Metazoa > Arthropoda > Insecta > Diptera > Coelopidae > Coelopa > Coelopa pilipes. The sequence continues at coordinate 42,583,948 of OX376699.1, forward strand.
ATGACGCTTTTGGGCCCTGAAACCCGCCCGCCCTCAACCGCCTCCCCCATCTCCCAGCTGTGCGGTCGACCAACACGACTACAATCAACGCCTCTCCTCCTGGCAGGTGGTGGCCACCCCAATCGTCGGAGGCTCGCGACGCCCGCCGCCTCGCGATGTCGCCCCAGAAGTCGCGGCCGTTGCGGGCCAGCGATGTCGCGGGCGTCCTGAGGGCGGCGCGTCGTCCGGCTGCCCACGACGGCAGCAGCAAGCGGCCCAGTGCCAAAGTACAATAAACCCTGGTCGAGGCCGATCGCGCCGTCGAAAGGCGAACAAGCCGAGCGCTAGGCGCGGAAACGGACCGGGCGAAGGGTCGCGATGGGTGCGGGGCGACGTCGGCGTCGAATAAATCGCAAATGCTTTCGAAGCTCACGCGAGCCGCGAACTGGTTTGAGTGAGTTGCGCAGTGGCGGCGCAGCTGGCGGCCGGACGGACGGACGGTCGGGCGGGCGGCGGCGCGGGGCTGGACGTGCATTAGCGGTTCAAGGACAGGGTGCTCGGCGCGTCCGCGGGCGCGCAGGGGTGGGGGGGCGGTTTGCGATAGCTCTAACGCCGAATGCGAAAGCGACGAGCGACGAGCGGCGAGCGATGAGCGCAAATAAGCACGGGAGAAAAAACGAAACGGGAGAAAAAACTGCAGTCGCAATCGGTGCTCGCTGTTGTTGTTGCGGCAGAGTGCGCTTCTGCTCAGCGATGCACTGCGGCACACACACACGCAACCCCTCGCACACACACACACACACTCCCGCCCCGTATCGCGGCGCTCGTAAGTTTTTGTCTAATATTTGCATTCCTTGTTATTGCTCTTATCAGGGGTTTGTTGTTGTGCCTGCTTTTTGCTTTCGATACTCAACACGTCGTTCTGTCGCGCATTTGCAACAACAGGCAGTTGGAGAGGCCTCTTATCGCTGACTGTGTCAACAGGGCGGACCCGAGTGAGAGGCGGAGGGAGGGGGAGGGGTAGGGGGAGGGATGAACGAGAAGTAGGAAGCGACGATGCAGGTTGCTGTGGTTGTTGCAGCGGTCGCTTATCAGTTGCTGAGTTTGAGGTTTGTTGCCGTCATCAGCGGCGCTGTTGTTGTTGCAAAGCTTTTCAATGTGAAGTTCGCGCGCCATTTTCCGCAATTTATTTTTTACTTGCGATTTTGTTCCCCTCGGCTTTCGAATGCAAAATGCAAACAGCAACAACCACGCGGCCGAACAATAGAACGACAACAACGACAACAACAACAACAGCGACAACAAATGTAAGCCACACCATCCGCTGTAATGACTGCTAATCAACTGAGGCAGCGGCGACAACAACAAGAGCAAGTAGAATTCGCGCTGGCCGCGAGAGGCAGACGAGAGCGGGGGCGGGGCGAGGGAGCGAGAGGGAAGCGCAGCGAAAACAAATGCAGCTGCCAAGGTCACGATGCGCGGACGCAAAATGAACACACACACACACACAAACACACTCACGCCCACACACGCACGTTCGCCCGTAGCTCGCTCGCTCGCCATTTCTATCAGCGCCAGCTGCAGCCGCCGTCGACTCCAACGTCGGCTTCGGCGTCGGCGTCGCATCGTCCGCTTTCCTCTGCTCGATTTCAGTTTGTTTGCCTTTTTCATACCATGCATTTGTCTGTGTTTATCTCGGACTTTTAATTTTGTTTCAATTGCACGGCGTTGTTCTCTTATTTCGTGCTCATTTCGCTGATGGTTTTCGTGCGATCTATTTTCATTTCTATGTGTGTTCACTCGGCTCTCCTTCGCGGGCCACTTCTGCACCCCCTCGCCCCTCTTGTCTCCACCTATGTTCACTTCATTTTATTTTCGCCTGCTTATTTTCGGTCTTCTAATTTACATTTGCTCACCGTGTTTCTTGCTGCGAAATTCTAGTTTTATTTCCCATATTTCCCAATTTTCGTCGTTAGTTTCGTGCGGCCGTCTGTGAAATGAGGGAGACATCGGCGGGCGGCCCACAGCCCACAGTGCGCTGAGAGGAGGAAGGGGAGGGTGGATGCCAGAGGGCGGTGGAACCCTCCGCGGGCCTCGGGCAGTCCGTTCAGAGGCGCGCGGGACCCGCCCCGAACTCGACCAGTGGCCACCGCGCCAAGCGTTACTCATACGCCGCGGAACCGCTCGCCACGAGGACGTCCGATTCGCTGCCAACGCATCTGGGTTGCTGTTGCCGTGGCCGTTGGCGACCGGGCGGCTTTTGGTGTGGCGAGGGTGGTTTCGTTGGCCCCTCTTCGCGCTGGTGCTGCGTTTCGTTTCAGCGGCCTCCGATGTTGTGCGATGCGGCGGCCGTCGCTCTTCGCCCGGCCGTTTGCCGCAGTCGCGCTGGGTGCCAAACGACGACGACGACGACGACGACTCTTGGCAGCAGCGACAGACACCGGCTGGTGCAGGCAGGGGGCGGAGGGTGGTCGTCGCCCGGCAACTGTCGCCGGTCGGCCGCCGTCCCTGAAGCCCGTCGGTTCAAGTTGAATGTCGAACGCCTCGGACACCCCCAGCTGCCCCAGCTGCAGCCCCATCCCCGCCCGGCTCGTTTGCGCTCTAGTTTGGTCGCCTTCTCGTTTGCACTCAATTAAGCGAGCATCGCCCGGCCCGTCGCCCCGTTCGCTCCTGCGCCTGGGTCTTCGTCAATTGGTCGGCTCCGACCGTCGTCGTTGGCGTCGGCGTCTCTCGCTCGCATTCGCTACGAAAATAAACGAAGTCGACGACGATGCGGGTCGAGATAACGCGACGCTGGCGTTGGCGGCGACGGCGACGTCGTCGGATGTCCTTCAAGTGCAATTGTGCAATCGAATCCACGCACACACACACACACGCACTTGTTCTCGGTTTATTTCCACAGTTGTTGTTGCTGTTGTTGTCGTTGTTGTTGTGGCTTCTGCTGCAGCGGTGCGATTGTGTTGCCAACGTGGTATTGGCGCGCTTCACTTCCTTGTTTCGTGGCTGCGCCGCAACATGCTGCGGACAGTGGGGCGAATCCGGGACTGGCAGGGCGAATTCTGCGAATTCAAGCGCAGTGGAGAACAGGGAAGCGGCAAAAGCCAAACCGGCAGGCGAGGGGGCTCAGGGTGGGGCAGGAGGAGCGGACCAGGCCGAGGGTCCTGCGGGCGAAAGAGCCCTGAAGCTCGCTCTCGCTCTCGCTCCCGAGCCCTCGACCCGTCGCGTCGCTCGCACACGCAGCCCAACCACCGGCGGCGCCGTCGATCGCTCGGCGGCCGTCGCTCGGATTCAGACTCACTTCGTCCGCGGCCGCGATCGCCCGATCTTCGACCGCTCGGCAGCCGACGTCCGACCCGCAAACGCACGACAAGAACAAGCATCCTGCCGCAGACCCGCCGCCGCCGCCCGAACCTCTGAAGTCCAGAGTCCATTAGTAAAAGTCGCGACAGCAAAAGGACGACAAGTTTAGTGAAAGTGCCTTCGCCGACTTCGCCGCAACTCGGTCCGCATCCTGCGCGATTCGCCGACCAGGTACGTGGGGGGCAGAGAGGGAGGGAGAGAGTGAAAGCGGGAAGTGGGGGGAGGACTCGAGGGCACTCAGTCGGTCCTCCCTCGCGCCCTCTGTCGCCCTCCCTCTCCCTCGCCCTCTCTCGCCCCCAGCTCCCCACTCTCGGTTCCCCGCTCGCAACCTTGGCGGCTGCCGGCGTCGCTTCCTCATTGCTCGGCGTCTGTGCCGGCGCCGTCGCCGTCGCCGTCGCCCCTCGGCGGGCACCCCGTCCTTGGGAGGTGGGTTCCTGCGGCGTGGTGAGTTCGCCCGAGCCCACCCTTGGACAACAATTTCCGGATTGTCTGCTGGCGAACGCGCCGGCGGTGGGGGCGACGGCGCTCCGGAGCTTTCGCCGAGCTTTCGCCAGCTTCGGCAGCGACGCCGGCGAAGACGTAGAACGAGTGCAGTCGCGGCGAGAACCCTTCGCTCACACTCGCACACGTACACACCGACACACGGACACGAACGCAGCGCACACGGAAGCGCCGCACTCTCGGCGCACTCACACACGGCGGCGGACGGACGGCCGACGGCACTCGGCGACTCGGGCGACCCGAACGGCGCTCGGGCACGCACACCGGCGCAGATTTGGGTCAGTAGTGAGGCGTCTGCGAAATTCGGCCACAGGAGCCGCTCACCAACACCACCGACTCGCGGGCCGTCGGCCGTCGGCCGTCGCCAGCCGTCGGTTGGCGGGCGAGCGCTCGGACGGCGCGCGTTCAGTTGCGGGCTGAGCGCATTTTAGAATGCAACGAACCCGGCTGCCAGCGGACCCAGCTCTCGAGGAAGCCCCGCGCTCGACGGCAACAGCAGCACAGCGACAGCAACAACGCAGAGAACAGAGGCAACGGAGCCGGAGCCGAAGCCGAAGGCGAAGCCACAGCCAGCACCGCGCGACCGCATCGCAAGCGCCTCCGCTGCGTCCGAGTGGCTCCTGAGTGACTCCGCGCCAGGACGACGGACGGGCCGAGCCGCCGGCGCCCGACGCCCCCGAGAGGCCTCTCGAGTGACATTGAAAGTTCGACAAGTGACAGCGACAAGTGACGAAGACTTCCGGGTAGCGCCAGGTCCAGCACCGCGGGGAGACGGAAATCGCGCAACCAGGGAGCGAGTACGGGAAATCCGGGAGTGCGGGGAATCGGATCGTGTCTTTTGTGCCCGCCAGACGTCAGCGCGAAATGCAGCAGTTCCGATAATAAACAAACTAATTCTAGTGGAAACAGCGATTGCAAAACAACAACAACAACAACAGCAGCAGCCGCAGCCACAGCGAAACTGAGCGACTGAGCGACTACTGCAGTAAGAGCAACAACAACGGACAAACCCTCGACTGGTGAGCGCAGGGAGCTTCGGCGAACGAGGCGGGCCTGACGTCGATCGGCCCCGTCGGCCCCGTCGTCGCCGTCGTGCGCCCGGCGGGACCCGTGAACGTAACCTCCAGTGAGGCCGCAGTCTTGAACTACACGACGACGTCGTGGCGACGCGCGACGGCGACGGGCGACACACGACGCCTTCCGACGCCGCCCGAAGCTGTTGCTGCAGATGGCGCTGGCGCCGTCGTGCGAGTGGCGGCGCTGGAGCGCGAGCGAGAGCGCTCGAGAGAGTGCAGCGCTGCACCAGGGCAGGGGGAGGGGGAGGGCGAGGGGTTGGGCGCCGACTGCACCGCCGCGAAGGGAGAGCGAGCGAGCGAGCGACAGAGAGGAAGAGAAAAGTTCTATAAATACCGAGCGTCGTTGGATTGTTTTTGGAAAAGTTCGCAGTGCATTCGGCGAAAGCGACGGCAGCCATTTTCTAAATGATTGCTCCCACACACACTCACATCCACACATGCCCGACGCACGTCGTTGTCGTCGCGCAAAGCTCCCGTTATTATTAGATCGCGACGGCGGCAGGGGCGGGGCGGGGTGGTCCGTGGGCGAGGGCGGCGGAGGCGGCCGCGAGACGCGTCTCAAGTAAAAGTGAAGGTTTTTCCGTCCCAGACGGCGAGTCCGACGACCGTCGTTTGACCGCCAACCCACACCCACATCCACACCCTCCCGCATCGGCACCCTTGGGGGTCGGGGGCGTTGCTTTTTGTGGATTTGCATGCGAATCGGCGCCGAATCGAATCGAAACCGAGTCCGAGCCCGAAAGCGAGGCGACGCGTGACGGGAGGGGTCGAGCTCGGTTCGATGCATTTGCGCCCGACGCCCCTGACCCTTGGCCTTTGCCTCTGGCCCAGGCGACCCCACCCGCGGTCCGCCGTCGATGACCTTCAGACGGCGCTTCGAGCCGGCGACTCGGCGACCCGGGTCGACTCAAGTCGCCGGTCTCGCGGGCCGACTCCACCGACCGCACTAAGTGGGCTCCACCAACGGACCCGCTGAACCCCACTCGACCCACCAACCCCGAACCCGCCAATCGCATTTACTCAAGCGTGCCTCCGTCTCCTTCTCTTGCAGAGCAGCCAACACTTTGGTGCGAGCACCTGCGGCCAAGCAGCGCCCTCCGAACGCGAGCCCCGGCCCCCGCAGGCCGGCCCTCGACCAGCGGACACGATGAACGCATTAGCGCACCACCACCAACAACAACAGCAGCCACAGCAACAACATCAGCATCAGCATCAACCACAGCACCAGCATCACCACCTGCAGCAGCAGCAGCAACCAGGATTCGGCTCCGGCAACGCGGCGACGACGACCGCCTCGTCCGCCGCCCACGGCCTCAGCCACAGCCACAGCCACATGAACACACACCACCACAACCACGGACTCGCAGCCACGGCCTCAGCCAGAGCCCGAGCCATGAGTCCCGCGCCGGCGCCGGCGGCGGCGTCGTCGGCGACACAGACTCAGTCGCAGTCGCAGTCGCAGTCGCCGGGCCGCGCCGCCCGCAGCCCGTCGCCTGACGGCACGCAGGACTACGACGTGACGCGCATGCGCGAGGAGGACTTCGAGCGGCTGGCCGTCTACATCGTCCCCGACGTGCAGTGCGAGCGGGGCGCGCCGAACCGGGCGGACCGGACGCTGCCCCGCAGCCTGACGCTGAAGCCGTCGCTGGTCCTCTCGACGCCCAATGTAAAGGTGAGTCGCGCCCAACCCCAGCCAGGCCTCGTTGCTGAGCCCCCTCTCTCTCTCTCGTTGCAGACTGAAGGAGTTTGGAGCACGGGGGTCATCCCGCGCGGCACGCGCTTCGGCCCCTTCGAGGGCGTCCCAACTCCGCACTACCCCAACGACAAGAACACCGCGCGGTACTTCTGGCGGGTAAGCATGCCAAGCCGGGCCCGAGCCGACCCGGTCGGCCGCCCGTCACCCACTCGACCACTCGACCACCCACATCACACCACTCACTCATGGCGGCGGCATCGGGGCTCGCCCGGCCCGACTTCGTTCACCACATCGCCACTAATAACTTCAAACTAACAAATCACTCGACACTAAGGTTCAGATTCTCTGGATGTTCATTGACCAAACTAACTCCATTCCAAACGATTTGTCTAACTTATGAACGACTCAAACCTCACACGACTAGAGGTCTTTTCCGAACAGCAACCAACCACAACTCACGATAGCTCTGCATAAGCCACTCAGACACCACTCAGCGAACTCCCCTCACTCGATTTTCGAGCCGGCTTTTGTATAATTTTTGCCTCTGAGTTTCCGTTCTTTTCACACCGATCCGCGTCGTCACGCGCCTTTCGTTCGTTCGTTTGTTCTGTTTGCGCGCCTCAACCCATCCATCCATTCGTCCATCCATCAGCCATCCTCCATCCTCCATCGGCCACCAGATCCATCGATGACCGCCCCATTGACTCACGCACCCCACCCCATCGCTCCTCATCCACCATTCACCACCCACCATCTTTCAATCGTCCACTCGTCGCTCTGCGGCGATGCATCCGTCCATCCTCCATCGGCTCATCCGTGATCCACCGACATCAACCTCTTCATCATCCTCTCACGCCCTCCCCCGCCTCTCAAAATTAACTAACAACCTCTCCATTCTCCATTCTACTTTCATGTTAAAATTAATCAGGTGCAGGGAACTCGCCATATAACCTACGGGAACATTAAGGTATCTATTGCGCTTATTACTCTCTCTCTCTCTCTCTCTCTCTCTACCTCTCTCTGTCTACCTCCCCCTTCTCTGTCTATCCCTCCGAGACTCTCTTCCCGAACTCTCTGTGTGCCAGTAGCTAGCTCTATCTCTCTCTGTCGCTCTGTTTAGTTGCTGTGTCCCGAGGTTCTCGCTGTCTGCTCCTCGAGAACCCGGCTTGCTTTTAATTTCCCCGCTTCCTCGTTTGCTCGTACTTTGCTCTTCAGTTCGTTTCTTCATTTCTGACTGTCTTCCGTTTCCTTTCGTTGCACTTGGTTTGCCTCGTTTCATTTCTATGCTTCCTCTCGCTGTCGTGCTCTCGCAAGCCGGAGCCGCTCCGCAGCCGGCGGAGTCTGCGCTCCTCGCCCCACCTGGCCGCCGACCACTAACCTCGATCTCCGTCTCTCTTCCGCGACCCGCAGATCTTCCGGGACGACGACTTCTTCTACCTGGACGGGTCCGACCGCTCGCAGGCCAACTGGATGCGGTACGTGGCCTCCGCCTACAGCCTGGCCGTGATGAACCTGGTCGCCTGCCAGCACCAGGAGAGCATCTTCTTCTACACAACCCGCGACATCCTGCCCAACGAGGAACTGATGGTCTGGTACTGCAAGGACTTCGCCCGCCGGCTCGGCTACGACGTCGACCCCGAGCGCACCATCTTCGGCGCCTGCAAGGACGACGCCGACGAGGAGGAGGACGACGAGGACCTCGCCGCCAACTCCGCAGCTGCCGCCGCCGCCGCCTCCGAGGAGGCCCCGGGCCAGAAGCGCATCTCGTCCTCGTCCTCGCCCTACTGCATGCCCGCGCCCGAGATCCCGCCCGAGGTCGCCTACAACCACATCACCTACGTCATGGGCCTGCACCTGCCGGCGCCGGGCGGGGGCAGCGGCGGCCGGCGCTCGCTGACGCCCTCGCCGCCCGTCAGCACCACCAGCCTGCAACAGCCGCACCACCAGCACCAGCTCCACCACCAGCACCCGCACCCGCACCCGCACCAGCTGCACGCGCACCACCAGCTGCAGCCGGCGCCCCGCCAGCACCAGCACCAGCTCCAGCAGCCGCTGCTCCCGCTGCACCACCAGCCGAGCCACCAGAGCGTGCTGCACCTGAAGCAGGAGCCCGACCAGGGCCGCGTCCAGGTGATCGTGCGCGACGAGCGGGACAGAGACAGGGACAGCGAGCTGGCGAAGGACAAGGACAAGGAGCACCCGGGCAGCTCGCCGCTGTCGCACAAGGACGGCCACTACGAGCACCAGCTGCAGCTGACGCCGAACGACGGCTCCGTGCGCTCGGTGCGCTCCGACGAGGGCTACCACAGCAACGAGTACCACGAGGACGGACTGACTCCGCCCGAGGACTCCAGCGACAGCGAGAGCGAGCACAACTACGTGCTCGACTGCTCGAAGAAGGCCATCGAGCCGAAGGAGACGGTCATCACGCACCAGAAGGCGGCCGGCGCGCCTTCCGGCCCGAGCCCCGCCCTCGCAGCGGTCGTTTCGAGCGCCCCGCCCACGGGCTCGGCAATGGCCATAGCAACGGCGACGACGACGACGCCGGCGGAGGGCGAGAGCAAGAACGAGTACCGCAAGTTCAAGGTGAAGATGCCGCTCAAGTACGAGTTCAAGAACAGCAAGGCCATCAAGACCGAGCCGGCCTGCGCCGAGCCGGCCTGCGCCGAGCCGCGCCCCCTGCCCGCCGCCGAGCTGCTGGGCCTCTGCTCCACCTCCGGCGTCGAGGAGGAGCTGCTCGGGGCCGCGCCCGCCTGCTCCGCCAACAACATCACCGCGGCCGCCGCCTCCTCCTCCACGCACGGCCTCGACGGCGACGTCGACGCCGACGCGGACGGCATGGGCGACGACCACATGGACCACGACCACCTCGAGCCGGAGCATCTCGGTCCGGAGGGCGCCTCGAGCACGGTGATCGTGCTGGAGGGCGAGGCGGCGCCGGGACGCGGCCTGCTGGCGAAGCCCTTCTACGAGGCCGAGTCGACGTCGCCGCCGCCCATGGCCTACATGCGCTTCAGCCCGCCCTCCTCCAGCATCCTCGAGACGATCCTCACGGGCCAGCATCGGCTGGAGCAGGCGCGCCGCCAGGCGAACGCGGCCACGCCGCCGCCCACCTCGCCCACGGAGATGGCCTACTCGTACAAGAAGTCGCAGCGCTACGGCAACGCCGTCAGCCCCGACTCCAGCTCGAACCTGGCGCAGAGCCAGGAGCTGGCCGCGGTCGCCGCTGCTGCCGCGGCCGCCGCCTCGTCCGCCTCCTCCGGCTCGGGCGCGCTCGAGCACGGCGAGGTCTCGGTGGCGTCGTCGCGCGGCGGCCTCAAGGAGGAGGAGCCGCCGAACCCGCACCTGGCGCACGCGCACGCGCACAGCCACGGCCACCACATGCACCACGTCGTGTACGCGGGCGGCGCGCACGCGGCCTACGGCGGCGAGGGCCACCAGACGCCGCCCTACTCGAGCTACTCGGGATACTCGGGCGGCAGCGCGAACGGGCTGCCGCTTCCGCTGCACGCGCCCACCTCGACCTTCCACTCGCCGCCGCCCTCGCACTCGCCCTTCGACCGCCAGTCGACGGCGAGCGTGGGCAGTGGCAGCGGGAGCGGGAGCGGCGGCGGGGGCTCCACGCCCAACCTGCACCTACTCCAGAACAGCTCCCAGATGCTGAGCCACCCGCTGATGCAGCCGCTGGCGCCGCTGCAGCGCCTCTCGCCGCTGCGCATCTCGCCGCCGAGCAGCCTCAGCCCCGATGGCAACTCGTGCCCCCGCAGCGGCAGCCCGCTGAGCCCGAACTCGCTCGGCTCGCGCGGCTACCGCTCGCTGCCGTACCCGCTCAAGAAGAAGGACGGCAAGATGCACTACGAGTGCAACGTCTGCTGCAAGACCTTCGGGCAGCTCTCGAACCTGAAGGTGCACCTGCGCACGCACTCGGGCGAGCGGCCCTTCAAGTGCAACGTCTGCACCAAGAGCTTCACCCAGCTGGCGCACCTGCAGAAGCACCACCTGGTCCACACCGGCGAGAAGCCCCACCAGTGCGACATCTGCAAGAAGCGCTTCTCGTCCACCTCGAACCTGAAGACCCACCTGCGGCTGCACAGCGGCCAGAAGCCGTACGCCTGCGACCTCTGCCCCCAGAAGTTCACCCAGTTCGTGCACCTGAAGCTCCACAAGCGGCTGCACACCAACGACCGGCCCTACGTCTGCCAGGGCTGCGACAAGAAGTACATCAGCGCCTCGGGCCTGCGCACGCACTGGAAGACGACCAGTTGCAAGCCGAATAACCTCGAGGAGGAGCTCGCGATGGCGGCCGCCGCCACCTCCGAGTGTCTCGGTGAGTCCCGAACCCCTGCGTCCCCCGGACCCCCTCTAACCTCACGTCCCCTCTGCCCACAGACAAGGACCACCCGGAGCCGGACTCGCGCGAGGCCTTCGAGCAGATCCAGCAGCTGCACGCGCAGGCCACGCACCCCCACCTGCGCCACATCGGCGCCGGCCACCACTCGCCGCCGCGCCTGCTGGCGCTGCACCCGCAGTCCTCGTCGTCGCCGGCCCTGCACCAGCAGCAGCAGCAGCAGCACCTGCCGCCGGCCTCGATGTTGCTCACGACGGCCGGCCAGCACCACCACCACCTCCAGCAGCAGCAGCAGCAGCAGCACCAACAGCAGCAGCACCAGCAGCAGCTCCTGCAGCAGCAGGCGCTCAAGGCCTCGAAGCAGCAGCAGCAACAGCAGCAGCAGCAGCAGATGCACGTCGTCCAGTCGACCACCAACGAGCAGTACTTGAGCGTCTCGCACGCGCACGCCGCGGCAGCCGCCGCCCACGCAGCAGCCGCAGCAGCAGCAGCGGCGCACGCGGCTGCCCACCAGCACGCGCAGACGCAGGAGTCGCGGCCGTCGGTGATCGAGTCCAGCCAGCCGATGATCATCGAGTGCACGTAAGGGGCGCGGAGCGGAGCGGACCCGACCCGATCGCCTTCACCCCTCTGGGCCGTGCGCCCGGCCGCCGCTCGCCTGGCCCCGCCACGCCCCGCCCAACCCGCTGCCACGGACTGCGAGTGGAACTCGAGTCGCGGGCCCAGACCTCGCGGCGCCGCGGCTCGAGTGGAACCGGTCGCCCCGCCGTCGCCAAGCCGCCACCCCGCCTGTCGCCCGTCGTCTCACCGGCCCCCCAACGAGTGCAATACAGGCGCCGAACCACGCCGGAGCCCGCGGCCCCGAGAGCAGCGTCGCCGTCGCCGTCGCCGTCGCCTCGGCCGTGGTTCGCCGCACAAAGAACTCCACACCAACGGTATTATATTACAGTAGTCTAAGAGAAGCCCACCCCGCCCTCGCCCACTGATGTAAATTGTGTAACTAAATTCGTAGGAACCTAAATTTAAGACCCTAGAGAAATGACTTTTTCGATTCGGAAAGATCTCAAATTGGCAGCCAATTGACCGAACCCGCCCCGCGCCACACCCCGCAGCCCGCCTCCAGCTCCTCTGTGCATCTGACTGAGCGGCTTTAGTTAATTCGTGCGCCCATGCTAGAGTCTGCAGGAGGGAGCCGGAGTCCGAGAGAAGCGCTGAGTGCATTTAACGAAAATCTAGCAAGGGCCAGGGGGTGAGGGAGAGGCGTCTTGGTGGCTGCAGAGGACGGGGGAGCCGGGGCCGAAGCCGAAGCCGGGTCCTCGGAACTCGAACTGAATCGTGTCACTGCAGTTTCCTGCGTTCTCTGCCTTCTCCCTCACACGGCCCGCCATCCCCCGCTCAAGCTCGCGCTCTCCTTCGCCCTCTCCCTCTCCCGCTCCCTCTCACACGGGCGAACGTACACTGCGAGAAGTACCCATGCAAATACACTGTAAATAGAGAGGTTAGCGTTTGTTGCTCCGATTCTCCGGCGGTCCCGTTCGGCGGAGGCTGCGGAGAACCGAACGCAACGAAGGATTTCCTAAAGTGAACAAAATCAAAATTGTACATAGCTAGAAAGAGGAGGACATGATAAAGCATCACCGATGTCAATATAGAATACATATATATATATATATATATAATGCATATGTAGACCCTAGAACTACTTTATTAGCATTTCTATCTAAGCTTAATAACTAAAACAAAACAAAATAAAACAAATCCTAGATTTAAGCCTACGTTTAACTGAAGCGTAACTCTAATTGAAGTTTGTACGCCTAGAATATAGGTTATATATAGCACACATACACATTTATATATATAGATATATCCACGATATATTGTAGCATTAGTGAAAATGTCGAAATGATTGAGAGAAAACAAAACAAACTTAGCTGAAGATCGGTGCTTTTGACCTGTTTCTATTTGAACAATGTATCATTGAACAATTTCAATTTTTTATCCCCACAAAACAAAACCAACCAACAACCAGCAACAACTACAAACATACCGAACGCATATGAATATTTTCAAAAATTCGAGCTCAACATTAAAAGTGAACGGAAAAGAGAATTGTTATTTTTATTTTTGACACTTTTTGGTTCCTAGTTTTTGCATATTTCGATTTTCCTGTAAGCTTCCGTTGTTTCCCCGAACTTAAGTTGAACATTTCCCTAGTATTTGGGCTGCAAGCCTTTCAATTAAAACCCTGTAACGTGAGCTCACTTCTCGAGTTTGATTCCATCTTCATCTATTTTCCGATTGACCCAAGTCGGAGTGAAATCGACCACGAAACCACGAAATCGAATCCCTCCCACCCCATCGCCAGGCAGAACCAATAGAAACCGGAACCCAGATCATGGAAACCGAGCAAAAAATTGATTGTTAACGTACAGTGGCCAAATAAAGCAGGTTAACATTACGAAAAAAATTACTGAACGTTTTTTTCACACAAATTTACGACTTACGGCGTTAAGCAACCCTATATAGATAAATATAAAGTGTAAAAATTAAATATATACGAAATAGTTTATGCAACACACTGAACTTTAGATTTCCTCGTTTCCGTCAAATTTCTCTCCGTCTCTCTCGTACGCGTTTCGATACTTGCTCTGAACACCTTCGTCTGTTGTTTTCAATAGTCTTTGTGTTTAATTTTAAGACTCACTGTAAGATTACATGAATTTGGGAGTAAATCATGCAATAATTAAAGTAAAAACTTATTTATGAGGCTGATTAGTCTAAGTGGTAACTAAGCATAGGTTTATACATGAACTCACACAGACATATGCATATGTACTCGTACACAGAATACACAACACGAAACACACACACACATATTCGTATGGACGAATACAACAAGTTGCTAGAAGCAAATGTAAACTAAAATAGAAATACTGTAATACAAACACCAACAAAAAGAATCAATTGATGACAAACAACTCTGTATGAATATTATTTAGACGGATTATACATCATGCATAGGCTCAGAACTCTAACAATTAAAGATTTATATATATATACATATGAGAATATATGTTAGACATTAAGAGAACATAAAATAAATTTGTATGTTTTTATTTCGAAATATCGTTATGTTTTCATTTCCAGCTTTCGTTTGTTCTGCTTCAGTTGTTTCTTTGGTTTCGAATCCTCCTTCCTTTTACTGCCCTCCTTTGCCCCTTTGCGCCCCCTCAGTTGGCCGGCCAGGGAGACGGAGAGTGGATTTTCGACGGACCTTTACCTAATCAAGAAAATCCCATCCTCGCTTAAGAGGATCGACTGGCCCTCGCCGACTGGGCGAATCCCCCCAATCCTCCTTTATTTTCATTTTGCACTCCCTTTGCCTCATTTCTCCAGTTTTCCCCGCCCGATTGAGTTTCTTTTAGTCCTTAGTGGTTTCTTTGAACGAGTAGAGGAATTCATGAATTTGTAAATTTGAGAAAATGAAAGAACTAAATACTTTTAAGGAGAATAAATGACTGCTTCTTAGGTGATAAGGATACAGAAAGTAAAGCGTAAAACTTTATGGATTATGGATTTTTTATGTATTGTACGACATACACTTGATATTTATTGTAAAAATTATTATATATTGACAGATATACGTATATATGAATATATTCTATATTATACCTTTGCATATGAATTTTACAAATTAACAACTCATGTTTATTGCATATTTCCCTAAGACGAAGCTACTACTTATACATAACTCAAGCTATTAACTTCGCAAACTACAGCAAGAACAACCAATTTAACACACTAATTACTCGAAATCGAATACGAAATCGACCTATTTAAGCCAACTTCTGGGAGCTCTAAATTTTCTTAGAACGTTCGTTCGCTCGTTTGTTATATTTTGCAACACTACTCGAAAACTATTCCTATAAATTACTAAGATATTTGGTGCCAGGACTCACACACTCACGACATACAAACGATACCCAAAGCAATTATTCTAACGTAAAGCGACTAGAGGACTAAAGATCTACTAATTGTACTCTTGTAGATATTCCGCAATTAGCAATCGGTTACTACCCATTACCACATTGTCTGATTTCCCGCAAGGCCTTCGTACTCGACTATTGTTGTTACCACGGTTTTACTAAAGACTCTATTCTAGCGGCTAATGTACATATTATATTCCCTTTCTCTTCTCTCTCTTAGTCGGTCTCTTTCCATTCTTGCAACGAGGTCTGACTTTCGTTGGATATATATTTTTTGTAACATATTTTATTACCTTACATTTACATACACAGGAATACAATTTATTAATCGAGAAAATATGGAAATACGACAAAACAGAATATTTATAATAATAAAAGTAACAAATTTAATACTCTGGAAGCTGGACTTTGTCTTCAAGGGGAGGTGGTGGGAAAATCACCTTTTGGTGGTGATAGCGTAGAGTCGCTAGTGCGCTATTGAATAAACACCGGTTTTGACACAGAGATGGCGCCAGAGCTCCGCCCAAGACACAAACCGTGATGTGGTGAATTTCTCTGAATTGTGTTGCAGATGAATTTTTTCTAATTTTAGTGTTCTCTCATTTACTATTTTATTGTATTTCTCATTTTATTAATTAAGTATTGCCAGAGAGTTGAAATCTGAGTTTTTACGGCGAATTTTATAAGATTCCCTGATGGACTAAAACATTTTCTTAAATTTGTATGAATATCGGATGAAAGGCGCAAATATTGTCACATATCAATTGAGTCACGCAAGCGATTCCCGATCTCCGAACTGTTCGAATGTTTTAAAAGACTCTCGCTTCAGGTCCGAAATATTTTTTCTCCAATTCCTTGAAGCAGCACTGACAATTACTCAAAATGCGATTTCGCGGGACTTGGAGCGTTTTTATGCTAATGTTTTATTAAATGTTTTAGCCATCGACCTTCCGATCTAGCACTCGACAATTCAAGCATTTCCTAATCCAGGGGTCCCGTCCGCCATCTTGGGCTGTTTAACGGTGATAATTTCGGACGGACGGACAGACGGAGGGCGGTTGTTTGTGTTACTGTCGCTTTGCATTAATTAACACTTGATTTGCAGGGCACAATTGGGACGTCAATCAAGTGTCCGCCAGAGGACGACATGTCGGCAGCAACAATGCGGCGTCCGGCGCGACGGATGCGTGGAGGGCCCTCGTGCGGGGCGGATGCAAATTCGGGATTTTCCAAGCGACCACTTTTCCTCTTTTTCCGCAACTTTTGTTCCATTTCGCTCTCCGGGACTTCGGCGAATAAGAGATTATCGCACATGTGCCGTTGTTGTTGGTGCGGCCTTGGCTGCTGCAGGGCAGGCTAATTGGAGTGCAACGGCAACAACAATGCAATGCCAGCGACAATGGCAGGACGGAGTGAGGGCGACGGAGGGAGAGCGAGGAAGTCCGAGGCTCGGCCGGGGAACCCGTGCGGCCGAGGGGTCAAAGCAGCTGGACGCGACCGTCGAGGCACGCGCTGAGGGACCCTCGTCGTCGGCAGCGCCGTCAGAGCCTCGGACCCCGGCCGCCGGTCCGTCTGTTTTGCATTCAGAGCGGATTATGTTCGTGTTGCTCTCGTCGGTGTTGTTGTCGGTGATTTTACGGGATCGAACCTCATCTGGCCGGGCGCCGCACCCGAATTAATCCCCGGCGCAATTATCCCCGTGCAGCCCCCCGCGCCGGCGGAGGACATCCGGCTGGTGCTCGCATTGATCGCGAAAACATCACGAAAACACACGAAAATATTGATTTCCAACAACAAAGGCGCATCGCGGCAGGCCCGGCCTGCAGTTGCCCTGCGTCCAGCGATGGCCGGCGACGATAACCTGCGATGACTGCGAGTGCCCGAGCTGTGAGAGGGGCGGGAACCCAAACAAAGAGGATCCGGTCTCGCCGGCCTGGGCTCGACTCTGGCCGGCCGGAGACCGTTGAGACCGGAGTTGAGCGACCTCCAGAAAGAAGGACTGCTGTCCTGGGTGGTGATGAAGGTGAAGAAAGACTATGGTGACTGAGAGACGCTTGTGAAAGGTGTTAAAAATAACTACTTGTTAATTTTTACTTTGCATTTTCATTCAAATATTTATTTGGTAGGCATAGCAAGATTGTTCTGGAATAATTTCTGCTTATATTTTACAGAGTAACATTCTAGTTTTCTTAAACTTAGAATTTACTTTATAAAAGGCTCTGGAACGATTCATTCATTGAATCTATAAATTACTTAAATATTAAACAGTTGACCCCTGAACACTTTTGTATTCTTTCATTGTGCATTTCATTTGCAATAAAAGGAAGATTGGTAAGGACGATTCATTAGTACCGATTCGTAGGACGAGAACAAGAATCCTCAATTTCATAGAGGATAGAGAGGAGAGGATAGAGGAGGTTAATAGAGACTAATTCAATAAACTAAGCAGACATTTTTGAAGGAGGATATGCAATCGAAATTTTTAGTTTAATTAGTCAATCGCAAATAATTGCACAAATCTAAAATAGCTAACAATTTATTGATTCCGGAATTCAATCTGTCGACTCATTGAAACTTTATACCGAGCACAAAATCGGTAAACATTTTTTTCCTATTTGACCTCGATTGCTCGGGATTGTTCTAATGCAAATGATATTCTCTTAAAGAATCGAAAGTGGTTACTTTGAGGGATTTTTCTCCTAAGCCATTGCTCGACGATGCTCGATACGACCGAATTCGGAGTGTTCCGATTGAACGCAATGGTGGGCCCAGTGGAAGACTCAGCCGGAAAAGTCCCATCGGAGTTGGCGGCGGACCCTCGAAGAAATCGGATGCCTCGGGTGAATTGCTGAATTTTCGAATTTCGCATTTCGTAAATGCGTGTTTGCGATGCTAATGCAGCATAAATCAGAATTGGTCGCTCCCACAGGGGAGGTTTCGTCGGCTACGCGGACGCATGGTCGGCGGGCAGCCAGAGGGATGGAGGGTTGCAGGGAGAGACGAGCCCGGCAGCCACACAACGAGCCAGAGAGAGAGAGAGAGAGAGAGAGAGGGAGATCGAGGCGAGACTGACAACTAATAACCTCTAATGCTGCGGACCACGCGACGTCGAGGGTGTGCAAATGTCGACACGTGCCGGACGTGGACGCGATCGCCGCCTGGCGAATTCGCACCACGCCGTTGTTGGCAGGAGGTCGGGTTCGGTCGGGTCGGGCGCGGTGCGAAACCCTCCCCTACGGGCCGAGGGTGGGTTTGCGGCGGCCGGCGCAATTATGCATTTCTGCGACTCGTCAACCGCGGTGCCCGGCCGAGGGTTGCGATTCGGGCTCGCGTTTTTTAGCAGCCTCCCAAAAAAGCCCTGTTTTTTACCCGGGTTCTCGCGATAGGCGCCGGCCGACAGCCAATCAGGGCTGCGAGTCTGGCCTCGGCGCCTTCAGAGGGTTTGTGAGACCCCCGCGATCTGGGCGCGGAGATCACCAGGGGTTTTCCGAACTTTTTTTTATTGAACTCCCACTGAACCCTTTGCGGACACTCGACTCCCTCGGCGGGGAGAGCTCTCAGTCCCGGAGAATGGCCGAAAGTTCTTCCCAATTCGGTCTGCGGCCCGTCTATTGCGTCTCGGTTTCTCCGGGCCGCCGCCTCCGTCCCGCCCTGGCGCCCGCTCGAACCGCGTCAACAGCGGTTCGTCTCGCAGCCGTCTGCGCGACGCTGACCTTATTTCCCCACTGGTGCTGCTTGACAACCGCGCACCCTACAGTGGCCGCCAACGAACGTGGCGCGGGTTCGTGGTCGAAGACCCTCCTGGGCCTCGCTCCATTAGTCGAGACGAGACCAGCTTCGGACTGTCGACGAATCGGTGCCAAAGACGGCAGGTCCCGATGAGCGTCCGTTGCCTGAAGGCACGGATCCCCTCCACTCGCACCCCGAGGCATTCTAATGGACCTTCCACGACCGATCCGTAGGGCAGCGGCGTCCCAACGAGGCCGACCATTACAAGAGTCTGCCGCGGCCGCAGCGATCAGTGCCGGGGCTGGGGTTGGGGCCGGGGCCGGGTCTGGACGGACGACGCAGCCAGTTGGAATGTCAAATTGAATGGTTTCGTGGAAACACTCGGCAAGGGAAAACTATTTCTTAATGAGGAGCGAGGCCAGGAAATATTTGGAATTTTTCGGGTCTCAAGACATTTGTTTAGAAAGTGAGTGGAAGACGGAACGAAGAAGAGCAAGAGAGAGCGCGTGAAAGGCGATCGGGAGCGGTCGGTGGGAAGGCGAAGAGGCCACGACGGCGTAGAGCGCCAGTGTACCGTGGAGGGACGTTGCCGTGCTCAGCGTGCCTCGTGCGAGGAGACCACCGAGCGAGGGAGCAACGAACAACTAGTTCTTCTTCTGTTCGCCTGTCCACCGCGGGTTTTCCGAGCCACTCGAAACCCGGCCGCACCTTCGCCGTCCACGGTACTTTCGTCGAGCGTACCGTGGAGAGAAACGGGAACGAGAACGAGAACGTTTTCATTACCACGATGTAATCTTCGCTCCGGGAATGCTTCCCTCTCTGTCCCGCGCCAGATGGGTGCGTTCTCAAGTGTTCCGAGACCCGCTGGAAGGCAGGCTGGAACACGCACACTGCCGCAGCGCCCGCTAGGATTACAAACGCCGTGGAAGCCACGGCGCGCCGTCTCGCTCGCTCCCACGGCCGGGACGAGCATGTAATGCGCCATCGTCAAGGGTTGCTGCTCGGCGAGATAGCGACGACGCTCCCGAGCGATCACGAGCGCGAGCACGAGCACGACCGCGGCCGTGGCCGAGACGACGAACGATCGCGCTCGGTCCCTCGCGATCGGGCGAGCGTCTGTCGGGGACGCATAGATAGATAGAGCGATAGATGAATGGATAGATACCGCTTCCGACCGCTCCGCCGAGCGTCTGTCCCACGGTTCAACTCGGGCCGTCCGTCCGTGTGCCCTCAGCTACGCATGTTGTGGCGCTGCTGCGTCGTGGTCGTGGTCGTCGCCGTCGCCGTCATCGCATTGTGTTTTGTTGTATTCCAATTTCAGTTTTCCATTGTTCTTCCATTTGTCGTTGTTGCTGGTGCGCGGCACGGTTTGGGAAAATATTTTCGGGGTTCCTGGAAGTCGTAAAACGCAACTAATCGCCAGTGCGTCAGTGTGCGTCATCGGTGTCGAGTCGGTTGGTCGGTGTTGCCGTCGTCGTCGTCGTCGTCGTCTTGATTTGCGTCGTGTCCGTCGAGTGTCGCCTTGGTCGGTGCCGTGTCGTCATCGTCGTTGTCGGTGCAACGCACATGCACGCGCCCAACGAGGAGTAGCCTGAGAGGATCCCAGTAATCCCAGTCGGAGCGCCCCGAAATCCGCGACTTCCTGAAGCCAAGGCCAGCTCGAGAGGCGTCCGCGTGGCCGCAGAAGCGGAGCCGAGAGTCGAGATGTCGTTCAGTGCCCCGGGGGGCAGGGGGTCGGCCTCGCCGCCGGATGTAAACATGCCATCGCCAGCAGCAGCTACAACAACAACCCCAGGCACAGTCACACCCACAGCCACAACTGCATCAACAACAACCGCCAGAGGAAGCCCGCAAGGCAGCGCTGCCGACGAAGTCGATGCTGCCACATCGAGCCAACACCATCACCAGCGGAGAAACAGCAGCACTGGCAGCAACAGCAACAGTAGTCCCAAAGGTAAGTCCCTCAGGTGCATCCGTCGACGTCCTCCGTCCCGCAGCAACATGTTGCCGTGTCCGTGGCGGCTGCCCCGGCTGATTGGCCTGCGCCTGCGTCCAATCGGAGTCTGGGTGTTCGCACTTTTTACCGGGACCCGGGTCTGTTTTTTATTCGCCGAGGTCGGCGGCGACCGGGTCGGAAATCGCAACCCTCCCCCAATGCGACGCGCTTCCTTGGCACCCCGCACCCTGCACCCACCCCATCCGTCGCCTCACCCTCCTCCTCCTCTTCGCCAAGCGCTGCGATCGGCTCGTGCCGAGGGTGGGTCGGCCGCCGATTCGCGGACAGCGGGCTGTCGCTCGGACGGGGTCCCTCGGCGCTGCAGTTGGTCGTCGAGAGCCGTGCGGGTCGATCGAGGTTCGCCCGGATCAATAAACCCAGTCGAGTGTCAAGTCGCGAATATTTGAGTCGGTTGTGCTGTGTTCCTGCTGTCCTGGCTCCAGTGCTGTGCTGCAGGATGAATTACATAGGTAGGCCTTGTCCTGGACTCGTGGACTCGTGGGTTCGAGGAGCCTTAAATGAGTACGATGCACAGTATCCATTGAAGACAAAGACGAACTTCTTGCACACCTTCAACCAATTGGATTTTTCCAACGAGGTTAGCGAATCGCGTCCCACTTGGCGACGAGAATTCTGAATATCGACCCGAGGTGCTCTGGTGCCGTACCACTGATTGGCATCGCATCCACATGGGTCCAGTAATTGCGACCACGCCTGTTCGAGTCGAGGAGTTGTGGATCCAACATACTCGCCTCATACTCGGAGTTCTCTGGGCCCATGGCCAGATGTTCTCGGGTTCGGCGGAAAATCTCGCCATTCCTGCTCTCTGTCCGCAGCGAGCTGCCTCCGAGGACGCAAATTAAGCTCAGCTTGGGTGGGTTTCGTCGCACGGGAGGGGGGAGCGACGGAGGTTCCTCCTGGCTTCCGAACGCGGGGCTGGACTTACAGCGGGATGATTTACAACGACGCGAGTTGTCGCCGAACCGGTTGGGGTCTGCACCGAGTCGCGGACGCGGCGGAGGGCGTAAGGAAAGCTCCTTGGGCTCGGCTGGACGCGGGTCTTTGTTGGACCCAGATTTATGGCGGCTTAGGAAACCACGTTGTTTGTCGATGGCTTCTTGTTCCACTTTGTTGTCGTGTGTAGAAGTTGTTGTTGCTTACTGCTGTAGTTGTTGCTGTTGTCCCTTTGTTGTTGTGATTTATGCCGAGCAATCCGAATGTAACACGCTCGGATCGAACCCTCGCTCTTCGCTCTGCATGGGAAGCGAAACCGGTTTTGTAAAAGTTCAGCGGGCCGGGTCTCCTTTGATTCGCCGGCGCACTGGGAGGTTCCTTCCTGCCAGAGCGACGAAGACGAAGACGAAGACGGCGGAGCCGACTCGGTCCGGGTCGATCGAACTCCTACAACAGGGCAGCGCCGCATTCTTTCGCCCACAGCCCTCGCTCCCCTTGCCCCACTCGCACTCAGGCCGTCCGTCCGGCTGTCTGTCGGCTGCTCGGGGTCCATATATCTCCGAAATGTGGTGGATTAGTCGACGAGGGGCGACGCACGGACCGCGGACGGACTGGAGGAACTGGGAGGCCGTGGAATGTCGAAAGCTCCGCGTCCGAAACGCATAAAAGAAGTGGCGACATAAGAGAGCGATAACAATTATCACCGTCCTCTCATCGCCGCGACTCGTGTGTTGTGAAGAGAGCGTGTGTGTGCGCGTATGTGCGTGTGAGGGGGGCGGAGAGCTGAATGAAAACAAATAAAACCGAGCCACAAGAATTCATTCATAAATCGTCGTCTCGTCGCTCCGTCCACGGCTTTGCGAGATTTTCATGAATGAAATCCAATGTTTTCCTCCAAGTAGTTTCGTCTTCCCTCTCGATCTCTCTCGCTCACTCGCTCTATTTCAGGTTCTAATTTCTCCTCGATTCGTTATCTCTCTTGGTTTTATCATGCCTCAGTTTGTCCAATGATTTTATGGCCCATTTTCGTTCGGCTCCATTTCGTTGCTGGTAAGCAAACTATAAATACGACGCATAAATCGAGATCGGGCGCGCACTACGAGTGTCCAAGTGGCTGCCATGACTCCACGCCGTGACTCGCTGAAAAGTCTCCGGAGACTCCTTCGACGCGGCTGTTCGTCTTCGTTTCGATCCGTTATATTAGACTTTTCTTCCTTTTGAACCTGCCGTCCAGTTGAACCCCCCGCTCACAGAAATATCGAAGATAGTCTGAAGTCAAGACCCTCCTGTTTTCGGCCAACCTTTCGATCCACCCTCCGCCTCACCCCGTTGCACTTCCTCCCCTCTCGCCTCCTGCACCAACGCCGTCCCAACTCTCGCCCCGAAGCACGAGGGAAATTGAGGAATCGAGGAACGACTTCGAAACTCGATCACAAGCGGTCGGTCCCGCGCCTGGACGCGCCCCGACGGACGGACTCCGGCCACTCTGGCGGGTCGATGCATCGGACCGAGGGCCCGATCCGTGTCTCGCGAGGATCGGGAGTGGTGCGATACCGAGCGGACTTCGGCGTTTATGCAAATCGCCGGCGATCGAGGAGCGTCCCAGGGGCCCCGAAATGAACACGAGTTAATTGAACGTGAGCAGGCGCCGCGAGCCGTGGGAAGCAGCGGAAGGATCGCGCGACGTCGGACGCACACCGGCCGGCCGGAGATCGGCGTTTGTTTTGATTGAAACTGTAGCGAGCGGCGCTCGAGAGGGTTCGTCGCCGCTGCCTTTGTGCGTCGCCGGCGAAGACGCTCCAGGGTCCGCGGAATGATACAGTTTCGGGCGGTGTCCTGCGCGCCCGTGAAGGATACCTGATACCGCGTCTTCGGCGCCATTTGCATATGAAAGCGCCGTAATTAGCATAACGGATGAATGAATTAAATTAGCTCAAGGGGCCGGGCCTGCGCGCCTGCCTCCTCTGCTGCGTCTTCCCTACCTTCTTGGCCTCCTCTCATGACCGAACCTTCTCCCTTGCAGGCCCCGGGAGCCGCGGGTCCACGGAATCGACGTCGGCCGTGCGCTACGGAAAATGCAAGTGGTTCAACGTGGCCAAGGGCTGGGGCTTCATCACGCCCAACGACGGCGGCCAGGAGGTGTTCGTGCACCAGGTGAGTGATCCTTCGCCCCTCTGTCCTGGGGCCCCATCCCTGCCACCTCACCCCGCATCCTCTCCTCTCCTCTCTCCCGCAGAGCGTGATCCAGATGAGTGGCTTCCGGTCGCTGGGCGAGCAGGAGGACGTCGAGTTCGAGTGCAAGGAGACGCCCCGGGGCCTGGAGGCGACGCGCGTCTCGGGCCGCGAGGGCGCCGACTGCAACGGCAGCACCTTCCGGCCGCGCACCAAGAAGCGCTTCCGGCGCGTCCGCTGCTACAACTGCGGCGAGTTCGCCAACCACATCGCCTCGAAGTGCGAGCTCGGGCCGCAGCCGAAGCGCTGCCATCTGTGCAAGCAGGAGGACCATCTCTTCGCCGACTGCCCGATGAAGAAGGTGAGTGAGGTGAATGCGCGCGGCGTGGGGAACTCGACGGGTGTGGTGAACTAATCTCGCCTTTATTTCAGACACAAACCAGGGCGGACACCAGTGGCGGTTCCGGGCACTCGCAGGGCGACTTCAGCCAGACCTGACCGGATCCAGACCTAGACCGAGATCAGGTGCAGGCCGCGACCCCGCCCCAGGTCCCGTTGGCTTGCGTCGACAATCAAAGTACAAAGTAATGCATTTTCAATGTTTTTCCCTCGTGTTCAAGAAAGACATCTCACTCTCGCAAAATTAAATTTCAAATTTACAAATTTACCTCCTAATTGTATTTTAGCCCAGACCCACCGCTTGCCGGAGCGTCCTAGATCGTAGTTTGTAAATTCTAAGGGAGTTTTATCACAAAATATTAGCCTTAAGTGTATGCAACTTTTTGTACAAATTCCTTTCAGATAGAGTAAAAATATATATTTGCTAAACAACTTTACAATTAAATTTGTTTTGATTATTAATTTTATTTTATTTCCCTCGCCCCGATCCCATGAATTCAGGGCTAATGAATTCCGTCTGCTCGCCTCACTGGAATCCTTCAGCTGCGTCCGCCGTGCTCCGTGAACTGTGGCGGTGGATGCGAGCAATTGTCCGAAGTCCTCTTTCCATGGCCGTGGCTCTGCGTCCACCTTCGTCGTGTGACCGAGCCTCCGATGGCCACCGAGCCCACGCACACCCGCCTCCAATCACGGCCTGCCGAACGCCCGCCTAGCGCAGGGCGGGGCGGGGGTGCGAGCGAGCAGGGCGACTGATGGAGCGGGAGTGCGAGCAAACCACGCGGCCGATGGGGCGAGAGGCACCAGGCGTGAAATTAGAGTATTTTCGTCGCACTGGCTGCGGGCGCCAAGTGGGGAGCACGGCGGTCCTTTCGGCCAATGTTGTTACTGGAGTAGTCAGTGTTGCTGGCCGGAGGCTGCTTGTGTCCTTGTTGTTGCTGCTGCAGCGCTTGTTGTCATTGTTCTTGTCGTAGTCGTTGTTGTTGCAGTGTGTGTCGGGTGTGCTTGTGTCGGTGTCCTTAAATTAAAGTGAAATCGCGCGCCATCAGAGACAAACGGAGGCACGGGTGAGAGGGCGACGGAGAGACAAAAGAGGGCCGAGGGCGGGGAGGGAGAGCGGGCGAAGAGCGAGGAAAGCGAAACTGGGCGAAGGCGAAGGACGAACGAGTTGGGGAAATCGAAAGATCGAAGATTGCGGAGACAAAAAATTAACAGGCCAGCGAGACAGGGGCAGTGAGAGAGGGAGTGTGGAGAGCGAGGGAACTTGAGAGAGCGAAAGAGAAGGAGGGAGAGTGGCGATGAGTGTCTTTGAGAACAAAGGAGAGATAAAAAGAGGCGACGCCGGTGTAGGCAGGCGAAGGCGTTGCAGAGTTCGGGCCGAGGGATTTTCGGAAGACGACAGACGAGGTCAAGACTTGTCTCGCCCTTGTCCTGGGAGGCCAAACACTGTCTACCGAGGAGGGCCGAAACGAGTGCCTAATACTGCATTCAGGGATCGCATTCACGGATTTGCGCCAGGATCCTTTCGTCTCTCGCCTTTGAAGACCGAAGCCTTCCTCTGATGAAGCACCGAAGTCTTCCACAGAGCCAAAGAAAATCAATTTCCTGCGGGCCGAACCAACATTTGCTCTGCATCCATCTCCCTCGCACTCCCGCCCTCCCGCCTCTCCTGCACTCCCTCCCCGTGATTGGCGCTGAAATCACATGCACGGACCGGAGGAGCGACGTCGAACACCCTGCGAAGGGAGACGGATGGTGATGAGCCCGTCCCCTCGCTGGACGAAGCAGGGTGGAAGACGGAAGTCTTCGAGGAACCATCGGATGTGGAGATTCACTTCATCGACGACGGCGCTCGGCATCCGCTCGTTCTGACCCAGCCAGGCGTGGCGAATGCGTGCCGGGGGCCACGCGGCGCGGACTCCGACCATGCGGGCGCGGGTCGGGGCGAACCCGGTGGAACAGTTGTCGAGCCGGGCCTCAGTCGACGAAGCGACGGGCGGCAACTCTGCTGGCAACTGATTTCGCAACAACAACCACGCCGCACTCACTCGATGCCTTTCACATAAACCGAAAACTTTCCTCGCCTCGGTTCCCTCCGTCTCCCTGGATTTCTTTAGCGCTCGCACTCCCTCCCTCTCTCGCTCACTGCGCTCTGACTAGGTCTTGCCTCAACTCCGCGCGCCCTCGCCGTCTCCACCGCCCAGCTTCACTTTCACTCGACCTCCCTCGCAGCCTCGCAGAGGGAGGCGATCGCAGGCGGCTGCAATAAAATTCAATGAAACCCACTCAAACTCTTCCCGCGACCCCTTTCGCCACTCCCCACTGTCCCCCCGCATCCTTCATTGTCTTCCGCTCCCGCGCCGGTCGCTCCTCCCTCCCGCTCCTACCCTGGAGGAGGCAACTTTGCCCACCCACAACCCACATAACTCAATCACCGGTTCTCTCCGAGCGCCCCCTGCGCCTCCTCCGCCTAGTCCTTCAGCGTCCTTCGCCGCGCTCTCGCTGGAGATGCTGCATTCCGCGTCTGAGCAATAAAATCCTTTATGTCCTGCGTGCAGATTTCCAGTTGTTGTTTCGGCCGACGTCCTGGCTCCCGTGATCCGTGTTCGCCCTGCTCTGGCTGCCGCTGCCTTAATGCAATCGCCATGCGTGTCTGTGTACGTGCCGCACAGACACACGTCTGTGTGTGTGGGTCCTTGAGCGCCCATCCAGTTATCCTCGAAAAGTGGCTGCGCCCCGTCCTCTCGTCCTGCCGTCTTGCGCCTGCCGAGTCAGGGAAGAGGCGACCGTTTTACGACCAGTCGCGAGGGAGGCGTGGTTGGGGGCGTCGATTGGCGACATAAACGTAGATGTGAAAATCGGAGAAAAATCGGAGCGGGGCATCAAAAACAGCCCTCATTTGGACGGCTTTGGGCGGGGGATGGAGCGAGAAGGACGGGCACAGACAGCCTGAGCAATCCGGGGGGAAGGTCATCCGGGGTCGTCCGCCGTCGAGGCGAAGGCGACGTGACTCAGTCGGGTTGGGAGCCGCGGGCTGGCGAGTCTGGGGCACATCGACTTCCGAGAGCCTGCGGATCCCGACTCGACTCCAAGGGATCGGTTTCTCCCCGAGAAACGCCCCGGGGATGGCTTCGGAATCGCTGCCATTTTCTGGGTCGCGGCCACTTCGCTTCCTCTTCTGCTCTTTCCCTCCGTTCTAGAGGCGAACTGCCCTCGCATGTGCAGAGGCAATCATCAATCGTCGTCGCCGTCAGCGCCGGCCTCTCCCCCTGCGCTCCCCCTGCAGCCTCCTGGAAGTGGTTTTTGCTCAGGTTCGACCCGCCTCGATTCTTCACCTCGGCATTCCTCACTTCATCACTTACTTCGCCAACTCTCAACTCCTTTCCTCCTCCCTCCGCACATCCGAGCAACGCTCCGGGTTCCTCCTTTGCAGAAGGAGTGGATCGCTTTGGCTCCTTTGCAAGGAGAACAAAGACGCTGCCGACGGAGCCGCGTCCGCACCTGCTCCGCGGCGCTCGGGCATTGCCAGGCATTTGCATGGCGGCGCCTTCCGCCGCAGACGCGCACCCGGTGCGCTGCTTCCTGCGCCAGCGAGAGTGACTGCGTTTCCGACGGCGTCGCAAGGACTCGATCCCTGCTCAGCCCTTGCAAGTCCGGAAATGTCGTTTTTATGGCCAAAATAGAGAATTTGATAAATTATCTAGGCCTGCGGCGCTTGTTTAGGAGATAGAGCCGTTTAAAGTTTCGGTAAGAAACATTTTCATATAAGATCCGACTCAGTGGACTTGAAACGTGAGGACGATGATAGGTAGGGGTTGTAGATTACGCAAGTGGATTGCGTGACGTTCTAGTTACAACTTTGGAAGATATAAGTCGAAACGCTAGAACAGGGGTGCCAATTTGATTCAATTTCGGCCCGCTCTACGTCCCCTCCACGTCCTCTTCATTAACTCTTCTCACTTGCGGCCCCCACGCCCTCCGCCCCTGCTTCCGCCGCGCGTTGACCGCGCTCCTCATTTGCATGGAGGGCTTTAATTGCTCTACGTCCACTCGTTGGCGCCGCCTGGGCCGCGAAGACCAGCCTCCATTTGCCTGGAAATCCCTCGCATTCACGCATGCACCCACACACACACAGGAGCAGAGCGGCCGGGAGGAGGGGCGGAGAGGGCGCCGGAACGACGGGGCGGTAGGCGAGTCTGATGGCGTGAAACTACTTTGAGAGTAATTTTAAAATTTTAATTGCTTTTCTTCGCCGCCTCCATTCGTCCGCCCGTCCATCCATCCGTCCGTCCGTGCGTCCGCCGTTCGTCCATCGGCTCTTCATTCTGCGGCCTTCGTCGTCCTCGCTGCTCGTTCGCCCGACGTGTCCGGGTCGCCGCCGCTGCCGTCGTGGTCGGCGTCCTTTCGTCGTCCTTCCTTCCTTCCTTCCTTCATGGCCTCCTTCCCTCGTTCGCTCGTTGCTTGTCGTCCATCGCCGCTCTCGTCTGTCGCCGTGCAATTAGTGCGCGACCTCTGGCGTCGTCTGTCGTCAAGACAGGGCACAACAACACCAACAACAACAACAGGAGAGAAAACATAATTGAAATTACACCAGAGACAAAGCGATGGCGGAAAAATGCATCGGGAGCATTATTTATTCACATCAAAGTCGAAAATTCTCGCACAGAGACGCCGTGGATCGAGGGGCAGCCCGAGCGCGACGGGTGGATGCCGGGGGCGCAGGACAGCGAGCGGGGGACGAGGCGTCAAGTGGAGCCGTCGCACGTCGGGAGGAGTCGCGCGACGGGCGATTCGAATCCGGGGCCGCGACGGGCCGGGCCGGGACCCCCAGAGGACGACGCGCGGACCCCGAGGGCCGAAGGAGCGTGGGAGGTGGCCAAGGGCCAGTTCATTGAATTACGCCGGGCAGCGACCGTCGTCATCTTCATCATCGTCATCGTGAACGTCTTCGGTCCTCTCGCGGGGTACGTAAGGGATGTCATTGGGAGGACGCAAGACGGGGCGTGACTGAGCGGTCCGCGGATTGAGCAACGCGACACTGGAAGTTTATTAAAAGCGACGAGTGTCCTGTGCGCAACCAAGGGAGGCCGGGCGATCCGCGTGGCGTGAGCGAGAGCGAGGAAGCGCAACAATTTACAATTTAATTCTATTTGGAGTTGCATAAGAAAAGATGAGTAGTCGGCGCCTGCCCAGGGGAGGGCGAGAGCCAGGGGCAGCGATGGACGATGGGCGATGGCCGACAAAGAGACACTGGACGGAGAGGGCGAGCGAAAGTCATTTATCTTCGCTCGGAGCAAAGTAAGTGCCCGACAGCCATTGTGGAAGAGGGACCTCTTCCCTCGCCCTCGCCCTCCCCTCCTCCTCGTCCTCTGCTGCCCTTGTCCTCGTCCTCGTCCAACTCCGTCAACTATAAGATTTTCCCCCTCAGACGTCAACCAGTTCTTATTTCTCTCTTCCGTCTCGATGGGTTTTTATGATTATTTAGATAATCCAATGTTTCCACACATTTCGGTAATGTGTAAATGTAAAATTTTGTATTCTGTGATGAATAGGGTAAATAAATATGAATATCCAAAAAAAAACATTTGGGTTTGTAGTAAGAAATATGCTTATGTGTCGTTTAACAGCAATTTCAGTCTATTTAACAAAGATTTCCGAATCCACTATTTAGAAAACCCCACAATCGAACCCGTCCTCGACCGCCCACCCGCAGCACTAATGCCCTGATTTCCCCTCTGCCACATTGAACCGCTTTATAGCACTTTATACCAGTTCATACCCCTGCCCCCGCGCTCGGTCGCCCACCCCAAGGGACCTCTTCATTTTCCCGCCGATTCGCTCGCGTGCCATCCGTCTTGCTCTTCAGCTGCTGCGCCACTGGCGCCCGCCCCTCCCCGCCGCGCTTGGAACAAGATTACAAAGCTCCGAAGCTGGGAAGTTGCGAAGATGCAGCTGCTCCACTTCGCTGCATCATTTGTTAACTTATTATGCCCCAGCCCTCTCCCCCCTTCCGCCGCCGCTCATCCGCCGCACTCCCACTGCCTCACTCTCGCCCCCCGCTCTTCCTCAGAAGCGTCGCGCCTCCCGCTCCGCCGGCCCTTTTGCATAATAAAGCCGGGCGCAGCCACTTCGAGGTGCCTCTACCTCTCTCGCTCCACCCCGCCCCCTCTCTCTATCTCCATCTGTCTCTGTCCCAGTCTCAGGCCTTCCTCCAGCTGGGCATGGTTCGCTTTTCGCGTCTTCCCCATCCCGTTCTCTTCTGCTGCGCCTCTTCACTTAACTTCATTAACTTTAAGATTCGCCTGCCTCGCCCCCTCTGACTCGCCCCCTCTGACTCGCCCTCCGATGCTGGCTCTGCTGTTGTTTTTGTCGCTTTCGACACTCAGCACTTGCAAATATTTTGTTTGCGAGTCAGGATGATTGCATACATGTTTAATTAATTGTGTCTGTGTGTGGGTGAGTGGGGAGGCAGGTCCTCTCGCCGTGTGCCGTGTGCGTGTGTGTGCGGCGACTGGAGCAACGTAGCTGTGTGTGCGGGTGCAACGTGAGGAATAAATTAAGGAAACAAAATATAAATTTCAAATCGGCGCGCGCGGGGCGGGGCGAGGCGGGACCTCATTAAACGCGATACCCTCGCAGGCGGGCCCCGAGTGCTTGACGGCGATTGTTGGGGCTTCTCCGGCGTCGTCAGAAGGTTGAGGGGCGGGCAGGGTCTCTCACAGGTAGAGACGGACCTTCGGCAGGTGTCGGTCGCTTGGCTGGAGATTCTCTCGAGCCGGAGTCCTGCTCGAGCTGCTGCCCAATTCATCGCTGCCTCACTCGCCCTGTCGAACTCAATTTTCCCTAAGCCGACTCCACCGCTAATTGCGAGAGTCCCGTGGAGACCCCCTTCTCCTCCCCGGGTCCCCTCGCCAGTTCCAAACGACTTTCGAAACTTTTCCCCCTGCTCTCGATCGCAGTCGCAGTCGCGCCTCCAGGCATCTGCCCTAAGTCGATAATGCAGTTCAGCTCGTTCGCCGCCGATCCGAGCTCATAAAAATCTGCCGGCCACATGGTGAAAACTTCCGACAACTACTTTAAGCTCTCCAAAAATCCAACGACAAAGACTCGCCGCCCCTCCTCTGCTCCTCCTCTGCACGCCATCGACAGCTAATAATGCCTCGACCCGCGCCCGCGCCCCTAATCCGGCTCCTTCGATCATCGTCGCTGTCATCTTCGGGGCCGCCGCCGCCCCGGCGCCTCCTGATCCTCGCCGGCAGCTGCGAGAATTTGCGACGACGGCGATGACGATGACGATGCCGATGACGCTCGGGACGACGACGAAAGTTTTTAATGAAATTCATGGCAGCGACGAGAGCGAGGGGAAGGCGGGAGAGAAGGACAACATTTGGCCGCCATTAACGGCGCTTGTGAGCGGATGTCGAGGAGTTTGTTGCTCACTCTGGGCTCCTCCAGCCGGGGATGGTCCTGGCGGCGATGTCCTTCTCGCCTCGCCATCGCCGTCGGCATCGCCTCCGCCGTTGTTGCTGCTGTTGACTCTCGTTGGGGTCAAGCGCGATTCAGCTCGAGTTTAAGAACAGCTGTACAAATCTGAACTTGGGCTCATTGGATCGCACTCGGTCTCTTCTTCTTCTCCTCGAAAGTTGTTCTGGCTTCGGACCTTCTTCAGGTGGCTCCTGAGACATCAAGAGATTCGGAGTTTTGCCAGTTGTCCAGAGGAAGCTCCCAGTGCGGAGGGGTTCCAACCGTTGAACCGTCACCGGTTTCCCGAACGCACCCAGAGCTCCCTGAATGGTTCTAATTTCCAAGTTTTTACTGAAATCATCGTCGAGGGGGACCGGGCCCAGCCCTGGGCCTCCTCAGGGTCCTTTCCCAGGGGTCGGTTTAGGCATCTCAGTGCGTCTCGCCGCCTTCGAACTTTGGCAAGGGGTTGGCCAGGATTCGTGCTCCGCGATCTGTCCTCAGCGCATTAGTTGGCGCTTGTGGATGCGACTGTGAGAAGGCGAGTCTTGTGTTTGTGATTCTTCCCTTTGGGAACATGAGTTCCTCCATTCCCCATCCTTGCCGCTCCCTCCTATTCCTCTGACTCAATGCTAGAGAGGTCCTTGTTCGAATATTTCTAGTTACACGATGTTTCCCATCGACTTCCGGCGCGCCGCCCCCTCCTCTCCCCCTTCCCCTCCCTAGGCCTCTTCCTTCTCTCACTCCCTTGGTGTCACTCAGATTTTTCCGCCCGCTCTTTCGGCCGCCCACACGAGGCCAGCGCGGGCGGAAACTGCTGAAAATCACATTGTGCGAGGAAGAGAGCGATGGATGTCGAGCGACATATGAAGGAGAGTGTGCAGAGGCAGAGGCAGAGGAAGAGCGGGAAGGGGAAGACACCGGAACATGCTATTAGTTTGCAACGTGTTCGACATCATGATTTGGCGCTTTGTTACCTGAGACCGGGGCGCCAAACTAAAAATGTTGGTAGAAAGAGACGTCGCGGAAGTTCCCAAAGTAAGACGAGCAGAGACACAGAGGAAACCCGTCGGTTCCGCGGGCCTTCCCAAACACTCCCCAGATTTCTGAGAAGTTCTCGACCACCTGGAGTTCCTCGGAGGCCTGCCATCGCCCACCCGTTGTGTGTCCTTCGCCGACGAACATTTCCTCACGCGGGTGCCGCTCCCCCGGGCCCCGCCCTCGGAAGCAGGGAAAATTGGCATATTTTTCTCTAATTTTCATATGCGACTGAGTTCCTCAGACGTGACCCGATGCGAAAACTCGAATTCCGTGAATTCCCGTCCTCGTCCTCGTCCTCGTCCTCGGGCCGAGAACGATGTCAGCGGATCCTCGTTGTCGTCGGCGTTGTTGTTCCAACGAGTTCCAGTTCCAGTTGTTGTACGACAGGGTTTGTTTGCTGTTGTGGTTGTTGTTTCTGTTTGTGCTGAGTTCTCAAAGGCTTTTATTGGCTTAACACACGGATTATGATGCTTTTCTGGCACGGATCGAAATCGCATTCGGCTCGGTTGCGCTCTCGAGGATCGCAAAGACCTCTCAAATATTTGAAAATAACTCTCAATCGTTCGGTGGGCAAATAACGGCCCAACAAGTGAGCAGGAAGGAAGTGCAAGGAAACAAGGCGGAGGAAATTTGCTTTCCCTCGGAGATTGCTGGACCGTGGTGGGACACCGGGGGGAACGAGGGGTGGTGGGTTGGCGGGTGTCAGACAACTTTTCTAATTGCAAAACTAATGATGAATAATCAGCGAAACTCCAGGAAGAAGTCCAGGCTCAAGGAAATGGTGAACAGGAGCCGCAGGAGAACGGAGAAAGTTTTATTTAAGGAGCTTTATTTGAGGAGCTTATTTAAGGAGCTGGCGTAAGGAGCTAATTGAAGGAGATACAGCTGTGTCAAGATTCGAAAGAACCACGTGGCGAGAGTAACCGCCACCGCATGTGCCGTGGCGCCGATGAATTTAGATTAAAGAGCCAAGCAAGGGCTCACTTCGATGGAAATATCCTGATGTTAATTTTACTGTTCAGCGCTCTCTGCGGACTGCGAAAGCAGCAATGAAGAATCACTTTCTCTTCGGCACCACCCTCCGCGGCAGAAAGTTGTCTGTGTCCAGCCATTCTTCTGGCAAGTGGCCTGTTCAAATACTAACTGCTGTACTATTATCGGAAAGCAATGAATACGAAAGTTGTGCAGCCAACATCGAAAGTTAGGGCAGCATCCGCAACAACAAGAGAAGACGAACTTGGCGAACACGGAAAGGAACCGACGGACTCTTATACACAGCGGTTGAGAGGGGACGCCGAAGACAGGCGAGCTGTTGAAAATCGGCAAGGCAGCGGGGAATCCCGAGCCAGAAGATTTTTAGCAGATTTTCAATCCAATTAGTTTGATTATTAGATCTCCGCTGTTCGCTTTCGGGGAAATCCACTCGCAAAGCCATTCAAATAAGGGCAGATAGGGTGAGGGCGAGATGGGAACCTGAGCCTGAGCTGCGGTCGACGTGGAAGCGATCGCGCTTCGTCGGCAAAACGCGGTGCGGGGACGCCGGGTAATTGGATGGTAATCGTCGTAGATGTCGGGCGACGGTTGGGCTGAGTTCGCGGCGGAGGTGCGGGTGGAGGATCCCTGAGGACTCGGCGGGACGGTGGGGGCCTTGAGGATGTAACTTTGCCCTCGTTGACGGAACGGGGTTCATGGGAGATGGTGCAGTGTGTTCGCAGCGAAACCTCTTCCAGTGGAGGGAAGGCGGAGTGACGAACTTCGGAGAATCCCTCCATTGCGGTCGTAGCAAAGACTGGAGAACTGCTCATGATGAAATATTTATTTCCCTGCAATCGTGGTCCGCTGAACCCCGGGCGCCAGGTCTTCAATCCTTGGCCCGGGGAATAATCCATCACCGAGCACAGAGTAGAGGGATGAAGCTGTAGAATGCAAAGCGGATAATAGGAATTTCTTGTGCGACGATGATGGTGCGGGATGGGCGTGGATGTGTGTGTAATGTGCATGTCGGCAATGCAGGTTCGCTTGTAAGCATTTCTCAAGCACTTTAAATAGCAATAAAATCCATTTTCTTTCGCATCTCTCCAAGGGGAGCGACAAACAGACAGACCGACAGACGGTCGGGCTGGGGAGGAGCCCGGGAGCGACCGGGCGGCGGCTTTGTTTACAATGTCACGGAATATCCTCGTATCAAATCCTTGTTGGCCTCCTTCTGGTTATCGTTGTTCTCCGAGTTGTTGCTGTTGTTGCCTTTTATTGCTGCTGTTGTACACATTCTTGTCAACACCATCGTCTTGGTAGACACAGTTGTTGTTGTTGTTGCTGTTGTAAATGATTATGTTCTTGCTGCAGCTGTTGTTGCTGTGTTTGCCACTGTTTTTGCCGCTGTTGTCAATGCAATAACTGCGAAGCATGAGGAAATTCAACGCATTCCGCGTCCTGTTCCATTTCTATTTCCATCTCCCTCTGCCCAGCGCCGCTTCCGCCGCCCAAGAGCGCGGAGATCGAGAGCGAGGCAGGGCTGGGGAACGGGCGAGAGGAGGCGTGGCAACTGCGATTGGCGACTGGCGACTGGCGACTGGCGGATTTCAATAGCAGTGGAGAATTCGTTTAGAGCGCCGTCTTCGCTTTGACAGCCGCAGCTGTCACGCCTTCGACTGCGGGGTGCGGCGAAGAAGCGGAGGCGCCGGACGGACAGGGTGAGGATGGGGAAGAAGGCGGGAAGAGGAAGAGCGGCGACTTCTCACCATTTTGCGAGTCCCTCGCTGGGAAAAGGCCGAGCAGACGAGGACGGAGAGAGCGCGAGCAAGTGGGAGCGCGGGGAAGTGACCGGGAGGGCGAGGGGCGCGCTCGAAAATGAAAGGATATCCTTTTTAGCGTATTTGGGTTAGAGTTGAGCGCGGAAAATGGGTTAATGTGCAGCTGGGGGGGCCGAGGAGGGGGCAGGGGCGAGTCGGGAATGTGGGCTGATAAGCGTTAAAAACACAGTTCCGATGGAGCCCGATGGAAAAGCGAAAGGATGAGGGGAGGGGGAGGGGAGGAGGAGGAGAAAGAAGCATTGATGCAGGCGTCGCTGAGAAAGGGAGGGAGGGGTGGCTGTGATATCGCTAATGGGGGCGGCGGGTGTCGATAAGGAGGTACCGAGTTGCAAATGCGCCGCAACCCAGTTGGGTCGGCGGGACGATGCACGATTAGTTGCAGGAACTTCCCGCGGGAACTTCCTTCGAGGATCTGCCATTGCTATGAACCGACTTATCGACCATGCCATCTCGAATGTGATTTGATGAGAGCTTGGGCCGTAGGAGCTCTGAAAAGGCGATAAAGGGATGGATGTAACTTCGAGGCTTGGTCTGCGAATGCGGATCCATTTCAGAAACGACTGCAAGCCAGTGGGTCGATAAAAGGGTTCCATTCAGATCACATTCCCTTCCCTTCCTTCGCACCCGCCATCAGCCGATCTGAAATAATTTCGTTTCCTCTCTCCGTCGAATCGATCGACAGCGACCCCTCCTCACCCCGTCCCACCCCGCTCCCTCCGTCGAGCACTGCATTAACGGCGCTATTTTTGCTCGCTATTTTTCATCCCCATCTGCCCCGCTCGGCCTCGGCTCTCGACTCTCGGTTCGCGTCTCGTGTTTATTTTTCAAATGCGGCTGCGAGCGGGGAAATCCCAGCCAAATGTAACGCGCTTCCTGCCTTGTATCCTCTCGTCCTTCCGCCTGTCAATGTGCCAGATTTCACTCTGGCTCTCTCCCTCCCTCGCTCGCCCTCCTCCCGCTCTGCGCTGTTGTGCGGTGTTGCTGTTGTTGCCTCTGTTGTTGTGGCGATGCAGGGTGTGGCCCAAGCAGCGCCAGGCTCCGGCCGACACGGGGCGGGGGGGGCGTGGGCCGCGGCTGCCGTCGGACGATGGTGACACACTTGGCAGCGGCTGCCGGCTGCCGGCGAGCGCCTCCTGCAGCCGGAGCCTCGCAGTTCGGCGACTCGGTCATGAGTTTCGAGCGAGTTGCGCCGAGCTGTGATTTTGTTTTTCGGTCCCGCTTGTTTCCCGCTCCCCCGACGAATCGGTTCATGAGAACTCAGCAGAAAAACCTGCTCGGCCGTGAAGGACCATCGCGGGATCTCGCACCAGGTCTCGCTGGCACTGGGAGGGCTCCGAGGGACCCCGCACACGCATCCTATCGTCACGACCCACCCTGCAGCCTCTCCACGCCCTGCCCCTGCCCCGACTCCAGCACATCCTCCTTTGTCTCCCAGTCGTCGCCGCAGGAGGCCCCGGGAGCCGAATGCCGTTGCCGTCTGTCGCGGTGATGGACAGCGCTCTGCGAGGCTCTCACCGACCTCTGGCCGGGGCCCTGGAGTCGGGTTCATTCTCAGCGAGCCCGTTCACCTGCCTTCGCCGGTCGACGGGCGCGGGGCGAGCCGGGCGTTCTTGTTGTTGTTGTAAGAGGGCCGTTCTCTGCTGTTGTTGCCGTCGCTGGCGGCGGACTTAAAATTTCATCTCGCACAAACGTCCTTGGACGGCCGTTTTGCGTCCTAATAAGTGGTCCGCGTCCGATCGCCCCGACCTCTCGCTCGCCCTCTGTCTGTCCCGCTCTCTCTCTAAATGCTGATGTGTGTGCGAGGGGCGCTGTGCGGTTAACAAATTGAAACAGTAAATTGCGAACTGAGAGCTTTTACGGTCCTCGGTCAACACCAATCTCATAACGAAGGCTCTTCGCGAGCCGCCCGCTGATTGCCTCGGCAACATCTGGCACCCGACAGGGAGAGGGAGAGAGATATGGCACAAAAGGCTGCGAGAGCTCCCGCCCCGGAGTGAGCGAGCAACATGTTGCGGAAGAACAAGTCGTTCAGAAGTCTCCAATTAAAACTGAGTACATCGAATAATATTAACATTGAATCGATTTCCGCACACTTTACTTTTAGAAGTTTAATTCGTATTTATTTACCCTATATACCACAGAATATACAATTTTACATTTAAATACATACAATATATGGTATTTTCGGATTTCCTTCAAATAAGAAATAGAAGCGAAATGAAGATTTCTAAAATGTTTTATCCGCTGTAACAATGAGAAGAACTTGTTAAACGTGGTTCCATTTTTGTAATTAAAAATCTTTTTTGTTTTTCAAAAATTAAATAAAATTGAAGAATTACGAAATTAAATACGAATATCTAGTTTTTGTATCTTTTATATCTGCATTTTACAAAAGCATATCTTTTACATTTCTTCTTCTATTAGTACATATTAAATACCATAAGAGAGCCATATAGTTGCAGGGCTAGTGTGCGACATATGTTTTTAAGACCAGGGCCTTAAAAAGGGGGCAGCATGGCCGGAACTATTCGTGGCCACCAGGTATCGTAATCGTTATCATAAGACTTTACATTAGTTCTACTTTTTTGGACTCCCAAAATCTCAACAAATGTTCCTTTACCTACAAAAAAAAATGGTTCACAAATTCTATCTCTCAAATGTGCCAGAAATGCAAGGCCTTAAGAGGCCATTCTAGGGGCCGCTGAGAAGCGGTCTTGGGCACTGGAGCGTTAAGGGTACTTCTCGAAGGTTGCAGCAACTTCGTCACTGGCCACATTTAGTAGCCCGACATCCTTCGGACGGAGCGCGCAACATGCACCTCGGGAAGCTCGCTCGCTCGCTCTCTCTCGCGCCCTTCGGAGCTTTCGCTCTGGCCCTCGGCCACGACTCGCTCTCGTGGCTCTCTCCGGGCGGCGCTCTGTGGCTGTTGGCACTGATAAGGAGTCGCTACACCAAGTC
Source organism: Coelopa pilipes (assembly GCA_947389925.1). Classification (NCBI taxonomy): domain Eukaryota; kingdom Metazoa; phylum Arthropoda; class Insecta; order Diptera; family Coelopidae; genus Coelopa; species Coelopa pilipes. The sequence goes on from OX376699.1 coordinate 42,622,414, forward strand.
ACGTGCTACGCGCCCATCCAGCAACAACACGCGAGGCCGTGCGCTGCGGGAGGCAGCGAGGGGGGCGGGGATGGGGAGAGCGCGAGTTCGCAGAATCCTTGTAACCAAGTTGGGACACTCGGCGCCGACTCTCGGACAGATGGGCGAGGAGCACATCCTGGCCATGTTAGCGTCCTCGCCCTGCTCCAGAGCAGTGCTGGGGTCCCGTGGTTGTTGTTGCTGTCGTTACTGTGCCATGTTTAGACATCTTCGCGAGCTTTACAACATCCTCCGAAAGGATGCAACCGAGGCGCCGCCAGTTGAAGTTTGACTTCGCTCGCGAGTCGTCTTCCCCGAGTGCGAAGCGCCGAGCGCGGCACAGCGACAGTGAAAGCATAGCAAGAGCGAGCGAGAGGGCGCATCGCACAGCCAGATCCTTGAGAATATTTCTGCCAGTGCAAGTCGGCGGGTGCAGGTCCGTGTGCTGCGTGAAGGTGTGTGTGTGAAGCAGTGACCGGAAGTGACCGTAATCGGAGGCTCGATCGGCGGGAATCCTTGAAAGCCAAGAGATCAAGAAGTTAGTTCTTTGAAAAATTACTCAATTTGCGAAAATTGTTTTATTTGCGAAAGTCGTTGGAAGACGAAGATAGTAAAATTTGAAATTCGTGAAAAGTGCTCCTAGCGCGGAGGACGGCGACGTCGGTGGGTCAAGGCCTCAGCGCGTTATGTAAAAGCAACACCAGCCACGGCAATGACAGCAGAGGACGACGACGGCGGGATCCGGCGCCCTGTCCCAACCCTGCTCGGCCCTCGACGGGGCGGCGGGCGACGGGGCTCCAGGCGGAAGGGCCTTGTTGCCGTCGCCTTGTCGCAGCCGTCCCTCAATTAAATTCCACTGTTTTCCTCCTTTCGACCTGCTTCACCTCCCATCTTCGTGTCATTGTCAGCTTCCCGCCCTCTCGTCTTCCTCTGCCTGCGCCATCCCGCCCTACATAATTTTAATTATTTTCTTTCGAGCCGCGTTCATCCCCAGATTTGCGCCGAGGCCGCCGTTGTTGTTGCTGCTGTATTGTGCCCTTATCTCGTCTGCCGTTTTGGCTATTATTTAGTTACCGCTGCCCTCTGCCTCGGCCCGCCCGCCCCGTCGCCCGGTCGCCTCATTCGGGCCTCATTAAAAGTCGGATCCGCGACGTGTCCCGACTCCCGATCAGCCCCACGCTGGCGCGTTTCGTCCTTTTGCCTCGCTTTCGTCATTCGAAAAATTAAAATTTAGAGAAATCATTTCATTTCCTTTTTATCGCCCCACTTGTTCCTCCTCCCGACGTGCTCCTGGGCCCTTCGATCCGGGCAGCATTCGTTGGGGCGAGACTTTTTGTTTCCTCGTTCTTTCACTTTTTCGTTTCGAATTCTATTGTCCTGTGGGTTCCGCGGTTCGTTCGACTGCCTCCCCTCCCGTCGGCCTCTCTTTCACTGCCGTCGCTTCATTGCGGGGAGTCGGAAAGAATTGAGTTCGCGGGAATCGAATTAAATTCTCCGCTCATTGCTTAATTTCTCACTATTTAATTGCACTTTATGCGAAGGAATCATTGCACAGTCCGAGTAAATGGTCCACATTTTTGGTTTTTGGGCATTGCAGTTAGTAACTGCAATATTTATGAACCACATAAAACGATTATAGTAAATGTATTTTTCCTCTGATTTATTTTTTTAGCGTAGGAAAAGTGAATTCCTGTTCATTCAAGTTGTACTTTGTTAGTATTTGATTCCCACGTAGTTTGTTGCATCAATGTTTAGAACATATTTTCCACATACGGGGTGTGTTTTCTATGAATTTATTAACATTTTATTCCAGCATTTTATTCATATTTTCATTGCTGCGGAGAGCGATCTCCGGTTGGTCCCCTTCCGCCCGGCCCTCTGGGATCCCAACGACTCTGCACATATTTTACGGAAGCGATCCCAAGTGCTTCGCACGGGATTCCAAAGGACCCCCCACCCTCTCCACCTTCACGCCCTACCTGCCGCAATGATGGGGACATTGAGGTTGGACTGCGAAAATGAAAATGCGAGGAATTAAATCAGTTAATTACGTGTTTCATTTTCCTGCCACACAACGGCAACGACGTCCACGGCCAGGGCAAACGGAAGTAGAACTGTCGCAGTAAGCACAGCAACAACAACGACAGCAACAACATCAGAGTCTGATAACAACAACACGAGTCCCTTCGGCTTGCGATGCAACGCTTCCGCTGCTTTGCTTCCGCTTCCGCGATTCTCCGCGGCGTGACGAGTGCGGCGTCAGCAGCTGGTGCACAGTTGTTGTTGTTGTTGGTTAGCCCTGATTGCAGCGGCCGAGCGTAGGTGGAAGGGTGGAGAGGCTGCGGGCGTCCACATGTTTATTTGCCTGTTTATTTGCCGGCCGACGTCGGCTCCCGCCACGCCCTCCTGCCCTCGCAGGGGGCGCACCAATCTCTCCCCGCAGCCGGGACAACGCGAGACCCGCCAATAACTCGAACCATTTACGAGCTCGTTAAAGGCCGCGCTCTGGGCCGGTCGCCCGGAGCTGGGCGCGGCGGAGGTCGTCCAAGGGCAGGCGAGCGTGAGGGGCGCCGACGGCGATTATGAAAACGAAATCGAGAGCGGACTCGCAGCGGAGTTCGGCAGGGACAAGGGCGAGGGCGAGGGCGAGGGAGGCGCTCGCTGCGTGTCGCGCCGGTCGTCAAATCGCGTCGTCCCGCGGCCGGGGTCGAGGGAGGGCGGCGAAAAATTGAGGCTAGGTTTGGGGCGGAACATCGGGTTTCCGCGAGTCCTTCGCGTCCCCCACGCTGTCCTCGCTGTTGTCCTTGCTGCGGATTTGCTTCTTCGTGCCGACACGACACTCGTGTTTTCGCCCTGCTTCTTTTGTCGCCGCTCTACTGTGGTTGTTGTTGTTGCCAGTGTCAGCGGGCCCCGGTGTCAGAGTGCGTGGCCGCGCTGAGCTTGCGTGCCTTCCTCCGTCCGTCCATCCGTGCGTGCGTCTGTCTGCGCCACATGGGTGTCTGTGTGTGTGTTCGTGAGTTCCTGTTAGTGGGTGCGTGTGCGCGTGTGTGTGTGTGCAGGAGACACGCCCTTTTGTTATGGTAGTTATTCTGGCCATTGCTGTTGTTGTTGTCGTCCTTTCGCTGCCGCCGTCGGCGACGACGTCGAGGCATCGCCGTTGCTGTCGCTGTTCCTTTTGTTCGCGCCGCTGCTGCTGCTGCTGCTGCTGCTGCTGTTGTTGTTGTTGTTGTTAATGTTGCCGCCGCTCTCCCGTTGTGTTGGTTGTTTTTGTTGTCGTTGTTGCACTCGCACCTCGCGCGCTTTGTTTACTTTCGCACCCAGCGAACTCCCGCGACCTCCCCCACCTGCCCCCCACATTCCCACGCCCCCTCTCGCTCTCGCCCCCCCTCGCCCGTCTCTCACGCAATTGATTTCGTGATTGCGTAACGCACACCGAGGGCGCAGCGCTTTGTGGCGGGGAATCGAGTTGTCGTCGCTGCTGTTGGTTTTGTTGTAATTTGTACTTGTCATGCTGCTGCTGTTGGACAAGCTGTTGTTCTTCTTCTTGCTGCTGACGGCCTCGGGCGAGGTCCGCTCGGGGACGCTCGCTCGAGAGATTCGCCTCGGAGCTCGGCTTTGAATGATCGCTCACCCTCGGCCCCTCGGCCTCCTCTCTCTTCCTCTGGAGTCTCCTCGAAGCGCCCTTCAAGAGCTGCAGGTCGGTGGCCGGTGGCCGGTGGCGATAATAAATTGATGTCTATGAGGATGTGGGCGGACAAGGAGGACGGTGAGAGGATACAGGAGGAGGAGGGAAATCGGAGAAAACAGACCGCGGCTCCGAGCGAGGATTCCGAGGAAATTCGCGGAAAACACATTGGCGATGATGACGACACAAACCTCGCACTCTGGGCCGTGGATTGTGGTCGGAGCGAGCGGAAATAGCACTAGAAGGGGGCCGAGGAGGGTCCAGGAGGTGTCTCGGCGGGGATCTGCAGACAGCAGACCGGAGAAACCGGCCATGAAAGGACGTCACAGGGCAAAGGAGAATCAGGGCGCGATGTAGCAAATGATGTCGGCGCCAAGGCGGGTCGGGAGGGCGAGCATGTGGAGGAAACCACGCAAGGCGCACGAGAGAAGAGCTAGAGCTAGGCAGAAGGGCGGTGGGGACTGGCAGAGGCGACCTCGGCCGCTCCTAGTGGCGGAAGGCTGGTGGTGAGGGCGTGGAGTGCAGGAGTCAATGAGTTCGAGCACGGCGGAAGGAGGAAATCGAAACGAAGGAGAACAAGTGAAGGAAAGCAGAACAGGTGAAAAACGAATGGAGTTTAGTAGGTCTCTGGGCAAGGGGTGTGACTGTGGAATCAGGAGAGTGGTGGAACTGATGAAGAGAGACTGACGGAACTTTCCCAAGTGGAACAAATCACAGTAGGGGAGAGAGGAGGCCACTGTGAATGTTCCGGGCACCGGCCGTTGATCTGCTGTTCCGAATGTCTCCGAACGGTGGCCGGGGACCGATATTCATTAGGAGTTTTTATTTTTAGCTGGGGAGAAGGAACGAGGCAGAAGGGGCGAGGGAGAGCGCAGTTAAACAAAAGCCCGTAATTACTTCGTTTCCCGTCGGTCGCCCGGTCCCGATTTTATGGTTCCCTGGTGCGTTTTTTCGCTGTTGTTGTCTTGTGCTTTTTGCCGCTCTCCGATTATTTTGCTGCTGCTGTTTTGCTGTCGCTGTTGTTGTTATTGGCGTTTTGTTGTTACCTCGGTGCGGCTCTGTTTCCTTCATTTGGAATCGAATTCAAGAATTTACGTCCACAACTCGCAACTGATTTCACTTCCGCCGCCACCACCCCTCCCCTCCCTCTCAATGCTCTTTGACACGCTCTGCGAAAGGGCATGGGGCGGCAGAGGGAGCGGACGAGGAAATTACATTTTGGCATATAAATTGAGGAATTACTTCCGCCTCCGCTGCGCAATAAGCTGGAAGGAAACTTCGCAGTGAATTCGCCAACAACTTCCACCGACGACCGCTCCCAACACGCCCAACCCCAACCCCAACCCCGACCGTCCCCGACCCGCCCTCGATGAGTTTAAATCGAATTTTATTGAGAGAAATGTTTTTTGAGGGGGGCGTTTGATCGCGAGCGAGAGAGCGAGAGAGCGCGGAGCCGGCACAGGACAGGACAGTGGGACTTTTGTGCGGGGCCGGCGCCTGCCAAAGTCCCGGTTACCTCAGTTGAGTTCCTTCCGGGCGTCCTGCATTCGGTTCCCGCGCTCTTCGAGCGAACTTTTCCACTTCAACGAGATGCCCTTCATGAGCCCTCGGTGTTCGGGGTCCAACAATTGCCCGATTAGGGCCTCCTATGCGCCTTAAGCCCACAGCCAGCGACGTGGAACCGAAGGTTTATCGAAGCTCCGATCGCTCCGATCCACTTCGTGGAAGAGCCCATTTCGACGAAGCGCCAGGATGGCAGGGACGTAGCGGGAAGTGCAGGAGCGGCCTTTGACGTGAGGTCCCTTCACTCGGCCTTCTGCCAGTCCCCGTCACCCGTAGATTCCATAGGGCAACAACTGCGCTGACCGTCGCCCCGACGCACTGAAGGCGCCCTGGCAACAACAATTATAGTAGCAATTACTAAAGTAATTACACTAACAAAGGCCAACACACGCACACATGCTCCCACTCACACTCACGTACGCTGCCCTGAGTGCTGCAAAGTTGAACAAAAGACTTGTCGCAAGTGTTGTATCCCAAACATGTGCTGTAGTTGTTGTAGTTGTCGAGAGTGTGTTCGAAATTCTTTTAATCAAAGCTTCCATCGACACGAGATGTGAACACTCGCTCACCGAGAGAGAGCGAGCGAGAGCGAGCGACACCATGCGCCAGCCAGTGGAAGGAGAGAGAAGCTGGCGGATAAGGAGAGAGAGAGGGAGAGGGAGAGGGGAAGGGGAGGGGAGGAATTCCACATGTGCGGAGCCCCAGCAAGACAACTCATTCGCACTGAGGCGACGCCGACATGCAAAGGATACGCAGGACAACCCAGGCGCTCACACGCACGCACGCCGCCCCTCGCCACACACACTCGTACTCGACGTGTCCCGGTTTTTTATTTTCGGAGAAGTTTTTTGCTCCCGGCTGCTCGTCCTGGGCGCTCAGAAGGCTCAGCAGCCGGGCTCCGTCTGCCGCTCGTCGACCGCTGCCTCTCTCTGCTCGTCCGTCCGTCGTCTGTGCGTCTCTGTCGGTTTTATCCTTGCCTTGTCGGTCGGGGAAATTTGATTTTCCGAGCAGCTTCGAGTCCTGCCTCTCGTTGGAGCCGAGCTGGCGACGGCTGCTCCCAGCTGGGATCCTGGTGGGGCGTTTTTTCGAGAATCTTTTTAAATTTCGGCTGTGCAGAGGTGGGGTGGGCGGTTGAATCGGGCGCCTCCTCCCGGGGCGGCTGGTGGCGATGGCAGGAGGCGAAGGACGGATGCAGGCTCATCAATCGCATCCCGATTCCACCTGCTCCTCGCCTCCCCGTCCCGGCCCCTGCGACGGCTTCGGGCTCGCCCAGTGCAGGGCGAGTCCTCGTTCAGGGCGTCGTCGTTCCTCAGGGCTCTGTGGCTCTGCGGTGGCGACCGCAGCAACAACGACCGAAACAAGAATGGAGACCACCCAAGAGCCGAGGACTCGGGCATCCTCCTGGTCGCCTGCGAAATGAACACGTTGGAAGCCACTCGGAGATCCTCAAAGACGAGATTTCATTCAAACGGACCCCTCCCTGTCTCTCTGTCTCCCTCGTCCCCCTCGCCTGCTCCCACCGCGATCTTTGTGCGCTTCTGACGCAGCTGTGTGTATGGGCGCGCCCTCTGTGTGTGCCTGTGTGACTGTGTCACTGTGTCTGTGTGTCGCCTCGCTGCAGTGAGGACGGGTGGGTGTTTGTGTGTGAGCGTGTGTGCGTGGGGCCCGTTATCAATTATAAACTTTCTGCTTACATCACCCGTATGCAGACACATGCACGCGCGCGCACACACACGCACACGCCTGCTCGGCGATGGAGGAACTTTGGCGCTGCGGCAACAACAACACCACGAGTAATGTCAACAACAGCAGGAGCAGCAGCAACAACCACGACGACGACGACGGCAACCCGACTCGTGTACGTGACTTTCGGCCGCGGCGGCGCCATCTACAGTTATACATGGGGGCCGTGCGTGCGTGTGTGTGTCGCTGCGGTCGCCGCACATGCAGCCACCCTATCGACTCACGCACACGCACGCCACTGACCCGAAGTCCACCCGCTGCGGCCGCCATTCGGAGCTCATTTCGGCCACCGCCGACCGCGCCCACCGCGGCGCACCCGCACCGCAGCCTCAAACGCGGCCTCCTCGCGCCAGGACGGCGGCCTGCGTCCTGGGCCCTTTCGCTCATCTGGCCGGAGGTGGCGGCGCGGCTCGCTCGATGACGCCGCGGAGGATCCGATCGGCGGTGGTCGGCGTTGAGTTGAGGCGGGGCCAACGCCACGTCCACTCATCAGCAGCTGCTGCAGCTCACCTCACGCGACCTGTTGAGCGGAGGAGCCGCCGCCGCCTCCTCCACCTTCCTCGATCCTTCTTCGCGGCCCTCCTCGGGCGCCCTGTAAGTCCCAGTGCTGAATTGACCCAGTCAGCGAGGCAGCCGGTTCCTCGGCACGCGGGTCCTGGGGCTCTCGGGCTCCCAATCCTCTTGCCTTTCTTCCATGCCCCATCGCCTCGTCCTCCCCGGGCCTGTCGACGACTCTCCACCTCAGGCTTGAGAAGTTTGCGCTTTTCACGCTCGACAGCCCGACCCCGCCGGGCCCCAGGCGCGTCCTCTGCACCAACCCGACCCTCCTCCTCCTCCTCCGCTTCGCCCGCGTCGTGTCGAAATCCATGCAAATTCCTCCTTGGTCTCCGCCATCGCTTGTCTTCTGGTGTGTGTCCGCCCGCCGCTCCTCGCTCGCTCTCCTTCCTACCGCCTTCTCTTCGCTGGTTTCTTTGGGTCGCCCCCGCTGCCAACCGCCCGCCCGCATCCCCGCATCCGGCCGCATTTCGAGCGTGTTCCGCCTCCTGCGAACTTCGAAAAATCCTTGTCGTCTGCCTTCGCCGCCCCTGTTGCTTGATTTCGATTTCTTTGAGCTGTTCTTTTGTCAGTGTAATAATTGTTGTTGTCATGGGGTCATTGTTGTTGCTCGTGTTGAATTAAAAGCTCCCGGCGCGGTTCGAGTTGATGACTCGACCTCCCGCCCTCTGCTCGCGGCCTCTTGCCTGTGTCTTCAACCTACTTTGCGATTCGCTTTGTCTCTGTGGCTGCCCTTGGCAAAGTGAGTGTATGCGTGTGTGTGCGTGTGTGTGCGCGTCTTTGATAACCGCCATCGCCGAACGGATATCCTCGCCAACAATGCCATAAATGCTCGAGATTCCCGTCCCTCTCTCCCGCTCTCCCGCTCTCTCGCCGCTCCGGCTGCTGCAGTTGACAACTTTTCCAGTTGCTTCCAGTTTGCGGCTTTTTTCGCTCCGCCGAAGGAACGTTGGCACAGAAGAAGACAAACGAAATGGAATGAAATCCAGCGGGAGCGGCAGCAGCGAGGGCAGAGGAGGAACGAAATATAAATACAGGAATTTCCTCAAATAGCTCAGATTGCGCAGCGAGCGAGCTGGGCCGAGGGGGCGTGGGGCATGGGGCGTGGCGCGCCCTCCGACCTACCTGGGACCGCTCGGCGGCGACGTCGACTCGAGGGCGCGGACGACAACGGCTCGGTGACAGCAACAACAGCAACAACACAATACGAAATAAGGCTGACAATTTTACAACAAGTCGTCTCGTTTGCAATACGCTGGTCGCTGTTGCTGCTGTTGTTGTTCCTATTGTCACTGCTGTTCAACCGAGCATTGTTGCTGTTCAACCGACGATGTCAATGTGGAAGCAGCTCCGGTTCTCGGTTCTGCTCCGCCAAGGACCCGCGACACGAATGAAGTGGCAACAACAAAGGCGGCGGCAGCGACATCCACAACGGAGAGAGCATTCGGGCAACAATGCGAGGCCCTTGACTTTGAATCCAACCTCGCTCTGAATCGATTCCTATTCCTTCGCTCTCCCACTCCCCCCTCGGCTCGCCAGGACGATTCGACTCGGAAGCTGATGCCCCGTCGAAAGCCCCGCTCCCTCAGCCGTCGTCCGGAGACACCTCGTCGGCGCAAATGGCTTTGCATAATGAATGCCTCGGCCGACCTCTGCAGATCCGCGACGCCACTCGCGCTCATCGCTGGGCGCAGAGCTCGCGAGCGCGCGTCGGCTCCGCTTTTAATCGCACCCCGGCACGGCCCTCCGCCGATCAATCCTTCCCGACACCCCCGCTCCTCGTTCTTCCTCTTCTTCCTCCTCCTCGTCCTCGCCCGCGCCCTCGCCTCCAGCCAATCAGTTTATGGATCCGTGCCACGTCTTTTATTGCCCTCTTAAGCCTCGCATGCTCGCGGCGGGCGCCACCGGCACCGGCACCGCCACCGACCCCGCCTCCGGCACCCTTCTAAACTTCTGCCACGCCCCCCGCGTCCCTTGCGTGTGGGGCTGACGCGCGCTGTAAATTTCCATCAAACGCATTTCATTCAACGACGCGACGTCGCATCGTCGCCGCGCCCAGCCGCCCAGCCACGCCCGTTTCGAGCGCCCGCCGCCGATCCCGCGACCTGCAGCTGCTCGTTTTTCATGCGGCTTACAAATGGCGTCCTTGAGCGATGGCGGGCCGTGCCGGGCCGGGTCGGGTCTGGTCGGGTCGGGCTCGTTAATGAAGTTCTCCGGGTTCGCCCATAAAACTCAAGGATTACGGGCTCGCGTGTGTGTCTGTGTGTGCGTGAGTGCGTTGCGCCCCATCCTGGCGAAGCGCACTGGGAAGAATGCTGTCGATCCCTCTGCCATCCAAACCGAAACGTTGGCAGGTTGGGATCTGCAAAGAGGGCGGGGCCAGAGCGAGACACGTGGGGCTGGCGGGGCTCGGTGGGGTGACTAAATAATTAATTAATTTCGATTGAAGTCAAATGTTAAACAAATTGATATCATTTCAACAGAAAAACCATTTTGAGTTGTTGAGAACAACTATTGAGAATGAATTAGTAAATTATTCGTTTCTGTGCAGAGATTCAAATAATTATTTCTGATTTTAGTACTTTGAATTGAATAACTGAAAACGAATTCGATATTCTATTAGCATTCACATAGTTGAAGTAAGTTATATTAACTTTAACAGACATTCAAACTGAAATTAAATTCTTAAATAGAACTCCATGAAATTCAAACTCAAGTGTAATTATAATTCTGTCAACTGTGCTGTAAACTCAACCATAGAAGTTGATTGAAGAACTCTGACCAGTTCTTGTGGATATTTGAAATCCTACCGTTTCATCATTTAGCATTTACCTTTCACCGCATGAAGAATCCTGCAATTATTTCACTACACCTTCCCCATATTCACATATATATAAATATATCTCTAACATCCCGGTGATCCCGTGACCTGTAAGAGCCAAGCACGCGTCTCAGCAGAATTAATGTATTTTTTATTACCCTCCCACGGCTTCCCCGCTCCCCGCTCCCCGTCCTTCGTCCGCGTCGCTCCCGATCCCTGTTGTGAATCACAAGCTTCCGTCCCGGCGGGTCTGGCCCGGTTTTATGTGCGAATCGCTCCCCAATTTAATGCTCATCCTCGATAATCCCTTCTCCAGAATCGCGCCGAACAATACGAACAGCAGCAACAACGCAGCAGGAACAACAACGGCCGCCAGCACAGTCAGCAGCAGCAAAATCGAACCGCAAATTAAAACGAAATAAAAAATTATTTCGCAAAAGTGAGAAGCGAGTGAAAATAGTAAATAATAGAAGCGTAAAAAACAACGAGGATACACATCGAGTGGTGGAAATAGAAATGATGAAGTGAAAAATTGTGAATTCTGTGTTGAGCCAGTTACCACAGCAACAGCAACAGCAACAACAATCAGTGAAAAGTGCTCGCGTTCGCGTGTGAGTGAAAGAGAGAGGAAACGCGCGGCAGTGGAAGTGCAGCCATTTTCGACTGCGCCTTTGCCAGAAACCACAAGAGAAACACACGAGCGAGAGAGACCAAGGAGTCGAAGGATAATGCGGCAGGAAGCTGAGCGTTGAGAAGGCGAGCGACGCAAAGGAATCAGCAAAAGGAGAAAACAGATAGAGACAAACTACAACAACAACAACTGAAGCCCTCCCCATAACCACAAGACATCGTCCGCCAAAAGCGAGCTCCACGACCCAGCACGGAGGGAGCTGAGCCAGGACCCGGAGGGAACGCGAGCCGCCGTCTGAGGAGAAGAGGTAAGTGCGAATTGCTCGGCGCGTCCTGTGCGCCAGGGCGTGGCCGGGGCAGGGGCAGGTGGACGTATTGAGTTGCCCCGAATTCGCGCTCATGCAGATGAGCGTCCTGTGTGTGGCGAGTGTGTCTGTGGCGTGTGTGAGAAAGTCGTTCTGTGTGTGTGTTGTCTCTGGCCCACTTGGCGAGGCGCCGGCGACCGCCGTCCGTCGCCCGGCAGAGCAGCTCGCGACCGATCCGTTCGACCCGACCCCGTTCGATCCGAGTCCTTCGGCCCTGGACGTCTCAATTGCGACTCCCGATTTATTTCGATGCATTTCAGCATCTCGTTCCGCACAATTCCTCGTGCTCCGGACGCACACACATTGTATCCTGGCGGCTCCCCGCGCCGGGCCCCCAGGCGACGGCAGGATGCGATCCTTTATCCTTTAGCGCAGAGGATAAATCGACGGTCCATGGCTGTCGCGTCGCCGGTCGGCGTCCCCTGGCGCGACCTCCGCGATTTATGACGCGTGCGGTGGCGTTTCCTTTGTTGCGGAGCTGGGTCAGTGGTCCGCGTCCTTCCCGGAGCCGCCTGGACGGGGCGGGACTTCGTATTTTCCTTCCGTAAGCAAAGATAACACCGATCCCGCCCCCCTCTCACTCGCAGTGCACAATCCTGTGACCCATGCGGAAGGATATTTTCCGTCGCATCGTCGGGCCGGCGCAGGGCGGGTCCTGCGACGGTCCTTCGAATGCGCTCTGAAAAACTGCGAAATTAAACGATTTTTCGCCCGCGATTTCGGCAGGCCCAGAAAGCGGCGCGGTTCGGCGGGTCCCGTCAGCAGAACCCCGCCCTCCATCGCCCGCGGCACACATGCACACTCGCATTTACATCTCATAACTCAGCATGAGTTATGCGGACCCCGCGCAGCCTTTGAGCGGCTGATCCTCCGGGAGCCCGGCGAGTGCGGAGCGAAACGGAAAAGCAAACAGGCGGACAAGCAAAACAAAGCTCCGGACGACGGCAATAACCACACTCCAGTGGCGGCAACAACCACGGCGCCACCTCAGCGACAACAACACGGCCGGCCGCCTCCCGACGCGGGGTGGGCGTGGCAATTGTCGCAGGGGTGGGGCTGCGAGAGAGTTGGAGGGGCGGAAAATTAAAGTTAAACGCCGCGCGGAGTGCGAAAACCTGCGCTCGGACCGGGAGCGCGAGGGGTCGAGAGAGGGCAGAGGGAACGAGACGGTGAACGGGAGGGGCTGAAAGGGAAGAGAGCGACCGGCCATAAATAAGCGAGCGCTTAATGTTGCACCAGAGATCGTTCGGCGGTCAGCGAGAAGGACGGGCCAGGAACTCGGGAGGGCGACGGAGGCGACGAGTCGACGAAGAGCTTGCAGAACAGAAGGAGATTAAACGCCAGGGCTTTGGGAGGCGGTGCAACGGTGCGAGGAGCTCCGTTGGAGGACGACAGGGCGACAGCGTCGTCACGAGCTGCAGGGGGAGGTCAGAGGCCTCCAGCTGGCTTGATTTCGGCATTAAGAGCTTCCCGTTCGCGTTCGATTCGGGAGCGAAGCAGCAGGAATGGAAGGGCGGCAACGCGAAAGCGGTTCAGATTAAATTCCGGGCAAGATCATGTGTCGATTGTCCCTCCTGGGACCCGACCGCCCGCACCCTCCCGCCCTTATTCTGCTCGCCACAGGACGGCATCCACAGTTTCCTCCCGCAGCCTGCCCTGAAGGCGTTCCTGCGCGTGTTCGACCCAAACCCAATTACGGATTCCGTCCATGCGTCGCCGCCGCCAACAGAACACACCTAATTCGTCCTCCCTCCCGCTGCTCCCCACCTTCCGGCATCGGCTCCAATCATATGTATTCTCCGCCGCCCTGTCTGGATCTGGGTCTCGCCTCCGCTACCGTGGCGCCCCGTGGGCGTGGTTTTTGTGCGTTGATGTGGGTTAATTATTCAAATGCGAGTCGTAAATCACGCTCGCGAGCAGACTTGATGAGCTTTTTATATCCATGCCACACCGACGGACGGACGCGTAATCGCGACTATTTGTCTGCCGCGGGACTCAATCAAAGATCCGCAGCCGGCCGCCTGGAGGCTGGGCCGGAGCCCTCGGCCACTCAGGGGGAGAAAGCCTCGGCATGCGTGTGTGCGCGTGGGAGAAGGCGTGGCCCGCCCAACTCCTTTGTCTTCCTTAATCGAGATCCACTCCGAGTAAGCGAAGAACGATTCGAATTCCCTCCATCCTCGGGGAGCCCTTCTTAGGACATCTGTCGTTGGCGGCTTCAGGACCCTCGTCCTCCGGCCGCTCCCCGAGCGACAACCGAGCATTATCGATCCTTCCGCCCGGCCATCGGTCGGTCGACCTCGTCGACGACGCAGCCAAATTCCCGCACAGCCCGTGTCTGAGCCAGGCGGAAGTGGGCACACACTAGGACATCGACTCACACGGGTTGTCGCCAGCTCATTAGGCGGAGTTGAGGCGGGTCGCAGCCCCAGGGCGAGCGCCCACCTCGGCACGCCCCAAGTGACGAGCTCGATCGCCGGCGCACGTCGACAGCGCCAAATGAACGCGTCGTGCCAAAATCCCGTCAACCGTCGGACGCCGTCCTGTCCCCGTAGACGCCACACGCTCCGGCTGCACGAGGACGACGCGGCTGCACCGGCTGGCGGCGCCGACACCCGGAGTCGGCAGTCAACAAGTAATCCGCGGAGGGGCGGGAGAGAGGGACGGGCCCGGCACGGCCGCATCGCCACTGCCGGGAGACCGCGGCGCCAGGAAATCGCGGACGGCGCAATAAACGTCAACCGCCGCATGAGCAGCCCATAAATTTCGGGGCGCCCGACCCGGAGTCGGCAGGATGTGGCTCGGTAATTAGGGTCCTTAGTGGTCCGCCGATAGGAATTATGCGTGATTGATTGACCAGCTGAAGCGGGCCGGGCCGAGCCGAGCGGCGGAGCAGAAGAACTCCTGTCCTTGGAGTCCGTCCCTCCGATGGCGGGCCGTCCTACCTGGTCTGTCCCTCGTAATCCGCGATGGCAGCTCTCCTTCTCCCTCTCTCTCCCCCACTGACCTTCGACGACCTCCTCTCGCCATCCTCCCACTTCCTGTCTGCAGCGCTTTCTCTCGGAGAAAGGCCTTTGTGCTTCGGCGTCCTGTGAAGGGAGGCGTTTAATAGGAAAACTTAGCGCGTCCTTCCGTTGTCTCCCACTCTCGCCCCCCTCTATCATGGCTCTGCCTTTGGCCAGCGATGGTCCATTGAGTTGAATTTATTTCTGTAATTTTCCCAACTTGTAATCCGCGTGTTTTCCGGCCGCAGAGAGAAAGGAACTGAACCGAGCCAACAGCACGAACAACGGCTGCAGACACTCGCGCTACAGCGCAAGCACACAAATGAGAACTCGTCCTTCAGGACATTACAAGAACAATGCAGCCATTTTTCTTCATCCTCATAAATTTCGCTCGCAGCCACCAGAGCCAGCTCGGGAGAGGGGGCGAAGAAAGAGAGCCAACGACGAGCGGCGGACGAGGCCGCAGGGACGCCGGAGCCGAGGGACTGGCGAGGAGCGGGCAGGACGGATGGAGAGAGGAGCCAGGGCAAGGGAAGGGGCGAAGCGCAGGAAGTCAAATGCGGATAATTCATTAGCGATTCGCTGCTTTGCATAATTGCAACAACGCGAAAGAGGGGAATCGAAAGAGGGAGATAGAGAGTCAGAGGGAGGGCGCAAAAGTGAGAGACTTAGAGGAGTTAGACAGGGGTCCATGAGATCCAGAGGAATCCGAGGAGACGCCCGGCTGTCCGAGATAAGCTTCGCAAATGCATGAGTTTAATGATCGGGCGTGCAGAGAAGAAACAGGGGAGAAGAGCGGAGGATAAAGAGAGAGAGAGAGAGGCAGAGCGGGAGAGCGAGAGATCGGGGAGCTGCAAGGGCGACGGATTCTCGACCTAGAACCATGGTGGAATGTCTAGGACGATGGGTGAGCGAGGCGGAAGGAGAGCGATAGAGCTGAAAAAGGGTTCAAAGAGAGAGATGGACAGACCACACACACTGGCCCCAAAATCTTAGTCAACTCCAAGGAGAGAGGGAGTCAGAGAGGGCAGATTTATAAGCAGATTGGTGGGAAAAACAACGGACCGATTTGTCATTTTTACAACCGAAGCCCTCGAAAAGATGGTGGTAATTTAATTTTTTGCATGTGGTTGTTGTTGTAGTTTCTGTGGAAAATTTCTCATAAATTTGGAATCTTCCCCGAATCCATTAAAACTTTTCCAACCATATCACTTTTGTTGCTGTTTCGGGAAATCTCAATAAATTAGGAAGGAACAAGTGACAGAGACAGAGCGTGCGAGAGATGGTAGAGAGAGAGAAATAGTGGGAAAGGGACAGAGGGACAGAGAGAAAGAGAGGGAGGGGAGAAGGGAAAAGCACTTAACCGCTGCATAAAAATCGCCATAAATTCTTCAGTGCGAGAATTGAAACGACTGTAGTTACGGCAAATGAAACAACAACAGCAACAATAACAACAAGAAAAATGACCAACAACAGCATAATTACAACAACTACACTAAAATATCATTCAGCACAACAACAGCAAACAAGCAATAAAAGCAACAACAATCAAAGCTTTCAACGCACAGTGAAATCTAAAATGGAACCACATTGGCAACAACAACAACAACAACAACAGCCACAAATTTGTGTCAGTTACTGTTGTTGTAGTTGTTGTTTTTGTAGCTCGGCGTTGGTGATAATG